>CM025963.1:35928471-37128471 GCA_014839755.1 Sylvia borin | reverse complement strand
AGGGAAGCTGCAGTGTTGTTCTCCAGTAGGGACAGCAAACAGGATGATACTCCCAGTGAAATTCTAATAAAACCTCAGGAATTAAATAGATTTAAACGATCGAGAGTTAGAAGAAATAAAGCAAAAATGGGGCTGACTAGCTGAAGATCTTCCATTCTTCTGCGAAACCATTTCTGATCAATTCAGACGATGAGGAGCACGAATGCTCCAAACGAAATCTAATTCACAGGAAAATTCTCTGTGGGCATTCAGATTCCCGCAGATCTGGCCTCGAGAAAACACTCAGAAACACACTCAGAACTCATGTACTCCTTTAAATTAGAGAAACAAATGAACTCACTGCAAACTTGGTGTGGTTAGAACAGAGGTAGCTTTAATGCTGCTTCAGTGAAAAACATCTGGAGAAGGAGTTTTAAGTTCAGCCATTGAAACGAGGACAGTCTTTTAGACCCGTGTAAACAACGTCCGACACCTCGGGGGTGTCCTCTGACACAGTGAGAAATTCCTCCTGCTGCTTCATCTCACCCCTTTTATCCTCATTACGAAGCCATTCCTTTTAATTATTCGCTGAAGAGAAGTGAAAAGGCTTCCGCAGCTCTTCCCTGGGTGAGGAAACCTTGACAGAATCCATCCTGCTCGAGCTGGTTAATTCTAATAAAATTAAATTTTAATAAAATTAAATTTTAATAAAATTAAATCCAGAGGATCCTGTGCTCTTTGTTGGTGTTTTCCAGTCTTCACACAGAATGGCTGCTGGGCCACCCACAGGATGAATTTTTGTGTCTCAAAAATAAGTGTCCACTGAAGGCCCTCCGAGTTCAAGAAAATCAATTTTAAAACAGAATAATGCGTAGAGAACAGGGGGAGAAAAAAAAAAAAAGCAGCAGTCTAAAAAAATAAATATGTGGAAATCAAGAGAAATGAGGAGAGAAGAGGCTGTTAAAGTTTAAAAATAATCAGAGCAGTCGCACAAAAAGTTTGTTCAAGTGCTGTGAGAAATGAGGAGAAGGAGCTGTTTATATAGAAAAATAATTTCTAAGTCTTTGGTAGCAAAGAGTTCTTCAGATTTTTACAGTACTTGTATTCTAAAAATAGTTTTCTATTACCCCCGTATAATATTTTATAATTTATTCCCTAGTGAAATTTATTAACAAAACATAGAAAAAGCCGAAAAGAAAAACTTAAAAAGAGCCAAAAAATATAAAATCTTAATCTGAAGACACAAATCTCTGAATTTGGGGTCAGTATAAAAACACTTTTCTGGTTATTCTGCTCACATAATCCCAAATTTTCCGGACAAGAAGTTGGTTTTCCCTTGGGCTGTGACGTTCCTGGCGGGAGAATCCAGGGTGGTGTATCTGATCTGGAAACCTCCAGCGGTCACCGAGGCGTCGGTGAGGAACTTCAGTGTCATCACATTGCCTGGGCCAGGGAAAAAAACAATTAAAATTGATCAATTAAGGGGTTAGATGGTCACCGAGGCGTCGGTGAGGAACTTCAGTGTCATCACATTGCCTGGGTCAGGGAAAAAAAACAATTAAAATTGATTAATTAGGGGCTTAGATGGCATCAAAATGTGGCATTTCAGGTATAGTTTTGGGGTTTTTTTAAGATTTATTTTGGGTTAGAATTTATTTTATTTTTTTCAGATGTACTTTGGGTTGTAAGGGTTTTTTTCAGATTTTTTTTGGGGGGGTTTAAGGGTTTTTTTTTAAATATGCTTAAATATTAATATTTAAATATTTTTTTAAATATTTTTTTTAAACATTTAATAAAATGTTTTTTTTGGGGGTTTAAGGCTTTTTTCAGATGTATTTTTGGAGATTTAAGTATTTATTTCAGACATATTTTTGGGGGTTTTTTTCAGATTTTTTTGGGGTTTAAACTTCTTTTTCAGATGCATTTTAAGATTTTCTTTTCAGGTATATTTTTTTTGGGTTTTTAAGTTTTTTGAGATATATTTTTGGAGGTTTTAACTTCTTTCACATACTTTTTTTTGTGGTTTAAGGTTTTTTTTCCAATGTATTCTTTGAGTTTTAAGGGGTTTTTTTTGAGACATATTTTTTGGGTTTTAAATTTTTATTCAGATGTATTTTTTGAGTTTTAAAGGTTTTTTCAGATGTATTTTTTTGGGGCTTTAAGTTCTTTTCACATATATTACTTGGCTTTTAAGGGTTTTTTTTTCAGATATGTTTTTGGGAGGGGGTTAAGTTTTTGTTTCAGGGCACACTTCCCTCTAATTAAGCTGATTTACATTTATTTAGAAATAATTAATTGGCTTTTTAATCTCCCGCGAAGAGTGCAAACAAATTACCTGTGCTAATGATGTCATCTGGCAACTCATCTCCACAAAACCTGGAAAAAAAAGTGAAATTATTAAAGGACATGGGAACTATGGCACAGCCCCGTGGGGCTCAAGGGGATAAATTAATTTTAGGTGTTGTGGTTTTGGAATTCTGTGTTAAAACAATTGCCTCAAGAAGCTTTTTGTCATCATCCCGTGGTAAGATGGAGGGGAGGAACCAGTTTTCAATATCTGCGGGAAATAAATGATGCAGAACAAGGAGAGAAAAAAAAGCAATTTCACAGGGGTTTAAGGAAAAGAAGAGTGAGCCAAGGCTAAGAGAGGAACAACACTGCAAAAAAAAAAATCCATTTAAATTATCTAGAAAAGCAAAAATGGACTGAATTCCTGCTTTGGTGCACGTGGTTTGTAGAAAGGGTGTGAAAAGTGGCAAGAATTGGGGTTTTTTATCACTTTTTTCTCTGGAAAATATTATCTTAATTTTCCTTCCAAATTACTGAATAATTCCATATCCCAATGAATTCCAATTATTACTCCCTACCAAAACCTGGCTGATAAAGAGTGAGTTAAACTACAACAACGAAGAAAAAAGAAAGTGAGTATTAATTAATAGGAGAGATGAAGCATAACCCTTGTTTTCATATTGTTAGAAAATAGCAGACAGCAACTTAAATATCTTTTTGGTAACAGTTTAACACCTCTCTCTCCTTTCAATTAAAGGAAACACAAAACACAAATATTTGAGACTGCCAGAGGTTCTTCCTGGAGAACTGGGATGAGCAGAGAGAGAACTAAAAAAATCTTGCAGCTTCTTTTCATCTCATTTAACGAAGCAGAAGAAGGCAGAGCTCAGTTCCCTGAAACTCTGACCAGCTCTGTGTTCGTGACATTAAATGACCAGAAATGATAAATCAGGGAATGTTGCTGCAGGAATTTGGGGCTAATTAGAGAAAGTTCTTCTGAGGGAGGGGAAAATCAAGGAAAATCAGGAGAGAAGAGCCTGTCCAATTCCAAAATGATTGGAACTGTCACGCAGGAAGCTTGTTCAAATGGTGCAAGAAATAAGGAGAAGTTTTATGTAGAAAAAAAAAAAAAATTTTTTTTAAAAGTCTTTGGCAGCAACAAATCCTTCGGTTTTTTTACCGGGATCCTAAAAATTATTTTGTTCAGGTGAGTGTATTTTACAAGTTAAATTTATAATTATAATGTAAAAACAATGTTCTCCTTGGAGGGGAGGGGCCAAATTAACCACGAATTTGCATATTCAAATCGGCGTTACCTGCCCACAAAGCCGTTGATATCGTCGTAGCTGTCGTAGATTTCCAGGAAATCAGCCAGGCAGGCAGTGTCCTCCTCCACATCGAACTCCAGGAACTGCAGGTGGATCCTGTGCCCGTACCTGACCCGGATGTGCCAGTAACAGATCTGATTGTTCTCGTACTCGTTTGGGTAGCCTGGGGACTTGAAAACGTGTTTGGAGTCCGTGAACACTCCCCCACACTCTTTTCCTGAGATGGAAACACAACCAGGGAGAGGTTTAAGTTTTAATTCTGGCCGTGGTTTGAGTCTTCAGGAGCTTTGACCTGGAGGTGACACAGGAATATCCAGAGTGACAAAGCTTCTCGTGGGCTCACTTGGTGAATGGCAGTCATTCCCAGCTTTTGGAAGGAGCTATTTTGGAATTAAGAGGTGTGATCCAAACCTCAGTGAAATCACAGGAAAAGCTTTCACTGCCTTCAGTGGATTTGGGGTCAGGGCTGTGTTTTGTGTAAAAGGCATTTGGGATTTGTGGCTCTCTGAAGCTTGCCAGCTGTACTTACAAGTCACACTGACACTCAGATTCGTCCTTTCTTCTTCAAAAACCTCTTGCAAGTGTGTCTTCTGCAAAAACCAGCTCGTGATCACATACCTGGTGTTGTATTCCTGCTGTTCCAGCTGTTCTATGTTCCCTTTGGAATAAAAACGCTCCTGGTTTGATCCAGTAGCCACTTGGACTTTGCCAGCTCCCTGACACTGAGGCTGACCAAACTGGGAATTCCTGCCTGGATTTAGGATTTAGCCCAGTTTAGAGCTGTGTCAGGAGGGCACCCAGGGCACAGGAATTAGGAGCACTGAGATGGATTTACCCCTTGAATTTGTAAATTCTCCGTGAGCCAAGAACTTCCCAGCTCAGCTCCACTGCAGCACCTGCAGAGCTCCAGCTCAGGGGCTGCAACTCCAGAGAGATGTGGAGCTGCTGGAGAGGGTCCAGAGGAGGTCAGGGAGATGCTCCCAGGGCTGGAGTCAGGCTGGGAGAGCTGGGAATGTTCCCCTGGAGAAGGGAAGGCTCCAGGCAGAGCTGGGAATGTTCCCCTGGAGAAGGGAAGGCTCCAGGCAGAGCTGGGAATGTTCCCCTGAAGAAGGGAAGGCTCCAGGCAGAGCTGGGAATGTTCCCCTGGAGAAGGGAAGGCTCCAGGCAGAGCTGGGAATGTTCCCCTGGAGAAGGGAAGGCTCCAGGCAGAGCTGGGAATGTTCCCCTGGAGAAGGGAAGGCTCCAGGCAGAGCTCAGAGCCCCTGGCAGGGCCTGAAGGGGCTCCAGGAGAGCTGCAGAGGGACTGGGGACAAGGGCTGCAGGGACAGGACACAGGGAATGGATCCCACTGCCAGAGGGCAGGGCTGCCTGGGACATTGGGGATTGGGAATTCTGCCTGGGCTGCAATTCCCAGATTTCCTGTGGCTGCCCCTGGATCCCTGGCAGTGTCCCAGGCCAGGTTGGAGCAGCCTGGGATGGTGGAAATGTCCCTGCCCATGGCAGGGGTGGCACTGGATGGGCTTTCAGATCCCTTCCATCCCATCCCATTCCGTGGTACCATCATTCCATGATCTCTGCTGGGTGGGATGAACACTTCCAACACCCAACAGTCCCACGAGCTCCTCTTGCCACCTTTGGCCTCCTGGGGCAGGGCACAGGCTCAGTTGTGTCAGAGCTTTGTGTCAGTGCCACCTGCAGACAGCCCTGCCAGGCTGCACATGGACACAAATCCACAAATCCCTGCGGCTCTGGAGGCTCTGTCTGTGCAGTTTTGGCAGCTCTGGTTTCCTTTTTTTTTTTTGGTTTTTTTTTGGTGCTCTGCCCAAACCGGCCAGCAGCTCCCCGTGGCCCAGAGGAGAGGCTGACAAAGGACACGGCCTCACGCAGAAATTCCAAAGGCAGGAATCTCTCTGCAGCTCTCCTTGTGCGGGGAACATCTGGGCGCGGCCCCCACCCCACAGAGATATTTGAGCAGCATAAACAAGCCCCAGCCCTGGGAGCACAAACAAAATGTGCACAGCTGTGCAGACGTCATGGAGGAGCCTGACTGTGGCTCTGCCAGGCTGAGCTGAGCACTGGGAGCAGCGGCAGAGCCAAGCTGGAGCTTCGCTCTCCTTCCTGCTGCCACCTTTTCCACGTCCCCTGAGCGTCCCCAGGTGAAGTGTCCTTGTCCCCGTGGAGCCAGTGGCTTTGGGAGTGTTGCAGGGCAGTGTGGAGGGGATGGGGAGATGTCTGTGCTGAGGTCCTTGGCAGTCATGTCTGGGTGATCATGTCGCTCATGATCTGCTCTGGAGATCCACTTTCCCTCGTTTAATTGCACTGCTGGGAGCTGCTGGGAGCTTCACTCGTAGGATCATAGGATTAAAGGATGGTTTGGATGGGAAGGGATGTTAAAACTCATCCCGTGCCACCCCTGCCATGGGCTGGGACACCTTCCACCATCCCAGGCTGCTCCAAGCCCCATTCAGCCTGGCCTTGGACATTTGGGGACCTAGGGACAGCCACAACTTCTCTGGGAATTCCATCCAGCCCCTCCCCAACCCTCCCAGGGAACAATTCCTCCCTAGGACAGAACTCCTCAGAATGCCAGTCCCAGACACAGCATTCATTTTCCAACCTCTTCTATCTCAGACACAAAAAACCAGAAATGTTAACACCAAATTTAGCCTGTTGCAGGCAGAATACCTCTGATCATGGGCAGAAAGCCCTGAAATTATTCAGAGAAATTGTGGGGTAAATGCAAAAGAGAACAAGAGAGGACAAGAGAGGACGGAAGAGGATAAAAGAAGACAAAAGGGGACAAAAGGGGACAAAAGGGGACAAGAGAGGACAAGAGAGGACAAAAGATGACAAAAGGGGACAAGAGAGGACAGAAGAGGATAAAAGAGGGCAAAAGGGACAAGGGGGACAAGAGGGGACAAAAGGGGACAAGAGGGGACAAGAGGGGACAAGAGGGGACAAAAGGGGACAAGAGGGGACAAGAGGGGACAACAGGGGACAAAAAGGGACAAGAGGAGACAAAAGAGGACAAGAGAGGACAGAAGAGGATAAAAGAGGACAAGAGGGGACAAAAGGGGACAAAAAGGGACAAGAGGGGACAAAAAGGGACAAAAGGGGACAAGAGAGGACAAGAGAGGACAAGAGAGGACAAGAGAGGACAAGAGAGGACAAAAGAAGATAAAAGAGGACAAGAGAGGACAGAAGAGGATAAAAGAGGGCAAAAGGGACAAGAGGGGACAAAAGGGGACAAAAGGGGACAAGAGGGGACAAGAGGGGACAAAAAGGGACAAGAGGGGACAAAAGGGGACAAGAGGGGACAAGAGGGGACAAAAAGGGACAAAAAGGGACAAAAAGGGACAAGAGGGGACATTCCCCGTGGTCCTGGCTCCTCACCGTGGGGGTTGTAGCAGTAGGCGTCCCACCTCTCGCTCCTGTTGAGGCGAATCCCGTAGTCCACAATTCCCGTCTTGCCGAAGCCACAGTTGGCTCCAGCCTTCACGATGGGATAACCGACCCTGCCCTTGGCCATCCAGCCAGCGGCACACACGTGGAAACCTGCAGCAGAGGGGAAATGATCCACGCTGGGCTCGATTCCATCAGTCCTGGGCTGCTGTGGCTCAGCCGAGTCTCACTGGAGCTGATGGCTCGGGGACCTGGGTGTAATTGGCCTGATGGAAATGGAGCTACACGGCAGCGTTCAGAGGATAATTTTAAACACAAAGGCTAAAATTGAATTGTGCTCTCCCACAATGTGATTGCTGGTTCTTCGTCTGAAAGCCCAAATTGAATGCAGATGGACTGCACAGTCAGATTTAAGTGCTCTAGCAGCACTTGTAATCAAATTATCCATTGGATGAGTTTTCCGAGGGCGTTCTCTGTTTCCCTTTTGAAGTCACACAAATTTACTCAATCTTGTCTCAAGAGTTCTCAGCAGTAAGTTCTAAAAATACATAAAATACTGCAGGCAAATACTGCAGGCAGCTAAAATCCCTGAGTATTTGCTTAGAACACTTCCAATTTAAACTGAAATACCTGAAATGCCTCGAGGATCTCCTGCCAAGCAAAAAGATCCTGGTAATGCCTTTTGTGGCTGAGAACTTTACACCAATAGCCAAAGAATGCAATGTTGTTCACCCTCTGGTGGAGACCCATCCAGGGGTTTCATGGACAGGAACTGGAACGTATTTGTGGCATCTTAGGGCTCAGAAGAAACAAAAGTAACCTTTCCACATGTGCTGCTGCTGGGAGCCAGCTTCTGACTCAACAGCAGAGCGAAAATATGTCTGGAGTGGAGGATATTTTCCACTGTTTTCCCGGTGCTCTGAATGAATGAGGAAGCTGTTAGGAATCAGCTGGAAATACAGGGCACCCCTCACCCAGCTCCACTTTTCACTGCAAGCACAGCACTCATTGCCTTGCAGAGTGGGTATCTGGACGCAAAAAAATAAATATGTTGAGTGGTTGGAGCGAGTCCAGAGGAGGTCAGGGAGATGCTCCCAGGGCTGGAGTCAGGCTGGGAGAGCTGGGAATGTTCCCCTGGAGAAGGGAAGGCTCCAGGCAGAGCTGGGAATGTTCCCCTGGAGAAGGGAAGGCTCCAGGCAGAGCTGGGAATGTTCCCCTGGAGAAGGGAAGGCTCCAGGCAGAGCTCAGAGCCCCTGGCAGGGCCTGAAGGAGCTCCAGGAGAGCTGCAGAGGGACTGGGGACAAGGGCTGCAGGGACAGGACACAGGGAATGGATCCCACTGCCAGAGGGCAGGGCTGCCTGGGAGATTGGAAACTGGGTGTCACATTGGAATTGGAATTCCCAACTCCCAATGCCTGGGAGGGTGGGGACACCCTGACACTCATCATTCTCAGTCCCCAAGTTGCCAACTTGGTCTAACCCCACGGAACTCCCAACCCCCTCTGCCCCAGAGCTGAGCGCAGACAGAGACACCACCACGCCACCAGGCACCCTCAGGAGGAGCCCAGCGAGGAGGAGTGAGGTGCCCTGGCTGTTTCCAGACCTATTTTGCGAGCTGCCTCCAGCTGCTGGTAGGTGGCCAGGTGTCCTCCCTCGTACTCGCACACGGCCTTGGCCTCGGCGTAGGTCAGCCGGTACTTGCCGGAGCGCGCCTCGCGGTGGTACACCCCTGCTGCTCGCTCTGCGGGGACAAACAGGGACACACGGGGACACACGGGTCAGCTCTCACCTCCTCCAGCAGCTCCACCAGCCCTGCAGGTCAGGCTGATCCTCTTCCAGAAGAGGGAATGTTCAGGTGTGTCCGCGCGGGAAGTGTCGGGAAAGCTCGACTCTCCCGAAGGGAAAGTGTCACAACTCGTGGCCCTTTGTCCATTTGGGGTGCAGCCCCGGGGGGTTTTGTCTGCCTGAGATGTACCTGAGGGCCCTTCAATAAATACAGCTGCTCTTTGTTCCCTTCATTTTGTCTGGCCTCTGTTTGAGGTAGCCCAAAAAGGCATCAGTGTGACAACGAAAGGGATGTGTGACACCCACAGGGATGTGTGACACCCACAGGGATGTGTGACACGCAAAGGGATGTGTGTGACACCCGAAGGGATGTGTGACACCCACGGGGATGTGTGACACCCAAAGGGATGTGTGTGACACCCAAAGGGATGTGTGTGACACCCAGAGAGATGTGTGACACCCAGAGAGACGTGTGTGACACCCAAAGGGTGGATGTGTGATACCCAAAGTGATGTGTGTGACACCCAAAGGGATAAGTGACACCCAAAGGGATGTGTGACACTCAAAGTGACGTGTGTGACACCCAGAGGTATGTGTGTGACACCTAAAGAGTGGATGTGTGACACCCAAAGGGATGAGTGTGACACCCAAAGAGTGGACGTGTGACACCCAAAGTGATGAGTGTGACACCCAAAGGGTGGATGTGTGACACCCAGAGAGACGTGTGTGACACCCAAAGGGATATGTGTGATACCCAAAGTGATGTGTGTGACACCCAGAGGGATGAGTGTGACACCCAGAGGGATGCGTGTGACACCTAAAGAGTGGATGTGTGACACCCAAAGGGATGAGTGTGACACCCAGAGGGATGTGTGTGACACCCAAAGGGTGGATGTGTGACACCCAAAGGTAGGATTTGAAGCAGGAGAAGTTTAGCCCTGATGGAGTCAGCCCTTGGAGAGTTTGTGAAGAAGAGAAAATCCCCCGAAGCTGGGCAGGGTCCCCCGGGACGACCCCAGGGGAGGAGTGAGGGGACGATGAGGAATCAGCATCCCCAGCTCGGGGTCCCTGCCTGACTCAGGGGGAGCTCCTCCTGGAGCCCTATCACAGCCTCCTTTTGGCTGGAACTCCAAGAGCCTTTAGAAGATGAATCAGAGCTTTGTTTTGAATCTCCAGAGAAGTGAAATCACAGCTACTTGGACAGAGGAGAGGCAGAAATTAAAGAGAGAAGAGGAGGAAAAATGTGAAATAAAAATATCTGAGCGTGTGTCACAAAGGGCAGGACCAGAACAATTGCTGGCTGACATTTCTGCTGCACAGAAAATAAAAGCACTGTCTTCATTATTTTATTTAATTTTTTTTTTTTTTTTGATTTACCACGGCAAGTCCCAGATCAAACAGCTTTCCAAGGAAACCTAGAAACTGCCAGCGCTGCTGCAAGTTTTCTAATCTTTGCATGTTGCACTTGTCTGGTGCCATATGCATGGAAATCTGTCTCAGCAGCAAAATCTGCATTTCGAATCTGAACGGGGCTTTTTGTTTAGGTCTCAAACTTTCTGCTTATGTTCAGCAGAATCTGAGAGGGATGGCTGTCTGCAGCTCTGGCCCAGCCAACGTGACTGGGGGAAGATGGAAAGCAGGGAGGGATTTTACAGTAGTTATTTGTACCAGAAAAAAAAAAATTAAAAATTAAGGATGTATTTTCTAGGGACACGCTTGGAGCCGGTGCTTTTTTGGCTGGGTTAGGGGAGGTTTTATTTAAAAAAAAAAAAAAAAGCCACTGAATTGTGGTTAGGAATGGTGAGAGCCCT
Source organism: Sylvia borin (assembly GCA_014839755.1). Lineage (NCBI taxonomy): Eukaryota > Metazoa > Chordata > Aves > Passeriformes > Sylviidae > Sylvia > Sylvia borin. The sequence goes on along the minus strand of CM025963.1, from coordinate 37,117,877 downwards.
TAATAGACACAGGATGACGTTGGCCAGGGTGGTTTTTGGACCTGCAGTGGCTGGCCTTGGGCCCAGAGAAATAAATTAGAATGCTGACAAGAGTCTCAGGAGAGGGAGAGCCTCTTTCTGCAGAATCCCTGGGAATATCACTGGCATGGGCACGGGATAAAAACTCTTCCACAAAAAAATCTCCCTGAAGGAGCAGTTCCATCAGCCACAACAACCCACAGCTGGGGGATCCTGCCGTGTTCAAAATCTCCATTTTAACTCAGAATTTATCCATAGGAAGTATTACTTTTTCCAGCCACTCCACAGCCTGTCGTGGCTAAGGCTCAGGAGAAATCAAGAGAAATCAGCTCAGTGTGTGTTGGGTTGGGAACACAGGGCTGGTAAATCCCTGAATCCCTCAGGAACCAGCACAGTGCTCAGGGGACAGCCTGGAGTTCACATTATTGATCCCTGCAGAGCCCAGGGAAAGGAGCTGGAAGGTGATTGGGAACCACTGATGGTATTCCTCGAGCTCTCAGAGCTGCCCCTAAAAACTCACCATTTTTAGTTGGGTTTTTTTTTGCCTGGCAATGTTGTTTTCAGATCTTACCCCTCTAAAGGTATCTCTCCTCTCTATGGACAGGCAGCAGCTTTGGGCAGAATATTGCTGGGATATTCAGCTCTTCACACAATCTGCAAGGCTGAAACCAACAGCAGCACCACCCCGGGAGGAGAAACCAGCTTTCATCTCTTTTATCCCTCTGCCACATGGAGAAATAGCCTCTGGAAAAACAGACCACACACACGTCCTCCTCCCGCAGCTCTGAGAGCTGCTGCTGCTGGCCCTGGCTGTCCCAATTAATGACACAGCATTCCCTGACAGAAAAAAAAATCCTAATTAACTGATGGGATCTTGCACTGGCAATTTTCTTCCCTCCCCTGGCTCCTTAATTCCACGTGGGGCTGTGCAGGCAGATAAACTCATGATCAAACACGGACCCAGGTCTTCATTTACACGTTCCTGTCTCTGGATATACCTCCATATGCATCTTCACAGGCAAATGAACACAAATTGCTATTCCTGGAGGTGAGCTCATGGCCCTGCAGATAAACCTGCAGGAAATGTTGGGTTTTTTCTGGCAAGCACAAGTGGCACACGCCACAGGGCCACGGGTTCCACAGCTGCCAGGTTCCACCTTTGTTCCAACTCCCACTTCTTAAAATGCCTCCTTGGAGCCCAGAGCCAGCGGGATCCTGCCAGGACAGTGACCCTCAGCTCCCCCAGAGCAGCAGGAGAAGGTGAAATGCAGCCAAGCTCTGCTGCACAAACACAAGCAGCATGAAATCTGGCCAATAAAGCACCTGCAATATGCATGGGACCAATGAGAAATGCTAAACGAAGAGGAATATTTCACTTTTGAGCACAGGGTGGCCACATGGAGCTTCTGGCACGGGCCTCTACTACTCAGAGAGGTTCACCAAAATGGGGTCAGTGCAGCCCCTAAACCCCCTGACACACGGAGTGGGAATGGGAAAGGCACTGGAATTGTGGACAGAATGCAGCAGCTGGCCTGGAAAACCCCACAGCACTGAGGACTGGCACTGGAGTGAGCCTGGGAGCAAATCTGGGCAAGACTCAGAGTCAACTCAAGTGCCAACCTCTCCCCCCCAGAGCTGACAATAAACCCCTGGTCACAACGTGCTGGTGGCACCAACCAGCAGCACCAAAATTCCAGTGGCACCAGGAATGTGTCCCCAAGGAGGTGACAGAGGCAGCTGCAGCAAGAGGGGAGCAAGAGAGGTTTTTGTGACAAGGAGAAAGGTAAAAGCCAGGAGTGTTGAGTGACAGAAATTCAAGATTTTATATATATATACACACATATGTGCTAAGGGTTTGTGGAGGGAAAAGGTAAAATGGAATTTTTCCTGCATTTTGGGTTTGGTTCTTTCTCAGAAGAGGAGAAAAGCAAAGCTCTGATGTCGCTGTGCATCCCCAGGTTTTATTCTACTGATGCTCCAGCACACTGAGGCTGACGTTGGGGTGATTTCTTTTACTATTCAAGTTGTTTTATTTTAAATGCAAAGAAGCATGAGCTGGATGGCTGAAATTTTTTCCAATTTTATCTTCATTTATATACTGAACTCCAGTGGTAATTCAATTAACTGCACTCTGAGGTTCATTTCAATAATGCTACTGCTCTACTTACACAGGACGGTGCATTTCTATTTTGCTTTGTTTATTTAGAGAAAACCATCGGGGGTTTTTTTACCCCCTGGTTTATTTTTATTTACTCTCCTGGTAAACGCTTAGAGGCGTAGCCAAACAGAATTTTATGGTGCGTTCCAATTAGCACACACTTGCTCCGTTCTAAAGCATTTAAAAGCTTTTGTTCCTTCCACTGGACACCAATTCATTAAACTGCTGGAATGATCGCTGTTATCCCCAATTTTTGAACGGCAGAGGTGGAGCCTGGAGCTGCCAGGCTGCTTTTTCTTGGAGCTCTCCCCACCTGAGCACCCTCAGGAATCATGAGGCACAACAGGAAGGTTTCGGAGGAGAGGAAAGGAGAAGAAGTCATTAAAAACGTGCAGCCGAATGGAAAAGATCCTTTCTGTGCCTCGTTTGTGCCCCTGTTGGGCTTTGCAGGCTCCTCTGAGAGAGGGGCTGGAGCCACTCATGGGACACCTGAGCACAGGCACCTCCAGGGATTCCTGAAAACCCTCCGGGAAACACACGATATTCTACAGGGGATGAAGGGTTTGTGAGTGTCTGTCTGGAAAAACAGAGCGCTCGGCGCGTGCCTTTATTTTATTTTGGCATCCTCCGTGAGGCTCCATCCTCAGTCAGTTCTCTGCTGCATTGGATAATTACAACGAGCTGTAAAACAGCCCTCAGAGCTCTTGAGAGCCACTTGAGGTGCAAGGAAACCATTCCCACAGCATTTTTGCCTTGCCCTTTGGAAATCTCCTCTGCTCTGCTGAACGATGTGAACGAACCCAACTTTCCGCACGTTTCCAGAAAGCCGGGAAATATTATCACTATTATTTCCAGATCATTTAGTTTCCCATGCAGGACCCCAGGCATGGGAGGTATGTTCAGGCAGAAATAATTCATTCCTTTGGCAAAAAAGTTTCTTTTCCAGCCCGTTTTCCCCTCAAAACAAAGCCGCTGTTATTTAATGAAGGCATTTTTCACTTCGCCTCCTGCTGCAGGGAAATACCTTCGGATGAAATGTTCTGTGATCACCTTTCCCGGCAGTTCAGTGAAACCGTGCGAACAGCCAGCTCGTAAAAAAAGGGACACTCACTACTCAGGGGAAATAGCTCGATAAATTTCAGCGCAGAATTTGGCTGATGCCAAGGTACAGATTAGTTTTGGCAGCGCTGGGCGCTCATCCTTCCCCTGCTGGACAAACAAACGATGGGTGGCGATAAGGAAAGTTATCTCTTACCTAACCAGATGGAGTTGTGCAGCACTCCATCCTTGAAGCCCCAGGCTCCAGCCTCGTCGCACAGCAGGGCAGAGAAGAAGAGCAGAGCGATCATCTCCCGGCTGGGATTGTTCCCGGCTCTCACACTCCGGGGCTGCCTCTCGCAGCTGCCTCGATCCTCCCGCAACATCTGGGAGGCAGAGCTTAAATAGAGAGCTCGGCTCTGAGGTCAGCGGGGCTGCTCCAATTGTGCTGCCGAGCTCCTTCCCCGGCTGCTGGGGTGTCTGCAGTGGTCCGTGTGACTCACGGCTGGCTCTGCTCCTTCGCAGCCTGGCCAAGAATCCATCCTGTCCCTCAGAGCAGACACACAGACACTGCCCCAGCCGGGCTCTGCTCACTGCTCAGCACCCGGATTCCATAGGATAAACCCAGTGCCCAGCTCTGCTCACTGCTCAGCACCCAGATTCCATAGAATAAAATCAGGAGTCAGCTCTGCTCACTGCTCAGCACCCAGATTCCATAGGATAAACCCAGTGCCCAGCTCTGCTCATTACTCAGCACTCAGATTCCATAGAATAAAATCAGGAGTCAGCTCTGCTCACTGCTCAGCACCCAGATTCCATAGGATAAACCCAGTGCCCAGCTCTGCTCACTGCTCAGCACCCAGATTCCATAGAATAAAATCAGGAGTCAGCTCTGCTCACTGCTCAGCACCCGGATTCCATAGGATAAACCCAGTGCCCAGCTCTGCTCACTGCTCAGCACCCAGATTCCATAGAATAAAATCAGGAGTCAGCTCTGCTCACTCATCGGCACTCAGATTCCATAGAATAAACCCAGTGCCCAGCTCTGCCTCAGCACCCAGATTCCATAGAATAAAATCAAGAGTCAGCCTCTCTGCCCGAGGCAAGCTCTGCTCATTACTCAGCACTCAGATTCCATAGAATAAAATCAGGAGTCAGCTCTGCTCACTGCTCAGCACCCAGATTCCATAGGATAAACCCAGTGCCCAGCTCTGCTCACTGCTCAGCACCCGGATTCCATAGAATAAAATCAGGAGTCAGCTCTGCTCACTCATCGGCACTCAGATTCCATAGAATAAACCCAGTGCCCAGCTCTGCTCATTACTCAGCACCCAGATTCCATAGAATAAAATCAAGAGTCAGCCTGTCTGCCCGAGGCAAGCTCTGCTCATTACTCAGCACTCAGATTCCATAGAATAAAATCAGGAGTCAGCTCTGCTCATTACTCAGCACCCAGATTCCATAGGATAAACCCAGTGCCCAGCTCTGCTCACTGCTCAGCACCCGGATTCCATAGAATAAAATCAGGAGTCAGCTCTGCTCATTACTCAACACTCAGATTCCATAGAATAAACCCAGTGCCCAGCTCTGCTCATTACTCAGCACTCAGATTCCATAGAATAAACCCAGTGCCCAGCTCTGCCTCAGCACCCAGATTCCATAGAATAAAATCAGGAGTCAGCTCTGCTCATTACTCAGCACCCAGATTCCATAGGATAACCCCAGTGCCCAGCTCTGCTCACTGCTCAGCACCCAGATTCCATAGAATAAAATCAGGAGTCAGCTCTGCTCACTGCTCAGCACTCAGATCCCATACAATAACCCCAGTGCCCAGCTCTGCTCACTGCTCAGCACTCAGATCCCATACAATAAACCCAGTTCCCAGCCTGTCTGCTGAGAGTCTTTCCCCCCACACCATTTACAGCATCCAAGAGATCCCACACGCTCCCCCTCATCCTCATTCTCTCCTTTTTATAGCGAATTTGAGTTTATTTTGGTGGTGGATTCATTTTCACAGCGGGTTTATTTTCACAACCATCTGATCAATGAAAAGAAGTCAGCAGAGAGCGTTTTGCACTGATTGTGTTTGGATTCGGTTTCCTCACGCGGGATCCGTAATTGCAAATCAAACTCCCTCATCAGCACCAAGCTGCGAGTGTCAAAAGCAGCTGCTCTTTGTTCTGCAAGTGGGAAAGCAAGCTCCAAACTTCCCCTCCAAAGCACAGTTTCAGGTCTGATTCACGGCGTGACAGCTGTCTGCCTGCCTTCCCTTCTGGCTGCCAGGGAATCCTGCAGCTGCTCCTCGTGGGTGAGTGGGACAGGAGACAGGGGGAAAGATGAGGGGATGGAAAAACGGGCTGAGGCTCCACACTCGGCAGCAGCCCTTGGAAAACTCTGCCCTCCAGTTGTGATAACTGTGGTTGATTTCTGAGTCAGGGCAGGGATGTGCTCGTGGGCACGCAGACAATCAAATGAGAGCCATGAGAAGGGAAGGGTGGAGGTGTCTGTGCCTCCTCACACATATTTTAGCACAGATGGTTTGTACCACTGAGGGAGGTTCTTCATCACTCCAGCCCTCAAGAGGTGAAGGCTGAAGAATCCCAGAAATACTGAGCCTGGAAAAGTCCTCCCAGCCATGGAGTCCCAGCTGTGCCCAAATCCTCACCTTGTCCCCAAGTGCCACCTCCAGGAGTTCCTGGGACACCTCCAGGGGTGGGCACTCCAAACCTCCCTGGGCACTCCCAATCCCTGAGCTCCCTTTCCAGGAAGAATTTTTCCCCCAGTGTCCAAAAGTGGGATTTTAGGGAGGTTCAGGGCTCCTTTTGTGTCGGTGCTGTGAGGGGTTTGGGGCTGTGGGGAACAGGAAATGTCCCTGCCAGAGGGGCTGGGGCAGGGACACCTCTGCTGCTGGCCTTGGCTGGGATGGAGAGTCCCTTCTGGGAAAAGCCTTTGGGATTCTGGCCTTCAGGAGCCCAGAAATGAGGTTGGAGAAGAGCCCCGAGGTCATGGAGTCCCAGCTGTGCCCAAATCCCACCTTGTCCCCAAGTGCCACCTCCAGGAATTCCTGGGACACCTCCAGGGGTGGGCACTCCAAACCTCCCTGGGCAGCCCCTGAGCTCCCTTTCCATGGGGAAATTCCTGCTGCTGTCCACCCTGAGCTCCCCTGAGGCTGTTCCCTCTGCTCCTGTCCCTCCTGTCAGGGAGCTGCTGAGAGATTTGCCACACTCAGAGGTGCAGTTGATTCCCCTGATGGACTAATTGGTGCTTTTTATCAATCATACTGATTTCCTAAAAACCTATAAAACGTACCAAATAACTTTTGGGGACATCCTTCCGTAACTGCCCCTGAAGGCCTTCGAATAAAGATCCACTTTTCTATTACCTCCTTACTAAAATTATCCCCAATTTCATTTCCAGGTTGGGAAAAAGGGCAACACCTGGAGGTGGCACTCGGTGCTCTGGGCTGGGGATGAGCTGAGCACAGCTTGGATGGTCCTGGAGGGATTTTCCAGCCTCAGTGATCCAGGAAAAGCCCTGCAGGGCTCAGCACAGGATTTATAGTGAACACTGAGCGTTTTGCAGTGTCAGTAAAGTGCCAGCCCCCCCAAGGGAGCTGCAAAGGAAAGTTTCTACCTGCAAACCCCCAGCAGAACCTCTCAGCAGCAGAAGACATTCCCCAGCTGCACACAGCAGCCAGCTGACATTCTTCAGCTTTCTTCCAAGTTTCCCACATTTAAATATATCCCAGACAAATCTTATATAAATTGGAGGGGGAGAGGTGACTTGGTTAACTCTTTCCTTAACTTTTTCCTTAACTCTTTCCTTAACTTTTTCCTTAACTCTTTCCTTAATTCCTTCCTCATCAAGAAAGAGTGAAGGTTTTTTTCTCTGGGTTTCACCAGCGCTCAAAGTGAACCCTGAACTTGGTGATTCCCAAACTGGTGTGACACCCACAGTGATAAAAGAGAGGAGAAAAAAAAAACCACACAGGAGCTTAAAGAACAAACCACTGAGGATGAAGGAATTTTTAAAAAAATTATGTGTATGTGGGTCATGAATCTTTTTGCATTAATTTAAATAACAAGCACCTAAACTTTACTTTTCATCTTCTATTTATATACACAGGGGAGAGCATTTATAGACAAACTATAGATTTTAGATTTTGTATTCATATCCTGTTATTGGTAGTGTAGAATATATTACAAGGGCATAATTTATGGCTTTGAGAATGATCCTGAGAACAAATCCCAAAAATGATGGATTGAAAGGGAAGGGATGCAGTAAAAAGCCTTTTTTTTTTTTTTTTTTTTTAAGAAACTGTAATTTCATTCAGAAAAAAGTTACTTGGAGGGAAGTGTAGGAAAAAGAGTGCAGGGAAAGGAGGGAGTGGGAGAATTAAGATTAATTTAATTAATTTAATTAATTAATTAATTAAATTAATTCTGAATTTACATGAGGGAAACCTTGGGAATGGAGGAGGAGCTATTTAACCTAATGAGAGGAAAAAGGCTGACAATAAAATCATCTCGTATAAATAAATCCATCCCAAGTTCAATTTAGGCTGAAAAGCCCAAGATAATTTCAAACCAGAAGTTGAGGTAAGTTTTAGAACAGCCAAACAAGAAGGACACCCGATTGATTCTGGATATTTGAGGAGGAACTTGGACCTGATGTTCTTCAAAGAGAGGCCACTTCCACCTATCTTATCTTTATCCCATTTTAAACCAGTTTGATTTGATTTTACACTTTTTTTTTTTTTTCCCATAAACTGAGGTACAAGGTACAAGTTGAATGGTTGTCCCAGGATCTCCATGGAGAACTCTAGAACACCCAACTCCCAACCAAATGGCAGAAATAATTATCATGACATGAATTATTCCTGCTGCTTACTCAAACTTTCCTTTCCCATAACACCCTGTATTAACTCAATCTGTCCTGCTGCAACTTCAGCTTATTTATTTTTCTTTTTTCTTTACCAATTAAACAAAACAAACCAAAAAATTAGTGCCTCTTCACAGGAGGAAAATGATGTTGCAACTTTTAATTGTCTCTCATTTGAGGTCTCCTTCAAAACCCCCAGGCTGCTCTTTCCATCCTTCCTGCAGCTCAGATTTTCCAGCCTCTGGGCTCATTCTGGTTCCTGCCCCTGCTCCTTTCCCAGGTGCCCTGTCATTTTCTCAATTTCTCATTCCCAAACTCACGGCAGCGTTTTGCTTCTGAAAATTCCCCACCCGCCAATGCACAGCTTAGGGGATGAAAGGAATTGTTATGATTCCTTTCTCTGAAGGAATTATTCCTTGCAGTTTATTTATTTATGGCAGGGCTGAGTCATTTCTTCTCCACATAACGTTTGGGGCGTTTGCTGCTGGTGAAATTCCCCCTAAAAACCAACAAACAGGGTTTTTAAAACACCTTTTTTTTATTTTTCCCTCGGAGTTGCTTGGATAAGAAGATGCTCCAAGTAGGAAAATGCTTCCAGAGTGAAAGAGTCCCATGAGGTTTGGCAGCCCTGCCTGCATTTATCCACCTGCTTTTCCAAGCTCTCTCTGCTTGGATGCCTCGTACTTCAGTGAAAGCCAAAAGTGATGCAGAAATAGGGGAAGAATGGATGAAATGTTTACATTTATGCTTTAGACTAACAAGAAAAAAATCGCTATTTGTGGATTACTTGTTGGAAAAGCTTTTGTTGTATGGATATTTATGGCAATCTTGTAGTTTAGACATGAGATTTCTAAATTTATCACACAGTTGTCGTGCTTAAGGAAAGACAGGAGAATTTTTTATGATATATCCCAACTTCTTCTGTCCTTTACAAGCTTCAGATGATGGAATTTTAGAAGAATTTGACAACGTGAGAACTTCTTGGCCAATGATGTTACTATTTATTGTCCCAGGGTTAAGTTAATTTTTCAGAAAAGATTTCCTCTTAGCAGTAAATATTTTTTAAACCTTCTCTCCTTTGTCTCGTGGCTGAATTCTCCTTGAAACCCATTCCCATTTTTATCAGCAACATCCATGAGGGACAAGAATCGAGTGTTGTGTTGGTTGTGGAAAAAAGCAAACAAAAACCTTCATGTGAAAGCTGAACAAACCCCAAACATTTGGGATTATTGAGAGCAGATGTGAGCAGAGAAGAATGGATTCACTCATAAAAAACCCGAAGATTTGCCAAGTGCAAATGTTTGAAGTCCTACAGTGACAGTTGCCTTCCAGAAAAGAGTTGAACCTATCAACATTTGAGATGTATATATTGGATGGGTATAAAAAAGATATAAAATAGATATAAAATCAGCAACTGTCTCAGGGATGTCCTCCTGTGTTTTCATTTCAGAACGACAGAAATCCAGTCAAAAAGCAGAAAATGCTGTAAACAGTGAGGAATAGGTAATGGGGCAGGGGGATGCCAAGACAAACAGGCTCCAAGGATTGCCAAGAAACTCTGGAAATTAAAAACAACTCGCAGCTCCAGCCAGGGCAAAGCCAACTGCAACAACCTGGGGGGAGGTTTATGAAAATAGGAGTGTTCAAGGGCAAAATGAACGTGGGCAAAGGGTCAGATGTGCAGAATTTAGGCCTTTAGGAGCACAGGTGGGAGATGTCAGGTTTGTTCCTTGGGTATTAAACAGACACCAAATAATCTGAGGTTCAAAAGTGATGTCCTTTCTTTCACAATATGTATTAGATACTCTTTCTTCCTTTATATATCGTCTATCTAGAAAAATATTATGTTATAGATAATTATTTGCTGCTGGAGAAATGTCCTTTAGAAATAAGTCAGGTTTTTCAAACACGTCTTTCACTTAAAATGGCTTTGACAAGAAGATGCCTTTAAGCAGGAAAATGCATCCAAAACGAAAGCATCCAATGGGATTTGGCAGGCCTAATGAAATATATATTTATATAACATATATTATGTTTATATATATATAAAAATAAAAATGTTGCTGCCTGGCAGAGGTACGTGGAACAGCTGGGATTTACATTGCAGGAATCTTTAAAGCATTTTATATTTATTCTTTTCACAGTGGTGAAAGGAAGGTTGGAGTTGAATCACTGGTGACCATTCAAGCTCGTGGAGACAATTTTTGGGAAAAAAGACTCTCTGTTCAAGCTGTTTGGGGGGGATAAATATTCCTGTAAGCTCCCAAGCTTTAGAAATGGAGAATTCTCAGAAACTCTCCCATGTGTGAAATAGTAGAGATAATTATTTATGCCTACAGGCATAAATAAACTGCAAGGAATAATTACTTCAGAGAAAGGAATAATAACAATTCCTTTCATCCCCTAAGCTGTGCATGGGCGGGTTGGGAGTTTTCAGAAGGAAAACACTGCCGTGAGTTTGGGAATGAGAAATTGAGAAAATGATAATTTGGGGAATGATAATTGAGAAAATTTAGACAGGTCCATGAATACTTTGGAAAATGTGGTCGTTTTAGCCATCACCCAAATGTCTCCTGCTCTGTGTTCTTGATGTGTTTTTCCTGATCAATATTCCTGGTAGATGGATTAAAGAAGGAATTTCTTAGCCCCAGGATGGAATTGGATACCATCCCTAAACTCTGCACTTTGGAAAAGCTGCAGGCCACTGAACTCCTTCTTCCAGAGCAATCTAGAATCACCAAGGTTGGAAGAAACCTTTAGGATCATCGAGTCCAACCATAAAAACACAGCTGTGGAAAAACCAGAAAGAGTCTGGAGTGCAGGGGAAAGGGAAGATCCCTGAATCTCCAGGAGCTGCCTGTTCAGGCTCTCTCTTCCACTTTTTTCCTCAGGATCCCTTGAGCCTTTTAATGCCTTGGAATGCAGAATTCCAGCTCTGCCAGCAGCTCCTTCCACAAAAACCAGGCTTGGACCTGCTGTCCTCTTCCTGTACCCACTGTGGGATAAGGTGTCCACCCTGACTGTGAATCCCAGCTGGATTCATATCCAGGTCTGGAAAAAGATGATTATGAGGACAAACCTCTCCCTGTGCCATGCCCTGGGCTGGTCCTCCAGGAGATCATCACCAAGTTCCTTCAGTCCTGGTTTTGGGTGGTGTTCCAAAGTTTGTAGCTGAATCAAGGGATTCTCCATAGGGATAATCCAAATATTATCTCATCACCCTGGACACTGGTCTGGCGGTGGTGGAATGTCTCCTTGGTCAGACAAGGACCTCTGGCTTCATGAAAACCAAGCACCAAATTCATCTGCTGTGCAGTTTGAGGGTGAATTCCTCCTGAATCCCAGCAAGGTGGAGTTGGTGGTAACACTTTGGGATTGGTCTCAGCAGGGATTGCTGAAGTTGTCCCTCTGTGTCTGCAACTCTCATTTAAAAGGACGTTCACAGTTTAGGACAAACTGATGATGATTAGGAGAAACCTCTCCCTGTGCCATGTCCTGGTCTCCCAGCAAGGCCATCACCAGGTTCCCCCACCACTCACTTCGTGTGGTATTCCAAAGGTTATAGTTGAATCCAGGGATCCTCCACAGGGACAATCCAAATATTATCATCACCCTGGACATGGTGGAATCTGTCCTTGTACCAGGTCAGCTCAAGGACAGAACCTCCAGCTCCACAAAACCTGAGCTCACACATTGATGTGTTTGCAGTTTGAGGGTGAATTCCTCCTGAATCCCAGCGAGATGGATTTGGTGATAACACACTGGGATAGGTTTTAGCAGCCATTGCTGAAGTTGTCTCTCTATGTCTGCAGCTCTCATTCAAAAGGATGTTCACAGTTTAGGACAAACCTCTCCCTGTGCCATGTCCTGGTTTCCCAGGAAAGTTGAACCCAGGGATTCTCCACAGGGATAATCCAAATATTCCCTCATCACCCTGGACATGGTGGAATCTGCCCTTGTACCAGGTCAGCTCAAGGACAGAACCTCCAGCTCCACAAAACCTGAGCTCACACATTGATGTGTTTTCAGTTTGAGGGTGAATTCCTCCTGAATCCCAGCGAGATGGATTTGGTGTTAGCACACTGGGATTGGTTTTAGCAGGCATTGTGCAGATGTCCCTCCATGTCTGCAGCACTCGTTTCCTACCCCCTGCCCATGGATTTTCTCTCCTCCCTCCCGCTGTCTGCTCCAGCTGCTGAGGAAATGAGCTTTCAGTCTATACCTAATGACTCAAGATTTTATCAGCTTTTCTTTATTTATTTTAGTGTGATGTGTGACATCTCCATCACCCGTTTCCTCACTTCTGTGAAGGGCTGGGCTGTGGGTTTCCTTATATCCGTGGGCACAGTTCCCATCCTGTGGGCTCGGGAGAAGGCAGCTGCTGCCTCTGGCGTGGCCTCACACACGGAATTCCACGATTGCAGCAATCCAGTCTGGTGCTAACTCATGCTCCTGGCATTGCCTCCTAATCCTGGAAATTCCTGCTTGCACAACTGGGCTGCGAATGGGTTTATGAGGTATGGATTATTGCATCTTCTTTGGAGATAACTCTTGGAATTCCTCCTCTAGGTGGTCCCCAGCAGCATCTTCCCTAAGGAATGACCTGCTGGAGGTCTGGGCTTCCAAAGGAGGCAATCCCAGCTTTTCAGCCTGGTGTAAATACTGAGTAAACCACACTTTCCTCTTCTAATCATCCCGTGGTTCAGATGTTTCTTTATTTCCTGTGAGCCACTGTCTCCTTCCCAGATTATCCTGGTGTGCTGGGGTTTTTATGGAGCTGGAATTCTCCTTCCTTTACTTCTTTTTGGAAGTCTCTTTTCTCTCTTATCTTTCTGATTATGAAATGAAATGGAATATCCTATCCCATGGTAACGTCACTCCATTAAATCATTTTTACGTGACTGTGGCCTCAACCTCCTCTTTACACAGTTATTAAAATTCCCCTTTGCTTTGTTCACACACTTGGCAGGTTGTGAGTGATCACACTTTATTTTTATAGTATTAATTTGTCTTTATTTTTCATGCTCTGCCTGTGCTTCTCTTAATCTTGCCAGCTTGAGAGCCATTAGAACACTTCAGTCCTAAACAACAATTCCAAAGGCAAACCAATCCCCTTCAGTGAGATTAATTCCATTGTACAAATACATCCATGAACTCGAGTTCTTTTAAATCGACACCACATCCAAAGTGTCAAAAATGGATCAAAATAACCCAGCTAATTGCTCTTAAACATTCCCAGTCATTCTGAGGCTTTGGCAGCTTGTGAATGGAAAACACAATTCCCTGTTATTTACAATAGAATTGATTAATATTCCTCTGGTATTTATCTTGTCCAAGAGTAAATATTATTAAACACCACTCCAGGCACTGTGGAAAAAAAAATAACAGTGGGATAGTAAATGGAAAATTATATTTCTTGCCACTTGAAGATGAAAAGGTAAAACAAGAATTCTTGCAGCTCTCAGGAAACAAGTGAAAGAGATTTCTCAGAGTGAGGAGTTTTTAAACAGCACCCAAGTGCCTTAGTGGGGTATGAATTCCTGCATTTAAGGATGGATATCCAGGAGTTCCCAGTTTTAGGCAAACTTTGCACTGTCACAAACCCCAAGTGGCTGACTCGAGTGACAAACTGGGATTTGCATCCAGGTCAAAAGCAGGATGGAACTTCAGCCTAAATTTGGAATCTTGGAATGAGAGGATCTTTAAGGCCCCTTCCAACCCAAGCCTTTCTGTCATTCCATGACCTCAAAATATTCAAATTCAGCCTTAGAAAAACTGATGATCAAAGCTTTCCTTGGCATCATTGCCACAATAGATTCCCCCCAATGAAAAATAGATTAATTTTTGTTTCCTTCTGTTTTATTCAAGTTTTCTGATGATTTTTTTTGGTTTTTTTTTTCATGTTCGTGCTTCCATCCTGGTGGAACACGAGTGGAGTTTGATATCCAGTGGTTTGCAGACCATATCCAGGTCTTTTCCAGGAATCCCAGCCCAACTTGAGCAGATTTTCCAAGCTCCCAAGCTGGCAGTGTCATCCCAGAAACTCCGTTCCCTCTCGTCCCTGAATAGTAGCAGCTGCATCCCATTAAATAAATCAATATCCCAAATTTAGAGCAGGGTGATGAAAGCAGAATGAATCATCTTTCCCCAAAAGCTGGTGATACAAATTTACCAAAATTCACTGTCTGTGGAATATCCGAGGCCTTGATGCAGAACCTTTCCTGCCAGCACACTCATCCTGGGAAAGGCAATTCCTGAGGAATTCAATAGAGTTCAATATATTTTCTTTCTTTCTTTCCATAATTGCTTTTTACTCAACTTTTAAAAAAGTTTTCTCCTCCCTAAAACTTACTCGGTTTTGTGTGGTGAAATAATAAAAACGCAAATTCATTCAGTGAATTTTAGGGCTGGGAATAACATCAGAGTAGATATTTAATGTTGAATTAATGTGAAACTTGTCAGATCTAAACCAGAGAATTAAGGATTAGGAGCCACTTATTTTAGAGCTGGACACAGGAAAGTATCTTCAGCCAGAATCAGTGTCATAAAAGACAGAGTTTAAAGAAATCCTGTAAAAATTAAACAGCTTTTAGGAGTTGGTAGCACTTGGAAATGAGCTGGGCTGAGAGTTGTTGGGTCTTTATCCTCTGAAAGTGCTTTGTGTACAAGAGTGAAGGCAGAAATTGAAATATGAGAGCATCCAAAACAATTCAGCTCTGGCTTATTTTGGGAAAAAATGGAAAAGATTAAAATGGAAAGGGAAGAAGGGAAAGGAGAAAAGGGAAAGGGAAAAGGGGAAGGAGGGAAGGGGAATGGAGAAGGGGAAAAGGGAAATGAGAAGGAAAAGGGAAAGGAGAAAATGGACAGGGAAAGGAGACAGAGAAGTGGAAAAAGGAAAAGAGAAGGAAAAGGGAAAAAAGGAAAGAGAAAGGAAAAAAAATGAGAAGAAAAAAGGGAAAGGGAAAGGAAAAGAGAAAGGGAAAAAGGGAAAGGCAAAAGGAAAGGAAGATGAAAAGGAAAATTGGAAAGGGAAAGGAGAAGGAAAAGATGGAAAGGAGAAGGAAAAGGGGGAAAGGAGAAGGAAAAGGGGGAAGGAGAAGGAAAAGGAGAAGGAAAAGGAGAAGGAAAAAGAAACACAACCCCTGAAATCTCCTGTATTCCCCCTGATGAGATCCCAGGGTTTGTCAGGACTGGGGAGGAGGATGAATTAAACCAGGGGTGTTAATGAACCAGCCCAAACACACTCAGCTCTCAGGAACAGCTTCTCAGAAATGACCTTTCCTCACCACTCACCAGTTTTTCCAGGAATGTGTCAAAGTCAAAGCTCTGGAACACTGGGATCACTCTCCTTCCTAGAGATATCCACATGAGCAATTCCCATGTTTTAACTTGCATGGATTCACTTTTTAATTCATCTCAGCTGCACCACGGCTTTCTATCTAAGACTGGCTCTTTGCTGGACACTCAATAAGTGTTTCTTTCATAGAAGAATGGATTGTATAAAGTAATTTTGGGGGAATTAAAAAAAAAAAAAAGGAGGGAAACATCACAATTGCTTTCAAAAACTCATTTCTAGAGACTGAGACACTTATTTAAATATTACCAAAAAGATTATGTTGGTAGTTTTCATTCAGAGTTATATTCTTCCAGAAACTACAGAGTTTGGCAAGAAACAGAAAAGGCGTGTTTGTTTTTTTTTTAATAGGATCATGGAATTCCAGAGTGGTTTGGGTTGGAAGGGACATTGTCCCATTAGCAGGGACATTTTCCACTATCCCAGGGTGCTCCAACCTGGTCTGGGACACTTCCAGGGATCCAAGGACAGCCACAGCTTTTCTGGGCACCCTGTACCAGGGTCTCCTCACCCTCCCAGCCAGGAATTCCTTCCCAATATCCCATCTCTTCCTGCCCTCTGGCAGTGGGAAGCCATTCCTGTGCCCCACAGAATAATACTTTTGTCAGGCACATCTCCACACCTGCTCTCCTGCTTTCCCTGCCCTCCCATTCACATCTTCTCAGCAAAAAAATTTGCAATTTGTCCTGCCTCAATAAACCACTCATCCTCCCTTGCAACACCAGCAGTGCCATTTGCCGTGAGTCGAATTTCATTCTGTCATTAACACGCAGTGATTTTTCTGAAGAAGAGGAGTGGGACTCAAGCCTGCCAATGTGCAGCTCAGATGATTCCTTCTGCACTGTTTGCTTTTCAGCAGCCGTGCTGGGATGAATTCCCAGCCCAGGGCATTGCCTCATAGCGCTGCTTCCCGGGACACACAGCCCAGGGAAGCTGGAACAGCCCCAGCTCCTGCTGGATGTGTTTCAGAATCTGTCCTGGGAAGGATGGAGATGGATAGAGAGCATTTATTTCACCCTTCTGTTTGTGGGAAGGGAATTGCATGTTTATGTGAGGCGGGTATTTGACACCTGAACTCAGGGTGTTCCTTGTCAGGTGTGTTTTTCTCCTTTGCCTTGCCAGGAAGAAAAAGGGGCTGAAAGCAGGATTGGGTTTGTGCTGGCTACAATCTTGGCCCCTTAAAACACAATCTGGAACTTGTCCCTCCTCAGAGGAGACTCAAGGCCTGTCACCCTGCACTAAGTTATTATCCTTCACCCTCACTGAGCTGACCCTGCTGCACATCACCCCCCTGGGATGGGCCACAATGAGCTGGAGTAGAGCAATGAGCCAGCTAAGCCCAGCTTTATTCTGGGCTCATTTGGAAGCTGGTTCATTCCCCAGCCTGGATGGGCTGCATGAATACTCAGGAGACACAGGGAATTGAAGGACAGGAAACTTCTCGAGGGATCTACCTGTTCTTGGAGTCTCGCTGACATCAGGGGCTGATAACTCCAGGTTTTGGGGCCTCAGCAGTGAGATCCAGAACTCTTAGCCTGATGGATTTTGATGCTACTTCTTGAAAAGTAGCAAAGTTATCACCTACAGATCCTGAGAACACAATAAATGTAAGATCCCAATCCACTCCTCCACATTGGCATGGCATCAAGGACAGAAAGATGTCTTCATTTGCCTGAGGTCTGTAGGGTTTTTTCAGTAATTTAGTAGGGATTCCAGAGGATACAGCAGTTACTAAGATTGTGTCCTGCTTGTGTGACAACATGCAGCTCTTTAAATAACCTGCAAATTTATTTCCTTTTTTCCCAAATACTAATAAACTACAAAAGCACGGCCCATTTTACAGATTCTGGAAATCCTGGAGATGAGCAGGGAGGACACCACTAATTCCCAGGCACCTAATTTCAACTTACTTCCTTCTTTGAATCTGTTGTAACTTTAAAAAAATCCAAATTTTCTCCCTCTGAGGGCAATGCCATGAGATTCTTAACTGAGCTACTGTCACACAGTTTTGGTTACAACAAAAGGTATCTTATAGCTGTGAAACCTCCTCCAGCTTAATCAGAATATTTGTTGCTGTAGATGAGTCATAATCATGATTTTCTTTTCAAGTTTCCAGAGTTTTTCAGGCTCCTGAAGAGCAAGTTTGGAATCAATGCAGGCAGCTCAGAGAGCTGTAAAGCTTCTTGTACTCCATGCTATATTTTACTCCTCGATTCTCCCCTTTAGCTAAACTCCTCAGAGTTACGAAATCCACCCTTTTCCCTTTTCTCTGCTTCACATGTGGTTAACACCAGAAATCCACAACACCCAGAAATCCACTAAGACATCAACTCCCAGTCAACCCCATTTCAGTGAAGGAACTTGGCCCAGGTCAGCATCTCCAATAAATTCCCTTTACCAAACAAGCACAAACACATTGTTCAGCTCAAATCCCAAAGCTGGCCGTGGAACCAGACTGACGTTGCTCGTTCCCTGGAGTTCGGGGAAACAAAGCTCCTTCAGATCCCAACATGACCACGGTCACTGGAGAGCAGCCCACCACCCTGACACTTCAAATCTGAAAATCTGCGGGACTTAGGTCATAACAGAACCACCTCCTCCTCCCTGGCTACACCAGCAAACCTCTCCCTTTTACTCATTAGTAACCAGCTTTGTGTTTATAAAGCAATAGTAAACACTGTTAGCCATTGTCAAGGCAGAAAATAATAATAATAATAACAATAATAAACCCTCAAAGGCAGGGTCAGACTTTCACCCACTTATCTGGAGAAACAGATAAGGACTTTTGAAGCTGCTGTAGCAACCAGGCAGTGGGTAAAACTCCCAGTGAATTCAGTGGCATGAGGTGATCGCTATCCAAGCAAGGGGCAATCCAAGATTCCCTTTGCGGAGGCAGTGAAAACAAAAAAATTCTGAAATTTTAATCTGGCTGCTCCAGCACAGACCTCCTCGAGTGTGCTCACAGAGCCTGACCAATTCCACCACAGAGCTTCGCTGTTATCCAGCTCCGTCTGCTTTTGCTCCAGAAGTAAACTCCACATCTGCTGAGCGACAAAGTCGGCGTTTACGCTTTCCCCAACTATTTGGCATATTTCGAATTTCTGAGGATTAATTTCTTGAACAGTCAGCGCTGTTTGACTGCAAACCATAGAAAACCCTTTGGCCAATGAGTACAAGTCTGTTTGCAATTTTGAGGGGAACACGTAAAGATCCGTCAGCTTAGTTTGAAAGGAAGCCTGAAAGTAATATACTCCACTTTTGTTCTTCGTCGAGGATATCGACTCTTTCCTTTAGTTATCTGAGTGGAATCATGGAATGGTTTGGATTGGAAGGGACTTAAAGATCCCATTCCACGCCTGCCGTGGGCAGGGACACCTTCCACTATCCCAGGCTGCTCCAACTTGGCCTTGGGCACTTCCAGGGATCCAGGGACAGCCACAGCTTCTCTGGGAATTCCATTCCAGCTCCTCCTCACCCTCGCAGCAGGAATTCCTTCCTAATATCCCACCCAAATCTCCTCTTTCCCAGTGGGAAGCCATTCCTATGTCCTGTCCCTCCAGCCCTTGTCCTAGTCCCTCTCCAGCCTTTTACTCTCCCTTGGATGAGAATCCAGCGCTTTCTCTTCCTCAAAATGATCACCACTGAAATCAAAGTGGCTTTATTTTCCCCAGAAACCTCTTCAGAGGTCACATTTCAGTGACAAGCTGACACTCCAGAATTCTATACATTAAATTCTTGGAATGTGGCATCTCCATCCACAAGGGCTCTTCCTGCCCGGGATTGCTTTTTTTGCCACAGAAGGAAACCACATTCCTCATAACACAACACTGTGAAAAACAAGGTTCACTTTCTATGTCAAATTTAAGAAATAGGTTTAATAGAAAAGAAGATAATTAGGAGATTTAAAAAAAAAAAAAAGGGCAAAGTACTTGGCGCTCAGTCAAGTCCACCCCTTGCTATTTCAGAGGTTTTCTTTAAATACCCTTTCTATTGTATCAATCTGTTGAATATTCCTATTTTTCCATGAACTAGTTTCCATATTCCAGGGACTGTTTTGCATGGCCCCTCCTTGGTTTTGCCTTTTTAGAGCATTTGTGTTTCTGGGCTGTGTCTTCATTATCACCTCCAGCTCGGGCCTTGGTCCGTGCTTCCTTCAGATGGGAGATGCTGATAGCTGGTGTATCAATGGCAGAGTTTCTTTACATGTTCACTGGATGTTATCCCAGCTAAACAGACAGTTTAAGCATACTATAGCACTACCACCACTATGCCTAATTTCCTTTACTAACAGCAGAAACAAAAACTTACATCCTCACCACAAACTTATCAATCACATAGCGCACACCTTGCGAAAAGCCAGCTTCGTGACATGCGTTTGTAACAAACACGCAATTCCAGAGAATTACGAGACAAATACGCAAATAAATCAATCCACGCAAGACAAACACGCAAATAAATCAATCCACGCAAGACAAATACGTAAATAAATAAAGCAGTACAGTGGAGCCCGCTGTGTTGGCGCGGCTCCGTTGCCCAGCGGTTCGGGCGGGCAGCGCTGTGAGGGTGTGAGGGCGCCGGGCCGAGAGGCGATGGCCGCCCTCACTCCTGCCCCGAGGGCTCTTTCCCAGCCCTCCTCTCCCCGCCTTTTCCAGGGATTTCCCCGTTCTCCCCACGTTCGTGCCCGCCGCCCTCACCAGGGCTGGGCTGAGGCTGCGGCGCCTCCTCCCTCACACAGCACACGGACGGCGCCGGCATGGCCCCGCCGAGTGCCCGGCCGTGTGAGGGGCCGGCCGGCCTGCGGCTCCTCCTTCCTCCGCGGCCGGGAAGCGAAAGCGAAAGGCGATCCCCGGAGGGCTCTGGAGGTCGCCGAGAACCTAGGGCAGCTGCCCGAGCCCCTCGGCGCCGCCACAGCCCGTCCCCGGCCGTGTCCATCGGCAGGTGAGCGCTGAGGGAGCCCCTGGTTCCCTGCGGAGGAGGAGGCGCGGATAAAAACCAAGGGGAATTATCGGTGTTTATGCTTTCAATTTCCTTTCCTGCTTCTCAGGAAACTGTACAGAAGTCTCTGAATTTTGGCTGCAAAGGGATCCCGGCATCCATAACCGCTGTTTGAAGCCTCTGAGTGGAAGAGGTTCCAGGTGAGGATTCCCGGGGGAGAGGGGCAGGAGTGCCGGCATGGGTCGGGAATTCGGGCTGCTCCTGCTGGGATCCCGTGGTCACAGAGTGTCTGACCCGTGGAGTATCCAGCCTCAGTCTGTAGAGGATCAAACCTTGCCCTGGCAGCCACAGATTGCTTTGGGAGCCTCTGCACCTTGGCGTCTCCTCCTGGTCAGTGGCCTGGGAGCTTCCCCGAATTCCTGTTTAGCTGAATCCACAAAAGTGTTGTGAGCAACGGATTCCAAAAGTGAAATTACCGGCCGTGTGAAAGTGTTGCCATTTGTGTTGAGCAGGTTTTGTAGAATCCCAGCATGGGATTGGGTTGGAAGGGACATTAGAACTCATCCCATCCCATGGCTGGGACATCTTCTGCTATGCCAGGCTGCTCCAAGCCCTGTTCAACCTCCCATGGATCCAGGGGCTTCTCTGGGAATTCCTCCTCACCCTCCAACCCAGGAATTCCTCCCCAATATCCCACCCCAAGCTCCTCTTTCCCAGTGGGATCCATTCCCTGTGTCCTGTCCCTGCAGCCCTTGTCCCCAGTCCCTCTGCAGCTCTCCTGGAGCCCCTTCAGGCCCTGCCAGGGGCTCTGAGCTCTGCCTGGAGCCTTCCCTTCTCCAGGGGAACATTCCCAGCTCTGCCTGGAGCCTTCCCTTCTCCAGGGGAACATTCCCAGCTCTGCCTGGAGCCTTCCCTTCTCCAGGGGAACATTCCCAGCTCTGCCTGGAGCCTTCCCTTCTCCAGGGGAACATTCCCAGCTCTGCCTGGAGCCTTCCCTTCTCCAGGGGAACGTTCCCAGCTCTGCCTGGAGCCTTCCCTTCTCCAGGGGAACATTCCCAGCTCTGCCTGGAGCCTTCCCTTCTCCAGGGGAACGTTCCCAGCTCTGCCTGGAGCCTTCCCTTCTCCAGGGGAACATTCCCAGCTCTGCCTGGAGCCTTCCCTTCTCCAGGGGAACATTCCCAGCTCTCCTGGAGCCCCTTCAGGCCCTGCCAGGGGCTCTGAGCTCTCCTTTTCTCCAGGCTCTCAAACACAGAAGATACAGCCTATTTCCCATGTGTGTAACAGCACAAAAAGCAGCACAAAGGTAAATACAGAACTACCAGAACTGCAAAGTGGAGTTGTGCACTGCAGAATTCCTCACATCTGTCTCTGGCTTTTATTTCCTAGTAAGGAAGGAGGCTTCAGATAGCCAAAATCTGTCACTTTTGCCTATGAAATTACACATTTGTGTTTAAAAATTCTTCCAGCTCAGCACAGCTTCTGGTATTCCTGATATTCTATTGCACAAAAACTCCTTAAACAGTACACACAATATTGTCATTTTTTTTCCTGTTCCCTCAGGTTTCCATGGATGTTACAAGCCCCCCATTGTCTCTCCAAGACAATGGGTTTGTGAGTATTTCCTGATGTGCTGCCTGGGATTAAAATCTGTATTTGACTTTTGTATCTCTGACCGAAAGTTTGTGCTACCGCTGCTTCTGCTCGTCTCACCCTCTTCCACCCTTTAATCCTTGGGACATTCCTCATTTCCACCTCCTGCTTCCATAGGGAGAATCCCATTCCCAAGATTCTGCATCACAGATCCTCTTAGAGAACTTCCTGTCCTGCCTCTCTTACTCATCTGTCTTTGTGAAGGATTGTAGGGGAATTTCCCATTTTCTGGGATTCAGCTCCAGCAGTGCACAAGTGGTTTGGATGGGACTTTCCCTGGCTTTTTTCTGTTTTCTTGGTTTTGTTTTGGTTTGTTGTTTTTTTTTCCTTCATTCGGGATGGAAGCTGTTCTGTGAAACCATTTTTTTTAGTAAAAACCAGGCATCCTTTTTATTATTATCTTCCAGCTGTTGGCACGTGTGTAGTTTTTATTCTCTGCACTCAGTCCCTGGAGTGAAGGAATATTTTTCCCATTTTAACTAAGACACAGATGGGTATTTCCCTGTTGCTTAATTTGAAACTGGAAGAAATACTTCATATTTTATTATTTTTAGGAAATATCCAGCATTACCAAAAGAACTGACAAGATCCTCTAATTCAGATCTTTTCCATGGATTATCTAATTCAGACCTTTTCCATGCCTAAATTTCATGGTTCCCATTCCAGCTTTATGTAATCTCGAGTAAAAAGAGAGGGAATATTTCAGCAGTTCTCTTTGGATTTATTTCTTTTTTCCTGCAGAATATTGCAGCCATAGGAACAAAGCAGAACAGAGATTTTTCTCTCTCCTTGGGCTTTGTAGTTTCCCTGCCCTTGTGAACTTCTGCCCTGGATTTCAATTCTGAAATGGTTCTTTTATCACCTTTTCCTTGATATTACCTTTTATTATCCAATCTCCCTGAGCTTGGAAGATCAAAATCCCATTTTCACTTGTATTTTTTTTTTTATTGACACCTCCTCCTGGAGGAGCTGCTGAGAAAGCACAGAGCTAAACCTTTGTGGAAAAACATGGAAACAACTTGATTTATTATTTAGATAAATATTCACCTGTGGATTTTAGCAGCTGGATAGTTAGCAAATAATAATGGCAGGCCAGTAATTCACATTTCCGTGGATTTTTGTCCTGTCCAGGCATTAAAATAATTCAGTGATTTGATCTAAGTGAATAATGTTTAAATAATATTTGTTTAAATTTTAATTTTTTTTAATTGTTGCCCAACAGAGGAGAAAAACCAATGTGTTCCTCTTTTCTCTGCAGAGCATGGTACCCCCTGATCCACTTGGGACATCCAAGGAAGAGATTGAAAAACTTCAGGAAGAGCTGAAGATGTGGAAGGCAAGTCCTGTAAAGCACATAGAACCATGGAAATTTGCTGAAAAACAAAGCTTAGTGCATCCTTCCAGAATCAGATCAGATCAGATCCCCCACATTGATAACATCTTTATTTTGTTCTGTTCTTCAATCCTTTGTGCTCGTGTTGATTCCACTCTTGTAAGTTTAATATTTACCCAAAGTGTTAAAAATAAATAAATACCAAGGGCATGCTCAAGGTTTGGTTTGTCCCTGTAGAAATAAAGCCTTTAAAAATTGTAAAATCTTTTCCTTTTTGCTATCCAGAAAAGAGTTAAAGAGGCTGAAAATGTCAAACTTGAGCTTCTCATCTCCAAATTAACTGCTGATGAAGAGTGTGACAGAGCAGAGAAGAAGCTGACAGAGCTGAAGGAGCAAGAGAAGCAGCATAAGGACAGGATGATCAGCTTTGAGGTGTGGAGAAGGCTGCTGGTGTTTGGAGGGTTGGCAGGGAGGTGTGGATTAGGAAAATGGGAGGAATATTCCCAGTTTTAATGGCTTGACCAGTACTGGTTGAATGTTCCACACGTTTTTTTTTGCTTTAGCTTTTCACTGACAGGCAAAGAAAGAGTGCAGTAAACTGAATCTCTTTTGAGATGAAACGTGACCAAACCAATCTTCCTTTTCCAAGATTCTCCCCTGGAGATGAATTTCAGGTCTGGGTGAAGTAAATAAAGCTCAGTGGGTCACAGCACCCAAAGGATCAGCATTTCTGAAGTGCCAGTGAGCTGGTCAAGAGCCAGGCCCTGACTGAAGAGGGTTGTTACCTTCTAGAACTGCTTGGCTCCAGAGCCCCTTGCTTCATTCCCTCGACATTCCACGTGCAATAACAGCAGAAGGTTCCACAGGCTGCCAGGGAGCAGTGGCAAATCACTGATGAGAAATTATGGCTCCAAACTATTCGGTCCTAATTAACAGCTTAAACACGCTCAGGTTGGTGAGAGTGTTTCCTGAAAGCTGATTTTGCTTCTTTAAACACAAAAGTTTGGATTTATACCCAGGGAAGGTCATTATCACCATCAGGCTTTGGCCTTCAGCTCATGGGAAGGGGTCCAAGTGTTTGCCAGTGGTTGGTGACTTTACAGGAGCCACCTTCTGATTGTGGCTGCTCTGTTTCCTCCTCATCCTGTCACATTCCCTGTCCAGGAGATCCTGGATGGGGGTTACAGAACTTGGTGTCCAAGCAGGATTCATTGTTCTGGAGGAATTACAGAGCAGACAGAAGGAAAGAGAAGGACATAAAGAGGGAAGAGCAGCAGCATGGCAGAAGCTTCCCAGATCTTGCTGAATTATATTTCTGTCTTTATTTAAGTGTTTGATTTTGCATTTCTTTTTGTTTTTTTTTTTTGGCCTGTAGCAGGAACTCTTTCTGCTAAACCAAGAAAAAACTGAGCTGAAAAAAGAGATTGAAAAGCTCAAAGAAGACCTGGAAGAATACAATTCCAAGGATAATCGGGTAAAGGAGCTGAAATATTTGGGAATTTGTCTTTTAAGGGGGCAGGTTTTTATTTTCAGAGAATTGTTTGGGTTGGAAGTGACCTTAAATCCCATCTCATTCCAACCCCAGGGACACTTTCCACTATCCCAGTTGCTTCAGACCCTGTCCAAGCTGGCCTTGGACACATCCAGGGGGAAGAGGGAATTTCTCCCTCTTAGACTGTCAGGGCCACTTGTTCAGCATTTGAACCTCTACTAATTTCAACATAAAAATAAACCTGAAAGTTTCTTATTTTCTCTGCCAAGAACAATTTGAGGCAGGCAGAGGATATGGAAATAAATCCAAGAGGTACTGAAAGCATGAGAGGAGTGAAAACAAGCAGCCATTTATTAAATGGAAGGCAGTGGAATAAAAACCAAATATTCATGGCATTGGTAATTTTCAAGTTCTCTTTTTTCCTGTGTCAATTCTTAAATTGCAGATTAAAAAGAAGGTGGCAGAAATGAAATTGAAGTTCACTCACCTGGAGGAGATGAAGGATGGTGGGGCAGGTCTGGATATGGACACCCACTGCGTGTTTGGGGCAGCCACAAAAATCCCCTTCAGACTCAGTCAGAACCAGGCACTGCTGACTTTTGAAGAGGAAGAAGGTGGGATTTGTATTTTAATTATAAAAGTGATGTCTCTGATGTATTTCACCTGGCAGTGGTGTGGTTTTCCCCCAAGGGTGTTTTGAATGGAATGGGGAAAAAAAAAATCTTTTGTTAATATTTTATAGAATAAGAGCATCTTTTGACAGCTTAAAAGTTTTACTGTTCCCACTGAAAATCTACTTTTATATGTATAATTAATATTATATTTGCTATGTTTATTGTATATTATTTTAATAACATTGTTATTATGAAAGTTGATACAATACTTTGTCATTATATTATTTGGACTACATAAAACCACAGAGATTTTATGGAAATAGAAGTGGAGCTGGTTGCCTAATTATTATTTATATTAAAGGAGATTTTTTTTTTAAGAGACTGGGGAATAATTTGGGGTTTACAATGATGAAACAAAGCTTTTCATATCTGATTTCCCTCAGTTGCCCAGAGGCTGACAAAGATGAGCAAGCACTGTGTGGAACTGGACAACAGAACAGCAAATGTGACTGTGAAGCCTTTTGACCTTGACACGGGATTCCAGTTTGAGGTAAACAACTGAAATATGCAGCTCTAAAAATCTGAGTTCTTTAAAAGCTTTAGGTGCTGTTTTCTCCAGTGTTTTCAGTCACAAAGTGCACGAATTTTTGATGTTTTTAGCTCCATGTCACTGTCTCTGGAAAGAAGATCAACGTTTCAGAAATCCCTGAGCTTCCCATTCCTAAAGACTGGGTGAGAGACAAACTTGAGCTGCATTTCTACAAAACTGAGCAGGCAGCAGGAGGAGGAGAAATAAAAAATGTGACCTACAACAAGGGCGCTGGGACAGCTGTCATCACATTCCTCAAACCTGGAGGTAGAGTCTGGAATATTTCCTTATGCAAATTGTCCATCCTGGGTTCCACTGTGGGCTAACCACTGAGTGTTGCAGACTCTTCCCACGGGGAGTTCATGGATCCCTCAGGGCTGTGGGTAAATAAAGCCTTTATGAGCAAACATAACCTGCTCCCAGCTCGTGGGCTTTCTGTCAGAACTTTTCCCTCAAAAAACTGGTTTTTTTTATTCCTTTGCATTGCCAGACACTGCAAACAGAAAATGAGGAAAATGAGTTTGATTTTAGCTCCTGTTGCACGACAGGGAAGTGGGACAGGCATTCCTATTGCCCAACTGGATGGAATTCCATCATCAGTGGAGCCACATCCACTCAGAGCAGCTGCTTTAGATTTATTTCAGAGCTTTTGTGGGCATTTGATGATGTTGCATTTTATTGGCTTAATTATATGAAATAATTAACTGGTTGTTTTTTTTTTTTTTCTTATTCTCTTACAGCAAGCAACAAGTTTGTGGGATGCACTAAATACCCTTTCTGGGCAGAGGGAAGGTGGTTCAACCTTTCTGTCTCCCCACATTTTGATTTTCACCTGAGGAAGTTTCAGGTAAACGAATCTCCTGCAGGCTGATAGCACAGATAAGTGGGAAATGGGAGAATGGGCAGAATTTTCACTCCATTTGTGTGAATTTAGCAGCGAGAGTGAGTGTGAAATGGGCTGCTGAGCTCGTGTGTTGCAGTGTGGGAGCTGTAATTTATTTTTAAAGGGGGTGCTTGTCTTTCCTTGATGGAATTATGCCAGCACTCCCCACATGGCTGTGCTGGGCTCTCTGGGAAGGAGGTTAAGCACAAAGTTCTCCAGGTCACAAAGCTCTGCCAGGATCCCAGAGTCCCAGCAAATGCAACATTTGCTCCTTCACGCCTTGATTTCACTCCTTCATTCAGCCCAAACAGTGACTCTGTCACACAGAGCTGGCTCATCATCTTCTCTCTCTGCTGCTTTATGAGTAGATGGTGATCAGCTCAGGATTGTGTATATAATTAGGCCTTTGTAATTAAGGCATGGGCTGCAGGACACCCAGCAGCTCAGGTGTGGGATGTGTCCTGGCAGGGATTTTATGGGCTGGTGCTGTCTGGAGCCATCTGAGATTCCCCAAATCCAGAGTGTGGGTGCATTAAGGAGGGCAGGACACACCAGTTAAGGTGTGGGCTCTGAATAATCATGGAATCAGGGAATCTCCTGAGCTGGGAGGGACCCACAGGAGCACGGATCCAGCTCCTGGCCCTGCACAGACACCCCAAAATCCCACCCCGGGCATCCCTGGGAGTGCTGTCCAAACTCTCCTGGAGCTCTTGGGAATGTGCCCATTCCCTGGGGAGCTTCTGGGAAAGAACCTTTCCCTGAAATCCAACCTAAACCTGCCCTGGCCCAGCTCCAGCTGTTGTTGCTCTGCTGCCAGAGAGAAGGGATCAGAGCTGTCCCTCAGGAGGAAACTCCAGGCTGGGATGAGTCTCACTCTCCTCCAACAAACCAAGAGCCCTCAGCTGCTGCTCCACGGCCCCTTCATTGTAGTGTGAATCCAGAATTCCTGCTCTTTCCAGAGAAATTTCCACTATCTAAACTCTTGACCTCATCAAAGAGCCCAGCCACACCCGAGTGAGAGATTTAATTCCCACCTCTCCCAGTTCTGCTGTAAATCCAGATTGGTTCTTTCCTCCCCAGCCATACTGCAGGGTTTCCAAGAAGACCATCCTGCTGAAAGGAATCCCAGAGGTGGAAGAGGATGAGGAAACTGTGCAGGACATGATTGAAATTCACTTCCAGAAGCCCAGCAACGGTGGCGGGGAGATAGAGAACATCAAATACATCTCCAGAGGAGCAGCCTATGTTTGCTTTGAGGAGGATACTGGCAATGCCACCTCAGAAATCACAAGGGACTCATAAAGTTCCGAGGGTTTGTTCCTCAGAGGCACGGGAATTGGTGTGGATGCTGTGCTTTAATGTTCTGAAACTGATACTGTAGAAGAGGCATCCCTGCCTTTCTGTTCTGTCTCCTGGCACTGACTTGGCATGGGAAGGCACCAGAACTCCCTGCCTGTGTTCCAGACCAAGCCTTAGCAGCCTCTGAAGCAGTATCTCAAATTTTCTGCAAGTCTGAATGTTTTATACCTTGCAGATTTTAAAATGCTCCAGAGTGGGATGAGTGGATTATTCCTTACATTCTGGATACAAAAGCCATATTTAATCCCAATCCAAGCCTCCTCCTTTTCTGCTTTGTTGAAGTGCCAGAGCCTCAGAAGGTGGCTCTGACACAACTCTAGTCCTGCTGAGGTTGCTCAGTGCCACCAGAACTCAAATAGCTGAAAGAATCCTGTAATTTCATAAAAGCCACCTTATCAAATTAGTGTTAGAGTTAAAACAGATTAATTAAAATGGGGGGGGGGGGGGTGCCTAATCAAGAAATTGCACTTTAAGAAATGGCCTGGCATTTGCTGCCTTTAGCTATTGACCTTCTGCCTGGTCATAGCCTGCTTTATTGTTTGATTTTAATACTTGTTCCTGCAATTAAATTTTTCCTCGTTTTTGTTCATGCTCTTGGTTATTTTAATCTGTTGCAGTCAAGGATTGAGCAGATGCTGTGCCTGGTTTTGTAACCATGCTGGGAGAAGAGCCCTGAGGGATCTGGTGATCCCAGGTTTGGGCTGGGAAGGCTTGGAGAGGGGAATTTTGCAAGGAGGAATGTTTTTTCTTTGCTGCTGTCATCCTTAGAAAACAATTCCTCCTCTGACTTTGCACTTTTGCCACCCTTAGAGGCTGAAATGTTTTGGCCCCAACAATCTTTAACTCCAAACTAACAGGAGCCTGACATTGAAAAATAATTTATTTTCAGGGTATTTGACAACATGCAGGGAAATGAGAGTGCAATGAGAAG
Organism: Sylvia borin; assembly: GCA_014839755.1. Lineage (NCBI taxonomy): Eukaryota > Metazoa > Chordata > Aves > Passeriformes > Sylviidae > Sylvia > Sylvia borin. The sequence continues at coordinate 37,088,642 of CM025963.1, read as the reverse complement.
AGCATTGCAAAAATACCTCAGGGATTATTGCTCCAGACAAACTGTTAATTGGCAGTGCATAAAAGCTGAATATGGAAATTTTAAAGGCTGCAAACACCACATTTTATTTTGAATTTTGCTGTCGAGTGAGATACATGGGATTGTAGCACCTCTCACTGTTTAGGGCATGCAAAGGCAGGGATTGATTACCTGACCATTGTAAAATAATAATAATTACTTCAAACCAAGTAGTGCTGAAGAATTTATGGAGACTGTGCACTTTTGCACTCTCAAAAACTCGCTAAGACCAGACACCTTAAAAAGAAAGGGGGGAAAAAAACCCTGAGAAAGGTAAAAAATGTCATGAATTCCAACTGCATCTCACTGAGAAATACTGAGAAGAAAATCCTTAAAAAGGAAAAGGCTTAAAATTCTCATAAGGTGTCGCTCATAAGGAGTAGTGAGAAGCTGCAGGTTTTAAAGCCCAGAAAAAAAAAACCAGATTGTTTACGTTTCAAAGACAATGTCTGTAAATGTCTTGCTATTGTCCCTGATGAATTACGGCTTGTGATGATTACCCTGTTAAATTTTAAAGCGGCAGTGGTGCTTTAAAGGCTGGGGACTGGTTTGAACGATGAGAAATAAGAATAAAGCGTCAGTGATGTTTCTATAAATGTCAGAATCCTCCTTCCTCCCCGCTGGGGTGACTTTCTCTCGGGCTGGGAGGGTTTTATACCCAAATTACACACAGGGACATTTCCCTGCTGCAGTTGTCACCCAAAGCTCGGTGTGGAACCAACCCCGGGGCTGTTTGGGGCCACGGGAGCTGGGCCAGCGCAGCCTTTGGGGTGTCCCTGGCCAGCTGGGACTTCGGGAAGGAATTCCTGGTGGCACGGTGGGGACACCCTGGCACGGCGTGCCCAGAGAAACTGTCACTGCCCCTGGGTGTGTTTCCTGTCCGTGCGTGTCCCTCCCCATGTGTATCCCTGCCCCTGAATGTCCCTGCGTGTCCCTCTCCATGCATGCCTTCCTCCCTTGTGTCCTTCTCCACGTGTGTCCCTGTCCCTGCGTGTCCCAGTCCACACATATCCCTCTCCATGTGTCCCAGTCTGTGCATGTCCCTCCTCATGCACGTCCCTGTCCCTGCGTGTCCCTGTCCCTGCATGTCTGTATTCCTGAATGTCCCAGTCCATGCATGTCTCAGTCCATGCATGTCTCAGTCCATGCATGCCCTTCTCCCTTGTGTCCCTGTCCCTGCGTGCCCCTGTCCGTGCGTGTCCCTGTCCATGTGTACCCCTGTCCATACATGTCCCCACCCTACGTGTCCCAGTCCCTGCGTGTCCCTGTCCCTGCGTGTCCCTGTCCCTGCATGTCTGTGTTCCTGAATGTCTCAGTCCATGCATGCCCTTGTCCCTGCGTGTCCCAGTCCCTGCGTGCCTCTGTCCATGTGTGCCCCTGTCCATGTGTACCCCTGTCCATACATGTCCCCACCCTGCGTGTCCCTGTCCGTGTGTACCCCTGTCCATACATGTCCCTGCGTGTCCCAGTCCCTGCGTGTCCCAGCCCCTGCATGTCCCTATCCCTCTCACTGTGTGTCCCTCTCTCTACGTGTCCCTGTCCCCGCGTGTCCCTGCGCATCCCAGGTCCCATCCCCGCCCCGCAGGCCCTGCGGCCATTCCCAGCGCCACCATTCCAGCCGGGAAGGGCGGGCGGGGCGCGCTGTGTCCGCGCAGGGCTGGAGGCGGCCCCGCCGCTTTCGCTTTCGTTTCCCCGCCGAGCCCGCTCGCTCCGGGCCCTTCCCGGTTGGATCCCGTCCCGGTGGGATCCCCATCCCGGTAGGATCCCGTCCCGGTGGGATCCCCATCCCGGCTGGATCCCGTCCCGGTGGGATCCCCATCCCGGCTGGATCCCGTCCCGGTGGGATCCCCATCCCGGCTGGATCTCGTCCCGGTGGGATCCCCATCCCGGCTGGATCCCGTCCCGGCTGGATCCCGTCCCGGTGGGATCCCCATCCCGGCTGGATCCCGTCCCGGTGGGATCCCCATCCCGGCTGGATCCCGTCCCGGTGGGATCCCCATCCCGGTTGGATCCCGTCCCGGTGGGATCCCCATCCCGGCAGGATCCCGTCCCGGTGGGATCCCCATCCCGGCTGGATCTCGTCCCGGTGGAGCGGCGGCCATGGCAAGTGCCGGGGGAGCGGGGGAAAGGGGCAGGGGCTGCGGGAAAAGCGCTGGGAAAGGGAGCTGGAGAGGGGACAAGGGACGGAGGGACAGGACACGGGGAATGGCTTCCCACTGCCGGAGGGCAGGCTGCCTGGGAGATCGGGGTAAATTCCTGGCCGGGCTGGAATTCCCGGAAAAGCCGTGGCTGTCCCTGGGAAGTGCCCAAGGCCGGGCTGGACGGGGCTTGGAGCAGCGTGGGATGGCGGAAGGTGTCCCTGCCCGTGGCGGGGGTGGGATGAGCTTTAGGATCCCTCCCAAAGCGAACCAGTGCGGGATTTGTCGGGAAGCCACAGCAGGACCCCATTGTCACCGGAGCCGCTGCCCCATTCCCGGCCATTCCCGGCCCATTCCCTGCACATCCCCGGCCCATTCCCGGACATCCCCGGCCATTCCCGGCCATTCCCTGCCATTCCCGGCCATCCCCGGCCATTCCTGGCCCATTCCCGGCCATTCCCGGCCCATTCCCGGACATCCCCGGCCCATCCCTGGCCCATTCCCTGCACATTCCCTGCCCATTCCCGGCCCATCCCCGGCCCATTCCCGGCCATTCCCTGCACATTCGCGGCCATTCCCGGCCCATTCCTGACCATTCCCCGACCCATTCCCGGCCATTCCCTGCACATTCCCGGCCATTCCCTGCACATTCCCGACCATTCCCTGCACATTCCCGGCCCATCCCTGGCCATTCCTGACCATTCCCTGCACATTCCCGGTCCATTCCCGGCCCATTCCTGACCATTCCCTGCCCATTCCCGGCCCATTCCCTGCCCATTCCCGACCATTCCCGGCCATTCCCGGCCATCCCTGCCCATTCCCGGCCCATTCCCGGCCATTCCCGGCCATTCCCGGCCATTCCCGGCCCATTCCCGACCCATCCCCGGCCATTCCCTGACCATCCCCGGCCATTCCCTGCCATCCCCGGCCATTCCCTGCCATCCCCGGCCATTCCCTGCCATTCCCGGCCATTCCCTGCCATTCCCGGCCATTCCCGACCCATTCCCTGCACGTTCCCGGCCATTCCCTGCCATTCCCGGCCATTCCCTGCCATTCCCGGCCATTCCCGGTCATCCCCAGCCCATTCCCTGCCATTCCCTGCCCATTCCCTGCCCATCCCCGGCCATTCCCTGCCCATTCCTGGTCCATTCCCATCCCATCCCCGGCCATTCCCTGCCATTCCCGGCCATTCCCGGCCATTCCCGCACTGCCTGCGGAGCAGCTGCTCGGCACAGACGCGTCTCGGGAGCGATTCAGCACAAACCGCGTGTTCCCGGGGGTGGGTTATTTTATTTTTCCCCCCCTAACCCCACTCTCAGGCCCGAGTGTTGCTCCCAAACACCAGCTGGGAAGGTGCGAGGGCTGTCTGGCAGCTGAGCCGAGCTCCGGCTGTGCCAGGCGTGAGAAAATCCCTCCTGGCAGCTTGGGAGTTGGTATTCCCGTCGGTATTCCCTCCGAGATGCTCGCACACGAGCCTCAGCCCGCCGGGACAACTGGCTGCTGGGGGTAATTAAAAGCTCCCAGCTCTCCAAAATTTGGTTAGGGGAAGGGATAAAAGGGATAAAAAACGCTCTGGTTGTGTTTGTCTCCAGAGGCGTGGTGGTCCGCAGGATTTTGGACAGATATCAGCAGCACGTTCTGCTCTGGAGATGGAGCTGGGGTCGTGTTTTAGGCAGCCCAGGCACAGAAAAAAAACCCAAAAAAACAAAAAAACAACAACTTAAGAGAGGTTTAAAGATTTCAGATGGAGGGACTGACCTCAAGTGCGGTTTCTGACAGCTCGTTCCCACCAAGGCTGCCGTGCAGACAAACCAAATTTACCTCCTTTCTTCCAAAAAAAAAAAAAAAATCAGTGAACTGTTCATAAATTTATAGTCAGTGCTCCACAGTTTGCGGTGATTTTGCCATGATATTCCCGGTGAAATGTTACTGTTTATGCCTGGGTAGTAAGAATGGAAGGCAAATCTGCTCTTGCTAACAAGATATGGATGCAAATCCTGTTTGGGCTGGGGTTTGTGTTTGCTCCTGGGGCTTTGGCTCTGATGGAAATCGTGTGTGTGGTTGGTTGTTTCACGCTCTGCGGGTCCGGGCTGGCTGGGATTATGTTCTCCCAATTTAAGGTTATCCATGTAATAAATGGAAGGAGCTGAGTCAGAGCACAGCCCAAGATCCCTGAATTTACCAAGGAATCTGCTCCTTCCACGCTGCAAGGAATCCTTGCTGAGCACCACGTGCAGCCACAATTTCTCATTCTCTTCTGATTTGGAATATTAGAGGAAACCACGTTATCAGTGGGACTTTCCAGTTGAACAATTTGAATTTAGTGCTCATTTTTAGCGCTTTAAGAAGATACCGAGAGGGTTGAAATGGCATTTAAAGCCATTTTTTAGTGCACAGTGACGCAGGTGCCCGAGGCAGCCTGGCAGGCACTGAGTTCTGATGGAGCAGGATTAATTAACCCCTCAATGCACATTGCAGAGGGAACGGGAATCTCTCCAGGGGGTGGGAATCTGCTGGATTTACCGTGTGCCATCTCTGCCCCAAGGCCACGGGCCAAGCTGCCAGATCCACGAGGACGATTGTCATCGCTGGTGTCCCAGCTGGCCTCCTGCAGGATGATGTCATGGCTGACATCCTCACCATCCACTTCCAAATGTCCAGGAACAACGGCGGCGATGTGGAAGAGGTCACGTATCCCACCCACAGCAAAGGGGTTGCCTACATCACCTTTGAGGATCAAGGAGGTATTTTTTACTAATTAATGTAAGATTAATGGACTAAAAGCAGAGCCCAGCCCCCCCGAAGAATTAACCCCAGAATGTTGATCCCGAGCCAAATGATTTCAAATTGGGATTTTATAGGGCTGGGAGGCTGAAGCTTCGCTGGTAATCAGGCCAAGGTTTTTATCAGGATTTTATTTCTGCTCGTTGAAGGAATGACTCACTCGTCATGCAGAGCCTTGTGTTTGTTTTGCAGGAGCAAATTTATGCCATGAATAACGTTATTATTTTCGTAGCCAGGCTCTGGGGAATAAATCTCTGCCAATTAATGTGCCAAGGAGACAGGCTCGTGTCTCTCAGAGCAATTTGGAGTAATACATAAAATATTAGGTGAGAGTATTGTGTGGCCTGAATGAGTGTGGGTACATGAAAGGTTCCAGCGGGCTGGAGATGACTTCTCAGTGCTCAGCAAGTGAGTCTGGGTTTGTTTTCAGTCGTGGAGAGGGTTCTGAAGAAGGATCAGCATCTCCTGCAGGACCAGAGGCTGTCCAGGCGTTACCCCCTGACAGTGACCCGCTACTGCCACAAGGTGAGCTCCTCCCTAACCCACCTAATTACTCTTCCTGCCTAATTAACTGCTCCTTAACTTCTCCAATTCACCGTGTTCCAGGTCTTCCTCTGTGTCACGTCCACCCTCAGCGTGGCTGTTTTCAGAGGTCACTTCGTTTTGGAAGATTTGGTGGAGGAGATGAAAAAGCAGAGCCCGGCTTTGAATTTCGGCCCTTTGCAGCCTGACGGACAGATTGCTGTGCAGGGCTCCTTCCCAGCCCTGAGAAAACTGAGAGAATTCCTCTGCTTAAAGGCAAAATCCCTCTCAGAGGAGGACAGAGGAGAGGGGAAATCCCATCAGAGACTGAGGAGGAAGCAGGAGCACAGAGGTGCCGTGGAGATGAGGAGTGCCGCTGGGGACGCGCCCAGGGAAACACAAGTGGTGGTTCTGGACACGGATATCTATCACTACATGAGGTCCTTTCACCCCAGAGCACTCCAGGCACACGGCGTTGTCATTTCTGGTGTCACTGATGGGGACATCACCACGGTGTGCATTGAGAGTGCTGGCAGCGAGGCTGGTGCTGCGCAGGGGTGGAAGGCCAAGAGGATGATTGAAAGTTCCTCCGTGGAACTGCAGAGGATTTTAAGGAAGGAAAGGATCTGCTACAAGGAGCCCAGCAGAGGTGAGAAGCAGAGATACAAAGAGCTCTGTGAAAGGCTGAAACCTCAGCACCCTGGGGTGCTGGTCCTTCCTTACGACACCCACATGGACGTTGTGGGAACCTCTGCGGCTGTTTTTGGGTTTGCAGAGGCCGTGAGGAGACACTCCAGGTAGGAGTGGCTGTTCCTGGAGCTTGTATTTCTCACCCAGGCTGTGTCCCACTGCACATCTCCCACTTTGTCACTGGGATGTCACTTGGTCCCACTCGCAGGCTGGCAGCTCTGCACAGGAAGGTGACCCAGCCCCAAATACCAAATTAAGGTCAGAACAAGAAACAAATGATCTCTGCACTTAAGGAGCGAAGAATTTAAACCTCTTCTCTCCAGAAAGAGCCACGTTTTCCTTTTGATACCTCAGTGCGTGATGAGAAAAGAGATTTTTTTAATCCGCATGGGGCAGATTAAAAAAATGCTTTAAAAAAATGTTTCCTTGTAGGAAACCCTGCAGAGGAGTTTGTGTGAGGAGCTCTGTGAGGAGGTGACCACAGCAGCCAGGAACGGGGACTTTTTCTGCAGCTTTATCTGCAGAAGGACCTTCTCCCCCTTGAGGGGCACAGAGAAAAGAGCTGGGACACTTGGCAGAGCAAAATGCACAGAGCAGGCTTGAGAAAGCCTTGAAAATCCTTTTCCCTGAAGGAAACAGAGAGGTTTTCATAGGAGCAATAATGGGGATTTTTTTCTCCCAGCTGTAAAGGCTTCTGCAGCATCTCTTTGACAGCACTTTATTTAAACGTGAAAGTGCGTCCAGAGATTTGATGGGAAAATTTGGGGGCATTCAGACTGTGGAATCAGATTTTGTTTATGCAGATCTGTTTCTGGATCCATTACAAGGCCACAAAGGTGTTGTGTTGTTTTTTTTTTTTAACCAGTTTAGAAAACAGCTTTTATTTCCTGATATCTGTGTGTTTAAAATAATTTGTCAAAACATCCAGAGCACCAGCTCTTCTGCCTGATGTGCAGGGGAAGTTTTAGTGGTTCATGCCATTAAAGAAAGGAGTTGTCCAAAACATTGTGTCTGTGTTATTTGAACCAAATCCCAGGTTTTTTTGGTTGGAAGCCCAAACCTGAAGCCCAAGAAACGCTCGAGGCATTTTCTTGTCCGTTGATGCCAATGAAAAGTGTGAAAGCAGTGATTTAAAAACGATTGTCAGAGCAGCAAGCTGAGGAGCTGAAGTGCTTTGCTGAGTCATATTTAGAGATTTCATCCCTTCCAAGCTCCCCCGTGCTCTGCAGGTTCTGCTCAGGGGTGGGAAACTCTGGAAAACTCCCCCTGGAGTTCTTTGGGGTCGTCCCCACAGAACTCAAGCAGAGATGGGAAATTTTTCAACCTTACCAAAGAGAAAATCCTCTATGAAGGATAATCCCTTAATGAAATCAGTGCTGTTTTCCTGTGTCCACATCGAGCTTCTCATCTGTATTTTTCTGAAGAGCCTCATTTTAATTTTGTTTTGGGTTTTTTGTGTTTTTTTTTTTTTTTCTGATTCAGAGCTTTGGTATTTCCTCTTTGCTCAGCTGGCAAACCAGTGGCACTGGTGTGTGTGTGTGTGTGAACCCTCCCTGGCTGCTGCTGGGTTTTTGAGTCAACTTTTGGCATCAGCACAGTTGGCAGCAACACTTCAGGTGTCCTTCAGGTCTGGTTTCCTGCCAGACAACTCCTCCTTCCCCTTATTTGCAGTCCACAACCTCAAAACCTTGAAAGCACAGCTGAATAAAAATGTTTTTTTTTTTTTCCTGAGCCCTGGCTCAGCTGGAACAGCTCCTCTTCACATTCCCTGTGCAGCCCCTTTGTCCCCAGGTCCTTGGCATCCCTTCAGCATTATCCCGTTGTTCCCGGGGCTCTCCCATCTGCTCCTCTCATTCCCAGGATGTCGCTTCTGGAGACAAAAAAAGAGCTTTTTGGCCTCGGCTGTTTTGTTGGTGGAGAGCTTTTTGCAAAGAGGCATCTGGGGCTGGAGCAAAAAGGAGCCAAGGGGAGCTGCTGTTGTTGCTTTTCCAGCCTGGATTTGGCTGGGAATGCCTCACCTTTGGCACCCGGGCTGGATCCTGGGGTTTGTGTGCTGAGAACAAAGCTGTGAGCCAAGGCTGCCCAGCAGTGTGCTGGAAAAACACCACCAGAGCAGCATCACCAGTGAAAACGTGTGTTCCTTTCCCTCACCCTGCTCATTCCAGGGAAAAACAATGGATATTTAGCTCAAACCCCTTCAGTTTGGTCACTGCCGTGAATATTCCAATAAATCCAACCGAACAAATCCCTCTTGGGGCTGCTCAGAGATTTGCCAAGCTCCTTCCCACAGTTGTTTTTGTGGTGAGCAAAGATTCTGCTGTCTGTACGAAATTCCACTTGAATAATGTTTGTGTTCGTTGGATGATATCCTGGGAAACAGCTGTTATTCCTGGGTCTGTGGATGGACTCGGGACTCGTGGGTTTGCACAATTCATTTGAATAAAAAAAAAATTTTAAAAAAAAGAGTTAAAATAAAAATTAAAAACAAAAAAATGGGAGTTGTAAAAATACAAAGCCCAATTTTGATCTGAGGCGCTGCTCCTACTGGAAAAGCCTAAAATAATTATAATAATTAAAATAATTTAAAAATAATTTATAATTTTTTAAAAAATATAATTAAAATAAGTTATAATAATTTAATAATTAAATAAATTTAATATTACTTAGAATAACATTAGAATAATCCTGCAGAAATAGCAGCAGGATGGGAGCTCAGTTTCTGGCAGCACCTCGCTACAACCAGTGGGGAAAAAACACCTTAGAAATGGTTGAAAACGCCTTAAAAAAACACCATCAAAACCGGTTAAAAACCACCAGGATTTGAGGGAGCAGGAAAATATTACCCAATTTGGAGGCCAAAGCGATCTCCTGCTTGTCCTGAGCGGCTGGGGGAGGTGATGCAGCAGGAATGATTGACTGGAACCCTTCAGCATCCCTGCCACAAAGGGCTGCTCCTGCAGGGGATGGAGGACAAAGCCTCCCCCTGTTCCCCTTTGTACCTGGGAAGGATGGATGCCTGCGGGAAAGAGCTTTTTCCAGGAAAAAAAAAAAAAAAAACACCAAAAAAACAACACAACCAAACCCTTTGTGCAGATTCCTGGTCCCCAAAGCTGCCTCTGAGCAGCGCTCAAACTTCCTGCGCTGATTGCGAGTGCTCAAACTGCAAAGGAGCTGTCACACCTCCTCAGGAGCTGCGAGCCCAGGGGGAGATTCTGAAGGAATATTCTGCTTTTGAGAGACGTGTTTTAGTTAAAAAATACCACCCCCCCCCCCCCCCCCCCCCCCCCCGAATGACAATAAACAGAGTTAATAACAATTATTCTGAAGGAATATTCTGCTTTTGAGAGATGTACGTTTTATTTAAAAAATAACCCCCCCCAGAATGACAATAAACAGAGTTAGTAACAATTATTCTGAAGGAATATTCTGCTTTTGAGACACGTGTTTTATTTTAAAAATAACACCCCCAGAAAGACAATAAACAGAGTTAGTAACAATTATTCTGAAGGAATATGCTGCTTTTGAGAGATGTACATTTTATTTAAAAAAATAACTTCTCAGAATGACAACAAACAGAGTTAGAAATAATTATTCTGAAGGAATATTCTGCTTTTGAGAGATGTACATTTTATTTTAAAAATAGCCCCCCAGAACAACAATAAACAGTAACAATTATTCTGAAGGAATATTCTGCTTTTGAGAGACGTGTTTTATTTGAAAAATAACTCCTCAGAACGACAACAGAGTTAGTAACAATTATTCTGAAGGAATATTCTGCTTTTGAGAGATGTGTTTTATTTAAAAAATAACCCCCCAGAACGACAACAAACAGAGTTAATAACAATTAACTCATTATCTGAGGCAACTTTCACACCTCCATCTTCGTCAGGCCACGCTGGAGACTGGGGAGCATCAAACCCGGGTGAAAATGGGAATATTTCCCAGCTGAGAGTGGCTTGGTGAGTCCCTGCAGCCAGATCCCTGGAGAGAGGAGATGGATTTAGCATGGATAAATCCATTTAGATTTAGCCGAGGGATGTCCCTTGGCTCCGGGAACAATTCTCGTTCCTCTTTTGGTGCGCATCTTGTGCGAGGGAAAAGCAGCTGGGATGAGCCTGCCCAAGGAGGGTTGGGAAATAAAGCTTGGAAATGTTCTTTTCATTGCTCCACCGGTGTTCCAGGATCCCTGGCTAACATCCACTTTCATTCCAAATGACTCCTTTGGGCTCCTTCCCTTCAGTTCCCGGTGAAAAAGGACCTTTTCCACTCTTCTCTTTTAAAATTAGGAGCACAGAGAGATCCCACGTGGATCTTTCACCACCTCGCCCTAAATTAGAGCATGGGAGTCTTCCCCGATTTCTGCAGCAGCTGCCTGAAGATAACCAGGCGACCTGGCCAAGGGGATAAAAAAAAACACCATTAATTTTAATTATGATTTAAAGCAAACCAGAAAAAAAAAAAAAATCGAGTGAGACGGCACAATTCAGGACTGACAGCACCTGGTTTGTTTGTACTTACTTTCCCCTTAGTTGTAAGAGTCGTAGAACATCTGCTGGAAAACAAATCGCTGTTTCTACTTTCCTACCACAGCTTTCCTTTGTCTCCTGACACCCGTTAACGACCCTGGAAGAAATCTCCTAAAAGGAGCTCAGTTAAAGGAAAACACCACCTCTGAAGGCAGCAACCACCAGTGCCGGGCTGTTGCATTAAAAACAGTTTTCCAGGTGGATTTTCCCTGTATTTTTGTCATGGGAGCGGTGGGGATCAGCACCTTGCCACGCAGAATGCCAAAAGGGGGGAAAAAATACCCCTCAAAACGGGATAAAAATACTGGAAAAACAAAGTTCTGCAATAATTGGAATAGAAACTGGAATAGTTTCATCCTCCTGGAATCCCTGGCACGGTGGGGAAGGGATGCACCAATCGGGATGGCGGAGGGAAGGAGGGATTTCTCCACGCTGGGGTTTGGGGTTTGTTCCCGGCTCATCCCTGATGGAATGGAGCAGGCTGCGTGTGCTGGAGCTGCTCAGCCCCATTCCCCGTGGGAAGAGTGAGTGATCCCTGCCAGCCCCGAGTGGGTCCAGCTGGGCTCACTCCCGGCTCTCAGCTGCTCTGGATCCCTCCTCGGGCTCACACGGGGACACGGGCAGGTGCCACCAGCCTTGTCCCCAGCCGCCTTTCCCTGCCGTCAGCTCGGGAACACAAGAGGGAGCCAGATGCTTTGGAGCCGCAATTCCAGGGGCTGTGCCGGGGCTCTGCCCTGCTGCGGGAGGAGGAGATGGTGGGATCAGGTCCTGCTCCATCCCTGAGCTCAGCTTCTTTCCCTGGAGGAGATGTTGGATCAGGTCCTGCTCTATCCCCGAGCTCACCTTTCCCTGGAGGAGATGTTGGATCAGGTCCTGCTCCATCCCTGAGTTCAGCTTCTTTCCCTGGAGGAGATGCCGGGATCAGGTTCTGCTCCATCCCCAGGCTGCAGGAAGCTGAGCTCAGCTGCTTTCCCTGGAGGAGATGTTTGGATCAGGTCCTGCTCCATCCCTGAGCTCAGCTCCTTTCCCTGGAGGAGATGTTGGGATTAAGTTCTGCTCAATCCCTGAGCTCACCTTTCCCTGGAGATATTTGGATCAGGTCCTGCTCCATCCTTGTGCTGCTGGAATCTGAGCTCAGCTCACCTTTCCCTGGAGATGTTGGGTCAGGCCCTGCTCCATCCCTGAGCTCAGCTCCTTTCCCTGGAGGAGATGTTGGATTAGGTTCTGCTCCATCCCCGAGCTCACCTTTCCCTGGAGATGTTGGGATCAGGTCCTGCTCCATCCCTGAGCTCACCTTTCCCTGGAGGAGATGTTGGATCAGGTTCTGCTCCATCCCCGAGCTCACCTTTCCCTGGAGGAGATGTTGGATCAGGTTCTGCTCCATCCCCGAGCTCACCTTTCCCTGGAGATGTTGGGATCAGGTCCTGCTCCATCCCTGAGCTCAGTTCACCTTTCCCTGGAGGAGATGTTGGATCAGGTTCTGCTCCATCCCCAGGCTGCAGGAAGCTGAGCTCAGCTGCTTTCCCTGGAGGAAATGTTGGATCAGGTCCTGCTCCATCCCCGAGCTCACCTTTCCCTGGAGGAGATGTTGGATTAGGTCCTGTTCCATCCCTGAGCTCAGCTCCTTTCCCTGGAGGAGATGTTGGGTCAGGTCCTGCTCCATCCCCGAGCTCACCTTTCCCTGGAGGAGCTGTCGGGAGCAGCCCTTTCCCATTTTTCCCTGTCCAGGATCCTCTCCCAGCGCCTCCTTTGGAGCTCCTATAAACAGATTTCACGCTGAGGTCGTGCTGAGCACGGGGCTGTGATTAATCCCTCGTTAAACACGGTGTAATTAAAGCGTGCCGTAACGAATCCCGTGTTAAAGCCCATTATCGCATCCCTCGGAGCCAGGTGAGCTCAGTGACCACCGCGCTGAGAGAGGAGCCAGTCCTCAGCTGGAAAAACTCGGATGGGAGCATCTTTGAGGTCGTTTCCACCCAAAGCCACTGTCCTCTGTGTGTGGGATGCCCCTTTTATCTCTCACCACTCAGAGGTGGTGCCCTGGATCTCTCCTGATCCCTCAGATCTCCAAATACTCGGATTTTGGAGATGCCTCCAGCTCCTGGCCACTGAGGAATTTAACCCTTCCCTTCTCCTCCACGCTGCAGCCAGTGGCGCCACGGGTTTGACTGTCAGGTCAAAATAAATTACAAAAAAAAAATTAAATAAAAATTAAATTAAAAAACCTTCAGTTCCACTTTGACTTTGGATTGTGAGAATTTTATTTTTTCCCTGGTATTACAACAAAAGCTGCTTCTCTCCTTAATGTCACAAAGAGTTGTGCTCTGCCTGGCTTTGCACTGGGGGCTTGCTGTGCATAAAACCATCATCTTCACCATCATCTGGGTGCTTTTATTTTTTGAGCAAAAAAGCTTTTAAAAGTGCGGATAAACCCAGCCCTGAACAAGTGGAAAGTTTTAATGCCCAAACTAAACCCCTCTGAGAGGCTTTTTCCCACTCTGCTGCATGAACATCTCTCCCAGGAGTGAAGGGTTCGGCGTTTTTCTCAACAACTTTATAACATCACAACATTCCAAATCTCCCAAACTTTCTGAGTTGTACACCGAGGAGACTCCGGAATGTGCTGTGCCAACCCCAATGAGAGCAGGGAGGATTTTGCCAGCTCGTTAAAGCCTGGCCTGGAGGGGCTGGAATGGGATTTCCATAGGAGAAGAACAGCCTGGAGGAAGTGTTGGGGATTTACAGAAATTCCTGCAGGGCACGGGGCTCGTTCGGATAAAAAAAAAAAAAAAACAAAAAAAACCAAACCAAACCAAACCAAACCAAACCAAACCAAACCAAACCAAACCAAACCAAAACAAAAAAACCCCAAAAAACCCACAAAACCCCAAAACCAAAACCAAAAAACAAAACAACCCCCCCCCCAAACAAACAAACAAACAAAAAACCAAAAAACCCCCAAAACAAACAAACAAAAAACAACCAAAAACAAAAACAAAAAACCCCACAAAAAACCCAAAAGAAAACAAAACAAAAACAAAAACAAAAAAAAAACAAAACAAAAAAAACCCAAACAAAAAAAAAAAACCAAAAAAAAAAAAAAACCCAAAAAAACAAAAAACCAAAAAACAACAAGAAAAACCCCACCAAAAAAGAAAGGAAGAGGGAGCAGAATGGCTGAACTTCCCAAAAACACACCCAACACACGGCTGTAAATGCTGGCTTTGTGGCAGCTGGAGGATTTTCCCCACACGTGAAGCTGTTGATGAAACCAGGGTAAATCAGCTGCAGAGGAGAGGAAGCTGAAGGTGGAAAGATGAAGAAAATCCACAGAATCTGTAGCATTTAAACAGCATTTAAACCCTCCCGAGGTCAGAGCAGAATATCTGCGTTTATTGTTGAAGAATTGCATTTATTCAGTCGCTGTCTGCGCTGTTGGCAGCGCTGTCCCCAAAGTGCCACCAATGTCCCTCCATCCCCATCCCACTCTGCCACTCGGCACCTCGGAGTCCTCCTGCTCTGGAGCTGAAGATGGAGAAATGAGGAAAACCCACAGAACAACAGCATTTAAACCCTCCTGAAGTCAGACCAGGACAATGACATTTATGAGTTGCTGTCTGTGCTGTTGGCAGCGCTGTCCCCAAAGTGCCACCAACGTCTCTCCATCCCCACCCCACTCTGCCCCTCGGCACCCCGGAGTCCTCCTCCCCTGAAAGGAAGCTGGAGAAATGAGGAAAACCCACAGAACAACAGCATTTAAACAGCATTTAAACCCTCCTGAAGTCAGACCAGAACAATGACATTTATGAGTTGCTGTCCCCGCTGTTGGCAGCGCTGTCCCCAAAGTGCCACCAACGTCCCTCCATCCCCACCCCACTCTTCTCCTCGGCACCCCGGAGTCCTCCTCCCCTGGAGCTGCCGAGGGATTGGAGGCAGCTGTTGGATCTCTCCCTGTTCCCAGGAGGAGCAGAATTCCTCTCTGGGTTCCGTGTGCTGCTGCAGGAACGGGGCCAGATGTCACACGCCGTGCCCTGCTCTGTGTGGGGACCAGACGTGACCTCGGGGTGTGATGGCAGCAGCCTCAAAGCTCCTTCAAGACTTGCCCGTTTGGGACTTGTTAAATGTCGAGCTTTTAGTTATTATTAAATTATTATTTTTTTTAATGTTCTCAGTTTGGTTTTTTTTTTTTAATGTGAGTAACCTTGAAGAGCTTCCAGACTTGCGGCGCTGCCTTGGGAATCACAGATTGAATTCCTAATCAAATGAGGCATCCTCAGGGGTTGTATTTGTCTTCAAATGAGAAGAAATTTGGGTGGGGAGGGACCTTAAAGCCCATTTTTTTTTCCAATGGGCAGGGAAAACACCATCCCAGGGTGCTCCAAGCCCCATCCCATCCAACCTTGTCTTACCTTGCCAGAATTCCCTGAGCCATTTATTTGCCTGAAATAATTCTGATTTTCTCAAGGGTAGGCAGCCTTTGCCAGTCCCAGCTTCCCATCGCCTCAGAGGGAGCAGGGAATTCATCCATCCCTTTTTTGGGATGGCTGGGGTTGGGTGTCTGAAGGTCACGAGTTGGATCCTCACACAGGGCACCATTAAATGTTGCTTTTTTATCTTCTTTTCTGCCAGAGTCAGGATCAAATGCTCAAGAGATGGTGTTTTATTTTGGACTCAGATGTGTTTATTCATTCTTATTTTCATTACAGCTCACAGACCATGACTTCTTGCTAACAAAGTAAAAAATGGCTCCTATCTCTTTCTCTACAAGATCTTTTAAGCACAAACTGTCCAATTATGAAGTGACACCTGAATTATTTTTACTTTTAACCCAAAAACCAACCACCCCTGGCCCACAATGGGGATTTTTCTACCCAATTACAAAATCCCACCCAGAGCCATGGAGAAGAAGGTGAAAAAGAAGGACTCAGCCTCATTTAAAACCTCCATCTTGCTTTATATCTATATTACTGTATTTTAAACCCTTAAACTCTGAGTTTCCCACCCTGTGCTATCCCACACTTCTATCCAAACCCCACACCCACAATCCCAGGGCTGTCACTCCATTTTGGAGCCTTTTCCACGGGCTCAGGTCACTGCAGTGTTTGCTGGGGGTCAGTGAGCACAGAAATCTGGAATTTTGAATTCTAAAATTCTCAGTGCCCAACTCCAACAGAGGACACTGAGGACAACACAAGGAGCTGCTCAGGGATGTATCAAACACGAGGAAAACTGGAAAACTGATGGGAAAAATCTTCCCTCAGGATTGTGCCCCAGTCCAGGCTGTGCTTGGGTTGTTTAGGTTGGAAATGACCTTTAAGGTCATTAAATCCACCCATGAACTGGAACTGAGGCCACCGTTAACCACGTCCTGAAATGCCACATCTGCATCACTTGGGAATCCCCCCCAAGGGGGTACGACCCCAGGAGGAGCCAAAAATTTCATGTATTTTATATTTTATATCAATAAATTCATATGTCTCTATATTTAATGTATCTATGTGGTATATATTATATACATTTTTTATTGAAATGTGTTTTATATATTTATATAGAACGTGCATTGTTTATAGATATTTATATGTTGTTATAGGTGAAAATTTAATTAGATTATGATGGAACTGTACATATATTATTTATATTAATTTGTCCTAATATGGGCAGCGCTCCAAGGCTGAGCTCCACACCTCTCACCTCTCCCAGGAGTCACCTGGAAATGCTCCAGAAATTCAGATATTGATGCACAGGGTGAGATTGTTGAGGTGTCTCTGCAGGGCCACGAGCTGGACTGGAATAAATTTGTTTATTTCTATATTTAGTGTGTCTATGTGGTATATATTATATACATTTTTTATTGAAATATGTTTTATATATTTATATAGAACGTGCATTGTTTATAGATATTTATATGTTGTTGTAGGTGAAAATTTAATTGTATTACGATGGAACTGTACATATTTATATTAATTTGTCCTAATATGGGCAGCGCTCCAAGGCTGAGCTCCACACCTCTCGCCTCTCCCAGGAGTCACCTGGAAATGCTCCAGAAATTCAGATATTGATGCACAGGGTGAGATTGTTGAGGTGTCTCTGCAGGGCCACGAGCTGGACTGGAATAAATTCATTTATTTCTATATTTAGTGTGTCTATGTGGTACGTATTATATACATTTTTTAATTGAAATATGTTTTATATATTTACACAAAATGTGCAGTGTTTATAGAGATTTATATGTTGTTATAGGTGAAAATTTAATTATGTTATGATGGAGCTTTACGCTTATTATTAATATTAATTTCTCTTACTATGGGCAGCGCTCCAAGGCTGAGGTCCACACCACTCACCCCTCCCAGGAACCACCTGGAAATGCTCCAGAAATTCAGATTATTTCCATAGGCTGAAAAGGCAAAGATTGCCCTGGACAAGGCTCAAGCCCAGCTGGATAAATCCCTCCTGTTTTTTGGGAAAGCCTGGGAGGGAAAACTTGATTATTTTTTTTTTTTTGTGAGTTAAAAATGTGATTTTTCAAGATTTTTACAGAGCCTTCAATCTCCAGTCACTCTGCACCCTGACAGAGCCTGAGTGAAAGGCACCACATCAGCACTAATTATTCCCTCTGACATCCTCAATATTGAGACATTCCTGGAGCCTGAAATTATTCCCACAAATGTGTTTGTGGCATCATCTCAGCCTCGGGAAATATTCCAGAGCTTTGGAATATTCCTGGAATATTCCTGGAATAACGGGATTTGGTTTTCCTGAGGTGCTGCTGGGAAGTTTGGGTTCCAGTTGAATTTTACCCTATTCCTCTGGAATTATTTCCAACATTTAACGTGGAATTTGGGCTCCTGGAATAATGGGATTTGGTGTTCCAAGGATGAAGTTGGGAAGTTTGGGTTCCACCTGAATTTTCTCCTATTCCTCTGGAATTATTTCCAACATTTAATATGGAATTTGGGCTCCTGGAACAACAGGATTTGGTTTTCCTGAGGTGCTGCTGGGAAGTTTGGGTTCCATTTGAATTTTACCCTATTCCTCTGGAATTATTTCCAACATATTAGCATGGAATTTGGGCTCCTGGAATAACAGAATTTAGTTTTCTTGAGGTGCTGCTGAGAAGTTTGTGTTCTATTTGTATTTTCTCCTATTCCTCTGGAATTATTTCCAACATATTAACGTGGAATTTGGGCTCCTGGAAGAGCAGGGTCTGGTTTTCCTGGGATGACAAGGGATTGCTCCAACCTCGTGCTGGGAAGTTTGGGTTCCACTTGAATTTTACCCTATTCCTCTGGAATTATTTCCAACCTTTAACGTGGAATTTGGGCTCCTGGAAGAGCAGGATCTGAGTCCAGCACTTCAACATAAAATTTGAGGCAGTGCCTCAATGGCTTGGAAAAAGTGATCGTTACCTAAAATGAGCATAAATGTTCCGTGTTCTCAGAACCGTCAAAATATTGGAATTTCTTTGTTATTTTATGGATTGCAAAAACGGAAGCAAAGAGAGGCCCAACACTTGCCCGGGGCAGCACATTCCCTGGGAGAATAAAAATTGACAACGGCGCAGGAAATGTGAACACTTTGTCAGGCTCAGGGATTTGGGAAGTGCGGGACTCCAGACCCCACACGGTGTTGGTGTTTGTTCCTCAAAGTGCTCAGCTCTCTGCTTTGAGGGTGTATTCAAAACCCACCACAAATTCAGGGTGTTCCCAGCTGCAAAGATTAGAAATTCGAAGTAAAGCGGTGGAAAATCGCGGCGATATCCGCGGTGGGAATCTCATGTGGAATTGGGGTTGGGAAATCCCTCTGGGATGGAGTCCAGCCACCCCCAGCCCTGCCCCTTGTCCCCAAGTGTCACATCCACAGGGCTTGGAAATGCCCCCGGGGGACAGAAATTTTCCTTTTAATATCCAACACAAACCTTCTGTGGCGCAACTTTAGAGTGGTTTTTAGGATAACTCCAAGATTTCTCCTTGTTGGGTTGGGAGTTCCATGAAATCCAGTGGGATCCTGGGTGGGGGTGGCCCCATCCCGTTATTTAAGAATTTTAAGATTTTTTAAGAGTTTTTTAAGGTTTTTTAAGAATTTGGGGTTTTAAAAGTTCTAATTTTTAAGAATTTGAGTTTTTTTTAGATTTCGGGATTTTTAAGAATTTGGGTTTTTAAAAATTCTGGTTTTGAAGAATTCGGGGGTTTTAGATTTCAGGGTTTTAAGAATTTAAGTTTTAAAGAATTTGGGTTTTTAAAGAATTTGGGTTTTAAAAATGTGAGGTTTTAACAATTCAGGGTTTTTTATGAATTTGAGATTTTTAATAATTTGAGTTTTTAAGTATTTGGGTTTTTTAAGAATTCCAGTTTTAAGAATTTGGATTTTTTAAGAATTTGGCTTTTTCAGAATTCTTTTTATTTAAGACTTTGGCTTTTTAAGAATTTGGGTTTTTTAAGAATTCCAGTTTTAAGAATTTGGACTTTTTAAGAATTTGGGGTTTTAAGAATTCTTTTTATTTAAGACTTTGGGTATTTAAGACTTTGGGTTTTTAAGACTTTGGGTTTTAGAGAATTCGTGTTTTTTAAGAATCCTGGTTTTTAAGAATTCGTGTTTTTTAAGAATCCGGGTTTTTAAGAATTCATTTCCCTTCTCTCCTGGCGCTCACCTGGAGAACCAGAGCTGGAGATTTGGCAGCTCTGCCTCGTTTCCCACCCTCCCCAAATCCTTCAATGCCCATCCAGAGATCATCGAGGTGCTCATGGATCTTCAAAGAGCTCCACAAACCCCGATCCCAGAAAATCTGGAGGGCACCTGAGAGGTTTGGACACCTGTAACCCCACAGAGCAGCTGGCACAGGAACCTCACAATTTTTATTTTTATTTTTGCCCACACAAAATTCCCCCCGGGTGTGCCAGGGCAGAGCCAGAGTCTCTCCATCACCTTTTAAAACACCTAGAATTCCCAAATTCCAGGGAAAAACCACAGAGCTGGGCTGGCAGAGCATCCTGCTGGCTCAGGAAACCATGGCAACAACTCCTTGAAGCATTTCTGGGCTGGTTAATTTGGCCTAAACACTTTACAGGCGGGTTTGTTGTATTTTTCTTTTTCTTTTTTTTTATTTTTTTTTCGCCTCCAGCTATTTTTATATTTCCATTTCGCCGAGGATTTGAACAGGCTGGGCTGAGATCTTTGTCCCTGCCTGCAATCGCAGCATTGCGAGGCACTCTTGGACATTCCTCACTGGTATAAAAAAATGAGTCAAATTTCATAAAAATGCCGATTTATTGATAAATTCTGCGAATTTATGGAAAAAGCCAAAATCAATCAGCATGGATCGATGCTGGGTGAACCTCAGACCCTACAGCGTGCCGTGTCCTCCCTGGTCACAAATCCTGCCCTTGCACCGGCCACTTTTATACAGTTTTTCTTGCTTGAAACAAAAGTTGCCTCATTCCATTGTCCACTCTGCCGGTGTTTCAAATTCATATTCCTTTTTTTGTTCTTCTGCTGGTCTGGGGAATGGTTTTCCGGGCAGTGTTGGGGCTCCTGATTGGATTTACGGGAATTTGGCATTAAAATGCCCACCCCAATCCCATGGAGATAAGATCCCAATCAGGTGTTATCACCGGGCCATTGGCAGTCCCATCTCCAGAGAGGACACATCTCCTGGTGGGGACACCCTCCTTTGTTTTAGAGATGAATGGTTCTCCTCTTCCTGGAATCGACTTGTAGGTGCACCATCACTTTTTATTTCGTGGAGGCGGAGGCATTTGATACAGTATATATTTTTATACAAGATATTTATCCAAAAAAAAAAAAAAAAAAAGCAAACCAAAAAAAACCCAAAACCAACAAAACCCGAATTAATTCCCCAATATTTCTAACACCAAAATTCCCGGGGTAGAAAAGAGC
This sequence comes from Sylvia borin, assembly GCA_014839755.1. NCBI lineage: Eukaryota > Metazoa > Chordata > Aves > Passeriformes > Sylviidae > Sylvia > Sylvia borin. The sequence goes on along the minus strand of CM025963.1, from coordinate 37,068,031 downwards.
TGGGCTTGCCAGAGGTGATGCCTGACACCTTCTTTTTAACCTTTGAGCTGGGACTAACAAAGCTCAGGCTAAAACAGAGAACAGAGGAGGAGTTGAGGCTTCGTTTTTCTGGGAGCCTCCATCCTCCCTCATCACTGGAGAAAAGTAATTATTGTTATTAAGGGAAGAGGGAGATGCTTTTTGACTTCTCTGCAGACACTTATATATATATATATATTTATTTTTTTTTTGTAAGATTACCCTCAAGAGCAAGAGAGCCCATTTAATTCCCGGTGTAATGACTCTCCAGCATCTCCCAATTCTCCCATTTCCCAGCACATTTGAGCTGCCTGATCTCCAGATTGCCGAGGAAAGCCTCTGTCAGGTACCGGGGCTGAATGTCAGGCATAAAAGCTTAATAAGTGACGTGCTTTTACATTTTTTTTTTCGGTGCAATCGAATCTAAAAGCTTCCACTCAGTTCAAATTACCAGAGGTAATTTCAACACAGCTGTCAAGCCTTGCTTTTTTTTCTTTTTATTTTTTATTTGATTTTTTTTATTTTATTTTTTTTTTCTCCTCTTAGAAATGGGAGTTTTTTTCCTAAAGCGCTTTTCCACTTCGGGGGTGATTTCTTTGTGTGCAGGTGTTGTTGGGGAGAGGTGAACCCTCATTTTTATGCTGGGAGGGGTTTTTTTTGAGTTTTTGGTCCTTCTGGCACATCCCTGCTGCTGGAAATGATCCCCCCGAGTTCACATTGGGGAAATAATCTTGAGGGAAAAAAAAAAAAAAGTCTTGGGGGGAAAGAAATAATCTTGGGGGAAATAATAATTTAAAAAAAGTAAAATTGGAGGGGTTAGGTCCTTAACTCTGCCCTCCAGGTCGGAATTTGTGGGGTTGGAGTGAGGAAGGCTGAGACCAAAAAAATGCCGTGAAATGCTAAAAATTTTCTTTTTTCTGTTCAGAGCAAGGAGCTGAAATCCCTGGAATGGTCCTGGAATTGTCCTGGATGGGTGCGTGGAGCCCAAAAGCTGAATTTTGAAGGGAAATGGGCTGAAATCCCTCACACCTGCTCAGGTGGAGGAAAGGTCCAACCCCTCTGCACCTAAAGAGATGAAAAAAACCCCAAATTTCAGCGCTGCTTCTCCTGAATTGCGGAGTCAGGAGCGGGGAAAAGTCCTCAGGGTGGTTTTAGGGTGACAAAAAGTGACATTTCTGTGTGAATGGGTGGGGCTGGAGCCACCCAGCCCTGACAAAAGCGGTGCTTAACACCGAGTTTAAGCTTAAATACTTCGCTTAATAATTATCAGGATTGACCTTTAAATGACGAGGAGCCCGTGTGTCCTTCCTAAAAGCTTTTTTTTTGATGCTCAGGTGGGTTTTTGGGATGCTGATGTTCCTCCAAAGCTGCCCTTGGAGGCTCCTCAAAGGTCTTGCCGAACCCCAAATTCCATTCCTGACGTGATAAAAGACGTTTCGTCATCCCAAAAATATTTGTCTCACCCCTTTCAAAGGAGGGATGGGGGGGATTTTATTGAATTTGTTTTTATTTTTGAGCAGTTTCAGCTCTGGGGAAGCTGTGGTTGGGTTGTTTGTCCCAGAGATTTGGGGATGGAGGAACATCCCTGGGGACGGGGATGGGAGGAAGGACAGAATTGTCTTTACAGACAAACTCCGAGTTTGTTGATGGATAAAACCAGCCCTGAGGGATTAAAAAAACAATGGGAAGGATCCCAGGAACTGATGGATGGAAAAGAAGATATTTGCCTTTACAAACGAACTGCGGGTCGGCTGAAAAATGAAACTGGATATTGAGAGAGGAAAGGAACGATGGGGAAAACCCATAAATTCCATAAGAATTAAAAATTAAAAGGGAGAGTTATGTACTAAAGGGGAATTTTAGGTGTTGAGCACCTCGGGAAGTCTGTGACTCTCAAGTCCCTCAGCAATGGGGAAAAGAGAGAGGGAAATGAGGCTGGAAAATTGGGAAAAATAGGAAACTGAATCCTCCAAGATTGGGAAACACCCCATGGCCTCTCCCTTTATTGGGATAAAGTCAAAGAATTCCTCTGTCTCCTTTTTGGACATAAACCTCTGGCGTTTGTGCATTAATTTTCCTACAGAGACAGCTCCAAACCCCAAATTTCCCCAATTTTCCCAGGAAATCAAGGATCCTGTCTATCCTAGTATTCTCACATCCCACCCACAATTCCCAAATTTTGACCCTCCCCGAGATTCTCCCTTCCCCAAAACTTCTCCAGAGCTTCTCCAGGTGCCAAATCCATTTGGAAATATTCTTTTTTTCTCATCCTCAAGCAGTGCCACGTTCTGATTTTGTAGCTCAGCACAAAACCCAGGAGCACCTCAGGCAGGATAAAAATCATGAAATCCCTTTTTATTTCAACATTACAAACCCAGAACCTGCTCCGAGGGCAGAGGGAGGAATTCTCTCTAAATCATAATTTTTTTTTTCTCTCAAAATAATCGTAAATATGAGCAGAATGCACTTTTAAAAGCAGGAGGGAGGAAGGAATGAGCAGAATTCCTTCCAGGAAAGGTCCTGCCCCAACTCCTCGTTTCCCTTTATGAGGCGTCTGAGCAAAAAAAAAAAGGTTGAAGCAGAAAAACTCCTCGAAATGCAAAATTTATGGGATATGAGGCAAGAAAAATAAAAAGAACTGAGTTGGAGTTTGGTGAGGGAGGAAAAAGAAAAAAAAATAAATAGTCAGAGCAAACAGCATTTTCCTTCTGGTTTGGTCCAAGGAAATTCAGATTTTCCTTAATTTTCTTCATTTCCTTAATTTCCATCTGAGCACACAAAGTCCCCACATAAACTGGTTTTTTTGTTTGTTTGTTTGTTTGTTTGCTTGGTTGGTTTTTTGTTTTTTGTGTTGTTTGAGAGGTTTTGGGGTTTTTTTAGTTTTTTGGGGGATTTTTATTGGGTTTTTAGGGGTCTTATTGGGGCTTTTTAGGGGTTTTTTTTGGGTTTTAGGAGGTTTTTTGGGGGGTTGGGTGGGAGGTGGTTTTTTAAAATTTTTTTGAGGGGGTTGTTTTTGGTGGGTTTTGTTGTTGGGGTTGATTTTGGTTTTTTTGGGGTTTTTTTTTCTGCCAAAAGAGACTTTCCCAGGAACACAGAGCTCCCTTTGGTAAGGGTTCGGTGGATCTAATAATAATTATTATTATTGGTGGATCTGAATAATAATTCAGGGCACAGGAATTGTGTGGAAACCTCTGCTGGGGGTTCCCTCAGCAGCTCCCACCTTCACTCCGCTCTGGAGAACCCTGCAAAAAAAAAAGGCATCAAATAATCCTCCTTTAAATGGTGAAAAAAATACAGAATTTAGAGATTTTAAAAGGATTTTTTTTCCCATTTAGATGCACCTGATCATCTGAACTGTGCTGGGAAGGACTTCACCCCCTTTTTTATTACCTTGGTGCTTAATTTTAATTTTCAATTTTTAATTTTCAATTTTTAATTTTTAATTTTTAATTTTTAATTAATCTTTAATTTTTTAATTTTTTGATTTTTAATTTTTCCATTTTTAATTTTTTTTCCATTTTTATTTTTTTTTCAATTTAGTTTATTTTGGTTTTTTTTTTTTTTTAATGTCTTGCACTCCAAGGCAGCCCCTGAGCTCTCAAATTCCCTTCTGGGATTGTTCCAGCCCCTAAAGGATGGGACATTTTGGCTCTGCAGAGACCCCAAACCTCGAGGCTCAGTGACTTTTGCAGCATCATCCTGAAATCTGAGATCCCAATGAAGGCTCCACTCCACAAGGAATGAAAAGGAATTTGCAATCAAGGTGGAATGGATGGAATTCAATGGAAAAGAAGGAGAAAAAAAAGGGGATTTTCTTCTCAGGGTGGAGAAATCCTGGGTTTGATCCCAATCCTGCCCATGGGAAGGTCATTCCTGGTGTTCCAACTTCTCCTGAAAGGTGGGGAAAGGAACAGGGAAAGGGAAAGGGAAAGGGAAAGGGAAAGGGAAAGGGAAAGGGAAAGGGAAAGGGAAAAGGAGGAGAAGGAGAAGGAGAAAAGGGAAAGGGGAAAGGGGAATGGGAAAAAGGAAAGGAAAGGAAAGGAAAGGAAAGGAAAGGAAAGGAAAGGAAAGGAAAGGAAAGGAAAGGAAAGGAAAGGAAAGGAAAGGAAAGGAAAGGAAAGGAAAGGAAAGGAAAGGAAAGGAAAGGAAAGGAAAGGAAAGGAAAGGAAAGGAAAGGAAAGGAAAGGAAAGGAAAGGAAAGGAAAGGAAAGGAAAGGAAAGGAAAGGAAAGGGAAAAGGAAAAGTGCCGCCCTCCTTGGGATCAAACCCATCACAAATCCCAGACCGTGTCCAGGTGAGAGTTTTTCCCTCCTCACAAAACCCTCGTGGAAAAAGAATGGAAAAACACAAAGATATTGAAAACTTTGAGGAAAATAAGCACTGAAACGGGGAGAAGACGGAAGGGGGAAGCATGGGCAGGAAAATGATTCCCCAAAATTGGCCGAGTGATGGAGCAGGAAGGGGAAAAGCTGATGGAAAGATCCAACCTGCGAGGGAGAAACTCCCACAGAGAACCCAAAATCCCAGGGAAAAGTCATTGCAGGGAATTCAGGTTTGATTCCAGCAGAAATCCTCTGAGTTGAGCACAATAACACCTCTGGGACAGCAGGATATTGCACGTTATTAATATTTCATAACCCATCTTTATAACCAAAGTTGTTTCTCCCGACAAGAAACCCCAAATATCTTTAATTTCAGCACTTCCCATTGGAAGGAAAATGGGAATTTTGGTTGTTTTTCCTGTTTTTTTTGGTTTTTATCCCCCATCAAACAGAGCAGGAGTTCAGGAGCGTTGTCCCCTGCACACACTTGCCTTGCTGATGACAAACTGGGTATTATTAAGATTATTTCTTTCTTCTAAAAATAGAAGCCCAGGCATCCGCGCTGTCAGGTGGATAATGCCTGGGATCTGCACGACTTGACACAAAAATGACAGAGCTGAGGATTCAAAACTTCCCAGGTTTCTTCTGCTCACTGCTTTAAATCAGGTTTGGTTTTTATTATTTTTTTTTTTTCTTCTTCTTCTTTTAAAAATCTCTTTATTTTTCCTGCAGTGGAGAAAATCCCGCCATTGGCTGATCACCAAAAAAAGCCTCCGCAGCACAATTTCTGCTCCTTTTTTGGGAGAACAATTTTTTTTTTTTTAAGAAGAAGAAGTAAAGGAGAAGTTGCCAAACACAGTTTGCAGTGCCAGCAAAAAAAGCAGGAGAAGTAAAAAGAATAAATTAAAAAATATATTTTAAAATAAATCTTAATCTTTTTAATAAATTCAAAACAAGAGCATGAATAGAACCTTTCAATTTATTGTAAAATAGATTTTACTATTTTTTGTAAATTAAAAATAAAAGCATGAATAGTTTCCATTTATTTTTAAATAAATTTTAATATTTTAATAAATTAAAAAGAAGAGCATGAGTAGAAACTTTCCATTTATTTAAAATAATTTTAATATTTTAATAAATTAAAACCAAGAGCCTGAATAGAAACTTACCATTTACTTAAAAATAATTTTTACTATTTTTAATAAATTAAAAAGAAAGGCGTGAATAGAAACTTTCAATTTATTTTTAAAATAAAGGTTAATATTTTCAATAAATAAAAAATAAGAGTATGAATAGAAACTTTCAATTTATTTAAAAATAAATGTTAATATTTTCAATAAATAAAAAATAAGAGTATGAATAGAAACTTTCCATTTATTTTTTAAATAAATGTTAATATTTTTAATAAATAGAAGAAGAGCATGAATAGAAACTTTCAGTATATTTAAGATCAAAACAAGAGAATATATGGAGAGGGAAGGCCTTGAAAAGGGTGGCAAATTTCTGTATCCTGGTTCTATTGGGTTAGGTATTAAAATAAAATTTATTCAAAGGATCCAGGGAAAAAGGAGCTTTTGGAAATGTAGAAGGAATTTAGGATATGTAGGAAGTGAACTTGAAAAAAAAAAATTAATTTCCTGTAAAGTTTTGTTGGCCCTGACATGAGAAATTCAGAAATTTGGAGGATTCGAGAGGAAGTTTTGTTTAAAAATAAAAAAAGCTGAGAATTCCAGATTTAGCAAAAGAGAGGAAATAAACCAGAAATGTGCTTGGAGAAATCCTGGGGAATGAAAAGGAAGGAATGGGAAGAGTGGAAGTGAGAAGCCTGGAAGGCCAGATGGAGGCTGGGATCACTGTAATGGGATTAACAGTGATTAGAAAATCCAGCAGAAATCTCATTTATTGGGCCCTGACCTCTGACCTGAGGGTGGGAGAGGTTAAACCAGGACAAAATTCCCTTGGAGGATTTTTTGGGGGGAGCGATCCTGGCTGGGGTGGAAGGAATTCCTCCTCTCCCTGAAGGGCAGGGACCAGTCCCAGATCCCTTTTAACAAAACAAAATTCGATTTATTGGATTTCAAGCCCAGCAGTTTCTTGTGGTTGTGTGGAGGTGGAGAAATAAATATGGAAATTTAAAAAAAAAATCCTTGGAAGTTGGAGCTCCAGGACATCCCTGGGGAATGAAATGGAATTCTGGAGGGGCGTGGACAGCTCAGCTCAGGCTGGGGATGCACCAGGGAGCCTGGGAATATTTCCTGATGTGGTTTTCCACCAGGAGAGGATGCAGAACCTTCTCATTTCCTTGGGAAGTCTTTTTTTTTTCCCTTTCCCCCCCATTTTTTCATCACTTTTTTCTCATTTTTGTTTTCCTTCCCTCCTTCTTTTCCTTTTTTCCCTCCCCTTTTCTCCCCTTTATTCCCCTTCCCCCTCCTTTCCCTCCTTCCATTTCCCCCCAGTTTTTTCTCCCCCTTTATTTCCTAATTCCGATCCGTGATGAGCAATTTTTGGCCTACCAGCTTTTGCCCCACCACGCTGCCAATGCTTTAAACCCAATCATCTAAAAACACCTCACACGGGTCCTGCTACAATGCCCCTTTCAGGGGTCCATTTCCTCAAAATATCCGGTCTGTTTGCAAGGCCATCACTTGAAACTTTTTTTCCTAATTCCATTTCTCCCCTCAGCAATCTCTGTCTTATCCCATGGGCGTTTCTCAGTCACCATTTTTTATCTCAGATAAAGAAAACCATGTGAGCTCTAAGAATTCTCTACAAATCCATTTCCCACGTTGGAATGGCTTCAAACTGAAGGAATATCGATTAAACGGGATATTGGGAAGGAATTCCTGTCAGGGAAGGTGGGAAGGAAATCCCAGAGAAGCTGTGGCTGCCCCTGGATCCCTGGAAGTGTCCAAGGCCAGCTTGGAGCACCCTGGGATAGGGGGAGGTTTCAGGGGTGAAATTGGATGAGCTTTAAGGTGCTTCCAACCCAAATTCTGTGTTCCTGTGAATCTGTGGAAATAAAGCTGAATTCCTGAATTTCTGAATCCCCAAAACTCTGGTGACAGCCATGGATTGTCCCATGCCATGGATTGTCCCATGCCGTGGATTGTCCCATGCCGTGGATTGTCCTATCCCATGGATTGTCCCATGCCATGGATTGTCCTATCCCATGGATTGTCCCATGCCGTGGATTGCCCTATCCCATGGATTATCCCATGCTGTGGATTGCCCTATCCCATGGACTGTCCTTTCCCATGGATTGTCCTATCCCATGGATTGTCCTATGCCATGGATTGTCCCTTCCCATGGATTGTCCCATCCCATGGATTGTCCTATCCCATGGATTGTCCTATCCCATGGATTGTCCTATGCCATGGATTGTCCCTTCCCATGGATTGTCCCATGCCATGGATTGTCCTATCCCATGGATTGTCCTATCCCATGGATTGTCCCATGCCATGGATTGTCCCATGCCATGGATTGTCCTATCCCATGGATTGTCCCATGCCATGGATTGTCCCATGCCATGGATTGTCCCATGCCGTGGATTGTCCCATCCCATGGATTGTCCCATCCCATGGATTGTCCCATGCCATGGATTGTCCTATCCCATGGATTGTCCCATGCTGTGGATTGTGCCTTCCCATGGATTCCCTTCCTTCCCACAGATAATTGGAACAGTGAAAAATGACACTTCCCACCCAAAATGACAGTTTCCCCCCCAAAATTCCAGCTGTTTTTTATTCACCCAGATAAACTGGATTTCCCAGCTCTGCCCTTCCCTTTCCACATCTTTCTCCAGATCCTATTCCTGGTCCAGCAGGAATTCCGGGCGGTTGCCACCACCCCGAGCTCTGATCAGCCCTGAAGCAGTTGCTGAGCAACCAGAGAACCTCCCTGCGGCACTTTGGGAACAAAGTCTGGGATTTGTATGGAATGGGGACACCTTTGGGAAGGCAAAATATCCTCTCCCTGCCTGCCTTGCTCCTCTGGAGTGTGGCAGGGAATCCAGCTCAGGGTTCACCAGGCTCTTCCCGGCTCTTTATGGGATGATGCACCTGGAATGGGGTTTAGGTCCTCATTAGGTCCCTGGGAATCCAGCCCAGAGCTGACCAGGTTCTTCCCAGTTCCTTCTGGAATGATATCCCTTTAATACGAATTAAATCCTAATTAGGTTCCTGGGAATCCAACCCAGGGCTGATCAGGCTCTTCCCAGTTCCAAATGGGATGATGCACCTGGAATGGGGGCCAGGTCCTCATTAGGTTCCTGGGAATCCAAACCAGAGTTGACCAACTTCTTCCCAATTCCTTCTGGAATGGTATCTGTTTTATAATTAGGAACTAAATCCTAATTATTGTAAATCCTAATCCTAATCTAAATCCTAATTCTGGGATTCCAACCCAGGACTTGACTGTGCTTTTTCCAGTTCCTTCTGGCATGAAACCCCTTGAATGTGGATTAAATCCTAATTAAATCTCTGGGAGTCCAACTCAGGCTCTTCCTTCTGGAATGATATCCCTTTAACTGGGATTAAATCCTAACCAGGTCTCTGGGAGTCCAGCCCAGGGTTTGCCCAGGTTTTTCCCCAGTTTCCCCTGGGATGAAACCCCTTGGAAGTGGATTAACTCCCATTCCCATTCTCCAGAAGCCACGATGCCATCCAGTGCTGGTGACACTTTGGATGTCCTTGCTCCAGATAAATTCCTCAAAGGGTCAAACTCCACGGGAAGGGATGTGTCAACCACAAAACAGCTTTTGGGGCCAGAAATTGGAGCAAATCCCAAGGTTTTGGCTGTTGGGAGCGTGGATTGCCCCGAGGGTGTTGCTCCTGGGAACAGGACAAGGAGCAGAGCAGTTCCCCTGGGGGACAAATTGTGTGATAAACAAAAAAAACCCAAAAAAACCCTCCAAAAAACAAAAAAAATTTAAACAAACCACTGCACAAAAATTATTAATCCTGCTGCGCTGCAGGAATATGAATTTTTGGGATTTCTGTGTTTGAGGCTGAAGATTTAAGGACCTACATGAGACACTGCAGGGGTTTATTTTAGGTGCAGCTCCTCCTGGGAACAGCAGGCACAGATTGACTGGACCTTGTGGCAATAATTTGGGGGGATTTTAGCATTCCGTGGGTAATTTATGAGCAGGATATATGGAACTCCAGGGACAGGAGTTGCCCAGGGAACAGGGGGAAGGGAAAAGCCCTGGGGTTGTAGCTCTTCTCAATACAGGATTGAATTCAGGAATGTTTGTTTTGCCAGCAGAGCCTGCAGCCACCAGAGATTTGCCATCTACAGGTGCAAGACTTGGGGAAAAAAAAAAAGAAACTTGGAATTCCCATATAGTTTTCGGCGCCTGAGATTTTTAGGAATTAACAGTTACAATTTTGGAGTTGCCTTTGGAAACCTCCCGAGAATTCTGTCTCCTCCTGAGTTTTCCCCTGGCACCTGAAGAGGCCCAGGACTCCACGTTGATCCTTCTCTTAATAAAACCTCAGAGTTCAATTAATAAAACCTCCGAGTTTGATTAATAAAACCTCTGAGCTTAATTAATAAAATCCTCTCAGGAGGAGGAGCTCAGAGCTGTGTCAGGGGAGTGGGGACAGAGCTGGGCACATCTCAAACCCGCTCGGGGAATTTGGGAATCTCCAGATTAAACCTGAGTTTTTTCCAAAGCTCTCTCTGCTCAGAGGGTCCCAGCCCCGTGGAAAATATTCAAATATTAATTGGGATAGGGCTGGGAGTGCAGGTGTTTCCCTCTTCTCTTTTCCCAAGCTTCCCTCATGAGGCTGCTCGGCCATTCCCCGTGTTCTCCTGCCCAATATTCCCTACGTGGGGACTCAGCTGTGTACAGGCAGCTGGCAGGAGATGTGCCTGAAAATAAAGGGAAATCCCAAAGCCAGGGAAGAGGAGGAGCTGGCTCCAAAGTCCTGTTTGGTTCTTGACCCCCACGGCAGGGGCTGAGCACTTGGAGCCGTGCCCTGGGATGCTCCTGGGGGCTGCAGGGAGAAGGGAAGGTCGTGGTTCCATCTTAACTAGAGTTGAACCTTTATATAAATTAACTGTAATTATTTTAGCTAGTTAGATAGATCACACGCTGATAATTGTGGTTTTCTGCTGTTTCTGGCCACACAGGACTGATCCCAGGAGTTTTAGGCGCAGCAGGAGTGGCAGGGAATGCTCTGCCCTCTGTGACCTGAGGGCTGGACACGAGGGTGGAGGAGTTATTTACATCTTTTCCATAAAGCAGAGGATCCTTCCCAATCCCCCTGCACGGATCCTACTCCCACAATAAAATTATAGAAGGATTTTTTTTTTTTTTTTTAGGATTAATCCATCTTGGGAATGTGGGGTGGGAGCATGTGCCATTCTCAGTAATACTGAACGAAAATAAGAAATTAATCTGACAGTGACGTTTGGATGACAGGCACTTCTGCCGGGGAAGAGAATGTGCCAGGAATGGCTGGCACCATTTGGGGCAGCCCTGAACAACGTGTGCTCCACCCAGGTGGTTTTGTCCCACCTGCCCCAGATCCACGGATTTTATCTCAGCATTCCACGTTATCTCCATCCTTGGGTGGCGCAGGACGGAGCTCAGGAGCTTGTCGTGCCCCAGGACGTGTCCAGGTGCTGCTGGAGGAGTGGCTGTCACCTCCCAGGGATGCAGGTGTGTCCCCAGGACACCCTGGGAAGGTTTCCTGTGCTGCCCAAGGGAGCAGCTCCACGTGTGGATTATCTCATGGAGTGCAGGGCAGCAGCGTTTCCCTTCAGATGAGAAACACCTCCCATCTCACTTGGAGGAAAAAGAGAGGAAACAGCTTCCCTTAGCTTTAAAAAAAAAAAAAAATCATTAAAGTTTTAAAAAATCCTTCTGTTTTGACAGCATTTTTTTTTTTCCCCTGTAATTTTGATTATCTGCGAGCCCCTTTCTGCAGGAATTGTTTTGGGGGCTGAGAAAGCTGCGGAAACTCCAGCTCCAGGCCGATATTTGAGCAGGATCAAGTCCCACACGGAGCCTGGGCGATGGATTCCAGATGTTCCCAGCTGTCACGTGGTAGCAGCTGATTTTATAAGTAATAGAGCTCCTTGAGTATCTGATCTTGGCAGCGAGCTCCGCTTTGGACTACAGAGAAACTGCAGGAAGTTAGAAAGTGCAGGACAAAGGAGTATTTTTAGCTAACTCAGCTGCGAAGCCGCAGAGGGAGGCAGGGCTGGAGGAGCAGGATGTGCTGAGGGCACTCTCTCAGGTTCCTGCTGCTCAGGGCACAAGAGAACAACCCTTCCTTCCCTTCAGAGCCTCTGCCAGCATTGAGACATCCCCAGGATTGCTCCTACACTTGGATAAATTGCTCTCCATAAGTTGCCTCCACCTTTTTTCCGAGATCTGAAGGCCCTGCTCTCGTTCCCAGTTCACAAGAGATCCCTGAAAACCCATCGGGTGTTTTTGGTGTCACTGAGGTGACATCTCCTGACCACAGGGCTTGTTGAGTGCAGCTCCTGAGATCCCAGAACGGTTCAGGTTGGAAGGGACCTTAAATCCCACCGCATTCCAACCCCAACACCTTCCACCATCCCAGGCTGCTCCGAGCCCTGTCCAACCTGGCCTTGGACACTTCCAGGGATCCAGGGGCAGCCACAGCTGCTCTGGAGGATCTCCCCACCTTCCCAGCCAGGAATTCCATCCCAATATCCCACCTAAATTTCCTCTCTTTCCCTTTGACCCCGTTACTCCTTGAACAGAATCTCTCCAAAGGCAGAGGAGCTCCTCAGCCACGCTCTTGTCTGATGACAGACCACCCGAGCTTTGGGAAGGGCACATTCCAGTGGGGAACACAGCCTGGATCATGCCACCATCCACCCCACCTGCTGCCCTGTGCGAGGAGCACAAACCACAGCCAGAGGCCTGGAAACTGCTCTTCATTTATGCTCCACGTGTGCATTTTTAAAATGCGCCCGTGGGACTGACCAGTGTGGAGGGGAGAAAGAGCAGCCCAGAAGGGCTGGTCTGGATTTGGGAAGGGGGCTCTGGGATCAGTCAGTGGATGGTAAGAATTCGCTTTTTAAAATTACTATTATTATTATTATATTTCTATTTTATTTTATTTTATTTTATTTTATTTTATTTTATTTTATTTTATTTTATTTTATTTTATTTCGTTTCATTTCATCTCATTTAATCTCATTTCATTTTATTTTATTTTATTTTATTTTATTTTTATGGCTACTATTACTATTGTTACTACTACTATTATTAGTATTTTTATTATCAATAATGGTTCTATATTTTCCATTATTAAACTGTTCTTACCTCAACACACAAATCTGACTTTGATCCTCCTCCTCGTTCCACCAGGATGAGGGAGAAGAGCAAGCGGCTCTGAGGTTTTTCATCTCCAGCTGGGCTTAAAACAGACACATGGTGGTGACACCTGCCATCGTGGTGGCACCTGCCATCTTCTCACGGTGACACCTTGCATGGCAGCAGCGCCTTCTGCCACAGTGACAGCTTGTGGGGTGGTGGCACCTTCCATTATGGTGGCAGCTTGAGTGGTGGTGGCATCTGGAGTGGTGGTGGCACTTTCCATCGTGGTGACATGTCACATGGTGATGGCACCTTCCACTGGGGTGGCACCTTGAGTGTTGGTGACATCTTCCATTGTGGTGACACTTCACATGGTGATGGCACCTTCCACTGGGGAGGCATCTTCCCCCTTGGTGGCACCTTCTCCAGCCTCCTGGTGGTTCTGCAGCTCCTGCTCCCGGCTCCAGCTGAGCCTGTCCCCAAGCTGTCCCCATGGCCACCAACCCTTTGCTGTCCCAGCATCTCCTTTCAATATCCAGGTGGAAAAAACTCCCTCAGGGATTTGCTGACAACGCTCAGCTGTCACTCACAGGTGGCTCCTACCACGTCCAGGGTGTTTTATGGACTGTCCACCTCTGGTGGCACCACGCTGGAGACGTTCTCTGTGTTTGCTGACAAAATTATCGCTCGATGAGCAGAGCACGGGAGGAGGGCAGCGGGGTGATGGCACATTAATACTTGATAAGGTTGGCAAAAAGCCATGGTGATTATCTGGCCTGAACTCCCGTGTAAAACATGCCTGGGGACTTTTCCATTTGAATTAAAGCTTTAGGTTTGGAAAGGAGGGAAAAAAGGAAAAAAAAAAAAAAAAAAAACCAATAAAACCTCTTCAAATCAGAAGATCTCTCAACGGTTGTTTCAGCGCTTAATAACGTGCGCCGCTAAAAAGGTGCTTTTAATTCAAGGCTGAATTTTAATCTCGCAGGCACGGGGTTGGGTGTACTTTCATCTGCCTGGCCAGGGAGCCCTCCATTAGCACATTTAAATTCCAGAAGTAATTAGAGGCTGCCAGCGGATCCTCTCTTAACCTTCTGTTCGTTAAGGAAAACAAATTGAGTTCCCGGCGTCTTTCATTATCGGCCGAGCTCCTCCGCCGGCCCCGCGGCTCTGCTCCCAAACTGCTCCAATTTAATGATTTCCAGCTCTGCTGGCGGATGGCTCCTTCCACTGCTGGGATCCCGGGGGTCCTGCCGCGGAAAAATCAGCTCCGTCCTTCCCGTGGAAAACAAAGAAATGTCTTGGAATGGTTGGGATTGAGGGTCAGCAAGTTTGATGCCCCTATCGTGGGCACGGCCAGCACAGGAGGTCAAGGGAAGGTTGGAGCATGTGGCAAAATCCCGATGGATTAAATGGGTGGATGCAGCTTTGCCAGAAGTATGGAATGCTGGGCCTGGAGCAGGAATGCTCTGGTGGCCCTTGGCAGCGTGGCAGGTCCTTGAACCGCCGCAGCAATCCCAGGGTTTAGCAGCCTAAGGGGGGAGGAATCCTGGGAGGAAAGGCTTGGAGCACTGCTGAGGGCAGGGGTGGTTATGTCCAGCTGAGGTCACCACAAGGACAGCAGGGCCACCGTCATTGTCACCTGAACAGGACCATCACAGGGTGGGTTATGTCCAGCTGAGGCCACCATCATTGTCACCTGAACAGGACCATCACAGGGCTGGTTATGTCCAGCTGAGGTCACCATCATTGTCACCTGAACAGGACATTCACAGGGTTGGTTATGTCCAGCTGAGGCCACCATGGGGACAGCTGTATCACCATCATTGTCACCTGAACAGGACATTCACAGGGTGGGTTATGTCCAGCTGAGGTCACCATGGGGACAGCTGTGTCACCATCACTGTCACCTGAACAGGACCATCACAGGGCTGGTTATGTCCAGCTGAGGTCACCATCATTGTCACCTGAACAAGACCATCACAGGGCTGGTTATGTCCAGCTGAGGCCACCATCATTGTCACCTGAACAGGACATTCACAGGGTGGGTCATGTCCAGCTGAGGTCACCGTGGGGACAGCTGTGTCGCCATCGCTGTCATCAGCACAGAGAGCTCCTGTGCAGATCTCCAGGAATGAGGTTATTATTCCTGGGAAAAGAGGAAGTTTTCCATCCTGTGAGCACCTGCTGGTCACTCCTGGTTGCACCGGGCAGAGGTGGGTTCACAAAGGAGTGGAGGGGGAATGTTCCTGTCTGATGGACAACTCTGGATCCTGCACGGAGGGAACACAGTGACGGCCAGCCTGGGCTTGTCATCGTTGTCATAGAGACCCTGCAACTGCAGCTTCCTCCGGGATTTTCATGGATCATCAAATCCCAGAATGGGGTGGGATGGAAAGAAACTTAAAACTCATCCAGCCTCACCCCTTGCCATGGGCAGGGACACTTCCCACCATCCCAGGGTGCTCCCAGCCCTGTCCAACCTGACGTGGGACACTTCCAGGGGCAGCCTGGGATATCCTCTGGGATATCCTATATCCTCTGGGATATAGGTCTGGACATATGGATCACCATTGGGATCCACACGGCAAGAGAGCCGAAAGCAGGGAATTCACAGGGAACTCACTCGCTCTTTAAATGCTTGTTAAACCCAAAACGACTAAAAGGGGGATGGGGGAGGCATTAAAATGGAGACGACTCCCTTTGATACGATGATAAAAGCGGGATTTTGATCGCGGCTCTCCCAGCGGTATCCGCCACCAGCACGGAAACCTCCGGGAATGGGAGCCTTTGGAGCTGCTCCTGGCACACTGGGAATGTGTAGGCTCAGCCCAGGGAGAGGCTGGGCCTTTGTGTTTATTCAGGAAATTCGTGAGGATGTTGGAGAGGTAAATTTGCCATCCCACGGGGGATTCCACGCGGTTTCCCGATGGAATTGTGGGGTCACGGGGCTGAGCGAGGGCAGGTTTGTCCCTGATATGTTCAGGATTTGATGTGCTGGATATCAGACACCCTGCTCTTGTATCCAGACCCCATCAGGGAATTATTGCATATTTTTGAAAAAAAAAAAAAAAAGAAATTTTTGAAAAAAAAAAGAATAAAGAAAAAATGAAAAAGAAAAAGTGAAAAGAAAAAAAAAGACAAAAATGAGAAAGAAAAAAAAGAAAAAAGAAAAGAAAGAAAAAGAAAAAGAAAAAGAAAAAGAAAAAGAAAAAGAAAAAGAAAAAGAAAAAGAAAAAGAAAAAGAAAAAGAAAAAGAAAAAGAAAAAGAAAAAGAAAAAGAAAAAAGAAAAAGAAAAAGAAAAAAGAAAAAGAAAAAGAAAAAAGAAATCATTTTTTTATGATTAGCAGCATCTGTTATTATTTTGATTCCCTTTGAGGGTGGTTCCCTTTTATGATTCCCTGGCACATGGTGCCCAGAGAAGCTGTGGCTACCCCTGAATCCCTGGAAGTGTCCAAGGCCAGGCTGGATCTAAAAATAAAGAGAAAAAATAATAAAGAAAGAAAACAGAAGAAATAAGAAGGAAAAATTCAGCACTGAAGATAAGGAAGCAGAAAAAGCTTCAAGAAAAAAGTTTCCTCTTTCCAAAATCCAACCCCCACGTTTATTCCCATTGCTGTGTAAATAACACAGATCTTTATCAGGGGATTTATTGAAGGATTTAATGAAGGTTTTAGTATTTATGGATCCTCCTGAATTTTGGTTCTGGAGATTCCTCTCCTCCTCACAAGGAGATGCAGGGCTCTCAGGAGAACCCCAAAATGGATCTAAAAACACAGAGAAAAAATAAAAAAAACCCAGAAGAAGCACCAAGAAACTTGGAAAAAAGGAAAAAAAAAATCAGCACTGAAGATGAGAAAAAGCTCCAAGAAAAAAAAAGTTTTCTCTTTCCAGTTATCCAAACCCCACGTTTATTCCCAGCGCTGTGTAAATAACACAGATCGTTACCAGCTGATTTATTGAAGGATCTGTCCCCCAGCAAATAAAGGAGCTGCAATGAGGAGCTTTGATTGCTTGAAGTTGCAATAAATGCAACGTTCCCAGCCCTGAGCTGCTTCAATTCCTCCTAACCTGAACCACATCCCATAATTTATATAGTACATATTGGTACAGCGTGTTACAGCAGAGTTTATAATAATTTATTAGGGGAGAAAAAACGATCTCCATTCATAATTGATTCATTATAAATAATGGATTCAGAAATGCTCCTTTGATTTAAAGCCCTGCGCTGGTAATGTATGCTAAACTCTGCTGCTCTTTGATGGCAATAAATCCAGGGAAATGGGGAGGATTTGCATCCACTTTGCCCATCCCTGCTGTGGAACAGCACGGGGCAGGTGGGGACCTCGTGGGAAAGATGGTTTTTGGTTTTTTTTTTTTTTTAATGGAATTGCCATGGGAAATGTGGGTTATGAGGCGGAAAATGGCAATAAAAATAAATAAAAAAAAAAATAGGGAAGATGCATTTTGATTTTGGTGGTAGGACAAGGGGGAATGGAGAAGGAGGGGAGATTTAAGTGGGATATTGGGATGGGATTCCCGGCTGGGAGGGTGGGGAGACCCTCCAAAAAATCTGGGGCTGCCCCTGGAAGTGCCCAAGGTCAGGTTGGAGCCCCCTGGGATAGGGGAAGGTGTCCCTGCCACGGCCAAGGTGGGATGGTTGGGATTTATGGGGATAGATGGGGTTTAATTTCCCCTCCAACCCAAATCCTTTTGGGATTCTGTGATCCCACAGCAGGAAAGATTCACTGGAGTCACAAACTGCCCTGCTCTGTTTACACACACACAGAAAAACACTCTGTTTTTCACACCTGACTCTCAAGCACCTGCTACTTTTCCCTTTTACTCTCACACACATTCCATGTTTTAATTGCTGGGATAAAGCAGAAATGAAAAAAAAAGGAAAAGAAAAGAAAAAAGGAAGAAGGAAGAAAAAAGAAAAAAGGAAAAAGAAAAAAGAAAAAAAGAAAAAGAAAAAGAAAAAAGAAAAAAAAAAAAGAAAAAAGAAAAAAGAAAAAAGAAAAAAGAAAAAAGAAAAAAAGAAAAAAGAAAAAAGAAAAAAGAAAAAAGAAAAAAGAAAAAGAAAAAAGAAAAAGAAAAAAGAAAAAGAAAAAGAAAAAAGAAAAAAGAAAAAAGAAAAAAGAAAAAGAAAAAAGAAAAAGAAAAAAGAAAAAAGAAAAAAGAAAAAGAAAAAAGAAAAAGAAAAAAGAAAAAGAAAAAAGAAAAAGAAAAAAGAAAAAGAAAAAGGAAAAAGAAAAAAGAAAAAATAAAAAGAAAAAAGAAAAAGAAAAAAGAAAAAAATGAGAAAGAAAAAAGAAAAAGAAAAAAGAAAAAAGAAAGAAAAAGAAAAAAAGAGAAAAAACAAAAAAAAAAAAAAGAAAAAAGAAAAAAGAAAGAAAAAAAGAAAAAAAGAAAGAAAAAAAAAGAAAAAAAAAAAAGAAAGAAAAAAGAATAAAAAAAATATAAACTTTCTGGTGAAAACTGATGCTTTAAACATCCCAAACCTCAGGTTCTGTCAGGAACTACTGACAGCAATTTCTCAGCAGAGATCAAGACTCAGCTCTGGCCTCTTGTTTCCATCCAAAGCCATCTTTTCAAACCAATATCTTCTCACTGATTAAACCCAACAATCCCTGGTGGCCTGGAGAGCACAGGCTCTGCACAGGCTGCAGGAGCAGATGGAGGAATTCCATCCCTTTAAACTGTTGGGATGGTGACACGGAGCCCAAACCTCCATCTGCTGCTCACACACCTTCACACCAGCCTGTGCTGAGGCCCAGCCACGGAATTTTTTGGGGATTGCAGCACATTTTGGGGACTGAGAGTATGAAATATGCAAAGCCTGCAGGTCTGGGTTGCTATTTATTAATAATATTAATAATACAACGTTTTTGGTGGTTTTTTTTTTGTGGCTGAGCTCTTTTCTGTGCCACAGAATGACAAAAACTTGGGAGCTGAAAAGGAGTAGAAATCTCTTTGCTGGTTTTCCCTTCATTCATTTTGCCCAACTCCTGGTTAGGATTTAATCCATCCCTGCTGCTGCCTGCGATGCATTAGCCTAAGAAAAGCTGAATTTTTATGAGCCATCACGTTGGCCCAGTGTTTGCAAGAGCTTGTCAGTACCTAAAACTGTGTTTTTAAACCGTTTGAGTAAGCCCCTTTCCCTTCCAGCCTTCAGTCTCCTGTGGTATTATAATCTGAGTTTCCTTCCCCGTCTCCCAGGGCTGACAAGACTTTAATTTCTAATTTAAAAACTGAGATAACATTTATTCTTGGAAAGGAGGCTTGGCTGTAAGTTTGCTTTGTGCAAAAGGGGAGAGGGGGGGAAAAAAGGGGTGAAAATGACTGTTTTCATTCCGGAGACATTTCCCTATAAAACACGGGAACATTTCCTCCTACGTTGGCTCTGCTGACGGATGAATTCATCATCTCTGTGCTTCCAGAACTTGCGAATCGTGGAATCCCAGACTGGTTTGGGTTGGAAAATCCATCTCATTCCACCTCCTGCCACGGGCAGGGATAAATTCCACCATCCCAGGGTGTTCCAAGTCATGTCCAAGCTGACCTTTGGCACTTCCAGGGATGGCACAGCCACAGATTCCCTGGGAATTCCATCCCAACCCCTCCCAGGGAGGAATTCCTTCCCCATCTCCCGTCCATCCCTGCCTTCTGGCAATGGAAAAACCATTCCCTGTGTCCTGTCACTCCAGGCCTTGTCAAAAAATCCCTCTCCAGCTCTCCTGGAGCCCCGTTAGGTGCAGCACGGGGATGATTTTCATTTAACTCCCATTTCCTTGATTAATTTATAATGGGTAATTTGGGATGCACAAGCACTTACTGTCAAAACCCAGCACCAGACACTTCCCTGGCAGGCACAAAATCCCAGCTCCTGGGATAATTAAGGCAGTGGGAGCATTTATCAAGCTCTTACTAAATTTACAGCCCCCTCCCTGAGGTCTCTCCTCCTGCCTGCTTCAATCCTTTGAACCTTGGTGTGATCATTCCCTTGGGGATGGATGCTGTGGTTGAAGGGGCAGGGATGATCCCAAGCTGGGATTTCTGCAGGAATTCCCGATTTTTCTCCTTCTAAACCTCAGGGGAAGTTCCCTCCTGAGCTCTCCACAACGCCCAGCATCCCTGTCCATCCCAAAATTCCAGAGCCAGCACTTCTCGAGCTCTTCCCCATGGATTTAAAGACACCAAGAGGTGAAATATGAAATAAAATTCAGGACTGGAAAGTGACATTTCCATTGGAAATCAGCTCCTGGAGGTTCCTCCCTGGGAACATCCCGGGGCACTCCCGGGGCTGTTTGTTCCCGGAATTTTGATTTCAGGAGAAACAAGGCTCAGTTCATTATCTTGGGTTTGTCCCTCTAATGGCTGGGGCTGTTGTGGCCGTGCACTTTAATGGCTTTCAGATGCCAAAGGTCTCATTTGAAGCCCCGGACCACCAGCAGAAAACAAACTCGTTGCTGCTTTGAGGTTGCAAAAAAAAAAAAAAAAAAAAAAAAAAGCGAAGAAGAAAATCGTGGTTTTTATCCCCCAGCGCATTTTTTGTGAGTTGGTTTTATATCAAAAGAGCCTTTTCCTGATGTAATTATGAGAACTGCTCTTGTCCCCGCACAGGTACCTCTATAAATAATTGGATGTATAATATTTCCACAGCTGTGCTCTGCCAGATGGTTCTGCTTCTTTTTTTTTTTTTTTTCTTTTTCTTTTTTAGAGCTTAAAGCGATTTCCTTCCTTTGCAGCGGGAAAAGCCAACTCTGTCAAGTCCTATAAACTCCTCCTTTGAGGAGCAGACGGGTCCTGGAGACCTGGCTTTGAACCTGGAGGAGAAGAAACTTCCCAGGGATGGAGCAGCCACGGATTGAGAGGGGCAGGAGAAGGTCCCTGCTCCAGCCCTGTCAGATCCAGATGTTTGCAGGTGATGGGACCCACCCTGGACATCAGGAGCTGTCCCTTCCCTAGCATCATCAACACACAGTTATTAATTGGGCAATGGAGCTGGGGAAGGGGCTGGAGGGTTCCTGAGGGAGCTGGAGAATTCCTGAGGGAGCTGGAAAGGGGCTCAGCCCGGAGAAAAGGAGGTTCAGGAGGGACCTTCTGGCTCTGCACAAGTCCCTGACAGGAGGGGACAGCTGGGAGGGGTTGGTTTCTTCCTTTCTCCTCCTTGGAATTCCTGTTTCACAGAGTCCCAGCCTGGTTTGGGTTGGAAGGGAATTTAAATCCCATCCAGTGCCACCCCTGTCCTGGCAGGGACACCTCCCACTGTCCCTCCAATCCCCAATGTCCACCCCGGCCTGGGACACTGCCAGGGGTCCAGGGACAGCCACAGCTGCTCTGGGCACCCTGTGCCAGCCCTGCCACCCTCACAGGGAACAATTCCTTCCCCAAATCGAATCAAAACCTCCTCTGTCGCAGTTTAAAACCATTCCCCCTGTCCTGTCACTGCCTGAGTAAAAGAATCCTCCTCCAGCTCCTCCTGCTGCAAAAGGCTGGCAGGGAAATGTCAGGGTTCAAAGGCAGTTACCTCTGCCGTGGACAGGGATGTGTGGGCAGGGCACGACTGCAGGATCACGGGATCACAGGATCACAGAATTACAGAATTAGAGGATTGCAGAATCACAGGATTGCAGAATCACAGGATCACAGAATTGCAGGATCACAGGATCACAGGATCACAGAATTACAGAATCACAGGATCACAGAATCATAGAATCACAGGAACACAGAATCACAGGATCATAGGATCACAGAATTACAGAATTGCAGAATTACAGGATCACAGAATTACAGAATTACAGGATCACAGGATCACAGGATCACAGAATTACAGGATCACAGAATTACAGAATTACAGGATCACAGGATCACAGGATCACAGAATTACAGGATCACAGAATTACGGAATCACGATTACAGGATCACAGAATTACAGAATCACAGAATCACAGAATCACAGAATCACAGAATTACAGAATTAGAGAATTAGAGGATCGCAGAATCACAGGATCACAGAATTACAAGAACACAGAATTACAGAATCACAGAATTACAGAATCACAGAATTACGGAATCACAGAATTACGGAATCACATGCTCACAGAATCATAGAATCACAGGATCACAGAATCGCAGAATCACAGAATTACAGGAACACAGAATTACAGAATCACAGAATCACAGGATCACAGAATCACAGGATCACAGAATCACAGAATTACAGGAACACAGAATCACAGAATCACAGAATTACAGGATCACAGAAATGCAGGATCACAGGATCACAGGATCACAGGATTGCTGTCACTTGTCTTTTCCATGCCCAGCCCTGCAATTCCTCTGAGCTCCCCAGCACAAACTCCCTTTCCACACCTCTGGGTGCCCCTTGTCCTGTGTTCCAGCCCCGGAGCTCGGTGAGAGGCTGGATTCCCCACGCCCTTCCTCACCCCTGTGCCTGGAGTGTCTGATGAAGGCAGAGCTGACGGGAGCAGGTGAGGGGGACCTCAGGGTGGGGCAGGACTTTGCTGGGCGCTGGGATTGCCGGGTGCTGTCCCTGCAGCATTTCATATCCCTGTTTCTCCTCCGGCTGCTGGAGCTTTCATATCCCCAGGGAGATGCAGTGGGGACTCCCCAGTGAGGGCTGGGGCACCCTTGGGTGCTGGGGTTGTTGTCTCAGCCTCCAGCAGGCGCAGTGTTGTGAGATCCCATCCTGCTCTTAGGGGAAAACCCTTCACCCAGTGGGGGAATCAGGAAAACACCTTCCTTGGCTTGTTCTGTTTGAGTCACAAATCCACATTTCAGCCTTGCCCCGAAGAAGGTATTTCTCCATTTCCCCCTCGTTGTTCAATTCCCAGGGCCTGCCTGCTTTAATTTACCCCCGCTCCACCTTTGGGAAGTGTGCACAGCAAACCCTCACCCCCTTTTCCCTCTGCTCCCCTGAACCCTCCTGACAATTCAGCCAGCAAAAGGCATTTGGAAGGCAGGGCAGAGCTGCAGCTGGGAAGTGATGACTGGCACTTGGCTTTGTTATAAATACATAAATATTATAAAATATAAACCTATTTTTTGTTATAAATACATATTATACTGGCTTTTCGCAGATATTAAAATGAACACTCTATGTGTTATGTTTTAAAATTATGTTGTGTTAATATAGGATGCTGAAACTGTCTGTTTGATCAGAATAACATCCAGTGAACATGTTAAAAAAAACCCTGCTATTGATACAGCATCTTTAAAAACTGCCTGTTTGATCTGAGTAACATCCAGTGAACATGTTAAAAAAACCAAACCCCTGCTATTGATACACCAACTATCAGCATCTCCATCTAAAAAAAGGACAGACCAAGGCCCAAGCTGGAAGTAATAATGAAAAAACACATGCTCTAAAAAGGCAAACCCAAGGAAGGGCCATGCTGAGCAGTTCCTAGAATATAAAAAACTAGCTTATGGAAAAATACTACTATTCAACGCACTACTGCAATAGAAAAGGTATTTAAAGGAGGCCCCTGAAACAGCAAGTTGTAGAAAGAAATAGCACCCAGCCAGCTGTACTTTGCTTTTTTTGTTTCCTAATTGTCTTTTTTTTATTATTAAACCTATTTCTTAAAATTTCCCAAGAAAGTGAACTCGGTTTTTTCACAGTTTTTAAGGCATCCCTTTTTTTTCCCACCCACTCCCATCCAATCATTCCCATCCCTGCCTCCTAATTAGCTGTAATCCCTGGATAACTTCTTTCCCGTTGCTGGAATGGAGCTGTCACACACAGCTGCAGGCCCAGGTGCCTTTAGGGAGAAGTTTTTGGGGGTTGTTTTGGTGCTATTCAGCATCGAGGGGCTCTTTGTGAGCATTTATCAGTGATAAGACGAGGGTAAAAGGACACCAGGAGAGGTTCAGGTCGGATATTAAGGAAAATTTCTTCCCTGAAAAAGGGATTAAACATCAGGCCAGGCTGCCCAGGGCAGTGGTGGAGTCACCATCCCTGGAAGTGGTAAAAAAAAAAAACAAAAAAACCAAGATGTGGCATTTGGGGACATGGTTTAGAGGGCAAAAATTGGACTTGATAGTCTTGGAGGTTCCAACCCTAATGATTCCTCCTGAGTTCCAGCCTGGATTTATCCTTCACCCCACACTGGAGGCGCCCAGAGGGGGAAGGAGCTGAGCTCTCTGTTTTAAGGGGTTAATGCCTGGTGTTGTTTTGGGGTCAGCACATGGGAACCTTTATCTGCTGCCCCCAGCACCACCCCACTGATACCCCAAACTGCCACCAACTGCGTAGATACGGGATAAATAATTTGGTTTTCACTTTTAGGACCTCCCAGGCTGCACCTTTGGAAGGATTTTTTTTTTTGTGGTTGCACAAGGACAGAGTGGAAAAGTACAAAAAAATAATAATTTAGAAATAAGCCCTGACACTTTTCTCTCTCTTTTATCCTCAGTTGTTCATATTCCTCTTGTTCTGCACCAAATTTGTGCTGGAGGATCTGTAGCAGAGGTTAAATTTTAGTGATGAGAGATCTCTTCCAGGTCCATTGAGCATTTAGGCTGGGAGGGCTTTGAAGGGGACCCCAAAAATCCCCATGAAGGGTGCTGGGAGCCCACCCACAGCTCTGCCCTGCCAGTAGCAGCACTGGAGGTTTTCCCTGCTCCACACCTGCAGGAACCCGGGATTCAGGAGGTTTAATCCTTAATTTCCTGATTTCCAGAATCCAGGAAATTCTGGCAGAGAAATTCCTTGTGCCATGAGAATTTGGGGATGTGGCACGGAGCTGCAGCTGGCAGTGTTGGGTTTGTGGTCAGACTCAGTGATCCCACAGGGCTTTTTCCAACCTTTAGGATTAAAAACTTCACATCTGAACCCATTAATTGGCTGTGGTCCTTCAAATGCTATCGGTGGTTTTCCAGTGGAGCCAAAGCCACGTGGATTTTCTGGTGGCCTGGCATTCCTGGGGGCTCCAGTCATTCCTGGAATCTTGGGGAGGGGAATTTTCTGCCCACACTCCAGCCTGGGGGTGCTCCTGGGTGTCCCCACAACCCTGGTGTGGGCAGAGGGCTGGAATAGGAGCAGGGAGGGCTGGAAACGAGCTCTTGGTTATTCCAGGGAATTCAGAGGTCAGCCGGGGAAGGGGCTGGAGCTGCTCCCCTGGCCCTGAGGGGCTCCACATCCTCTCCCTCATTAGACTCTCTGCTCGGGTCGTTGGGCAGGAGGGACGGGAAGGGCAAAGCCAGGCTCAGCTGGAGCGCTGCTGATGGCACACACACGGCTTTGGGGACAGACAGAAATGGCTCGGGGGACAAATCCTGCTTTAGTGTCACCTGGGCCACGCTGGCTGCTGCCCCAAGACATCCCAGCAGGCTGGCAGCTCTCATCCAGGCAGAAGCAGGAATGCCAGCTCTTGGATGAGTGACGAGATCTCTCTCTTTAATTACCCGCGATAAATAATCCCGTGGATTATTTCGTTATTAACGGCCCTGCTCGAGCCTCCTGCGAATCACAGGAGCAAGCTGTGGATAAATCAGAGCTGGGCACTGCTGGGGCCCCGTGAAATGAGTCCCAAATCCTGACATTTGTTTTGACACATCATCCCCTCGTGCGGGTCTCGCTCTCCCCGCGCCGCACCTGGGGCTGCAGGGCTGAGGTCAGCAGGCAAAAATGTGAACTGCCTCTTGGCAAATTAATAGCACATGGCCTCAATCCCTGGGCTCTTGGGCCTAAGTTCAAAAAAATAGAGATATAAAACCCGGGTGATTTACTGGAGCTTTCTGGGACTGGAATGATTAATGGGCTGATTTACTGGTCCCATTTATTTTTTTTTTTGTTTTTTAATGCTGAAACCGATATGTAAAAATGAGAGGTGGTGTAGAGGAAATGGTGGTCACAAATGCCTTTCTCGTGTTGCTAAGGAGAGGAAAATGATCTTGCGACGGGTAGATTTTTTTAAATATTAATTTTCTGATTTGTTTCTGCAGAAGGAGCAGTGGTGTCTGATGCTGACACGCTCGGCGTGAAGTGTTTGAGGGAGGTGATTCCTCGATGTGAGCCCAGTCAGCTCGAGTTAAAATTCCCTCTCTAACCAGCCAGAAAGGGTTTCAGGCCACGATGGAAAAACACCTCCAAGCCCAGAGAGGAGTGACAGCAGCTGGCACTCAGCTGACACTCTGGTGTCTGTGAGCAGTGAGTCAGGGAAGTCATCCTGGGGCTTTCCATGAGGACGGAAGATGGAGGGCACAGGATTTGCCTTTGGGGTGTTTATTCGGGTGGCAGAGCAGCAGAAACGTTCCAGCATGGGAATGTTGGGCCTTGCAGACATCCTGAGGACATCCTGAGGGGAGCTGGGAGCTGCTTGGTGGTGCCAGCCCTGCTCCTGGTGTGACACCCCTGTCACCAGAGGTCACTGCACCCTCTGTGCATCACCAGCTTCCCAGCTGGAGCTCCCAAACATTTCCATCTCTGTTCAGCAATAGCATAAACTCCTATCATATTTGTTTTCCTGCTAATCCCAGTGAGGAATTCTTCTCCTGGCAGCAATTCCTTGGCAGCAGCTCGTCGTATTTCTTGCGCACGGAATCACGGAGTTGTAAAGGTTGGAAAAACCTTCCCAGACCATCCAACCATTCCCAACGCTGCCAATCCCATCTCCAACCACGTCCCCAAGTGCCACATCCACAGGCCTTTGAATTCCCTCCAGGAATGGGGACTGGGGCAGGCTGGACAAGCCTTTCCATGGAGAGATTTTCCCTATATCCAATCCCAACCTCCTTCTCTTTGTTCAGGACAGGACATGGAGCATGGGAAGCGACAGCTGGATCTGCCCCTTGGAGCTCAGCTGGGCTGGTCCCACCTTCAGAGCACGGTGATTCCTGTCACATTTAATGGATGTATTGCAATAGGCAGGGTATTAAAATAATAATAATAAATAATAGATAATAAATGCTTACACAGCCAGGTTCAGATTCTCCTTAACCCAGCAGAAAAACCCACGCTGACTTCCCTGGCAAAGAGGAGAAACCCCAAGTTACTAAAAATGAGTTTAGGTGAATGAGGGGGTTTTGTCTTTCCTTTTTTTTGCAATGTTGGTGGCTGATCCTGGCAGGGATTTCTCCGTAGGAAACGCAGGGAAGAGTTAATTCTCTCAGTTTGGAACATCTATCTGTCATGTGTGGCTGCTCTGTAATTACGACTTTTTCTGCTTCTTAGAAAAAGGTTATTACAAGAGCCTTTTAATCTAAAAGGCCAATTATATTAAAACAGTGGCTTCCATACTTAGATCCCCCTTTACACACACACTCTATTGTGTTTGGGATAAATTTAGCAAATTATAGGGGGAGCTTTGCTTCGTGGGAGCTTCAAAACACGATCCCTGCTTGCATGGGTGTGAGGGGCCCTGAGAAAATCAGCTCTGGTGTTTACTGAGCGCGGCCAGGAGCCCCAGCCACGCTCAGATTTCGGGATCTCACCCACGACCAGGGGCTCAGGATGTCTCTCTTGCACTGCTGCGTGTTGGAAGAGCTGCTGGCTCGGGGTTTGGGAGATGCTGGGAAGCAGGAGGAGAGGGATTTGTGGCTGATGGGTTCAGGAAAGGTCTGCAAGCCGCAGGGAAAGCACCTAAAATGCTCATCCATGCGTTGCCTCCTGAGGATCCTCTGAGCCAGGCATGAAAGCCACTGCAGTTCCAAGCCTTGTGAGTGCTCCCTGCTGAAATCCCACCCGGGAGGAGCGGGTGGAAAACTGCCCCATGTTTTAAATCACCTTTGCAAGAGGAAGTGCTTCCTCCCCGATAAAATAATGGTGTTTTCCCCTGAGCTGGGATCATCCAGGAGGGATAATTGGCTTGAGGGAGAGGCAGTGGAAGGGGTGGAGGTCCAGAGCATCTCCTGGATGGTGGGAATTGATTCCAAGCACAGCTCCTTGGGGAGTGGGTGGTGCAGACACCATTCCCGGGGTACCACAGAGAGGGAATGGGAATTCTGCAGGAAATTTAGGCAAACATCCCCATGTGGTCCTGTGAGCTCTGTCAGCTTCTAACGACAGTTTCTCAAACTGTGATGAGTCATTTGGTAAAATCCCAGAATCCCAGACTGGTTTGGGTGGGAAGAGACCTGGATTATCCCATTTCACCCCCTGCCATGGGCAGGGACAACTTCCATTTATCCCAGGCTGCTCCAAGCCTCATCCAGCCTGGCCTTGGACACTTCCAGGGATCCAGGGGCAGCCACAGCTGCTCTGGGCCACACCTTGAGGCTGTTCCATCCCTTTTACCTGGGAGAAGAGACCAACCTCTGCCTGGCTCCAACCAGGGACCTGCAGCAGTCTCCAGGTTATCCCATGGGAATCCACCACCTGGACCACGCCAGATTTTCTGGGGACACAGAGAATTGGAACCCTTTTGGTTGTCTGGGAAGCTTTGGGTGATGACACAGCAAAAGCTCAGGCTGCTTTATTAACGCTGTGCTTATTATTATGGTCAGAAAGGAAATTGCAATGCTCCAATTCAGAGGCTTTGGGTGAGCTGACAGATGATTTTAATTTAAAATCACAGCTTTAGAGTCTGGAGCCCCAGAATTGCCTCCTTGTGCCTTCACCAAGTGGCTGGTGCTGGGTAAAAGCTTCGGCTGCCCTACATCCTTTAGTTATGCATTTATTTAATCTCACCCCAGCCAGGGAGGTGTTTCAAGATGAAAATATTCCTTATCCACCAAAGTTGTGATAAATATTGATGCAGCATTTCAAACGGGCCTCGCTGTGCTCAGGCAGGTCCGGGTGAGGACTGGAAAGCAGCCAGGACTCCTTTGGAACACTTCAATCAAAAGCAACGAGTGCTCCAGAGGGTGAAGGTGAATGGTGAGCACAGGCTGAGTATCCAGTGAGTATCCAGTGAGCATTCCCAGCAGGCAGGAAAAGCTCCATGCAAATTCTTTTTTCACTTTACATCACTCCCGTGAATTGGTTTTACAAGATCAAATGGAAATATTGGAAAATGGGAGATACCATAATCTCAGTAGCAAGCCCAAGGCTTTTGTTTCTGATAAATGGACAAGCTCCTTTAAGCCTGGTAATTAATCTGATGGATCTTTTCAATTTGATCAGCCCCTTCTGCGACATTATTCTGTAATCTGCACGGCTCCAGCTTTCATCAAAAACAAACCCACTGACAATGAGGCAAAACTGCTCAAAATGCAGCCCCCGATGTCTGCTGCTCGGGCAGCTCCCTGGAATTGCTTTTCTATGGAAAGCAGCATCCCCTGGGGGTGTCAGAGCTCCTGGAGACCTTAATCAGGGGCTTTACAACTTCCTACAAATCTCGTGGCGGGAGAGAATGATGATGGTCAGTGGGATTTTGGGGATTTTTTTGGGAAGTGTCTTGTTTTTCTTCTAACTCTCGTTGCTAAATGAAATTTTGGCCTCGGGGACAGGGTGGGGTGACACATTCACTGCTTTCTAGAAAGGATATTTGTGGCCCAGAGCAGCTGTGGCTGCCCCATCCCTGGGGATGCTGGAGCTTGGAGCACCCTGGGACAGTGGAAGGTGGCTCTGCCCACTGCAGGGAGTAGAAGAAGATGGGATTTAAGGGTCCTTTCCATCCCAAACTATGGTGGGATTGGAGAATTCCATACAGGCATCCAAGCTGGAAACACTGGAGCTGGAATTCAGGGCTCCCTATTCCAGGCTGGAGGTGATGCCATGAGAATTTACAAGCGACCATCAAAGCAGAAGAGGAAAGACAGGAATCCGTGCTTTGAAATTGCTTCCAGGGCAGGATTTATTGGCATTTTTTATGAGGGAAGCTGTAAAGTTTTTAAGAAGCAGTGGTTCAGTTATTCATGGAGCCTTTCATGGGGTTTCTGCTTCTTCCGAGCTCAGGGGATGAATTCTGTCGCTCCTGATCTCCTTTATTTGGGATGAATTCTGTCTTTTTTGGGATGGAATGGCAGCGGTGATAGAGGGAGGAGCACAGTGGCTGTCCCCAAATGTCCTGGCAATGGTGACAGTCCCTGAGGCCACCTGGGGCTGTCCCTGCGAGCTCCACCAGGAGCTGATTGAAGCAAATTAAGCTCCTGAGTCAATTAAATCAAGGCCACCTTAATTCTGAGAAAGGCTGTCTACATGGGGCTTTAATGACGTTTAGGTAATCCAGTTTA
The DNA here is from genome assembly GCA_014839755.1 of Sylvia borin. Taxonomy (NCBI): domain Eukaryota; kingdom Metazoa; phylum Chordata; class Aves; order Passeriformes; family Sylviidae; genus Sylvia; species Sylvia borin. The sequence goes on along the minus strand of CM025963.1, from coordinate 37,038,246 downwards.
GAAATTAATTCAGATGGAGTTCTCTGAGTGTCCCCAGGCTGGGAGGAAGGAAGGACAAGGACATTCCATGGCAGGCTCAGTGAAGGTGAGCGCCTTTGGTGTTAGAGGTGAAGGCAGAGCTGCCTGCAGCCTCAGAAAAACCAAAAACCCCCTCAGAACACAATGACAGCTGTCCCTGGGAATTCAGTTCTGGGCCCCTCAGTGTAGGAAGGACGTTGAGATGCTTGAGCCCATCCAGAGGAGGGAACAAAGCTGGTGAAGGGCTTGGAAAACAAGCCATATGAGGGATGGCTGAGCGAGCTGGGGCTGTTTATCCTGGAGAAAAGGACATTCAGAGGTGACCTCATCACTCCACAACCCCCTGAAGGGTGGCTGTGCTCAGCTGGGGCTGGGCTCTTTCTCCAGGCAGCACTGACACAACCAGAGGACACAGCCTCAGGCTGCACCAAGGGAAATATAAGTTGGATGTTAGGAAGAAGTTTTCCACTGAAAGAGTGATTAAATGCTGGAATAGTCTGCCCGGGGAGGTGGTGGAGTCACCATCCCTGGAGGTGTTTAAACAAAGACTGGATGTGGCACTGGGTGCTATGATCTAGTTGAGGTGTTGGGGCTGGGTTGGACTCCATGATCTTGAAGGTCTCTTCCAACCTCCACATTCTCATTCTGTGATTCTGTGATTCTGTGACTCTGTGACTCTGTGATTCTGTGATCCTGTGATTCTGTGACTCTGTGACTCTGTGACTCTGTGACTCTGTGACTCTGTGATTCTGTGATCCTGTGATTCTGTGATTCCGTGATTCTGTGATTCCGTGATTCTGTGATCCTGTGATTCTGGGATTCTGTGATTCTGTGACTCCGTGATTCCATGATTCTGGGATTCTGTGATTCTGTAACTCTTCTCACCGACCAACTGCATTTATAGGGGAAAAGGAGCAAAACTTTCCCCAGCCCAAGCCCCTGTGTCACCACGGATGTGACACTCACACCAAGGACAGCCGCTCACCGTGAGACCCAACGCACCTTTCTTCTCCTTTTTGTGCTTTTTCTGTTTTCTCCTTTTTCTTCTTTTTTTTTTTTTTTTTTTTTTTTTTTTTTTTTTTTTTTTTTTTTTTTTTTTTTTCCCTAAATGCCAGACAGGAAATGTCTTGATGTAATATTTAACACGGGGGCCTGGGGGATTTGGCATGATTGAAGACAGGATCTTCATTTTGACAGCTTAATGCATTTTACATTACGAGGCCGCCGCATCCTCCGATTTACGCCGAGAGATCCCGGGCTGTGTCTCCTTCCCCGAGTCCTTCCTTGACATCCAAACCTCGTCCCTTTGCCCTCCTGACCCTTTTCCTTGATGAGCTTCTGCTTGCCTCAAATCTCTCCTGGTTTCACTGGGTGTAATCTGGTGATAAAGAGGAGCAGCGCCGGGTTTTCCCCCGATAATTCCTTGTGTGACATCTGGTTACAGGATTATTGTGGGGGAAAAAAAACCAAAAAAAAGCCTTGGGATGGAGTGGATTAACTTTATCCACGCTTTGATAAGGGCAGTGAGGCATCGACTGAGTGTGTGGGTTTGGGGGTCTGCTCAGATTCTTTTGAGATAATCACGGTAATAATTGGAAAGTTCTCTCCCTTAGAGGAATTTGGGGCTGCAAAACTGCAGTATTCACAAAGCTTTGGCTCCACAGTTAGAGAAGAGGAGAAAAGAATTAAATCTCTAGGTCTGTATAATGAGAATTTAATGAATTTAGGCTAATTTGACTCATCATTAGGGTCTGCTGGGTGTATACATCACACCCCTCCGGGGTCTTACCTGTGTGTGTGTGTCTCAGCCTTTGTGTAAGGGCTGCTCACTCTCTGTGGGACAAAAAAAGCCCCCCAAAGCCCAAATTCAGCTTATAGCAAAATCCTAAAAATATGTTTTAAGCCACCTTTAGCCTAAATCATACCCTGAGCCCTTCAAACCTGTCTGTTTGCCTGCTGTAGGAATATTTTGGTGTAGGAAGTGGTGGTCAGGGGTAGGAGAACTGCCAAAAATCGCTGGTTTGTCATGCTTTATTTTTTTTTTTTTTTTTTGTCCCCACGAAGGCGACCTGAATTGGGGATTTTGGAGCTGCTGGAGGCAGAAAAGCCACACACATCTGTCTGCCTGTGATGTGCCTGCAATCAATACTCTGAGAGCAGGATCTGAGCTCCCCCAGCCCTGTCCCCTGCACAAAGGCACCAGCGATAAGCAGCTGCTGCTGCAGAAGGACCTGGAGCAGGAAAAAAAAAAATTAAAAAAAAAAAAATGTCCCCGCAATCCTCGATGAATAAATCCAATATATTCCATATAAATCTCTTGTTATAGCCTGTTTTATTGAACCAACTGGAATGTTTCTCCTCTGGAGAGACCGTGGAGAGCCTTATTTATTAGCACTGCAACACGAGAGCCTCCCCGTGCCTTTGTCTGCTTTATCTCGCTTGTCACCAGGCCCTGGGCCCCGGGTTTGGGACCTTCATCATTCAGGAATAAAACCTTTGTTCCTGCAAAAAATGGGAGGCATCACGTGTGCTGGGGTTTGTCTTTATGGGGTGGTGTTGGGGGTGAAGCCTCTCTCCAGGTGGAGGGATTGTCTCCCAGGTCAGCATCCAGCACCTGGAGCTTGGGAAGGAGAGCTCAGCACCACCCCTGTGCTGACAAAGATCTCAGAGGGAATCCTGGTCTGTCTGACCACGGCAAGGGTGGTGAGGCTGTGGAGTCACCACCCCTGGAAATGTCCAGCAAATGTGTGAATGTAGCACCCGGGGTGACTTTGGAGTGGTTGGACTCGATGGATTTTCCAGCCTTAATGGTTCCATGATTCCCTCTGGAGCAGCTCAGCACTCAGGGAAAGGAGATCTTGTCTCCTCCTGCACGTCCAAAGTGAGTTTTTCCTGGAAAAACCTCCAAATGTGTGACCTGGGAACACCAGGCTGGCAGAGATCCTCTGCCTCCTGGCAAGGCGAATCTTCCCAGGAAGATTTGGGAGTCAAAAAATCATCCAGCAATTATCCCCCTGCCAGACAGACCCAGCTTTCCAGAGGACCTTCCACCACCACGGGCACACAGGAGGTGACTGGAACCAGTCCAGCCTTGGAGTTGGGGAAGAACTCAAATCTTTTGGATCTTATGGATTGCCAAGGGAAATGGGAAAAAGACACTCCCCCTAAAATCCAGGTTTTCTCACTTATCTGTGTCCTTGCTGGACACCACCTTTGCAGGGAGCTCTGGGGATGCTGTGAGCCTCAGCATTCCCATCACAGCGTGGATTTTATCTCCCTCATCTGCTCGTCCTTCAGGGGGCACAGCAAGGAATGTCAAGGACTGGGAAACACAGAACTGCCTCTGGCTGTGCTGCTGAACACGATGAGCACAGCAAAACCAGCGCTGGCAGTGAACAGCTTTCACCTGATGATGCAAAGGTGCAAGGTCCTGGTGTAATTAGGCAAAATAATGAGGCAAAAAATTAATATTACACCCCTTAATAAGGCAAAAAATAATATCACAGCGCTCTGGTTCTTCAACATTTTTGCAGAAATCCGTGCTGGATGCTGTTCTGAGAGCACAGCCTGGGAATATGACTGGAGATAGACACTTGCTCCAGATTTATATTAAGTTTCCAGCAAACTGAGGGAATACCAGCCTGTCTGACCCAATATTACGTTGATTGCCAAGTAATTACATTTGTTATTTGCGGGATCTGTAGTAAATCGAGTTGTGGCAGTTATGGGGATGCTTCACAGAAGCAATTTCAGAGATCATTAAATCTATCTTCCATTGGTTACACATCACATTAACCCCTCCAGCGCCTCCAGACACACGACATCCCTTCAGCAAAGAGGCAATTTGATGGGATTGGATGCCAAAGGCAATCCAGTGGAGATAAATTCTGGAAATTCATGCAATTACTGCCGGCAGAGGTCTGTTCACTCGAAGGACACAAAGTTTGTGCCAGGCTCAAACTCCAGGCAATCCAATGCTCCTGAGGGGTGAACTCTGCAAGGATGAGGAGCCTGGGAAGGTTTTTCCCCTCAGGATTCACCTCCCTGCCTCCAAAGCAGCAGCAAGAGGGATGAAAAATAACATTTTCTACCTAGGCCTGGTCTCCACCAGCTCCCTCCCTAACTCCACACATTTCTGCTGCTTGTTCAGACTTCAAGATAATTTAAAAATACCCAGAGTGCATTCAGGGGGCGGAGGGGGAACACGAACTGGTGTTTCCTGCAGTTTGGGGAAGTTTGCTGACCACCAAACCCCAGTGCAGCAGCCTGCCCTGCCCCACAAGTGCTGCTGCTTCCTCCTGCCCATCCTACAGGGCTTTTCCCACCTGAAACATCCAATTGTTCCACGATATCCTGGTGATAAATATTCAAAATCTCACCCCGTGCACGAGTGTAAAGGTCTAAACCACCATCGGGCAGCGCTGGAAAACCTGGAGGAGAAATTCTCTTTGTTTAGTCTGATCTAATTCAACTCTGGTCTAAGGCAAGGTTTAATGTGATAACACAATTCTGGCCCCATCCTGGAGATGTGCTGGGCCTTGCTGGGCTCTGGCTGCCTCAGGAGTTGTTTTTATTGTTGGGTGCCAGGTTAATCCCCGTCCTCATCAATTGCTGCAGTAAAAAAAAAACCAAAAAACGGGATGAGCAGCTTTTTCCTCAGGTCTAATAAATGTGCCACTGGCTGCTGGAGTGGGGACGGTGGCTCATGAGTTTCCAGGAGCTGGACACGGCTCTGCCAAGGTGAAATTATTGCAGCCAGGCTTTGGGGTGCCCAGAACATCTCTCCTGTGGCTGCATTATTCTGTTCTCACTCGTTTGTCCATCATTCCCACCAGCTCCTGGTGTTGTGGATCCCCAGTGGCCTCAGCAGGCAGGGTTTTTCCACCTCAGAATTAACCCAGACCGTGTCTGCTGCCTGCCAGAACTAAAACGTTGTCCTGGGAGTTTGTCACAGCTCTAATGAGGCTTTTTTGGTGCTGTTGGTGACCCTCAGTCAGTGCCAGGGCTGTGGGTGGCAGCAGCTCCTTCCCTGCTCCAGGCTGGGCGAGGGATGCCCAGCTCCCTGTGTCACACCCCAGCAATTCCATCCATCCCAGCAACACAAACAAAGGCTAAAAACACCCAGAAATATCTTCCTTCCCCCACTGCAGAGCTTCAGCCTGCAGCAGGAAGGGGAAGCTCTGCCCTGGAGACCTGAAATGCTGCAAAAAATACAAAAAAACCCGCAAAAAACTGGGAAATGGGGAACAGGCATCACATTTTCTTCAGTTTGTTCAACTCATTTTTTGGCAAAACCTCGGGTGTCTCACACCTCCAGCTCTGAGGTATTTGCCAGCCTTTGGGCTGTAAAAATATTCCCTGAAGCTGCCAAGTTTTGCCCAGCCCCAGCTCTGGGTGCTGGGGCTGGGCACAGCTGGGTGCTGAGCAGGCAGAAATTATCCTGATGTTCCCTTTCACCTTCTTGGAGCCACATCTGGGCTGGGTTTCTGCAGCTGGGGAGAAGCTCCTGGATTAGTTACAGAGCAAGATTTAAAAGGGGAAAACCCCTCACGGCCACAATTAACTGTATCTGAAAAGGAGGAGTTTTGGGGATTGGGGCATAAAGCAGATTTTAGAGATGCTCTGCGTGGTAAAGTCCAGCTTTAAACACTTGCTGGGAGAGGAGAGCTTAAAAGGAAATATTAAATTGGAGAGGAAGCAAGTACAAAGACCAGCTGTTAAATCCTTGTTTCTGAGACTCTTTTCCTGAGCCAAAGCAGAGCTGCAGCTGTTCCATGGGATGAGGTCTGAGTGCCCAGAGAGTGCCAGTGGTGCTTTAGGGGTGCTAAACTTTGGTGTTTTCATCTTTCTCCCTCCTTAAACCCAGGGTTTGATGGGCATCTCACAGACTGCTGGACCAGAGGGAAAATCCCAGGTATAATTCCAAGTATAATCTCAGGTATAATAATGAGCTTCCAGCTCTGGGGGACAGCACAGGAGGGACCTGGAGCTGTTGGGGAGAGTCCAGAGGAGGCCACAGAGCTTCTCCAAGGCTGGAGCCCCTCTGGAGCCAGGCTGGGAATGTTCCCCTGGAGAAGGGAAGGCTCCAGGCAGAGCTGGGAATGTTCCCCTGGAGAAGGGAAGGCTCCAGGCAGAGCTGGGAATGTTCCCCTGGAGAAGGGAAGGCTCCAGGCAGAGCTCAGAGCCCCTGGCAGGGCCTGAAGGGGCTCCAGGAGAGCTGCAGAGGGACTGGGGACAAGGGCTGCAGGGACAGGACACAGGGAATGGATCCCACTGCCAGAGGGCAGGAATGGATGGGAGATTGGGATAAATCCTTCCCTGGGAGTCCAGGCAGGATGGGCTGAGCTGAATCCAGCCCTGCCTTGTCTGGGGGCGCTGGGACTCTCCTTCCTCATGGTTTTAGTGATTTTTTTTTATATTTTCCCCCCTTAACTCTCCATATTAGGGACGTATTTCTGATAATGCCCTTGGAAGGAGCTCTGGGTGATGGAGTGGTGTGGCAGTAATTTGCCTGCTGCTGAGTGTAGTGTTTCAATCCTCGCTGAATTTGTGCCTATGATTTATGAGTTAATGCTTCCCCTTGTAAATTATTTTGAAGAGAGAGAAAAAAAAATGAGTCTTATTTTCCCCTGTTTTTAGCAAACTTAATGTTTATGCTTTATGTGCCATCAGGAGGAATAAAGCACTCTGACGTTTCCAGACCATGTTTTCAGCAGGTAAAATGCAATTATTCAGAGCAGGGAGCTCTATTTGATCCATGAATAGGGGAAAATGAAAAGGCATTCAAAAAGGCTGAGCCAAAGCCTCTTTAAATCTTCAGGGGCCTTTTTATTCCCTCGGGATTATAGAGCCACACAAAGGGGAGTGGGATCCACGTCGCTCCTCTCTCTCTCCACGGGGCTCAGGCTTGGATTTCACCCTTGGAAAAGGCGGATCTCCCAGTTAGCCCAGTGTTTTCCCTGGGGCTTTTCCCATCGCATGAATTCCTGCGGGAGTGACGTGGCTCTGGGGCTGGCAGAGAGGTGGGTGACGCTCCCACACCTGGCCTCCCGTTCTGTGTCACCTGGCACGACCCTCCCTGCTGTCACCTCCCATCGTGTCACCTGCCCAGGGGAGATCTCTGTGCCCAGGGATGGCAGAGCCGTGTCCTGGCAGCACCTGGAGCTGGTTCCTCTGGGATTTGGATCCCATCCCATCCCATCACCTGCCCAGGGGAGTTCTCTGTGCCCAGGGATCTGTCCTGGCAGCACCTGGAGCTGGTCCCTCTGGGATCTGGATCCCATCCCCTGCCCATGGGAGTTCTCTGTGCCCAGGGCAGTGTCCTGGCAGCACCTGGAGCTGCTCCCTCTGGGATCTGGATCCCATCCCCTGCCCAGGGGAGTTCTCTGTGCCCAGAGCAGTGTCCTGGCAGCACCTGGAGCTGGTCCCTCTGGGATCTGGATCCCATCCCATCCCCTGCCCAGGGGAGTTCTTTGTGCCCAGGGATGTGTCCTGGCAGCACCTGGAGCTGCTCCTGCTGGGATCAGGAGGCTCCCCAAGGTGCTCCACGCTGCACCCTCTGAGGATGGCAGGAGGATTCAGTTTTCCAGGGCACACCACGTTTTTCTGCTGGCCACTTCCATACACATTCCCATGTGGATCATGGATACAGCTCCTGGCCCAGCCCAGGACAAATCCCCTCCTGTGCATCCTTGAGAGTGTTGTCCCAACGCTCCTGGAGCTCTGGCAGCCTTGGGAATGTGCCCATTCCCCGAGGGAATTCAGTGCCCAGCACGCTCTGGGGGAAGAACCTTTCCCTGAAATCCATAGGATTTTAGCAGGGATGTATCAGTGCACACCCCAAACCCCTTGTGCTCCATTTCCTTCCTCCAGGTGATGAAGGATCACCCTCAGGGTGGGTGAATCCAACATTTTGGATTGACCATGGGTGAATCCAACTCTCCTCAGGGCCCTGGAGGTGTCTCCAGCCCTGTCTTCCACTGAGAAGTGCTGGGAGCTGCTGAAACCAAATATTCCCTGGAAAAATGGGTTTGTAACGGGATGGAAAATTGTGAGCAGAAGGACACAGAGGTCAAGGGTGAGCATCTCGTGCTGGAAAACAGAGCCCAGCATGGGCTGACCCAGGAGGTGACACCACCGCAAACAACTGCCCCTCTCATGTTCTCACCTTTCATATTGAACATTTCTCATTTATTTCCTATTTATTTCATATTTCACAGTAATTGGTTGAGGGTAAAAAAAGGAAAATGGCGTATTCTTTGTCAAACTATCAGGAAAGATTAAAAATACCCAAAAAATCCCAAAACTAAACCCCATCTTGGTGTTGGTCTGGAATCTCTTTCAGCTTATCTCGATTTTAATCCTCTAAAACCTTTCCTGAGTTTATGCTGGAAAACAAAATAAAAAATACAACACAAGCAACATCCAGGCTTTAAACTGGAATTAAGTATTTTTTTTTCCCTTTTCAAAGAGATAGTTTCCTCGCTGGAGCTCTCCACTGGATCCACCAGGAATGGTTAATGGCCTCCATGCAGACTCGACACATTTCCAGGGGAATTCACTGCAAAGACGGTTTGAAAAATTCCATTGAAATTGGGATATTTTTACATTTCAGTTTGCCTTCCCTGCAGCTATTTGTTTCTGGAGTTGGTTTTCTTTCCCCCCTGCAAACCCCAGGCTGGTTTTTCTGAGCGTGAGCACCAATCCAGATTCCGCAGAAAAGGAGAAAAAGGACATTTTTTTTTCCTGATTCCCTTATCCCTCGCCAAGCTCCTTACAGGAATTTTTAGCAAGCAGATATAAACTCCGAGCGATCCCATCTCTATGTTGAATAAAAGCACTTGCAGAGCCTTAACTTTAAATATTTCCTATTTGTTTCTGTCACATAATTTGAAGATGGTTATAGCCTGGAGAAGCCCCTGACCTAATTCAGTCAGAGCTGAGCAGGAATCGGCCCCGCTGTGGCCTCGGCACAAAATCCCACAAGCAGGAAAGTTTTTTGGGGAAAAAAAAAAATGTTTGTTTTAAAGAGTATTTGTCATGAAGTTCTTGGGTGGGTTTAAACGGAAAAATCAGCAGAGAGAAGGAAACAGGGAAAATCCCAGAGGAAGGAGGTGATGGAGGGAAAGTGGAGATTGTTTTGGAAGAGTTTTTCACATCATCACATCCCTGGAAGTGTCCAAGGCCAGCTTGGATGGGGCTTGGAGCAACCCGGGATAGAGTTGGAATTTTGATCTTTAAGGTCCCTTCCACCCCAAACCATTCCATGATTCCATGATTAAACCACTGGGCTCTCCCACAGTTGACGTGCAAATGAAATTTAATTTTTATTCCTCTCCCTTGCACTTCCAAACTCATTTCCAAGCTGCTGGGTTGTGTTTTAGGGGACGAGACTTTGTCCCTGTGCCGTGTGGCCATGTGTGGGGGCTCAGGGAGGAAATCTGAATTTATCCATTTCAAATTCCTGCTCCCAACCCCTTTATCCAAGGAAACAAAGCTCCCTTTGCCCAAATCCCATCCTCACACAGCCCAGTGGTAGCAGACGAGACACTTGTGCTAATTAATATTTTATGGGCTGATAGACTTTTTTTTTTTCTTTTTTTTTTTTTTTTTTTTTTTTTTGCCTCGGCAGCTGGTCTTAAATAAAGACCAATTTGCAGAAGTGTTAATTAACTCTAATTACAAAACGCATTGTAGCTGCTCCGAGGATTTCCGTCTGGAGGACGACGTGGAACGCCACGGAGGCTTTTCCCTCAAAACTCCAAACAAATACACAAAAGAGTGGAAAAATAGGGAAAATAGAGAAGATATTGAAAGCTGGAGAGGGATCCTGGACAAGGGATGGAGCGACAGGATAAAGGAGAACGGCTTCCCACGGAGGGAGGGCAGGATCAGACGGGATATTGGGAAGGAATTCCTGGCTGTGAAGGTGGGAGGCCCTGGCACAGGTTTCCTGAGTTACCTGACATTTCCTTGCCAGCCTTTTGCAGCAGGAGGAGCTGGAGAAGGAATTTTTACACGGGCAGGACAGAGGGGAAGGGTTTGAAACTGAGAGGAGATTTCAGCTCGATATCGGGAAGGAATTCTTGGCTGTGACAGTGGGGAGGCCCTGGAATGGACTTCCCAGAGAAGCTGTGGCTGGCCCATCCCTGCAAGTGTCCAAGGCCAGGCTGGAACAACCTGGGATGGTGAAAGTTGTCCCTGCCCATGGCAGGGGTGGAATGGGATGAGCTTTAAGGTCCTTCCCACCCCAAACCTTCTGTGACTCAAGGGGTGTCCCCCATTTCCACCCAACGCCTTCTGCTCAACACCAACACCAGCTCCTTAAAGAACTTCCCCATTTCCCCCTGGCTTTCCATGCCCAGCCTTCCCTCACCCATCTCCCCGTATCCCAGACCCACAGTGCTTCACCCCGGATCCAGCCCCGCGGCGCTAATGAGGAGGAAATCAATTAGGAGCCGCGCCACGCCGGCAATTAGCGCTGTCGCTGCGATGACACGCGGCCGTGTCACTTCCAGCCCTCCCCTGGCTCACGGCGCTGCCTCTCTGGATGAAGATGAGGATGAAGATGAGGATGAAGATGACAATTCCCGTTTTCCTGCCGCTGGAAAGGGCAGGATCTCCTCCGTGCTGCCTTTAATTGGCGTGGTGGGTCCTCATTTCCAAGTGGGGTTGTCTAAGTGCTCAAAGCTCCTGGGGAGGATGGAAAAAGGCACCCAAAGGGATGGTTTTACAAGGTCCTAAAAAACCTTCAAATGTCTCTTTTAAATTTACAAGTTTATAATTTATATTGAATCATTTATAATGATAGAATTTTATATTAGTGTGGGAAATGACGGTGATGACGATGATCCCGGGGAGGATGGAAAAAGGCACCCAAAGGGATGGTTTCACGTGGTCCTAACCAACCTTTAGATGTCCCTTTAAAAATCTGCAGGTTTATAATTTATACTGAATAATTTATAGTAACAGTATTTTATATTTGAGTGGGAAATGACGATGATGATCCTGGGGAGGGTGGAAAAAGGCACCCAAAGGGATGGTTTCACGTGGTCCTAACCAACCTTCAGATGTCACTTTTAAAATCTACAAGTTTATAATTTATATTGAATCATCTATAATAATAATATTTTATATTAGCATGGGAAATTGTATTGGTGGTGATGCTGATGATGGGTTATGGAGCAACCTGGGATACTGGAAGGTTCCCCTGCCCACGGCAAGGGATTTGAACTGGGTGATTTTTAAGGTCCCTGGTCAAGCCAAACCGTTCTGGGATTATTTATTATTTTAATTATTATTATTTTAAAAAAAATTTATTATCATCATCATTATTATTGTTGTTATTTGCAGCAGTTTTTATACAAAGGAGCTGGGGGAAAAGTCCCACTGCAGCTCCACTCGAGGCCGTGCAGTCACTATGAATTCAGACTTCAAGCTCCTTTCTTTTTGAGCTAATTTTGGGCTGCCAGCCCAAATTCTTCTCTCAGCTCCACAGGGCAGTGACGTCCTGGAAAGAAATAAAAGGATGTGTGACAATCTAGGCAAAAAAAAAAAAAAAAAAAATCCACTATGAAAGAGGACGGAGGAGAGGTTTTGGTGCGCTGAAGCATGTTTTTCCCCTAAATTAATTTCCCAATAAATAGATATATTCAGTGCTGTCAAACAGTCGCTTTTACCACCTCCACAAAAACCCCCTTAGAAAGAGAAAAAAAACCCAGAAAAGCCTTTTGCAGCATTAACTCCTTCACACAAAACATCAGCACATTAATAAGCGCCAGGCGTGGGGGTTCCCTATTGAGCATTATCCCGGCGCCGCTCATCCCAAATCCGGGATGGGGCAGGTGGGAAGGGCTCCCATTCAGGGAGTGGGTGGCACAGCTCTTAATTAGCTGCTCTGCCAAAAGCAGCCTCCTTTTGTCCGTACGCACACACGACTTCCAAAGGGCAATTCAGGAACTGGGAAAGGCCTGGCAAATTAATAATAATGAGCTAATTTCCACGCCATCTGCTAATCGCTCTCCTCGGCGGCGCTTGGCTCCCGAAACAGGAGTTTTTTTCCCACTCTCCTTCTGTCTACCAACAGGAAATAATGACATCCAGCTCGACTCTTCTGGAAGGGATTCACTTGGTATTTCGTGCTGCAACCTCTCGCTTCGGTTCCTGGAGGGAAAATTCTCCCCAGGGAAAGGGGGGGTGGGTTGGGAAGGGTGGGGTGGATCCCTGTTCTGTCCTCTTTCCCTAAAATGACCTTTTTGGGGTTTTTTTTTTTTTTGGTTACTGGGGTGGATTTTTGTCCTGTGTGGTCGGGGTGGGCAGAGCAGGAGCGGGGTGGTGGGCTGGGATGACGAGCTGGGTGCTGCAGTTATGGGATGTGGAGACCACGGCCATAAATGCCAGCTGCTGATCCTAAGAGGAGCTGACTTGGCCTCCCTGGAAAGGTCAGGACCATGGGGATGCAGCGCGTGGCTGCTGGAGAATGCAGGATGGGGGTGGAATTATCCAGAGCATCCAACAGCCCTTCCCAACCCTCCGAGCCTGTGGCACTGCTGGGATAGTCAGAGAATCGTGGAGTCATGGAATTCTAGACTGGTTTGGGTTGGAAGGGACCTTAAAACTCATCTGGTTCCACCCCAAACACCTTCCACTATCCCAGTTTTCTCCAACCTGGCTTTGGACCCTTCCAGGGATGAGGCAGCCACAGCTCCCCTGTGCCAGGGTCTCCCCAGCCTCCCAGGGAACAATTCATTCCCGATTTCTAAACTAAATCTCCTCTCATTCAGTTTTAAACCCTTCCCCCTTTTCCAGTCCCCACCTGCCCACGGAAAAAAACCCTTCTCTGTATTTTTCAGAAGCTTCCTTTATCTGTTACAAGTGCAACGAAATGATGTCTGAACACCCCAATGCATGGGGCTTCATTCCCATTCCCTGAGGCTCCAAAATCACCTTTTCCACATGGAACATCAGCTCCGAGATCAGAAGTCTCCCCACTTGGGCTTGAAACTGGTTTTGGGGCTTGAACACGACAAAATTTCTGTTGTTCCCTGAATTTCCAGGGGTTTTTCTTTCCCTCCTTCCCTTCCTCTCGCAGCTGCTCACTAATGGGAAGCAGCAACAGGATTTTCCCCTCCTCCCTGACTTATTGCCTGCGTGTGTTTGTAGGCTCAGGATATTACCCTGGGGACCTGCGGATTGGTTTATTCGGTTTATACGGAATTTGGGAGAGCAGGAAGCACATTTAACTCCAGATCACCCCTGGGAATGGGTCACACGGCCCGTGGAGTCGTGAACCTTTCACAACAAATATATGTGGCCAGGTGTGAGGGAAAATGGGTTCCATATGTCCCTCCATGGATCAGGCCAGGAGGAATTCCCTCGAAGCCGTAAATCGGCGTGTGTGGATTTCTCCACATCCACGTGAAAAGGAGGGGGAAGCCACAGAAGATCCTTCCCTGCCTCTTTTGGTTTGGTAGGATGAGTTTTGGATTCTCTTCTCCAAACTGCTCCCAGGCTCTCCTGGAGACAAACCCGTGGATGGAAGATGGAAACCCTCCTGGAAGGATTCCCAGGATTTTCCAAGGGTTTGGGCTGTGCTCTTTATCACCTGCTGGCTGTCAATGGTCACAGGTGGAAGAAGGGAAGGAGGGCTGGAGGTCTGGAGCACAGCACAGGGATTCTGTTTGTCCAAGGAGCTCTGCAAAGCCCAGGGAAGAGCGATTGTGGAATTCCAGACTGGTTTGGGCTGGAATGGACCCTAAAGTTCATCTCATCCCACTCTTGCCATGGGCAGGGACACTTTCCACTATCCCAGGGTGCTCCAACCTGGCTTTGGACACTCCCAGGGGCAGCCACAGCTCCTTTGGACACCCTGTGCCATCCCTTCCATGCAGGAATTCCTTCCTGATCACAAACCTCCCCCTGCCCTGTCAGTGTGAATCCATCCCCCTTGTCCTGCCACTCCGTGCCCTTGTCAAAACCTTGTTTTACCACATTTTTTTTCCTGGATTAGCTCTCCCAAGTGGCTTTTTTGGTGATTTTCTCTGCCCCACGAGGGGTCTGGATGCAGACACAGATGTTAAAGTGCTCCAGATGTGCTGTGCTCACCTGCAGCCAGTGCTGGGACCCCATGGAGTGATTACATCGTTCCCAGTGACCTCCTGACGAGCAATAAGGGTTGGACATTCCCCCTGGGAAAGAAGGAACAATGCCAGAGGAAAAAAAAAAATCCAGGTTGAGTATAAAGTGGTTTCAGGAAAAGGTTATTGACTCACAATTGTCCTGAGGGCTCAGGGCAGGAGGGAGGAAGTTTGGGCTCCCCAGGGGCTCTGCTTGTCCAGCCCAGCCCACTGGAACCTGAATCTGGGAAAAATGAGGATTGGGAGGGACCCCACTTTCAGCATCTGCTGTGTGTACAAACCTCACACTATTTATTTTTGATATTATTGCATTAATTAGTGTAGAATTTCCCTGCTCTGAGCACGATCTGCCCTCCAACAGCCAATTCCAAGGGCTGGCTGTGAAACTCTCTCAGCGTCCAACAATTCCAGCAATGCTTCATTCCCCCAGGGAGCTGCCCAGGGAAGGAATTTAGAACTGGGGAATTGTTTAGGTTGGAAAAGACCTCCAAGATTACCAAATCCAGCACTGCCAAGGCCACCACTGAGCTGTGTCCCCAAGTGCCACTTCCACATGGATTTTAGCTAGTCTGGAATTTATGGATAAAAGTGACACCAGCTGCACACCAGGGGCTGAATTCTCCCAGCTTGGCACTAAATAAATCACAGAAAAAGGTGGGAATAACCTCATGGAATTTATTTTTAAGGAATCAGCAATGGGCACAGAGCCTGAAGCAGTCACAGGCGGGGAATGGGATGCTGGACCAGAGAATCCCAAAATGGTTTGGGTGGGAAGGGATCCTAAAACTCATCCGGCTCATCCCATACCATGGGCAGGGACACCTTCCACTACCCCAGGGTGCTCCAACCTGGCTTTGGACACTTCCAGGGATCCAGCCAGGAATTCCTTCCCAACATCCCACCTGAACCCATCCTCCTGCAGCCCTGCTCTTCTGAATTTATTCATTATTTCATTTAAAAGGGAAAACAGTCTCTCTGCTTGCCAGAGCAGCCCACGTGATGAGAAAATATTCACAACATTCCTGCGAAATGTGCTGTTCACCTCCACAGCCCAGGTCCTGACAGTGCCCCTCTCAGCGAGGCTTTTGTTTGGAGCTTCGCAAGGAATTTCCCCAATTTTACCTGTGGAATGTCTTGGATAATTTGTTCTCAAGGATCTCAGGATCTCCAAGCAGATCAGAAAATATCACTGAGGGGGAAGCACCAGGACTGAGCCCAGGGAAAACCACTCCAGGCTTTCTCTTCCCTCATCTCTCCAGCTCCAGCCATCCCAGCCAGTTGCAAGAGGGAAATGGAAATAAACAGATGGGAGAGTTTTTTTCCCACAAAAATGCAAACAGGTTGTAAAAATGTCTGCAAAAATCTAAATACTCGGGGAGAACGTGCCAGTTGGGATGAATATTTTGACAAGAAAAAAGGGAATGAAAGAGGGAGAAGTTAAATGATGTCAGAAGGGATTGTTTGGGTTTCCTGGATAAAAAAAAAATCCCGCAGCAAGAGCTAAAGTTTATTTAATGAAGGCTTTGCACCCTACTTAATAATATAAACGTCTATACAGAATTAAAGTCACAAGTTAAATTGAAATGGGCCTCAATGCTGCTAAATTAATTTATTTCTTTAATATAAATCGGGTTTTTCTGGGGAGGAGAGGATTGGGTTTTTTTTCCAGAAAACATGACCAGGAAGCTCTGGAGTGTCACCCCCAAAGAAGGGGAACCTCCAGATATTCAGGTGCTGCTGCAGCTCTGTGAGACAGAGCGGGGCCAGGAATTCCTGCTGGATTTTGCCGAGGGAGAAGACCAAATAATTTAACTCACTGGCTTTATTTTGCTGTAATTTTTTCAACTCTATTTTTTCCTGGATTTTTTGATGGTTTGTTTTGTTTTGTTCTTGTTTGGTTTGGGTTTGGTTTTGGTTTTGGCTTTGATTTTGGTTTTGGTTTGGTTTTGGTTTGGTTTTGGTTTTGGTTTTGGTTTTGGTTTTGGTTTTGGTTTTGGTTTTGGTTTTGGGTTTGGTTTGGTTTGGTTTTGATTTTGGTTTTGGTTTTGGGTTTGTTTGGTTTTGGTTTTAGTTTTGGTTTAGTTTGGTTTTGGGGTTTTTTTGGTTGTTGTTTTTTTGTTGTTGGTTTGTTGTTGTTGAGGTTTTTGTTTGTTTTGGTTGGGGTTTTTTTGTGTGCGTGGTTTTTCTGTTTGTTGGTTTTTGCTTTTTTTGTTTTTTTTTAGTTCTTTTTAGTTTGTTTTGTTGTTTTGTTGGGGTTTTTTTGGGTTTGGTTTGGTTTTGTTGGGTTTTTTGTTGGTTTTTGTTTTTCTTTTTCCCCCCAAACCCAAATCTTAAAGGGTTTTTCCATCCTAAAGGATTCTATGACCCTGTCCTGCTGGGAAAGCCTGGCCAAACTGGGGCTGAGCCCAGACTGGCTGATTTTGGGGCTGAGCTTTGCCCACATGAGGTGGTTTGGACGGCTGGAAAATCCTCCCAATGCCCCAGGAGCAGAGCTGCAGCAGGACAAGGAGGGTTCTCAGGCACAAACGCTCAGCCCAGGTCGAGGTCAAGGGCAGAAAACACATCCCAGAATTTGCACTATGAAAGAAATGGGCATTTCTTGATCAATATTTGCGATTCCACCACCGACCTGGGCTGCTGGACAACCTGGACAACCTTTCCCATGGAGGAATTGTCCCAAATATCCAATTTAAACATTTCCTGGGGAAGTTTGAGGCTGTTCCCTCTCCTCCTGTCCCTGTTCCCTGATCCCAAATCCCCCCGGCTGTCCCCTCCTGGCAGGGAATTCCAGAGAGGGAAAAGATCCCTCTGGATCCTCCTTTTCTCCAGGCTGAGCCCCTTCCCAGCTCCCTCAGGAATTCTCCAGCCCCTTCCCAGCTCCCTCAGGAATTCTCCAGCTCCTTTCCCATCTCCCTCAGGAATTCTCCATCCTTTCTCAGCTCCCTCAGGAATTCTCCAGCCCCTTCCCCAGCTCTGTTGTTCCTCTTGGATCCTCTCAAGGATATTTGGAATAAAATTCCTTTACTCACTGGTGAAAGCATGAGTCGTCAGTGACGGTGTCTGGGGCAGCAGGGTTTGGTCACAAGGAGCTGGAATCTGTGTGAAATCTCCCCTGGAGAACCATCCCAAGGGGCTGCAGGGACGTCAATCCCAACTCCCAACCCCCAGCCGCCACAAATATTTTTCCCTGTGCAAAAAAAAAACAATTCCCTTAAAAAAAAAAAAATCACTTTAATGCGCAAGACATTCTGCTGGGGGCAAAAAAAAACCAAAAACAAAAACAAAAAAACAAAACAAAACAAAACAAAAACCCCAAAACAAACAACAAAAGAACCAAACCAAACCCACTCATTGCAGGGGGAAGAGTCAAAACAATTATTCGCACAAATTTCCAAGTCATTATCTCCCGAGGTGACACGGCGTGTCAGTGTCACAACTGTGCCATCCCCTGCTGCAGCTGATGGGAGGTGGCAGCCCCTGAGCAGGGCTGGGGACAGTCCCTGAGCTGTGGACAGTCCCTGAGCTGGGCTGGGGACAGTCCCTGGGCTATGGACAGTCCCTGAGCTGGGGACAGCCCCTGAGCTGGGCTGGGGACAATCCCTGAGCAGGGCTGGGGACAGTCCCTGGGCTGGGGACAGCTCCTCAGCTGGGCTGGGGACAGTCCCTGGGCTATGGACAGTCCCTGGGCTGGGGACAGTCCCTGAGCTGGGGACGGTCTGTAGGCAAATCCACGGACGGCTGGGACAAGGAATTCTGCCAACCTGGATATTCTAGAACATGTGGGTTTATTGCAGGGCCGTGGGTAAAAGGGTTCTGCCTTCAGCCACCAGCCTGGGCTGGAGTCCCAAAGAGAGAGGGAGAGAGAACAGCAGGTGAGAGCTGAGAGAGAAGGGAGAGAGAGCAAAGGGCAGGGGGAAGAGAGCAGGAGAGAGCAAGAGTAGGGGGAAGAGGAAGGGTGAGAGTTAAGAGGAGAGGTAAGAGTTAAGAACTAAAAGGTAAGAGGTAAGAGTAGCAGGAAGGAGAGGAGGAAGAGGTAAAAGATACAAGCTAAGAGAGTTAAGAGCTAAGAGAGTTAAGAGCTAAGAGAGTTAAGAAAATTAAGAGAGCGAGGTCCTTGTTACAATCCATTCTATCTCCTTTTGTAATGAATATTCTAATTTACAGTGACCAACCAACACGAGACACAAAATCCTATAGAACCTACATACAGCCTGTAAGAACTACTACATCACCATACTGTGTTATATTTTAAACTCTAAAAACTACTCTTTAGACTTCTGTTTTGCTACGTTGACCTTTGGATCCCTGAGCCAGCAGAAAGGGTTCTGCTGAATCAGAAGGGATTCTCCTTCAGCTAGACCATTGTTTTCAGGTTCTATAGGAACTAAGACTCAGTATCCTACAACTCAAAGTATCTTTCATTTCTATTTCGATTATAGGTTTCATATTTTCAGAATCTTTGCTAACCAATCATATTTATAAGGTTTTCCTGATTCATCTTCCCCAACAGAGGCTGACCAAACTCGTGGGTTTTTACCTTAAATCTGGGGGTGGGAGAGTGAGGAGGATACAGCTTGGAATCAATCCAGAATGGGAAGGCAATGACCTCAAACATAAATGACAACTTACAGGACAAATCAAGGGACAAAGGGAGAAGGGGGACTTGGACCCCACCAACCACTCGACGTCCTCACCAGAACTTTCTAGAGATCAGGGTGAGGCTTAAAAATGACAGGCAGGACCCAAGTGTCACCTAAACGGTGATTAATTAATGACATCAACTGGGGTAAACCATGGTGGGGTAAACCCTGGGAAACATGGAACAAACCTTTATAAAACAGAGAACAAGGGCACTCAGAAATGTTATGGTGAAGTCCAAAATGCACCTGCCCACCCTGGGGACAAACAGGGACCTCGGGGGGGTTCATCCCCTGGAATTTCACATTGCACTCTGCAGCTTTTCCTGCAGCTGCAGCTGCACTTTGGGATGTGTGTGTGTGTGTTTGTGTGTTTGTGTGCGTTAATCCCAATTAAAACCATCGTCAGGGAGGGAAATAAATAAAAAGTGGAATTAGGAAGCGCAGCCAATCTCATTTGGACGCCCAGTTTTGCTCTTTTTTGGTGGTTCAGGTGCAGCACCCCAGGGCTGGTGACGTGATCCACATCCCCAAATCCCTCCCTGGGGCACGGCGGGACTTTAGGAAAGGGGAAATCACATGGAAGAAAGTTTGGGAATTAAACCGGGAGAAGCTTTTCCAGCAGCAGGATATTGGGAGGGCTCAACCCCCTGCTCTGTGCAGGGAGGCACAGCAAAAAAACGATGCCAAGAGATCCCAACCCAGACTGCAGCTCTTGGCACCGGGGCTTCCATTCAGAGCAGGAACAATGAATTTGCATCCCAGGAAACAAATGCACTCCACATGCCCCGAAACAAATAAATGGAGATATTCCTTTCTTCCGCAGCCAGGAATCTTAATCTTGCTGATAAACAAAGCAGAGGGAGGAAAAAAAAAAAATAAAAGTGTCTGAATGTTTTCTGTGTTTTCTTTAGACAGAGACCTGAATGCTGAGGAAGAAAATAAAGTGAGCTTTGTGCAAGGAGAGCTGGTGACAAAGGCAAGGATTTCACTTTCGGGGGCTGAGACGGTTTTTTACCTTCCAGCTTTCGGTTTTCCTGCTGGAAAAGCAGCTGGTGGGACAGGGTGGGATGTCCCCAGGGGTGAGGGGAGATTGAAGGCGTCTGCACCCCCAAAATCCCCCCAAAGGAACCAGCCCTGTCCTCAGCATCCAGCACAGCATCCAAACCAGTGAGCAAACAAAGTTAGGACATCATGTCCGTTGTCATTTTCCTCTCATTCCCACATTTTCCTTGAAGTCAGGAAAAGTTTCTTTGCTGAAAGAATGGCACAGGGAGTCTCCATCCCTGAAAGTGCCCCCCCCAAAAATGTGTGGATGTGGCACTGCCTGCAGCATCCCAGGAAAAATCCCCTCAGCCATCACCGAGGTTGTGTTTCCCTTCTACTGGCAGGTAAATTGGTAATTTAATAATAAATGTTGGTAATTGGTAATAAAAATTATCATAAAATTGGTAATAAAAATATAATAAAGATTGGTAATTTTATAATAAATAATTGGTAATTGGAAATTCTCCCAATTTCCCCAAATCAAATTCTTCTTTTTTTTTTTTTTTGTTTTGTTTTGTTTTTGTTTTTATTTTTTATTTTTTTGTAATTCCTCCAGACTGAGCTATTTCAGACCACGTCCAGTGGCCTGTAGCCCTTTTCATTCTTATTTTTGTCCTGTCATTTTGGGCAGGATGCCACCCACCTTCTGCCGAGCTCTGACTTGTAATTACAGGGTCAGAAGTTCATCTTCCTCCAATTGCTCTTCCCTTTGAAATTCCAGCTGAATTATCCAATTTCTTGACCCGGCAAAAGGAAGGTGCCCACCTAATTATGATCCTATTTCACTTCCCCGAGATCCTTTGGCTCTCATTATAAGGAACAACGATTTCTGATGTTCCTTTCTCGAGTTTAAAGTCCTTTCTCGAGTCTAAAGTCCTTCAGCAGCTCTTCCCTTCAGGAGAGAAGGTTAAAGCCAAGTGAGATCTGAGCTGTCCCAGCTCAGGGACACCCCAGTGGTTTTCCTTTCCCACCACCATAAAAAGGGAAGACTAAACCCCTTTCTAATGGAATAGACTTGAATTCTCTCCAAGAAAAGCCTCCGTCAAGGGGAACAGATTGCTCCCAAGCTCCTGCTCAAAGCCTGGCTGAGACAGAAATTCCTGGGCTGCGCCTCGAGCTTTAATCAGGCAAAAATCCCACTGAAGTCGCTGGGAATTTGAAGCCTCAGCTTTAGCCCAGCACTCGCTGGTGGCTGCAGATCCCTGCTGCCCTGGGCTGTGCTGCTGGAAGCTTTCCCTGCCCTCTTATTGCCCGATTAATTAAAACACAGGCTGTTCTGCTGCTGTTCATGCAGCCAAAGCAGAGCTTGGGGGTTTTGTTGTTTTTTTTATCCCACTGCATATCCCAGCTCAGCCTCCTGCTCCAAGGATCTGGATTTTCTGCCTTGATTCATCTTTGGATTACAAGTGCTGCTTGGTGTCCCCTCACCCTGAGGGGGGACAGACCCACCAGGCTGGGCCAAGGTCACCTGAGCGTGGCCTTCTCCATCGAGCTGGAACCCAAGAAAATAGGAATGTTTTCTGTTTGGACAGGTGCAATAAATTAATCTCACATCTGGCTGAGCTCAGGCTGGGGCTCTCTCAGGCTGGGCCATCCATCAGCGCTGCAAGTGCAGCATTCCAGGGTCAGCAGAGGCAGGAGCTGCCCCAGCCCCCTGCCAGCCCTTCTCCAAGAGCTCATTCCCAGCTCCACGGCGCCAGGAATTCCATCCCCGGGAAGATCCTGGTGTGTGGTGGATGGGAAAACCTCGGCTGACCTCGGGCATGGTGGGATGAGGACAGGTGAGACCCTGCTCCAGGCAGGGAATGTCCCAGGATGGTCAAGCAGGGAATGCCCCTGGGATGATTGGTGGCTGGAGTTATCCTCCAAACCGTCCCTCCAGCCTCAGCAATTCCAGCCCGAGCCGAGGCCAGAGCTGCTTTTCAGAAATAGCTGAGGATCCCACCGAATCCCCAAAGGAGCCAACACCTCCAGGGCAGAGGCAGCTCGGGGGAGATTTTGTTAAAAACCCAAAAGCACAACGCCTGATGAAGAGATCCCACCACCCCCTTTAATCTGTCTCATTGGGATTTGGCTCCAAAGGCTTTTTCCTCCATAAAAATCAGGAGAAAAGAGAGGGTTAAAAACTCTCTCCTTGGATTTTCACAGCCTCTTTCGGGACTGTGAACTTGCTTTGGAGACGTGGGTTTGAACATGTGCTTGTCATCAGCTGTGACCTCGTGCAAGCCCGGAATAAAAACCCCCGGTAAAAGTGCCCTGACCTTCAATTCTCCACCGGAGCCTGCGGTGCTGAGTAATTGCTCTCCAAACCCCAGGTCTTCAGGGAGGCAGATCCCTTCCTCCCTGCAATCCTGGCCAGGAAAAAGGAACAAACAAACAAACAGGAAAGCTGCTCCCAGCTGGAGCACAGGTCCGGAGAGGGGAATCCAGGAGGTTATTTAAAGCTTGGAGAGGCTCCAGCTCCCAGCCACGCTCGCTGGAGGGGAAGCAAGGCCGGTTATTATTAGCTGCAGTGGATTGAGCTGGGATGTCGCAGGATATCACCAGGATATTCCCACGGGAGTGGCTGTTCCTTCACTCACAGGGGTGTGAGGAGGCTGCTGGTGGGATCCAGGCTCAAAGCAGGAGGTGAAATGGCTGCTGAAGCTTGAGGAACATCACCAATGAAAAAAAAAAAAAAAACCTCGCCGAAGATCTCGTTGCTCAGCAGAGGTTTTGATGCCTAAAAGAAGCCCTTGGTGCACAATTATTGCTATGCTGTTGTTAATTGGGGCGTCTCAGTGGTGTCTTTCTTAATTCTGCTGATCACACGCCATCAGCTGAAGGGATGGATCCCCAAAGTGCAGAGAAAGAATTGTTCCAAAGATCTCCTTTCCTTCCCATGGTGTCTCCCAAATCCTGATGCTGGACCAGAGCAGCACATGGAATTGTGGATGATGCCTGGAGGAGGGAAGGCTCCAGGCAGAGCTGGGAATGTTCCCCTGGAGAAGGGAAGGCTCCAGGCAGAGCTGGGAATGTTCCCCTGGAGAAGGGAAGGCTCCAGGCAGAGCTCAGAGCCCCTGGCAGGGCCTGAAGGGGCTCCAGGAGAGCTGCAGAGGGACTGGGGACAAGGGCTGCAGGGACAGGACACAGGGAATGGATCCCACTGCCAGAGGGCAGGGCTGCCTGGGACATTGGGGATTGGGAATTCTGCCTGGGCTGCAATTCCCAGATTTTCTCTGGCTGCCCCTGGACCCCTGGAAGTGTCCAAGGCCAGGATGGAGCACCCTGGGATGGTGGGAGCTGTCCCTGCCCATGGGAAAGAGCTGGAATGAGATGAACTTTGTCTGTAATAAGATGAACTTTGTCTCCTCCAACCCAAACCATCCTGGGATTCCATGAAGTGCCTGCAGTCCAATCCCAGTCCCCACCCAGCTCCATTCCCTCCACGGGGGTGGCAGGGCCCCGTTTGGGTTTGGAGAAGTGATAATTCCTGTTAAAATCCAGCAGGGATGAGCCACCTCCATCCTCTCCTGGAGGAGGCTGTGACATTCCCCCTCTGGAGCTCCCCGGGTCACACTCCTCTGCTGCCCTGGGGGATTCTGAGGTCAGGTCTGTGCAAACATTCCCAGAAAAGCGCCAGAGGCTCCTGGCTGTGCCCTGGAGGAGATCCCAGCCCCAAGCTGCTGTGGGATGCAGGACAGGGATTTGCCAGAGGATGGGAAGCTGCCCGTGGATGGGATTCTGCCCTGCTCCTCATGGTGAGCGAGTCAATGACTGCATCAGGGAACAACCTTCTCTGGAGGAGACTGATAATTTTCACAGAGTTTTTTTTTTTTTTTTCCTTTTAAAAAAAGCCCCATCAATATTTCACAGGCTGCAGGAAAAAAAGCAGGATGCCTGAACAGCTCCCACCCAGGGAACAGGGCATGAAATCTTGACACCACCAGAGTTATTTTTACATCTTTCCCCCCCCCCCCTTTTCATATTGCATAGATGGTGACTGATTTTATGCTCCATGATTAATTTAGGCACGGAATAATGGAAATCCAGGAGCTCTCATCTGGTTCAAAGGGCCAGAGCAGATAAATAATGGATGTTTACATAACTGCAATATCAATCCCAGTAACAAATGATTTGTAGGAAGTCAGCAGAGGACGGGCAGAGCTCGGAAATGCTCCTTGGAGGCAGCAGCGTTGCACAAGGAGGGGCTTCAAGCCAAACACTGCCATGTGCTGCTCCTTATCCCTGGAAAAATCTCAAAATCATGGGATGGGTCGGGTTGGAAGGAGCTACTGGGATTGAGGAGATATGGGACCACTGAGAGACGTTTTAAATCCTCATTTATTGCTCTTGTCCCCTACAGTCTCCTGGAGGAGTGAGAATGTGATACGCCAGAAGGCAGTGGTCAGTGGTCACCACAAGAGCTCTAGCTACAAGGTCCTGTAAAGATTTATTAGCCAATAAATGACTGCCACAAAGATTGGTTTTTTGGTCATTAAGCCGATTACTAATTGTTTTGTTTCACGCCTTTTTGCCGCAGTGAGGATCTTCTTAGCCAATGAAGTGATGGCACATAAACTTACAGGATTACATCTTAAAACTTCTTACTGCCTTTGGAACTACTTCTACATCTAAACTTTAAAACTTTAAAGCACCACCTAGCTCGACAGGTTTCTGCTTAGACTATAAATTCACATTCTGGCTTCTGGTCTTTAAATCTGGAAGCTTTTTCCAGGGTCTCAGACCAAACTCTGTGTTTATTTCTGTCTGGAGCTGCATGCACGAGGTTTTGAGAAGTTTCTGTGCCTTAATTTCTCACAAGGGGCCTTAAAGGTCATCCACTCCCACCCCTGCCATGGGCAGTGACACCTTCCACTGTCCCAGGTTATTCCAGCCTGGCCTTGGGCACTTCCAGGGATCCAGGGGCAGCCACAGCTTCTCTGGACACCATGTGCCAGGACCTTTCCACCCTCCAGGCCAAGAATTCTTTCCCAATATTCAAATCAAATATTCAAATTCAAACCCTCATTTTACAAAGGGAAGGTTTTACAAATCCTTTTTACGGGAACTGAGTTTCTGGGTGTCTGTCAAACATCACTGAATTCCCATATTTCAGCTTTCCTGCATCTCAGAGACGTTCCCAGGGAACATCCTGCACTTTCTGAGCTGGGGCAGAAGGACTGAGCCTGGAACAAGAGGTGAAAAAAGCAGCTGCAGTGTCCTACAGAGCTGGAATGGAACCTGCTCCTCATCCACTGCCTGCTCCAAAGCCTTCCTCAGGGATCCACAAATCCACGTTGGTTTGGTTTTCTTTTTTCCACACCCAGAGAGATCATCTCATTCCACCTCCTGCCATGGACAGGGACACTTCCACCGTCCCAGGCTGCTCCAAACCCCATCCAGCCTGGCCTGGGACACTTCAGGGATCCAGGGGCAGCCGCAGCTTCTCCAGGCAATCTTTAGATCCTAACAGGAGGAAAAACCTTTGTCCTTCCAAGCCAAACCATCCCGTGATCCCGTGACTGAGTTATCCAGGCACTGGCTATCACTGACCTGCTGAGGAACACGCTGTACATGATTTATTTTAACCAGAGAAAAAAAAACAAAAAAAACCACTCCAACTTCCCTCTTGCCTCCAAAGTTGGGAGCTCTGCAATTCTTTTTCAGGAAACCAAAATCTGCTAAAACCCCGTGGTGTTTGCATATTTTAATACAGCTGAGCGAGGCGGTTCTGGACACTTGCTGATGTGAAATGTCAGGGTAGGTGGTTATATAAATGTTATTTTTAGACGTGATTAAAAAAAAAAAACCACAAAAAACCACATTCCTTTAATGCTAACACATTTTCTCCCCCTGCCAGCTCGCTGGAATTAAAATGCTGTTTAGATATTCCAAGACGGGATTGCATTTTTGCTCGTGGCATAACAATTGGGGCAGCCTAATTGCGCATTTGCTAATGGTTTGTTTTAAGACTGAGCCTTCCAGGGCTCCCTGGCTGCTCAGCAATAATTTGGCTTTGCCCTGCACAGACCTTTCCCTGTAAAACTCTTTTATTACCTGCGCAGCAATCGAGGGCTGGTGGGTTTTGTCCTGCTCTGCTCTGGGGACCGAGTCACGTCACTGCCTCTCCTGCTGGCAGAGAAAAATATTTAATTTGGAACGTTTTATTCGGCTTTAAACCCGCTCCTGGGTGATAAAAGGGAATAATAAATAGAAATTGGGTGGGCGGGTGGAGCTGGCTGTAATCTCCTGTGGGGAAGTGGAGGGGCAGCTCCTGAAATCCGGAGGGATGTGGAGAGCTGGATCCACGTGGAGCTCCTGGGGCTCAACAAGGACAAGTGCTTGTCCTGCACAGGGAGCAGGGATCAGGGAATCAATCAGGGATCAGGGATCCATCAGGGATCAGGGAATCGGGGGATCAGGGATCAATCAGGGATCAATCAGGTATCATGGAATCAGGGATCAGGGGATCAGGGTATCAGGAATCAGGGGATATGGGAATCAGGGATCAGGAATCACGAATCAGGAAATCAGGGATCAGGGAATCGGGGGATCAGGGATCAATCAGGGATCAATCAGGTATCAGGGAATCAGGGATCAGAGTATCAGGAATCAGGGGATATGGGAATCAGGAATCAGGAATCAGGAAATCAGGAATCAGGGAATCAGCAGATCAAGGTGTCGAGGATCAGGATTTAGGAATCAGGAATCAGGGATCAGGGATCAGGAAATCAGGAAACCTGGAGATCAGGGAATCAGGGATCAGGGGATCAGGAAACCCGGGGATCAGGGAATGAGGAATTGGGAATCAGGGAATCAGGGACCAGGGATCAGGGATCAAGGGATCAGGGAATCAGGGGATCAGGGAATGGCAGCACAAATCCAGGCTGCGTGGAGAAGGGATGGAGATCAGCCCTGAGGAGAAGGACCTGGGGATGGAGAAAACCTGGATATGCCCCACCACATGGGACCAGAACTCCTTGTGGCCTTGGGATGATCCCACAGCTCGGGCAGGAAAGGGATTGCGATTCTGCCCCCAGGTGAGACCCCACCTGCAGAGCTGCCCCACACAGGAGGGACCTGGAGCTGCTGGAGTGAATCCAGAGGAGCCATGGAGCTTCTCCAAGGCTGGAGCCCCTCTGGGGACAGGCTGGGAATGTTCCCCTGGAGAAGGGAAGGCTCCAGGCAGAGCTGGGAATGTTCCCCTGGAGAAGGGAAGGCTCCAGGCAGAGCTGGGAATGTTCCCCTGGAGAAGGGAAGGCTCCAGGCAGAGCTGGGAATGTTCCCCTGGAGAAGGGAAGGCTCCAGGCAGAGCTCAGAGCCCCTGGCAGGGCCTGAAGGGGCTCCAGGAGAGCTGCAGAGGGACTGGGGACAAGGGCTGCAGGGACAGGACACAGGGAATGGATCCCACTGCCAGAGGGCAGGGCTGCCTGGGACATTGGGGATTGGGAATTCCTGCCTGGGAGGGTGAGGAGGCTCTGGGACAGAGAAGCTGCTGGAGTGAGTCCTGAGGGGGTCACAGAGATGCTCCAAGGACTTGGAGATTCTCTCTCTGGAGACAACATTTGAATCAGCCAGACCAGGCCACAGCAGACTTTCCATGCCCACTACATGTGGGATCAAATTGCATGATTATTCCCTGTGGAATCCACAGACAGATTTGGAATTTTCTCTGTGTTGCAACACTCTGTTTTCCCAATATTTCACATTTCCTTGGTGTGTCCCTTCCCGCAGGGAGGTTGATAAATGCCTATTTTTTTTTTTTTTTTCTCTTTCTCTGCCTAATTTTAAGAATTCCTGTGGTCACTGGACAGGACAATAAATTGGGATGTCGTTAAATAACTTAATGAGGTGTCAGGAGGCCAGAAATATTCCCATGGCAGCCAGGCCTTTTAGCAGTGGAACACTGATTCCCCCCCACACCGGACACATTTCTCCCATTTTAACAGTTATTTAGGGGGAAATGATGATTGGTTTACTGAGCCCATAATCCACCCTCGGCAGCTTCAGTTCATATGTTTACAAATCTTTATGAGATGAAGATATTAATTTGCCCACGCTGCTCTGTGTGTGCTGGGGTGTGATCCACGTCCACAGGGTCATTTAAAGCGGGGAAGAAAAGAGCAGATAAAGGGATTTATTGGTCTTGTGTGCTCATTAAGAATAAGGAGGGTGTTAATTGGGCTGTTAATTAGCGGGTATTTGTAGGATTCGCCTGACTGGCTCGACACGGAGTGGTCACTGATCAGCCAGAGGATCCAAACCTTCCCCCTGAAAGGTGAACTCACTCTTCCAGGACACGGGATCATCCCTGTGATCCAAACCTGAGCCCGTGGGATGCAGAGAGAACAAATTTAAACCCAGGAGTTTCTGAGGCAGCTGCCTGAGCTGGGACTGCCACACACAGGAGGGAATTTTGCCTTGGGGTCGTTCAGTCTTTCCCCTGGAAGACACAGGGAAATATTGACCAGAGCCTTTGGAATTGTTTCTGCTCTCATCCAAAGGCAGGATTTAAAAATTCAATGAAATTCCTCTCCAAGGTTGGGTGAAATAAGTCTGAAGGAGCTGGTCTGAGTTTTCAGGTGGACGAGGCTTTAAAGGAATTAATTCCTGCAGTGAGACTTTCCTGTTTGTGTTTTTTATGTGCTGGGATATTATCCCAGGGAAAAAAAAAAGGGATTGCTTTTCCCAAGTGTTTCAGGCTCCCTGGGCTGTGCTGGCACAAAGTTGTCCCTTCTGGTGCCATCCCTCGGGGCTGGGACAGAATGAGGATAACGCTCATCAAACTGTTAATGCAAATAAGAGCAATTAAGGCAAATTCACGGGGAAAAGTGTGAGGACAACCGGGAACAAACAGCACCTTCAGCTCACAACTAAAGCGGTGAGGATGCTGCAGGCTCCCAAATCCAACTGCGCAGCTGAAACAGGGCAGCTCCTGTGCTCCTGGAATTGTTTTGGGGATGTTATTTCTGCATTTATGTGTCCTGGAAACTTCCTAGGCCAAGGAGAGATGGGCCTGGGTGGAAGGGAGGCTGTGACAGCCGCTCTGTCTCCAGCTGACACGTGCCATTCGAGAAGGTTTGGGAAGTGTCCCCAAATCCCAGCTGGAGGATTGTTATATAATATATAATAATATATATATATATAAAAAATAAATATTTATTTATTATATATTTTATTATAAATATAGTTTATATATAACATAAATATATAAATATGTATTACATAATAAAATATACGATATAAATTTTTATATGTATAAAATAATATATATACATAATATAATATGTATAAAATAATTATAAAGTAATATATATTTATTTTCCATATTTTATATATATTTTATATTAATATATAAATATATTCTATAAATATATATTATATATTATATAATATAAATATATAAAATATATGATATCTATTTTATTATAAAACATATTTATTATATATAATATATATTTTTATAACCAAGATATATTTTTATAAATATATATAGAAATATATCTATTTCTATGAATAAATATAAATATATTTATTTATATCAATATAGATAGAAATATATTTCTATTTATAAATACGAATATCCCAGTATATTTAAAGCTGACACACAGTTTTCTCAGTGTTTGCCTTGGCTGAGGCAGCTGCCATAGGAGGGAGATGCTCTCCAAGGCAGGGCTTTACTTTGGGCCTTTCCCTGCTGTCAAATTCCATCCCCCAGCAAAATTTGTCTCTGTCTAATTAGGGAGAAGACAAGGGGCCCGTCGTGCTTGGGAAAAAATCCTGATGAGAGAAAGGATTTGGCTGTTATTATGGAGAAAAAAATTAAAATAATTTAAACTCGGGGTTTAAAGCCCAGCAAGGAAAGCAGGAATTCTACTGGGAATTGTCAGCGGGGTGGGAAAGCTTCAGGTGCCAGGGAAGGGATGGACAGAGGAGCTTCTTCCCTAATTTATTCCAAACCAGGACAAACAGGGACACGGGGAAAGGTTGGAAAAGTCCAGGGGCACAATTGTGAACCTTGGGAAGTGCAAAAGGGTTTTGGGACGTGGGGTGGCACAAATCAGCTGAGAGGAGCGAATCATGGAGAAAAGAGAGGAAAAATAAAGGGGATGGCAGCCCCTAAAGGAGGTTGGAAAATGAACTGAGAGGAGACCGAGCAGCTGCTCCAGGGGAAATCAAGCCCAGCCTCTCTTTTTCCCAATTTTCTCCCCTCCCCAACCACAAACAATTCCCATCCCGGGTGTCACCGGGAGCTGCTTCTGTAGGGAAAATTGCTCCAACCCTTCAGAAATACAGGGGAGAGGAAGGCGGGAATCATCAAAGAAGGGTTTTGCTGCCTCAGGTGACATTCCCCTCCCATCTCTCGTGTTGGAGACAAGGCTCAGGCAGTGATTTTCTGACAGCTCTGAAACACCTCTGCCTGCCTCTGCAACACCAGCGAGCCCTTCCCACCTTTCCCATTATTCCCCCTTTTCTCTGGCAGTCGTTTTTTATTTTTTCCACATCTCCTGGAAAACGAGGCAGCCTCGTAACTCCTTCGAACCAAAAATTGTTTGCACCCCTGCAAATAGAAACCTTCTGGCTCTTGCAGAACCAGTGGGAGGCTGGGAACCTCCCCGCTCTGGAGAGCTTGGAAAAGGTTTGAAAAGGAGAATTAGAGAGGAAAAAAAAAAAAGAAAAGCCCTGGATGTACTGAAATAGCCACCCACAGCCTCCCTTTGAGCACAATAACGGGATGCACTAAGTCATTCCCCAGAGAGTTGGGCGAGTTTTTGCTGGGATCACTTGGAGATAAAGGGAAATGATTCAATCACCTGGGTGTGGAGTGGTGTGTTTTTTTTTTTTGTTTTTTGGTTTTTTTTTTTTTTTTTGTGGGTTTTTTTGGTGTTTTTTGAGTGTTTTTTTGTTCTCATCCCGGCCCGAAACAAAGGAGAGGGAATAACGTTTTGTCCAAATGATCCAAAAGGGATCGAGGGAAATGAAACCCATCGTTTCCTCCAGGAGGAATCACAGCCTGTACACAGCGAGGCTGCAACGCTTGGGAGAGGCTCTGCCAGCCAAAGAGGCAAATCCCAGCGGTGAATTCCTCACATTTTGGACCCTTCCAACGATTTCCCAACCTTCCACAGACAAATAACAAATTCCTGCAGCTCCCTGCCTCACGCTGGGCTGGATCACCATGAAAGCATCTTTTGTTTTTGGCCTGCCGGTGCCACAGGGCTGGGCTGGATTTACCAGGGCAGACAAGAGCCACCGAAATAAATCGGGATTGAATTCCCAGAAACCACGAAATACCTTGTAAAGAGCAGTGCATTTTCCCACATGGGAACGAGGCAGGATGAGAGGGACATTGAGAGGCTGCAGAGTGTCCGGGGAAGGAATGGAGATGGGAAAGGGGCTGGAGAATTCCTAAAGGAGCTGGGGAAGGATGGAGAATTCCTAAAGGAGCTGAGAAAGGATGGAGAATTCCTAAAGGAGCTGGGGAAGGGGCTGGAGAATTCCTGAGGGAGCTGGGAAGGGGCTCAGCCTGGAGAAAAGGAGGATCCAGAGGGATCTTTTCCCTCTCTGGAATTCCCTGCCAGGAGGGGACAGCCGGGGGGATTTGGGATCAGGGAACAGGGACAGGAGCAGAGGGAAATGCCTCAAACTTCCCCAGGAAAGGTTTAAATTGGATATTTGGGACAATTCCTCCATGGGAAAGGTTGTCCAGGTTGTCCAGCAGCCCAGGCCAGTGGTGGAATCCCAAATATTGATCAAGAAATGCCCATTTCTTTCATAGTGCAAATTCTGGGATGTGTTTTCTGCCCTTGACCTCGACCTGGGCTGAGCGTTTGTTCCTGAGAACCCTCCTTGTCCTGCTGCAGCTCTGCTCCTGGGGCATTGGGAGGATTTTCCAGCCGTCCAAACCACCTCATGTGGGCAAAGCTCAGCCCCAAAATCAGCCACTCTGGGCTCAGCCCCAGTTTGGCCAGGCTTTCCCAGCAGGACAGGGTCATAGAATCCTTTAGGATGGAAAAACCCTTTAAGATTTGGGTTTGGGAACAGGAACAAGAGGACAGGGAACAGCCTCAGGGTGCCTTTGGTGGGCTTTGGTGCTGTTTTCCCCAGGAGATTCCTCGGCTGGATTTCGGGGATGATGAGGGTGGATTTAAGGGATGATGAGGGTGGATTTCAGGGATGACGAGGATGGATTTAAGGGATGATGAGGATGGATTTAAGGGATGATGAGGATGGATTTCAGGGATGATGAGGATGGTTTCCAGGGATGATGAGGATGGATTTAAGGGATGATGAGGATGGTTTTCAGGGATGATGAGGATGGATTTCAGGGATGATGAGGGTGGATCTCAGGGATGATGAGGATGGATCTCAGGGATGATGAGGATGGATTTCAGGGATGATGAGGATGGATCTCAGGGATGATGAGGATGGATTTAAGGGATGATGAGGATGGTTTTCAGGGATGATGAGGGTGAATCTCAGGGATGATGAGGATGGTTTTCAGGGATGATGAGGGTGGATTTCAGGGATGATGAGGATGGTTTTCAGGGATGATGAGGATGGATTTAAGGGAGGATGAGGATGGTTTTCAGGGATGATGAGGGTGAATCTCAGGGATGATGAGGATGGTTTTCAGGGATGATGAGGATGGTTTTCAGGGATGATGAGGATGGTTTCCAGGGATGATGAGGATGGATTTAAGGGATGATGAGGATGGTTTTCAGGGATGATGAGGATGGATTTCAGGGATGATGAGGATGGATTTAAGGGATGATGAGGATGGATTTCAGGGATGATGAGGATGGTTTTCAGGGATGATGAGGATGGATTTAAGGGATGATGAGGATGGATCTCAGGGATGATGAGGATGGATCTCAGGGATGATGAGGATGGTTTTCAGGGATGATGAGGATGGTTTTCAGGGATGATGAGGATGGATTTAAGGGATGATGAGGATGGATTTCAGGGATGATGAGGATGGATTTCAGGGATGATGAGGATGGTTTTCAGGGATGATGAGGGTGGATTTCAGGGATGATGAGGATGGTTTTCAGGGATGATGAGGGTGGATTTCAGGGATGATGAGGATGGTTTTCAGGGATGATGAGGATGGATTTAAGGGATGATGAGGATGGTTTTCAGGGATGATGAGGATGGTTTTCAGGGATGATGAGGATGGATTTAAGGGATGATGAGGATGGATTTCAGGGATGATGAGGATGGATTTAAGGGATGATGAGGATGGATTTAAGGGAGGATGAGGATGGTTTTCAGGGATGATGAGGGTGAATCTCAGGGATGATGAGGATGGTTTTCAGGGATGATGAGGATGGATTTAAGGGATGATGAGGATGGATCTCAGGGATGATGAGGATGGTTTCCAGGGATGATGAGGGTGGATCTCAGGGATGATGAGGATGGTTTTCAGGGATGATGAGGGTGGATCTCAGGGATGATGAGGATGGATCTCAGGGATGATGAGGATGGTATTCAGGGATGATGAGGGTGGATCTCAGGGATGATGAGGATGGATCTCCGGAGAAGAACTCCATCATTCCTGCCCATGGATCCAGGCTCTGCTCCATGCCCAGCCTGGAGGAATGTAGGTCTCTGCAGCAGCTGTAAAAACCACTCCTCTCTAACATCTCTGTAAACAGAGAGCTCTTGGCTCTCCTTTCATCCTCGATGAAAAGATCTGTGTGGGGATGACGGGAGCAGAGGCAGGAGGAGCCCTCGGAATTAACTGGAGCTTCTCCCGGGGGCGGCTCCGAATCCCAGCCCAAAAAAAAATGAAAAATCTCCTGTCCCAAATACAAATAGGCTCTGCCTATCCAGGTCAGCTCCGGGGCCACAAGGGAAAATGTGGATTTCTTTTTTGTTTTTTTAGGTATCTTAAACACCAGAAAGGATTTTTTTTTTTATTTTTTGTTTTGGCTGACGGCTGGGATACAGGACATGGATAATCCCCCAAGGAACGGTTGCCCCACACTTCCAGATGGTGGGATAATCACTCACTTTCTAAGTGGAAAGTCATCAGAGCAGAATTATTATTATTATTATTATTATTATTATTATTATTATTATTATAGGTTTAAAATATTATTATTGAAATGAATCCCATCCCTCGGGATGTGCCTTCTGTATTTTGCTGCTCACATACTCCCTGAATCACAGACTCCTGAAATATCCTGAATTGGAGTTGAATCCCACAAGGATCGAGTCCAACTCTTCCACCTGCACGGGCCAACGCCCAGAATCCTTCCTTGAATTCCTGTTTTCCCACCCAAATCCTGTCCTTCCCTTTCCTGCATGTCCCTGCTTCCCATGAGGCAGCTTTTCCCAACACCCCATCCCAGGAAAAGCTGCACCCTTCACCTATTTCACTTCGTTTTCTGCCGGAATTCTCTTGAGCTAAGCTGGGACGTGAGGTAATCTTACCCAGTTATTTCTGTAACCACCCAGAAAATTAATCCCAGTTGGAATTTGGGAGGGTTTTTTTTTGGGGGGTCATTCCATAGGATTAAAGACATGGGATGGTTTTGGGTGACAGTGAGGGAAAAATCCCTGGACTGGACACGGAATGAAACTTCTTCCTCTTCCTCTTCCTCTTCCTCCCTGCATAACATCTGCCTACAGCTGTAGGATGAAAATAAATAAATTTTTTTTCCTTTTTTTTTATTGAGCTGATCAATAAACCAGCAATGAATCCATGTCTTGAACCCCCCTGTGAACAGCCTCCCCACAAGATCCCCAAAGACCCAGAATTTGGGCAAATCACTTCTCTCCTTTCACGTCCACCCCCCAAACGATGATCATTTCGGTGCCAAAAATAACCTTATTTTGTCTCCCCTCTGCACCTGGGATCACTGATCTCTCCTCCAAAGGCAGCAGCTCATATTTAGAGAGAAACTGGTTTTAAAAGAAGGAGTGGGCAAGGATAATTTCAAATTTGTACAAAATTCAGAGTTGCTTTACCCCCTGCTCAAACCCCGTGGATCAGAGCTCCTGATTTGGGAAAATCAGATAAAATAGGAGAAAAAAAAATTTTAAAAAGAGAGAAAAATTCGAGAAATTAGAAGAATTTTCACCCCTGATGAGGCGTGGGCAGAAAAGGGGCTGGAAAATGAAAGTGTGGTGTCCCAAATTATGCTCTGAGCCCGTGGCAGGATCCGTCCTCTGCCTCTGACCCTGGCGGCTGGGGAAACATCTGGGTTAAACCCAGGCTGCCTGTGTTTTCTTCCCTTTCCTAAGGGCAATTCCTGGCTCTGCTCGGGACTGAGAAGCAGCCAGTAGCAAACAGCAGCTATAAATAAAAGCGAGGCAAAGCAGATCCTTCTTACATTTGGCCCTGGAAAAAAAAAAAAGAAAAAAACCCCCAAAAAAACCAACCAAAAAACCAAACAAAACCTCCCAGGCTGGGGCTGGAGGAGCAAAGGAAGAGCTGTGCTTTATTTAAACTGGGCTTAATTAGACTGAAGTGCATCAAAAACAACAACAGAGGGCTTGGGATGTGCTAGGAAAGGTGGAGGGACGCTTGGGGTGGACCCTAAACCCCCTTGGTGAGGGGTTTCCTGCTGGTGCTCATCCAAACCTCTTGGTGATGGCTTTTCCCTTAAGGAGAACTTTGCCAACTGTGCCAGGGCAGGCTCAGGCTGGAGTTTAGGGAAAGATTTTTTTACCCCAGAGGGTGCTGGGCACTGCCCAGGCTCCCCAGGGAATAGGGACATTCCCAAGAGCTCCAGGAGGGTTTGGACATCACTCCCAGGGATGCCCAGAGTGGGATTTTGGGGTGTCTGTGCAGGGTCTGGGGTTGGATTTATAACCCCTGAGGGTCTTTTCCAGCTCGGGATAGTCTGTGATTGTTTGTGATGCTCATCCAGCCCGGAATGGAGCAGGGAATCCCCCAGGGAGCCCTCAGGATGTGTCAAACCCAACCCTGGTGCTCAGGACACCGGGACCTGAAGCTGCAGCAGACTCTGGGCACAAGCAGCAGCTCCAAGGACCTTCCCCCTGCTCCAAGCCCAGGATACAAAAATAAATGAGAGCAGCGAGCAGCACAGTCAGATGGACTCAACATCACCGTCAAACTTGGGTTTTGTTGTTTTTTTTCCTCTTCTTAACTTTAACCCCTGGGTTCTGCAAAAACAGCACTGACAAAATGGATGGCTCCTCTAAGCTGCTCTCTCTTTTTATTTCTGTTTTTAGGGTAAAAACAGTGGTTTATGTCCTTTTGAACCAGAGGAACATCTGGCTCATCTCCGTGACGCCTCGAGCCAGGGTTTGTTTTTGTGGTTTTTTTTTTGGAAGGGGCAAGTGCCTGCCTGGATTTTATTCCTCACTCTTCGTGGGGAGCTCTCCTGTGTGATATTGCAGCTCCAGCTCGTTGCCATCTCCTCACCCCTCTGCCTTTCCCTGGAGCAGCCTGGACGGAGCTGAGCTCCAGCCCTGTGATTTATCCTCCCCAGTGCTCGCTTTGACAAAGGGAATCTTGGAGAGATGTTTGAGCAATCAAACAGTCTGGGGGCTCATGTGCCTCTCAGGCTCCAAACCTCTTCGGTTTCCAGCTGCTGCCAGGGGTCTCGGGGCCAACTGGAGAGAACTTAAGGAAAACAAAGGGAAAAAAAAACCCCAACCAACCCTTCTCGGTGTCTGGGTCATTTACAGTTATAATATTTCTTAATAAATGTTTTTCTTTGCTCCAGGCTCTGCTCTCCTGTGCTGCTGCTCCTGCCTTCCTCCTCCTGAGCTCTGTCACTCCAGGCAGGGGGTGTCGTGGCTCTGCCCAGCGCCAGGAGCTCAGCTCCAGGTGGGGGAATTCCTGCTCATTCCTTACATTAATCCCAGGGTTCTGTCTCAGGGGCTGGACATGTCCCAGCTGTGTCCTCTGGCACCCAGAATCCGCCCAAATCCTGAGCCCAGTGTGGGCAGCAGGAAAGGTGAGGTTCTGCCCCTCTGCCCTGCTCAGGTGAGACCTCACCTGCAGAGCTCAGAGATCCCAGCACAGGAACAGCCTGGAGCTGCTGGAATGAATCCAGAGGAGCCACGGAGCTGCTCCAGGGCTGGAGATCCTCTGGGGACAGGCTGGGAATGTTCCCCTGGAGAAGGGAAGGCTCCAGGCAGAGCTGGGAATGTTCCCCTGGAGAAGGGAAGGCTCCAGGCAGAGCTGGGAATGTTCCCCTGGAGAAGGGAAGGCTCCAGGCAGAGCTGGGAATGTTCCCCTGGAGAAGGGAAGGCTCCAGGCAGAGCTGGGAATGTTCCCCTGGAGAAGGGAAGGCTCCAGGCAGAGCTCAGAGCCCCTGGCAGGGCCTGAAGGGGCTCCAGGAGAGCTGCAGAGGGACTGGGGACAAGGGCTGCAGGGACAGGACACAGGGAATGGATCCCACTGCCAGAGGGCAGGGCTGCCTGGGACATTGGGGATTGGGAATTCCTGGGTTGGGGAGATCCTGGCACAGGGTGCCCAGAGCAGCATCTCCACATCTCTAGAAAAACTTCATCCCAGTTTTCTGTGCTCATCATTCCCACAGCTCAGAGCCGGTTTGGGTTTGGGAGGTTTGGGTCCCAAAACAACTGAGGGGAAACCCCTCCCTGGAGTGCACAGCCTCTAAAATCCCCCACGGAAGGGGGATTATTTGGGACAATCATCAGCATCCCCTAAACACAACTCTGAGCCTTCACACTCACTCTCCCTTTTTCTTTTTTATTCCCCACTCTCCCCCTTTTTCTTTTTCTTTTTCTTTTTCTTTTTCTTTTTCTTTTTCTTTTTCTTTTTCTTTTTCTTTTTCTTTTTCTTTTTCTTTTTCTTTTTCTTTTTCTTTTTCTTTTTCTTTTTCTTTTTCTTTTTCTTTTTCTTTTTCTTTTTCTTTTTCTTTTTTCTTTAACATCGCGAGTTTTCTGTTTGTTTTTGTTTTCCATCCTGAGCCTTTAATGTTCCCTCGCTCCAGCCCAGCTGTGGCAGAGGGATCCGACACCTTCCCCCAGCTTCCTTAAAGTGTGAGCACCTCATTATCCCAGATTCCCGCCCACACAAGCGGGAACGGGCAGGAATTCCTGTCCCAAAATCTTCCTGGCTCCCTGGCCGGGGTCTCTGGGTAAGAAAAGAACAGGAAATTGTTGATTTTAGTGCTCTCTTGAAAAATGTAAACTTTGGGTCTTCTCTTGGCTGCTTGGCGAGGGGGGGAAGTGATGTGATGTCTGGGGACGGAGGTTGGAGGGGGATAAAAGGAGTTGGGGGCCGTGGAGCTCTTGGACAGCCTGGAAAAAAAGGATTCCTGGGAGAATTCCTTATTCCCTCAGGCCGTGCACCCATCCTGCCCCACATCCCCACCCTGCCCCACATCCCCATCCTGACCCCATATCCCAACCCCACATCCCCATCCTGACCCCACATCCCAACCCCACATCCCCATCCTGACCCCACATCCCCATCCTGACCCCACATCCCAACCCCACATCCCCATCCTGGCCCCACATCCCCATCCTGCCCCACATCCCCATCCTGACCCCATATCCCCATCCCAGCCCCACATCCCCATCCCGACCCCACATCCCAACCCCACATCCCCATCCTGCCCCACATCCCCATCCTGGCCCCACATCACCATCCTGACCCTAAATCCCCATCCTGACCCCATATCCCAACCCCACATCCCCATCCTGACCCCACATCCCCATCCTGCCCCACATCC
Organism: Sylvia borin; assembly: GCA_014839755.1. Taxonomy (NCBI): domain Eukaryota; kingdom Metazoa; phylum Chordata; class Aves; order Passeriformes; family Sylviidae; genus Sylvia; species Sylvia borin. The sequence goes on along the minus strand of CM025963.1, from coordinate 36,999,741 downwards.
CAACCCCACATCCCCATCCTGACCCCATATCCCCATCCTGGCCCTAAATCCCCATCCTGCCCCACATCCCCATCCTGGCCCTAAATCCCCATCCTGCCCCACATCCCAATCCTGCCCCACATCCCCATCCTGGCCCCACATCTCCATCCTGCCCCACATCCCAACCCCACATCCCCATCCCGACCCCACATCCCAACCCCACATCCCCATCCTGCCCCACATCTCCATCCCAACCCCACATCCCCATCCTGGCCCCACATCCCCATCCTGACCCCATATCCCCATCCTGCCCCACATCCCCATCCTGGCCCTAAATCCCCATCCTGACCCCACATCCCCATCCTGACCCCACATCCCCATCCTGACCCCACATCCCAACCCCACATCCCCATCCTGACCCCACATCCCCATCCTGGCCCTACATCCCCATCCTGCCCCACATCCCCATCCTGGCCCTAAATCCCCATCCCACGGGCACACGAGACACAAGATGGTCCCAAAGTCCTCTCAAACTGACAGCTGTGCATGGAAAACAGCCTGGAAAAATATCCAGGGTCGTTCCCACCAATCCTGGGCTCCTGCCAGGCTGAGCAGATCCAGGGAACTCAGCTCCACCGTGTCCCTGCAGGAGGATCTTCATCCCCTCTTGACCTTCCCGTCTTCAGGCTGAGGTCCCCATGTTCATCACATCCACCAGCTCTAAAGATCTCAAAAATATCAATGAATCCTCGCATTTTACAAATTAAATCAGGTAAAAAAAAAAAAAAAAAGCCACAATAAAAATTAAGGAGAGTGATCGGGAGGTGCAAGAGAAGGGAATGCATCCAGGGGAATTTGTCCATGGAGGTGCTCAGAGGCTTTCTCAACAAATTCATCTCCAGGGGTCAAATCTGGCTTCTGGGGGTAAAATGGCAGAATAATAAATGATAATAAATGGCATTTGTACGTAAAAATAACAAAAGAAGAAGAAGAAGGAGGAGGAGGAGAAAGAGAAGGAGAAGGAGAAGGAGAAGAAGAAGAAGAAGAAGAAGAAGAAGAAGAAGAAGAAGAAGAAGAAGAAGAAGAAGAAGAAGAAGAAGAAGAAGAAGAAGAAGAAGAAGAAGAAGAAGAAGAAGAAGAAGAAGAAGAAGAAGAAGAAGAAGAAGAAGAAGAAGAAGTTGTTCAAATATAACATTTTCCACATGGAATTATGGCTGAGGCCATGGAGATAAGAGCACCTCTGCTCTCCCGAGAACAAATGTGGAGTAGAAAACCCTCAGAGCTCAGGTTAACTGGGCTTGGCTCAGAGGCTGGACCTCCAGCAGTTTCCTGGAGCTGGTTTAAGGGTCTCAGTACTCTCAGTTGTCTGATCTGAGGATTATTTCACCCGAAGCCAGGATTTTGCATTGTCCATTTTAACCTTACACCTGGAACGTTGTCAATTACATTAACCTCAATAAATTTAATAATTCTCAGCCTTTGGCTTTCTCCAGCCCCTGATGGCCAACGTCTGTTGACACTGAGGGCTGAGGTGCCACCGCTGCTGGGGGCTGTCCAAGCCCCGGAGCCACGTTTCTGTGGGAGTTCCCATGTGTGCATGGAGAATCCCAGGATCACTGAGGCTGGAAAAGCCCTCCAAGGTCATCGAGTCCGAGCTGTTCCCAATCCCCACTTTGTCACCGGTGCCAAACCCAGTCATTCCTTGGACACCTCCAGGACTGGGGACTCCAGACCTCCATTTCCAACCCCTGACCTCCTTTTCCATGGAGAAATTCCTCCTGAGAAGAGAAGGAGCAGGAGCTGGATCTTCCTCTTTGCCTTTCCCTGCTTTCTGTCACTCGTTTTCAGCACACAGAGCAAACCCCAAACGGTTAAAAGTTCATTTGGAGCGGAAAACAAACCCCTCTTCCCAAAGGCTCCGAGAGCAGCTCCACAGCCGCCCCAGGGACTCCTGGCCCTGCTCAGAACCCCAACAGCTCCCAGGCAACATCTGCAACCCATAATTCTGTCAGGGCAGCCTCCAGCTGTGGGATGTTCCGCTGACCCGCCAGTTGGACCGTTCCGACGACTTCCTATTAAAAAAAAAAAAAAAAAATTAAAAAGTGAGTTAAGGTCAAAGCTGAGTGAACGGGGTTTATTTGCTGGAAAAGGAGCTGGCTGGGCAGGGAATGCAGCCCGTGGGGTTGGCTGGGTGCCCACGGCCCCCAGCCTTGGGCGGGGATCCCGTTGTGACATCGGGAAATGCGCTTGTGTAACATCTTCCTTCGTTTCCCTAAACTTCAGAAATGTTATTTAATCACAGCCCTCACGGCCTGCCCCTCTTCTGTTTGCTAGAGCATGAAAAAAAGGAATATTCGAATAGTGAATTTAATCTTTTCATACGCTCCTAACTTTTTAAAAAATATTTTTCTGATTAAATAGCCAGAATTAATTGCTTTCCTGACTTGCTGACTGTCAGCTCTTCCAGCCCTGCCAAAACACCCAGCTCGTGGATTCGAGCAGCAGTTGGATGCTTCTCCTGCTTTTTTGGGGGGATTTTATTTAAAGCTCCTTTCCCGGGCAGCTCTCCACGCTGGGAAGCATCTCCACATTCTATAGAATAGTTTGGGTTTGGCCATAAGTTTTGCTTCATTTCTCTTCCAAACACAGATGTAAATAGGAGCCGGTGGCAAATGGGGGAAAAAAAAAAATGCCGAGGAAAAACGTGGTGACACATGGAGGAAGCAGAGAAAAGCTCCCATTATGGATGAGGTTTAAAATTAGCTGGGGAATTAGCAAGGAGGAGGTAGAGAAAAAGCTGCTTTAAATATCAGGAAGAGCTTTGGATGCGGATCACAGGGAGAAACGTGGATGTTGGGAGTGATGAGTGGCAAGGGGAAGGAATTTAGAGCGGGATGAGAGGTTGGAGTCACCTGCAGCAGCTCTGGATCTCCCTCCACCTTCCTAAGGCCCAGGAATATCCTTGGAGTGTTTGGACAACGCCCTCAGGCTCATGGTGGGATTTTGGGGTTGATCCGTACAGGACTCGATGATCGTTTGGGTCACCTCCAACTCATCTCCATGATTCCATGATAATCATTGCCCCAATCCCCCCTGAGAGGACGAGCCGTGCAGAAAGCAAAGGTTTAATTTTAATGTTTTCACAACAAAAAACCCCAAACCATCCCACAAAACCCCTTCCCTGCCTTTGGATTCTGAGCCGACCTTGGAAAACCGGGAGGAAATCCGATGGTGGGAGACTCGTGAAGGTTCCTGTGGGAGGGAGGGGCAGCTGCACCCCATAAATACCCCCCGTGCCACTCCTGCAGGAAAGCCAACCCCAACTCGCTCCAAAACATTCCTGCAACCAAGACAAACTCCGGGGAGAGCAGCTCTGATTCCTACCCGAGGGCGTGCGGGCCGGGATCCGCAAAAATCCTTCTGGAAATTCATCCCTCAACGACGGAGCAGAAATTGCAGGAATTCTTCCTGAGCATCCGACGTCTCTGCTCTGTGCCACAGCAGCGTTTTCCTGCCTCGTTCCCAGTCATCCGGGGAATTTATTCACTGGAAAATTGGCTTGTAGTTGGGTTTGGAACACGTGTTTGGCGCGGCGCGTGAAGCGTCGGATCCACCTGGGAGGTTTTGTCTCCCGCAATTCAGCGCTGGGAAAGGAATGGATGGCACCAGCAAGGCGGATTGTAAATCATTCCTGACCCCTTCCCACATGGAATTCAGGCTGGCATCTCACACCACAGGCTCCACATCTGCTCCCTGGGATATCCTTCTGTGGAACGTGTGAAACGGCCCCGTGGGGTTTAGGGATGAACGGAAGAATAGCCGCGGATGGGGCTGGATGTTAATTAGTCACTCATTAGTGACAGGAGTGATTAGAGGCAGAGCCAAAAGCAAAGGAACAGAGGGATGGTTCTGGAAAAATGGGAAAAATTAAGGAATTCTGTGGAGCGTGGAGATGAAATGCGGTGCAGAGAAATGCAGCAGCGCAGAAAATATTCCCTCTGTGGACTTTGGAAAGGGTTTTGGGGTTGGGCTTGTGGGAGAATTTGGGGGCAAATCCATAATCCCAAGGTTTAGGGTTGAGTCAGTGCTGGGTGGTGCTCTGGAGCTGTGGGAATCCCGCTGGATTTGGCTTGGGAAAGTTGGGTTGGAAACCCAAACAGATCCCTGAGAGTCACCTGGGGGCGGAGAGGGAGCTCAGCCCCGTGAAGTGGCTGCATCCAAAATCCGTGCAGGGATCAGGTCCCACACCTGATGCCTTTCCAAGGTCTTGGGATCACCTGGCTTTAATCCCAGGCTCTGCTTTCCCAGGAGCTCCCCAGCTCCACATCCCAGCTTTTGGATGGGCAGGGTGGGCGCAGGAAAGTCAAATCTCTCTGTTGGGAGCACCTAAGGCTCCAATCCCTGGAATTCAAAATGGGATCGCTTCCTACCGACCACTCCAGGCTTTCCTCTGGCCCCAAAATTCCCCCTCATGAGGCTCCCACTGCCCTCCACCACCACAAAACACCCCACAGACACCAAATTTCACCTGCTTTTGGGTTTTTTTTGGCCAAAATCTCATTTCTTTTATTGAGATGGATTTGGTGCCTTGGCGTGGATACAAAAACAAATTTGGGTCTCTCACAGATCCCACAGTCCTTGGCAACTCAAAGTGCTCCCCAAACACTTTCATGGTCTTTTCCATGCAAGCCTGATCCCAAATAATTCAGGATCTGGCAGAAACCTGTGGATTTCCACCCTACAGAACGGCTGGACTGGGATATTAACCCTCAAACTGGGAAAACCTCAACGCCCCCATTCTGACATTGGGTAGGAGAATTTATCCCCAAAGAGCTCAAACAGCTCCAGAACTGCTAAAAATATCCCGGATGAAACCATTTGTCCTGTTCATCCCTCGCTCCAGGAGGGGACAGGAGCTGAGGAAATTTAGGATTTCCCTAAACCTGGGATTTAGGATTTGCTGTGGATAATTAAAGAGCGACTGGAATTAATGCAGGTTGGGTTTTTATTTTTCTTCTCCCCTCAGCAGCACTAAGCTCTGCCTTATCAACAGCCTTGGGCTGTCTTTGGGGTTTATTTTAGAGGAATTTTAGGGTTTTATCAGTGCACCAACCCTTCCAAAGGTTTATCCCAAGGTTGAGGGATTCATTCATTAAAGGGCTCATTCCCTCAGCTCGATTCTTACCCTATGAATGAAGCAGCTCTCCCTGGAAGAGTTTAAATGGTTTTTCCGTGGGATTTTTAATGTAATCGAGACTGAAGAGGTCACTGTCCAAGAGGCTGAACTTTGGGATGGGATGGAGGAGCTCGTTTGCCTCTCCCTGGATGGGATCCAAGGGAAGGGTCGGGTTGGAGGCGGATTTTACCAGATCCCTGCTCTGATCCAAGAGGGTTCTGGGCTTAAATTGGCATCAGAGCAGGACAGAGATGCCCTGGGACAGGGCAAAATACGGCTTTTACACTCCTTTAATTCCCATTTCTCCCAGATTTTACCACCAAAATGTGGTTTTACACTCCTTTTACTCCCATTTCTCCCAAGTTTCCCACCAAAATATGGCTTTTCCACTCCCTTTATTCCCATTTCTCCCAGGTTTTACCACCAAAAACTGGCTTTCCACTTCTTTTATTCCAATTTCTCCCACATTTTCCCACCAAAATACGGATTTAGACTCCTTTTATTCCCATGTTCCCAAGTTTTACCACCAAATCATGGTCTCACACTCCTTTTATTCCCATTTTTTTCCCAAGTTTTACCCCCAAAACATGGTTTTCCACTCCTTTTAATCCCATTTCTCGTGGAAAAATATTTACCACCGTGGCCAAGGGGCGGTGCTTCCTCCACCTCTGTATTTTTACACCTACGTTTATATTTCGCTGTTTGTATTTGTGTTGCCTCCACCTCTCTGTTTATACAGAAAATAAAACTGTCCCAGCTGAACAAGCTGCTGATATTTGAGGCAATAAATGACTTCACCCTCACTTTTTTCCCTGATTTTCATCCCTTTCTCAGAGAACTCATTAAAATACCAAGGAAAACCAACTTTAAGAGGAACGGTGACAGCTCGGAAAATTCCTTTTCCCAAAGATTTAGGGCCGAGCTCAGGGATTTCTCCTGGGTCAGGAATGTTCTCTTATCCCAGCAATAAGTGTGGGGAAAACGGAGCCCCTCAGGATCAGGGATAAATGGGGATAATTGGGAATGGGGTAATTGCTCCCTCCACTCTTCCTCAAGGCAGATTTTGGATCCTTGCCCAGAAAAAAAAAAATAAAAAGGATATTAATGGGGTCGGGTGCAATTTTTCTGATTTTATCGGGATAAGGGGCTGAGTTTTGTAAGGGTTTTTTTCCCTTTTTTTTGTGTCCTGAGGGAGTGAAGTGCAGCTGCAGGTCAGGGAGCTGGAAAAGGCAGGAGTGGGATTTGCTGTGGTTTTGGGATGCCAGGACACACCAGTGTTTGGGATGCCAGGACACACCAGTGTTTAGGGCTTTAGGCAGACACTGTCCCAGTGTCTGCCTAAAGCCCTAAAAATTTTCAAAAATTTTCTTAAATTTTCTTAAAACTTCTTTTTTTTAAAAAATGTTTTTTTCTTAAGTTTTCTTAAACCTTCTTTCCTTTTTTTAAAAGAAATTTTCTTAAATTTCTGCCTCTAACTCTCTACAAGGTCTTTTAAGCACAAACTGTCCAATTAAGAAATGACACCTCAATTATTTTTATTTTTAACCAAAAACCAACCACCTCTGGCCCAAAATGTGGATTTTTCTACCCAATTACAAAATCCCACCCAGAGCCATGAAGGAGAAGGTGAAAAAGAAGGACTCAGCCTCATCTAAAACCCCCATCTTGCTTTATATTACTGTATTTATATTACTATATATTATACTATATATAAATTAGATATATAAATATGTAAAATGATATATAGTATATAAATTATTTATAGTATATATATAGTACAGTGTATATATATAAAAATTATATATAATAATATATCTATATTACTGTATTTTAAACCCTTAAACTCTGAGTTTTCCACCCTGTGATATCACACATTCTATTCAAACTCCACACTCATAATTTTAGTTAATAATATTTAATTTTGGGAGCCTTTTCCAGGTCGGTGCAGTGTTTGCTTGGGGGGTCAGTGCCTGTGAGCACAGAAATCTGGAATTCTCAGGGTTCCAACAATTTGGGGCATCATCAATCAGATCTTCAAATCCTACTGGGATAAAAAAATCATGGTGGAAGCCTTGGGAAGAGGGGATGAAGATTTTCCTTGACTCGCTGCACGTTTCAACCACAGACTCTTGGTTTTCTCCAGGTTTTTTTATGAAATCCTCCAATATTCCCCCATCTCCACGAGGTCCATTTCCACAGGAAAGGATCTCCAGAGGGGATTTCCCTGAAATTCTTCCCCATTTCCCACGACTTTGCAAAGCCAAGGCTCTCTGCGTGCACTTTGTCCTCCGAGCAAGAGCAGAGGGAACAATATTTGGTCATCTGAATATTTGGTTATTTGGTTTGAAGGGAAATCAGGAAGAAATCCCAATGTTATTGTTTGTTTTGTGGGCGCTGGTAAGGGGAAGATTTGGGGATTTTATAAAAAAAGTGGATAAAACAAAGAGTTTGTGAGTGAAATGTGCAGGAAAATCCGCGTTGTGCTGCGCTCTTCCCAACTCCTCCTTCCCAAAAAGGAGTTTCCTTGTAGGAAAGAGGATCCTAACGGATATTTTAATTTTAGAATTTATAGTTTCTGATTTCCATTTCTAAAATTTTATATATTTTTTTTATTTTTTGTAGTATAATTGAATTACATACATTTTAATATTCATATTTATATTATATTTTGTATTTTACATTCTAAATATATTTTATATATTCCACATTTTCTATTTTTGTATTTTATATTTACATTGTATTTTATATTTATACATTTTCTATTTTATATTTTACACTTTATATTTTATATTTATATATTTTATTTCTTTTTAAATATTAAATATTATGTATTTTATATCTATTAATAGATTTTATGCATTATATATATTCGACATCTTATATATATTTTTTATTTACACATTTTCTATTTTACGTATTTAATTTATTATATATAACATATGATGTATTTTATATATTATGTATTTTAGATTTTGATGGGTTTTATATATTTTATATATCCTACCTTTTTCTATTTTTCTATTTATATATTTTACATTTTATATCTTTTCTATTTTTATATTTATATAACATATCCTAATGGATATTTTAATTTTAGGGTTCATAGCTCACATTTTATTTTTTAAATTTTACATTTTATTTAAAATACATATTATATACAATACGTAATAGAATAACATGTATATAACACGTATATTATATAATATATAATATATCTAATAAAATATATAATATATTATGATATATAATACAATATATAATGAAATATATAATATGTGTATATATATTTGTATATTTTTATCTATTCCACTTTTTTCTATTTTTCTATTGTCTATTTATATATTTTCTCTTTTACATTTTACATTTGTATATTTTATATTTATTCCACATTCTTCTATTTTTCTATTTATATATTTTATCTTTTACATTTTACACTTTCTATTTATATATTTTAAATTTTTTTCTATTTTTCTATTTATACATTTTATCTTTTACATTTTACACTTAGATATTTTATCTTTCTTCTATTTTTCTATTTTCTATTGATACATTTTATCTTTTGCGTTTGACATTTTCTATTTATACATTTTCTCTTTATTTTTGAATATTTTTCTATCGATATATTTTTCTATTTTTTTTAATACTGATCTATTTCCTATTCAAGGCTGCTTCTCCCAGTTTTCGTTTCCCCATCCTTGGGGAGCCCGAAGGTGTCGGAGGGACGGGAATTCCATGGGATCCTGTCTGCCCCTGCCACATCCGAGCTCCCTCCTTTGTCACCTCCTGTCACACCCTCACCGCTCCATTATTCATCACCCCAAAAATCATCCCAAAACTCCTCGGGGATCCTCTGCACGGATATGGAGAGGAATCCCTGGATCCCTCTAGCTCCTGGGGGGCAGGAAGGGCTGCCCAAATTCCTCCCAATTTCCCAAAGATTTCTCAGGAAAAGCAACCCTCAGGAATGTTCGTTGTGGAATATTAAAAGGGGTCAAAAGTTAATTTGCCCAAGGAATGGGATTCCAGAGTTTGGAGCAGGAGGTTTTTTATTTCTGCCCAAAGGGGATCCTTTGCTCATCCCATTCCTCGTCCCACCCATCTCCAAAGGGAAGGAGAGTTGAGCCAGGAAAATTGGGATTTCCTCACCCTGGAGCTGCTGCCCCAAAGGGTTTGTTGTGCCTGGGGGGTTTTGGAATGGCTTTTCCTCCTCTCCATCCTCCCTCTTTTCCTGGCTTAGGGCTCTGCCAGGAGTAGGAGGCTCCAAATCTCGACCAAATGTCACATTCCCACCATTTTTGGGAGGATGTGGAGCAGGAGCATCCCATGGAGCAGAGCTGGTGCAGATCCCAGCTGCTGGAATCGCTGCTGTGCCTCCCAAACTTGCTGGGGATTTGGAATCCAGGGTTTGGATCAGGAGTTTTTATTCCTGTGTATAATAAGGTTATAAATAAGTTATAACTTATAGGGTTATTTCTATGTATAAGGTTATAGATTTAGTTGGCGTTCTAGACACAAATAAATAATAAAAAGGGTATAATCCGACATATTCCCACCCAAAAGGGATCATTTACAGCTCTGTCCCTCCTTGTCACCCTGAGCACAGCCAGACCCCTCATCCCACCCATCTCCAAAGGGAAGGAGAGCTGAGCCACGAAAATTGGGATTTCCTGACCCTGGAGCTGCTGCCCCACACAGGGTTTGTTGTGCCTGGGGGTTTTTGGGATGGTTTTTCCTCCTCTCCATCCTCCCTCTTTTCCTGGCTTAGGGCCCTGCCAGGAGTAGGAGGCTCCAAATCCCGACCAAATGTCACATTCCCATCATTTTTGGGAGGATGTGGAGCAGGAGCATCCCATGGAGCAGAACTGGTGCAGATCCCAGCTGTTGGAATCGCTGCTGTGCCTCCCAAACTTGCTGGGGATTTGGAATCCAGGGTTTGGATCAGGAGTTTTTATTCCTGTGTATAATAAGGTTATGAATAAGTTATAATTTATAAGGTTATTTCTATACATGAGGTTATAGATTTAGTTGGAATTTTATGCACAAATAAGTAATAAAAAGGGTATAATCCGACATATTCCCACCCAAAAGGGATCATTTACAGCTCTGTCCCTCCTTGTCACCCTGAGCACAGCCAGACCCCTCGTCCCACCCATCTCCAAAGGGAAGGGAAAACCAGGAAAATCGGGATGTCCCACCCTTGGGGCTGCTCCCTGAGCCCTTCAATCTCTCCCATCCCCACAACCATTTCCATTTCTGGCATTCCTCCTCTCCCACGGCTGCTCTGGGTGGAATCAAAGGCTTTGCAGAGCTGGGATCATCGTGGTTTCAAAGCCACAGAGCTTCAAAATTGGAGGCTCCAGCTCGGCTGTCGGGACATAAAAATGCAGAAATTCCGGCTCGTTCCTGAAGCCAGCTGAGCCCTGTGGGATCTGCATTCCCTTTGGGACTTTGCATTCCCTGCCCTCCCCTTGGGACCACTCACACCTGGATTTGAGGGGCTGTTTTTGCACATCCCGAGTTGTGAATGCGGGATTTTGATTGGCTCGCCCTAATTAGGCCTGCTAATGAAGCTGAGAGGAGCAGAGGATTTCGTTGGGCTTTGTGTCCCGATGCAGCCACCGGGGGCTGGATCTTCCAGCCCAGCCCCGTGGGCAGACAGAGGGATGTGGGGAAACTCCCCCTGAGCCACGGAGAACTTTGATGTCTGGGGCAGGAGAGGTCATTTGGGACCCACTGAGGGGGTTTTGGTGCCAAATTCAGGGAATCTTGGAATGATTCGGGTTGGAAGAGACCTTAAAGCCCATCCAGCTCCATGGGCAGGGACACCTCCCACTATCCCAGATTATTTCATCCTGCCAGGGATCCAGGGGCAGCCACAGCAAATCCGGGAATTGCAGCCCAGGCAGGAATTCCCAATCCCCAATGTCCCAGGCAGCCCTGCCCTCTGGCAGTGGGATCCATTCCCTGTGTCCTGTCCCTGCAGCCCTTGTCCCCAGTCCCTCTGCAGCTCTCCTGGAGCCCCTTCAGGCCCTGCCAGGGGCTCTGAGCTCTGCCTGGAGCCTTCCCTTCTCCAGGGGAACATTCCCAGCTCTGCCTGGAGCCTTCCCTTCTCCCGGGGAACATTCCCAGCTCTGCCTGGAGCCTTCCCTTCTCCAGGGGAACATTCCCAGCTCTGCCTGGAGCCTTCCCTTCTCCAGGGGAACATTCCCAGCTCTGCCTGGAGCCTTTCCTTCTCCAGGGGAACATTCCCAGCTCTCCCAGCCTGGCTCCAGAGCATTGGAACATCTCCATGGTGTCCTCTGGATTAGCTCCAGCAGCTCCACATCTTTATTTTGGAGTTTCCAGAGCTGGAGGCAGCTCTGGAGGTGGGGTCTTAGGAGAAGGTGAGAATCCTCCCTCTTTTCCTCTGATCTGATCTGCTGCTGTGAAAAACCACATGGGAAAACCAGATTATTTATCACCAACACATTCCTCAATTTATTTCTTTTTCCCCAGTCTGAAAAATCCTCAGGTTATTGAGATCCACAGCACCTGAAACTCAACTCTGCTGCTACAGGGAAAGGAGGGAATTGTCTCAGGAGACTCCGAGACGATTATCATCCCAATTTATGGTGTTGATGTGATCTGCTCCCAGCTGCCCGTGGGAACAAAGGAATCCTGGCCCTCAGTTATCCCAGAGGGATCTCAGCAGGGTGGGTGGCAGCACCTCAGGTTTTTCTGGTCTGACTCGAAGGATCCTGGGTTTATCAGGGCTCTTCTGCTGGAAGCACCACATCAAACCCTCTCCTCCTGCACCTGGGGATGGAGTCACCCAGACCTGGCCAGGGGAGGCTCCTGGGTTTGCCCAAGTGGCCACCAAAGCAGCGCTGTGGCCTTTGGGACATCTTTGAGTGCAGATCTCAGAGGGTTCCTCCAGTTCTCACTGTGAGAAATTCGCCTCTGGCCCTTCGAGTCCTTCGGAAGTTTTCTCAGGAGCTGTTTTGCCGAGGTTTTGGTGGATTAAACCGAGTTCCTGGAGTCTCTGCTGCACTGGGACACCTCATTTTTCCTGGATCAGAGCTGTGTCCAACTCATTAACCATCTCAGGTTAATGAGACCCTTGTGCATCTCCTGGGATCTCTCTGCCTCCATTATTTTGAACCGATTCACTCTTCCCAAATCACTCTTCCCAAATCACAGCCCAAATCTTCACTGTGAGATCCTGAGTGCTTTGTTTCAATCCTCAGGATTCCAAATTCCCCGTGTTTCCCCTTCAGCTGGTGCCAACAGCAGAATTGATCAGGATTGATCAGGATTGATCAGAACTGATCAGGAAATTTCACCAGCAAAACCCCTCCACACACTTTTTTCTCTTTTTATGGCCATCAATGAAAATATCAAATGTTGTTTTCCACGTGGATCTGGAAGGAATTGGCTCCTCTGGTTGTAAATGTCTCACTTGCATTTGCCATTCTCTCCTTGTCCCTGTGCCCTCCTTCAGACAGATCCAATCTCCTCCATTCCTTCTCCCTAAAAATCCCATTTTTCCCCAAAGCCAGGCCCAATTATCCTTAGTTTCACCTTTGCTCCACTTTTCCATCATTCCCCATTTACCAGCTCCTTCCTCTCATCCATTTTCTTAAATAAAATTGGATTAATCAGCCTTTAATTACTCAATCACCATCTGTAAGTGCCAGGGTTAATGTTAATGCTCTTCCCCACTAAAATGCGGAGCAGGCCTTGGAGCAGGGATCAAATTCCCTGGAATTCCTCCCTCCCAACCCACCAGGATAAACCACCGAGAGCCACTCACTTCTGCCCTTCCACATAATACATTTGCGCTTTCCTAAAGCTTTATGGCCATTAAGAGGTGATCAATTAGTGGGAATAACTGCGGGAGCTTCATTAATTTCCTTGCTGGGTGAGGATGGGAAAGGTGGACCTGGAAAAAGGCAGCGTTTTCCTGGATGTACCCATCAATCCTTGGAGCTTGGGTGTCCTTTCTCCTCCTCACAGCGCTGCATTTCCTCTGCATTTCCCCCTTTCCTTGGGGGAAATCACTCCCTAAACCTCAGGAGGGCCTGAAAACACTCAGGAATGAGGGGGTTCACCTCTGGAATGGGAGTCGAGTGGAAGGAAAAATGGGATGGAAACATTGTCCTGAGGGGTTGTAAACATTTTCCTGATGTCCACAGCTCGGGTTCTGAATCCAGGTGCTGGCTGGGACACAGGGAAGGAGCTCTGGATTTCTGATGGATCACGAGCAGCACCAGATTCCTGTGGGGTTGAGAGGTGTCCAAAGAGGTGACAGTGGTCAGATGTCCTGAAAACCCTCAGGAATGAGGGGCTTCACCTCTGGAATGGGAGTCGAGTGGAAGGAAAAAATGGGATGTAAATCTTGTCCTAATCCTGACGGGATGTAAATCTTGTCCTGATCCTGATGGGATGGAAACATTGTCCTGAGAGGTTGTAAACATTTTCCTGATGTCCACAGCTCGGGTTCTGAATCCAGGCGCTGGCTGGGACACAGGGAAGGAGCTCTGGATTTCTGATGCATCACGAGCAGCACCAGATTCCTGTGGGGTTGAGAGGTGGCACCAGTCAGATGTCCCACGAGCCTGGCACTGAAACCTTGGCTTGGGGGCTGTTTTGTTCCCCCTTTCCAGAGCTCTTCCCATGTGGAATTCCCAGTTCTGGGAGATGACAACCGGCTGGGAGGCAGAAAACCCAGGAATTTCACAGCAGGCCATTCCCAAGGGATTAACAAGCAGAGTTTGCATTCCTGTGTGGTTTGGACAAGTCCTGAATCCTCCACGTGCATCCCCAAACTGAACCTAAATCTGGATTTCCTGCCAAGCTCCAAGCTCCTTAGGGAAAAGGAAATCATTCCCTCACCTTCCCAGCGGGTGAAAGGTTGAGCCCCGGCCGTGTCCTGCTCCACAGATCCCGCTGCTCAAGCTGCAGGATGACATTTGGGGAAGGGAGCTGGGTAAAGTAGGTCAGGTGTGTATTTTAGGACGCTGTTCCTGCAGAACGGAGTTATTTTAAAAAGTGGAATTCGGGGTCAGGGAAGTGGAGATGCACAAAAGGTGGAAAGGAGCTGGACTTTTCATCCCTACCCCCCAAAAAAACACCTCAATGAAGTGAACAGTGCTGGCACCGTGGGCTCCTTTCCTGGACTCCACATCTCGCTGGAGTTTGGGTGGGAGGGAATTTGGGATAATCTGGGACAAGCCAAACGGGATAACAGAGAGAGCAGGAGCCAGAACATCACCCCAGCACTGGGAGACCCACATCCCATCCTGGGGCCCATGGAGCTGTAAAATCAGGGAATTTGCTGCTGCTGGATTTGGAAGGGAGATCCAGGAGGGAGCCAGCTGGCGTTTGGAGCAATCCCAAACTCACCTTTAGTCACGGTGATGCTGTGGAGGCAGGATTGGGGATGCTTTTCCACAGCCTCCAGGATGTACATCCAGGCGTCCTTGGCACCAGAAACATTCCAGAGTCTTCAGCAGAACCACAGGAACCACAGCCTGTGTCCCATCCCCACATTCCCGAGGAAACACGGGACAAATGACCAAAGGTGACTTCACCCACCATGGGTGGCCGGGCTCAGGGAGGCTCAGCAGCCACGGAAATGACTCAAATCCAACAAAATATCATCCAATGCTGCATTCCCTCAGCTGCAGGGGAGCAGGGTGATGCCTCTGTGCTCCCTTCAGGAGCATCCTCTTCCCAGCAGAGCAGGAATTTGCTGGGCCAGCAAAGGCAGCAGGTCTGCTGGGCAGCGTGCCCAGAGCCAGGGCAGCTCCTCGGCTCCATGGCACTCGTGGCAGCTCTGCTCCAGCCTGGAAAACATTTGGAAGCGGTTTGGAGCACATTGCTGAAATGTTTTTGCACATCTGTCACTGGCAGAGGCCTTTGCTGGGAACAGGAGGCTCCAAGTGCAGCTTTTCCCGTGTTTGCTGCAGCCTGAGTGGGATTCCCCAAAACTCCCTCCCCATCCTGAAGGAGTTTGAGTGCCCAACTCTCTCTGTGCCCCACCTTTCCTGGCGACCCTCGGAATATTTCTCACCCCACATCAGATCTATGGACAGACAGAAATGTACATTCTGTGCAGCACTTAGCTCATCTTTAGCCGAGTTTCCAACTCAAAGGAGCTCTGTCAGCGTTTCCTCCCTTGACATTTCATGAGCACACCCTGCCTTAAGTCACCAATTCTCATTTTCTGCCCGTATTTCCCTCCCAGCTGTTTTCCTTCTCCTCATGTGGGGACCTGGCAACTCCTGTCCCTGACAGAGGTGTCCCCTGGATGTCCTGTAATTGTGTTTTAATGGCTATTAAAAAGTATTTACATGAAAAAAAGAGGCATTTAGTACATTAATAAAAAGGCAAAGCCATCAATTATTGATCCCCAGTGGTGATGCTGCTGCACCCATCCCTGTCCCCATTCCCTGCACATCCCTTTCCTGGGGGGAAATCCACAGCTTGGGCCACATGAAGGGCTTGCTAAATACCCTGAAACCATAAAATAAGTCCCTCCGGAGCACAAAATATTT
Source organism: Sylvia borin (assembly GCA_014839755.1). Classification (NCBI taxonomy): domain Eukaryota; kingdom Metazoa; phylum Chordata; class Aves; order Passeriformes; family Sylviidae; genus Sylvia; species Sylvia borin. Next base: position 36,984,048 of record CM025963.1, on the reverse strand, counting down.
ATGTTTTATGAGTTCATCCTAAAGCTGAGGTGGAGAAGATACCGAAGGCATGAATAATCCAAAAAGAAACCACCTCGGGCTGCAGGGAAAGGGAAGGGCAGAGGCTTGGAGAGGCATTTTCCTTCTCCACCTTTTGTTATTTAAAGAGGGGACTCAGGGCAGAGCGACTCTGATCATGTTCTGTGCCCAGGAAATTCAGTTTGAAAGGAATTTCAGCTCAAAGATGGACTGAAATCAGCTGGTGGCCCACGGAGCAGCACAGGGCAGACTCCCACAGTCCTGCAAGGCAGAAAATAAATCAGCCAGATCATTTCCTACCCGCCCAAAATATGTGACAGTGAGGAAGCAGCTGGGGCAGGGATGGTGAGGAGTGCTGGAAATGGGGATTTGGGGATTCAGGAGCTGAATCACCCCAATTCTGTCCCCCCCACAGGCAGGAGAAGAGGCTGTGACCCTTCTCAGGTGTCCCCAAGGCGGGCAGCGCTGAGCACAGGCTGCTCTGATCAGTGATAAGAGGAAGGTGATAACGGGCAGAGGGTGAGGAGAATTCCCAGGCTGCTCCAGGTTGGAGGCACCTGTAGCTTTTATCTCCTTTTTCCTGCCAGAGTCAGGATTAAATGTGCCAGACAATATTTCTTGTTTGGACTCAGCTGTTTATTAATCCTTATCTCTATTACAGTCTCACAAACCCTGAGTTCTACAGCACTTCAAGCTAAACAAACTAAAAATGGAGCCTCATCTCTCTCTCTACAAGGCCTTTTAAGCACAAACTGTCCAATTATGAAATGACACCTGAATTATTTTTACTTTTAACCCAATAACCAACCACCCCTGGCCCGCAATGAGGATATTTCTATCCCATTACAAAATCCCACCCAGAGCCATGGAGGAGAAGGTGAAAAAGAAGGACCCAGCCTCATCTAAAGCCCTCATCTTGCTTTATATCCATATTAGTGTATTTTAAACCCTTAAACTCTGAGTTTCCCACCCTGTGCTATCCCACACTTCTATCCAAACCCCACACCCACAATCCCGGGGCTGTCACTCAATTTTGGAGCCTTTTCCAGGGGCTCAGGTCACTGCAGTGTTTGCTGGGGGTCAGTGAGCACAGAAATCTGGAATTCTCCGTGCCCGGGGCTCCAGCAGAAATCTGGACGTGGAACATTCCCCACAGCTGCTTTATCCCGGAAAAACCTTGTCCTGGGAGCTGTGAGGAGGCGCAGGGTGACAGCAGGGACAGTCCCTCACCCACAGCTGTCCCACCTTCTCCTCTCCCTCTGCCCACTCTCCGCTCTGCTTTCAAGGATTCTCACGCCAGACTGGAATATTTCATTGCTGGCATAATTCCATTTATCCACCTCTTGCACTGGTGGTAACATTTCAGCTCCTCGTGCCGTGCATCTCACCCAAACTGACTGAATCCCCCAGGCAGGGGATGAAACCAAAAAAAAAAAAATCCTTCTGGGACACGGCTCCCGCAGACAAACACGGCTCTAAAAATATCCCAGCGCCGCTTTCCTCCTCCTCAGACACACACAGCTACAACTCCTCGGGCTAACCAGACACATTGCTGAAATATCAGCGTGCAGGGAGTGGCCCCCTGACCAGGAAAAAAAAAAAAAAAGAATAAATATTGGTTTAGCACGGCTGAATTTGAATAGGAAGGTGAGGCCTACAAGAAGAGCAGTTTTGGGGTGGGTGGGGTGTGGATGTGTCGGGTTCTCCTCGTCCCGTGGGTTTTGGCAGCTCTTCCTTGGTGCCTTGGGCATGGGGCAGGCCCCAGGAGCTCCAGGTTTTCCTCCTCCCACCTCGTCCCCCCGTGGATTTACACCAGAGCATGAGTGAGATCTGACTCTGACACATAAAAGGGTTTTTTTTCCGCTTTATTCCCTGAAATGTGTGAAGACTCTGGTGGATTTTTTTCCCCTTTTTTTTTCCCCCTCTCTTTAGCATCCAGACGTGCTCCTGGGGAAAGCTGAGATGTGTGAGAGCCCGGAGTCTCTGCCTGGCATGAGGAGGGCTGAACAAATCCAACATTTTGCCTTTCCAGAACCTTCCCTGACCCTTCAGAGCAGCGATTTCCACCCAGCCAACAATCCCACGTGCTGGATATTCCACTAAAAAAAAAATAAAATAAGTTATTTCGGGACAAACCGTGGCCGTGTGGTTTCTCCAGACCAACTTTGCTGCACGCAGAGTGGAGGAGGAAAGGAGATGTTTGCACACCTGGGGAGCTCAAAGTTTATCATTTTCGCTGGAATTTTGTGGTTTTTTTCCATGCAAACTTCTCGTCCCTGCCGTTGCTCCTGCAGCATTACAAAAAACCTGGCCCGGAGCCTGCAGGTTTCCTCTTGGTGTTAATGAACTCTTCCCAGAAAAAAAAAAATAATATTAATAATAATAATAATAATAGGATAGGAAGAGTTTCCTGACAAACTCCGGGAAAAATTCACACCGAGGGCGTGGGGAAGAGCCAGGGCTGCTCTGCCCATCCCAGGACAAGGACAGGGATGGGACATTTCCACCTCCCCAACCCCTCGGGGCTGGCCCAGCTGCCATCCAAGACCAACAAAGCAGGAATTTTTTTTTTTTTTCCCAACTCTAAGAGAAAGAAGAAAAGCTTTGGGATGTCACAAAAGCCCTGAATCCTACGGGATGCTCGGCTGGGAGGGTGTGGATGCTCTCTGGCTCACTCCAGGTGTGTTCCCAGCTCTCTGTTTTTTTGGAGATGACACCGGGAATGTCGCAGATTTTGATGATGTGTTGAAATCACTCGGTCCTGGCTCCAGGCACTTTCCCAACAATTCACATTTAACCCCAGGGAATTGCTCCCTGCCGTGTGGGAGTCAACAAAATAAGGGAGCATCACCTGGGTAGACGCTTGATTTTTGTCTTGATTATTAATTATTAGTTATATTATTAAGCAGGATAAATCCAAATTGTAGCCCACATCTCTCCAGGACAGGTGGGTCAGGAATTGTGCTGAGGAACGACATCTCTGCCCCTGGATTTGAGGATTTGAGCGATCCACTCCAAGGATTCTTTTTCCCCCCACGAGCATCCTTGTCCCTGGCAGCCCTCATCCATGAAAAAACCCAGAGAGGGAGCCAGGATAAAGCTGAGCTTTGCAGGAGGAAGCAGCAATGTTTACCAGCTGGTAGGCGAGGATGGGATTCTACCAGGGGAAAAAAAAAAAACAACAAAACCCAAAAAAACAAAAGCCAGGAGGAAGGTGAGGCACGTGTTTGGGTCAGGCACTCAGTCACGAGCACTTCCTGCCTGGTGACATTCCTGCTCTGGGAACTGCCTTTGGGAACTGTCAGGGCTTGAAAAAAAAATAAATAAATTTAAAAAATGACACTTGAGTATCCCCCACCTTTCGTTTTCTCTTCCTGTAACCATAGCAAAGGATCCTGGCTAGCCTGGGAGGAGGAGAATGGAACCACTCCAGCTTTGGAGCCTTGGGCTGAGGGAAAACACCAGGATCCTGCTCCTGGGCAGAGAAAGGGCCACGCTTGGCTGTGCCCGGGGAATGATTCCTGCTCCTGGGTGCAGCTCATTGATGGAGACTGGGGACTGCAGGGAGAGCCCACGCAGGCAGCAGGCACAACTCGAGCTTACTACGAGAGCAACATATGCTGAGCTGAGTTAGGAGACCTTCCAATCACTACAAGTGCTGAAAATACTCCGGGATTTAATTACAAGCCTGTCTGTGCTCTAAATGCACGGATGTGAAATGCAGGCTTGGGTTGTGACAAGGGAAACCTTCTTCCCTGTGCAGGCAAAGGGCTGAAAGGGGCAATCCTGGCAGGACAGAGGGTTGGGGTGTGTGGGGTCACGCTGGCAGCAGCCAGGATGTCACCAGGGGTGGGTGACGTTGGCTGTGCTGTGGCAGGGGCTGCTGAGCCAAATGGAATGGTCGCACTGAGGGTGGGTGTAAATCATGGCATGCCAGGCTGGGGTGGCTGGGAACATTAAAGCCCATCCTGTTTTACCCCCTGGCTTGGCAGGGACACCTTCCACCATTCCAGGCTGCTCCAAGCCCCATCCAGCCTGGCCTTGGGCACTTCCAGGGATAGCCACAGCCTATTCCAAGGCCTCACCATCCTCACAGGGAACATCTTTTTCCTAATCACAACCTACTCTCTTCCAGTCTTAAGCCATTCCCCCTCATCCTGTCACCCCATACTCTTGTAAATCTAAATCATCAAAGAATTTGTGTTGAACCCCTTCAAAAATGCTTTTATTCCTGAAAAAACTTCCATGTCCTGAACAAGTTTGACCCATTTTCTCTGTCACCTGTCCAGAAGGGACAAGGTTCATCCCTGACTAAACCAGATTTAAATCTTCCCCCAAGATGAAAGCCTGGGGTACTGTGGCTCCAAAAATGAAGATGCACTTAAAACAATGGGGTGATTAACTTAATGACAGGAAATCTAAGGATGGGAATTAAAGCCCTGGAAGGATCCCTGGATCCCTGGAAGGTCCTGGATAGGGAAGGCGACTCATTCCTCAGGTTTCCTGGGCAGGCATCCCACTGGGAATTAGCATTACAGCAACTGGGATATGGAGATGGGGAACTTGCAGGGATATCACGCTGATTTTTAGGAGATTATTGTTCCTTTAATTAACACAGAGAAACCAAACACATCCAGTGTGTTTTCTGAGCAACGAAACAAGATTGGTAAAAAGGCTTTGATCCACAAGCAAGACCGGACTGGAAAATTGATCACCAGGAGCCAGAGCATCCTCTGGCAAAATATTCCCACCCACACAATTAAGGGTGGAAAAGACCTCCAAGATCAAGTCCAAGATCAGTGGAGAGGCCTGAGCAGGAGGCTGAGGGTTTTTGTGGTGCAGAATAAAGCCAGAGCCTTCACCCTCACATTTGACAGAGGGATATTTGCTGACTTCCCATCACTCAGCATCCCCAGATTCCCTGGCAGAGACACACCAGGCTGGAAATCATTCCGCTCCGAGCCCTGGAGGAGGTGACAGCCAGCCCAGAAATGAGGTGAGTGGTGTCACAGTGGTGTCACCATGGGGACAGAGCCCTCAGTGCTGCCAGGTAACCCCGCAGTGACTCACTGCAGCTGCCTGGGATCTTCCTGCAGGAAACTTTTTCCATGGAAAGCAGCAGCCTCAGCTGGGTTTGGGTTGTTTTAAGGCTGGAGAGAAATCAGGGCTACAGCTGAGATGGTTCCTCAGGGTTTGTTTAGCACTTGAACACTTCCAAAGCTCTCAGGACGCTCTTTGGTGGCAGGAAATTTTGGGAAGAGATGAGGAGAAATTGCAGGAGCGGGGCTGTGTCCCCTCTGTGTCCCACCTGAACGTGGAACCTCTGGGGTCCCAAATCAAACCTGGTGGCACCGTGTGGCTGAGAAAACCCTGAGGGCAATCGGGTCCCTGCTGCAGACACGGGGCTACAACAGGGATTTGGAGATGAAATGGCATTCGGGGCTGTAATGGGAATTTGGGGCTGAAATTGGGATTTGGGGCTGAAATGGATTTGGGGCTGAAACCGGGATTTGGGGCTGAAATGGATTTGGGGCTGGAACAGGGATTTGGGGTTGAAATAGGTATTTGGGGCTGAAACAGGCATTTGGGGTTGAAATAGGGATATTTGAGACTGTAGCAGGGATTTGGGGCTGAAAGGGATATTTGGGGATGAAACAGGGATTTGGGAACAAACCAGGAATTTGGGGTTGTAAGAGGAATTTGGAGATGAAAGGGATATTTGGGGATGAAACCGAAGTTGGGGATGAAGCAGGAATTTGGGGCTGTAAGAGGCATTTGGGGCTGAAACAGGGGTTTGAGTCTGTGACAGGAATTTGGGGTTTGGGGTTTTACCAGGAATTTGGGGTTTTAGCAGGAATTTGGGGCTGGAACAGGGATTTGGGGTTGAAATAGGTATTTGGGGCTGGAACAGGGATTTAGGGCTGTATCCCCACGTCTGGCCCATGGTCACGATTCCATGATTCTGGCCAGAGGCTGGGCTCTGGCGCTGGATGCCAGCAGAGCTTCCAAAGCACCAGCCCCTTCCTAAGGAGGAGAGACTCAGCCTGACTAACAACTGCTTTAATTAAATCCAGCAATATCATTAACCCGCTGGAGTTCATCAAATTAGTATTGCAAATGAAAACTGCATTGGCCTCATTTTCAGGAGGCTGTTCCAAGAGGGAAAACAGCATTTTGCTCCCGAACTGGGTGTTTGGTTTGCTGATAAAACAAAACCTCTCCTTGACCCCCCTCGAGCTTTGGCTCCATTTAGTTCTCAACAAAATATTTGGTTTGGCCTTTCCTTGGTTTGATTTTTTGGTTTTTTTTTTTTTAGGGGGTGCCCATAGTGAAGACATTGACACCACAGAGAGGATGTGGAGAGAGAGAGGGAGAAATGGAGGACTTTTAAAAAAAGGACTTTGAGAGGAGGAGAAGGAGGAGGTGTTGGGATCTTTCCCCGAGCACATAAATCATTTGTGGAGTTCAAAATAAGCCAGCATCTGTGCAGGCTGGAGGGCTGCCAGGCATTCCCTTATCTCAGCTTTGCTCAGGGGTGACTCAGTACAAAACTCCCGAGGTGCCCACGGCAGTGTGCCCATGCCAAGGGCTCCGGGGCTGGGAGGGGGATTCCCACCTGCTGCAGAGGAAGGAAGAGGAGGGATTGGGATCCCCCCACCGGCACCCTGGCTCTCAGCCCAGGCCACTTTTCCTCGCTGCACTTGGAGGAGAGGCTCTTTAATAAATAGTTTTGTACTCAAGGTCTGGTGTCCTGCTGGCACGGGAACAAGGGGATGTCCCTCTGCCCAGGCTTGTCACAGCTGGCTGAAAGCTGGGCTTTTCCAGGGGAAAAAAAGTCCCTTTTTACCCATAGCTCATCCCCAAGCCTTTGAGTTTATACCTCTGGGAGCAGCACAGTTTTAAATCCTCCTCCGAGTTGAAATTGTGCCTCCAACAATGAAGATGCAGGGATGTGGTGTATTGGGATGCCGAGGATGTCTGAGGATGAAATGCCTGGATTGTGTTGTACCCACCAGGCTGAGATGATGGGAGTTGTTCAGCTTTGGTTCCATCATTTAATCACCCATTCCATCCATTTAATCACCCCTCTCATCCCTTGTGGAAAACTCATGGTGGTTTTGCAAGGCTGAGTAAAATGTAGGAGTCACGGAGTAAAAATCCCTTCAGGTGGAAAGGCCTCCAAAGGAGATCCTCCTCCATCTTTGAGCATTGCAGGGGCATCACTAAAACCAGGAGCTGAGGAGCCAACACTCCCCTGGCTCCATCAGCAGCTCCTGGAGGGCGTTCTGTGCCTTGGGAAGGATGGGAATGGATGCCATGGATCCAGCCAGCCCCACATCGCTGGAACACAGAGGCCTTAACCCCAGGGATGAGGCAACCTCGTGCCTTTGGGAACACTTTCCAAGCTGAACTCTCCACCTCTGGCCCGGCTAAGCTCAGGTGGCCTCAGCAGCAGCCTGGGGGCAGCTCCACCATCTCCTGGGGACCATTATCACCTCACGCAGCCCCCTCACATCTGCTCCAGGCACAGGGAGGGTTTAACTCCAGCAAAATCCTCCTGCATTTCCAGTGTTTGCAGTTGTTTTCTCCATCAGGAGCTGGTGCTGTGCTGCTCAAGGGCTCTGGCTGTGGCACTGCCACCCCTGGGGGACATCCAGGGGGCTGCCAGCCCCATGAGATGCAGCTCCTTGCTCCCCGTGGTGATCAGGTATTAAATGCCTCAAACTCACACAGCTGGTAAATCCTCCATTGGGGAAAGGGAGAATTCTCCAGGCTGGATTTGGGAATGTCAGGGATGTGAGCTGACTTGTCTGGAGCAACCGCGAGCTCCAGGCGTGGCTGAACTGGCACCAGGGCAGGGATGGCAGCGTGTGGATGGCATCACCCTCCTGGCCCTGTGCTCACTGCCCCCACCCTCCAGCAGGATCTCAGCCTTTCCCAGCTGGAAAAGCTCTGGAGAACACCTCTGGATTTTCCTGGAGCTTTGTAGCTTGGCACCACCACCAGGATTTGCTTTCCTGGATGTTCCATCTGCTGCTGGGATCAGCTCAGCTGGGTTTGGAGTCTCCTGGTGCTGGGAACACACCTGGAATGTTCCAGGCTGCAGGGATGGGACAGCACCATCTCTTGCCAGCAGCACCCAAAGGATCCACCAGGAAGGACATTTCCCAGCTGAATCCCAGGCTCCCAGCAGGAACCAGAGATCTTTGGAGGTGTGGTGATGAATTCACCCTCCCAGTGCCCTTTTGAGCCTGAGAGTTACTGCCAGCCTCAGATAAGGAGACATGAACAGGCTTGTCCCACATCCCGCTGGAAAACTGGCAGCAGAACCAGGAACAGAGCAAGGTTCTCTTCTTCTTGGACCAGAAAATTCCAGAAAGCTGAAAATTTAGCTATTTTAGTGGCTGAAATTAGCTTTTAGTTATTGTCAGCCCTCTCTGTCATCCTCATTTCCACAGGGCAAAACAGTGGCAGGACCATCCTTCTCATGCCCCAAGTGACACAATTCCAAAGCTGAATTCCCAGTTCCTTTTATTGGAAAAGATTTCTCCTCCATCCCCCACTGATTTTCACAAGGATGAAAACGTGGAGCAGTGCTGTGACCCTGAGCACCGAGCATGGCCTGGCACGCCATTCCCACCAGGAATAACCCCTCAAACCTCTCCAGGAACACATTTGGCTGCTGGATAATCCTCTCTTCCCATCCTTACTTATTAGCAGGAGGTCAGAAAAGATTCCTGTGCCCCATTCCCCTGCCAGAACCGTGAAAACTCTGGACTACTCCAATTAATTTGGAAAATGCAGCGGGATAAAAGCCGTGTGTAAGCACGGAGAGAACCAGACCTGGCTTCTGCAGGTATCTGTCTTGATGAGAGGTAATTATATCCTTCTAATTAATTGTTGGCTCATGGCAGCAAAGGTCTGACTTGCAGGGACAAGTCTGGAAAGAGGGAAGAAGCCCTGGGATGGGAAGCAGCGACGTGGGAGGACGCAGCATTCTTTTCCCACATCGAGGAGCTGCAGGACGTGTTAATTCAGCTCTGGAATTTCGCTCCCAACCTTTTATGGTGAAAAAATGGGGCTCTCCTTGGACTTTGCAAATACATGTTCCAGCTGAAATCCAAGCTGTGCGTGAACTCCCGGCCGGCAGCTGCTCACTTGGATGTGCTGAGCACGGGATATGCAAAAATTCGGGAAGCTCCGAGCTCCTGGAGGCTCCCAGGCCGCCCCATGTGAGCTGATGTCATGGTTTTATCTGAGGACAGCTTCTCATGGCTCTGTCTTGTCTTCCCAAGGCAAGAACTGAACGAAAGAATTAATTTTTAATGCAGTTTTGGAGGGATTGATTCTCACTCCTGCTGCCAGGCTGTTCCTGAAAGCTCAGAAATCCTGGATCCAGGTGATTTGTGGGGTTTGGAGGTGAAGAGTTCCCTTTAACCCTTCTTTTACAGTGCACACCCCACCAAGCTGGGAATGAAAGTGAAGGCCTCGTTTTCTGCAGCTCTCCAATAATCCCTTAATTCCTTAGTTCGGTAAACAGCGGTGTAGGAAGAAGAGATTTCCAACCTTGACTCATTCCCGTGGAAACACTTGACAACAAAAGCAGAGCTAGAATGTGTTAGAAGACCAGTTAGGCTCTTCTGAGTCATTTAATTAGAGTGAGGAACTTTCCCTGCCTATGGAAATCTCGGGCTGGAAAGGGTGTGAAACCAACTCTTGCCTAATTAGGCTCGCTCAGAAGCGAGTCCAAGGCCGTGTGTGATGCAGGGATGTTCACGCTTTTCCAGGGAAATGTGCTTTAGGAGCTGCTGAAATGGGAGATGTTCTTACTGTGATGTGGAAGCCCCAAATTGCTGACCACCATCCCTCCATCCATCCCTCCATCCATCCATCCCTCCATCCATCCATCCATCCATCCATCCCTCCATCCATCCATCCATCCATCCCTCCATCCCTCCATCCATCCCTCCATCCCTCCATCCATCCATCCATCCCTCCATCCATCCATCCCTCCATCCATCCCTCCATCCATCCATCCATCCATCCATCCATCCCTCCATCCATCCATCCATCCGCCATCCCTCCATCCATCCATCCATCCATCCATCCCTCCATCCATCCATCCATCCATCCCTCCATCCATCCATCCATCCATCCATCCCTCCATCCCTCCATCCATCCCTCCATCCATCCATCCATCCATCCATCCATCCCTCCATCCATCCCTCCATCCATCCATCCATCCATCCATCCCTCCATCCATCCATCCATCCGCCATCCCTCCATCCATCCATCCATCCATCCATCCCTCCATCCATCCATCCATCCATCCCTCCATCCATCCATCCATCCATCCATCCATCCATCCATCCATCCGCCATCCCTCCATCCATCCATCCATCCATCCATCCATCCCTCCATCCATCCCTCCATCCATCCATCCATCCATGCTGCTGCTGTCCGAGCTCCAGCTCCTGGAAATGTCTCATTTTTGCACACACCACAGCAGCAGCTCAAAGGAAGCAGAGGAAGGGAGCAAAGCTCTGCGTTTCATCTCGCTGGCTGCAGGCAGAGCTGCTGAAAATCCAGGCCAGGGCCCCCGTGACCCAGAAATGTCCTGTTTGACCCGGGGCTTGGTTGAAATCTCATTTTTGTGCAGCCTCCCTCTGAGAGCTCCTCCTGAAGCCAATCCCTCGTCAGGGCCGTGCGGGAGCTGCCTCCACAATTTGAGTTAATTAGAAATCTGGGGATCTGGGAGCGAGGACTCGCAGGAGCAGCTTTTGCTTTTGCAGCAATCATGAGTTTCCTAAAGCAGAACATTTGCTGTTCTTATTTTTCAGCTGCCCCATTCCCGTGGATCTTGCATCTCCCAAAGCCCAGAAAAATTATTCTCCCAAAGGATTTCTCCTCTCTGTGTTTGCTTTACAGGAGCTCCAGGCTCTGCCCAATCCTCACTTCTCTGGTTGTCTCTGGTGCTTTCCCCTCATGGATGCCCATGGCTATCTGGCTTTTCCCCCCTGAAATTCCTGAGGTTTTTCTGCAGCTCAGAGCCGGATTAATCCCAGCCTGGCACCCTGCAAGCTCCACAAATGGTGAAATGCAGCTCTGAACTCGTCCCCACGTCTTTATGGTGGGAAATGTTGTGCCTGAGGGACAGAAAACAATAAAAATCAACGCCTGAGCGCGTGAAGAGTTTCAAATGGCTCCAAAAAAAAAAAAATTCCTGCAATGTTTCCAAGAGTCTGTGCTGCTGTTACTCATTCACACGGGCAGGAATTACAAATATGTGTGTGCAGCCAGGAAAGCTTTGGGTCACCGAATATTTGAGGCTCGGGGAGGAATGAAGGGGGCTGGGGGGAGGAGAAATGCCCTGAACTTCCTCGGGATAACGAATCCACCTCGGTGGTGCCGCAGCCAGAAAATGACATTTCTCATTGGCTGAGTTTTGTGCTCTTCAGCAATAATTCCGAGCTGCTTTGCCTTCGGGGAAGTGGGAGGAATCCAGAGGAATGGGTAAGGACATGCAGTACTGACCTAATCCCGTGCACTTTTCCCTGGAAGCTGCTCCCAGAGCCTTCCTTTGGTCCCCAGCACCCACTGGGGATCGGCCAGAGCTGGGTGAGGAGTGGGGATTACACAACTTCAGTTGTTTTCTCCAGCCCAAAATGGGATGCAAGCAAAAGGATTTCAAAATTCCTTGTGAAATGAACTCCATCCTTTGACTAAAAATGTTCCAAGTTTACTCATTTCCTTATCCATCTCGGAGACTACATTATAAACAAATCTTGGAATTTAATAGCTCATCATAAAAAGGGGTTAAACCTGAAAGTTGCAACCTTAGCAGAGAATTTCAACTCAGCAAGTTCCTAATACCAAATTCCACTGAAATCCAAGAAGTTCTGCAAAACGAGCTCTGCCTTCAGCATACCAATATTTGTGATGGAAAACCATCCTGTCAGAAAATTTTTTTGCTGCTCCAGGCTAGAATTCCCTAACAAACACTTTTCCTGTCTCCCCAGCAACTGGCACTGCTGATCCTGTGTGAGGAATTTCCATAATTAACCTGCAGGAACCGAGAAAGAAATCTTTTTGTCTGCAGGATATTCTCCAACAACATCTAGGAATCATTTCGCTCTGAGCTGAAGCACAAGAAATTCAGAGGGATTTCTCCGTCCATTTCTATGGATCTTCAGGCCTAGCTCAGATTAGAGTTCAGAGATCACTGTAATGCAACTCTGCTGTTCCTTCAAATTCCAAAGGGGGGGTTGGAAAAAAAAAAACCCACCCAAAACTCAAAACAATCCTTCCTGGTTGTTGAAATCCAATCTTGTGTTATCATCCAGATGAAGGACTCGCAGGCTTTGATCCCTGTGGACACAAGTCCTTCCCAAGACGTTTGTGCTGCTTTTGTACCAGCCAGGAATGCACAACAGCAGCAGGAATTTAGACAAAACCCTGGAGTTCCAGCTGTGGGCTGGGAAGGCAGAGTTTTGGCATTCCTGCTCGCTGGAGGCTGTTCCTGCCCCACCATCCCAAGGCAGGGAATGTCCTTGAGCTCCGTGTGATTTCATGGATGGCAGAGCAACCCTGACGTGCAATTTGTTCTTCCAACAAACCATAAATATGGAACAGCAGAGCTGGATCTGCACGAGATCATTGCACTGCTTTTATCCAGGAGTTTTCCCGCTTCGGATGTGTTTATCTAAAAGGAACAATTCTGCTGCAGGGGAGGTTTGATCTGAGGCGATTCCCCAGCTGGTGGGATAAGGTCAAACAGCCATAAGGAACAGCATGGGGTCTGAACTTGACCCCTCACAAGAATCCCCTTGTCCCATCCCTGCAATGTCCCAGGCCAGGCTGGACAGGCCTTGGAGCAGGCTGGGATAGTGGAAGGTGTCCCTTGGGATGAGCTTTAAGGTTCTTTCCAACCCGAACCATTCTGGAATTCTCTAAGTGGCCCTAAAGCATTTCTCTGGCTCCTAGAAGATGTTTTCTATTCCCAAAACACGAAGCTTTTCCGGAGGCAGAGTTCAGATCTAACTGAATAATCCACGTGATTTTCGTGGCTTTTACAGAGCCTCCTTGGCTGGCTGGGGTGATGGGGAGGGAGTGATCACCTCCAACAAAGTCCTCACTTCTCTGGTGCTGCCTTGGGCTCCTGGAAAAATCATTTCTCTGCTGTCTTATCCCTCTGTAAAGGGGAGAGAACCTCCCACCTCGGGACACCTCTGGATACAGCCCAGGAGCTGCAGGTCCTGCAGGACAGACCCCAGGGCTGGCAGCAGGGATGGGATTCCATCCTGCCTGTGAGTAATGACACCACAGCCGCGATTTTAAACCACCTCGGCCTCTGTCTTAATATCCTGCCTTCATTAAGGGCTTTTAAAAAACATTCTGCCTTTGGTAAAGCTTTGCCCTCAGCTCCTGAAACTTGGAATAGCTGAGGTTTCGTTCTCATCCAAGGCTTAGCACCCGAGGACCTGTCAGTCAGGTGAGGGAGACTCACTGGTGTCTCGAGCTGATTTTATGGATTTATGCAGTTCTCTCCCAGCGCTGGAGTCACAGCCGGATTTCTAAATGCCAAAATAGAGATTAGAAGAGTGTCAAGCTTCATTTTGTTTTCAGTTCACAGCTAATTAGCATTGATTTCCATGCCGTTGTTCCTGCATAGTATTCTGCCGACATCACGAAACGGGAGAGGCTCGTTCTCACCCTGCCACCACCGATTTTAAACCCTCCTCAGAACAGAAAGGACTTTGGGGTTTGGGTTCGGCAGCCAAAGCTCCGTCCCTTGGCAGGGTGTGAGCCACGCGTGGCAGTCGAGCTCCTTGAAGCTGATTTTTCCCGAAGTGAGAATTCCCTGGGAAGGCAGTGCGGTTTGAGATTCGAAGTCCTGACGGGAGAAGTAGCAGGAGCTCCTTTTCCAACATCTGCAGAACGTTAAGGATGGGGAATGATCCTCTAGTGGGAATTAGCGGGTATTTGCGACCTCGCTGCTTCTCTGCTGTCCAACAGGCCGGCTAAAGTCGTGGCATCTCAGAAGGAAGAGAAATAATCTCTTTTCAAGAAGTCGAACGGGACATTGATAAACCCCACCATAACGAAGGGTCTAAATTCAGGGTAGTGACCCTAAATGAGGCTGGGATTCCACCCTGGCCCAGAAAATGTGCAGGTGTCCCTCCGTAGCTGCTCGTTAAGGTGACAAAATCACTCCTGAGTTTTGGAACAATTAAAAAAAAAAAAAAACCCTCTCAGACGTGCTCGTGGACTTAATGCCCATCCTCACGTCTTCCCGAGGGATCGCTTCCACCACGCAGGAAACACGCATTTCCTAATCCGCAAATGTCTGACCTTAAACCTCGATAATGTTCTTTTAATGTGCCTTTAGCTGCACACCAGCAGCGCGGAGGAGGGGTGGGATGTGTAAAATCCATGTTTTATGTATATTATTCAATATTTTCCACGGATGCTTTAGTGGTTGGCATTGCAGGGAGAGAGATCTGGAGAGCAATTTTAGATTTAAATCATCGAGGAGTTATTCTGAAACTAAAAGCACTTGTTCTCAGATGGTTTATTACAGTCATAGAAAGTGCTCAGGCAGATTATTTGTGAGGGGAGAAAAATGTATTCTGATATTCCCATGAAATCTTAGATGGGATCAGGAGTCATTACCACGCCAATCCCAAATTGTGTGTGTGTTATTAATATACACATCATGATTTCTGAGATGGAAAGAGGAGAAGCTGTGAAAGGCTCCGATCAGATCTGGAGCAAAATGGGGAATTTGAATGAAGCAAAGCGCAAAACTCAGCCCTACAAATCCAAAGTCCAGACTGCGTGTGAGAAATCCTGGTGGGAACATCAACCCCCACTGCATTATCCCCACAGTCACCGAGATATGGGAAAAGGCATTAAACTGAAGGGTTTGACATGAATAATGGGTTTATGGGGATTAACAGATCTGGAGCAGCTTCCCTGAGGAATTCCAACAAGCTGGCGGCTTCCAAGGTTTGTCCCCAGTGCCCAAAACACCCGAAATCCCTGGGGATGGGATGGGCTGGGTGATGTTGGCAGCAAACAAATCAGGCAAGGATGATATCACCGGCAGCTGCTGATGGAAGCTCTCTGCTCACGATGAGTAAAGTTTCCTTGTGCGTTAAAGTTTCCACATTCCAAGCATAGCTGGATGCAGGCAGATTTTCCACGGGATCTGTGTGAGGGAGATGTCTCCTCCAGGACGACAGAAGAGACCAATTCCTCCTCTGAGGAAGCCCAAGCACCAAGGAATGGGCAGCATCAGCTTTGGTCCATCTCGTGTCCATCTGCGTGGAGGTGCCCGGTGGATTGATCAGGAGCAGATGTTCACACCCAGCTCCCACTCAGGATGAACAAAGAGCTCTTTCAACCCCAGCTTTTTCTTCTTCTTCTCAAGATATTCCTTCGTTGGTGAATTTGACTCCCAAAGTACCTGAGCTGCAACTCCAGAGCTCCATCCGACCTTCCTTTGCCCATGAGGCTGCCTCGTGTTCCAGTGTGGAGCAGAGAAGGGAAAAAAAATCAGGATTTTCTGCCCTTTGGAGAACACCTGAGAGCATTTGCACAACTTTATTTTTCCAGATTTATCTCCTGTTCCAACACTGAACAGAAGGGAGAAACTCAGCTTCCTGTGAGCATTGTCTCCACTGCTTATTCCTCCCATTCCAGTGTTTTCCTAAAGAGCTGGTGGACAGCAGGGATGGATGGAAACTGCAAAGGAGCAGCTTTTAATTTAAAAACATAAAAAGGAGGTAGAAATCTGTCTGCCCCTGGGCCTTACAAATAAGGCACAGGCAGCAAATTTTAGTGTTTTGCACATTGTTTCCAAACAGAAACCAATTCTTTGGAAATGAGTAATCTGACCAGTGACACGCCGGAACAAACCCCCAAAATATCAGCACTGAGTTTTGAAATGTCATATTTGAGATTCTCTCATGTGAGTCAGGGCAGCATCTCCCCCGTGGTCAAACAGCCACGAGCCAACATCCCTTTTTTTCCAGGATGTTGTTTGAAAACTTGATGAATTGCTCACGTTTCAGCCCAGAACTGACACGGGGTGAGTTCACGACCTGGGTGACTCAAGAGATAAGAAGGTGCTGCCACCCCTGTGTCCGGCTGCTCCAGAAAACGGGGCTGGAGGCAGGAGAGGACACAGGCTCTGCTCCAGCCCTTCTTCCAGGGATTCCATACGATGTCACTGTTAGGGACACGAAAGGACAAAGCAGGCAGCAGGAGGTCAAGCAGGAAAGTTATTTCTCTGCCTCTCTATATACAATTTTACAAGCAGGCCAAGATTGGCTACGCAGGTAGCCGCTTCTTCCACCTCGTAGGTGAACATCACCATCAACCATCTTTTCTCCTCCCAGAGGAGAAATACGTAAACAAATAGATAAATTCAAAAAATATACATAGTTTACTTGAAGCTGGGTAAGAACAAAGTGCAAACAGTGAAAAGCAGGTAAACTTGAGGCAACAATACGGAGCCATACGGGAAAAGAGAGCAGCTCTTGAGGGAGATGAGTGCCTCGAGCGGCTCACAAACCAGCCCTTGTTCAGGGCTCTGCTTTCAGGAGCGATGCTCAATCCTCGGCTGAACCTCAGCCAGCTTTGCTCGGGGTTGTGTCCAGGAAGAGAAAAACAAAAAAACCAACAGGAGGATGTTGATGGTTGAGGAGGCACCGATGTCTGCTCTCGGTGCCAGGGACAGCGCTGGGGGAATGGCTGGAGCTGTGTCCGGGCGTGTTTAGGGTGGGTTTTAGGACAAGGCTCTTCCCGCAGAGGGTGCTGGGCACTGCCCAGGCTCCCCAGGGAATTCCCAAGGCTTCCAGGACTCCAGGAACATTTGGACACTTCTCCCAGGGATGCCCGGGGTGCGATTTTGGGGTGTCTATACAAGGCCAGGAGCTGGATCCATGATCCTTGCGGTACCTTCCCACTCAGACTATTCCACGATTCTGTGTTTTTGTGGTATCCCGGCTCACTCCTTGTGACCGTGTTTTGAGGGAAAAGCCCCTTTGCTCACCATCACAAGCACCATCTCTTTTTTTACCTGCACCATCCTTTTTTTACCTGTCTTCATCCCTTCTCATCTCTCCTCATTCCCCTCAGCTCTCCTCAGCTCTGCCCACCATCCCTCACCCCAGCCCGAGGCACCGCCTGAGGGACCCCCGACCACCTCTGGGAGGCCGCAGGGCCCCCGACGCCGCAGTTCCCCTTTCACAGCGCTGACATTTACAGATAAAATCCATCAATAAACGCCACGACCTCCTCCTTTATCGCCGCCATCGCTCTGAGGGCGCCGGACCCCCCCCGCCATTGCCCCCCCATTCCCGGCGTCCCCTAGGGGGCGCACTGCCCCGGCGGCGCGCGGCGAGGGGGCGTGACTCACGCGGCGGCGGGCGGTGATTGGCGGGCGGGAGGCTATATATAGAGGCGGGCGGCGGGGGGACAAAGCAGTGAGCGCGGGACCGGCGGGCGGGCGGGCGGCCGAGGGGGCGGCGGCGCTTCCGCAGCTCTGCCTCCTCCACCGCGGCGGCTTTATCGTGTTTTTCGCATTATTTTTGCCTTTTCGCGAGAAGACCGGGCGTGGTTTGGTTTTTTGGCTGGGTGTTTTTTTTTTTTTTTTTTTTTTTTTTTTCCTCCTCTCTCTTCTGTTGTGGCCGGCCGGAGGGGGACTCTAAGGGGAGATCAATGAAGGAAAGAAGAGCGAGCCAGAAGTTATCGAGCAAGGCGGTGATGGATCCTAACCAGAACGTGAAGTGCAAGATCGTGGTGGTGGGGGACAGCCAGTGCGGGAAGACGGCGCTGCTCCACGTCTTTGCCAAGGACTGCTTCCCCGAGGTGAGCGGGGCTGGGCTGGGCTCGGGGGTCGGGACCGGGGCTCGGGGATCGGGACCGGGGTCGGGGCTCGGGGCCGGGTCGGGGCTCGGGGCGGCGGCGATGGACGCGGGCTGACCGTGCGCTGTCTCCCCGGCAGAGCTACGTGCCCACCGTGTTCGAGAACTACACCGCCAGCTTCGAGATCGACACGCAGCGCATCGAGCTCAGCCTGTGGGACACCTCGGGTGAGCGCTGCCGTTCTCAGGCCGGGAATTGGAGCTGGGGAGGGGATGGGGAGCCCGCCGGGGCTCCGCGTGAGGCTGCTGCTGCTGCTGACGGCTTTTTGGGACAAAAAAATTAAAAATCTCAGTTATCCTTGAAGGATCTCCTCGGCTGAGGGTGTGGGGAAGCGGTTTGTCGGCATTGCAGGGGAATGTGTTCTCAGCTGTTCGTGGCTGGAAGGAGCTTTTCTGAGGAGCTCCGGGGGTGCCTCGGCTGCCTGCAAACCCCGCTGTGCCTTGCAGGAGCCGGAAAGGTGCTCCTGTGCTCATGGGGAATTATTTCAGCTCGTTTTGGAGCTCCTGGTGGCCTCCTTCATGCCTCCTCGGGTTTGGTTTATTTTTTTTTTGCAGAACGCAGCACTTTTCTTCCCGGTGTTTTAAGAGAGTCTTTAAGGCCAAAGGGAAAACCTTTAGAATTCATCTGTGGTTTTTTTCTGAGATGCTGAGGGAACCTATCCCCCATCAGGCCTGAAGGTCCTCTTCTTTCTTCCAGTTTTGGCTGGGAGAGGCTGAGGGGTTTGGTGTTTGGCTGCCTCTGCTCGCGTGTTGAGGCAGGAGCTCCTCTAGACCCAGAAATACCATTAATTATCATTTGGATAATTGGGCTGCGCTCACAGCCCGGGCAGCTGAAGGAGCACCCCAAAATTACTGCCTCAGTGCTGGAGAAACTGAGGATGTCCAGGGGAGGGAATGATGACACCGGGAATCATTATCAGAAGTGTGGATCAACATCATCTGCAGAGATGATTGGGGAAAAAAAAACACCAAAAAAACCCCAAAAAACCTGCAGGAACTTGGCAGAACACACAGTCTCCCTCTCTTTTCTCCGTGTAGAAATGGCTCGTTAGTGCTGGATTTGGAGCCGGCAGTTTCTCCTCAGGGTGACAGCAGTTCTTTTACCAGGAATGAAAATGTTAATCCGTGTTTAAAAGAGGAGTTTAGGCGGCGGGTTGGCTTCCCTCTTGCTGTTGAGGAAATGATTCCAAATTCTTGCAACACGATTACTGGGAAAAGGCAGCCTCTGCCCACAACCAGTATCAGCTTTGCTCTGAGATGAATTTTTTTTTTTTTTTTCTTCATCTTATGCCAAGTGAGACTTGCAGATTTCTGGAAGTATGTCTGGTTGGAGCTTTCATGCTGATTACTAAGCTGCCTGGAACTCTGGAGCAAGGGCTTATTAAAAAATTAATAGTTATTTTGGAAAAAAAAATAAATGTTATCTTTATTAAAACACAACCCACAAGGCGGGCTGGACGTGGGAAGGTTTGGAATCTGTTTGTCAAAGGCTGGAGACACCCATGGAATGAAATATTCCCTAGCACTTCAAAAGACAAAAGCAGTGGAAGAAAAAACACCTGCCAGCCTTTGTCCTCTGTCCTGGAACCCAGAGAAAGAAATGGTGGTTGAATCAGAAGCCTGAGACCGAATGAGTGATTTGTCTGCCATCCCAAACTGAAGAGGAAATGTTGGAAAAATCCAGTGCTTGCTTTTACAGAGTGTTTACTGAGTGGATCCTCTGGCTGTGGGACTCTGCATGAGGAAATTTGGAATTTGGGCTCCATGAACATCCCTTCTCACCCACTGCAAAATGAAAAAAAAACCCAAACCCAACAGTGCCCATTAACCCAGAGCAAAAATCACATCAGCAGATAAGAGACAGCAGAAGATAAGGGAGTGTTTTAGCCTTATCTGAAAGGCTTGGTAATTTAATTTTTACAAGTCTTTGTCCTGGTCCTCTGCTGGGTCAGAAGAGATGTCTGAATGGCATTTTTTTAAAGCAGGACTAAATCGAATTAAGTTGAAAAGATGGCTGATCATTGCAACACAGGGGAGGTGATGGCTGCAGGTTTCGTGGTGCTGGAATATCTCCTGGGAAGGGGAGAAAAGATGCTGTTTGTTTAATTGAGTTTATTGCTCTGTGCTCCAGATACTTCCAGGATGGCTCAATCAGTATTTTGTATTCATCTTTAACTCTTTTTTATTTCTTTTTTTCTTCTTTTTTTAACTGGGAGTATTTAACAGCCTCGCCAATCAATCCCTTGAATTAAAATTAATAATTGAGTTTTACAGCGAATCCTTTGGAAGGATGTACTGCCACCTCCAACTCTTTTTTTTTCTTTTTTATTTTTTTTTTCTCTCTGAGAAAATCTGTGGGCATTAGCTAAAATAGTTGTGTTAGGGTGAGAACAGGCCCTGCTGCCACGATTTTGGCTTATAATTCTTTATATGCCAACAAGAATAATGATGTGTTTTCACTGGAGAACTTTTAGGTGTCGTGCACTTGATAGAAAAATTTGAATTTTGAATTCCTCGGGGGGGGTTTGTTGTTGCATCTTGGATTTGCCCATCGAAATATGGGACAAGTAAGAGTGGGGATGGAAGAGGGGAAAGATTCATTATTCAAATGTTTGCCGGTGCTGTCTAGTTCTGCAAGTCATTAGGAGGATTTAAATTAGCCACAGCGTTCAGGGGAGCACTTGCCAAGTTGGAATTTCCATGGGGTTTGGGGCTCGCAGCCCTCTCTCGGAGCAGGAATGTCTGGTTGCAATCTCCCTGCACCATAAATTACTGGCCTCTGTGGTAACTTGTGGCACTCCCGAGCTGTTTGGGAGCTCTGTGCTTGTTGTGTGAGGTGGAATATTAAAACTTTCTCCAGGTTAAAGCTTCGTCTTGTACTTTCAGGGCCGCTGTGATGGGAAAAAAATCTCTTATTAGTTGGCTTTATCTGGCATCTAATCTGCATTTATCAAGGTGGTTTTTTTTTTTTTTTGCCTCCTTTGGTATTTATATTTCTTGCTAGGACAGCAGCAGCTGTGGCTTGGAAATACCATTAATTAGGTGTGCATACCTGTGTCTCCCTAAAATGTGTTTTAGGGGGTTTCTTTATTGCTTGAACTGTGGCTACCCCAATGAAATAATTCTCAGCAGGGCCAGAAATGCTTACAACTGCTGGGGATTAGCAAGTAATTAAATCCAGAAGGGCCTTGGAGCTGCGAGTCAAGTCAGTTTTGCCATGAGTCTTGTCTGTGTACAATGTACTCGGTGTCCATATAAAAACAGAAATTAATTGGAAAGTTTCGTGCTGAAAGCTTTCAGGGGAAAGCTGAAACTTGGAGGAATTAAAGTTGCTAATTCCCCAAATTCCCTGGCAGTAAGGACTGCAAAGGAAAGGGCCAGTTGCTCTCTTTGCCTCCCAGTCCTCTTGCAGCTTGAATTCACTGATTTTTCTGGTTGTAATTGCCCATTTTAGCGGGTTTTTCTTGTTCCTTTTACAAGGGAATGAATTAGAATCGATACCTGGGAATACCAAGTGCCCTCCCAAAGTTCTCCCTTGGAGCTGTGAGCACACAAAAAGCTGGGAATACTTTTCCTTGGAGGTAACCTGCGCTGAAAATCCACCTCAGCAATCCCAGAGATGTTATTTCTGTTTTTTTATTTTATTTTTTGGAAGGAGGAAAAGCCATCAGCAGTGAATCAGCTCCTTGGAGCAGGCAGCGTTTGCTGTGTTTTCTGTGATAATTAGTGAGCCCAAGGCTTTAGGAGTGAGAATGCTGCTGTTCATCTGTTGTTCTTTCACTTGACTGGGCTCCAAAAGGCTCCAGAGCCTAATTCCTGGTGGCTGCTTGCTGGTGTGGAAATAGGAAAAGTCTTGCCTGTTACTGAGCCCTCCTGGCCTCGGGATGTGCAGCTGAAGCCTCCTGGTGCTTTACATCTCCAGCACCTTCAAGTAGTGCTGCACCACCCCAAAATTAAATATTCTTCCCCTTTTTAATGATGTCATTCTGCTCTTTATTAAGATAATACTATTTCAGCTTAAGCTTGGCATCCCCTGTGGGCCAAACCCAACCGTGTTGGCTGGGGAGGGGTTTTATTTCAGCCTAAAAGCTGCGTTTCTGTTGGGCTCTGCCTTGAAAAACATAAGGTTTCAAAAGCAGATCGTCCTTCGTGTTGCAAGTGTTTTTGGCTGAAATCGTTGAAGCCGCCGAACAAATTAAATAAAAGAAAAAAAAAAAATAAAAGTAGGAGGATTGCAGCTGGAGTAGATGTCCAGCACAAAGGAAAAAATGAACTGCAGCCTTATCAGCAGCTCCTTGATAAAACTTGAAAAACCACCCCGTGGCATCCTTGCCAAAAAATGTTTTATTTTGCAGGAACAGAATCCCAAACACAAATAGGCTTTTTTTTTTTTTTTTCCTCCTCTTCTTCCCCACAAATACCACGGCTCCTGTTCCAACATTCTCCTTCTGTTTTCGAGGGTTGGCACGGCTTCAAATCTACAGAGGAACATGAAAAAGAGGAGGGAGCAGCAGCAGCGGGCTGGGCTGGGCTCAGCTTGTCTGTCCAGACTTGAGCAGAGCCTCATTCCTCACATTCCTGCCTTCTGAGGCTTTCTCCGGGCAAAGGCATCCAAATGCCAGCCTGAATAGGGCCTGCACAGCGAGGGCTGCAGCCCCTCTTCATTTGCACAGGAATAAAAGGGGTTTTTTTGGCTTCGAAATGAGAGCAGGAAATTTCCTCTGGTGGATCCTGCGAGTCGCAAATGGGGCTCTGTTTGTTCTGCCACACACAGACACACCGCCAGCCTCAGAGAAAAGCCGGGGAATATCCCTCCTAAGCTCGCTAAAAAATGCTTTTATTCCAGCTCGGGAGAAATTCAGACGGGGGAGGAAAAAGAGGGAAAAAAAACAAAACCATCCAAGCAAAGCAGCTCTGGCTGCTGGGATGAGAAGGAGTCTCCAGGGTGGAGGTGGGGACTCTGTGTGTACATAAACACATCTCCTGGACATATATGGGCTCCCTGGAGCTGCTGAGTGAGCCCAGAGGTATTTGTGTGAGGAATGAGTTTCTGGGCGAGGCTTTGCTGAGACTCTCCTCTAGGCAGCACCAGTGAAGGATTCCCTCCATCCTGCCCTTGCCAGGGAGATGTGGCAGTGCTTTAATGGCACCTGGGTGGCTTCTAGTGACACTTGGTGCTGCAGCTGCTCTTGTCCAGGAGAATAAACTGAGGCCTGAGGCTCGGGGATAAATAACCCGGCCCCGGGGTGCAGGACAGGGCTGTAATGGCACCGCTGCAGATAGTGGGGTGTAATTAGCAGTGCAAAATGCTCATTGATAGCTGCAGCCGGTCCTTAACTCCGGGTCACCTCGCTGAGAGCTGAGATTTGTTCCCAACGCGTCATTTTTGTGCTGAATTCAGCTGAAATGGGCTGTGAAGAGCCTTTTCTGACAGCTGCCTCTCTTGTCAGATTGGCATCGTTTTTACAGAGATGAGCGTTCCAATGAAAGCCTCGTTCACCAAATTACCTTCTGCTACCTACTTTGGTAATGCTTCAGCTCCCCATGTGTTATTCCTCCTTTCAAAAACAACATTCCTGGGATTCTTGCCTCCTTCCCCGTGCAGGAGGAGCCAGTCCAAGTGGAGTCATCTGCGAGCCCTTCACACCATTCCCCTGCTCGTGCCACAGCCCTGAGCTGTCTGCCAGGGAAAAACTGCAGGAATTCCTCTCTTCTTCTTCAGAACCTGAGCCTTTACAGCCACTTAGTTCTGGAGAGCTGGGAAATAAGGGAGATAATGAGCTGATAACCCCCCAAACTCCTGGAAATTGGGTTCTTGTGGTGGGTGTTCCATGCTGGCTTTCAGGGTCTGGCGTGTTTCAGGATTTTTTTCATGGGGAAAATACAGAAATAAGGATGGATGATGGCTGAGAAAATGGATTTTAAGTTGCCCAGGCCCTTGCCCTGCTGGGCCACTGAGCTGGTTTAAATGCCCTTTTAAATGCATTAAGGAATGGATTTTCCTCAGGAAGTGGAGCTCAGCACGGTTAAGGCCAAACCTAATGGTGGTTGAGTGACTGCAACTTCTTAAAAAATCCTCAGATTTTTTAAAATTTTTTATTCCCCCAACCTGTTGCCAAATTCACCAGATGATTAAAACACGATTTTTAACTGTGGATGGGTTTTAACTCTTCACATTGTGACTGTTGTTAAAGGGAAACAGAAACTCCCTTCACAGGCCTGCAAAGTAAAACAAGCACAAAGAGCAGTACAGTACCTACATCTGTTCCCCCAGATTACTAAATTAGCTTTGATCTTGTTGATAAAAATCTGGTTTATGGGCTAAACATAAACATTTATTGCAAGCTTTATTGGTTTACAGATTAATGAGGCTTTTTGTGACAGATAACTTGCGTGCCTGCCTACAGGATTGGGATTTTTTCCCTGCTGGAAATCTGTTTCCTGCAACAAGTTCTTTAATTTGAAGCAAGAGTTTCTTCTAAACATTGCCAATGTGACAACTAAAGAGGCTTTTTTTTTTTTGCACTTGGAGCTGTTTGTTTTAAATTAGCTGTTTGACAAATCAAAACTTCAAATCTGCTTTAAGAAAAAAGCCTTTTGGAGTCCAAGGGTTTTGTTGGGGCTGGGCTTTAAACTTGGGCTGACCCCATTTCCTTCTCCTTGGGAGCATCCCCAGCGTTTGGTGGGTGATGGATCGGTGAGGGGCCAGCACTAAAAGCCTCCCCAGGCTTTTCTGGGTGAGTGCAAGGAGAGGAAATCAGCAATTAATGACGAGATGTTGTTTGTTTTCCCTGCAGGGTCTCCTTATTACGACAACGTCCGCCCGCTCTCCTATCCCGACTCCGATGCTGTCCTGATCTGCTTTGACATCAGCCGCCCAGAAACCCTGGACAGTGTCCTAAAAAAGGCAAGTGTTGGAGCCAAGCCCTGAGCACGGGGCTCTGCTCATCCTTAAATCCCTGCCCTGCAAGCTTCCACTCTTGTTTCTTTTAATGGAGTGATGACAGGAGGGTGCTTTGATTCGAGGCCGTTTGTTGATTGGAAACAAAACCTCGCTGATGGGCACTTGGAGCTGAAGGAAAGTCTCATTCCTCAGCCCTGACACAGGTTGCTGAGGGTGGTGTGAGG
The DNA here is from genome assembly GCA_014839755.1 of Sylvia borin. Lineage (NCBI taxonomy): Eukaryota > Metazoa > Chordata > Aves > Passeriformes > Sylviidae > Sylvia > Sylvia borin. The sequence continues at coordinate 36,958,969 of CM025963.1, read as the reverse complement.
TGCTGTAAGGAATTGTCTCTCACACGCTCCTGTGACGGCATTGGGAAACTTTGCTGGGTTTGTAGGGGTGAGATAAAAATTGTCAGCCGAGTGTTTGGACTTCTGCCACGGCCTGACATAATTGGAGAGCTCGACGTTGGAAGGAGGCAGTGACAAATGCCTCTGGAAGCCACCAGCAGAGCTTGCAGTGGCACAGAAACACAGCCCTGCCCCAAGCCCTTTGTGAGGTCACTGATCCCAGCTTGTGTCAGGCTTCCCACGAGCTCAAACGTGGAGTTTTCATCGTCAGGCTCTGGGTTTGCAGGGTGGTCCTGGTGCCCTCCTTGGCTGCTGAGCATGACTCAGCTTCACCCTGGTTTTGGGGCTCAATGACCTGAAGTTCCTTTTTTATTTTATTTTATTTTTTTTTTTCCTGAGGCTGGAGCCAGTGATTCTTGTCTCACTGGAATAAAGTGCCTTACAGTGCTCTGAATAGCCTACAAAAAAAAAAACTTCAAAACTACTCCCTCTGTGTCAGAAAGCATCCACAACTGTGGCTTTTCTGTCCCTGCTAATGCTGGTTACTTAATTCTGCAGGAGATTTTTCTTTAATATGCTTTTAAACCCAAATTATTGCCTGAAATTTTAGGGAGTATCAGGGAGAAATCCCCATTTGGGTTCTGCTGTGAAGTTTTTGGCTTTGAGTTCTCAACATAACCTTGTAGAAGGGTGAAACTGAATGAATTCATCTCAAGTTTTGTCTGAAGGGGCTCGTTGTTGGTTCAGCTGGAGCAGGTTTGTGTAGTTTGAGGTGTGAGAGCCCAGCAGTAAACCCCCATTTAGCCCTGCTGGTGTTGTGGCTGTCCAAGAGCTGCCTCTGAAGGTGGGGACAGCATTTCTGCACCTGGCTGGGGCTGGGTGTGAGAAACAGCAGCTCTGCAAACCTTTCCTCCTGTGGGTAAACAATCTGAACTCATTCCCTGCTGATTAGTAAGCCACTGGAATTCATGAGTGTGTGAGACAGGAAGATTTCATCCTTGACCAAGTTCTGCCTTCAAAAACAAAAAAAAAAAACAAAACAAAAAACCACCTCGGAGGCAAACCCCAACCATTACATAAAAACATTCCAGCCTGGAGAGCTGGAATCAAAACTCGTGGCTTCTTTGGGTTTAAACATGAACAACTTGTGATTTTCCAGTGGAAAGGGGAGATCCAGGAGTTCTGCCCCAACACCAAGATGCTCCTGGTGGGCTGCAAGTCGGACCTGCGCACGGATGTCAGCACGCTGGTGGAGCTCTCCAACCACAGGCAGACCCCCGTGTCCTACGACCAGGTGAGTCCTCCTTTTATCCTTCAGGAGGGAAGAAAATCCTGGTTTTCTGCCACTGGAGCCCTCCCTGTGTCCAGCTTGTGCCTCATGATGTCCCCAGTGCAGCCTGACACAGATTTGCGCCCGTGGTGTGGGTGGAGGTGGGTTTGGAAACTGTTTGGGTCTAAAGGAAATCCTGCAGCCCCACAGTCCGATGTGGTGTTGTTAAATCATCCCTTTCAATGTCATAAATCGTTGCCTTTTTTTTTTGCTTGCAAATTGCTTTTTTAGGTGAGTTGTAGAAAGAGCTTCCTGCATTTCTGTGCCTGCACGCACCAAAAAATGTAGCTAAAAGGTGACACGTCCTGTTTATTCACTGACAAATTGGTAAAATTGCTGTCTGCAGACTTCAGATTTGAATGTTGTTTGACTTTAGAATCATGACACTGTAGTGGAATATAAACTGCCCCCAATTCCTTCAAAAACACCTCATCTCTCCTTCTGAAGGTGCAGCAAAGCCAGAAGGCATCTTAATTCTTGATGAGCCCTTTGCTCTTGGGGAAGGGAGAACTTTGGAGGCAGGCATCAGAGGAGAGAGAGAAAGGGAAAGGAAGCAGGTCATGGGAGAGAGCAGGATGCAGGGAACAGGGAAACTGCTCCCTTCATTACTCACATGTGTGTGATCACTGATGGCAGCTGAGTCACGGTGCTGCTGACTGATCCGCCCTGTGGGAGGGACACTGGCACCTCCAGGAGTCACTTTAGCAACCACTTGGGGCTGGTTTATCCCTCAGGTTTTCCAAAGCAGCACCTCCTGAGCTGGAGTTACTAAGGATGTAGCGTGTTTACCTTGGAAAATGGCAGGACTTCAGGAAAATCAACTCTTTCCATGAGAGAATGATCAAAAATCCGCTGGCAGGTGCATTTATTTTTTTTTTTTTTCACCCCCTGGATTCACAGCTCAGCCTGTTCCCCTGAGGAGCAGGAAAAAAGCACACAGCTTCTTCTAAAATGCCCTTGGCCTGGCTGAGGCAGGATGGAATCAGATCTTTGCCATTGCCCTGAGCTCCAGCAGGGGTGAGGACACTCTGCTCCAACCTCCCAGCTCTGGGAGCTCCACCTGAGCAAACAGTTCCCAGGCTCAGCTCAAGCAGAGTGGAAATGTTGAACTGTGGGGAAGGGAGCTGCTCCTGGGAGCTCCTTATCAGCCTCTCCCCCTTGGCACTGATAAGGTCCCATCCCTGCAGGGCAAACAGGAGGGCTGGGTGCCATGGGCCTGGAGGTGTGTGAGGAGTCAAGGATGTGGTTGGATTTCGTAACTTTGTAAAGATTCACCCTTCAGAAAAATCAAAATTCCCTTGGAGCAACTCCCCTTCTTTCACATAATGCTGGATTGTGTTCCAGTAACAAAATCCACCACAGGACACTGGGCTATTGTCATTTCTCACATGTTGGCTTGTTTGCCTTGAGCTGCTGGAACAAATATCCCTGCTTTGACTGCTTCAAATCCCAAAAGAAGGGCTCCTATAACCCCTGATGCCCTTTTTCCCTGCTTTTTTTTTCCCTGTTCCCTGTGAGGAAGTTGCTAGAACTCTCCCAGAGCACATTTCCCTGAGAACTTTGCCCTCTTCCTGGGGCTGTAACAGGGATCTGCTCCAGCTCAGGAGCAGCTGCTTATTCCTTAAGGCACAGAATTTCTCTTTGGAGGTGCCACATTTCCAGGAAATTCTCAGGTTAAGGTGAAACTGCTGAAAGGCCTCACTGAGACACTTCAGCTTTTTGCAGATTCTTTTCTCTCCCAATTTGTGTTTCTCAGCACAGCAGATTTGACTTGTTTGACTCCTCCTGCAAAGAAAACTCTGTTTTCCCAAATTAGCTTTGAGTTTTCCTAAAAAATAAAAAAGCACAGAGCTGGAATTGTGAGGATTGCTGAAGCTTTTTACACAACTTGGTATTGATCACATGTTCCTTTTTCCCCTCAGGGTGCAAATATGGCCAAATCCCAAAAGAAGGGCTCCTATAACCCCTGATGCCCTTTTTCCCTGCTTTTTTTTTCCCTGTTCCCTGTGAGGAAGTTGCTAGAACTCTCCCAGAGCACATTTCCCTGAGAACTTTGCCCTCTTCCTGGGGCTGTAACAGGGACTCTGCTCCAGCTCAGGAGGCACAGAATTTCTCTTTGGAGATTTCAGGCTCCAATCTGAATCTCTCTCCTGGAATCTGCCACATTTTCCAGGAAATTCCCAGATTCAGGTTAAGGTCAAACTGATGAAAGGCCTCACTGAGACGCTTGAGATTTTTGCAGATTCTTTTCTCTCTCAATTTGTGTTTCTCAGCACAGCAGATTTGACTTGTTTGACTCCTCCTGGAAAGAAAACTCTGTTTATTTTCCAAAATTTCCTTTGGGTTTTCCAGGGAAACAGCTCAGAACTGGAATTGTGAGGATTGCTGAAGCTTTTTACACAACTTGGTATTGATCACATGTTCCTTTTTTTCCCCCTCAGGGTGCAAATATGGCCAAACAGATTGGAGCAGCCACATACATCGAATGCTCAGCCTTACAGTCAGAAAACAGTGTCAGAGACATTTTTCACGTCGCCACCCTGGCGTGTGTGAACAAAACAAACAAAAACGTGAAACGAAACAAATCTCAGAGGGCCACAAAGAGGATTTCACACATGCCTGGCAGGCCAGAACTGTCCACAGTGGCCACGGACTTGAGAAAGGACAAAGCCAAGAGCTGCACGGTGATGTGAAGGAGCTGGGATTGCCTGGAGGAGGAGGAGGAGGAGGAGGAGGAAGATCCAGGAGGGGTTTTGGAGCTCGATGAAGTCACAGCCACAGGGTGTTTAAATGAGGGGTTTTACCAGTGCTTTCGTGGAGGTTTCTCCTGTTGTGTGAGACTTGTACTTGAGGACTGAGCAGCAGGAAGAAAAGGCTCTGAGAGAGGAGTGGCATCAGGAATTTTTTTTTTCTGTTGAAGACAATGCCAAAAAAATTAATAATAATAATACTAATAATAAAAGGGAAAACGTTTGAATGTGCTGAGAGAAGAGAGAATGGTTGGGAGAATTCCCCTGCAGAAGGAGAGATGTCATGGACACTGCTTCTTTCTTTTAGTAATGCTCTGCTCCTGGATGCTACCACTTTGATTTCATTCAAACAATACTTTAATGGGATATTTTATTTTTTTTTTTAATGAAGACATTATTAATATGCCCTTCTCATTAAGGAACTACCCCGGTGACCTTAGAGTTTCCAAAGGATTTGATCTCTTTTTTTTTGGATTTTTTTTTTTTTAAAGTAGCTGATTGTGGAAAGGATACCGAGATCAATGGAAGGGAATTTTTTTTTTTTTTTTAATCCCCACCTAAAGGAAACTTCTGGAGAAGTCTGGAGTGCTGCTCCACGGAGGGGATGAAGAGAAGCTGTTTGAGGATTCCCAGGCTGGCTCAGATCCGTGGGGCAGGGAGGAGTGGGGGCAGAGCAGCCCTGAGACTCGGCTGATGCTCGTCGTGGTTGTGCTGTGGAGTGGAAATGGTGCCAGTGCTGGTGTTTCTGTGTGCCCACCTCGCTGCAGGGGGGCCGTGCTGAGAGCTGTGATGGCAAATTTAACCATAGGAGTTCCCTTAAGCCTTACTGCCCACCTGGGGAAGCCCCCCCCCTCCCCAAAAATAAAAAAAAAAACCTCTTTGGGTTCTCCCAGCAGCTGGAGAGCCCATGGATCCCACAGAAATGCTCCTCTGGGATGGGTTCACTGCAAAAAAATTAAAAAACCCACAAAATACCCCTCAAAAACCTGCAAAATGAGCCTTTGGTGCTGCTCCTCGTTTTGGGGGTCTGAAGAACTGTGAGGCCTTAAGGGGTCCCCGGTGGGAACTGGATCCTGCCCTTAGTTTTTAGGATTAACACAAAAAAAAATAAAAAAGGTATCCAGCCCCCTCCCCAAATCCTGAAAACGGGGTGAACTGGTTCAGTCCAATCCCTTTCTGCTGTTGTTACACTGAATTAATTAAATCAGCCTTTTCCAACGGTTTGAAGCTCTTCCTGACCCACCACCCTTGTCCCAAAGGAAGGAGACAAAGCCCTGAGCCAGGCTGGTTTTTGCTTGTGGAGGACAAGCATTTCATTGCCAATGCTGATGCTTCGTTTTTGAAGTGTTTGAAAAAAGCTCTGGTGCAAAAGGTAAAGACAAAAACTGGTAATTAAAATCTCAGTTCTGTGTGTTCCCGGCACTTTGTTTCATCTGAGAAAAGGAGACAAATCTCACTCCCATTCTGGTTATTTCCCACAAAAACAAACAAACAAAAGAAAAGACATTTTTTGACCACCTTAATAAGCTTTTAACTGATGCAACAGTGCTATTAGGGCAGTATTACAAAATAGCTGGTAAGTGCTTCTTTCTGTATTTAAATATTGTGGAAAAAAAATAAGTTATAACTGTTATAAAGCAGGACATTCATTACTTTTTTTTTTTTTTTTAAATTGTTGAAGTCACTTTGGTTAATGTTTCTGCAGTATTTATTAAAATACCGTTTTTTTTCTTTGAATTAAAAAAAAAAAAACAAACCAACAAAAAAAAAAGGATTTTTCTTGTGGTGGAAATGGCCTTTGTGTGGTAGTTCATTAACAATTGTGTGTTTTGGGGCATAATTGTGCTGGGGTTTTGAGTAGGAATCTGCCTTTTGCAACAGCCTTTTGGGCATGAAATTTTCCACTTTGCTGTGGGTTCCTTCTTGGAGACGTTTCCCAAAAAATGCCAGAGGCAGAGGAGCAAAGCAAACACGTGGGGGTTGCTTTGCTTTGCCTCTCAAGCTGAAGTGTCACTGAATTTTCAGATTCAGTTTGTTCTTTGCCAGAAAAACTCATTCCCAGCCCGGGGCTGTTCCTGTCGCTGGGGAGATCCCTGGAGTTCTGAGGTGTCCTGGAATTCCTGTGTCCTGTTGGGACACAGAACCTGCAGCTCATCCTCCTCTCCCCAGGGCTTCTCCTGGTGTCCATCCAGACAGGAAAACTTGGAGTTTTCTTGGAGACATCTCAGAATTCCATCTCAGAATTCCATCTCTGAATTCCCAACAGTTCATCTCCCTGTTCCTTGGGACTGCCCTGATGTTCCCAGTGACCCAGCAGCTCTGTAGGTGCTGTAATTAACAATGAGGGGTTAATTAACGATCCAAACTCTCCCTGTCCTCACCATCTGAAGGTGTCTGTGGTGTTTCCATCTGTTCCTGTTGCTGTCACCCCTGGGAGAGCTTGGAATTCTGGGTTCTCCTGGAATTCCTGTGTCCTGTTGGGACACAGAACCTACAGCTCATCCTCCCCTCCCCAGGGCTTCTCCTGGTGTCCATCCAGACAGGACAACTTGGAATTGTCTTGGAGACATCTCAGAATTCCATCTCTGAATTCCATCTCTGAATTCCCAACAGTTCATCTCCTTATTCCTTGGGACTGCCCTGATGTTCCCAGTGACCCAGCAGCTCTGTAGGTGCTATAATTAACAATGAGGGGTTAATTAATGATCCAAACTCTCCCTGTCCTCACCATCTGAAGGTGTCTGTGGTGTTTCCATCTGTTCCTGTTGCTGTCACCCCTGGGAGATCCCTGGAATTCTGAGGTGTCCTGGAATTCCTGTGTCCTGTTGGGACACAGAACCTGCAGCTCATCCTCCCCTCCCCAGGGCTTCTCCTGGTGTCCATCCAGACAGGAAAAGCTTGGAGTTTTCTTGGAGACATCTCAGAATTCCATCTCAGAATTCCCAACAGTTCATCTCCTTATTCCTTGGGACTGCCTCGATGGTTCTCCCCTGCTCCCAATGACCCAGCAGCTCTGTCGGTGCTGTAATTAACAATGAGGGGTTAATTAGTGATCCAAACTCTCCCTGAAGGTGTCTGTGGTGTTTCCATCTGAGCAGCCCCTCCACTGCTGGATTGAAATATTTGGGACACAGACCCACGGCTGAACCAGCAGGAGCAGATCCACTCCTCCTCCCTCCTCTTGGAATCTCTTTCCAGAAGGGATTTTTTTTCCCCCAATTAATTCTTCCTCTACCTTGAGAAGGTTTGTGGCCCCTTTCTCAGGAGCTGCAAACGCTGCAGGAGAAGTTGGGCCGCTCCTGTCCTCATCCCAAACTTCATCCCAACCCTTGTGGTCCCACCCCAGGCTGCTGCTGCTTCTCCTGGGATTCCACCTCAGTTTGGCACGGAATTCTGCCTGAGCTGCTCTTCCCTGGCTCCTGCTGAGGCTGAGGAATAGAAGTGGCTCTTCCTGGCACCTCTACTTCTGAGATCCCCCAAATTTCGTAGGAATTTTTGATGTTTCCTGGTTCTCCTGGGTCACTCCCCAGTGTGGCGTGGTCACAGCTCAAAACAAAGTGGATTAGGTGCTGCTAAAGGACTCTCAAACCATCTCCAGAAAGGAAATAATTCCAAATTTAACGTGCTGGAGCTGGGCTGTTTGATGGAATTTTAGGGTTTTTTCCACCCAGATTGGTGATGGCTTCAAGCTCCAAGGGGTTTTTGGGACTCTGGTGGATTTGGGATCAGGTGCTGGCATTTCTTTGCCTCATCCTCATGTAGCCTCTCCTAAAGGAGGGATTATTTGCTGAAAAACAAGTAATTATCAATCCTCAGCTCGTTTAATTTCTTCCTTCCAAATTGCTTTCTTAGGAGATTGATGAACCTCTTTTTCCAGGGATTCTCCAGCTCTCACCCAGCTCTTGTGGCAGCTTTTCTGAAAAAGCCATGGAGAGTTCCAGCAGTGGCTGCTGCCAGTTTAAAAGCTCAAACAGAATATTTTGGTGGTTTTTTTATTATTATTATTATTTTTCTGCAGCTCCTTCATCTTCCCAGCAGGTCCTAAAGTGTCCAAAATGACCTTGGAATCTAATCCTCAGGATCTGGCATAAGGAATGTTCTGCCAAGTGGTTTTTTGGGTTTTTTTTTAATGCTTTCTAAATGATTTTAGAGGATGAGGGATGAGAAATATTCTGAGGAGGAAAGATCTCAGCTGGTTTTCCAAAGGATCTCTGAAAAAGGGATTCCAAGTGGAGGAAATGGGGAATTAATTCCCTGTTTTTCACTGGTGGGAAGGGGGTGAATCCTTTCAGGATGGTTCCTGCCCTGCTGTGGTCACCTGTCCTGCTCTGGAGGTGACACCAGCACCGGGAGAATCCCATGGGGACGAGGAAATGGATGAGCAAAGCCCCTAAACCAAACTTGAATCCCACAGCAAACCCTGGTTAAACCACATCCCTGAGCTCCTTTTCCTGGGAATTCGCAGCCAGTGCTGATCCTCCAGGTGCCACTTTGGGATAAAAATGTTCATTGTTTTATAGCAAAAATATAAAATATGGGGGTGAGGAGGCAGCAGTGACCCTCTGCAGCGTGCATTTCTGAAATAAAGGGGAATTTCGGTGTGTTTGCAGTGAAACAATGGTGATAATATTTTATATTATAAATATTTACAGGTGAGGGGGGTCAGGTTGTGCCTGGGCGTGTGGCCTCAGCCAGGGTCACCTGGATTTTTGAGGGGGAAAAACGGCAAGAAAAGCTTCACCCTCAGCAGGAGGAGGCTGGAGCTGAGCAAAGGGGCGGAGTGAAGGAGCAGGAGGAAAACTAAAACACAATTCCAGGGCTGGAATCCAGGGCAGCAGCTGGGCCTGGGGGGGCAGAGGATGCTGAGCTGAGCGCTCTGAGTGCCATGACAAATCAGCGGTGACACCCCCGGGCCACCTTGGGGCAGCGGTGACAGTCCCCGTGTGACCCCGGAGGTGAGGACAAGGTGACAGAATCGCGGAGGAGGGGCTGGGAAAAGGGGATGGAGCTACGGGGGAACCTCGCCCTCTTTACTGCAACCTCTGTGCCTCCGTGGGCTGATCCTGAGCGCTGGGAATGTGTCCCTTCTTTGGGGATGTGTCTGTCCCCATCCCTCGGCAATGTGACCCCTCTCCTCGGAAATGTGTCCCCTTTTTTCGTGAATGTGTCATCTTTTCCTCGGGAATGTGTCCCTTTTCCTCGGGAATGTGTCCCTTCTTTGGGAATGTGTCTGTCCCCATCCCTCGGCAATGTGTCCCCATCCCTTGGGAGTGTGTCCCCTCTCCTCGGGAATGTGTCCCCTTTTTTCGTGAATGTGTCATCTTTTCCTCGGGAATGTGTTCCTTTTCTTCGGGAATGTGTCTCCTTTTCCTCGATAATGCGTTCCCTTTCCTCGGGAATGTGTCCCCTCTCCTCGGGAATGTGTCCCCTCTCCTCGGGAGTGTGTCTGTCCCCATCCCTCGGGGATGTGTCCCCATCCCTCGGGGATGTGTCTGTCCCCCTTTTCCTTGGGAATGTGCCCCTTCTTTGGGAATGTGTCCCCATCCCTCGGTAATGTGTCCCCTGTCCTTGAGAATGTGTCTGTCCCCATCCCTCGGGAATGTGTCCCCTCTCCTTGGGAGTATGTCTGTCCCCATCCCTGGGGCATGTGTCCCATCCCTGGGGAATGTGTCTGTCCCCATCCCTGGGGGATGTGTCTGTCCCCATCCCTGGGGAATGTGTCCCCATCCCTGGAGAATGTGTCTGTCCCCATCCCTGGAGAATGTGTCTGTCCCCATCCCTGGGGAATGTGTCTGTCCCCATCCCTGGGGCATGTGTCCCATCCCTGGGGGGTGTGTCCCCATCCCTGGGGAATGTGTCCCCATCCCTGGGGAATGTGTCTGTCCCCATCCCTGGGGCATGTGTCCCCATCCCTGGGGAATGTGTCTGTCCCCATCCCTGGGGAATGTGTCCCCATCCCTGGGGAATGTGTCTGTCCCCATCCCTGGGGAATGTGTCTGTCCCCATCCCTGGGGAATGTGTCCCATCCCTGGGGCATGTGTCCCATCCCTGGGGCATGTGTCCCATCCCTGGGGCATGTGTCCCCATCCCTGGGGCGTGTGTCCCCATCCCTGGGGCGTGTGTCCCATCCCTGGGGGATGTGTCCCATCCCTGGGGCGTGTGTTCCCATCCCTGGGGGGTGTGTCCCATCCCTGGGGGATGTGTCCCATCCCTGGGGCGTGTGTTCCCATCCCTGGGGGGTGTGTCCCCATCCCTGGGGGGAGTGTCCCCATCCCTGGGGCATGTGTCCCCATCCCTGGGGAATGTGTCCCATCCCTGGGGCATGTGTCCCCATCCCTGGGGAATGTGTCCCCATCCCTGGGGCGTGTGTCCCATCCCTGCGGGTGCCCTGTACCCAAGGCTCGGTGTCCCCAGCCCAGAGGCAGACCGTGGGGCCTCGGGGCGTTTCCTGTCCCCGGCATCGGGACCTCCCAGCTCAGGGAGCTGCGGAGGACATCAACCTCATCCCGCCTGGAATGAGCTGCAAATCGGATCCAGGGCTCGCCTTGAAGCAGACGTGACTCATTTCGTGTCTGGCGTCTAGGGAAATGTCGCTGCTGGGACAGCACGTCCGTGACCTGGGGTGGCACTGTCCCCTGCCCTGTCCCCCGCCCCTGGCTGGCACACGTGTGCTCAGGGGGGCTCGGTGCTCTCTGCCCTGCTCAGGATGACTTTTGGTGCTCTCTGTCCTGCTCAGGATGAGTTTAGAGGCACTCTGTCCTGCTCAGGATGAGTTTTGGGGCTCTCTGTCCTGCTCAGGACAAGTTTTGGGGCTCTCTGCCCTGCTCAGGATGACTTTGGAGGCTCTCTGTCCTGCTCAGGACGAGTTTGGAGGCTCTCTGTCCTGCTCAGGATGAGTTTTGGTGCTCTCTGTCCTGCTCAGGATGAGTTTTGGTGCTCTCTGTCCTGCTCAGGATGAGTTTGGGGCTCTCTGTCCTGCTCAGGATGAGTTTGGGGCTCTCTGCCCTGCTCAGGATGAGTTTGGGGGCTCTCTGCCCTGCTCAGGGTGACTTTTCTGGCTCCTTGTCATTCTCATGAAATGTTTGGTGCTCCCTGTCCCATTCAGGAGGGGTTCTGGTGCCCTTTGTTCTGTTCTGGTGCTCTTTGTCCTGCTCATTTTCCATAATCCACAGCAGGAGCTGGATGGAGGGGTGGAGGGATGATGGATGGATGGATGGATGGATGGATGGATGGATGGATGGATGGATGGATGGATGGATGGATGGATGGACAAGGATGGATGGATGATGGAGGGATGATGGAGGGATGGATGGATGGAGGGATGGAGGGATGGATGATGGATGGATGGAAGGATGGGTGCATGATGGAGGGATGATGGATGGATGGACAGACTGACAGCTGTGCCTCAGGGCTGTGTAAACCCCTCCTCCTGCCCAGAGCAGCTGTGGCTGTCCCTGGATCCCTGCAGTGTCCCAGGCCAGGTTGGACGGGGCTTGGAGCAGCCTGGGACAGTGGAAGCTGACCCTGAACACGGCAGAGGGATGGAATGGGATGAGATGAACCCATTCCAACACAAACCATCCCCCAGTTCCAAAATACCTTTTCTCTACCTCCGCTTTTGTAGTTTTCCCCTCCCCTGACAAATGTGGGATCATCCCCCTGAGCAGACACCCCGGGATGTGCTCCTAGGGCTGAACCCGGGGTGACACTGCCACTCCCTGTGAATTCCCACCCCGAGCTGTGGCATTCCCAGCTCCAAGATCCTTTTCTCAGGAGCTGCCAGAGGCAATTCCACCCCAAATCATCATCCCTGGCTGCTGATGTGCTGCTGTGGGCGATGCCTTCAGTTTTATCTTCCACGTATTTCATGTTCTGTGGTGCCCAGGAGCAGCTCTGAGCTCACAGTCAGTGTCACTCAGCTCTGCACACAGCAGGGACACAAAACAAATCCTTCTCCTGCTGCACACCAAGGACAACTTTCAGCCCCAAAGCACAAACAAGGGTGGGCTGGAGGGAGGGACAAGCAGGATGGGACCTCACAGCCTGGAGCTGGAATGGGACAATTCAACCCCAATGTGCAAATGGGCCAAAACTTATCAAAGTGTCAGACCTTGGGACCAGTTGTCTATTTTGTGTCCATTTTGTGCCCATTTTGGGTCCATTTTGTGTCCATTTTGTGCCCATTTTGTGCCCATTTTGTGCCCATTTTGGGTCCATTTTGGGTCCATTTTGTGCCCATTTTGTGCCCATTTTGTGCCCATTCTGTGCCCATTTTGTGCCCATTTGGGTGTAGCCCTGGCCAGGCTCTTGTCCTGCCCAAGGTGGACCCTAAAATCCTTGTAACAAATCCCTATCCTTTATTCTCCAGCTCTGTCCACTCTGTTCCATCTCAACCTCCGCCAGGCATCACAGAGACTCACCCACGGCTTTTGTCACCTCCTTCCCTTTGTCCCTTCCTCCTGTGCCCTCACTGTGACCCCAACTCCCTGGTGCTGCTTCTCCCGTCCTCTCCTCCTGCCTGGAAGCGCACAGACATCTTTCAAGATGATCTTTCCAAGATTTCGGGATGCTGCCGGTGGCGTCCAGTGGCTTTTTTTTTTATTATTATTTTTTGGCTCCTTGCTGAGGAAGGCAGCGATGTGCGTGTCCCTGGCGCTGCAGAGACGGGCAGGGAGCGCTGCCAGCGGGCTCAGCTGGTGCCAGCAGCATCATTCATGTGCAAAGCAGAGAAGCAGGACCCGGGATGGTTCTGGCAGCCCAACCCAAGCCTCCTTCAAGCCGTGCCGCGCACTCCCAGCTCTCCTGATTAGTTCCAAACGCTGCCGCAGCATCTGCTCTCAACTAGCCCGAGATCGTGTTTAATAACAAGAAAATCTACTCCGGCCAAATCCCTGTTGGGAGGGCTTTAGCCCCGACAAAAGGCCCCGCTAGCCCTGATTTCCATAACAGATGCAGCATGCGATGCATGACAGCGCCGCGCCGGGGAGCGCCTTTATTCCCCCTTCTCCATCTGCAAGCCCCGGCCCTTTCATTGCATTAATTACTCAGCCCGGCCTTTGTGCTGCTCGGGAGGAAGGGTTTGTGTTTCATGCTACAATGCCCGTGCTAATGGCTTGGGTTGGGGGCGCTTTTTTGGCCTTTCTTTATTTTATTTTATTTATTTTATTTTATTTTTCCTTTTCTAATTTTAGCGGTAAAAGGGACGTTCTCCCTGCGCTCCTCCGTTTCCCCGCATGTGGCACCGTCGGGAAAACACCAGTGGTGCCAAATTTTCTCCTCCAGGGCAGGGCTGGCAGCTCCAGGAGCCACCAGGAGCCCGCTCCCTGCCAGCCCCGGGGGAGGCTCAGCCTCGGGCTGCTGCTGCTGCTCCATCCTCTGAATCCCCCCGGCTCCCGGAGTTTTCAGCCAGGGCAAAGTCTGGCCTTGGAGCGGCTTGGGATGGTGGGAGGTCCCTGCCCATGGAACTGGATGGGATTTGAGGTCTTTTCCAACCGAAACTTCAGATTTTCCTTTCCTTTCCTTTCCTTTCCTTTCCTTTCCTTTCCTTTCCTTTCCTTTCCTTTCCTTTCCTTTCCTTTCCTTTCCTTTCCTTTCCTTTCCTTTCCTTTCCTTTCCTTTCCTTTCCTTTCCTTTCCTTTCCTTTCCTTTCCTTTCCTTTCCTTTCCTTTCCTTTCCTTTCCTTTCCTTTCCTTTCCTTTCCTTTCCTTTCCTTTCCTTTCCTCCCTGAAAACCCCTGGAGCTCTTGGGGACCCCTTGGACAGGGCTGAGCTCTTTCCCAGTGAAATCCTCCAGTGCTGGGAGACTTCAGCAGGGAAAAATCAGGTGTGAAAGTGGGAATTAATTCCTGGGATTTGTGTGCTGCTCCTCTGCTGATGCACCAGAGCAGGGGGGATTTCTTGTCCTTGCTGTCATCAGGGGTGGGAATTCCAGGATTGTCACATTTTTTTGGGATGGATATATTGGATATGGAATGTAAACACACGCATGGATCACACACAGACAGAACATCCCTTTTGAAAATAAATATATCAGTTCTTTCCTCAGGGTTTTCTTTTGCTCCAGACCCTTCCCAAGGTCGGTTGTCCTTCTCTGGACAAGCTCCAGCCCCAAAACCAGCTGGGAATTCTCCTGCTGGGCATCGAGGAGTGGGATGGATCCCGCTGAACTCCTGCTGTGAGCGATAAAACCAGAGTCACGATTGATCTGCTGCAGATACAAACTGCACAAACGAACCCTGCAAAGTTATTTCCCTCTTCCATTCTGCCATTAAATTAAAAATAAAAAAAAAAAAAAAAAGGAATTACTTTTAATATCCCTGAGTGCTGGAAATGTGAACATCTTGGAAATGGCTTGGAAAGGCTGGAAAGGCTCCAGAGCTGGAGCACAAAAATCTCACGCTCAAAGCTCCAGCGAGGGGTTTCAAAAAGTGACGGCTCAGAGCTGTAGTCATGGTGAGAAAACAAAATATACTGGGGGAAAAAAAACCTGGGAAAAGATGGGAAAAAGTGGGATTGAGGAGGGAAGGGAAGGGAAGGGAAGGGAAGGGAAGGGAAGGGAAGGGAAGGGAAGGGAAGGGAAGGGAAGGGAAGGGAAGGAAAGGGAAGGGAAGGGAAGGGAAGGGAAGGGAAGGGAAGGGAAGGGAAGGGAAGGGAAGGGAAGGGAAGGGAAGGGAAGGGAAGGGAAGGGAAGGGAAGGGAAGGAAAGGAAAGGAAAGGAAAGGAAAGGAAAGGAAAGGAAAGGAAAGGAAAGGAAAGGAAAGGAAAGGAAAGGAAAGGAAAGGAAAGGAAAGGAAAGGAAAGGAAAGGAAAGGAAAGGGGAAAATCTGAAGTTTGGGTTGGAAGAGACCTCAAAGCCCATCCAGTTGATTCCTGGGATGGGAAATCCCTGGAATTCTGGGACCATCCCAGAGCAGGGAGCAGTGCTCTCCTCTCCTGATTATCCCAGCAGCTCCAGAGCACTTGAGCAGGGATTTCCAAAGGCAGGGAATCGCCTCCTTCCCCTCAAATTTCGGGACAAGTGGCCACCCCTGGCTGCTCAGGCACTGATGGGAAGAGCTGCAGGATTCTTGGGAAGCTTTTCATGGATTTGACATCCTCTCCAATTGCTTGTGTTCCCCCAGGCTGGGGTGCAGAGTGCTCATGGAGCCTCCAGCTGAATTCCTGAGGGGAAGGGGCAGGAGCTGACTCTGGGCACCAAGTTCTGGGAGGAATTAGACCAGAGAAATTCCTGGTTTTCCAGTGAGACAGAGCAAAAAAGAAGAAGGAAAAAAAAAAAAAAAAAAAAAAAAAAAAAAAAAAAAAAAAAGGAATGAAGCCCTCCAAAAGATCAACATCAGAAACTTAAATTCTGGTTTTTTTTTTTTTTTTTTTTCTCTAGATCTTTTTCCTCCTAAGCAGAGGCTCTGAATTTCCAGGAGCAGCTTGCAGAGGGAATTTTTTCCTCCCAGATTTTGCCTTGCCCAGGAGAACTGCTGCCTCCCACCTTTCCAGAGGCATCTCCTTCCTCTCCCAGGGCTTGGAACAACCTGGGCTGTGGAATTGGATTTAAGATCCCTCCCAACCCAAAGAGTCTGAGATCCTGAAGGGAATTTTGGTGCCATTTGTTGCAAACACAACTTTTCCAGTTGCATTTTTCCCTGGAGCACTGAGGAATCGCCACCTGGATGCATCTAAGGGCTGGAATCCCAGGCCTGGAATGCAGAGCTCAAGGTCTCAGGGATGTGATGAGAGCAGAGTTCTCCAAAATGGCATCCCTGAGGAAAAGCAGATGAAAATATTCCCCTTTATCCCGAATTTTCTGGCTGTTGTTACCTCCAAAGCGCCTCCAGGGCCAGCTCTGAATGGATACAAGGAATGAGGGAGCCTTTGGAATAAATTCAGCCCTTCAGTCTGCCCCACACGTGTGCTGGGAATTTTAACAGCCTGTGCAAAAGCAGCTCCTTCCCCTCTGCCGAGCTCATGGTGGCACCTTGGCAGCACCAGGAACAAAAAAAAAAATCAGGGATTTGTTCTTCCCAAGCTTTTTTTTTTTTTTTTGCAGGGTTCCTTCTGCTCCCTCTGCGATTTATGGAGATCTCTGGGTGTTTCCCCCGTGGGTTTGGAGCATCCCAGGGCAGTCAGCGATGCCTGGGGGATAAATAAATAAAAGCAGGGCACATTGGGCAGGTCCCTGCTGGGAGAGCCGGAGCCTGGGTTGGGATTTGGGATTTGGGATGATTTGGGCTGGGCAGAGTGAGGGCAGAGAGATAAATCAGAGCCAGTTTCCCCCACTCCTTCTGCTTTTCAGGAGCTGCTGAGATGGGGCTTTTCCTCAGTGCAGGGAAGAGAAAACGCTGATTCCGTGCAGCGGCTGCTCCCCAATCCATCATTTCGGATTTTCTGGGGTTGGTTGTTTTTTTATTTTTTTTTTTATTTTAACATTTCTGCTGCTGGAGCAAAAAAGGACAAAACGAGGCCTGGTTTTAACCCTAAAGCAGAGCACGGGGTGAGGGAGCAAAGACTCATCCTGCCCCAATGACCGGCAGGAATTGCCCCGGGGATGCGGGAGAGGGGGATGGGGATGCAGGGATGGAGAGGGAGCAGCAGGAGCCCGGGTACCAGCGGCTCTTGGGGCACCTCTTGGGGCTTTAATCCCCATCAAACCCCTCGGGATTGTTTGATCCGGGGGTTATTCCCTGTCATTGGAGATGGAGTGGCTTTGGGGACAAAATCTAGGGGCAGCCCCTGGCACCTCCCTGCCCGTGTCCCTTGTCCCTTTTTGCAGCAGGAAAGGAGGAGAGCGGCGCGTTTCTCTGCGGCCAGATGGTCGCTTTATTTTATTTTATTTTTTTTTTTTTTCTTCCACCCCTTGTTTAAAAAGGCTCTTGTTTAACATTCCCGGCAGATGAGGCAGGAGCTTCTCCGTGAGTCAGCTCCCAAAGATTAAACGCGGATGGGTGAGGAGAGGGAGAAGATGAGGGAGAGGTGGTCAGGCAGGGATGGATCCTGGAAAAAAAAAAACCCAACATCCCCAAAAAACCCCCAAACCAAAAGAAAAATACCAAAAAAAAACCCCAAAACAAAAACCCTCAAAAAAATCAAAAAACCCCACAAACAAACAAAAAAACAAAACAAAACAACAAAAACCCCAAAAAACACCAAAAATACCCCACAACAACAAGAAAACCAAACAAAAAAAAACCCACAAAAAAAAACCCCAAAACAAAAGAAAAATACCAAAAAAACCACCCCAAAACAAAAACCCTCAAAAAAATCAAAAAACCCCACAAACAAACAAAAAAACAAAACAAAACAACAAAACCCCAAAAAACCACCAAAAATACCCCACAACAACAAGAAAACCAAACAAAAAAAAAAACCCACAAAAAAACCCCCAAAAGCAAAAGAAAAATACCAAAAAAACCCCAAAACAAACAAACAAAAACCCTCAAAAAATAAAAAAACCACAAACAAACAAAAAACCAAACCAAAACAACAACAAAAACCAAATAAACCACCAAAAATACCCCACAACAACAAGAAAACCAAACAAAAAAACCCACAAAAAAACCCCCAAAACAAAAGAAAAATACCAAAAAAACCCCAAAACAAACAAACAAAACCCATCAAAAATAAAAAAACACAAACAAACAAAAAACCAAACCAAAACAACAACAAAAACCGAAAAAAACACCCAAAATACCCCACAACAACAAGAAAACCAAACAAACAAAAAAAAAGACACAAAAAAACTCCCAAAACCAAAAGAAAAATACCGAAAAAACACCCCAAACAAACAAAAACCCTCAAAAAATCAAAAAACCCCACAAACAAACAAAGAAACAAACCAAAACAACAACAAAAACCCAAAAAACCACCAAAAATACCCCACAACAACAAGAAAACCAAACAAAAAAAAAAAAAACCCACAAAAAAAACCCCCAAAACAAAAGAAAAATACCAAAAAAACCCCCAAAACAAAAAAACAAAAACCCTCAAAAATACCAAAAAACCCCCACAAACAAGCAAAAAACCAAACCAAACCAACAACAACAAAAACCCAAAAAACCACCAAAATACCCCACAACAACAAAGAAAACCAAACAAAAACAAAACAAAACAAAACAAAACAAACAAAAAAAAAACACAAACAAACCACAAACCACACACACAAAAAAAACCCCCAAAACAAACAAACAAACAAAAAACCCCAAAAAACCCAACCCAAACCAAAAAAAACCCCAAAACCCCACAAAAACCCAACCAACCAGGCCCAGGATTTCTGCTTGTCCTGAGGCTGGAGCTGGAGGGAATCCATTGGAACAGGAGGATGCACTGGAATAGGAGAAGGGATTTGAAGCAGAACACATTAAACGGGGAAAATGGAAATAGTTCTTCAGGAAAACTGCATTAACCTGGAAAAAAACCCCACATGGACGTGTTGAATAGGAAATAAATGAAGGGCTCTGCACCTGAGTTTGGGTCCTGCTGGTTTATGGAAGCTGCCCATAAATGGGATGGGTTTTAAATCCCTCCCATCCCAAACCATCCCGGGATTCCCGGACTCTACAATGCAGGAATAACCCCCAACAAATCTATTTTTTTCCCCCCCCTCTGTGATGCAGAAGATAAAGAGGATTTATAAAAGTGTTTCAGCTGTCAGAGGTGTGAAGCTCTGGCTGCTTTTCCAGGGCTGGATGTTTTCCCAGCCTGATCCCAGGGAATCAAAGGGCAGGATCAGGAATAAACCCCCCAGCACAGCCAGGGTCGGTGTTGGATGGTAAAACAAACACATCTCGCCGGGTTCAGAGTCCTCAAATCTCCAGAGAAATGGATCCCCAGGAATTCACTGCCCAGCTCTCTGGAAACAAGGACGTGGTGGCCAAAGCAGCACATCCCCAGGCTGGAATTTTCTCTGGGAAAGCTGCTCCATGCCAGGCTCAGCCCCTGCACCAGCACTCCCTCAGGAATTTCCCCCAATTCCTCAGGGGAATCTCTGAGGATTTTTGAGTTGATTTTGGAGTTGTGCATCCTCATGAATTAACCATGGGACTGGAAACTGTTTGGATGCCGCTAAGTCAGTTGGTAAATGAGAGTTGGAAATTAGAGCTGAGCTGTGTAATTACATTTACAGATCTGCATCTCTGCACAACTTGAACGGGCAGATGTCAGGCACGGGCACGGCGGGGATGCATCTGCCTCTGGAAGCTCCAGGAGGAATTAATCCTGATTTATTTTACCTCCAGAGCGGGGAAAAGCCACCATCCTGCTGCAAGAGGTGCTGTCCCCATCCGTGGCCTAACTATTTACATTCCTGGGAGGGTGAGGGCTGCCACACCACTGGGTTCAATTAATGAATTCATTAATGAGCTCATGAGCAGCTGGAATTCAGAGCTGATTGAGGCTGCTCTGCCTGGCAGGGGGGATTTTCCTTTGCTCCAGACCCGCAGCCCGTTTCCCTGCTCCTTTTCCCCCAGCACAGGTAAAGGAGGAGCTGCTCCAGCTGGATTTCCTGGTGGGCTGCGTTTCCCAGGGACGTGGAGATGTTTTTTTATCTCTGAGTTTACTCACACTTAGCACAAAAATCAACATTTCTGGGGCAGCCTGGGCTCCTCCAGCCCCCCAGGCCTGGCTTGGCTGTGTGTGGCCACGTTCCACTGAGCTCATTTGGGAAATCCAGACCTTCCCCAGCCCTCAAACATCCCTTTTTCCAGGCACAGTCTGGCTGTAAATCAGCAGAGGAGCTGGGGCTGTGCCTCCAGCACCTCCCACAGTCATTCCAGACCTTCAGGGACAGGAGACAATGATGCAGTGAGGGGAAAAAAAAAACTTTTCCAGGCTTAACTTACCTCCAGCTCCACCCTTAGCAATGCAGGAGGCTTATCCCTGCCTGGCACAGCATCCTTGCTGCCCTGCTGCTGTGGAAAACCAGGATAAATCCACCTCCTGGTGTGGCAGGACAACAAAATCCGGGATAAATCCACCTCCTGGTGTGGCAGGACAATAAAATCCGGGATGAATCCACCTCCTGGTGTGGCAGGACAATAAAATCCGGGATGAATCCACCCCCTGGACAATAAAATCCGTGCCAGCAGCACCGTGGGGCAGCCAGACACATCTCCAGGGGGGAAGGCAGGTTTTCCCCTCTGTGTTATCCCTGATTCCAAGATAATCCTGAGTGCCTGGATTAGTGGGGCTGGGCTGGTGGGGTTGAGCTGGGCCTGGCTCTCTAGTTTAAAATCAAGCCAAAAACCTGGATTTGGGGGAAAACGATGAGGAGGTTTGCTCTGGTTCTGGGAAAGGGTCCACCAGGGACTTTGGATCTGCAGCTTTAATCCCTTCAGGGAGGATCAGAGGATGGTTTGGGGTGGAAGGCACCTCTCCAAAGGTCATTTGGGGCCATGGGCAGTGACATTTCCACCAGCTCCAAGCCCCATCCAACATGATGGAACAACAGCCATCATCCTCATTCATTCCATGGATGCCCCACCACTGAGGGATGGGCAGCAGCTGGCCTGGGAGGCGGCAAAAACAGGGAAAAAAAGGTGATTTCCTAAAAAAAAAATAAAAAAATAAAATATTTTGACCTCCTGCTGCTGTTGGAGTGCAAGGAAACCTCCAGGTACCTTCCAAATTCCTGCTGATCCTCAGGGATATGCTCTGGAAGACATGGATATTCACATGGATGTTGATGTGGAATTCACATGGACATTCACATGGATTTGGATGTGGATATTCACATGGATGTTCACAGGGATATTCATTTCACATGGATGTTGACATGGATTTTGACATGGATGGTGACAGGGATGGTGACAGGGATGTTTATGTGTACAAGTGGGTCAGGAATTCCCCAAGTGGCTTTTAAAGGAATTCTCAGGAAATGCCCTTTCCTTGGTGATTCCCACCCTGCCTGAGCTCCTGGAGAGCACTGAAATAGGGAGGGGCAAAATCCCGGGATGGCTGTTCCCATCCCAGTCAGAAAAGTGCCACTGGAAGTGTCCAGGACAAGGCTGGGAACAAACTGGGATGGTGGGAGGTGTCCCAACCCAAACCTCCCCACTGTTCCATGGATCATTCACTCATAAATCTTACACAAGGCACCAAGTGCTGCTCTGAGATCCCTCCAGGGATGGGGATTCCACCAGCTCTACCTTTTCCAGGGAGAAATCCCTCCCATTTTCCCACCTAAACCTTCCCTGGCTCTACTCGAGGCCGTTTCCTCCCTCCTCAGTTTTCATCTGGCCCCTTGAATCCTCAACATTCATCCGAAGCCCCAGAATCGTCAAGGTTGGAAAAACTGTCTTGGATCATGGAGTCCAACAATTCCCCCAGCCCTGCCAAGGCCACCACTAATCCTTGTCCCCAAGTGTCACCTCCACATGGAATTTAAATCCCTCCACCACCTCCCTGGGCAGCTCTACCTTTTCCAGGAAGAAATTCCTCCCGTTATCCCACCTAAACCTCCCCTGGCACAACTCGAGACCATTCTCTCCTTCCTCATTTTCCCTTTTAGAGACACAAAAGCATCCGTAAATTCACCACACACCCCCTGAAAGGTGGAATCATCGACCTTCGCCCCTGTTAAACAAACATTCCCATCCCTCTGCGTCCCAAATCCCAGTTTAGCAGCAGGAAACGATTGTGTGGGCGCCTGAAATGACAAAATGCTGATCTTCTGCTGGGCTGAAGGTCATTATCAAAGGTCGTTATCAATCGCTGATTAATTAATTAACCAGCCAAGTCACACAAGCAGGCAAAGGTTAACCGAGCAGGGCTCCAGATGATTCCTGTCCTAATAAAGCTGCTCTGATTGCACTCGACACCTGCTTTAAACCCAGCCTCGTTAAGCCGGGGCTAATCAAAGGGGAATCTTCCAGCAAGGTCAAAGTCAAAGACTTTTCCCTCCGCGGGGTTTTCCCACCAGGCAAAGCCATTCCAGCCGGAAATGCCAGGGAATAATTAATAATTAATAATTGCCTGGGATGTTTTAACTGAATTCCCAAAGCAAACAAACAAACAGATCATGATTGCCGGGGAGGGGGCAGAGGCTGACGGCTTTAGGGGATGTGTTGTGGGGTTTTTTTCCCTGAGAATTCCTCTAGTTTCCTGAGAATTCCCAGGAATTCCAGCAGGTGGGATGGGTCCAGGATGGTGCCAGGAGCCCCATTCCCTGTTTTCTCACAGGTGTCCATCATTCCATCGAACAGAACCCAGCAGGAAAAGCAGGATGGGAATAAAATCGACACTAATAATCAATATCATTTAAAGCTTTCGTTTTCCACGGGGTTCATTTTCCATTGGGGTTGGAAGAGCCTCTGAGGGACACCTCCCAATATCCCAGGTTTGGACACTCCAGGGATGTGACAGCCACAGCTTCCCTGGGAATCCCATTCCTGTCCCTCCCCACCTCCACAGGGAAGAATTCCTTCCTAACATCCCGCCTCAACTTCCCCTCTGGTGGTTAAAAAATCCGAGCCTGCTGTGATTGCCAGCTCCTCCAAACCCCGGGGCCAGCAGAGCCTGGTGAGCTGTTCTTCTCCTTTCAGGGAGGATTATTTGTCTTCCTTCTTTATTTCACTGCTGCCTAAATGGAATAATCCCTCCCAGAGCCAGGGATTAAAGCCGGGCTGGCAGCGAGGCCTCGACACGAACCAGAGCTCCAGCAAATCCTCCCCACTTGAGATTTGGGAAAGCCAGACCAGACAAAACCTCCCTGGGAATTCCACAAGGAGAAAAAAAATAAATATCCTGTGCTTTCTCAGGGAAAAGCAACACTCTGTGATCCTTTAGGACAGGAGTTTCACTCCTTGGAGGAAAAAATTCATTTTTGTCCCTTTTTTTATTGCCTTCTAGGAAAAAAAAAAGGAAAAAAAAAAGAAAAAGTGAGTTTTGCATAAAAAAGCCAATAAATGTCAGGGTTTTGTCATTGCTGGGATAAAACCCCTCTGGCTGGGACGTTCTCCTGGGGAAAGCTCAAGGGATTTGCACGTTCCCAGTCTCGTTTTCCACGGGCAAAGGGCACGCCAGGGAGGAGCTGCCTGTGAGTGACCCTTGACCTTTCCCTGTTTGCAGGGAAAAGTCCACCCCAACCTGGGCTGAGCCATCCCATTCCCACCCCAAGGACATCCTGGGACGTGCCCTGCTGGAGACACCAGCCCTGGACCTGCAGGGATCTCCTGGGAATTATCCAAACCCACAGATTTTCCTCTGCGTGAGGGAGAATCCCTGACCCTCGACGTTCAAATATTGGAAAATGGAGATGAAATGGAGGAAAATCCATTTTCTTTTCCCGGCCTGGTGGTGTCACCAGGCACATCCTCGTGCTCCTGCTGCTTGGGTCCTTGGAGCCATCCTACAAAAAAATCCCAAACCCCTCAGAGGTGGGTGACAGATTTTTGGGACATCATTCCTGCTCTCCTCTGTTTTCCAGCTCAAATTTACGCCTCTTAACATTTCAAAATAACCCTTAAATTAGAAAAACTCCAACAGGTACAGCAAAGGATTTAATCCTGAATTGGGAGTGGCGCTGGCTGCAAATACTTGGGAAGGGAAAAGCTCAGGGATTTTTTTTTTTTTCTTCACCCAAACCACCAGAATTCCCATTTAAAAGTGCTTTCCCAGGATAACTCAGTTCTGGACCTGGAGAACTGCAGCCACCAGGAATTGGTTTAGGAATTGAATCCAGAATTAGTGTCTTTATAATGATCTTTGAAAATGAAGTTGATGAAGATGTTTAAAAACACCTCAAGTCAGGTTTAGCACCAATTAAAAGCCAGAGAGGGAGGCGTTTATTTAGAATTTTAGAATGGAATTTTTAAATTTTAAAAATGGAATTTTAGAATGGAATTTTTAAATTTTAAAAATGGAATTTTAGAATGGAAATTTTAAATTTTAACTAGAATTTCAGGCATGGAATGGGATGCTGGGGGCAGAAAAGAATTGGAAACGTCAAATCCTGCCTGGAAAAGGCTCCTAAAGCCATCACATGCACCTGGATCCCGTGGGATGGTCCAGCTCTTTTAATCCTCACCGAAAGGGGATGCTGAGATTTTCCCCTGCTCTTTGCCCAGCCTGGGGAGCTGCTCAGACACATCCAAAGCTCCCTCATCACACCAATCCCTGGAGCAGCAGGGTGGGAATTCCAGAGGAGTGGGAGCCCCTGATCAGCAATGGATGAACCTGAAGAAATTCCTCCCTTTTTTTTTTTTTTTTGCCAGCAGCTTTTCCAGATTCAACCTCTGGCTCAGCCATCACCAGCTGGGACCTCACTGAAACTCAGCGTAAGGGTATGATATAAAAAAATATATACATATATCACCTAAAAATCCCAAATTTTTGCCCCAAACCCTCCCTTTTCCATCGGGAGCGCCACAGGGAAACCACCAGGAGGGATAAAGTCTGTTTTCCCTGGCAGAGCTGTCTCCCTGGGGGGAATTGCAGGGCCCTGCACCATGTTATCAGGGCGCATTATCCCCGCGGGAAAGGCTGGAATTATTTCTGTTCCAACCCCTTCATTACCTGGGAGAGAATTTGGGGGAATATTTCTGCTGCTGAGGGAGAGCTCTGGATTTATGGACGTAAGAGCAGCATCCAAACAAAAGGAACTGTGAGCTGACGCTGCTTTGGTTAAGCAGAGTCGAATTGTTTTCGTGAGATGTTTTTATTCCGCTTTTGCCCTCGAGTGGGAACGCTTGTTTTCTGTTTCCTGCCATTTTCCTCCGTCATTTCGTTCCATTCTGATGTTTAAATATGTATTTGCGGCTCTGCTGTGATTTCCACCTCGAGTGAGCTTTTCATTGGCCTCCTCCTCCTCCTCTCGAGTGTCGTTAAATCACCGCAAATTGGAGCCTTCAAAGCGCTCGGTGGGGGAAAGGGAATAAATCCTTCATTCCAAAGCCTTCCCAAAGAGAAGGAATATTTCCACTCCTCAGCAGAGCCTCTGCTTTTCCACCTGCCCTCGAGCTGCAGCACAGAGACCTCCAGAGATGTTTTGTTTTGGGAGAGAAGGTGAAGGATGCGGGAATATTCAGCTGGGGGCTGCGAGGGAGGGATTGATCCGGAGGTGTCGATGGTGAAGAGCTTTGTTTTCTCCCTCCTCTCCATCCCTGTGATCCCCACTCCTCTCCTCAAGGACAAACCCTTTCATTGGGAGCTGGCGTCATCTCCTCGTTAGAAACCAACTGCAGCTGAAAACAAGCCAGGGAAAGGAATTTTTTTTTTTTTTTTAAAAAAAAGGGAGAAAATAAAACCCATCAACAACGAGGATTTTAAGGCTGTAATTTAAAAAAAACCCAGAGCAGGTTCTCCACGAGGTGCTGATGTGGAGACATCTCCCCTCATCAGCATTCCGTGAATGGATGTGTGAGGAAAAACGCCCAATCCTCAGTGTTCAAACGCTGGAAAATAGAGATTAAATCGAGGAAAGTCCATTTTCTTTTCCCAGCTTGGTGGTGTCACCAGGCACATCCTCGTGCTCCTGCTGCTTGGGTCCTTGAGCCATCCTATAACAAATCCCAAACCCCTCAGAAGGTTGGGATTGTTGGGAAATCATTCCTGCTCTCCTCTGTTTTCTCATTTATCATTTCCCTGAGCAAGCAGGGCTGGGAGCTCAGGAAAGAACATTTTCCTGGGTCCTTTGAGCCATCCTACAGCAAATCCCAAATCCCACAGAAGGTTGGGATTATTGGGACATCATCCCTGCTCTCCTCTATTTTCCCATCTATTATCTCCCTGAGCAAGCAGGGCTGGGAGCTCCAGAAAAACCTTTGAAAGGAACATTTTCTTGGGTCTTTTGAGCCATCCTTTGAGCTGAGGGGGTTTGCTCCACTTGGGGCTGTGTCAAGGCTCTTTTTTATCCACCTCGGATGGTTTATTCCAGGGAAAAACGCGATTTTAGGCAAGTTTTGGCTCGGGCTGTGACACCCCTTTTCCTCACACTCCCTTTTCCAGCTCTGAGGAAGTTCAGCTCCGTTCCCACATCCTCCCCAAGCCCTCCTGCTCCGGTTAATTAAGGATTGATTAGCTGTGATTGTCTTTGCTCGTCCCCTGTCCCCAAAAGCTGTGGCTGGACGTGGAGCAGCTGCCACCACGGGAGGTCCCACCCTTGGGTGGCCTTTCCCACCAGGATCCCCCAAACGCTTCCCCTGCAATCTGCAGGATTTTGGGAGGTCTGTGAAGCTCAGCCAGAGCAGCCCTGAGCTCCTTTAGCCACGGGATAAAATGTGGGAAAATGAGAGGGAGAAAATAAAAAAAACAAAGGTTCTCTTTGGGATTTGTGGGTCAGAGGAGCCTCGTTTTTTTCCCGGGAAAAACACAAAACTGGTTTGCCAGTGGGATTTTCCAGAGGTGGAAGGGATGAACATTTTGGTTCTCTCGCCCAGGTGGAGAGTGGGAAACCTGCCTGGTGAATTTAGCTTAAATTTAGCTTAAATTTAGGTTAAACTCCTCATTTTTAGAGCACAAACCAGGCCAAAATCACTGGAGGATTGAGCCGAGGTCTCAGGATCGAAGACAAACGTGCCCAGATCCCAAATCCAGCCATCCAAACCTGGAATTCACTGGAATTTATCCAGTTCTTCCTGCTCCCAACCCTCTTTAGGGAGGATTCCCACATGGAACATCCCTCCCAAACCCCAGAGCCCTCACCCAGCCAAGGATTTCCTGGGGAATGGGCAGCCAGGAAATCAAATTCCCCCAAAAAACCCCCCCCAGGCTTTAGGATGTGGTGGGAGGCACCTGCTGACCTTTTCCTGGCTCAAAGCAGGATTTAGGGAAGTTTAAAAGCCAAGCTCCAGTTCCGGGGGATGGATCATTTCTAATCCCTCGGGGTCTTTGGGAGACAAATGGGGGAAGAGAGGTTGGAAAAGAGGGATGAAAACCCCATTTACCAGGGGGAGAAGGATTTATCAGCCCTGCCCAGCTGAGCCTGGCTCAGATTAAAACTGATCCCAAGGAACAGGGGCTGCCTGCAGCCAGGAGCCCCTTCCAGTTTAAATTCCAGTTGAATTGCAGAGAGCATTTCCAGCTGCAATCTAAATGAAGGGCCTGTCCACCCCCAGAACGGGAATAATTATTGAGGAAGGAAACTCAAAAAAAAGAAAAAGGAAAAAAAGGAAATTGCACATCCATTGCATTTCCCCAATCCCACGTTTCCCCAGCAGGATGCTTTTCCTTGGCACCTCGGGGATTTTCCAGCCCCACTGGGGCACTGCTTTGTTTTATTTTCCTATGGGACATTCCCAAAAGAAAATCAGGAATTGGGGCTTTTTTGTGGCCGGGTTTTTGAAGAGCAGAGCACCTCCAGCTCTGTGAATTCCCTGGAGCTGTCCAAAGGGACACCAAAAACTGAGGGCCCTAATTAATGATAAATTCATGGATCACCCTCTCAATCCCCAAAGAATTTACCAGCCCAGGACAATCAACGAAGAGAAAGATGTCAAAACACAGCGAAAACAGAACTGCAAGGGAAGAGGAACCTACACTCCCTTCTTCCTGTGTGTTTTGGGAGGTTTTTTGGGAGTCTACTGACTCTAATCCCTGTTTTTCCAAGGGGTTGCAGGTTGGGATGCTCCTGGTTCATAAATCTCACCCTCGGGGTTAAGGGACCCTGTGAATGTCTGGTTTGGGGCTGCAGCCCTGCCCTGCTCCTTTCAGCATTCCAGGAGGAAAAGCTGCCCTTGCCAACGTTATTTGTTTTTATTTTCATATGAGGCATCCCTAATAAAAGTCAGAAATTGGGAATTGAGCACTTTTTCTTGCTCAATTTTTAATTTTTTTTTTATTTTTTAATTTTTTTTAATTTTTAAATTTTTTTTAATTTTTAATTTTTCACCTTCATTTACCCCAGAGCACAAAAGGATCCGTTTTGGAGCAGCCTGGGATAGTGGGAGGTGTCCCTGCCCATGGAAAGGGTGGAATGAGATGGGTTTAAGGTTCCTCCCAACCCAAACCATTCTGGGATTCTGCGTCCCGTGGGGATTGGGGTGTGGAGGGAAGGTGGGATGCCAGAGGAGCCTCGAGGAAGACGGGATTTATTGCACTTCATCCCACAAATCCTGCCTCCAAACCCGGGCTGTGATGGGCTTTGGGACATCAGGAAAATCATTTGGGCTCACGTGGGTTTCTCTTTCTTCATGATCCACCAGGATTTCTTTCTTCGTTTGGGGTTTTGGTGTGTTTTTTTGTTTTTGGGTTGGTTTGGGGGTTTTTTTGGTTTTGGTTTTTGGTTTTTTGGGGTTTTTTTGGGGGGGGTTGTTTGTTTGTTTTGTACTACTACGTTTTTGTTTTTAATATTCCTACTAAAAACCCGTTGTTCCTATTCCCATATCCTTGCCTGAAAGCCCCTGAATTTCAGAATTACAATAATTTGGAGGGAAGGGGGGTTACATTCTCCATTCCAAAGGAAGCTCCAACTTTTCCCTGGCAGACACTTCCCAAACCAGGACAGATCCCATCACACCATTCCAGTTTTGGGACCAAAACCCGTCCAGCCCTGCAATCTTCTCCCATGTCCGAGAGGGAAAAACTTGCTTGGCTTTGCAAAAGAGCTGGAAGTGGCCTAAAAAAGTGGAATATTTGTGCAGCCTTGTTCCCATCCCCTCTGCTGAGAGCAGCCCAGGCCTGAGGGGGTTTTCTTGGCAGGCTCAGGGTTGCTCCAGGAAGGATTTATTGGCTCAGAGGGAAATGATCGTGAGATATCAGAGCCTGCACATCATCTCCAGCCCCGACTGCAAACAAAGATTTGATTGTCCCTGTTTATCTGGGATGATTTATAAAGCAGCTCTTTAAAGGAGAAAAAACATTTGGGGTCTTTGATCTGGGATCTTCCCTTTCTTTGTTTGTTGTATTTTTTTTGTGAGGAGGAAAAAGATGTCACAGGGTTGGATCTGGCTGAGGAAAGGTGGGATCTGAGCCTCTGCCAGGGACACAGGGGCCATTAATGAGGAGATTTTTGGGGTATAAATCCTTCCCTGTGAAGGTGGGGAGGAATGGGAATGGAATTCCCAGAGAAGCTGTGGCTGTCCCATCCCTGGAAGTGTCCCAGGCTGGGTTTGGAGCACCCCGGGACAGTGCAAGGTGAATCTGCCCAGAGAGATGGATTGGGACAATCCCTAACGTCCTCCCCAAGCCAAACCATTTGGGATTCCGGAATTCTGTGTGAGGTTTCCCAATGACCCCATCCCTGGTGGAACCAGCAGATCCAGGTGGGCAGGAGGATGGGATTGTGCACAAGGATGGTGGATGTGCAAGATGGGAATGTCCTGCTTTTCCTCCCAGGAATGGGAGATTGGATGTCCCACCACCAGGCCAGGTGTGGCTTTGGGGTCCCAGCCCTGCCCCACGACACTCTTTGAGCACAGGGATTGACTTTTTGGGATGTCCTGTGTGCGGGGCCAGGAGTGGGACTGGATGATCCTTGTGGATCCCTTCCAACCCCGAGTATTCCATGATCCCAGTGTGGCTCTGGCCAACAATCCAATGTGCCCCAAAAGCTGGAAAACCTCACAGGAAAGGAAATGACAGCATTCCCACCACGGAGGGTTAAAATAACTCCTGGCAGGAAATGTCCTGGAGCAGCTGCACCTGGAAGAACATTGTCCTCAGGGAGAATTGTTCCCATCTGGAAGAACATTGTCCTCAGGGGAGGTTGTTCCCACCTGGAAGAACATTGTCCTCAGGGAGAATTGTTCCCATCTGGAAGAACATTATCCTCAAGGAGAATTGTTCCCACCTGGAAGAACATTGTCCTCAGGGAGAATTGTTCCCTCCTGGAGGAACATTGTCCGCAGGGGGAATTCCCACGTTGGATGAATGGAGCTGGTGCCTGGAATGGGATCACCTGGCCAGGGGGACAAGAAATCCCTGAGGGATTGGCAAGAGCTGGAGGTAAATTATGAATGCACAGCCCATAATATTCCCTCCCAGCTGGCAGGAACTGTTGTTTATTTTCCCTGAGTGCAGGCTGCAGGGGGGGGAATATTTATTTTATTTATTTGTGGTTTTATTACTGGCACAAAAATCCTGGGCCTGGAGGGATCTGAGGGTCCCACAGCTATTCCTATTCCCATTCCCAATCCCATTCCTATTCTACTCTTATTCCCATTCCCATCTTATTCCTATTCCCATTCCCATTCCCACTGGTTTACACCTGGAAAAGCAGAGGGCAGAGGTTAATTAGGGAAATGGCGAGGAGCTGTTGAGGAATGGAAGCACTTCCAGCAATCCCAGGGCTTTGAATCCAGCCAGGAATTCAGGGGAGAGCTGGAGATTTGCCCATGGGAAAGGGATAACACCACCAGTGACGATTCCAGGAGTCCATGTCTCTCTCCCTTCCTTTCCTGGGGAAGTTTTCCCACCTGGAGAGGGCCTTTCCCATCCTTCCGTGCCAGTGGGAATTCATCAGCACTGGGAATTAATCTGGAGCAGTCTTCAACTCCAGCACTGGAGGCAGCTGGTACAATTAATTAGCTGAGTTCCTTAATCCTGCCTGAAGTCCCTAATGATCCCGAGCTCCGTTGGAATTCCAGGGATGTCCCTTGAGCTGCAGCACAGGTGAACTCTGAGGAGCCAGGGAGGAGCAGCTCCCGTGGGATCTGTGCTGCTGGGAGCCTCTGCTTCCCAAATTCCTGTAAACCAGGTTCTGAAGCCCTGTGCCAGCCTGCAGAGCCCACCTGGCTCCACTGGAATTCCAGGAATGTCCCTCTTGCTGCTCAGCCCTGGGTGGAAATCCAGGCAGAGAGGCAGGAATCACATCCCTGGGATCTGAGCTGGTGGGAATCTTCACTCCTCAAATTCCTATAAACCAGGTTCTGAAGCCCTGTGCCAGCCTGCAGAGCCCACCTGGCTCCACTGGAATTCCTTGTGCTGCTCATCCCTGAGTGCAGAGTGGTGGAAATCCAGGAATCACATCCCTGGGAGCTGTGTTGGTGGGAGCTTCTGCTTCCCAAATTTTCACAAAACAAGTTTAAAATCCCCGTGCCAGCCTGCAGATCCCACCTGGCTGAGCTTTTCCAAGGTTTTGGCTGATCCCAGGAAGGCAGAGTGATGAGGATTCGGCTCCTCCACCAGCGTGGTCACTTTATTTAAGGTCACTTCTGACTCTATATAATGAAAAAATACATGGAAAAAAAAAATCTCCTTTTCCTGGGATTTCTGTTTCACAGCTCCTGGTTTATTGAGCTGTATTTTAACTCTGCTTTTCCCTCTCCTTTTATTTGCCCAGCTATTGTGTTGGTTTACTGTGGGATTATTTTCCATGTGGATTCAATCCTGCCCGAGGCCTTTCCCTCTCCCAGGTATTTCTGTGGCTCTGCCCTCGAGGGGAAAAAAAATATAATAAATTCCCTGCACAAACAAGGGTTGATTTATTTTAACAACATTCACCAGATTTGCTGCAGCTGCCAACGTGGGGCTTAAACATTCTGCCCAGTGCTCCTGGGGAGGAAAAAATCCCTGGATTTCTGCGTGGCATTCCAAGGTGATGGGAGTGGGATGCTTAAATAGGACCAGGGGGGAAAAATGAGAAGAACCCAGAGGATGGGGATGGATGGGAGATTGGGAAGGAATTCCTGGCTGGGCTGGAATTCCCAGATTTGCTGTGGCTGCCGCTGGATCCCTGGAAGTGTCCAGGATGAGGCTGGAGCAGCTTGGGATAGTGGAAGGTGTCCCATGGATGGGGTGGGATGGGGTTGAAGGTCCAGGGAATGACTGGGAACTGAATTCTCATAGGATTTTTATCCCAAAAACTCCTGGAAAACTGCTCAGCACCTTCCAGCCGTGTTTTACTGAGCTCTGTCCTAACTGAGCCTGGCTCAGGCAGGGATGAAACCCCAACACTTGGAGTGAGTCAATGATGGGAGATCAAATGGGATTTTTTTCCCTTTTTTTTTTTAATCCAGCATTTCCTCAGCTGGGAATCCAAGCTGCCAACAGCCCTGACAGTCTGGAGTGGGTAAAACCTCACTCCAAAGGGCAGTGATCCCACTTTGATTTATTTATGGCTAAAAACCCTCTCCACGAGCTCCTTGTGTCCCTACCCCAGAGCCACAGGTCCCAATTAAAGCTGAAGGTGTTTCCCAGGTTTTCTTACCTCCCTCAGCACCTGGATAAAGTTCCACAGGGAGCTGAAATCCCGGAGTTTCTGCCTGCAGCTTGGGGTTTTTTAAAAATGTTATTTAATATTGCACTTTTCTGAATTTCACGGGACCATGCTGAGCCCTGGGAAATCCAGAGTGGGAATGTGCCTCTGCTCCCACCTCCACCTGCCACAGCTTTTCCCTGAAAAAAACCCCTTCCCACAAACGGCTCAGCTGCTGAAAACCCAATAAACCCCCAAACCTCGGGGTTGTGGGTATCACCATCCTCATTTCATCGTGGATTTATTAACTCTCCTGCTTAATTACTCCTCGGTGAGGGTGGGTTTGGGTTTTTTTTTTCCCCAGCTCTCCAGAGGCAAGCAAAGCACGGGGAATGGCCAGCTGTGCTCCCTGCCTGCTTCCAGATGTGCAAATAACCACAAATGCTGATGGCGAGGTGCAGTCCTAGCCCAGAGGAAATGAAATAAAATGAAATAAAATGAAATGAAATTAAAAGCACGTCCCGTTTTCCCAAACCGAGCCCTTCCATCAGCCAGCACCAAAATCAATATTGGCATTTTTCAAAACCTGGCTTAATTTGAAAGATTTCAGGGCTGGGTAAAAGATGGGGGGGTTGGAAAAAAAAAATAAATAAAATTTGTGGTGCCATTTGAAGCTGATTTATTTAAATGAGATGCCTACAAGTGCTCCTCGCATCTCATGAGGATAGCCAAGTGTCAGGATAATGATGCTGCGTGCACACGGAGATAATTCCTCACATTTAACACCCTCGTGGAGCTGAAAGTCCCCGTGGAAATGTGGGAAGAGGAGAGAAACCCCCGGGAATTTGTGGAGCAGGAGAAATCCACGCCGAGGGTTTGAGGCGTGGCTCTCAGATCCCGCTCCTGCAGGCAGGAATTGGAGGCAGGAATATAAAACCTGCCAGGGAACCACATTAAAAAAAAAATAAATAAATATCAGAGGTGGCTGGGAATGACAGGAATAAAATCCAGAGGAGGTGGAGGGAAGGAATGGGGCAGGGACCAGCCCTGAGAGGGACACAGGGAAAGGAGAATTTGCCACCCAGAGCACCCCAAAACAGCACCTGGAGCAGCTTTAGGCTCTCCCAACAAACCCTTTAGACTTTTAATCCCATTTTTTTCCCCACTTCATCTGCCTGAAAACCTCAGTGTTGGGGGGGAAAAAAATCTATCTTAAGAATCATATTATTATTTCCAAGCTACTCCCTGTGAATAACATCCTGCGTGGATTTTTTTTTTCTCTTCTGGGAGCTCCTGGGGAGGAATTCCAAACCCGGGGATGAGGAATCCCCATCCTTCCCAGGCTCGCAGTGGGTGCAGCACTTTAAAGCAGGATATTCCTCCAGGAAAAAAAAGAAAAAAAAAAAAAAAAAAGCTGGAATTGCCTGAATCCAAGAGGAAAAAAAAAACCAAGGAAATCCAGCAGCTCCAGCCACAACACACCAATGAGTGTTGCCATGGATATCCCCCCAAAATCCCGGGCAAACAAAGCAATTAGGCCACCACCACTCCTCTAATTGCCTGGATATTTTATTTATTTTATTTTATTTTTTTCCAGAGGGGATTTTTCCCCCCCTCCAAGCAGCCGCCGTTTTCCAGCATCCTGCCCCTTCCCGGCTTTTTTTTTTTAATTTTATTTTTTATTTGCCAGCTCTTTCCGCAGCAGCAGCCCCCGGGATAAATCGCCGAGCTCCAGGTGACAGATGCTGCAATCAACCTGCTCCTAATTAGCTGGAGAACGGGAGGCGCTCATTCAGAAAATGTGGATGTTCCCAGCAGGATCGACGTGTGCTGCCTTTAATCCCGGGATTAAATTTCGGGCTCTGGGCCAGGCTTTAATAGCTGCAGGCTGGGATGACACCGGGATCCTTCCCGGTACACCTGAGGATGCTCAGGGGGCTCCACAAGGACAGGGATGAAGCTCTGGAAGCTCCTGGAGAAAAGCAGGAATAACACCCAAATCCCCATCCCACCGTGACCTCTGGAACTCCCAAAAATTCTGGGATGGAGGCAGAACATTCCCACCTTCTAAGGGTTTATAGATCAAAACCTGCTGGAAAAAATTCCCCATTTTTAGCTTGGTGAGAGTTCACCCAGCTTGGGAAAAGGGATTGAAAGAGGAGGATGGGGGGAAAATAAATGGGATTTCCATTGTCTGCCATGGTGCTCAGGTGGCTCCAAAAGGACAGGGAGGAAGCTCCTGGAAGCTCCTGGAGAAAAACAGGAAAACACCAAAATCCCCATCCCACCGTGACCTCTGGAACTCCCAAAAAATCCGGGATGGAGGCAGCACATTCCCACCTTCTAAGGGTTTATAGATTAAAACCTGCTGGAAAAAATTCCCCATTTTTAGCTCGTTGAGAGTTCACCCAGCTTGGGAAAAGGGATTGGAAGTGGAGGATGGGGGAAAAAAAATTGGGATTTCCATTGTCTGCCACGGTGCTTGAGTGGCTCCACAAGGACAGGGATGAAGCTCCTGGAAGCTCCTGGAGAAAAGCAGGAAAACACCAAAATCCCCATCCCACCGTGACCTCTGGAACTCCCAAAAATTCTGGGATGGAGACAGCACATTCCCACCTTCCAGGATTTTATAGATTAAAACCTGCTGGAAAAAGTTCCCCATTTTTAGCTCGGTGAGGGTTCACCCAGCTTGGGAAAAGGGATTGAAAGAGGAGGATGGGGGAAAAATAAATGGGATTTCCATTGTCTGCCATGGTGCTCAGGTGGCTCCACAAGGACAGGGATGAAGCTCCTGGAGAAAAGCAGGAAAACACCCAAAAATCCTGATCCTACCATGACCTCTGGAACTCCCAAAAATTCTGGGATGGAGGCAGCACATTCCTACTTTTCAGAATTTTATAGATTAAAACCTGCTGGGAAAAGTTCCCCATTTTCAGCTCGGTGAGGGTTAATCCAGCCTGGGAAAAGGGATTGGAAGTGGAGGATGGGGGAAAAAAAATTGGGATTTCCATTGTCTGCCACGGTGCTTGAGTGGCTCCACAAGGACAGGGATGAAGCTCCTGGAAGCTCCTGGATAAAAGCAGGAAAACACCCAAATCCTGATCCTACCATGACCTCTGGAACTCCCAAAAAATCTGGGATGGAGACAGCACATTCCCATCTTTCAGAATTTTATAGATTAAAACCTGCTGGGAAAAGTTCCCCATTTTTTAGCTCGGTGAGGGTTCACCCAGCCTGGGAAAGGGGATTGGAAATGGAGCAAGGGAAGGATGGAGAGAAAAAAAATTGGGATTTCCACTCTGTGCCATGGTGCCAGGGAGAAAAGAACCTCTTTTCCTAAAGCCTGGTTTTCTTGGGATTTTAATGAGCATTTCAGGCCCATTCTCTGCCTGCCTTTGAGGCTCTACGATTGTCAGGGCATCAAATATTCCAGGCAGCTCATTTGAAGGGAATTTCGGGATTTTTTTTAACATTTTTTTTTTCTTTTCCAAAGGAGACTTTCATGATGAGAGTTCAGTCTCCCTTTCAAAGAGCTGGGACGTTGGTGGCTCCTGGCTGCTTTTCCTGCCGGCCACAATTCCTCTGGATTTTAGGCTGGAAGGTTCAAAACCTTCGTGGGCAGCCCAGAAAATACAATTTATTATTAGAGGGGACAACAATTCAGGGAGTAAATTTGTTAAAAAAATGAAATTATCCCGTGGTGTTTAACGTTCCAATTTCAAATGCATCACAAAAGCTCCGTGAAATTCCCTCCTCTCCCTCCTGGATCAGGTGGGGGCAGCCAGGGAAGAGGGACCTCGGGAAATATTGGGGACGGTTTTTGGAGGGAATTTTTCTGCAGTGTTTGGGAAAGGTTTTGAGGAATTTTTTTTCCCTAGGAAAAAAAAAAAAATTGAGGATTTTATTTTATTTTATTGGGTGGGATTTGGGATGCATCACCTGCCTAACTCTGATTCCCTGTTTTTTCCTCGTAGCTCCAAAGCTGGAGCACGTGGACAAGGAGTATCCCAAATCCCAAATCATTCTAGTACTAAAAAATCAAATAAAATTTATTATTTGGGGCTCGTTAATGGGGGAAAAATGAGGTTTTGAGTGACAATTTCACCTGGGAATTCCCCAGGATTCCCGCTGGGAATTCCAGCTGGAGCTTTTCCTGGAATTTCCTCAGGAAATGGGGAGCAGGAGTGGAATAAATCCAGGGACAACAGGGCTGGTGCCCCCTGGTAGAGCTGCAAATCCTTGGGAAGCAGAAGGAATTTGGCGCAGGAGAGAAAGGCTGGGCTCCAAATCCCTGTGGCAAATTCCACCTGGAGCCTTCCAAGCCCTGAATTTGAGGAATTACAAAAGGAATTCTCGAGAAAAGGAATCACCTCCACGGACAAATCCAACCTTCCACCAGCCCAGCTTGCTCCAAACCTTGGATAATTCCAAGGATTTATTATTATTTTTTTTGGGATAAAACCCCAGTGGGGGTTCACCTGCCACCTCAGCTCGTGTGCAATTAGAGGGACCAGGAAAACAATCTGCTCTCCCAAATGGAACCCCCCCGGTCCTAATTAGAGATTTATCCTTGCTTTATTATTAATTAGAGGTCTCCTGGAAACACGGAATTTCCGGCGCTGCCTTCCCCCACGTTTATTGATGAACGATTACGATGGGAAAACACGAGCTCCCCTCCATAAATCTTTTGACAGCAGCTGTCCGTCAGAAATAATGATCCTTTTAAAAGTCATGAATAAATAAGGATGCAAATCCACCCCGAGGCACGGGATCCATCCCACTCCTCATCCCGGCCTCTGGAATGAGATGCGCTTATTTAAACTAATGACTCCACAACGTTTCCATAATGAGCCTTTCCCTGTGAAATCCTCCTGATTTTTCCTTTTCTGCCTTTTTTTTGGTCATTTTTCAAATCAAAACCTCCCGTTCCTTCAGATCCTTCCATGCCAAACGCCCGTGAGTGATTTTTCCCAGTGGGTTAAGGAGATGAGGGGTGAATTTCCCGTGGATTCGTGGCGTGGTGGGTGTTAATATTGAGTTTTATTGGTGTTCTCATTGGGGGTTTTGGGGATCAGTTTGCTTGGAAAGAGCAGGAAAGAGGGATAAGATCTCCCTGATCCTTCTTTTCTCCAGGCTGAGGCCTCCCAGCTTCTTCAGTGAGCAGGAAAAGAAATCCAAGGCAGAGGCAGAAGGAAGTGACTTTAAAATATTTTAATTATTTCTTGATATTTTTAAATTTTTAATTTAATTTTAATAAAATTTAATTTATTTATATTTTCATTTTCATTTTCATTTTCATTTTCATTTTCATTTTCATTTTATTTTAATAAATTTTAATTTATTTTTCCAATTTATTTTGATTTTTCTTATTTATCTTTAATAATTTTTAATTTATTTCTCCTTATTTATTTTTAAACATTTTAATTTAATTTTAATAAATTTCAATTCGGTTTTTCTTGGGTTTTTTTTAAATTTTTACATTTAATGTAAATAAATTTTAATTTGATATTTCTCATTTATTTTTTAATTTTTATTTAATTTTAATACATTTGAATTTATTTTTCTCATTTATTTTTCAATTTTCAAATTTAATTTTAATACATTTGAATTTATTTTTTTCTCATGTAATTTTATTTTAAAAATTTAATTTAAATAATTTTTTAATTTGCTTTTCTCATTTAACTTTTCACTTTTAAATTGTTATTTATTTTAAAATAAATCTTAATTTATTCTAATAAATATGGGCTCGACTTGTATTTTCTTCATATTTCCTCCAGCCAGGGATAAAAACTGGGAACGGGCTCCACCCACAGCTCCTGATATTAAAGGAAATATCCTCGGATTCCTCTTTCAGCAGAGTAATTTGGGATAATTTGAAATATCTTTTTGGAGATGGCTGTTAACAACTGCAATTCTTCCCCTGCCTTTCAAGTGAGTGTTCCTGATGTCAGCCCAGGAAATCACACCCCGAGCAGCATTTGGAAAATAACCCGGGAGAACAATTTGTGTCGACGATTTCTTGCCATTTTCCCCTTTTTTTCTTTCCTCCCCTCACCTCAATTTATCCATCGGATCCTTTTCTCCAACGTTATTACCCGGGATTCAAACACCGTGAGGAATTCACTCCAGAGGAATTGCAGGGCTGTAATCAAGGAATTTGCTGTATCTTGGCATGAAGGCTACTGGCGGAGTTAGAATCTTTTTTTTAATATATATATATTATTATTTCCCTGGTTTTTGTTTGATGTTTGCAGAGATATTGATGGCTGGGTGATAAAGGGCTCTCAGCTCTCCTCCCTCCCCACATGTCCTCAGCTGAAATCCCAATTCCCACCTCCAAAAATACAGATTGCGCCATTTCAACACGTAAAAAGATGGAAGGAGACGTGGAATTGTTCGAAGGTTCAGCACTGGAGAGATTTGCAATTTTATAAAGGACCAAAAAAACCAGAGAGGGAAAGGAACCGGATTCCACAGCTCCATGGCTCCATTGGTTCCATTCCAAAGGTTCCATTCCAAAGGTTCCATGGTGAGGCTGGGGCTGATTTTCCCAACCTCTGCTCCTTATGGAGTGGTTCCCTGCTCTGGGATGAGTCCAGGCTTTGTCCCCAAGTCCCTCTTCACAAAATAACAACCCTCCTTCCCTTTCATGTGAGGACACAGAATCCTTGGAGGAGGAGATCAAAGGCAAGTCCCCAAGGACTGCCGGAATGTCCCTCGTGCCCCACGGTGCCAATTCCCAGCTGGATGCATCCAGAGGGGGAATTCAGCCCCTCCAAGGCTAGGGAGAAGTCTGGGAATTGTGTTGGGGGAAGAGGAAGGAGACCCCTCACTGCCCAGACATCTCTGGGAGTTCTCCTTCTCCTTCTCCTTCTCCTTCTCCTTCTCCTTCTCCTTCTCCTTCTCCTTCTCCTTCTCCTTCTCCTTCTCCTTCTCCTTCTCCTTCTCCTTCTCCTTCTCCTTCTCCTTCTCCTTCTCCTTCTCCTTCTCCTTCTCCTTCTCCTTTTCTCCTTCTCCTCCTTCTTCTCCTCCTCCTCCTTTTTCTCCTTCTCCTACTTCTCCTCCTTTTCCTCCTCCTCTTTCTCATCTTCCTCCTTCCCTTTCTCCTTCTCTAGAGCCTTTCCAGAAAGGCTCTCTCTCTCTCTTTCCTTTCCAAACTCACCTCCAAATCCATGAGATTTTGCAGCCCTGATCCTCCAGTTACCAGCCAAAAAACACAGGGAAGAAAAGACACACTGTAAACACCAAAAAAAAAGAAAGGAACCAAAAAATGCCATTGACCTGTGAGAGATGGAAATCCAGGATCCAGGGAGAGGGAAAAAAAATCAGGACATCGCCAGCAGAGTTTCCTCTTTGTTATTTTAATCAAGGCTTTATCCAAGCCAGGTTTCCTTCCTGAGGTCTCTTCACTGCTGCTGTTCCCATGGATCCCAAAATTCCAGACTCATGGGATTGTCCTGATTCCACACCGTCCTGCCCCAGGCATCTCCTGCCTGCTCCCAGCTCTGCACAGGATCCTGAAAGAGGTGAGGAGATCCAGCTGAGGTCGGTCACACCAACATCCCAGTTTCCAGGCCATTCCTTGGATTTCTTTGAGCCTGTTGGTGGTGGTCTCTGGGATCATCCGTTCAGCAAAGGGAGTGACACCGAGCTTGAACTCCCACAGAAATCAATGCTGGGTGCAGAAGGAAAAACTGAACAGGTCCAGTGGGAAAACAGGAGGTGCTGGCAGCAATTTTCCAGCTGGGATGATCCCAAGAATTGCCATGAAGGCAGACCTGGAGTGGGAGCAGGGAGCCAGCAGGGGGTTTCCCAAGTGAAGGATTGACAGGAGCTGTCCCACTGCACATTCCCATTCCAGAGGGAAATGAGGGGCTGGATGTTTTTCCTCCAGCAGCATCCAGAGGGGTGGGAAAACAGGAGGCGCTGGCAGCAATTTTCCAGCTGGGAAGATCTTACTTGTACCAAGGCAGACCTGGACTAGGAGTGAGGAATGATCAGGGTTTTCCCAAGAGGAAGGCTTGCAGCAGAGCTGTCCCACTGCACATTCCCAGCCCATTGGAACATTGTCTCCAAGGGAAATGAGGAGCTGGATGTTTTTTTCTGGCAGAATCCAGAGGGATGAGAAAACAGGAGGTGCTGGCAGCAATTTTCCAGCTGGGATGATCCCAGCCCAGGTACCAAGACCTGGAGTGGGAGCAGGGAGCCAGCAGGGTTTTCCCAAGTGAAGGATTGACAGGAGCTGCACATTCCCAGTCCAGAGGGGAAATGAGGAGCTGGATATTTTTCCTCCAGCAGCATCCAGAGGGGTGGGAAAACAATTTTCCAGCTGGGAAGATCCCACTGGTACCAAGGCAGACCTTGGTACTTGGTTTTCCTAAGTGAAGGATTGACAGGAGCTGTCCCACTGCACATTCCCATTCCAGAGGGAAATGAGGAGCTGGATGTTTTCCTCCAGCAGCATCCAAAGGGGTGGGAAGGAGCTGGAGTGTCCTGGTGTGACGCTGTTTTATATCACAATGACACGGACTCGGAGATTCAGAAGCCTGAAAATGACTTTTTTATTCTTGGCATGTGTCTCTTTTTTATACTATTCTACACAAACCAATTTGACCGGTAAAAAAAAAGTATTTGATTGGTGAAATAAAATTTTTTCAATCACGTTGGTCAGACCAGAGGGAAATCAAGAAGTCCCTCCTAGGAAAAGGAATGAAAACAAAGTTACAGTTACAAAACCATTTCTTTTGTTTACAGAAAACACTCTGGGAAAAGAATTTCAGAAAACCAAAACACCTCAGGCACGGAACCAGGGCTACACTGGTACAACACCACAAAGCTTCCCTTTCCCAGCCAGAGCTGGGAAATCAACAAATTTATTTATTAAATAAATTTAATAATTTATTTAATTTTAAACTTTCTTTTATTCAACAATTTATTTAATAATTAACAATTAGTTTTATTTATTAAAGCTCCACACCCAGCACTTCCCAACAGCTTCCCACCTTTCCCAGGCCACCCAAAGGATGCCAAAATAAATCCTCCAAGCTGCCTTTTCCAAGAGCATCCCTCTCCTCATTGCTTGCACGTGGGTCCTGCTGGAGAGCTCCCTCCCAGCCTCGGGAACGAGCCTTTTCCAGCAAATCCCCAAATCTCCTGCTTTTATAACCACAATATAAAGTCCTCTGTCAACACTGGGAGTCGTTTCATGACTCTGGCAGGGATCACCCGCTTCAGCAGCAGGCCAAGGAAAATAAATCACTTTTTTATGGCAAAGGGAATTTCCCTAAAAGCCAAAACCTGGGAAGCCACAATTTGAGGAGGTTGGGTTTTTTAGTTTTGGAATAGCAAACTTTTAATCCCACTCTCCTCAAAAGAACAGGGAATTACAAAGGGCCCTTCTCATCCATAGGGATGCAGAAATGGGAGCTGACATTAATCTCCTCCTGCCCGCAGCGCTATAATGGGACGCTTCACAGGCAGGGAAAATTTTCGGCTAAAAGGGATTTTCTGAGGAGAAAGAGGAATAAAAATCCAGCAAATTTAGGCTGAAAGAGCGTGAACCCGGTTGTGGAGGATCAAAGGGGATTCATGAGACATGAGTCCAGCTTTTTGGGGTTTTTGGTGAAGGATCAGATCCCTGGATGGCCGTGGGATGGTGAGGACGAGGCAGCAAAGGGAGACGGAGTGATTCCCGCTCCGTGACTCATTCCTTAAAGGCATAAATGGATCTGTGTGCTCTCTGTGGATTAATTACTCAGATGTGTATTTTCCCAAATCCCAAGGACAAATTATCCCGCGTGCACTGATGGGAAAATCTCCATCAGCATCATCCCAAAGTCTGAGGGATGCCCAGGAACAATTTGGTCCAACTTAATCAAACATCTTCCTGTTGGGTGATCCTTAAGGTCCAACCCAAACCATTCCATGATTTCTTTTCCATGGAGAGGGAAGGTGACAGCAGGGAAGGGCTCTGGCACTTGGGCAGCTCAACCACCCCATCAGCTCCATGTTAATATTCCCCAAAACCATCCAGATCCAAGGAACGAGCAGAGTTTTTTATTCATTATAAACATTTGAGATAAATAAACAACCCCATAATAATTTCAGGCTCCATTAGGAATAATGGATAAACCTCAGGATTTGCCAAGTGGAAAATAACAATCTTGATAAGGGGGGGAAAAATTAAAACTCATTTTCAACAGCACAAAGTGAATTTGGCAGCAGAAAAAGCCACGCCGAGTTTGAAGGAATTCCAGAGGAAGGAGTTCTGTTAATAGATTACTTCCGATGGGGTTTTCCAGCTCTTTTACTCCGGGCTGTTTGTTGTTACGTCTAAAAGCATGGATTTAGGAATCCTGGAATCAGGATATTCTATCCCACTTCCCAAAAGTGCCAAATCCCACGGGTCAATGCTTGGATTGGGAAAATGAGGAAGAGCTCAGCAGCTTCTCCCTCTGATTTATGAGCAGTTGCTTCCCTGGCTTCCCTAATTCCAAATGCATTTGGAGTAGGGATGTTCCGGGGGGGGTTTATTATAATTAAACTCTCTGCTTGTGGCCAAGGGCTCTGGGACAATTAAACCTGATAAAACAAGAATAAATCTGCCCAGCTCATGGCAAAAAACCATCTCCACACCGAGGGGCTCCACTGGAGTCTGGAGATGTGTGGGCAGCTCCCATTTAATCCAAATATTCCAATTACCTTGGACTAAGCTCTAAGTGAGATTTGGGATTAAAATCAAACAGGATGGAGGAGATTTAGTTGGGAAGGCCAATCAGGAATTCATAAAATCTTCCCATCACACACAGGATCTTGTCCATCCCACATGGGCCCCTCTGGCCACTGCACCGAGGTGAGAACTGTCATTCCCTCATCAATCCAGCTCTGCTCAGGCATTCCAGAAGAAAAGAAAGCCCTTTTTCAAGACTTTTTCCCATTTTCCAAGGATCAGAGCTCTGCTGGAGACGCTGCTCCTCCCCACACGCCTAGATCCATATCCCAGGAGGGCTCCTGCAGCTCCAGGTCAGTAGGAACAACTCGATTTTCCAGCTGCATTTCTTCTTTAATCAGGATCTAAACTCTGAGCACCTCATTTGGGTATTAAAAATGCCATTCCAGCGGATTTCCACAGGGACGGGATTCCTGGGAATCGCATCCCGCCCTGTGGAGCGGGATTGGCTCCACACAGAGGGAGCACTGCCCAGGCTCGTTAGGCCAGCCCCAGTCAGATCCAGGATAAATCCCTGCTTTGGGATGGCAGGGAGCCCATGCTAATGAACCCCCTTGGATGAGTGCAGCACCAGCAGCACCCTCACCATTTTCCCTGCTCTGCCGGAGAGCCAAAATTC
This sequence comes from Sylvia borin, assembly GCA_014839755.1. Taxonomy (NCBI): domain Eukaryota; kingdom Metazoa; phylum Chordata; class Aves; order Passeriformes; family Sylviidae; genus Sylvia; species Sylvia borin. The sequence goes on along the minus strand of CM025963.1, from coordinate 36,915,467 downwards.
CAAATTGGATGGGGCTGTGAGGACTTTCTGCACCTGTGCCCTGGAGCTAACTCCACAAAATCCGGTTCAACCAAAGGAGCTGGGTGTGAGGAGAAGGAAAAAACGACCCCCCAAGTGTCCCCATCCACAGTGAAGCCACCCTCAGTGACACTCACGTTGTCCCCAGGTGTAGAGCGCTTGGCTTGGTCTGAATTCCAAGGAAATAAATTGGATGTGAGGAAGAAAACAGAATTCCACCTCTGATGGGAAAGCAGAAATTCTGGAGCAATGGATGACCTGCTAAAATTATTCCGTGGCAGCAAATTGTGCCTTGCCTGTGTTTGTGTCCCAGCTGCAGGACCGAGGCCTGGAGGCAAATGCTCCCGTTGGGATGGAGCGAGGCTACGATAATTAGGAATTATAATTAGGTATATTCTATATTTTTAATCTATATAAAATTATACGTAATTATGAGCCTTTTTCCCCAGCTGCGTGCAAATTCGTTGGGCATTAAAACCTTGGGATGAGGCCTGTGGCTCCAGGAGGATCCATCCCGTGGTGGTGCCAAACCACCAGCACCCACCAGAACAATCCCCCAGCCCTCCCTGTCACCTCTGAGCCCAGGGATGGAATTTTGGATGAGTTTTTTTTTTGGGAAACTAAACGCCTCGTTTCTACCTGCGGATCCAGGAGCTTGTTCCAGGAAGTTGTTTGGATATTCCCCGCTGGAAACGCTCTCCCAACAGCACATTTGATAACCATCCACGGGCTCGTAGCTCGGTACAGCCCTGCCCATCTGCCGGCGTGGCGGCGTGCCCGCTCTCCAGATGGTCCTCGTGATTCGCAGGGGCAGAGGTGCCAAAAAAAAAGATGGATTTAGATGACACCGTTAGTGCCACCTCTCCCGCCTCCCCTCGGCGGTGACAGCTCCGACAAACCAGCGCCGCCTCCTAAACAATCCCTCCCTAACAAAACTCGGGGAATTAGGGATGGGAAGACCTATTAGGTCGCTTACTCCAGCTCCCTGCCAACGCCTGATCAGCACATTAATTTTCCCCAACGCGGGTTTCGCCGTGGAAGAGGAGAAGCCAGGCTGCTCCCGGATATTGGGAGCTGCCAACGACGCCAGCGGGATTTCGGCGGAGAGCCGCCAGGGCCAGATGGGGTGTCAAAATCTATTACACGAAAGTTCAGCCTCCAGGCAATCTCCGGGAGAGCAGGCCCGTGACAGACATGGAAAATGTTCCCGTCCAGGGGAGGATCCAAAGGCAACGGAGGAGCGGGAAGGCGGGACAGGCAGCCTGGAATAGCTCGGAATGAGCTGGGGAAAAAGTAGCACAGAAATATCTGGGGGACGTGAAAAACGGCTTGGAAAGGGCAGTCAGCTCCATTTTCCCTCTTTTTTTGGGGGCTATAATCCCACATGAGCTCAGCTGGTTGGAGATAAAATGGCCGAAGTTGTGGGATCCATCCCCATGCCAGAGTTGGAGTTGATGATCTTTGTGGGCCCCTTCCAACTTGGGATAATCTGTGATTGTCTTTTAAGATAAATCTATCAATATATTAAATAAATAAAAGATAAATCTATATATCTATATATCTATATAGATATATATCTGTATATCTGTATATCTATATATCTATATATCTATATATCTATATATCTATATATCTATATATCTATATATCTATATATCTATATATCTATATATCTATATATCTATATATCTGAATATAAACATCTGCTGTGGCAAATACAAAGCCACCCAATGTCCTGCTTCCCAAAACGTTCCCTTTCTTTCCCCTTGGACTGGGATGACTTTAACAGTGTCCATTTTAAAGCAAAAAAAAATCCCTAAATCTGTTCATAACTTTGCAAACTCTATCCAACGCAGATTTCAAGTCCCTTATCAGTAAAGGGGAGCAGAAAATTGAAGTGCAGCTTAATTTCAAGATGAATATCCAAAAATCTGCCAAAAACTTACTAAAAAAAAAGGGAAGAAAATGGCAGAATAAAAGGAGTTTTCCCAAATGTTGCCCTCAACCTGGGATGAAGGTATTTAACAACTCCTTGTATGGAAAAAAATAAGGATGGGTCCTTGACCAAAATCTTGGCTTTTCCATGACCTGGCTGGGTTTTTTCCCATTTTCCCCTTCTTTTCTTGATTCCTTTATCAATCTCTAAAGTCATGTAAATAAAACAGAGAAAAGGCAGCCATTCTGTGGGTTTTCCATGATTTTTCCATCTTTCCTTCCCACGTTGCAGAAACTGCAATCACTCAATTGACCTGATGAGGTGGACCTTCAAGATTTCCTGAAATCCCTTGAATTCCTCCACCATTTGTTTCCATACTGTACCTGGGACAATAATGATCCCCCTGATTCCTGGTGGATGAGGAAATAAATGGAAATCTGATGGTTTTCCACACACCTTTGCAGTAATAGTCCACAGCAGCATTGAAAAAGTGAGGTTTTCCTGCCATTTTTTTTTTTCTGGAATTTATCCCAGGCAGAGAGTTAAAAATGTATTGATTTAAACTTCTTTTAAGAACTTCTTTGGAAAAGGCTGTGGGAAGACTTTGGAAAAGGGCGAGGAGAAGTAGGGACACGTTTCAGGGTGAACATTTAAAGCGCTGCCAAATATTTTGCAAAAAAACCCCTTCAAAAATGGCAGATTAAAATGAGTTCTTCCTAAATGAGACCGTGGAGTTGAGATAAAGGGAATTAACGAATTTAGGGAAGGACGCAGCGAGACTTTTGGAAAAGGATAGCAATCAGCCAAAAATCCCTTTTGGAGGTGAAGAGAGCATTTGGGATACCTGGAAGTGATATTCCAGGTGAGCACCTGGATTAGTAGGATAAAATCCTCTCCATTTCATCCCTCTTTTGCCTATTCCTTGACAAGAAATCATAAAAATGCCCACGAATTTCACGGTTAGGAAGAAGCTGCCCTTATTGGGTTGCTGGTTTTTTTTTCCCTCTTCACTTAAGGGAAGAGGAGCAATCCCTCGGTTTGCTCCAAATAAATCCCCATTAAATGAGCAACCAAGAGGCCACGGCTGCTCCGAGGGGACCCCCGCGGGCTCCCGCATCCCTGCCGAGCCCATTCCCGTTGGATGGGGCCGGGAGAGGCAGCACTTAGAGAGGATAAAGGTGGCAGCATCTGGCCCGTGAAGAATTTGCTCCTCCAACGCTTGGGAGGGTCTCCCCGCCACGACCCCGCGGTGAGACGGATCCCGCCAGGAAAACAATTCGGGATGCTTGGCTGCCTGTGAAAAACGAGGTTGGCTTTCTTAGAAAAATTTGTGAGTTTAATAAGAAAAAAATAAAAAAAATAAAAAAATTAGACAATTAGGAGACACAAAAGCAAAAGTTTCCAGCTGGGGTGCCTCAGCAGAAAGGACACTCACTCCTTCAAATTTCTTGCTTGTAAGGATTAACCTTGTACATACTCGTTCCTTTGAGTTCAGATGTTCCCTCGTGGGTTTTTTGGCCCCCTTCCCTCAAAACTTGCTCCATTGTATCAGATTATCATTTTATTAGATAAAGTCCTTGTTGACGCCTGGTAGTCTTTCTGATACCAGGAGATCAATGAATTCCTTCTTGTAGCTTTTGTTCCGCCGCTGTCTCCATTTTAATCAATTCAGGAATGCAAGAGGATTCTCTCCTCGTATCTTCTGGTTTGGTCAGTTTAGATATTACAAAAAGAAAAAAACAAACTAGTCTTTTTACTGTTAACGCTATGTCACAATCAGAAAACATACATTCGTCACCTTTCTAAACCCTGTGAAGAAAAGATAACTCAGTCCAATCTTCCCACACTGTACACAGAGTATTCATTTTAATATTTGCGAAAAGCCAACCCGTAATACACATTTGTAACACTGCCCGCAAAGGAAAACACGGATCCATTAAGGAAGGAGGGGAATTGCCCCTCGCCGATGTTCCCTGGCCTGTGTTTATCCCCACCACCATCCCTGTGTCCATTTGGAATGAGCGCAGCGATTATCCCGCAGCCGCTGAAATGAGCAGCGGACGGACGGCGCGGAATTCCCGCCGGCTCCCTTTGTTTTTTTTGGCGGATTTTCCCGGGAGCAGAGCCGCCTCTCGGGCAGCCAGGCGTGGGTGCTGAGTGCTCCGTGCTGAATGGGATGCTCCTCTCCCTGGTCCTTTCCTGTTTTTTCCGCCCTGTCGCTCCTGGGAGGGCTTTGATAGGAGATGGCAGCCGGTGATCATTGACAAAAGCCGGGAAGGAGGCTGCTCATTTTGTGTCTTGGAGAAGGGGGGAAAAAAGGGAGAGGAGCAGCCTCGTTTTTCCTGCTTTCATGAGCAATAAGCAGGAATATCAAAGAGTGGCAGATTTCTGAAAGAGTGGCTAAGAAAGAGGTTTGAGGACACAATGGAGCGTTGGTTTGGAATTGGAAAGAGTCCCTTTGGTTTCAGCGCCCTCCGGGAATTGGGGTTTACAGGAACAATTAGAATTGTGCCCAGATAAATAAAGACGGGGAAAAGGCAAACGCATCCTATTTTCCAGGGGAAAAAAAAAAAAAAAAAAAAAAAAAAAAAAAAAAAAAAAAAAAAGGCAGTCAGACATTAATTTATAGAGAAGAGACAGCAGAAGCTTTTTATCCAAACATCCAAGAGGATTTTTTTACTTCTCCAAAACATCAGCAATATCAGAGTAGTGTTTTTGGGATGACCATGGACACTCAGCCCCTTTGCGTCATTCCATGGGCTATTCCATGCATACCTTCTTCCTGTATATTTTTCTTTCTTTTGTCCCTTCTTCCTGGTCCAAATCTGCCCTCCCAATGGCAAGATCCAGTGGAATCAAAGGTTTTTCTATTGGAAAGCAGCTCCTGACCCCCTCAGTGTGAGTGGATGCAGGGAATATTCCATAATCCACACCTGACACCAGTGGGATGATAAAAGGAATGTTGTCCCTTGATCCTCACCTTCAGCAAATACATGGCATGGAAGATGCTTGGAGGTTTTCCCAATCTGAATGGTTCTGTAATTCCATGCTCTTCAACCTCTCCTGGAAACCACTCCCAAGTTCACCAACCTCTCCATGAGAAATCCAATCAGCTTCAGCCAATTCCTGGAGATGCCAAAGGTTTGGGCACCTCAGACTCCCCAGGGAATGAAGCATTTCCTGCTGCTGGCCAAAATATTGGATGGGCTTTGCCTTCTGGAGGTGAAAAGAGCACCTGGGATACCTGGAAAGTGGCATTTCAGGTGGGCACCTGGTTTAGCAGGATAAAATCCTGCCTGTTTCATCCCCCTCCTGCCTATTCCTGCCCAAAAACCAGAACAAAGGGAGGCAGCAGCTTTAAAATTCCATTTTGCTTCTGCAAATTCTGTTTTTTGCCAAACAAGCTCAGTTTTATTTCCGAGCTTTTCTTTTCCTGCTCATCACGAGGTACAGAAATCAAGGAGAAGAGCGTGAAATGAACTTGAGAGGTTTGAAAGAGCTTGATTGACATGAAGGAAAAGCATTTCCCCTTCAATTCACCGCATGGAGGGAGCTTTTTTGAAATCCATGCTCCTCATCAGGAAAACAAGGAATTATGTGTTCATTGAAGCCAGATCCAAAGTCTGGGAAATTGCTAAAGTTGAGAAAAATACAAGTGTTGGATTTGTCTGGAAGCCTGGAATTAAGTTTCATTAACTCTGACATTTCTGCACATCCACTGTGTATTTTCCCAGTTTATTTCCTTGGCTAACGGGGAGCAAAAAGTCCATCTCAGCCTGTTGGCTCCACAGGAGAAGGATGGATGGTGTCCCCCACGTGCCAGGATGTCCCCCACAATGCCACCACCTCCCTGAGCTTCCCAGGGCTTCCCAGAACGAATGGTCATTCATTTTTGTCACAGCTGGAATGATCTCTTCTCTACTTCCTGGCATCCAATTACTTAAAGCTTGTCGACTATCAAGCCCTGGATATTCTCCACAATGTAGCTCAAATGTCTGCTGATTAAAAACTTCAAGAACAACCAAAACAAATGCAACGATGTAGAAAAAGCATGGTGCTGTCTCTACGAAAAGCGTTAAAACAACGACCACAGCGTAAAATTAAAGTTACTGGAGTACAAAAACTAGGACGAGTTAAACGCCGACACTCCTGATTCTATTGATAAATTTGTTTTCTCAAGTGGCTGTGCATTAGTAACTCGAAATGGTTCCAGGATACGGATTCTGACGCTGCAATAAGCTGATCTTACCCAACGTCACTCTGCACTCTGCACCCAAGGGGAAACGGCAGGTGAGGAATGCAATGTCACCCGTCAGGAATGCTCCAGGTGACGCCACCCTTCCGTTGGCACCGCTGCGTCCACGGCGGATCGTCCCTGCACGGCTGGGCTGACTCAGGCAGGCTGCTGAGATAAATAAAGCCAGCTGGCAGCAGCTTTTCCATTCAGGACTCCTGAGTCACAGCCCATCCCCTGGATCCTTGATTGGAGATGCTTCTTCCCGGTTTTTTTGCTTGGCATGGAAGCGCTTGGCTCAGGAATCCACCCCCGGAGCAGCCTCCCACAGTGTTTTCTCCAAGATCTGCTCTCCATGGTTTGGGAAAGGGAGAAGCTTTGCTGGCAGCACCATTTCCAGCTCCCCAGGGGTTGGGAAGTGCATGGGCAGCACTTAATTCCCAGAATAATTAACGAATGATCATTAGGATCCTTTAGCAGGGCGTGCACACAGGAATGGGACACCACAGCTGAGATTTGGCCCTGAGGATCACCAATCCCACTGGATGATCCCTGGTCGGCCCAGCCCACGGCTCCTGCAAGGCAGGAATTGCCTCTAAGCCCTGAAATACAGATTCCTGGAGGTGACATCCTGGATTGCTCCATGGAACCCCAGGTTTCAGCCCTGCCCTGCTGCAATCGCCTCGGGATCACCCATCCCATGTGGAAGCTGCTCGTCACGCTTCATTTATCCAGCTTATCCCACGTATAGTTAATGAATCCCCTTCCCCAAAACCAAAAAGAGTTTATTGCGGTCTGAGTGCCTTCCTGTTTGATCCCAGTTTGCCGTGCTGGGATCAGCGCTGGAATGCTGAGCTTGGGACTGGCCCAGCCTTCCTTGGGTTGGGGATCCAAACTTTCCTCTGGGGCTGCCAGTTGCAGTTGGAGGACCAGAAACTCCTCCTCCCCACCTGGATCAGTTATTCCAGGAAATATGGGTATTTCCAAGGGAAAATGAGCATTTCCAAGGGAATATGAGCATTTCCAAGGGAATATGAGCATTTCCAATGGAAAACGAGCTTCCCCGTGGAAGCACCCAGATGTAAAAGCTGTTACAGATTTTATCCCTAATTTAGTGCAATTCCCACCAGTTTAGCTCAGAACATCTGTGATCCAAAGCCGGGAGCAAGGAAATGTGGTTTTCCTGAACTCTCTGGCAGTGAGGGAAGCAAAACCAAAGAGGCAAATGCGTTTCCCTTGGAAAAGCACAGCAGGAGTCGTGTTTTCCTCATGGATCTTCCCTCTCCGCCGTCCCTTTCCTCCCCTTCCCCCACCGGCCAGGCTCCAATTTATCCCTGCCAGGACCCAGTTCCAGGGTCTATTGTCAGCCTTCCTAAGTGTCCATAGCTCTGGCATGGAAATATTCCCCTCAAGGGACCTTTGTGGGATGAAATTAATTTTTTCTGGAGCACTTGGGAATGCTCAGAGATGCTGGATTCTAAATGCACCGAATACTTTCCTCTTCATCATCATCATCATTGTTATTATAATTATAATTATTATCATTACTCCTGATCTAGGGGTGGAAAACACAGCTCTGGGCAGAAATTCCATACGTTAGGAGCAGCTGTCCCAAAACTCAACACCATCGGGATTGCCCAAGCTTGGTTCTGACCAATTTCCTTCCCCAGGAGAGAGGGATGATTAAAAACCAGGATTCAGCCAGCTGGAATCGCCCATAAAAAACGGGATATTATCATTTCTATGAGGGAATCATGATGCCAGGGATGCAAAAGGCCTCCATGAAGGATGAATCCACAGCCAGAGCTGCTGGAAACATTTGGAAAATAAAAGGATTCTTGCTGTTAAGTTTCATTTAAAGGAGCTTGGGGCTCCCAGGCAGAGCAGCCACGAGCTGCAGAAAGCCTCGTTAAGTGATTTCCAGGGCTGTTTGTTATTTTACCTCTGTTTACATGACATTTACGGCGGGGTTCAGACGAAACAACAGCTCCTCCAGTCCGTTTACAAACCCTGCCTTTCCCGAGGACAGCGCTGATGCAAAGGAAAGGAGCTAAGGGACGAAAATGTGAGGAGAAATAAAAAGCTTTACCCTGGGACCTGGAGTAGTTACAAATCCAAATAAACCCTTTGGAAAAGGATGTCCCAGCGGGGAGGAATTGGCTGTAACTCATCCCAATCCCGCAGAGTCACCCTTCCAAACGTGCTGCACTTTGCAGTTCTTGCCCTTTATTACCCTGCTTTTAAGATGATAAAAATCGTGATTAACCAAAGGGAAGCTTGCAGAGAATTTAAATCCTCCTCGAGCACCTTTGCACTGCTAAACTGCTGGGAAAATAAAACAATCCCCCAAAAAAAGCCTCTTTTATGTGCTGGATGAAAACACAGAGCAGCAAAGAACAGAGAGAAAAGAGAAAAAAAAAATGGGGAAAAAAAAAAAAAAAGGCCTCAGATAAAATTTTAATCATATTTGCAGTAAATCAAGAGCAGTTCTGGGTTGCTCTGAACTTTGTCCCCTTGGGTTTGTTTCAGAATGAAGGCATCACACGAGAATCCCTTTCATAATGACGTTATTTTGCTGGGTTTAGAAGAAAAGGATACAAAAATCAGAGGGAACGAGGGAATGTGTGGCTCACGAAATTAAACACATGAGGGAAGCATAAAAGAACCAGCCTGAAGAGTGAACTGTGGGCTCAGGGATTCCCAATAATTACAAAGACCCAAATCATCCCAATCCAACCCCAGGCCGGGTTTGATCCGGGATTCTTTGGGATTTTATGGGTTATTCCAACCATCACAAGCCACGTAATTAACAGGGAAAACAGAACCAAAGCTTTTTCCAGCAAATCCTTCCATTGTCAGCTCGTTTATGAGGTGAAACGGGGAATTTTTCTCCAGCTTCCCAAATCCACCACCAATATTTACAGAGGGAAGATGAAAGAAGTTCAGGCACTCAGCGCAGAAGGCGACATTTTTGGGAAGTGACTTAATTGCAAACATTTTCCTTTTAGGAGCCACTTCGGGAGACACCTTAAAGGGATTTGTTTTGCGAACGTGTCGGGTGTTTAATTTCTAAAATAACATTTCGTGGCCTCAGCACTCCCAGTGATGAGTCACTTGTCAAACCTTGGCCCACGCTGCCAAGTGACTCAGGGAGAAAAAAACTGCCTGAGGGGGTTGGGAAAAAAGGGAAGGAAAAGAGCAGAGGAGGTGGCCAAGGTTTAAAGGATGAGTGGCCTTTTTCCAGACCAGGGAGGAGCAGACAGGGATTTTGGGGAGGGGAATGTGTTTCCATCCTCTCCTGGGGTCCTTTATCCAACCACGACCCCCACAGCCAGGAATTCCATCCCGATATCCCACAAAACCTCCTCTCTACTACTTTGAAGCTCTTCCTTCTTGTTCTCTCCTTACAGCCCTTGTCCCCAGTCCCTCTGCAGCTCTCCTGGAGCCCCTTCAGGCCCTGCCAGGGGCTCTGAGCTCTGCCTGGAGCCTTCCCTTCTCCAGGGGAACATTCCCAGCTCTGCCTGGAGCCTTCCCTTCTCCAGGGGAACATTCCCAGCTCTGCCTGGAGCCTTCCCTTCTCCAGGGGAACATTCCCAGCTCTGCCTGGAGCCTTCCCTTCTCCAGGGGAACATTCCCAACTCCCCCTGGAGCCTTCCCTTCTCCAGGGGAACATTCCCAACTCCCCCAGCCTGTCTTATTTATGCCGAGAATGAAATAAAAAACTCAACTGAGAACGAAATAAAAAATTCAACTGATCCTTGCAGGGCCCCCTCCCCCCTCAAAATTCCACAATCTGGATGGAGAAGAAACCCCTCCAGATAGACGCCTCTGCCCCTGGTGCTCCCAGTCCTCCTCCAGTGCTCCCAACATCCCTCCTGGACTGGGAATCAGCGGAAACCTCGGCGAGGGGAGGGCGGCTCCGAGGCTGCAGCATCCATCAACAGCCAATTCATTATCCCAAACCCGGGGAGGATAATGAAACCCGCTGAAATATGGGACCAAAGGCCAAGGTTGGGTTTCCCTGGAAACCAGAGCATTGTGTTGCCTGACTTTTGTTGTCCCCAAACGTTGCCCTCGCTGTTCCAGCGCCGCTGCTTTGCCAAGGGAGACGTCGGAGCATTTCCCCCCTTCCCTCCCCTCCATCCCTGCCTCAGGCTGCCTTTATCTCCCTTTATTTCTTGCTAAAAGGATTCCAAAAGTTGTTGTTTTTTTTTTTTTTTAATCATTCCCGGACTTTTTTTCCTTCTTTAATCCTCATAAAAACGCGGCCATTTATTCCCATAAACATCCTGGCCCACTTAATATCTCCTTGGCCCTTGCCAATCTCCGGGAGAAGAGGAGTGACCACAGGATGATAAGGCTGGGATTTATCAGCAGGAACTCCTACGAGCCTTATTTTCATTTTTTTAATTTTTTTTTTTTTTCCAGCTGGGGTTATAAATCAAGGGGGGGATCTGGGGATCATTCATCCCTCGTGATGGATCTGTCATCGCAGGGAAGGACGGGGAGATTTGTGGGGATCCGTCCTCTCCCTCTCTGCTGTCATCCCTGATGGAAATGTGAGCTCACAGTGGGAATAGCTGGGGAAAAAGGGGGCTGATAAATCGCTCCAGCAGGCCATTCATATTGTCTGCTCCTAATTCCCAGTGTTTTATCTCCGTGTTTTTCAATGGCCAGGGAATTTCTGGGTTTTTTTTTTTTTTTGCACGCCATCCCTTAAACAAGACAAACTATTTTTAGTGACTGAGCCTTCCCAGGAGGAGTGAAAACAAGGTGGGTTTTCCAGCAGGATTTTTCATGCTCAGCAGCGCTTTTCCCCCCACGTGAGGACCCTAAAACCAGCTCCAGCCATCCAGGAGAGGCTTCTACAACCTCTGCTTTATCAAACCCGCTGTGTGCACCAACTCCTCTCCCTTTGGTGGAAAAGAAAGGTGATTTATTTTTTTTCCCCCCTATTTTGTGAGGATAAAGAAGTGCCTCAGGCCCTGGGATGTGCTCTAATAACAACCAGCCCCACGCAGCAGGAACTGCTAAAGAATGGAAAATGGAGATAAAACCGTGTAAACATCGAGGGAGGGATTAAAACATCGCCACGCTTGATGAGAAAGCTCAGAAATACCTTCCAGGAGTTCTCCTGAACCTCTTGGCTTTCCATGTTTTGTCTGTCAGCTCTGCCCTCTGAGCAGAAAGGCAGCTGAAAATCCCACAGACAATCCCAGCTCTGGGGGAAAAGGCATTCCTGCCAGCACTGGGAAAATGCAGGAAATATTTAACATTCACCGTCCTTCCTCAGGGGAAGGAAATTCCTGGTTTTTCTTACCGCAGATAATTCCAGTCCCGGGATGAGAAGCACCATCCCTTCTCAAGCAACAAAGGTTTGGAGCATTTGAGCTCGGACTCGATGACCTTAAAGGTCTTTTCCAACCCTAATTCCATGATTTTTTAAGCTCACAGGAGGCAGATGGTTTATGTGTTTATTTGGGTTCGTTTTCCAGCTTTTGCCTCTTTTCCCTCTTTTTCGAGGAGGAGGAAACCAGGGATGTTTTCACCTTCCCAGTGGGATTGTGCCAGCCAGGGGACACAGATCCCTCCCTGGGCAGCCTCACCCTGCAGAGAGGAGCTCCAAGGACACCCCTGGGACAGTCACAGCTCAGAATTCCTCCTGGGACAGGGAAAATTCCCGCTGGGAATGCTGCAGGGCTCAGGAGCGGTGCTGATGGAGAGTTCTCCTCTCCATGCCCAAGGGGAATGGAGCAAGAGGTGTAAAGTCACCACAATATTCCCAAATTTTGGCACTGGGGAGCTGCTGGCCCACCTGTGGGTTGCCCCACAGGTGGATTTTTCTGGAATCACTGGGAAACTGCTGATGGAAAAGGGAAGGTTGGCACAGGGAAAGTTTATATCCCAGGTTTCTTAGGCAGAGCAGGAGCTGTGCTCAGCCAGACACTCGGAATCCCACAAGGATCAGGTGCCTCTGGAGACGAGCAGGACCTTGATCTTCATCCTTTGGAGACATGGAAAAATCCTGACAGGGAACTCGGAATGCTTCTGATGGAAAAATTCCAACAGGGAACTGGGAATGATGCTGAGGGAAAAATCCTGACAGGGAACTGGGAATGCTGCCGATGGAAAAATCCTGACAGGGAACTGGGAATGCTCCTGATGGAAAAATCCTGATAGGATCTGGGAATGCTGCTGAGAGAAAAGTCCCCACAGGAAGCTGGGAATGCTGCTGAGGGACAGGGATCCCTTCCAAGGCCAGTTTTCCATAGGCACGGATCCTGACGAAACCTGCCTTTAATTGCCTCATTCCCATTCCCATCTCTCCGTTTTCCTTTCATGCCTCCTCCGTTGTCCCTCCCTGGCTCCTCACATCTCCCCAGGCTTGGTTCCCTCTTTTTTCATCACCGTTTCAGATGCCCCAAAGGACTGAGTTTTCCTTTCTCTGCCTCTCGCTGCCCTGAATGCCTTCCCCATGGGAATAGCGCCGGGGTCTCATTTTTCATTCCCTTCCGAGGGGAGATAAAAGGAGAAGGACGTTAAACCCACACAAAGCGCCCCAAATTCGCTTTGATCTTGGCATCAGCGAGTCGTTATAGGACCAGAATCAAAACAATCCACAAAATCGGCATGGAGGGAAAGGAAGGCTGCCAGCATCATCATTATATTTATATATATATATAAAATATTTAAAAATATACATATATATAAAATAAAATTCTAAATAATATATATTTTTATATATTTATATATATTTTATGTATTATATAATATCGTTATATAAAATATAAAATATATTATATAATTAATATTATATAATGTATTGTATATCATATATACAATGTATATATAATATATTATATAATGTTATATAATATATAATATATAATATTTAATATATAATATATAATTAATATACAATATATAATATAATGTAATATAACATATAACATAATATATAATATATCATATATTTATATTATAATATAACATCTATTTATATAGGTATATCATATATATATTATAATTTTTGTTTGTTTGTTTGTTTGTTTTGTTGTTGTTTTTTGTTAAGGCCTGGGGGAAATCCTGCTTCCCAGCAAAGTCTTGCATCTGAAGCCATTCCCCCCTGCCAGACCATTCCCGGGTTTCGTGGTGAGGCAAAGGGAACTGAGCCTTATTTGCCATCACCAGAATCACGGAACTGCATCCAACCAAAGCAGCCATTTCCCAGGAAACACAGCTCCCATTCCTGCATCCCCTGCTCCAAATGCCCCTCGGGGAACTCTGCTCCAAGTCCCCTTCCCAACCCAGGGAATTTCGTTTGGGTTTGGATGAGTTGAACGAGAGGTTTTAAAGCCAGGGAGCCCGCGTGGTTTCCATTCCTGTGGTCACGGAACATCCCGAGCTGTTTTCCCTGCCTGCCCAGGGAGATTTTCCCCATTAAGCACCAACAGCTTTTGGGATTTGTGTTTGCCCTCATGCACAGCTGGGAAGAGCCAAGGCAGAGCCTGGAGGGAGCTGGATGTGCTCCTCGGGATGAGGATGAGCTGGAGGCTCCTTGTGCTGTCCTCACTGATGGATGAGAACCTGGAATCCTGGAATTGTTGGGGTTGGAGGGACCTTAAAGCTCATCCAGGTGGGCAGGGACCTCTCCCACCATCCCAGGCTGCTCCAAGCCCTGTCCAACCTGTCCTTGGATATCTCCAGGGATCCAGGGGCAGCCACAGTTTCTCTGGGAATTCTATTCCAGCTCCTCCTCACCCTCACTGTAAAATCATAATTCCTTAAATCCAAGCTGCAATTCATTTTCGTTTTCTTGGATAAATAATCATAAATCATAAAATGGAGTTTGGGTTGAAAGGGGCCTTTAAAGACATTCCAATTCCAATCCCTGCATGGGCAGGGACACCTTCCTTTATCCCAGCTTGCTCCAGGTTCTGCCCTTGGACATTCCCAGGGATGGGGAAGCCACAATTCCTCTGGGAATTCCATTCCAGGGCCTCCCCACCCTCACTGCAAAATCTCCTTCCTTAAATCCAATCCCAAACAACCCAAATCCTTCATTTTAAGAACATTCCCCTTGTCCTGTCACAGCAGCCCTGCCACAAAGTTTGCCCCCATTTCTCTTACAGTTCCCCTTCCATGATTGTCTCCTTTTCCTTCTGGGAATTTTTTCTGTGGGGATTCAGGGAGTTTTGTGGCAATTTAAGGGGATTTTTCACATCTGTGCAGGACGATGTACAGATACATCCAGGATTGGGATGTCCACCTTCCCCCGTGGGGGATTTCTGCACCTTTGGCTCTGGCCAAGAACCCCCAGCCCCAGATTCCATCCCAAATTCATCCCAAATTTCTCCTGCCAGAAACAACCAGCCCGTGACACCATCTCTGCTTTCCCCAGAAACTCTGTTGAAAACTTCTCTGCTTGCTTTGGGAAATGCTCTCCCTGTGGCTGCCAGATAAAGAGCAGAGATAAGAAACGGATTGAGCCCAGCGGAGCATTTTTCCAGCAGAAAGTTAAATATTATGGATTTCTTTTCCCCCCCGGTTTTCCGGACGTGAGCCAGAGATCCAAACCCTTGGACACTTCCTGCTGTGGTTCCACAGAACCTCGTCACTTCTCCGTGTAAAAAAATCCATTAAAAAAAATCCCTTTTTAGTTCTGTTTCACCACGGTCCAACAAATCCCTGGGAAACTCCACCTTTGTGTCCATCTGGATCCTGGCCCTGTTTGATTCCGGCAGTAATTACCGGGAATTTCCTGGGGCAATCAAACCTTTCTGGGCGGCGGGTGCTGCAGCACACACCAGCAGATATTAAAGGGCATCGCCTTACAGAAAAATCACCATAATGGCTTTTTATTCCCGGCCTGAATTCCTGCTGGAACATCTGGCTCGAGGTGTGTGTTTAACTGTGCACACACCACCTTAATTAGCGCCAGCACCGGGGGAAAAACCCGTCAGGGGCAGCGGAGTCCCCGGCAAACATTCCTTCTCTATTTCCATTCCTTCTCTACTTCCATTCCTTCTCTATTTCCATTCGTTCTCTATTTCCATTTAAAGCACAGCGTTTTGTAAAAAGGAAAGCAGATAATGATGGAAATTCTTGCCTCTTCTTGCAATAAAAGCTCGTTTTGTTTCATTTCAAGGAGCTGAGCTCGGGTGTGTCCCCCAAAACCTCGCATCCCATCTTCTTGCAGCTGCCTGGTTTTGGGGTGTTTGTGGCACCCTGCGTGCCCCTAAAACCAGAAATCACTGTCACACGAGAATATTTTGGGTTTATATAAAAATAAATCCATCAGCTCTGGGCACACCCAGGACTCCAGTGCTAATTTGGGCCCCATGTCCCCAAGTGCCACACGCTCAGGGCTTTAAATCCCTCCAGGGATGGGGACTCCAGCCGTGTCCTGGGTGGCTTGTTCCAGGGCTTGAGCACCTTTTGGGGAAGAAATTTCCCCTCAGATCCAACCCAAACCACTCCTGGTGCCACTTGAGGCCATTTCCTCTTTTCCTGGAGTCTGGCATGGATGAAAGAGAGCTGGGACCCAAATCCTTCTCTCCAAAGCTTTGTGGCTAATGCCCAAGTCTTTTTAGCCCACGTGGGATTATATCTTTAAATTCCTGCCCTGCCGGGCTCAACATTTCACATTTCATATTCATATTTATTTCATTTCATTTATTTACACCAGCCCGGCCCTCTCCTAGTCCTGTCCAAGCTCAGCCACTTCCCAGCTTGCCAAAGGAACAACCCACAGAGGGAAAATCCAGATTTTCCAGTGCTTTAAAACCTCCACACATCCATTATTCAGTGAAAGGATGCAGGGATGAGGGGCAGGAATGAGCCAGAGCCCCCTGCTCGAGATGAGACCCAGATGGCCCCACAGAGCTGGGGGAACAGCCTTTGCCTCCCTGGTGATGGATGCACAAATCCCTGCTCGCTGCAGCTGGGGATGGATGGGGCTGGATGGGGAGAGCATTAACCTTGTCATCTCTGATAGGTCATCCGCAGATTTTATCACGTTTTAATCCGTGGGTTTATCAGTCCCAGCCCCTTCCAAAGGGAAACGTGGAGATGGGGATGGACAAGGGGCAGCCTTCAGGGGGTTTGATGATAATTTTTTTAATGCTTGCCTTTCCTGAGTCCTTTTTTTTTTTTTTTTTTTTTTTTTTTGGCTGTGGAATGAGACGCCCATTTCCCAGGATTTATTTACAGAATTAGGGATGTACAATTCCTTTGCGAGAGGCTGTGAATTCCTGATGTCTGGAGGGCACAGCAGGTCTAAGGCATCACCCCACAGGCAGGACGTTTTTAGGGTTGCTCCACCCAGAAGGTGGAGCCAGAATTCCCATCAATCCAGGAAAATTTGTCCTTCTTCCCTGGGAATGTTTCCCTTTTTCACCTTTGTTTTCCATCTCCATAATGGATTTAGGGAAAGGAAAGGAAAGGAAAGGAAAGGAAAGGAAAGGAAAGGAAAGGAAAGGAAAGGAAAGGAAAGGAAAGGAAAGGAAAGGAAAGGAAAGGAAAGGAAAGGAAAGGAAAGGAAAGGAAAGGAAAGGAAAGGAAAGGAAAGGAAAGGAAAGGAAAGGAAAGGAAAGGAAAGGAAAGGAAAGGAAAGGAAAGGAAGTTAGTCAGTTATTTATATCCTTTTTATCCCTGATTTCACTGTCTGGAAGGGATAATTGTCATCTCAGGCTGCTTTTGGTCCAGAAATAGAATAACGGAATTATAAAACAAATAAATGTGGAAAAAAACCCCTCCAAATAATTGAGTCCAAGCACCACATCCACATGGATTTTAAATTCCTCCAGGAATGGGGACTCCAACTCCACCATTGGACAACCCTTTCCATGAAGAATCTTTTTTCCTAATCTCCAATCTTTAGGAAGTGACATCTCAGATGAAACAAGGACCTCAAATGGGCTTCTCTGTTCCATGGGGATAATTTGATGGGTTGGCGACTGTGGATGAGGGTTGCTCTTCTCGACTGGAAGGATTCAGGGGTGCAGCAGGAAGAGAGTGAATCCAGGGAATTATCCTGTCCCGATTTATTGCCATCAAGCTCGGGTTAGTGGGATTTTTAGCTGGAAAAGCCACTCAAGTGAACTGCTTCGGAAGGGGTTAAACAGATGCCTGAGTTCTGATGAAAGAAGTCGTTAAAAACACGAAGTAATCAATTTTAAGACAGCAAATAAAAAAAAAAAGAGGGAGTATCCCAGCCCTGGGAGAGAAGAGGATCCCACCCCGAGTTGCTTAAGAGCTGTTGATGTCTGCAGAAAATTCAGGAAAAGGGAGGCTCAGAATTGGCTCTTCCCATCTCCATTCCGAAGGGGAAGGAGCTGAATTTTCCCCTGCTCCATCCCTAATTCCCAGGATCATTCCCATTCCAGCCTACCCCTGGAATGACCCCACGGCAGAGCACTGAGAGCTTTTTTAACACCTTTGGCATCAGCCACAAACCCCAGGACAAAGCTGTTCCTCCCACGCTCACCCCCTGAAAAGTTCAGACATTTTGAGATTAAATGAATTTCTTGAGCCAGCGAGGAGGTTTTTTGGGGTGTATTTATGTCACAAGACTGAATTCTCTGGGATTTAGGGCATCTCCTCCCTGGAGCAGAGCTCAGTGCTCCAAATTCCACGAGTGCAACCCCTCCTCAGGCTGTGGAGAAAAGAGGATTTCACCCTCACAAACAGCTAAATCCACCTTCAGGGGGAAAGGCACCAGCAGCCTCTTGTCCCAGATGGAATTATCTCGGGAACCACATTTAACTCAGGCTTTCACTTTGTTTCAGTTCAAACACAAAAAAAACCCCCACGTGTGGGTGCAGAGAGGTATTTACACAGCGTTTATTTTTAAATTTAATCTGATGCAAAAATGGGAATTAATAATAAAATATCAAGCGAGGGGAAGGTGAAAATGAATTTCTGAGATGTGGCTGCTGCACCTTGGAATACGATTGAGGGAGACCAATGTGTTGATGGAATATTCTCTGGAACAAATATTCTGAGAGGAAAGTGGGGCAAGGATGGCTGGGAGCTTTCCAAGCTTTTGGATCAGCACTGCAGGAATAGGAGGAATATCCAGTCTGGAATAAAGATGGAGTTTAAGCTCTCAGTTAGAGAAAACCCCAATAAATCCAGGAATTTCACTCCATGGAGGGAAGATAAATTTACAGTTCTCTCTAATGAAGGCTTTGCTCCTGTTAAGAGATTATTCTCATTTTTATGGGTGAGCTTAGATCAGGCACCTTTGGCTTGGATCATCCATGGAGGAGGTAAAACACCAGAAAGGTTTGGATTTTCCCCAAAAATGTGCTGGACATTTCCAGTGCCAAACTCTCCTGTCACAGCCCCAGCAACTGGAAGAAAAATTCGACCCTGAAATCAACACTTGGATTGTGAGTCACGTCCTTTGTTCTGCACACACACTTGGAAAAGACTTCCCAAAATATTGACTGACAGAGATTTTAAACTGTGCTCCAGTGCTTTACAGCACGAAAAAAACAACCCTGAATTTATCCCTTTGTGGCTGTTGTGCAGCAGGGATGAGTCAGAGTTTGTGAGCGCGAGCTCCGGCTGCAGGGTCGTGTTCTGGGGAGGCTCCTCCTGCTCCGTGTGCTCCTGCTGAAGATGAGGATTTCACTAGGGCTGAAAATGGATTTTTTAAATGGATTTGGAGCCCTGGAATGAATCCCTAGGAATATTTGTGGTCAGGTTGGATGGGGCTTGGAGAAACCTGGGAGAGTGGAAGGTGTTCCCACCGTGGCAGGGGGTTGACCTTTAAATATCCCTTCAAACCCGAACAGTTCCATGATTCATCCAAATAATTTCAGATAAAATGAGGTAATTTACAGGAAATTTGATTTAAACCCTCCCCTTTTGTGGAGTCTGGTACAAAAGAGGACTGAAGGAGGCGTTGCTGGTGTTGAGTGTTTGTTGTCTTTGCTGGCTCGTGGAAAGCAGATTTTTAAGCTGGAAAATGGAGGCTGAGCCCCAGACAAAGCAAAGCTCAGCTGTTCCAGAGAAGCTGTGGCTGCTCTTGGATCCCTGGAAGTGTCCAAGGCCAGGCTGGATGGGGCTTGGAGCAGCCTGGGATCCTCGGAGCACCCTGGGGTGGTGGAAGGTGTGATCTTTTCTTTTGTGTCCCTTCCACCCAAACCATTCTCTGTTTCCATGACAGTTCCATGGTGGTTCCATGAAGACTCCGTGATTATTCCATAATGATTCCATGATGCTTCCAGGAGAATTCTATGAAGACTCCATGACAACTCCGTGACAGTTCCATGATGGTTCCATGAAGACGCCATGATGGTTCCATGATGACTCCATGATGGTTCCATGACGGTTCCATGATCACTCCATGATGGCTCCATGAAGATTCTATGAAGGTTCCATGAAGATTCTATGAAGGTTCCACAAAGGTTCGATGATGATTCCATGAAAGTTCCATCATGGTTCCATGATGACTCCATTAAAGTTCCATGATGGTTCCAGGATGGTTCCATTATGGTTCCATGATGATTCCATGAAGGTTCCATGATGGTCCCTTCCCGTCACACTGTACAAGGCTGTGACCCACACCCGAGTCACCCTCCTGGCACACCATCAATGAAATTTGGGATTTCCATGAGTCAGAGCCCTCACCTGGGAGTGATCAAAAGAAAAAAACTCGATCCAGACGTTCCCGAGATCAGAATCTCAACCCATCTGCGCCTCCAGACCCTTCAAATCTCCTGGAACAAAAACTGTTTGGAGGAAAAAAATCCCAAACAAACGATTTCAGAGAGGAGCCTGAGGTCACTGCAGGAGCTGTCACACCTGGTTAGCTCCAACACGAGGCTGCAACGTGGATTTGTGTCCCAGTGTGGATCACTCCAGAGGCTGGGATGAGGGATTTTGCCAGGAAGGATGGAACCCTCAGGAGGGTTTTTTGTACTTAAATAGAAAGATCAGCAGAATTAAAAAACAAAACAAAACAAACAAAAAAAACCCACACAAAACAAAAAAAAAAAAACCCAAAACAAAACAAAAAACCCCCACAAAAACCAACAAAAAAACAAACCACCACCAAACCAAACAAAATAAAAACAAACCACCACCAAAAAAAACCTCCCAGCTGACAAAGGAACAAAAGGATATGGGAATATCTAGAGGAGAAATTTAAGGTTTTAGAAGGACATGGCATAAAAAAATCTGTGTTTTGTCCTCAGCCTGATGTCTGGCCAAAGGCTTAATTAACTTTTCTCCAACTTCATGGTGGAGATTTTGCATTTTTTCCCTTGATTAAGCCATGTCCCACCACTGCTCCTGTCTCCATCTGGGAGCAATCTTTGTTCTCAGCCACAGCAGGAATTTTTTTGGGGGTCATTCCTTGAAAATTGGAATTAATTCGGATTCAGGAGAGCCCAAGATGTCCCTGTGTGTCTTCCTGCACCATCCAAGTGCCACCAAACCACATCCATGGCTTTTATTCCATGGTTTATATTGGAAAAAAAATCTCTCCCACAAATGCCAAAATGATGCCAAATTTTTCATTCTTCCATATTTTTTCCCTCTCACATATGGAAATAGTTTCTCCATCATTAAAAAAAAAAAAAAAAAAAAAAAAAAAAAAAAAAAAAAAAAAGGACGTCCATGACATTTGCTAAAGATAAAAAAAAAAATAAAACAAAAGAAAAAGAAATAATTTTCATCGGGAAGTTCTCTCTTTTGGAAGGAAAACAATGCTTTTGAAACTCTTGTTTTAAAAAGCGTCCTTGCTCGTGTCAGGCTGAAAGTATTTGGCTCGAGTTCAAGTGCAATGAAAACAGCTTTTGAAAGGTCCAGATTTACAGTAAAACAGACATTCCAGCCTCCACACGGCTCTGGATCCAGGAAATCCTTAGGAACACTTGGGACACCCACCCCGGAGACATGGAGCAGCTGTTTTGCCATTCCAGAGGTTTAAAAAAAGGAGGATTTTGGGGCATCTCTTGGTTTCCCAAAGCACAGGGGCTGTTCTCTGTGTGCAAACAATGGATCCATCAAATCCAATCCTGGTTTTCCCAGGATCTTGGGCCCTCAACACTAAAATAATGTGAAATAAATACAGAGGAAAGTCTCTCCTTCGCTTGAGGAATCGAGTGTTGGATGAGTTTCAGGGAATGGACATTCCAGTGGGACAATCCAAGGGCACTCAAGGATGGATCCCACCAACTCCCAGCTTTCACCTAAAATCCAAAAATTCCTAAAATCCACCTAAAACCGACAGCAGCCACGCCACTGCCTCTGATTCAGGAGATCAATACAGAGGGAAGTCTCTCCTTCTCTTGAGGAATCAAATGTTGGATGAGTTCCAGAGAAGGGAGATTCCAGTGGGACAATCGAAGGAAGGAGATCTCACTCCAAGAGCACTCAGAGATGGATCCCACCAACTTCCTGCTTTCACCTAAAATCCAAAAAATTCCTAAAATCCACCTAAAACTGACAGCAGCCACAACACTGCCTCTGATTCAGGAGATCAATACAGAGGAAATAAATACAGAGGAAAGTCTCTTCATCACTTGAGGAATCAAATGCTGGATGAGTTTCAGGGAATGGAGATTCCAGTGGAAGCCAAGGAACTCGCTCCAAGGGCGTTCAGGGATGGAACCCACCAGCTTCCTGCTTCCACCTAAAATCCAAAAATTCCCCAAATCCACCTAAAATAAGGACACTGCTTCTGTTTCAGGAGATAAAAACAGAGGAAATAAACACAGAGGAAAGTCTCTCTTTCACCTGAGGAAGCGAAAATTGGATGAGTTTCGGGGAATGGAGATTCCAGTGGGACAATCCAAGGAAGGAGATCTTGCTCCAAGGGCGCTCAGGGATGGATCCTACCGAGTTTTGTGCTTCCAGCTTCCCAAATCCACCTAAAACAGGGACGGCAGCCCCGCCGCTGCCTGTGCCGCACATCCCTATGTGCCACATGCCACGTAATTAACTTAATTAGCCAAAGCCCAATGAGCAACAGGCGCCGGGACTGCTCCCCAAACCATCAACGTGACAGCGGAGCCGGGGCTAATTAACACCTCCTTAATACCTCCACAAACACCGAACCTGCTGCCGGGAGAAAGAGTTTCACACTTCCTTATCAAATTAGGGCGAAAGCACTCCTAATGAGCGAGAATCAATTAGTGCGACACCCAAATGAATGTATTTGCGCTGTCAGCAAGAGTTATTTGCATAACAGTTTGCGAGGGGCAGGGGAGATGCTGGAGCTGCTCCGGGTTCCTAATGAGGAGATGCTGCTGGAAAAAAAAAATTGTTTTATCCAAGTCCCCACAGCGCCAGGAGCATCACAGGGGATCCTGCAGGGTTGTGTGTCCCCAAAAAAAATCCCCCAAATTCCAGCTCAGGAGGGAACGGGAATGACTTTCTGGTCCTTCCCTCGTTTATCCAGAGAGGTGAATTCCTCTTCAGAGCCTCTCCAGGGAAAAATAAACAGCTGGAAATGGCACCCAACAAGCCAAAATAGCTCTTGGAAGATCATCCTCGGTTTTGCGTTGCTGTTAAAAGCTCTAATTAAATTAGAGGAGGGGCTGAGGAACAAATGGAGCAGAGATCGACAGCAAGTGGGTTTGATCAGATTTAATTTTTTTTATGGCTCCTGGAAACCATTTCTTTGCAGTTCTGGTGTCTTCCAATGTAGAGTTGACCTTGGATTTAATTGTTCTGGAGCTGTGTTTGTGATTAATTCCAACGTGTCTCAATGGAATAGACATGGAATCAAAGAATCATGGAATGTTTTGGCCTGGAAATGAACTTAAAGTGCTTTTAATTCCAATCCCTGCCGTGGGATTCCCATGGATTTCCACCATCCCAGGTTGCTCCAAACCCCATGGCCTTGGATATTTCCAGGGATGAGGCGCCCACAGCTTCTCTGGACAGAAAAATATAAATAATATAAATATAAATAATATAAATGTGACAGACTATGGACTGAAATAACTCCCCACAAAGCTGAAATCCTGAATTCCTCCCAGGAATCACACACCCCCCCCCCCCAACAGCCCTGACAGTATTTTCCAGCCCATTTTCTCCTTTAAAATCCAATGGCAAATACTTTCGCTTGGGGAAAAAAATCCAGTCAATAGAAGGCAGAACGTTTTCCTCGTAAAAAAAAAAACACCAACAAAAAATGAGATTTGAATCTGCGTGGGCAGGGTGATGCTCTGTGATGATCCCAAGCTTTTCACATCCTCGGTGTTATTTTCCAAGGACAATAATAACTGTGTTCATACAAACCCATTAGGCACTCAATTCCAACATTTTTAGAATCCCCCGCTTTCATTTCAGTCAGGTTATTAAAAGGTGTGGGCACCGGGGAATATTTTAATCCTCAAAAAAAAAAAAAAAAAAAAAAAAAAAAAAAAGCAAACAGCCCCATTTATTTCCCACCCAGGGAATCATCTGCAGCAAATATAAAATGATTTTTAAAACTGGGATTGGAGGGAGGTTGTCCCACAGGTTTGGGAGGGATGAGAGGACCTTTTAGGTCCCTTCCAACCCAAAATATTCCACAGTTCTAAATCCACGCTGGAGGTCTCACTGGGGAAATTTCCCCAGGGATTTTCACCTTGAGCCCCTCAATCTTTTGGGATCCCACTTTTCACCGGATTTTCTGCGGCTCTTTTCATTCCCCCACCACGGGCGGGGTTTGGCTGCTGTGGGATGTGCAGCTCCAGGAATTCCTGACTGTGCTGGGATCACAGCCTCTCCGCCCAGCACAGCTTCACGCATTCCCTGGATTCACTCCGGCATCCCCCAGCAATTCCAGCTCCAGCATCCCCTCCTCGGGAACACCCATCACCCAGGAGGCACCAGGAACACAGCAGGGCTTGGATCCCTGTTGATAATAGAATATTTAATATAAAATTATATAAAAATATCTAGTAGAATATAATATATATAAAACATAATCCCAGAATGATGATATGCAGGTGCTTTTATCGAAGAGCTCTGGGAATCAGGGGCACAGGACACAGACCCAAATCTGACTCCAACATGGACCTGAAATGGACGTGTTTTTATACCCTTCCATTATATAACTACATATTAATTATTAAACTCCTATTGTTCTATCGAATATATTGATCTTATCCAAGCGTGGATTATTGTACTTTCCATCAGGCCCCCCAAATATCGTTTCTCATGATTCTTGTTGAAGATAATAATCATATCCCATCACCAAAAACAATCATTACAGTGAACAATCATATCATTTATCAGATGATGATTATGCAGGTGCAGTTTCACACGATCTAGTGAAGACAAAACCCAACCCTTGTTTCCAGGCCTATGTAATTTTGGTTCCCTTTCCCAGACCTATCCAGGCCCAACTTTTCTTTCCACCTCCCCTGAATCTGTTGTTCATCATTCCCATAATTTTATAAACATTTTAACCCTATGCTGTCACCTGGATCATGCCCAGAAAACCTGGGGGCAAAAAAATCCATAATATTTTAACTTTCTGCTGGAAAAATGCTCTGCTGGGCTCAATCCGTTTCTTATCTCTGCTCTTTATCTGGCAGCCACAGGGAGAGCATTTCCCAAAGCGAGCAGAGAAGTTTTCAACAGAGTTTCTGGGGAAAGCAGAGATGGTGTCACGGGCTGGTTGTTTCTGGCAGGAGAAATTTGGGATGAATTTGGGATGGAATCTGGGGCTGGGGATTCTTGGCCAGAGCCAAAGGTGCAGAAATCCCCCACGGGGGAAGGTGGACATCCCAATCCTGGATGTGTCTGTACATCTTCCTGCACAGATGTGAAAAATCCCCTTAAATTGCCACAAAACTCCCTGAAACCTCACAGAAAAAATTCCCAGGAGGAAAAGGAGACAATCATGGAAGGGGAACTGTAAGAGAAATGGGGGCAAACTTTGTGGCAGGGCTGCTGTGACAGGACAAGGGGAATGTTCTTAAAATGAAGGATTTGGGTTGTTTGGGATTGGATTTAAGGAAGGAGATTGTGCAGTGAGGGTGGGGAGGCCCTGGAATGGAATTCCCAGAGGAATTGCGGCTTCCCCATCCCTGGGAATGTCCAAGGGCAGAACCTGGAGCAAGCTGGGATAAAGGAAGGTGTCCCTGCCCATGCAGGGATTGGAATTGGAATGTCTTTTAAAGGTCCTTTTCAACCCAAACCCCATTTTATGATTTATGATTATTTATCCAAGAAAACGAAAATCAATTGCAGCTTCCTGTCAGATTTTATTCAAAAGAAAGAAAATTCCATGGAAACAGATCTTTCCTCTCCTCTCTCAGGTCTGCTGAGAGCTGTTTTCCCTCTGAAAATAAATGTTCTCGTGTTCTGTCTGGGTCTGATGTATAATTTGAACGTTCCGAGGGAGATCTTTGAAAGAAATCAGGTTGTAATCTCCTGGGGAGGACGGGAGGCTGCGGGGTCAGTGCCTCAACCAGACAGGAGCCCATCAGCACCGAATAAAGAAAGCAAACATCAGTGAGAAAGGAGGGAAAATAAATTCCTGAAGGAGTGAAGCCGGAAGGATTCCCAACCTCGTGGGAGAAGCGGGGGGAAAATTTGGAATCAAGGGGATCACAGGAGGTTATAAAATCCCATCAGCCTCTTAGAGACACCTCCAAAATTATTTCCATTTACTCAGGGAAAAACTGGCACGGGGCAGCTTCTCCCAAGGCAAAGCAGCTCAGGACAGATAAATGGAATAAATATCTGGAGAAATATCTGCATAAAGAGCTGGGAAAGGCTGTGCTGCAGAGCTGAGCAGCTCCTGAGCCATTACCTGGCGCAGTAATTACCTCGTTGTGCTCCTGGAGGCGCCGTCATTCCCTAAACGAGTCGTTTCTAAGGACACATCCCTGGATCTGGGGTGGAATTCTTCACCCAGCGTCGCCTGTGGGGAGCACACGGCCGTGCCTGGCAGGAGGTGATACACACACACCATGTGCTGAGGAGTAACAGGGTTTATTTTTCAGCTTTGCAGGCTTTAAATAGCCTCGGAGGCGGTGAGAAAAAGCAAAATTCCCCCCAGCCTGGCGTCCTCGTGGTGCGTGGGGATGCAGGAATCCTGCAGGGAGATGTTTGGCGGCTCCAAAAGGAGAGTTGTGAAACCTCACAGGTGTTTTTGGGATGGGTTCGCCCATCCTGGAACTCTGTGGAAGTCTTCTCCTCCTCTGTGCAGCCTTTCCTCAAGGGATGCTCCAGGAATAATCCTGGATCTGTCACGCCAGGCTCAGAGCTCCTTCCAGGGCCTGAAGGGGCTCCAGGAGAGCTGCAGAGGGATTTGGGACAAGGGCTGCAGGGACAGGACACAGGGAATGGCTTCCCACTGCAACAGAGCAGGAATGGATGGGAGATTGGGGATTGGGAATTCCTGCCTGGGCTGCAATTCCCAGATTTTCTCTGGCTGCCCCTGCATCCCTGGAACTGTCCCAGGCCAGGCTGGAGCACTCTGGGATGGTGGGAGGTGTCCCTGCCATGGGATGGGTGGAATGGATGAGCTGTGAGCTCCTCTCCAACCCAAACCATGCCACGATTGAGTTCTCCACCTTTAATTCCGTATTTATTGCCTCACCTTGGAGTCATTCTTAAGATTGCTCAAAAAAATCTGAATTCCTGGCCCAGGTGATGCACAACACACAAACGTCACCCTCAGATTTGGGTCAGTGTCTCGTTGTCACTCTCTGATGTCCAACAGCAGCAGGAGGGGACCGCGGACTCTCCAAGGAATGAATATCCCAAATATTCCATGAGTACTGCCGGCCCTTGAGGGCAGAGGGAGGAAACCCAAAGGTGCTGCCACCTCACGCCCCCATCCCCTCAGCTACAGGGTAAAGCTGCTTCCCTTTGCCTCCCCAGAGGGAAAAATGAGCCACAGCATCCCTGGCTGAGGCAAGAGGCCGTGGGGAGCCTGAATCAGACGCCAAATTACAGCAGCCAGTGTTTATGTTCGATCTTACCCGGCAAAACCTCCCCTCGACAGCCTCAAGGAGCTGCTGCTTTTTCCAAACTCCAGCGGGAGACCAACGGGACGGAGCCAAACGTTTCCTTCCCACTTTTCCCATCCCATTTGGAAGCGCAAAGCCCCTCCGAGGCACGTCGAAATGTCACGGACCTCCCCAAGACAAATATATCTTTTGTGCAATTTAAATGGCAATCAGGGAGCTGGTTTGGGGTTTGTTTTTTTTTTTTTTCTGATTAATATGGGCGAAGCTGGCGGCCACAGCAGGGGATTGATGAGGCTAATCCGTCAATGTCCTTGAGAACGGGACGCCTGATTGCTCCAAAGCCACTGCAAGGGCATAATGAGGAGGGATCAGCGCTGGGATCCTGCCCCATCCCTCCTGCTCCAGTTTTTTTGGGGTGTTTGTACCCCAGATGCTTCCACCGGAGGGATTTGGATGAGTTCTCCACGGCTGATGGAATGTGTAGGAGAGGGTATCCAAGGCTGGGGGAGATGAGGTGCAGGGCAAAGCTGGAATTTGGGATGGTTCTGGCTCTCTGCATGAGCAGGGCTGGACCTAAAGACCCTGGAGATGTGGATATCCCACAGATTCCCCATGTTCCCAGTGCTGCTGCAGCAGGCACACACCACGGGCAAGGAACCATGATTAAATCCATGAACAATTAATTGTCCAGTGTGTTTTTCCAGAGAATTTGTGCTCTCAGTAGCGACAGGACAGAGGTCACTGCCCACCCTTCCCTCCTGCTCGTGGGACCAGGTATTTGTGATGCAGGAGAACCCTGGAGCAGCCAAGGCCAGTGGAGATGAGGTGCAGTGCAAAGCTGGAATTTGGGGTATTTGGGATGGTTCTGGCTCTCTGCATGAGCAGGGCTGGACCTAAAGACCCTGGAGATGTGGATATCCCACAGATTCCCCCCGTGCTCCCAGTGCTGCTGCAGCAGGCACCCACCACGGGCAAGGAACCGTGATTAAATCCATGAACAATTAATTGTCCAGTGTCCTTTTTCCAGAGAATTTGTGCTCTCAGTAGAAACAGGACAGGGATCACTGCCCACCCTTCCCTCCTGCACGTGGGACCAGGTATTTGTGATTCAGGAGAGCCCTGGAGCAGCCAAGGGCCGTGGAAGATCAGATGCAGTGCAAAGCTGGAATTTGGGATGTTTGGGTGGTTCTGGCTCTCTGCATGAGCAGAGCTGAACTTAAAGACCCTGGAGATGTGGATATCCCACAGATTCTCCCTGCTGCAGCAGGCGCCCATCACGGGAAAGAAACCACGAATAAATCCATAAACAATTGTCCAGTGACTTTTCTTAATTATTTTTTTTTCTGGTAATTTTCATTGTCAGTGGAGCAGGACAGGGATCACTGCCCACCCTTCCCTCCTGCTCGTGGGACCAGATATTTGTGACGCAGGAGAGCCCTGGAGCAGTCAAGGTTGTAGCTCAGCAGCCATCTGAGGCCCAAACCCACATTTTCCTGTCCATCCTTTGGTTTCTCCGTGCTCAGAGCAGGAGCCCTGGGTGTTTTTCAGGATGCCTGCTGCATCCCTGCTGAGAAATGAGGAATTTCACGGCTTATTGAGCTCTGCAAGTCGCCACAGCAGATGAGACACGGCCCCAGATCATTTGATTCATTTTTTTTTTCTTGCCGTTGTCACACGCTGAGAAATTTCCCTTGTGCCACAGCCCACAAAGCCACGCTGGCTTTTCCTCCTCCCTGAGCTCTGAGCTGAGTTGGATCCACCCATGGAGGGGATGGAATTCCTGCCCTCTACCTCCTGCAGCTCTCCCCACTCCTTAAAATCCAAGGCCTCTTTGTCCTGGCAGCATTCCCACAGCCCCAGGAGTGGTTGGTGGCACCTTTCCAGAGCTTTCCAGAGGGACTTCCCATTTCATTTGGGAATCTGTACTTGCCTCCTTGGGATTTCTCCAGGTGGGATTCAAGGATTAGGACCAAGTTTTCCAGAAGGGAGGAACTGGGGTTGCTGCAGCAGCAGTGGACAGATCCGTGTTGCTTCACAGAGAGTGGAGGGGAGGAATCATTGCTCAAACAGAGTTTTCCCTGACTTTTGCTCCTTATGGGGTAACATTTTCCTCATGAGCAGCTTTGGTCCTGCTCAGATTCCCTCTCCAAAGGGTGAGCCAGGCAATGTTCCCTTTTATGGGCTGCATAAACCAAGAGGAGCAGCTGAAGATCTTCTCCATGTCCTGGTGTGACCCTGCCCTCCTCCAAAACCAGGTCACCTCCCATGTCCATCCATCAAAAGCCCCATGGAAGTGCCAAGGATAATTTCCCACTGGAATAATTTTTATCCTACATGTTACTGGCACAGAAATGCAGAAAACTTACGGAAGTGGCTCCAGCTACATTGGATGGAGTTTACAATTATTTGAAATAAAATTCCGGTGACAGCAACAGCACAGCCAAAAGTGATCCCACCTCATTTTCCCTTGAGGACACAAAATGTTCCCAGATTCAGGAGTCCCTCATGCTCTGGCAGCATTGGGAAGGTTGGGAAGTGCCCTGACAGGTACCAGTGACCCCACACACAGCCCAGCTGCATTTCCCAGCCAAAACATCCCCTCTGACTCCACTTCCAGCCCCTGGATCACATGGATGCAGTGAGGAATCCAGCCCTTCCCTCCAGCTTTAATGGATTTTGGGGCGGTTTGGCCGGAATTGTCATGGCTGAGGTGACACATCCGTGTCCCACAGGAGCCGGGAACACCCTGGGGTGGCACCTGGCCCAGGGCAGGGCACAATTCCAGCCCCCGTTTTCCCTGGCAGGGTGGGACACCGGCTGCCAGGATCTCTCGCCATCTGCTCATCTGCTGCCGCGGAGCGATTCAAAGCGAGTTACAAATTTGTAATGACCTGAATATTCCAGCGCTGGCACATTTGTAATTAGTACTCGCTAATTTGCTCTCAGATCTTTCTCTCTCTGCCGTACAGCTCGGGCTGCTTTGCAAGACAAATGATCGTTTCCCTGGAATACCTTTCCTCCCCTTGGATGGCGGAGCAGCTCTCCCCATGGCCCAGCCTGCAGCAGACGGCAACTCTGCCACCTTAGGATGGCTCTGGAAAACTGCAGGAAAAATCCAGCTCGAAATCCCGGCCGGCACTTCTCCATCTTCCATCCTCCTCCCTCCATCCTCGCCTCTCCACCTTTCATCCTCAACCCTCCAGTCTCCAACCCCGATCCTTTGTTCTCCATCCTCCATCCTTCACCCTATATCCTCTGTCCCCCATTTTGCACTTCCCATCCTTCATCTTCCACCCTCCATTTTCCAACCTCCACTTCCCATCCTTCATCCCCCACGCTCCATTTTCCACCCTTCATCCTCCACCCTCCATCTCCCACTCTCCACCTCTTGTCCTCAATCCTCCCTTCTCCAGCCTCCAATCCTTTATCTTCCACCGTCCATTGTTCAACCTCCATCCTCTGCTCTCCATCCTCGATCCTTCATCTTCCATCTCCCATCCTCCATCTTCCAATCCCCATCTCCCAATCTCCATCCTCCGTCCTTCGTCCTCCATTCTTCATCCTCCAACCTTTGTCATCCACACTCCATCCTCCATCCTCATCTTCTATCTGTATCCTCCACCCTCCACTCTTCATCCTTCATTCTCCACCCTCCATTCTCCATTTTCCACCTTCCAGTTTTCATCCTCCACCCTTCATCTTCCACCCTTCATCCTCCATCCTTCATCTTCCATCTTCCACCTTCCACCCTTCATCCTCCACCCCTCATTCTCCATCTTCCACCTTCCAGTCTTCATCCTCCACCCTTCATCTTCCATCCTTCACCTTCCATCCTCCCCCTTCCAGTTTTCATCCTCCACCCTTCATCTTCCATCCTTCACCTTCCATTCTTCATCCTCCGCTCTTCATCCTCCATCTCTCACCCTCTATCCTCACAGAATTCCCAAGGCACACAGCAGGAGGACAAACCATGCCTGGAGAACATTTTCTTCACACCCGTGGTGCTGCACATCCCCGTCCTGTTCCCTGCTGGAGATCCTGGGGTCATCACACCTGGATTTCCACTGCTGGAAGCAGATTCCTCCAAAAGATCCAAAAGGGGAATTTGGCTCCGTGCTGGAGGAGGTTTTGTCTGCTCCCAGCCATGTTTGAAGGGTTTCCCCAAGGCCCAGAGCTCCTCGTGGCCAGCATGGTCCTTGCTCCAAGCTCCGTGGGAATGGTCAAACATCCCAGAGGGATCCCATCCTGAGCATTCAGCCTCAAATATTGATGGCAAATCCCAGAATTTGGCAGGAAAAGCACGTGACCAGTCAGGGACACCAAACTCCCCCACCCCCCCAGCCCCTCCTGCAGAGACCTCGCTGCTGATCTTTTCCCAAAGAAAAACAATCTTTTCCCAAAGATTGCAGCTCAGCACTGCAATCCCCGCTCCATAAATATTCCTCCACCAGGAGAAATCACCTGCTGGCAGCCTGGGAAGGAAAGCTTTTTCCCTAGAAAACTCTCCTGGAGTGTCCCCAGGCAGTCACCTCCACAGCTGGCAGTGTCCTCAGAGTCAGAGCTGTAATATTAGAAACACTTGGAATCGCTCTGAATCCCAGAAATCTGATCCTACAGAGCCACAATTAAGCAGACGAGCCATCAGAAAATATTTAATGCTTGCAACAGGTTTTCCTTCTCAGCCCCATCAGATAAAGGGATACTGGTGGGAAAATCCAGGGAGGCTGAGGCTGGAGTTCAGCAAAAGGACTGAGAGGGAAAACAATGTTCCTTTTAGGCCCGGGGCTTCAGGAGTCCCAAATTCCCAACATCTGAAATGACTCCCCAAGTCGCAGCCCTGAAGTCTGTTTACATTTTGGAGAGCAGCCAAGAGGTGGCTTAACGTGGGTAAGGAATCCGGGTTGAAATAGGATTCCTTTCCCCCTTCTCCATGAGCTAAAGGGGACACAATTCCCTCCTGGGATATCCCTGGAGCTCCAGCCCTTCTCCATGAGCTAAAGGGGACACAGTTCTCTCCTGGGATATCCCTGGAGCTCCAGACCTTCTCCATGAGATAAAGGGGACACAATTCCCTCCTGGGATATCCCTGAAGCTCCAGACCTTCTCTGTGAGATAAAGCGGACACAATTCCCTCCTGGGATATCCCTGGAGCTCCAGACCTTCTCCATGAGCTAAAGGGGTCACAATTCCCTCCTGGGATATCCCTGGAGCTCTGACCCTTCCCTGTGAGACAAAGGGGACACAACTCCTTCCTGGGATATCCCTGGAGCTCCAGCCCTTTTCCATCAGCTAAAGGGGACACAATTCCCTCCTGGGATATCCCTGGAGCTCCAGCCCTTCTCCATGAGATAAAGCGGACACAATTCCCTCCTGGGATATCCCTGGAGCTCCAGACCTTCCCCATGAGATAAAGGGGTCACAATTCCCTCCTGGGATATCCCTGGAGCTCCAGACCTTCCCCATGAGATAAAGGGGACACAATTCCCTCCTGGGATATCCCTGGAGCTCCAGACCTTCCCCATGAGATAAAGGGGTCACAATTCCCTCCTGGGATATCCCTAGAGCTCCGACCCTTCCCTGTGAGATAAAGGGGACACAATTCCCTCCTGGGATATCCCTGAAGCTCCAGACCTTCTCCATGAGATAAAGGGGACACAATTCCCTCCTGGGATATCCCTGGAGCTCCAGACCTTCCCCATGAGATAAAGGGGACACAATTCCTTCCTGGGATATCCCTGGAGCTCCAGACCTTCTCTGTGAGATAAAGGGGACACAATTCCCTCCTGGAATATCCCTGGAGCTCCAGACCTTCCCCATCAGCTAAAGGGGACACAATTCCCTCCTGGGATATCCCTAGAGCTCCGACCCTTCCCTGTGAGATAAAGGGGACACAATTCCTTCCTGGGATGTTCCCGGAGCTCTGACCCTCCTCCATGAGACAAAAGGGATGGGTTTGGCTTTTCCAACCCCCAGACCTGGCTGGTTGTTCATCCCCAGTGGAGCTAAATCCATGGAGAGCCATCCCCGGGCAGCAGGAATGGTGTTGGAAGGATGGGAAGCACAGGGAAGTGACGAAGATCAGGATTATGGAATCATTAATGTTGGAAAAGGCCTCTAAAATCATCTACTCCAACCATTAACAGACCTTCAGGTCAGGGAATTGAGGATGGGGACTGGGCTCTGATCCCAGGGAAGGGACAGGGAGGAAATGGCCTCAAGCTGTGCCAGGAGAGGCTTAATTTGGATATCAGGAAAATTCCTTCGTGGGAAGGATGATCCAGCCCTGGCCAGCGGTGGAATCCCCATCCCTGGAGGGGTTTAAAAGCCAATTTTTACTGCGGATGTGGCACTTGGGGACCTGGGTCAGTGGTGGCCTCGGCAGAGCTGGGGAATTGTTGGGCTCAGCCTTGGAGGGCTTTTCCAGCCTCGATGATTCCGTGATTTGATGATTCTTTCTTAAGGAAGAGACTGGAGCTACTTCAGGGAGGGAAAATGTGGTTTTAAAATAGAATAAACAGAAAAGAGCTTCTCTCATCTCCCAATTCCAGCTGAAGGAATTCCTTCCAATTATCTTGCAGGAGTTAGAGGGAGGAGAACTGATCCTCACAAATCCCAGCAGATCCCTCAGACTTAAATAATGGTCACCAACATTTCTTTTTTTCAATAGGCTTTGATGCCTATACAATCTGCATTTCTTTCTCATATATGGAATTTTATTTCCAACAAGAAATTTACGTTTATTTGTGCAGACATTTTATTAAATATTATATTCATTCCTTTTAGTCTCATCTTACACATCTTCCATCAATGTTTCTCTGAGTGTTTTTCAGCTCTTAGAAACAAGAGGACTAAAAATTTTATACATTTGTTGCTCAAGGTGTTTATCAAAGATGTTTTGATGTAGTAATAATAATAGTAATAATAATAATAATAATAATAATAATAATAATAACAGGAGGAAGAAGAAGAAAAAGAAAAATAATAAGAAGAAAAAGAATTGAAAATAGAAGAACACAGGTGCATTTCTGCATTTCCAGAGTTCCAGGTGGAAATTGGACAGGAAAATTTTCCTGTTGGATTCCAAATCCTCATATTTTAGGGAATTAGATCATCTAATTCATCCCTCTGTCAGGCCTGAATTGCTCCTCGTGTTTTTGAGAGTACCCCATTAAATAATACCATTAATTGGGGCTGTATGTGAGGATATCACAGATCCTGGTTTGGGATATCCAGGAGAAAGGAGGATTTCCCCCTCTGTTTATTGTTCTGATACAGTATTTATTGATATAACATAATATTTATTGATATAAAATCATACTTTTGATATCATATCCTATTTATTGATATAATATCATATTTATTGATATATTTGGGGTGCTGCCAGTCCCACCAGTTCACTCCCAGTTGATGTGGGCACCTTCTAGCTTCCAGCCCAGAACTGGGAATTTCTGCCCCATTATTTCTCATTTCAGATTTGAGGCTTCCTCGGGGAACAAATCCTGCAAACAAGGGAAAGATTCCCACCGGGATCCTTTCTTCCGGCACCACTTTACACCTAAATCACAATGTCTAAGATGACCTTCAGTCTGTCTGAACTTTTCCCTGGGGAGCAGGATGAAGAGGAATTTGCATGTCCAACTCGTTTTTTTCTTTTTTCCCTGACATTTGCCGGCACGTGGATGGAGTTTCATTAGCTCCACGTCATTTATTTGATCTTCCCGTTTTCATTCCTGCCTTTGATTACCCAACAACTCTGGAAATTATTTGGAAGCCTACCAGGGGGGTTCAGCCGAAATAACAACCCTGCCACCTGACCCTCATTATTCTCCCCTTCCTTTATTTTACCTAGGGAGAACAAAAAAATAAAACCCCGCCAGGAACGACGTCGCGGAGACAGACGCACGTTCCCTGCTCCAGCTTTTATCTCTGGGAATGCTGGCAGCCCTCAGATGTCTGAGCAATGCTGGATTGTTACAGCACTGCTGGGATCAATGGCTCCATTAATCTTTCAGAGGCTGCCTCCTTCCATGCCCAATCCACGATTTAGAGGGAAAAATTCCACCTTGCATGTCCCACCCGCATCCTGGAATTGTCCAAGGCAAGGCTGGATGAGCTGTGGGAGAGTGGAAGTGTCCCTGCCAAAGAATCCTTGGAATCAGACCAGCTTAAGGTCCCTTCCAACCCTGGAATTCCATGAAATAAATGTAAAAACTAGTCCAGGAAAGGAATATCGGCTGTGAGCACCCCATTGCAGCAGGAACGTCCCTTCCAGCCCTGGAATTCCATGAAATAGATGTAAAACCCCAACCCAGGAGTGGAATATTGGGAAGCTGTGTCTGTGAGCATCCCATCAGAGTGGGAACATCCCTTCCAACCCTGGAATTCCATGAAATAAATGTAAAAACCAACCCAGGAGTGGAATATTGGGAAGCTGTGTCTGTGAGCATCCCATCAAAGTGGGAACATCCCTTCCAGCCATGGAATTCCATTAAATAAGTGTAAATACCAATCCAGAAAAGGAATATTGGGAAGCTGTGGCTGTGAGCAACCCATTGGAGTGGGAATATCCCTTCCAGCCCTGGAATTCCAATAAATGAATGTAAAAACCAGCCCAGGAGTGGAATGTTGGGGAGCTGTGGCTGTGATCACCCCACTGGAGCGGGAATGAGCGGCACATTCCCGAGCCAACGGCAGCAATTCCATTTATGGCTCCCTTTAAGTATTCTCCTAAGTGTTATTTAAGAGCTGTGCTGTCCTTGGATGGATCCCACATCCCTGAGGAGAGGAGGGGAGGGGAAAAACGCACGGAGCAGAAATGAGCTCGTGTCATAATCTGGAGATTTAATGACGAGCAGAAGGAGGAAGGAAAGGGAAGGGTCGTGACACCAGAGCAAAAAAGGATCCCAATAAACAACCCTGGGAGTCTGTGGGAGAAACAAAGCCGAGGAAACTTGGGATACTTGCATGGGAATCTTTCCCAAACGCTGAGGTCTTCAATGCAAAGCTCTCAGCTGGAGGCTTCCAAATCAAAATTCAGTTGGAAAATCCTTCATGGTTTGAAGACACCCCGAGGCACAGCTGCCGTGAGCCCTGTCCTGGGAGCAGGACCAGGAGCAGGGATGCATTTCCAACAAGTAGGAGTGAGAATTAACTGGGAATATTCCGTCTGGGAAGGTTTAAATTAGATCCACCATAAAGCAGGCAGGGGGCAACATCCATGTGAGGCTGTGAGTGGGATTTATGTTCCCTGACGTTGCTGGGATGGAGCTCTGGGAAGGGCTGGAGCTCTGGGAAGGGCTGGGCTCTCATCTTCCTGCTGCTCTGACAAAACGGGAGGGGGAAAACCCTTTCCAATTCATTCACTCCTCCATTTTCACTGTTAAATGATATTTTTTTCCTGAGGAATTAAAGCAGCTCCAGCACGACTCCTCGATGGCATTTCAGGATCAACCCCAAATATCAGAACCGTGCAATTTGGAATTGCTGCAGTGAACTTTGCAGGCTGCTTGTCAGCCTCTTAAAAAAAAAAAATTCTTGTGTAAGCAGAGAAATAACAGTGATGGAGCCGATTTTACATTTCCTGGGAATATTTGATTGAGGAATTTCATGCAGTTCCACTTGGGAAGGCACAAAGACCATGGTTCGAGGCTGAGTGAATGCTCTGTGCAAAGAGACTTTCTCCATCTGCAAGGCAATAAAATGGGAAAATAAATGCCACGTCCAGGGAGAAACAAACGGCACAAACACCACAATTCAACCTCTTTTTCTTTTTTCTTTTGCAGAGGAAACAATTATGGCAGATTTTACATGGATTGGCTTCCAAATGGAGAGAAGATGTGAAGCAAAGGAGATTTTCTCCCCCGTTTTTTTCCCCACTGACACTGAGTTTTCCAGCTCCACAAGCTGTCCCCATTCCCGAAATTTCCGCAAAGTCACTCGATTTGCATATATGCAAATAACTCGGGGTGTTTTCCCTGCTGGAGACAGGGCTGTGCCTCTCCTGCGTTGGGCCATAAATGCTGGCAAACAGCGGAAGCCGCAGGAAAATGAACAAACAACTCCAGAACAAGGAACTGGGAGTTGGAGAAACGTGGATGAATTAATTTGAAATGACAAAAAGATCTGAGGGCTGCTTTGCCCAGGTTGTTTCCAGGATGGATGACACCACTGGGAGTCCTGGGAGAGCCTTGCTCACAAATATTCCAGAGCTTGGCCGGATTTGTGTGGAGCTGGGATTTTATTGTGAGGCTTTAGGATGAGAGGAACGACATCCAAGGGCACCATTCCCAGCTCGGGGCTGCAGCTGAAGCACTAAAACAGGAGCAATTTCATCTCCTGCTAAAATGGTGATTATTTTTAATTGCCGTTGGCTGCATCCAGCAGGAATCTTTTGAACCTCTTTTCCCATTGTTGCCAGGTCTGTGGCCGGGCTATTCCAGAGGCAGGGATGTATCGATCCCCGACCCCCATCCCGCCTTTCTGACGGACAAAAGGGCTCATTTCACACCCAGCTGGATTCCCTTTGTGAAGGACATTCCTGAAAGGGCTCCCCGGGGTCATCGACGCACCAGGCAAATGGTATTTCTGGGAAAATAAAATAATTCCTAATATATTTAGGGATTAAAGTTGGAGAAGAGCTATAATCTATGCTGAGCTTTTATTTTAAAAGGGCAGCGTTGGAAAAATCCCACAGGAACATTTAACAGGAGGATAAATCGCACCCTCAGCCAGCCTGGAGCTTGGAGGGGAGGAATAGGCTCAGGTTCTTTGTCTGTGGAAGCCACGCTGGAAAGAAACTTCGGGAATGATCTGATAACGAAAGAGATTTAATTTGCTTTTCCAGCAGAGAAACCGGCCCAGCCCAATCCCAGGAGAACTTGGCAATGTTCAGGTGGAGCAGGAGCACATCCCAGGACAGCACTCCCAGTGCATTCCTGCTTCCTGTCTCCAGCCGGGCTGGACACAAAATGCTGGGAATTGCAGCAAATCCACAGTCAGAAGGAAAACACTTGGCACTGGATCCATTTCCAGGCCAGCTTGGAGCAACTTGGGGTAGTGGAAGGTGTCGCTGCCCATGGAAGGGGGTGGGATGAGATGGGATTTAAGGACCTTCCAACCCAAAACATTCCATGATTCTCTAGTTTTGTGATACTTTGATTCCATGATTCTCTGATTCCATGATTCTCTGATTCCATGATTCTCTGATTCCGTGATTCTCAGGGCCCACACTGGGGCTGAAAAATCCTCCTGATCCCCAAAATGCTGGAGGCTTTAGGTACCTCCAAATCCTGGCTTCATCCCATCCCATCCCATCCCATTCCATCCCCTCCTGGGGAGGTGACTTGGACTCACACAAGGACACCAGCCAACACCAGCTTTGCAATAAAAATGTATTTCTGACTAAAATTTCCCTGGAAAACACAAGATAACCTCAAAAAAAGGTTCTTTTCCTTTCTTTGTTTTTATTTTTCTTCAGACACAGGCCCAGCGTTAATTAAGCAAAGCTGAGAGTGACTTTTGCCACACTTTTGCCATGCCCCTGCTCACTCTGAGCTCACCGACCACACAGGGCTGGGCAAAAGGAAAACTCTTCCTGCGAAATGCCAACGGGGGAAAATCCACATGGGAACAATGTTATCAGCACTGGCAGGAAGGAGGGATCACCAAATTCCTGCAGAAAATCACCTGGAGAGAGAGTGTCGCTGTTAGGGACACCAGAGAACGAGCAGGCAGCAGGAAGGTCAGCAGGAAAGTTCTGATCTTTATTTTTCTGAGTCCATTTTATACACACTTTGACAAGCAGGCCAAAGATTGGCTACACAAGTTGCCACCTCTTTGACCTCGTTGGTGAACATCACCATCAATCACCTTCCTCCTCCCAGAGGGGAAATATGTAAACAAAACAGATAAGTTCTAAAAACCCACCTCGTTTTTCTTGAAGCTGCATGAGAATGAAGCACAAACAATGAAAAGCAGGCAGACTCGGGGCGACACGATGGAAAGGGAAAAATTCCCAGCCAGCTGATAATTTGTGTTGCTGGAGGAAAAAGAGGATAAAATTCATCCCACGGGTGACCTCCGGCCTGTGAGAGGACACTGAGGGATGTGGAGCAGGAAACCCGACCTGCTCTGATTACAGCATCCCGTGGAGCCCTAATTAAGGCCTTCATGGCAACAAAGAAAATTGGATTACATTATCCCAGCCCTAAACAGCCCGAAGATTGCAGGGAAGGTGGGAGTAACAAGTCACAGCAGACAAAGGCGCGGGGAGATTGCGGCAGGATTTGAAGTGGGTTTGTGCCTTTTGAAATTACAGAGGACGGGCCCGGGAGTGGCAGCTGAGGAAATCACACCTTCATTTTCTCTTCTGGGCCCTTCAGAGCCCATCTTTCCGTAAGTAATGTGTGTAAATCAGAGGGGTTTAGCGCCAGCCACGCAGATCCTGGTTTCCATAAGAACCGTGCTTTCCATTGTGGCTTTATTTAAATGAGTGCATCACTTGTGTCACAGCGAGGTGAGGGATGCTGGAAATTCCCAACACGCACCACAACCACCTGAATTCTGGGTCCTTTAAAGGCCAAGCCAGTTCTGTAAGACCCAGAATGCTCTGAATTAAAATCCCAAGGGAAAAGCAGGCATGAGGCAGCTCCGTCAAGTGGTTTCCAACCTTTTTTATATTAAATTATAGGATCACAAAACTCCAGATGGTTTGGGTTGGGAAGGACCTTAAAGGCCATCCCAATCCACCCCTGCCATGGGCAGAGACACCTTCCACTCTCCCAGGTTAATCCAGCCTGGCCTTGGACACTTCCAAGGATCCAGGGACAACCACAGCCTCTCTGGGAGACTTGTGCCAGGGCCTCTCCACCCTCGCAGGGAAGAAATCCTTCCTAAATTAATTTAAAAATTATTCTTCTTGGATTAATCAAATTATTAGCAGAGTTTATGAGACAATGAGGAGCATTTGAGACCCTGCCCACAGCCCTTCTTCCCTGCCTCCCTCCATCAGGCACAGCAGGAGCTGCTCCATCCTCTCCACCGTTCCCAAATTCACCGTTCCCAAATTCCCAGTTCATGGTCAGCAGCTCCCATTTGGGGTTTGCAGGGGCCCAAAAGGGCAGGGATTTGGCCCTTGCCAAAATGTCCTTGTCTTTGTGTGTCCTCGCTCTCCGTGCAAATCCAAATGTGAGCCAAACCCACTGATTTTCGTTGGTTCTTTGTCAAAGCCTCATCAAACCTCACCAACATCTTGCCAAAAATCCCTCCCAACCCTTGTCTAAACCCTGGCTGATTTCAAACTGTGGGGAACCACACTGGGACCCCCATTTTACAGCAAACCAGCGGAGCAAGAGTTATGTTTTAAGTTAGATCTTCTAAAACCCCCAGATTTTATTTATTGCCGTGATCCCTTGGCCTTTTCCTGGCACCTATGGAAAAAATCTGGATAATGGAGGCTTTGCTACGTGCCCTCACCATGGTTTGGCTATTCAGATACTTAAAGCAAATAAAAATTCTCAAGCCAGAATAAAATAAAAGTCACCTCACTCT
The DNA here is from genome assembly GCA_014839755.1 of Sylvia borin. Taxonomy (NCBI): domain Eukaryota; kingdom Metazoa; phylum Chordata; class Aves; order Passeriformes; family Sylviidae; genus Sylvia; species Sylvia borin. Next base: position 36,874,795 of record CM025963.1, on the reverse strand, counting down.
TCAGCTGTAGGATAAATGAACTTCATAAAGCACGAATATCATTTATTTTAATAAGAGGGAGCCCACAGGGAGCTGGTTCATCCCAGCTCTGAATTCTTTGTCTTCAGGTCGTGTTTGGCGTGTTCCCAGCTGGGGGCACATCCCTCACTCCCCATCAGATCACACACGGAGGTGTCTGTGCTCTGGAATATTGTTTTTCCATGTATTTTCCATCCTCTTTACTCCTTCACAAAAGGTAGGAACGTGTCAAAGCCTTGCCAGGCTGATATTGATTTGCGGCACATCGTAAATGTTTCATCTTCGATTCCCTTTACTGAGCAAAAAGGGCTGGGGAAAATCTCATCCCTGCTTTGTTTTGTGGCTTTGGTGGGTTTTTGGTTTGGTTTTTTTTTCTGTCTGCACAGAATTAGCAAAAATCCCGGTCTGATATAATACCTGAAATGCCTCACTGAAAACACAGGAATTTTTCTGTGGAATTTTTCAGGTTATTTCAGGGGGTGGTTGCATCACTGTGAGGATTTCGAGACAGGCTTTGTGCTGCCGTGTTTTTATTTTCTTTGTTTTCCTAAAAGGGGCTTGGACAAGGAGAGGGGTTGAATCTGTGTGGGAAAGGGGCAAAACCTCTCCAAGATGCCCCAGGTGTCACCTCTTCCCCTTCCCCAGGATCCACCGGCATCTTCCAGCTCCTCCCTGGGGCTGCATCTCGAAATTCTCAGCCAAAAATTCGAGTCTGTTCTTGCCACTTGTTTCCCTTCTGTGGAGCATAAATTTAGGGATTAATTTAAAATTAGCAGAGCGGTGTTTTGGGAGGGATGAGATGTGAATTCTGAATTTAGCAGATTCAGAATGTTTCCTCCTGATGCCTCGTTCCAAGATGGAAAAATTGATCCACTTGGAGAAAATAAAAAAAATAAGATGCTAAACATCAATAGGATTAACCAACCCCAAAATTCCCCTCCAGAGCTCCTCTGGGAAATAAGGAAATTATTTAGGTTGACACTAAAGAAATAAAAAATCATTTCATTTGAATCTACTTTCAGTTTCACCCATTAATTGCTTTAAAAATTTATCATGCACAGAGCTTTACTTCATCTCCAGTAGGAGCGAACTTCAGCTCCCTGAAAACCTCATTTCTTTCAACATCCACACAATATGAATTTTTATGGCAGAGCAAAGTTTTGGGGGTATAAACTCTTCCTTGTGAATTTTTATGGCCTGTAGATAAAATACATTCACATACATTATTTCTATAAAGATATAGATACATAGATACATAGATATATAGATACATATAGATATAGATATAGATATAGATATAGATATAGATATAGATATCTCCATATCCATATTTATGTTTTTATTTATATCTATATCTATATCTATATCTATATCTATATCTATATCTATATCTATATCTACCTATCTATATCTATATCTATATATCTATATATCTGTATCTGTCTATATCTATATGGATATAGATATATATAGTTATAGATATAAATATAAATGTAAGTACAAATACAAATTAAAACTCAACACCATTAAAACAGCTCACACTATTATAATTATAACAACGCCATGCTTCCCAAAAACCCCCCAATTAATTCCATTCCCCAAAGCCTTTGGGCAGGACATCGAGCACGAGGGCTGTGAATTCCCTTCTACATCCACCTCCAAAGCCCAGCGAAGGTGTCTTTTCCAACAAACTGGAAAACACTCCTGGAATACGGCGCAGTTTGCTCAGATCAGGCACAGAAAAGACTCATCCCTAATGGAACAATGTCCATGCAGCAGCAGGCGCACACGAGATAATTTAAGCAGGAGGAAATGGGCTTTGAAGTGGTCCCTGATGAGGTTTTGCTTGTTCCTAAGAGAATCCAGATGGATTCCAGAGCTTTTTTTTAAAACCACTTTCTAAAAGTGCCCCCCCTCTCCTCCCTGTCATTAGGGCGCATTACGGTGACACTCTGCAGTTGGGATTTTATGGGGAGAGCAATTTCCGAGTGGGATTTTCCTGGGAAATGCTCCCCCTCAGCGCCTGAACCCCCACTCTGACATTTCATTCCCTGTCCCGCACAACCCCTGCCCTTTGCCCTTTGCATTTTGCAGAGGATCCCTCCCAAGCTGAATCCTGCCTCCTGTTATCCTTGGAAGCTGATCCATCCTGACGTCCTGGGGATTGTGCTACAGGAGCTGAGAGTGGCCTGAGCACTCCTGGTTTCACCCCAAAATGCTCATTCCCGGTTTTCACAGCTGCAGAGCGGAGCAAATCCAGGGAACGGCCACAGGGATGCTCCACAAGGAGGGGAATTAAGTGTGGCATCAAAGGGCTCCCTGATTTTGCACTTTGCTGGGCATTTCCCTGCGAAGCCACGGAGCAGCCAGCCAGGAATGCGGGATTTTTGGATTTATTCCTCGCCTCGCTTTGTCTCCAAAGCGAGGGAAACGACGTGCTGGATGCTCCAGCTGGCTCAGGCTGTGCAAGCCAAGGATGCTGCAGCTAAACCAGGGGCACCCAAACAGCCACCCAGCCCAAATCCAGGCCAGGATTGCCCTCCTGATTGGAATTCTAAGGAAGACACACACACAGACTCATTGTACGCGTAATAAAACCCTACAAACAAACCCTACCATGAGCGTCCCGGCCCCTCTCCCCACCCCAGCAGCTGCAGCAGGCCCTTCCCATCAGGATAGGGGTCACCAAACCTTGTTTTCTTTTCTTTCCCTTCATTTTTATTTTTTTTTTTCTTTTATTTTCCCCCCTAAGATTTGACCTTCAGGAGGCAATTCCTGGGCAACCCTCACAATGAGTGCCTTCCCCCACCCGTGTTAAGTGCTGGGGAAAGCCATCAGGCAAAGAAAATTGATTCCCTTTCAGGAGGCAGAACCAGGGGCGGCGAGGGATTTGATTTCCCTGGAAGGTTATTACATTCAATGCTAACGTTATTTAAAGGCTTTTCAATGGAGCTGTACTCCACAACACCTCATTATGGAGGAGAATCAGCCTAATGATTGCGCTCTGCCAATAACCGGGGAGGGGGGAATTGCATTCCTGCTGGAGATTCTCTCCTCCTGGGAGTGAGGTGCATCCATCACAGCAGCCTGGACACAATGGGAAAAGGGGAACGAAACCAGCAATAATTGTTAGAATTCCTGGCTGCAAAGTCGGGACTTTTCCCTCCAAAAGCGGATTTCGCCTTTTCCTGCCGCGCTTTGGAGAGTTTCATCCATTAAACACGAGTTCAGGGCTGAGTCTGTTTGGACTGGCTGTTTCCTTCCCATAAGGGACCCGTCAGGAGTTTCAAATCGTCGGGAATGTGGTCGTTTATTTCCACATGGCTCCGCTGAGTGTGTGAGCAGCACTTATCACCCCCTCACACACCTGCAGCACCTTTGCCTTTGTGGAACTAAACACATTTCTACAAGGGAATTAAAGAGCACAGAATTTTCTCTCAGCTTTAGCCAGCAAAACTCTTTCAATGTTTTTTTTTTTGGGGTTTTTTTTTTCCTCTCTGAAAAGGCCTTCAAAAAAAAAAAAGAAATTATTTCGGGGTTTACAAAAAGTATTGGCTGGAAGTGTTTGTGTTCTCAGTGAAAACTCCAAATCAGGGAATCGTGGAGTGGTTTAGGGTGGAAGAAACCTCAAAGCCCATCCGGTTCCACCCCTTCCATGGGCAGGGACATCTTCCACAATTCCAGGTTGTCCAAGCCCTGTCCAACCCAGCCTCAGACACTTCCAAGGATGAGCAGCCTCAGCAGTGGTAGGCAGGTTGAACAAACTTGTTGTCTGCTCAAAAAAATAACGTTTTTATAGTACAAACTTTGGTTTAATGGATGAACTTTCTCATGAAGGGAAACATTACCAGCTGATATCCCCTGTCTAACAGGAGAACGCTCTGCAGCCTGGCAAGAAATATTTAGTTATCAGAGCTGGGACTCAAAATTCAGCCTGGTACAACTTAAATCAGTCAGACTCTGTTCCAGCCTTACACAATCTAAAATTTAATGTAAACCAGAGCAGCTTCCCCAGCGCAGCACAAATCAGGCACCAGGTCTGGCTCAGCAACCCCAGGCTTGCCCTCTTCCCCCTCTTCCAGCCTTCCTAACTGCAAAGAAAATCTGGTTTTCCAAGCTTTTTCCTGCTAATTGAATGCCATTTACTGCAGGCCTGCCTGCATTTACAATGAGCTGGGGGATCATTTCTGCCCAGACGTGGGGACTCGCTGGAGTTGCAACTCATAACTCAAACGTGCCCCTTGCAAAGAGGGTTTAGAGTCCTCGGAGGAATAAATCCAGCACTCTGTGACCCTGGAAAGTCACTTCCCTGCAGACTCGGAGTAGTGTGAGATCTTTCATCCCCCAGATCCCAAAATCCAGAGCCTTTCCACCCCCTCCAGGCACTGTGAGGCAGAGCTGGCTCTGATTCTGACATGTTCCTACAGATAAATAGGGATTTTTAAGCTCCTTTTCCCCCAGTTTGCCATTAGAGTGATTAATGGAAGGAGAGGAGAAATGGATAAGGAGAGGGAAAATGGATAAGGAGAGGAGAGCAGCATGCTGCAGCCCACCCCTCCTGCTTGGAGATGGATGAGGTCGGGAAGAGGAGCCAGCAGGCCACGCTGAAATCCCATCCCAAATCCAGGTTTAATATTTATAGCTGGGACAGTGCACCAGGAGCCTGAATCCCACACAGGGGTTGAATTATTGGCAGTTTTTCTCACTCTCTGCCTTCACCTCCAGCAGCAGCAGCAGCAATTCCATGTGGAAACATCCCAGAGAAGCAATTTGCCAGTCAACAGCTGCATTAACCAGGAAATCCCCCCGGGGCAAAATTCCTCCCTGAGCCACAGATTCCTTTACTGAGTCCCCCAGCCCTCCAACAACTGGATTTTAATAACTTTAATAACCCCAATCCTGCGAGCTCAAGTTAAAGATTAACTTTGGAGCTTTTATTGGTCTTATTTGGGTGCAGGAGGGTTTGGAGTTGTTTTTCCTGTCAGAGGTTTGGCCCTGGGCTTGCAGTTAGTTGGATGCTCAGCTCAATTGCTTCACTTAAACAATTTTTCTTCCAGTTTTCCAACCGTTCCTGAAGTGCAAAGTGGAAGAAAGAGAAACCTGGGGGGTTTTATGGATGTTTAAGCTCACGAGGAGGGAGATTCCCTCTGAAGAGCCCACGTGTTGCTGCAGGCATGGGACAAATCCATTGGAAATGTCTCCTTTGGGATGGTCACCACCCCCCTGCCTTGCTCCCATGGAAGAGGTGTCTGGACACCCAGCTCTTCCCAAACCTCAGGAGAATTGAGGAGCTGCTGCCAGGAGCCCCCACGCTCGTTAACACCTCCTCATTTGCAAGTCTGGCACTTGGAGGGGTTGGGCCTTCTGCATGTGGGACATGTGGGAATTTGGACTCGTCGCTGGTGGAAGACACCCAACTCAACGTGATGGAAGACCCTCAACCCAACGTGATGGAAGACCCTCAACCAAACGTGATGGAAGATGCCCAACCCAATGTGGTGGAAGACCCTCAATCCAACGTGATGGAAGACCCAACCCAATGTGATGGAAGACCAAACCCAACACAATGGAAGACCCCCAACCCAACGTGATGGAAGACCCAGCCCAGCATGACGGAAGACACCAATCCAACATGGTGGAAGATGTCCAAAGTAATGGAAGATACCAAATCCAACACAATGGAAGATGCCCAACCCAACATAATGGAAGACACACAACGTGATGGAAGATGCCCAACTCAACGTGATGGAAGGCGCCCAACCCACCATGATGGAAGATGCCCACCACAACGTGATGGAAGACCCTCAACCCAATATGATGGAAGACCCAACCCAACGTGATGGAAGACCCAACCCAACATGATGGAAGATCCCCAACCCAACCTGATGGAAGACCCAGCCCAGCATGACAGAAGATACCCAACCCAACATGGTGGAAGATGTCCATAGCAATGGAAGATACCAAATCCAACAAAATGGAAGGGGCCCAACCCAAAGCAATGGAAGATGCCCAACCCTACATAATGGAAGACACACAACGTGATGGAAGATGCCCGACCCAATGGGATGGAAGATGCCCAATATGATCCAAGATGCCCAGTTTGATAGAAGATGCCCAACCCACCATGATGGAAGATGCCCACCGCAATGTGATGGAAGACACTCAATCCAACGTGATGGAGGATGTCCAACCCACCACGCTGGCACAGCCAGCTCAGTGCCAGGATTTTGACCTGGAGAATTTGGGAGGCATGGCCAACCCCACCGAGCAGGGCAATATGGGCACAGGAGTTCCCACCGCTGCAGCTGCACTCATGCAAGAACCTCGCTGCTTCCAGATCTTTTCCCTTCAAGCCCAAGTCCAGTGCCAGAACCTTCTTTAGTCCTACAATGAGAATTCCAGACCGGTTTGGGTGGAAGGAGGCCTTAAAACCATCCCATTCCAGCCCCTGCCATGGACAGGGCCACCTCCCACTAGACCAGGTGGCTCCAAACCTGATGTGGAACATTCCCAGGGATGGGGCAACCACAACTTGATCTATCCCACAAATGTTACCATCTCCAAAGGAATTCTGCCACGCACCCTCGAGGCACCAAAACCAGGGAAAGCAAAAGCAAGACTGCAAATTCCATCTTTTCTAACGTGAACATGTTGAGTCACAAGTTAATTAATGAGAAGTTACACGTGAAAACTCCAGAACGAGTCTCCAGCTCTCTGAGTCAGACGCCCACAAGTTGGAGGAGGGAAGGAAGAGGGGGAGAAAGGCTTTGCAAAAGGATGCCCTGAGGAGCAGGACCAGGAATGAGGGGCCATCCACCCGTCACATAATTCCCAAGAAAGAGTTATATAGAGCATGATGAGAGATGTCAGTGCTTTTAAAAAAAAAAAAAAATCCCAAAAAGAAATAAAATGCCAGACGTCTACAAGGAACAATTTGCCAGAAAAAGCAAAACAGCTGAGGAGGAGTAATCCGAGCCACATTATTTTCTCATTTTCTTCATTAATTTTAAATACCAAAACTTACAGCAAGGCAGGCCCTTAAAGAAAAAAAAGGAAAAAATAAAAAGGGTTTAACTCTTTCTTTTCTGGGTGAACAAAGCAGCAGAGATTTTTCTAGTGAAATCTCCCTTTGATCTGAGAGGATGGGACCAGGGGCACAGAGCAGAGCTGGCTGTAGAAGAACACCGTGACAAGGTGCTGATAAGAGTTACACCCAGGTTAGATCCCATCAGGAGTTCCAGCCCAGCTCTGGAAGGGGAGAGTTGGGAAAAGCCTCAAAATCCTTGGACAGTTCTGTTTTCCTTCTCAGGGTGACAAGAAGAGCAAGGCCAGCTCTCCCTCCTGTCACAGGGAACAGAAAGATCATCTCCCTGAGCTCTGCTCTTTGTCCCTGAACACCACCGAGAGGAGTCATCTCCCAAAAACGGAATTGTCCCCAAGCCAACCTGTGAGAAGCTCTCCTGTTTGGTTTGGGATTGAACCTGTCCACATGCTCACCATCCTCCTTCCCTTTTCATTCCCTCCTCTCAGAGGTTCAGCCCAGTTTGACCAGTAACAACCTAAATTACTGGAGTTTATTCCTCATTTCTGCCAGGTGCTGGGGTAGCTGGGCCTGAAGGATTCGCCAAGACAGGTGTGAAACAAAACGTGATCCGTTAGTGGGGACACCTTGGAGCAAAGACAAGGGACACCTGGAGCAGAGGGGAGCCTGGGACCCTGCTGTGACACAGAGTGACAGACACCAGGAGTTTCAGGAATAACTCAAAAGCACCAAATCCACTGGATGCACCAGGTCCTGCAGCCCCCAGAGGTCCAGGTCCTTCTCCAGCCAAGCACTCAACGTCCAGACTTCCAAGGTTATCACCAAAGGGAAAACAATTCCTGAAGTTTTTATTGCCAAGAAGCTGCTTCACTGATGACTTGTAGAGGGATTGCTCTTCCCAACTTTCACCCCCAGCTTGCACCTCTTCATCCTGCACTTTTTCTGGTGATAAAGACAAGACCCAAATGCCTCAGACAGCAAAAAGCTGCTGGTTTTCATCTCCCTGACAAACACAGGCCAGGCCCTCAAACTCTTTTCATCCAAATTCTCTTTCCCAAAAAGAATATTTTATTTTCATAATGGTGCAGTGCTCAGAGTTTGGGGTTTTACTCCCGAAACCCGAGGTGCTCCAGGTCAGGGGGTTAGGAGAGATCTGGAAAGCTCAGCAGCTTCCTTCCCTTCCAGCTGGTGGCAATGCTCTGCCTGAAGTCATGGTCACACAAGTCACTTTTTGAGTAAAATTCACAAATCATGTCCCAGATAAGAACTGAAGCTTTTGGAGTTTCTATTTCCACGTATTTTGATTTGGAAGAGGAACGTGAGCAGCAAGGACCTGCTCCCACAGCAACACCTACTGCTGCCTGCCCTGGCTTTCATCCCAACTTTCACTTTTTTTCCCACTGACGAAACCAGGATGAGAAAAAGCAGGGAAGAACCATTCCTGCTCGGGATCTGTTTCCATAGAAACCCTGAAATTAAGAGGGAGAGGAGCCTTTTAGCATCCCCCAGTCCCCCCAGTGCCAGCGCAGCGCCGGGCCCGGAGCTCCGAGGGCTGCTCACACCCCAGCTGACAAAACACATTTCCACAGGAATTCTACGGAATTCCTGCCAACCTGTGAGCCATCCCAGGCAGAATTCCACGCTGCTGGGATTGAATCAGGGAGCAAATGCTCCACGGGAGCGTCTCCCAAGGGCATTCCTTGTGATGGGCACGAGCCGCCCTCCCGCTCCTGCCTCGGGAGCTCTCGGATATATTTCACTGACAAGATGCACAAAAACCAAGCAAGGTTTTTTATTTGGACAGGGTTCACAGGTTTGCAGTATCCAGATGGAATACACAACTCCTCCAAGAATGTGAATATCATCTCTTTTCTTCCTTTTTTCCTTTTTTTTTTCCTTTTTTTCCTCCGGAGCAAATTAATGTGGGCCACCAGCCAGGCTGTGTCAGGAGGAATGTTCACATAAGGGAAGCAGTCACAGCACGACCCTTTGTCCCAAAAAAAACCCATCTCTGTGCTTCCCACTGCTGCTGGGTTTGGGGATAACCCAAGCAGACAAAGGAGGTTACCTGGCACCAAAATCCCAGGAATCTGCTGGTCCTGGTGTCCTCCAGTGCTGGCTGGGAAGGAGGAATTTCAACTCTCCTTCGGATGCCTGGAAATGAAAACATATGTGCCAAAAAACAACAAAAATCAACCCCAAAAACCCCACCCCCAAAGCCCGAAGCATTAATGAAAACTGAATGCTGCTTCTTGTTACTTTCTAAATTTGAGATATAACAGGAACACCGAAAAATGTGCAAAGGAATGTTCTTCCCCCCTCCACTCAACGACAACAAGCTTTTCCCTGGGAGTTTGCAGCACCATCCCTGCTCCATTAAAACACAATAAAATCACTGGGAGAAACACTAGAAGAGATTGACAGAGTAAAACAAGAACAAAGTATAAACCCAGAAGCATCAAGAGTAAGCTCTTAAGTCTCTTCCTCCTAATCTTCCCAATGATCTCCTCCACTGCTCTGTTTTATTACCTCTCAGAAGGGTTTTAGCTTTAATATAGATTGGAATTACTGGGGAAAGGAAACATTTTAAACATTTAGGCATCCTAACTCTTTCAAGAGAGGTTCCTTAACCTTTAATCCTCCTTCCTCCGCCCGCGGGCCACGCAATATGCCAGGGAAAAGGTCAGGAACGTGGACAAAGGCAATAATCTGAGTCTAACCCACTTTCCTCCGACCCAGGCAATCAGCAGGCAGTGCACAAACACACTGCTGAGGGATGCTGGGCTGGGTTTAAACACTGGGCAGTGGGTACGCTGCTCCACAGGCTTGGAAGGGCAAGGAGAAGGGCTGGAAGGGACAGAGAGGGGCACGGGCAGCAGAGGGGGCAGAAAACCACCAGATGGTTTGGGGTGGGATTTAAATGTTCATTTTGTCCCATTCTGTGCCACGGGCAGGGACACCTTCCACTGTCCCAGGTGAATCCAGCTTGGCTTTGGACGTTTCCAGGGGTAGCCAGAGCTTTCTCTGAGCTCAGAGAGAGCTCAGGGTTGCCTAAGCAGCTCCTTGGCTGATCTGAGCTGATTCTTGCTTCCTTTTCCTCGCCCCTGGGGTGTCTTTGGAGTGATCAGTGTGTTACAACCAGCTGTGCCCTGCTGTCCCCAGCCCTGGAGCTCCTGAGCAGCCACAGCTGTCACAGCCCAGCAAGGGACGTGTGGCCTTGGCTGGGGTGGCTGTCACAGCCCCATCACTGCCGTGCACCCAGAGCTCTCCTCTGGCTTTTTTTGGATGGTTCCTGGCAGCTCCCAAATCAAACAGCAACAGCAGAATCAGCTCCAGATCTTCCCCACCGCCGGGGCCGAGCAGCTCCATGGAGAAATCCTTCTCCTGCCACCAGAAATATTCACGAGGTGCCCCGGGGAGCGGTGCCTTCGTTTCCTCTGCCCTGTCGCTGGCAGGGTGACAGCTCCGGAGCCACTCGGGCACATCCTCGGGATGTCTGCAGGGATGGGATGCTCACAGCAGGCAGCGATGTGCTACAAAAGAGATGTCACAGCCCCCAGGTCACCGCCCTGCCTCGGTGACCTTCCCAAAGCCACCCAGAATAACCAGAAATGGCTTTTTTGGGTTTTTTTCCTCATGAGTTTGTTCACTCCCCAAAAGCTCCCAAAGGAGCAGGGAGATAGGTGCAGCCACTGGTGTGCCCAGAGCCAAATCTGGCTCCCAGGGGTGAGCTGAAGGCAGCTTCTCCCTGGTGAAAAAAAGCCAGCGCAGCAGGAAAAGAGAAGGTTTTTAAGACATTCTTTAAAAAAAGAACCTAATTTTAATCCTTAAAAAAAAAAAAAAGCAAAAAAAAAAAAAACTAATATCTTTAAAAACCCAGCCCTTCTGCTGGTTCTCCACACCAAACTGATTCACTCAGATAAACATTCAGCCCCGAGGCTTTCCTCCCTCGAACTGATTCGCTCCAAAAGTTGTTTTATTGAGGGCAGGAAGGACCGGGCAGAGCCAGGAGTCTCCTTTTTCCTTTCTCCCGAGTTATTCAGGCTCGGCCGGGAGCAGCTGAGCTGGGATTGCTCCCGGGGGATGCTGAGTTTGGGGTGATGAAACGATGATCTCAGCATCTCCTTGGCCCCTGTGTGGAGGAGAAACCTCTCCTGGGCTCCCAGCTCGTGTGCTTCATCCCCAGAGCTGGTGACGAGCGACTTTGGAACCCTCAGAGGGAGATGAATAAAGATGTGAAGTTTGAATATTCAAGTACACAGAGATGTGTTGGTGCTGCCTTTTGTTAGACACACCAGACACTGATTTGTACCTTCTGTCAAAGCTAAAGATTTGGGAGACAGCACAAAATGTTGGGTCTGCTGTGTGGAGTTGGAAAAGAAAAAAAAAAAAACAACCAAACTTACAAATTCAAGGAAATCGTGTGCATAGCTCTGCATCTCTGGTTTTTTGGAGTTCATCTACGAGTTTGAAGGAAATATTAATTCAACTCCAACGAAATCATCCTGGGGTTGTCAAAGTTGTGCATCTGTCGGGGAGGTAAGTGACATTTAAAATTAAAAAAAAAAAAATCGTCAGGGAATCAGCAAAATGAACCAGGAATGATCCCATTTCTTTGGCTCAGCATTTATTTACCCCAGAGGATAATTCTGATTTACCCCACAGATCAACCAGCTGTTAACCCCGCTGATTGTCCTTTTAGTCAATCATTTGGAAGACCCAGACAACTAAAAAAATGCAAACAGAAGTGTGCACCAAACAAGATTTGGCTGCTCTTTGCGGGCTGAAATCTGACGTGCAGGGTGGGAACCCGCAGCATTCCATGGCTCCATCACACAGACAGGGAATTTCAGCAAACTTCCCTCTCCCTTTGATCATCTCACAGGTCTCATCTGTTCCTATCAGAACTCTTCAAGAGGAGTGTCTGATGTTTCCCTCTGAAGTCGACGTGAGAGAGTGAAGAGCCTTTATTTGGAGTTACCTTTCGAAAGGAGGAGTTTGACACGTGCAAAATGGAGTTTTTCAGTCGTTGATTTGAGTCATTCCAACAGGAGAAAAGGAACCTGGCGGTGACAAAGTCAGGAGGTTGTTTGTTATTCCTGAACTGGTAAAAAAAAAAGAGATTATTAAACCCGCCAGGAATGTGTTCTGGAAATTGCACTGCTCCTTATTCTTCCTGAAGGATAAAGAAGTGTTGAAGTGAATGAGGTAAATCAGCAAAAATTAGGAACACGAGTTTGGTGACAGAATTAGCTAACAGCACCTGACCAGGTTTTTCAGAAGGGTTTTGTTCTCCACAGTAAAAACACTCTCTGAGTAAAGAGATTTAACTTTAGATATCTGACAGAGCAAAATGCCGTAATCTGAATAATTATCTGAATAATTATTTACCTCATGACTCCACCCAAGGTGTCTCTACAGCAATAATTTTACCCCCCAAGTACCAAATCAGTGCTGGAAAAGGGAGTTCACACCTGGAATCTGCCTCACTCAGTGAGTCAGAGGGGGAAATATCTGGGAATTCCTAATAGGAAATATCTCCCAATGGGTGTTTTTACCCCAGTTTTCACTGAAGACATTGGAAGGTGTTCCATACCCTCCACTGAGCTCTGAATGTGGGTAAGGACAATCCTGATGAGGCTTTGCAAGGAGATTTTCTGAACCGTGTCCTGGACTTCTGGGGATTCTGACCTCCCTTTTCACAGGGCTAAAATTTGCTCCTGAAACATGGGACAGAAGAGGAATATTTAGGGATTTTTTTAGGGATTTTCAGCATCCCTGCCCCATGACTGATTCCCTCAAACTTCCCAGCCAGGAGGTTTGGTTAAACCCCATAAATCTGGGCAGAAAGGGCCTCCAACTGTCCTGCCTCACACGTCAAAGGAGCTATTTTATCACAACATCCATCAGCCATCCCAGCTCCTCCGAGGGGGAAGCTCAGTGATTTCTGGTTTCACGTTCTGCCAGATGCTGGGCTCTTTCATTCCCTGCCAGACAGGAACAGCCTCATAACTCACAGGCAGCACACGGTGCCATAAACCTCTTTGTGAGACACGCTTCCCATGCGAGAGGGTTAAAAAATACGACCCCATCTATTAAAAAAAAAAACCCAAACCTAATAAGTGAGGAATTCTGGTGGAATAAGTAGCCCATGAGGCATGGCACTGGCTTAAAGCAGGAATTCTGCCTCCTCAGATTTTTTTCTAACACTTCCCAGATGGATAAAGATTGGCCAAAATAGGAGCAGCCTATCAAAAGCTGGTTTTGATGCAGTTCTGAGGGGAATCTGTCTCCTCACTTGGCACCCAGAGCCTGGAATTCCAGGACATTCCAGAGCACATGGATGGCTCAGGTGACCAGCAGGAACCTGGAGCATTCCAGGCTGCTGAGCCTGGTGTCTTTGCCACCAGCAAAGCTCCACATCCTCCTGCTCCTTCTGGATCTCTCCATGCAAGAGTTGGGATCTCAGGAAAATGCAGTTCAGCCTCAGTGTGGAACAAATCCAGGTCACATTAAACTTAATCCAGGTGATTTCTGGCCTCCAGCTTTGCTGACAGCCTCAGCACTAAATTATTGATACCTAAATTCCATAAATTCCCATAAATTTGGAGTGGGACCAGTGGTAAATATAAATATCTCCCAAAACACCCAACCTGCAATCATTCCCTGCTCCCCTCTGCTTGATGTGGCAGCATCCCTGAGGTGCTGCAGGAAGGGGATACTGAGAGAAAAAGGAGTTGGGAATCTCCTCACTCACCCCAAGTGAGAAAGGAGGAGCAGCTCACACTTCCCAGGAAAAAATATTCCAGTTTAATCCCTACTAAAGTAAATTATAAAGCTTTTAAAGCTCGACTTCCCTGTCTTAAGCCAAACTGAGGTGAATTAATGTCTGCCTCAACCTCAGATCCACTTGGATAATCCTGCATTAGGGCTCCTATTGGAATGGAAAACGTCCCTGGAAATGGCACATCCCAGTTTAGGAAGGCAGATAAAATTCTCTCTTTGGTAAAAAATGCAAACTGGGAGATTACAGATGCAGGGTGAAAAGGATTACAGATACAGGGTGAAGGATTACAGATACAGGGTGAAGGATTACAGATAAAGGGCGAAGGATTCCCAGTCAATCCCCAGCAAAGCAGTTTTCTGGGGAAAGGCCTTTTCCTGCCCTGCTCATTGGGATGCACATTCCCGAGGCCCTGAGATAAAGGAGGAAATCCCTTTCAGGTTCACAGCCATCCATCCAGAGGGGAATGGCTTCCCAAAAAGAAAACAAACCATGCAAAGGACTTATCTGGTGTCATTGCACCGCTTTCTTAAAAGCCTCTTTTCCCAGTGGTAGCCAGCAAATCTCTGGAAATGCCAGAAGAAAGGGATTCTTCATATAAACACATCCATTTCCAGGGGAAGTTTACTCTTCCTATAGCCAGAGGATGTTTATTTTGTGGGGAAAAGTGCATGTTAAAACCTTTCCTCCCTTCTCCAGCCCCGTCTCCCTGGCACTCAGGAACAGACATTCCTCATTCCCGAGGTTTGGCAGGTCAAGGCAAGGGGGAGCCCCAGCGCACGAGTGGGGAAAAATAAATACAGGGAATAAAATGGATTTAAAAAAAGAAAGAAAAAAAGCTGAGCTGGAGTTTGGAGGTTAAAAATTCCCTGGCTGGAGCAGCGACAAAGGATGGCTGAGAAGTGTCAGCTCTGTGGGGTGATCCTAAATATCCCCTGGACCACAGGCTGAGATCCCAATCCCTGTCCCTGCCCTTTGGAAGCGCAGGGAATGTGGCTGGAACGCCGGGCAGGCTCAGTTCCCGATGCTGCCAGCAGGTTTCGGAGACGCAAAAAAAAAAATCAATGCCAACGATTTGAACTCGGGTTTAACACACTCCTAATGAAGTTTAATGGGTGCCATTAGGAAAATTGGGAGCACCCGGCACGATCCATCATTATTGCACAGATAAATGGACAGTGGGAATGAAGGATGTCTCTGGGGTTATTTATCACTACTTAAACCAGCATCTTCTGTATCCAAAGGGGAAAAAACACCAGGGAAAATCCCGGTGCCTCCAGGTGACTCCCAGGGTGGAACTGGGATTAAAACCAGCAAATATCCATTTGAAGGATGGGTTTGGGGGTTTCCAGTCCAATTCCAGGATCTTATCCCAGACTTCTGAAGATTCCAAGGATGGAATTTGCACAGCTTCTCTGGGTTCCTGGACGAGCAGAGTTGAAACAGCTGAAAATCCACTTTTTGCTTGTCTTGGGCACCAAAGCAGCTTTTACAATTACTTTTATTATTTTTTAATCATTTTATATTTTATACTTTTTTTTGGTTTCTGGCTTCTCTGTTTCCAGAGCAGGGAATCCAGCAAGTCTGGGCACGGAAGGAGAATCCCAGATGAGGTTTGGAGTTCAGTTTTCAGGCAGAGGGTGGTGGTGACTGGGAAAGTTTCCGAGTTCCTGAGGATCTCCCCTGTGCTGCAGCCTGCTCAAGGTGCCAAGAGGAAAGCAGGGTCCCAAAGGAAGAGAGAATTATGGAACCATGGAATGCTTTGGGTTGGAAACGGACTGAAAGCTCATCAGTTCCACCCTTCCATGGGCAGGGACACCTCCCACCATCCCAGAGTGCTCCAGCCTGGCTTTGGACACTTCCAGGGATCCAGGGCAGCCAGAGAAAATCTGGGAATTGCAGCCCAGGCAGGAATTCCCAATCCCCAATGTCCCAGGCAGCCCTGCCCTCTGGCAGTGGGATCCATTCCCTGTGTCCTGTCCCTGCAGCCCTTGTCCCCAGTCCCTCTGCAGCTCTCCTGGAGCCCCTTCAGGCCCTGCCAGGGGCTCTGAGCTCTGCCTGGAGCCTTCCCTTCTCCAGGGGAACATTCCCAGCTCTGCCTGGAGCCTTCCCTTCTCCAGGGGAACATTCCCAGCTCTGCCTGGAGCCTTCCCTTCTCCAGGGGAACATTCCCAGCTCTCCTGGAGCCCCTTCAGACCCTGCAAGGTCTCTCCAGATCCTTCTCCTCTCCAGGCTGGACAATCCCAATTCTCTCAGCCTTTCCCTCTGATCATCTCCACGGTCTCCCTCTGATCAGCTCCACGTCTTTCCCATGCTGGAGATCCCTGAGGAAAAGGAACATCTCAGTGACAGCAGGAAAACCTGGTCGTGAGCTTTGAGGTTCACCTCCAGAACCGCTGCAGGTTTTGGGCACAGAGGAGTTTCCCTGAGCTGAACCCACGTGGATTTCTCCAAAAAAGGCTTTCAAAGGAGGAATCAGGAATCCTGTCGTGTGCGTTCCTTCCCCTGCCTCAAACCAAGAGCAGCAATCTCCCAGGGAAGGATTTAATCAAAGCCAGCTGCTAATTACTTTCCTGACACCAGGGGAGAAGGATGTCGGCATGCGAAAGATCTGGGAGATTTTTTTTTTCCTTATTAATATTTGATAAATCCGTAATTGGATCGTTTGATTTCACAGTCTCCTTTGACTAGAAACTTTATTGAAACGAATCTTTATGAATTCAGGCCGCAAACGTCAGGGGCTGATAACTCAGGGATTGATTGGAGTATCTGGAAGCGGCAGCCCTGGAGAGCAGATAAATTGGGATTGCCTAAGGACAAGTCAATAGAGGCTGGATTTAATCCAGAGTGCTTCCTATTAGAGGGCACAAATTACATTCTGTAAAGAGTTAAAGTTGAATTTCTCCGATTTCTCAGATTTCTTTTTTTGCTGAAGTTCAGACATTCCACATGAATATTTCATTCCAAAGCAAAACGAGAATTAAGTGTGCTAACATTGAATTAATAAAAGGGTTGAGTGGCATCCAAGAGTGAGCAAACGTGCTCACGGACAAGTCCAAAAATCGAAATTGCAACATTATAGCTACTTAATGCTTCACATTGTTTAGGAATGGATATCACAATTTCCTCTCAATCCCGATAAAATAAAGCCAAAGCTTTATTAAATGCAGTAAGGACATTGTAAGGCTGAGTATTATTACCATGGACACGAATCCAATGTCTTGCTCCGATTTTGAACTATGAAAGCCTCTGGAACTGGTTTATGTTAATACATTTCTGCTAATAAACCAGTGGCAAAGCAAAATAAACGCCCAGAAACCTCTGGTTTAGAAGGAAAATAAATTCAAGGCCTTGAGCAGAGTCATTGAGGGATGGGAACGCCCAAACTTTTATTTGAGAGAGATTAAAATTCCTTTTCCTTAAGCAATAACGCTGTTTGGAACAGACAGCAAAGAAAAAGAGAAAGAAGAACTTTGATCCTTGGGGTTGTGACCATTCCCTGGGGAGCCTGGCCAGAGATTTTCCATTAAAAAAAAAAACCAAAAAACCAAAAAACAAAACCAAAAAAAAAAAAAAAAAAAAAAAAACAAACAGGGAGGGAAGCCATTGGAGAAAGTTTTTAGCATTTTATTATTATTTTGTATAAATTATTTGAGGTCCTGCCCTGAAGTTTTGTGGCAGAAGTGCCGCTGATGCTCCCCATTCCCAGCGAACCCACAGCCTCGCGCTTTTCCTTAGCGGAATCACCTCCACCCTTTCAATTCCTTTCCATAAATCCCCCTTTTCCCCCTTTTTCTCCCCGTTTTCCACTTTACGGATCCCCGGGAATGCCGGGCAGGCGGCTGAGGGCGGCTGACGCTCCGTGACTACCCCCTGGTGCCCTCCGCGGGTACTGCCGCACCCACGGGCGCCCTTCGCCGCCTCTCACACGGGACAACAGCGGCTCGGGAGCACCGAGGGGACACGCCAGCCTCGCCACGACCGATCCCAACCCCGCCACGACCGACCCCAGCCCCGCCGACCCCACGGGAACATCCCCGACCCCGCCGCCATCGCCGCTTCCCCTCACGGCCTCTCACCGCCCCTCCCGCAGCCGTGAGCAACCGAACGCCGAGCGGCGGATTCCGCGCGGTTCCGGCCCTACGCCTATCGATGTGTCGGCGCATCGATTGGCTCAGCCTGGGAGCGGGCGGAGAGGGCGTGGTGAGGGCGGGTGAGCGCCGCCATTTTGCAGGAAGAGGTGAGGGGGGCCCGGGAGTTCCTTTTTATTTTCTTCTTTTCCTGCTTCTTTCTCCGCTTTTCCCGTTTCCTTCTCGTTTCCCGTCAGCTGTCGGTGCCTGTCCCCGGCAGCGCCGCTCCTGAGGCGCGGGGGAGCGCGGGGGAGGCCGTGCGGGGCGGGTGGAGTGTAAGGAGTCTTCGGGGCTGGGGAGTCCAGCGCCGCCTTCTCCTTTTCCTCTTCCCTTTCCTTTCCTTTTTTTCTTGTCCGTTTTCTGTTCTCTCCCGTCTGCTCTTGTCTTTTCCAGGGGTGTCGGGGCCTGTCAGCGAGGGGAGAGCAGCGTCTGCCATGGCCAATGTGAGTGAGCGGCGCCGGATCTTGTGGATATCCCGAGAACGGCGGAGTTGAGGATTAAATAGAGTTACAAACAGGTTTGGGTGGGAAAAGACTTAAAAAATTAATTTAATTCCAACACCCTGCCATGGGCAGGGACTTCTTTCATTATCCCAGGGATTGAGAGGCAGCCACAGCTTCTGTCAAACATCATCACAGGAAAGAATTTCTTCGTATCCCCAGCCCTCCCTCAGCTCCAATATCCCAGCAGTAATATCACTGAGGATTAAACCCGTTTTTTCCCCGTGCTTTTCCTCTTCTCCTGGCCTCAGCCAAAAGCAACTCCGTGTTGCTGGAGCACTCAGCTGATTTAAACACCTTTTATCGATTTTTATTTTTTTATTGCTCTCGCCACGAGGACATGACTAGTTCCTTTATCTCCCTCGCTGTTGGTTCTTGTGCAATGCCAGGTGTGCAAATATTTGCGTGAGTGAGCTGTAATTAGTGACAGCTCCCAGTTAAGTGAGGCTGATAATAAGGAAAAACGCTCTTTTCTGCTAATTACACCTCGGCTGGAATTGTTTACATCTGTTTATAACATCGTCATCATGCAGAAATTAATCTCAATAGTGACTTTGCATAATAGGGGGAAAAAAAATGATTCGAGTGGGATCAGGTTTTTGTTGTTCCAGGAACCTTTTCAAGCTGTTTCACAACGAGACAGCTGCAGGCTTGAACTGTAAATAATCGATTGAAGTCATAAATTAAATGTGCCTTTAAGTATTTTATAATTTGGTAGAAATTATTTTATATTTACACAGAGCTGCTGGATGAGAAAGCTGCTGCTGGTTAGGGTCTGATACTTTAAATATAATTTTTATATTAAACATCCAAACAGCACCATTTATTCTCTTTTTTTTTAAAAAAAAAAAAGTAAATTGCTTCTGAAAGTGCTTCTTTTGATGTAAACTTGCATAAATTTTTATAGGATCAAACCTCCAGCACTTGAGGAAAATCCTTTTTTTGTGATTTTCTCCAAAGAGTTGCTATTCCTCACCTGAAAAGTTGAATTTTATAAAAAACGCCCACATTGTGCCAGGTGGGATTTGTGTTTTCAGGGGTCACATGCATGGAAATAATCCTGGAGACAATCCCTCTCCATAATTCCGTTTATATTAGTTTTAGTTGTGTAATTAGCTAGTTAAACTAATTAGTTTTAGCTTTAATTGTGGTGCTGAATTCAGTGGTACTGAGCTTTTGTTTATATATATATTTAAACAATTTGTTAATATTTTTTATTTATTTCTATTTATAAGCTTAAATTTTCAGGGCTTTTTCCTCACGTGAGAGGCTTAAAAGTGCTACTTCAAAAATAAAAATTAAAGCTTAAAAAATATTAAAATTACCACTGTTTTTAGGGCTTTTTTTTCTTTGCTTGGACTTGCAAAATATAAAAACAACAATCATATACTTCTCTATAGTGATATTCCAGCTGCTCATAATTAAAATTTTAATACAATTATCAATGGAGGATTTTGCTGGTGACTCCCAGAGCTGTGTTTAAATGATTATTTTGATTTTTTTTTCTTATTTTTTTTCCTCTCTCTCCTCAGGTGCTCTGTAACAGAGCCAGATTGGTCACCTACCTGCCAGGCTTTTATTCCTTAGTCAAAAGGATTGGGAATGCCAAAGCTTTTTCCACTGCAGGATCCTCGGGCTCAGATGAGCCTCACGTGGCTGCTGCACCCCCTGATTTATGTGAGGAAAAAAACCCACAAATTTCTTCCCTTTAAAACATGTTTTGGGGTTTTAGATTTGGGCAGTGCTGATGTTTTTTATCAAATCCTGGGGTGGGAGAGAGGTTTTCCTATTGGGATTTCCCTTTGGGGTTTTCCCTTGGGGGTTTCCTGTTGGATTTTCCCTTTGGGGTTTTCTGTTGGGTTTTCCCAGTTGGGTTTCTCCTTTTGGGGTTTTCCCCCATTTGGGTTTTCCCCATTTGGGTTTCCCCCTTTTGGGCTTTCCCCTTTTGAGTTTTCCCCCTTTTGGGCTTTCCCCTTTTGGGTTTTCCCCCTTTTAGGGTTTTCCCCCACTGGGCTTTCCCCTTTTAGGGTTTTCCCCCTTTTAGGGTTTTCCCCCTTTTAGGGTTTTCCCCCTTTTAGGGTTTTCCCCCTTTTAGGGTTTTCCCCCTTTTGGGTTTTCCCCCTTTTGGCTTTCCTTGCTTTCTTTGTGTGGGAGAGGGGTTTTCCTTGGGGTTTTCCTTGGGGTTTTCCTTGGGGTTTTCCTTGGGGTTTTCCTTGGGGTTTTCCTTGGGGTTTTCCTTGGGGTTTTCCTTGGGGTTTTCCTTGGGGTTTTCCTTGGGGTTTTCCTTGGGGTTTTCCTTGGGGTTTTCCTTGGGGTTTTCCTTGGGGTTTTCCTTGGGGTTTTTTGGCTTTTCTCCTGTGGGAGAGGGGTTTTCCTTTAGATTTTCCCTTGGGTTTTCTTGCTTTCCTCCTGTGGGAGAAGGGTTTTCCTTGGGGTTTTCCTGCTTTCCTCATGTAGGAGAGGCATTTTCCCATGAGTTTTCCTGCTTTTGTCCTGTGAGAGAGGGTTTTTCCCTGGACTTTTCCTGCTTTCCTCATATGGGAGAGAGGAAAACCCAAAGGAATCCTGCTTTCCTGCTGTGGATGAGGCATTTTCCCTTGGGTTTTCCTGCTTGCCTCTTGTGGGAGAGACACTTTCCCTTGTGTTTTCCTCCTTTTTTGTGGGGTTTTTTTGGGATTTGCTGACTGAGATCTCTGCAGGTCCCAGGACAGTGTGGCCAGACGAGGTGATGGGACCTTTTGGTCCCCAGGATCAGAGGTTCCAACTGCCTGGGAACATTGGCTTCGACTGCCACCTCCATGGCACAGCTTCCCAGAAGAAATCCCAAACTTCCAAGAGCCTCCCTGATATTTTAGCAGAGCCCTCAGCCAGTGAGAGGCACGAGTTTGTCATGGCACAATACATCAATGAATTCCAGGTGAGAACAAACCTTTTTCTGGGAGAAAAGCAGAACTGAGCTCTCTTTTCTGCCTGGAAAAGGGATTTTTTTGGGAATCTGAACTTTACTGGGTTGAGCAAAAAGGTGCCACAGTTGGGTTTTTTAGGAGAGAAGATGTCAGGCTGTTTTGAAACAGCATTTTTGGAGTGATTAATGGGAGAATTCCACTCTCCAAATCTGCTGATTGCCAAGTCTCAACACATTTTTACTGAATAAATTAGAAATTTCCTTCAGTGTTTTATTGATTGGATCAGGATTTGAAAAATTTTGGCAAATGTTTAGTTCTAAAAACCCATGGAATTCACACAGGAATCCCCCAACCTCACAAGGAGGGGATTCAGCTTCAGAATAAAATTAAATTTTACTGAATAAATTAGAAATTTCCTTCAGGATTTTATTGACTGGCTCAGGATTTACAAAGTTTGGGCAATGTTTAGATCTAAAACCCCATGAAATTCCCACAGGAATCCCCCAACCCCACAAGAAGAGGATCCACATCCATCATTATCAATCAGAATTATCAGTTGGTAATTGCAGCACGATCCCAACGTTCAGGCTCTGGGTTTGGAATGGTCAGATTTTGGGATTCAGGGAAGTGCTGGATGCTGGATTTTGTGAATGAGCCTTTGGATCCCAAAGGGGTTGGGAATATCAACTCCTGGAAACTGGCCAGGTTCTCTTTTCACCTTGGCTGGATCCTAAAAACCCTTAAAAAAAAAAAAAACCAAACAAAGAAAGGGCTTTTTTTGCCCAAAAAAGCCACCAAAAAATTCTGCTTTAGTTCATTTCGTGCAACTTTTAGAATCAGGGAATGCCTGGAATGTATCAGTTAATTTTGTATTAAATAATTCAGACAATTATTTCAGATCATGAACAAAAAAATCCTGTATTTCTGTTACATAAAATATATATTTTATATGTTATATTCTACATTTATATTATTCTGTTATGTGCTATAATGTTTCTGTATTGATATTTATTCTGCCTTAACATAATACAGATCCAATAAAATAGAAAACTTTGGCACTTCTATTAAATATAAATATTTCTGTGTGGATTTAAGTAACACCAAAATCTATTTTATTATCTTTTAATGTCTGTCCTTTATTGTCCTTTATTGTCCTTTATTGTCCTTTATTGTCCTTTATTGTCCTTTATTGTCCTTTATTGTCCTTTATTGTCCTTTATTGGCTTTTAATGATGTTCTTATTTTAATATTGAATATAAAATCTATGAAGTCTCATTGCAAATCATCTGAAACTGCTCAAGTGCCTGTGATCACTGAACCCTGTTTTGATGTACAGAGTTATTCCTTTTTGATATTAACTGAGGAAAATCTGGATTTTTGGCCTTTTTTAGGGATCTGCACCCCAAAAGCAGCAGATCAACAATGCTGAGACCTACTTTGAGAATGCCAAGGTGGAGTGTGCAGTGCAAGCCTGTCCTGAGCTGCTGAGAAAAGGTTTTCACTTCATTTTATTTTGTTTGTAGCCAAGAAAATCCCAACTTTTAAAGTGTAAAGGCAGTGCAGGAAATGCTCTGCCACTGACAGCACGGAGTGTGCTGCAGAAAAGGTGAATTCAGGGTAGATAATCACAAAAGTCCCTTTGTTGAGAATGGAAACCAAAGTTTTGCTGGTGACAATATGTAATATTTAATTTCAAATGTCATTTTCGGTTGTTGTTTTAGTGCCAGGGGAATTCTGGATTTAATTCCTTATCTAAAATCCAGTTGTCAAATCCTTTGGAATTGCTGAATAACAAATGGAAATCACAGAAATTCAGTGTGAGTTTTAATTTATTCAGAAACGAAAATACAATTTAAATGGGAATAAAACAAACTTGAAAAGGGAAATCTGCCTGAAATGTTGGTCAAATCATTGTGAATTTCTATGTAAAACAACAAACGAGAATCACAAAACTTCAGTTTGTGTTCTCAGTTTATTCAGGAAGGAAATGGCAAATTAAATGGGAATAAAACCAATTTTAAAAGGGAAATCTGCCTGAAATGTGTGTCACATCATTTGGAATTTCTGAGTAAAACAACAACAGGAATCACAAAAATTTCAATTTGTGTTTTCAGATTATTCGGAAAGGAAATGTCTGGAATTAAATGGGACTAAAACCAATTCTAAAAGGGAAACCTGCCTGAAATATTGGTCAGATCCTTTGGAATTTTTAAATAAAACAACAAACTGGAATCACAAACATTTCAATTTGTGTATTTTAATTTATTCAGGAAGGAAATGACAAATTAAATAGGACTAAAACCAATTCTAAAAGGGCAATCTGCCTGAAATGTGGGTCAGCTCCTTCAGAATCGCTAAACAAAACAACACACGAGAATCACAAAACTCCAACTTTTGATTTTAATTTATTCAGGCAAGAAATGGCTGAAATTAAATGGGAATAGAACAGATTTTAAAAGAGAAATCTGCCTGAAGTGTTGGTCAAATCATTTGGAATTTCTATGTAAAACAACAAACGAGAATCACAAAACTTCAGTTTGTGTTTTAATTTATTCAGGAAGGAAATGACTGGAATTAAATGGGACTAGAACCAGTTTAAAAAGGGAAATCTGCCTGAAGTATTGGTCAGATCCTTTGGAATTTTTAAATAAAACAACAAACTGGAATCACAAAACTTCAGTTTGTGTTCTCAGTTTATTCAGGAAGGAAATGACAAATTAAATGAGGATAAAACCAATTCTAAAGGGGCAATCTGCCTGAAATATTGGTCAGCTCCTTCAGAATCGCTAAACAAAACAACACACGAGAATCACAAAACTCCAACTTTCGATTTTAATTAATCCAGACAAGAAATGCTGAAGTTCAGGAGGCTGAGTGCCCTTTAGGAAGCCCCTCCTCCAGGGCTCACTGTGCTCTTTGCCCACTGCAGATTTCGAGTCGCTGTTCCCGGAGGCCAGCTGCCGACGCCTGACGGTGCTCACTGTCACCCAGAAAACACAGCACGACATGACCGTGTGGAGCCACGAGGTGGAGGAGGAGAGGGAGATGCTCCTGGAGAATGTGAGTTCACCTCGTTTTATTCCTCGAGCTTTGGTGCTTTTCTGCCTTTGTTGATATGTTTTTAAAGCGTTTTACAATTAATCCTTTTCGCTTGCAAAATGGAGATTTTTTTTTTCTCTCCCCTCCCCTTAGGGGGGGAAATGATGTTATTTAATAGATAATTAATATAATCATAACGCCATTATTATTCATTTATCTATTTATTTATGAATATTAATTACATATTAATTAATTATTATAGTTATTAATTAATATAATTATATTAATAATTTCGCACTTAATTATATTAATATATCATTGATATAGTTTTCCCCAGGGAGTAGTATATATCAATATTGATGTTAATATTAATATATTAGCACTATTATCAATATTGATAATAATACTAATATATTAGTAGTATTATAATAATATAATGCATAATATTAACATTATGTATAATATTAAAATTATTTATAAATGTATACTAACATATCAATACATTTTATGTAATTATTAATATAGATTGATGTAAATATATAATATATATTAATGTATGATTATACATATAATAGATAATTTTACACTTTATATAAGTATATATAATATAATTATATATGATTTTTATTATATTATTATATGATTATACATATAATAGGTAATTATACACTTTATATAATTATATATAATATACTATTATATATAATATAATTATATATTTTATTATATTATTATTGTATCGTATTATGTAATAATAATATGATGTTATTCATAAATAATAAGATTTATTTATCATTTTTTTGATTCTTTTATGTGAAATATCTGCTTAGAGTTCTTAATTTCTGCAGAGTGAGGTGAGCCAAAAGTCAGTTAAAACGTCACAGGAGATTAATAAAGGTGCTTGATTGTTGTCCTGATCCAGCAGCTCTTTTCTCACTTATTCCAGTTTTAGTCCCATGGATTTTGTGGGATTTTGCTGCTGGTTTTATTTTCCTGTCATTTAATTAAATGCAGAGTCTCATCTGAGCACTTTTTTCTGGTCAAAAATGTGAAAATCCCCCGTTTCTTTGCTGTTGTTTTTTTTTCCCTACTTTAAAGGAAGTTTTAATTCATTTAATGCATTTCACTTCTGTTATTTCATCTGAGCCTTGTGCTGGTGTTTTACCCCTAGAGGGCTCTGAAATTCCCTTTATTTCCCATCATTTGACCATTTCCCCACCGAGTGTCGCTGTTACTGCTGCTCATTCCCCCTCAGCACCTCAAAAAAAACCCAAAAAATACACATTTCTACCTATTATTTGTAAAATAGCCCCAAACCCACCGTTTAATCTGTGAATAAATCACGTTGATGCCTGAAATTAATCTGGCAATATCCTAAAATGCAAATGTGGGCTCTCTAAAACGACCACAAAATAAAGGAATCAACATTAAAATGACACAGAAATTAAAATTCTCTTCGTTTTCAGCGTGTTCTTCTCTTGGAATTATTTCTGGGCTGTTGCTCTTTGGCGTTTTAATCTGGTCTTAATTATGTGTTAATTGGCATCTTTCTTTCTCAGGCATCTTCCTGTCGAGTCTAATCCAGTCACTGAGTTACAAACAGCAAATTCACAGGGAAAATTTGGTTTGCTTGGCAGAATTCACCTGAAAAATCCTCATTTCAGGGCCTAAAAAAAAATGAAGTTTTACAGCCAAATCTAAATATTTGCATTAATTCAGCTCGAAGTGTTAATTAACCTCATTCTGAGGGGGTTGTTCTGACACCAAAAGAGATCCTGGGTCAGAATGTTCTGTATAAAATTGAGATGTTTGGGATTTCCTTTAGAGTTTGGACATAATTAATTATTAAAGCCTTCAAAATACAGAATTTAATCGGGGAAATTCCCCTTATTTTGAACTAATACAGAATTTACTGTAGTGTAAAACTTGGATAAAATGAGGGTAAAATTAAGGTGAAATTCCCTCATTTTGAACTAATACAGAATTAGTTATAAAGGGTAAAATTCCCTCATTTTGAACTAATACAAGATTTACTGTAAAGTAAAATGTGGGTAAAATGAGGATAAAATGAGGTAAATTTGGGTAAAATGAGGGTAAAATTCCATAATTTTGAACCAACACAGAATTTACTGGAAAGAATAAATTTCCCTCATTTTGCACTAATACAGAATTTGCTGTAAAAGGTAAATTTGCCTTATTTGAAATTAATACAGAATTTACTGTAAAATGAAATTTGGGTAAAATGAGGTAAATTAGGGTAAAATTCCCTCATTTTGAGTTAACACAGAATTTCTTGTAAAGGATAAATTTCCCTCATTTTGAACTAACACAAAATTTACTGTAAAGTAAAATTTGGGTCAAATGAGGGTAAAATTCCCTCATTTTGAACTAACACAGAATTTACTGTAAAGGATAAATCTCCCTCATTTTAAACTAATACAGAAATTGCTGTAAAAGATAAAATTCCCTCATTTTGAACTAACACAGAATTTATTTTAAAATGTAAATTTCCCTTATTTTGGACCTTTAAGGGACTGAACCCAAATAAACCAAATTTTTATACATTTGGAGCCTTGAGCTGCTACAGGGCACCAATTGCAGAGAAAATCCAATTTCTAGAACTATAAGTAAAAAAAGGATTTTATTTACAACAGGTCAAGTTAGAAATGATTCTTTGGGTGTAAAAACCTCATTTGATACCTTTCTTTACCCAATTTTTGTTTTGTTTTTGTTTTTTCCTTTCAGTTCATCAATGGTGCCAAGGAAATCTGCTATGCAATTTCTTCTGAGGGTTACTGGGCTGATTTCATTGATCCCTCCTCAGGACTGGCAGTAAGTTCTTGCTGTGTGGAATGTGACTTCAATCCAACTTTTTCCAGGAGAAATCCCTTTCAGAAATTAAGATTATAACCAGCAGCTCAACTCTGTGTCAGCTCTCAGGGCAGGGACATTGTGAGGAAATGAAATTGGATTGGAGGGAATTGGAGAAGTTTTATTCCCCAAATCCTTTGGGCGTTTTGTTCCATCCCCAGGTAACTTGGGAACCCTGACACCTGGGCAGGTGAAGATTTTAAAAAAAAACAACCCTCTTTGCACCTGGTAACGATCCCTTTGTCCCACCCCAAAAAATGAACTTTTTGTTCCTCTGGAACAGTGGGAGCTTTCAGTGGGAGATGAATTTTAGTCTGAGCTCTGCTAAAAGCCTCTCACAGCTCAAAGGGATGAGGGCAAAGCTCATCTTAGGGGGGTTTTATTTAAAAACACTGCAAAAAACAGATTTATTGTGTCGACAGAGGCACACAGAGCGTGGTTATGAGGTAGAACAGACAGTTCAGGGGTGGAAGAACTTCCCAGAATTCCCATTCCTTGAAGGAATTAGGGATTGATGGGAGTGGGGGTTTGTCCTCAGCCTCCAGCAGAAACGTCCTGGCCAAGAATCAGGAGAGGCTTTTGAATCAGAAACTTCCTCCTGAGATAAAGGGCTGAAATCTCTTTTATTTAGGTTTACAACTGAAATATCAGTTTAGTTTAAACACCAGTTTGCAACTGAAATACCAGTTTTTGCAACTGAAAAATCATTTTAATTTAAACACCTGTTTGCAACTGAAATACCTGAAATAATTTAATTTAACCTGAAAAAAATGGAATAGTTTAATTTAAACACCTCTTTGCCATTAATCAACATTTTTGCTCTTCTAACCGATTTTCTGTCAGGGTTTCCTGCATAAATTGTTCATTTTTTTGCTGTTTCTTAGGAAGTTTCTGTCTTTAGTCCCTGTGGTGTTTGTGCTGGTTCTGGTTGGGTGCTGCCCTGAATTCCTGCAGATTTCCAAGGTTGAAAGGGTTGGGATCTAAACTCCAAAAAATCTAAACTCCCAAAGATCCAAACAACTCCCAAAGATCCAAACAACTCCCAAAGATCCAAACAACTCCCAAAGATCCAAACAACTCCCAAAGATCCAAATTCCCTCCAGAACCAAAGCAAAACCTTCCAAACAACTCCAAACTCCTCCAACAGCTGAACTCAGACTTTGCTTTCATGATTTTAAACCCTCACGTGGCAAATCCTCTTTGTTTTTGTTGTTTTTCTGTTCAGTTTTTCAGGCCTTACAGCACCAACACCTGAACTCAGGCTTTGCTTTCACGATTTTAAACCCTCACGTGGCAAATCCTCTTTGTTTTTGTTGTTTTTCTGTTCAGTTTTTCGGGCCTTACAGCACCAACACCTAAACTCAGGCTTTGCTTTCACGATTTTAAACCCTCACGTGGCAAATCCTCTTTGTTTTTGTTGTTTTTTTGTTCAGTTTTTCAGGCCTTACAGCACCAACACCTAAACTCAGACTTTGCTTTCACAATTTTAAATCATCATGTGGCAAATCCTCTTTGTTTTTGTGTTGTTTCTGTTCAGTTTTTCGGGCCTTACACCAACAACCCCCTGCTGGAGACGGACGAGCGTTACCGGCACTTGGGATTTTCCGTGGACGACCTGGGCTGCTGCAAGGTCATCAGACACAACCTTTGGGGCACCCACGTGGTCGTGGGCAGCATTTTCACCAACGCTGAGCCCGACAGCCCCATCATGAGGAAACTCAGTGGGGACTGAGCCCTCCCTCAGCTTCCTCTTTCGTGTCCTTTGACTTTTGGGTGATTTTTTCTCCTCCTCCCTCGGCATCGTCAGGAGTTCTTCACTTCCAAGTGTTCTTAGAGAATAAAAAGTAGCTGGTATTTATTTGTGGTTGTTTTTGGGGGGATGTGTGTTCACCAGAGGTGGCTTTGAGATGTGGATTTGAAAGGAATTCTTACTTCCTTTTCATGAATTTGCTATTTTTTATCTCTGACAATTCTTTCACTGGGATTCTTTTCCCTCGGCATCGTCAGGAGTTCTTCACTCCCAAGTGTTCTTAGAGAATAAAAAGTAGCTGGTATTTATTTGTGGTTGTTTTTGGGGGGATATGTTTTCACCAGAGGTGGCTTTGAGATGTGGATTTGAAAGGAATTCTCTTTTTTTTTTGGTTTTTTTTTTTTAATTTGCCATTTTTTCTCTCTGATGATTCTGTCACTGGGTGACTTAATATTCAAAATCATCTGAAAATGCCACTGAAATTTCCAACCGCTCCTGAAATTAGGAACTGGCAAAAAAAAAAACCCAAAAAACAACCTGAATGAGTCATAAAATTGTTCTCCCAGAATCCACAACTTAATCAAATCTGGGCTAATCACTCATTTGCTGTTGGAAAATGAGAATGAGGTCAACTTCCAGTGGTCTCCAGCTCATCCAGAGACTCCATAAAAAGTCCTTAATTACCCTGGAATTACTCATCTCTTATTGTTTTTTTGGCTTCATGGTGCTTGGGATTTATTTTCTTAGTGTTAGCTCAATCTATTTAATTAGTTTATATATCTCAATGTAATTTAAAGTTGTTTTTGTAACTTTCTTAGGTCATTAAATACCAAAAAAAGAGAGAGAGAGAGAGATAAAAGGCCAATGCTTGGATCTCATCGTTGTTTTCCTGTACTTGGATTCAATCTAAACTTGCCTCTGGAATTTGGAAATGCAAAAGGAGCAATTAGGATCAATTATTGCAATTAGAAAGATGTTTCAACAGGAAGCTTCCAGGCTCCTCAGGTATCACCAAGCCCATCAGATCGATGGGGGAACAACAGGGCAGAGAATTCCAAATCCCTGGCATTTCAATGCCTTGCAGCTGGGATGAAGCAATAAAGCAGATTTTAATCTCAGCCCAGGCACTTCTGGAGCCATTTTTTTATGGAGCAGTGGGATTATTTCAGGTTTTATCCCACGGGAATGAGCTGCAGCTCAGTGTGGATGAGGAGCCAGGAATTTTCATTTGATCCTTGGTTTTTATCCACCCCCCACGGATCCCAAACCTGTCCCTGCTCAGGCTCTGCCCAAGTGCCTCTGGGAATTCAAGGGTTTTATTAATCCCTGACCTGTGTTATCCCTAAAAACTCTGTTATTTCCAGGATTTTATTAATCCTAGACCTCTGTTATCCATAAAAACTCTGGGAATTCAAGGATTTTTCTCTCACCTCTGTTATCCATAAAAACTCCATTCCTTCAAGGGTTTTATCCATCCCTGACCTCTGTCATCCCTAAAAAGTCTGGAAATTCAAGGGTTTTATTCATCCCTGACCTGTGTCATCCCTAAAAACTCTGTTACTTCCAGGATTTTAATCATCCCTGACCTCTGTCATCCCTAAAAAATGTTACTTCCAAGCGTTTTATCCATCCCTCACCTCTGTTATCCCTAAAAACTCTGTTATCTCCAGGATTTTATTAATCTTTGACCTCTGTTATCCACAAAAACTCTGTTCCTTCAAGGATTTTATTAATCCCTGACTTCTGTCATCCCATAAAACTCTTCCTTCAAGGATTTTCTTCATCACTGACCTCTTATCCATAAAAATTCTGTTACTTCCAAGAATTTTATCCATCCCTGACCTCTGTCATCCATAAAAACTCTGGGAATTCAAGGATTTTATTCATCCCTGACCTCTATTGTTACTCCAAGAATTTTACCCATCCCTGACCTCTGTTATCCCTAAAAACTCTGTTACTTTCAAGGATTTTATTCCAGTTTTTTGGTTGTTTTTTTCTCCTCATCAAGAGGATTAAAGAATTGGAGAAGTGCAGGTTGTCGTGTCTGTTTGCAAAATCCCCACAGGAACCTTCCCACTGGACACTTGTGGGGACTTTTCTTGGAGGAATGTTGGAAAAATCGTGGGATGCTTCACATAAATGGTAAAATACCTTGAAAATTTGATGTTTTATCTGAAGATAAAAGATAATTGATAAACATCAATTCCTGTCATTGCTGTGCTTTGGGAAGGGTGAGAGCTCTCAGGTTATTCCAGTTGATCCTGGAAATGTTCATTTTTGAGTTCAGCTTCTTTCAGTTTTGTCCTGTGAAGGATTTTCCCCATGTTTTTTTCCAGTGGCAGAAATCTCATTTTGGGAATATTGGGAGTTTTGCCTTGAGCTCGTTAATATTCATGTTTTATTTCAGGGTTGGAGGGGGGAGATCCAGTTCCTGATACTTTTCTAAACAGAATTTTCTCTTTTAATTCCCCCCAGAATAACTGGAGCTGTTCCCCGTTGTGTTTCCCCCCCCTCAGCAGAGCCAGACTCTAGGAATGAACATTCTCCTATCAAAGAAAAGTCCTGGAATACAAAACAAATCAAAAAATGACAATAAAATCCGAATGTCTTATTCTATGATAATAAAATCCAAACCAACTTCCAGTTTTCCAAAATCCTTCCTGGGGAAAGAAAAGCTCAGGAGAAGAATTTTTGTGAGGCTTTGATGATCCTGAGAGGTTTAATTTTAACAAAATCATCTTTTTTTCCCCTGGAGACTCCTCTGGGCTCATTTTTTTATCCCATCCCAGTGGAAGTTCAAGCAGCAAATCCCAAAAAACGTTTCCAGCCGGTGGGAAGAGGATTGTTCCTGTTGAAGTGCTGCACTCGCAGCTAATTATCTCTGCTAATTAACACCAGAGTTAAGTATTCTGGGATGGAGCTGGAGGATTTTATTCCAAATTTTCTCCTCAGCCACTTGGGAGTTCACTGCTTTAATTCCTGAAATGCTCCTGCAACAAGTGCAGCATTTCCAGTTTATATATTTATATTAAAAATATTTTTTTAAAAAGTATATATAATATATATAAAATATAATATATATGTATATAAATAAATATATGTATATATAATAAAAATATAACGGTATATATGTATAATATATATAATATATATGAAAATATATTTATATATGTAATATATAAAAATTTAAAAGTATATATAAGTATATAAAAAAAAGTATATATCTAGTATATGAAATATAAATAAATATAAAATATACAAATATAAAAAATAATATAGATAGAAATATATATTCTCTAAAAATATATAATATACATATATATGTGAATATATATTATATCTACATACAATATATATATATTTATAAAATATATACATAGTATAAAATATATTAGAATGTATATATTAAATATATATAACATATAAAATAGATACTAAAATATATATTTATTTCTATTAAGCTGTGCTTAACTTGGGAGAGACAGCAAATAAATAGATTTTTTTTTTTTAAATCACTGAATTCAAGCAGGGCTTAAACCCTTGATATTTAAGTCCTTTGATATTTAATTTTATTTAATTTTGTGCCAGCTGGAATTTCCCCTCAGGTTTTGCTGCTCAGCCCCAGGTGTGTCTTATCCCCCCCTAAAAAACCTGGAGCTGAAACACCTTAAAATATGAAATCAATTAATCAGAGTAAAAATCAACGAATGAATCAGAAATGAACAAATGAAGGCAGAACGAAAAGCTGCAGTTCAGTTGTTTTAGTCATTCCCCAGAATTGCTTTGGGGTCCTGCAGAAATTCAAATTTATTTTTTTTTTTCCCTCTTGTTTTTTTTCCACCTTTGCTCCTTGGGTTTCAAATCCAGAGGTGGGTAAAATTCCAGGAATATTCGAAAATCGAGGTTTGGTGCTGAGGGGAGAAGAGGTGCAGGAGTGAGGGATTTTGGGGGGAAAAGGAAATTAAGGAGTGAGGGGGAAATGTGGGATCATTGCTGACATTTGGGAGTCGGGGAAAAACCAGAAAAATTCCTCATTTAGGGACAAAAACGTGGATAAAACATTCCGAATTCTCCCAGGCAGGAAGGCAAAGGAAATTCAGGAATTTTAACTCCATCCTCGTGTTTATCCACAACCCTTTTCCTCACATCCTAATAGCCAAAAAAATCCCCCCAAATTGAAATATTGTTAGGGAATTTTAGTTAAATAAATAAGAAATTTAAATAAAGAATTTAAATAAAGAATTTAAATAAAGACATTTAAGTAATATTATATAATATATAATAAATATATAATAGAGAACATATATATGAGATTATTTTATATATAATATAAATATAAAAAATTATATATAATATAAAAATATATAAATATATCTAATAAATTTAAATAATAAGTATAAATAACTAATACATTTGAATAAAATAAATAACGAATCATTCCCATATTTTCCCCCCTTTTGAGCTTCGGGGGTTATTTGGTATCAATTATTTTATACTGGACATAAATCTGAGGAATTCCTGTTTATTTTGGGGGATTTTTGGATTCTCCCAAATCGGAGGAATTCCTGATTATTTTGGGGGATTTTTGGATTCTGAAAGGAATTCCTGTTTATTTGGGGGATTTTTGGATTCTCCTAAATCTGAGGAATTCCTGTTTATTTGGGGAATTTTTGGATTCTGACAAATCTGAGGAATTCCTGTTTATTTGGGGAATTTTTGGATTCTCCTAAATCTGAGGAATTCCTGTTTATTTGGGGAATTTTTGGATTCTCCCAAATCTGAGGAATTCCTGTTTATTTGGGGAATTTTTGGATTCTCCCAAATCTGAGGAATTCCTGTTTATTTGGGGGATTTTTGGATTCTCCTAAATCTGAGGAATTCCTGTTTATTTGGGGAATTTTTGGATTCTGACAAATCTGAGGAATTCCTGTTTATTTGGGGAATTTTTGGATTCTCCTAAATCTGAGGAATTCCTGTTTATTTGGGGAATTTTTGGATTCTCCCAAATCTGAGGGATTCCTGTTTATTTGGGGGATTTTTGGATTCTCCCAAATCTGAGGAATTCCTGTTTATTTGGGGAATTTTTGGATTCTCCCAAATCTGAGGAATTCCTGTTTATTTGGGGGATTTTTGGATTCTGACAAATCTGAGGAATTCCTGTTTATTTTGGGGATTTTTGGATTTTCCCAAATCTGAGGAATTCCTGTTTATTTGGGGGATTTTTGGATTCTCCCAGATCTGAGGGATTCCTGTTTATTTGGGGGATTTTTGGATTCTCCCAAATCTGAGGAATTCCTGTTTATTTGGGGGATTTTTGGATTCTGACAAATCTGAGGAATTCCTGTTTATTTGGGGGATTTTTGGATTCTCCCAAATCTGAGGAATTCCTGTTTATTTGGGGGATTTTTGGATTCTCCCAAATCTGAGGAATTCCTGTTTATTTGGGGGATTTTTGGATTCTGACAAATCTGAGGAATTCCTGTTTATTTGGGGAATTTTTGGATTCTGAAAGGAATTCCTGTTTATTTTGGGGGATTTTTGGATTCTCCCAAATCTGAGGAATTCCTGTTTAGTTTGGGGATCTCTGAATTCTGTTTTCCCTCTCTGCTCTGGGAAAATTCCTTTTTTTCCATCATTTTGTCACAAATTTTCCATCATTTTTGGCCCATTTAGCCTGGTCTGGGGAGATTTTTTTTCCTGGTGTTCCCTCTCTAATTCCGTGGCTGGAATTTAATCAGACACCTCACGGCGAATATTGAACCCATTTATTTATACAGAATATATTTGTACAGAATTTACACCTGTTAAAAAAGAAAAACAATTCAACTTTTCCAAGCAATAAACCCCCCAAAAAATAAAATTATGCAGCTCAGCATTTTCTGGGCTTAATTTCTCTTTTTTAAAGGAAAACAACAAATTAATTTCCTTAATTTCACTTTAATTTCCTTTTTTTTTTTTTTTTAATCCTCCAGGGAGATGCCAGAGGAGAAACAGGGATTGATTTTTTTTTTTTAAGGGGGAATTTCCAGAACCAGGTGGGATTTGCATAGAAAAAGAGATTTTAAAAATAAAAAATACAAAGATGGGTGAGGAAGTCCTGAAAGGACAAAAAAATTCTGGGGGTGAGACCCCAAAAATGTTGATTTTTTAATATAAAAAGAATTAAAAACAGTGGAGAAGGTCGATTTTTATAAAGATATACATCTATATATATTTCTAATATTTATATATATAATTTTTTTTAATAAAAACACACTGAGCCTTTCCCTCACCTGGAATTAAGTGGGGGGAATTTTGAATCTCCCAAGAAAATTCAATCCCAAAGCCACAAAATTCAGGCCAGGCCCTTTCCAGGAGCAGATTCCTGATTTTTTCAGGATATCCCACATGGATTCAGGACCTGGGCATCTCCCCAGGAATTTGCATTTCCCTGTAATTCCCCCCCCAAAAAAATCATTTTGGCCCTAAAAATACCAGAATTTGATAGAGCTCAAATTACCCTGGAGCAGGAATAAGGAAAAAACAAATCACTCCTGAAAGAATAATTAATGATTATTTTACAAAAAAATTCATTATAAAACAGTTTTAAAGCAAGTCCATGACAGCCTGCTTTTATTACTGACTTTGCAAGACAAAATTGAATTTTTTTAAAAAAAAAAAGCGATGTAAAACATTTTTTTAAATATATATTTATATTTATAGATATATATTTTGAGCATTTATACATTACAGGCTCGCTGATTTGCAAACCATCCCGAGTTTTGTTTTTTTTATCCTGGCAAAATCAGCTCTTTTAGGAATTTTTTTCCCAGCGCTTCCAAAGCCTCCTGGACTTCCAGAAAAAATAAAATATAAATATTGCATCCGTGATTTTCCAGGCGGAACGAGCACCACAGGTCACCCAAACGCAGCTGGAGCCGCCAGCAGTGGAATAAAAAGGGAGTAAAATTCCCAGGATTTCTTTTCTCTCATTCAGGTCGTGGGATTTGGGGCTAAAATGGGGGAAAAAAATGGGGGGAAAAATGGGGAAAAATGGGAATATTCTTCCTCTAAACCAGTGGGAATCCGGTGAGCAGCAGCTCCTCATCCTCCTCCCGCTGGGAATGAGGAATTTTCGGGATTTCTCCGGTTTATTTCGGGAATTCCAGAGGTTTTTCAGGGATAAGCTCCTTTTCCCTTCCTTGCTCCAATCCCTGCCCGTCCCGGAGGTGCCGGAATTCTGCAGCCCCCCGAGTTTGTGTTAATGACCACGTGTTAATTGGACAGCGCAGTTAATGAGGGGCAGCAGGGCTCTTCCCAATGGGAATTCCACGACGGGAGCAGGAACGCTTCAACGGCAGCTCTTCCCCGGGATAAACTGGGCTTTTTACCCGGGATAAACCGGGCTCTACCTGGGATAACCCGGGCTTTACCTGGGATAAACCGGGCTTTACCCAGGTTAGGCTGGGCTTTACCTGGGATAAACCAGACTTTACCCAGGTTAGGCCAGACTTTACCTGGGATAAACCAGACTTTACCCGGGTCAGGCCAGGCTTTACCCAGGATAAACCAGACTTTACCCGGGAATAAACCAGACTTTACCCAGGATAAACTGGGCTTTACCTGGGATAAACCAGACTTTACCCGGGAATAAACCAGACTTTACCTGGGATAAACCAGACTTTACCCTGGAATAAACCAGACTTTACCCAGGTCAGGCTGGGCTTTTCCAGCCTCAGGGCTCTTTCCCACAGTGATCCCGGCCTTGGTGTGGGATTTCGGGAATTCTGTCCGGGAGTTCCTTCGGCACACGGAGCCCCGTGGGAACTCCGCCCCAGCCCAAAGCCGGGATTATCCCAAATCCAGGGGGATTCAGGGCTGGGGCAGCTGGGGCAGCGCGGCTCTGCTGCTGTCACTGTCACTGCCACTGTCGTGTCACCGTCCTTGTCACTGTCACGTCACCGTCCCGTGCCTACCCTGTCCCTGGCGCTGTACCTGTTCCTGGCACCATCTCTGTCTTGTCACTGTCATTGTCCTTGCCCTGTCTTGTCACTGTCCTGTTCCTGTCCTGTCAGCATCCCTGTCACTGTCGTTGTCACTGTCACTGTCCCTGTCCTGTCGCTCTCCTTGGAACGATCCTTGTCACTGTCGTTGTCACTGTCCCCATCACTGCCGTTGTCCTGTCGCTGTCATTTCCACTGTCACCGTCGCTGTCCTGTCCCTGGCACCGTCCCTGTCGCAGTCACTGTCCCTGTGCCGTGGCTGTCCATGGCACCGTCCCCGTCCTTGTCCCTGTCGCTGTCACTGTCCTCCTGTTACTGTCCCTGTCCCGTCGCTATCCCTGGCACCGTCCCTGTCACTGTCCCTGTCCCTCTCCTGTCCCTGTCCCCATCGCTGTCCCTGTCGTGTCCCTGTGCCGTGGCTGTCCATGGCACCATCCCTGTCCTTCTCCTGTCGCTGTCCCTGTCCCCATCCCCGTCAGTGTCCCTGTGCCGTGGCTGTCCATGGCACCATCCCTGTCCCTCTCCTGTCGCTGTCCCTGTCCCCGTGGCTGTCCCCGTCATTGTCCCCGTGCCGTGGCGGCCAGCCAGCGCTGTGCCAGCAGCGCCAGGCCGAGGCCGAGCGGTGTCCCCAGGCCGAGCGGTGTCCCCAGGCCGAGCGGTGTCCCCAGGCCGGGCGGGGACAGCGGCGCCGCGGCGCTGAGCGGTGACAAAGTGGCGAACACGGCGTCCGAGGCGTTCCGCGGCAGCGGCAGGTTACAGATGCTGCCCTCGCAGCACGACGTGCACACCTGGGAACGGGGAAAACACAGGGAAAAACACAGGGAAAACACGGGGAAAACACGGGGAAAACACGGGGAAAACACGGGGAAAACACGGGGAAAACACGGGGAAAACACGGGGAAAACACGGGGAAAACACGGGGAAAACACAGGGGAAACACAGGGGAAACACAGGGGAAACACAGGCGAAACACAGGGAAAACACAGGGAAAACACAGGGAAAACGGGGAATGAGGAATTCCAGGGAGAAAAGGTACAGGAAAACAGGGAATGAGGAATTCCAGGGAGAAAAGGTACAGGGAAAACGGGGAATGAGGAATTCCAGGGAGAAAAACACAGGGAATGCCGAAATTCCAGGGAAAAGGCACAGGGAAAACAGGGAATGCCGGAATTCCAGGGAGAAAAGGTACAGGGAAAACAGAGAATGAGGAATTCGAGGGAACGAGGAATTCCAGGGAAAACAGAGAATGAACAATTCCAGGGGGAAACGGGCACAGGGAAAACAGGGAATGCGGAATTCCAGGGAAAAAGGTACAGGGAATGCCGAAATTCCAGGGAAAGGGTGCAGGGAAACAGGGAATGAGGAATTCCAGGGAGAAAAGGTACAGGGAAAACAGAGAATGCCGGAATTCCAGGGAACGAGGAATTCCAGGGAAAACAGAGAACGAACAATTCCAGGGGGAAACGGGCACAGGGAAAACAGGGAATGAGGAGTTCCAGGGAAAAAGGTACCGGGAAAACAGAGAAAGCCATTATATGTACATATCTAATTAATTATATCAACATTAATCTAATATAATGCATAAAATATATTTATTGTACATATAATCTGTGATGTAGGTGTCCGATATGTATAATAATACATACATATAACATAAATATGATCTAATAATTATGTACATTATATGTACATATAATTCATACATATATATCTTGTACATATATATTATATACAATATTATATACATGCTATCTATAGAATATTTAAATTTATCACAGCATGTTATAGAAAATCAATACAAACAGATAGAATATGTGCTAGATATAATAATAATAATAATAATATATGGAATATATACCAGAATATGTACTCTATATATAGTATATAACACACATATTATGTTACATTAATATTATATACACTATGTCACAATATAATACGATATAATATAAATGTAATATAATGTAACATAATGTAACATAACATAACAATATAAATGTAATAGAATAGAATAGAAATGTAATATAATGTAATATAATGTAATGTGATGTAATGTAATGTAATGTAATGTAATGTAATATAATGTAATGTAATGTAATGTAATATAATATAATGTAATATAATATAATATAATATAATATAATATAATATAATATAATATAATATAATGTAATATAATATAATGTAATATAATATAATATAATATAATATAATATAATATAATATAATATAATATAATATATTACTTTTGTATTTTATTTTATTTTATTTTATTTTCTCATCTAGGATATTACCTAATTTAATTTAATTCCCCCCTAATATTTCGCACCCATTACATTTCCAAACCAATTATCCTATTTCCCCCCCCCAGATTCTCCCACCTTGTACTCCTCGTGCCTGAGGTAGGTGCAGCCCGTGCTCAGACACTCCTCCAGGGCCACACAGCGCTTGGTGACAGACACGCTCTCCCCGCTGGCCTTCATCATGTGCTGGCTGAAACAGTACCTGGTCCCTGAAACACATGGGAAACTCCTTATTGCATCAATCCCCCTTCCCTGAGAACACGCCGCCAGGAGAGAGAGGAAAAAAAAAAGTCTTAGATTTTAATTAAATGATGGGATTAAAAAAAAAAAAATCAATTTTTTAAAAAATGTATTTCTGTAAAATGTCGCTGGATATGTGCTCGCACCTGGGAGAAAGGGGAGGGAAAGGAGGGGGAAAGGAGAGAAAAAAGAGAGAAAAGGAGAGAATAGAAAAGAAAAGGAGAGAAAAGGAGGGGAAAAAAGGAGAGAAAAAGGAGAGAAAAAAGAGAGGAAAAGGAGGGAAAAGGAGGGAAAAGGAGGGAAAAGGAGGGAAAAGGAGGGAAAAGGAGGGGAAAGGAGGGGAAAGGAGGGGAAAGGAGGGGAAAGGAGGGGAAAGGAGGGGAAAGGAGGGGAAAGGAGGGGAAAGGAGGGGAAAGGAGGGAAAAGGAGGGAAAAGGAGGGGAAAGGAGGGGAAAGGAGGGGAAAGGAGTGGAAAGGAGAGAAAAAGGAGAGAAAAAGGAGAGAAAAAGGAGAAAAAAGGAGGGGAAAAAGGAGAGAAAAAGGAGAAAAAAGGAGGGGAAAAACGAGAGGGAAAAAAGGAGTGGAAAAAAGGAGGGAAAAAAGGAGGGGGAAAAAGGAGAGGAAAAAGGAGGAAAAAAAGGAGGGGAAAAGAGGGATTTTTCCATGTTTTCCAGCTTCTCCTGCCCTAAAGCTCAGCTTTATCCCAGGATTTTGCTGGAAGTGCCATTCCCAGCCAACCTGGGCTCCCTCTCTCCTGCTCTGGCACATCCCACACGGGAGAAATAAAACTTCCACCACCCCACAACTCTTTTGAGGCTCTTTTATTCTTTATTCCTTTATTTTTGTATGTGTGTGTGTGTGGAATCACCTCGGAGAGAGGGATTTAGTGTTGATTTTAGCTCAAAGGAAGCAAATTCTGGGGCTGATAACGGGTCTGACACACACACTGGGGTCAGCTCCTTCCAAAATAATTATTTTTCTTCCAAAATAAATATATTTTATGCTTCCAAAATAACTTTTTTTTTTTTTTCCCAAAGGCAAAATTCTCCCCAAACAACCCAACTAGATGGGATTCACTGGGGCTGTGGATAATCTGGATGTTGTGTGAGGGTCTTGGAAGAGAGCTGGTGAAGGAGATTTGGGGAGCTCAGGAGTGCCTGGATCTGATATTTGAGTGTTTGTATTAAAGGTGTTTTTTTCTGAGCTCCTCCCAATTTCAGGCTCCAAGAGGATTTATGGGAATCAAACCACCAAAAATATGGAAATTCTAGCTGTGGCTGCCCTGGATGTGGATTGGTGCCACAGGGGAGGGAAATAAACACAACAAGAACTGGTTCATCAGTAAGAGAGATAAAAAATCTCTTAAAATTTCTTCCCTGTGAGGACGAGGAGGGACTGGGCTGGAATTCCCAGAGCAGCTGTCCCTGGATCCCTGGAGATATCCAAGGCCAGGTTGGAGCAGCCTGGGATAGAAGGAGCTGTCCCTACCCATGGAATGGGATGAGCTTTTAGCTCCTTTCCAACCCACATCTCTGGGATTTTAAGAAATCAACCCCACTCTGATTTACCCCCAGCTGAGCCAGAGAAAAACAAGGAATAGCTCAAACTCCTCAACCTCATCCGCTGCCAGGAGACACGAAAAACTTGAATTATTTTTCCAAAATCCCAAATTCCACAATTTCTAGGAAAAAGAGGTGGGGTTGGGATGGAATTCTGGGATGGGGCTGGTTACCTCGGGGGCAGTAAACATCCGGAGCCCAGCGGTTGCACTCGTAATTATCAGAGGCCTTTTCACAGGTGAAACACTTAAATCCGTGAGGATACGGCGTGGCTGAAAGCAAGGGAAAAAAATAAAGTTAAAAGCAATGGGAAATACGGAGTTAAAAGCAATGGATAATGGAGTTCAAAGGAATGGATAATGGAGTTAAAATGAATGGAAAATACGGAGTTAAAACGAATGGGAGATATGGAGTTAAAAGGAATGGCTGATGGAGTTCAAAGGAATAGATAATGGAGTTAAAACGACCCAAATAATCTGGTTCTGTGCTGCTTTTCAGCAGAAAACAGCAACTTTTTCTTTTTTTTTTCTTTTTTTTTTTTTTTTCTCTCTTCAGATCCAAATTTCTCCAAATTTTCCTGTCGGTGTCAGCAGGTTGGTCCTGATTTGTAAAACCCTGTTCCCCCGCAGCAGGAAAAGCACCTTTAGGTCCCTGTGGATTCCTTCCAGCTGCGTTTTCCCAGCCAAAGTGGCCGGTGCTGACTTCAAAGGGAGTTAATGGGAGCTGGGAGTGCTCATTCCCTCGGAATCGGAGCTCACATCCAACACCGCGGCTTTATCAGCGCTGATAACAAAAGATCAGGTGGATTTAAACACTCCGGGAATTGTCCCAGCAAAGGAAAGAGCTGCTCCTGTCGAAGGCAGGCTCAAAGCCCCAAAGGGAACTAAAACCACTTTGCTGAACCTCCAGCTCTGAACAGCAGCTCTGTCCTAATTTATCTCACCAAACGAGGGCTAATTCCTTAATTGCTCTCCTGGCAGCACTTCTGGGACGTTTCCAATCCATCCTCCAGGTGCTGCCACCTCCTCAGAGGCCAAACGGTGAACAGGTCACATTTATCAGTAAATGGAACCTCTGCAGCCCCAAGGGCCACATCTTCACCCTCCCTCCTCTTCATCACCTCCTCCCCTCGCTCTGGATCCTGTGGAGGAACGGGAGGTGAAGCAAGAGGATTTCGTTGCTTGTTTCCTTTCAGCTTTTAAGGAATAAAAAAAATCACCCAGCAGCAACTCTGGTGGGGCCGGGACAGCACAATAATTTAAATGAATCCCTCTCGCCCTGCCCCCCTGACAGGTCACAGCTATGACACAAAACAGCGATTTCAGCCTCCCTGCATAGAATATAATTTTTTTAGCCCATGAAGCAGTGAGTTTTCTGTGAGGAGGGAAGGCAGGGACAGCTCCACAGGCACCCTGTTCTCACAGGATTCAGTAACACTGATAAAGTGGACAGACTGGGGAGGGAAGCTCTAAAGATGCACAATTCCGTTGCTCCAGGAGGTACTGGAGTCAAGGCAGGAGCTTGGAATGGTTTGGGTTGGGAGGGACCCTACAGCTCGTGTTGGGACACCTCCCACAAAACCCTGGGTTTTCCTTTTTCTTCCACATCAGCGTGGCCCTGTGAGAGTGGTGACTGCACAAACCAGGTCCCTCCCAACCCAAACCATTCCAAGATTCCATGTAAAACCAGCTTAAAGGCAGGGCCAAAGGCAAACAACCACAGCTGTGGTTCAAGAAGAAGTGGGGAGAAACAAAGGAAACACGACAAAGGTGAAATGATGTACAGAGAATCACAGAAAATATCCTCTGAGGACCGAGTGTCCTGGGGTGACTTTATGATGTTTGTACCCCCAAAAGTCTGTTCTTTTTGTGCTGGACAGTGAGCTCTGTGCCTTTCAGACTGCTCCTGGGAGTGATGCAGGGAAAGAAGAAGCGTGGAGTTTGTTTTGAAGGAACTGTTCTCACTCCTGGACATTCTGCTCCTGGACTGTGTTTGTCTGAGGCACAGACAGACAAGGGGACAGAGATCTCTTTGCTTTTAATTAGCCTGAGCCAACTGAAACAGAGAAGCTCCCTGGACTCTTTCTTTTTCTTGGGACTGTTTAACCCTGTCCTGGGCTGAAAAACCCAGAGGAGTATCAGGAGTTCACACCTCACTCAGCATTTGCCAGCACCAGAAAAACTAATAAGAGACTGAGCAAGCCGAGCTACAACCTACAGCAAAGGACTTCCTGAATTTGCCATCTCACTCCAGAACAACAAAAGCTTTTATTCTTTCATATTATCCATTCTTTTATGCTTACGAGCACTTTGTTTGTTAAATAAATCGTTTTTTCCACATTTTCTCCAAGGAATTTAATTTCCAGACCAGTTAGGGGAGGGGCCATTTGGGTTTGCTCTCCAGAGGAGCCCCATTCAGAGGTTTCCTCCCAAGTTTGCCCTAAGCCAGGACACCACGGAAACAATGACTGGAACCTGCTTTTGTGTTGGGCTCCTGTGAGAATTCGAGTGCAAATCCATAAACTCAAGGCTCAGGAGACAACCCTCATCAAGAACCTGGGTGTTTTCCTTGTCCCTGTCCCAGGGAGGAGGTCACTCACTGGAGGGGTGGAGGTAGACGATGTCCTTGGCGGTGAAGTCGCGGCTGCGCGCGGCCGGAGCGCGCCCAGACAGGAGCAGCAGCAGCAGGAACAGCCCCGGAGGCCAGGCCATGGCCCGGCCAGCACCTGCTCATGTGGCAGCCAACAGTCCCCACCTGGGCAGAGACACAGAATTCCAGAGTTAGCCGGGTTGGGAAACGCCTCTGAGATCACCAAATGCGGGAGTTTGGCCCATCCAGCACCTCTCATGCGGTGGCTGAGAACCTCCACCTGGGCAGGGTCACAAAATCAGAGTTAACTGGGCTGGGAAACACCTCTGAGATCACCAAATGCGGGAGTTTGGCCCATCCAGCACCTGATGATGCAGTGGCTGAGAACCTCCACCTGGGCAGAGACACAGAATTCCAGAGTTAACCAGGCTGGAAAACACCTCTGAGATCACCAAATGCAGGGGTTTGGCCCAGCCAGCACCTCTCATGCTGTGGCTTAGAACCTCCACCTGGGCAGAGACACAGAATTCCAGAGTTAACTGGGCTGGGAAACACCTCTGAGATCACCAAATGCAGGGGTTTGGGCCAGCCAGCACCTGATCATGTGGTGGCTGAGAACCCCCACCTGGGCAGAGACACAGAATTCTAGTGGTAACCAGGCTGGGAAACACCTCTGAGATCACCAAATGTGGGAGTTTGGCCCAGCCAGCACCTGCTCATGTGGCAGCCAACAATCCTGACCTGGGCAGAGACACAGAATTCCAGAGTTAACCAGGCTGGGAAACACCTCTGAGATCACCAAATGTGGGAGTTTGGCCCAGCCAGCGCCTGATCATGCAGTGTCTGAGAACCTCCACCTGGGCAGAGACACAATTCTAGAGGTAACCAGGCTGGGAAACACCTCTGAGATCACCAAATGAGGGAGTTTGGCCCAGCCAGCACCTGCTCATGTGGCAGCCAACAGTCCCCACCTGGGCAGAGACACAGAATTCCAGAGTTAGCCGGGCTGGGAAACACCTCTGAGATCACCAAATGTGGGAGTCTGGCCCAGCCAGCGCCTGATCATGCGGTGGCTGAGAACCCCCACCTGGGCAGGGTCACAAAATCAGAGTTAACTGGGCTGGGAAACACCTCTGAGATCCCCAAATGCAGGAGTTTGGCCCATCCAGCA
Source organism: Sylvia borin (assembly GCA_014839755.1). Taxonomy (NCBI): domain Eukaryota; kingdom Metazoa; phylum Chordata; class Aves; order Passeriformes; family Sylviidae; genus Sylvia; species Sylvia borin. The sequence continues at coordinate 36,829,911 of CM025963.1, read as the reverse complement.
CCTCTCATGCGGTGTCTGAGAACCTCCACTGTCACCCCGATCTTTTTCAGCCTTCTGATGTTTGCATTTTTGTACTGGAGCTCCTCACAGGCTTGCAAGTGATGTTATGGCAGCTGTCCTTCTTGTTTTGGGAACTGTTCTTGATGCTTACACACCTCTCTGGAGGAGGGACAACTGATGGACTTCTAATTTGACCAGTGTGGTTGGAGAGGTGTCAACCTCATTGCCCAATCCCTAGTCATTGTCCAAAATCTATATAAACCCAAGAAAAAAAAATAAACCTCTCTGTTTTTGCCCTGACAACCTGAGTGTGGTTCTTTTTGTGTCCGTCTAGAGACATCCCCACCTGGGCAGGGCCACGAAATCAGAGTCAGCCAGGCTGGAAAACACCTCTGATGTAGACAACAATGATTTTTAGAAAGATGTTGGGACATCAGGCAGCTCTTTCAAATGCTGTTTATTGCATAGATGGTGTCACAGCAGTCCTGGGTCGTGGCAAACCTGAAGCCACTTCAATTCTCCTTACGATGCATTCTGTATTTTTCTTTACAGAGTATCTTACTACATACAACCAATCAGCATCATCCACAATGCCTTTACCAAACCTTCCAACCTATCCCAGCTATTACCATTACCACACAATAGTTAGCACTACCCAATCACAAAAATTATATGTTATAGTTTAAGCTTAAAGTTGCTCTTCTGTTTTCTTTCAGTGGAAAATCCCTAAATCTTTTCTCTACTTGCTACATCAGCATGTCTGTTTATCTGGGTATCCACTGCTTTTCTTGGGAATTGTCTTTGCTTGGTAAAAATATCTTTCTTTGTTTGTGGTCAAACATACCTTTGCTTCAGCTGAAAAACCTCCTTTCAGTTCAGCTTAACCTTTGCTTCCTTGGGTTATCCAGTAACTGCTGCTTCAGCAGTTTCTAGCTTGCAGCTTCTTTTATTCTTCTGTATCAAAACTAGCTCTCATTTCTAAAGGGCTCTCTGCTGAGCATTCATTTCTGTAAAACTTTCCTGTTAAACTTTCATCCTCTCCAACACTCTGAGACCATGGAGTGCAGGAGTTTGGCCTGGCCAGCACCTGAACCAACAATCCCCACCTGGGCAGAGACACAAAATCACAGTTAACCAGGCTGGAAAACACCTCTGACATCATCAAATGCAGGAGTTTGGCCCGGCCAGCACCTGCTCATGTGGCGGCCAACAATCCCCACCTGGGCAGAGACAGAATTCCAGAGTTAACCAGGCTGGAAAACACCTCTGACATCATCGAGTGCAGGAGTATTTTATTTATTTTAATTTCTCTGACAGTTTTAATTAATTTCTGAGCACCCCTGGGCCTGTGTGGATGGGGCCCAGAGGGATTTGTGTCCCGACAGGACGGTGACTCCACCATCTCCCTGGGCAGACATTCCCATGCCCAATGCCTCTTTCCATGAGGAAATGGCAGAGAGCAGGGACGAGCAGAGCAAAGCCACAAGGACCTGGCCACCACCTCATCCCCACAGCTCAACCCTGGAACCTCCCACTACTCGGGTATTTTGGCATCAACAGCCCTGGAAAAGGCTTGGCCAAAGGATTCTCCCTGGATTTCCAGTGCAGTGGGAAGCTGGCTGGTCCCACAGGAGGTTGGTGATCCTGCTGACCCTTCATCTCCACCTTCCCCCTGACTCCTCCTCACTGGCTGGGTCACATCCCCACAATCCTCTGAGGTTCCTACTGATTTCCTCTTGGAAAGGCCTCAGAGCTGCAAACATTGGATTTTCCTCATCCATGCTCCAAAGAGATTTATTCCCTTTATGATGCCATTAATAAACAGTAATGTTTCCAACGTCTCTGACTGAACTAATTTAACCACTGGGGCCAATACATCGTTAAATCCACAGCTCAGATTATCATAAACCCTTAAAAATTATCGAAAGTGCCTCAAAAATTGGATGGGATGGGAAAACCCTGAAAGGACGTGGCTGCTGAGCCAGGCAGGAGCCAATGGTTTCCTTTGGAATCCACCCAGAACACACAGGGTTGGGATGAGCTTTTTCCACCCTGATCAACCAAAAGTTCTGCAACATCCAGATAATCCCTAGGCAGCTCTGAATATGTGGTGGTTATTAGATAATAAATAACTTTTTTTGTTGAATTTTCTTTTTTTTTTCAGGAAAGATACGACAGGGCTGGGAATGTCCCTTGCAAATGTTTGTCCCACAGCAGAAATCCACCCAGGACCAGCAACACAAAGGTTGTTATTGTCCCTGCTGTTATCTGCAAACAGGTTTTTTATTAAAACACAGTGAAATCCATAAAAACATATGAGGAAAAAAGATAACGCACAGCCCCATGCTTTAAACTTTGTTGCTTTAACCTTATGAAGAGGGAATTTTGGATTGACTCCATAGATCCCTCTCAGCCAGGGGAGAACCAAATCCTGATTAGAAGCAGACAGGAAGCAAAACAAACCTCTCCCAACCACGTGGAAGATGAAAGAAATGCATTGGTGAGGGATCTGGAGGGACAATTTGGAAATTGGGAATATTTTTTTTAATCCCAAACTACACCAGGAAGGTTTTACAAGCTTTAAGACATCAACAGTTTGCAGTGAGACTGTCAGGAGCAAAAAAAATGAGGATTTGATCGTGACCTACAGTGCTCAAAAATGAGGATTCACATCCCAAAAAAGAGGAGCTCGTCACAGCTCAGCACCAACTCCCATCAGCAGCCTGTGACTGACAAATTATCAGCACGAGGGACAAACACTCATGGAACCACCGAGGCTGGAAAACACCTCCAACACCATCAAATCCAACCATCACAATGATATTTTAAGTCGGAACACAGCAAAGGCTGCTGAAATAACTGCAGGAACCCCTCCCAAGGAGGCAGGAATTTGCTGGGCTTGCTCATCAGAAGCACAAAACTCTTTTGTTTTTTTCGCAGAGCTGATCAAAGGCTCCCATTTGAGGACATCTGTCTTGGTTTGGGAAGACAGATATCTGCTGGAGCTTCCCTTGGAATGGAGAATGTAAACCACCACCACCCTTCTTCCTAATTATAATTTTTTCAGTTAAAAGCTTTTAGCCAAAAGATTTTGGAAATAGAAATAGCAGTTTTTTACTAATATATAACAAAACAAACAAACAAACACAACTACAGCGTTGATAACAAAAAACAGCACCAAGAACTTCGAGGACTTTGCTTCACAAAAAAAAAAAAACCCAGGGCAGTTTTGGTCTCAGTGCCCCAGCAGGATCCTCAGAGCACCAAGCTGGGAACAGTGGAAAAAAGAGTCTTGTGCTGGCAATTGCAGAGTGGCAGAAATGTTCTGGTTGGTTGTCCCAGCGTCCCTTTTGTGGGGACAGTGCTCACCCAGCCCCTCTCCAAACCCTGCTCAGCCATCAGCTGGGAAAAGTGGCTGTTGGAGCTGCAAAAAAAAGGGTGTCAGAAACCCTCCAGCTGCTCCCTCAAAATATTCACATCCTTCCTCTGGTAATTGCAAAGGCCTTAATTGCCAGCTTCTAACGAGCTGCAAGAAACGGTGAAGGAGCAGTGAGAATTCGCTCCCCCATCTCCGTTTGCTGTTTGAAACAGGTTTAATTACAGGCAAAGGATTACGATTTTAAAATCCTCTGGGTTAGGAAATTGTCCAGAGCAAGGCAAGCAGGGTCAAAAATTTTCAACAGTGGGATTTAGGGAAGTAGGAAGTCCTCAGTGAGCAAACCAAACCTGCCACCATTATTGTCACCGTTTTGTCACCGTGACCACGTTCCACCTGCTTGTTCCATACACACAGGTGGGGCAAAACCCAGGAATTTCTGCAAAGATGGAAATTCCCAGCGCCAGAAGCCCAAATATTTAATATTCCATTAATATTTTGAGTAAGAACACATAGTTCTGACTTTCATGGGAGTGATGTTTAAGGTGATGATGTTATTTCACAGAGAGTGTAGTGGCAAAAATATTTCGAATTGAAGTAATATTAAGTTAAAGATTAGTTAATTAAGTTAAGAATTAAGTAATATGAACTTAAGAACTCAATATCCAATAATTACATCTTAAATATTCAATTAATTATATGTTTAATTCAGTGTTCAGCATACTTATTTTCTCTGGTGTTGCACTCACACATAAAAATAAAAGGTAAGGAAGGAGATATAAATATAGGTATACAGACATGGATGCACTGTCTTATAACCTGCAGACATTTGATAAAAAATTTGGTTTGGTTCCCAAAATCCTACAAAATTCTAATTTTCTGCAATGGATTCTCTTCTGGAATCCTATAAACCCTAAGAAGCTTCACCAAGGGGGTAAAGGGGTTTTTATTCACTCCCAAGCTCCTTTTAGTCCAGGACTTTCTGCCAAAACAGCCAAACTTCGTACAAAACTTTTATTTTCAAGAATTACTGGTGGTGTACCAGCTACTCCAGGGCCAAACTTTTGCTGGAAAAGCAAACACAAGGCATGGGAAGATATTTTTTTCCCCTCAGAATTCCCTTGGCTCCTCGAGCAGAACCTGATGCCTTGGGAAGGCTGAGCTGGAAGAGAGACTGGACACAGCTGGAGAATAAAGTGGGGATTTATTGAAAAGCCTTAAAGACACACCTCGGGCAGGACAGGGCCTGCCCAGGGCTACACCCAAGATGGACCCAAAATGGTCACAAAATGGACACAAAATGGACACAAAATGGTCACAAAATGGACCCAAAATTGTCACAAAATGGTCACAAAATGCAGGCCTGGTCATGAATCTCACACTTATATAAGTTTTGGTACATTTACATATTGGGGTTGAATTGTCCCATCCCAGCCCCAGGCTGTGAGGTCCCATCATTCTTGTCCCTCCCTCCAGCCCACCCTTGTTTGTGCCTTGGGGCTGAAAGTTGTCCTTGGTGTGCAGCAGGAGAAGGATTTGTTTTGTGTCCCTGCTGTGTGCAGAGCTGAGTGACACTGACTGTGAGCTCAGAGCTGCTCCCTTGGCACCACAGAACGTGAAAATACAAAAGCTGAAACTCAAGGCATCATTTCTCCCCTTTAGAGGCTTGACAATGCCTTTTCTTGTCGAGTCTCTATTCTAAATACCCACTAATAACAGGTATTCAACAACAGATAAATATCTAACAATAGCAAACAAGTAACAATGATAAAGACCTAAAAATAATAAACATCTAACAACAGATAAATATCTAATAGCAAATAAATATCTAACACTAGATAAAACTATTGAAACTGAAAGCTAAAACTCGAGGCAGCAAACTGATGTAGTTCTGAGCCTCATATTAAATGTCACTCAGCTCTGCACAGAGTATGGAGGCAAAACAAATCCTTTTCCTGCTGAAAACCAAGGACAATTTTCAGGCTCAAAAGCACAAACAAGGGTGGGCAACAGAAGAGAGAAAACAAGAAGGATGGGACTTCATCACCGGGAGCTGGAATTGGACAATTAAACCCCAATATACAAATGGATCAAAACTTATAAAAATATGAGACTGTGTGACTGGGCACCCATTTTGTGACCATTTTGTGACAATTTTGTGACCATTTTGTGACCATTTTGTGACCATTTTGTGACAATTTTGTGTCCATTTTGTGACCATTTTAGGTCCACCTTGAGTGTAGCCCTGGCCAGGCCCTGTCCTGCCCAAGGTGTGTCTTTAAGGCTTTACAACAAATCCCCACTTTATTCTCCAGCTGTGCCCAGTCGCTGCTCCAGCTCAGCCTTCCCAAGGCATCAAATCCAAGGCGCTCATCCCCAACCTAATGGAAGCTGGCGTGGCCCTGTCGGAATCCTCTGCCGGCGGCGGGGCCACAGTCACAGGACATTTAGATCATGTGGTGTGTTTGTGAAAGGGCCACAGTCACAGGACATTTAGAGCATGTGGTGTGTTTGTGAAAGGGCCGGGGCACTGACACAGAAATCCCAGTGGTTGCCTCAATCTGCCCAGCTCCACCCGCACCTCGCAGGCGGGAAAGGCCGTTCCCATTCCCGCTCCACAGCGGGATGATCCCGGCCTGCCCTTTGCCCCTCCACGGTGGAAATGAGCCACTGGAGGCCCCGAGCAGCAGCTCAGTCCCCTCTTTGTCAGGTCTCATTAGGGACGGGATGTCTCGGCCTCGTTGGCACCAGAGCTGCGGACAATGGAAGGTCCCAATCCTCCTCCCGGGAAGGGCTGGATATCCGAGCTCTGGTTTTAGGGGAGAAGTGTTGATGGAAGGGACAGTTATTTTGAAGGATGGCTTTGTCCCTTCTGTCCTCCTCAAGCTTGGCTGGCTGACCGTGACCAATCCCATGAGCTGGGCCGGCTGCAAGTTTGCAGGGAAAACACCATTCCAGGAGGAAAAAAAAAAATGGGGGGAAAAGGAGTCAGACGCCAAATCTTCCCATACAAGCACTCAGCCAAAGCCAGGGAGGAAGGAATTCCTGATTCATGGATATTTCTGTGGTTCTCCTCATGCAAGTACGGCACAGGTTGTGGTGTTCAGGGCCCGTGGGAGATGGAGCGTTTCCCTGCTCTCCCAGGATTTCCAGCGCAGTGGGAAGTCGCCTGCGTGGTGGGAGGATGATGATTCTCCCCCACAGAGGGTTGATGATTCTCTGACACGTCATCTCAACCTTCCTCCTCCATCTCCTCCTTGCTGTCCGGGCCACACCTCCAAGTTCCTGAGAGTTCCAAGTTCCAACCAACTTCATCCTAACATTTCCTCTTATCCTTCCCCTTTGGAAGGGCCTCCACCTCAGATCTCCCGAAATCAACTCTTCCTTGAGTGAAATAAGCCAGGCAAAGCCAGGAAAAGTTCCCTCTCAGCAGGCAGGAGACTTTCTGAGCCCCAAAGCAGCGATCACAGCATGGGCAGGCAGCGCCATCTGTGAGAAACCGCCGCGGCACCAGCGAGTTCCGCTGTGCAGGGTCAGCTGGGCCAGCCTTCCGCGGCCTCAGGATGATTATTCCTCAGTGGGAAACGAAGCCATGGGAACTCTGAACAGCCTGGAAAGGTGGAAGAGCTGTTCCTGGAGGCAGAGCCTTCCCTCCAGGAGTTCCACCTCATGCACCTCCCCAGTGTGACTTTGCCAAAGAACTCGGCGGATTTTCCTCCTGCCCTTCTTCCAGGTCACACAAAGCTACAGGTTTGGACTTTCCGTGACTGAATTTACAATATTTGGATTAATTTTCATCTCCCCCCATCTTCCAAGTCCAAGCTCATCTCTCTGCCTGTGTCATCGCTGTCCAAAGACAAATGGGAATGGAGATGGAACATTTTCCACCTGGCAGCTGTGCCGGATCCCAGACAACAATCTCAAGGAGTATTTGCAACTTCTCCAGCTCTAATTGCCTTTCCCCCCTTTCTCCTTTATCTTGCTTGACCTTTTTGTGTCTAGTCTATTTATTTCTTTCGGTTCCACCCACACACGCCAAAAAGTTATGAAAAAACCCTGGAATTCTAATGAATTGCCTCCAAATCCAGCTTTTTTTTCATGTGCCATTTCGGGGATTTTCTTGGCAGTTTCACTCCAGGAATGATTAAATGTGTGTCCCCCCTCCATAAAATGGGATGTAGTAGAGCCCTTGTATCCATGGAACCTCTCGGAGCTCTTGCAGAGAGGTTGGCCGCTTCTCCTCAATTACAGCGAGCAAGAGTAATTAAACAATCAAACACAATTAGTGCACTAATTACTCCCAGGAACGTGGCCCATCTAATCGCCTTGCTGCTAATTACAAAGCCTGGAGTTCATTGAGCTAAAAGCCCCGGACCTGGGGAAGTGAAGGGGGGGACAATATGTTCCCTCTGACGCCGCCTTCCCTCGGATGCAATTTAATCTTTCACAGGATGTGATCCCAAGGTTGTTTTACAGCCACCACTCGGCTCCTCTTTTCAACCTGAATCACTCGTATTTTCAGTCCCACCAGCGAAACTTTTCTTAGCTCTTTCCATCTTTTAACAATTTGGGGTAAAACGTCGCTTCTGTTCATCCTCGGGATAGTTAGGCTTCAGAAAAACACAGGGATGGAATAAATACATTTTTGTATTTATTCACAAAATGTATTTACCAAAAATTATTTACCAATGCATTACTGGAATATCTAAGACACTTAATATTTGGCGTTAAGGGAATAAAAGTGAATTTAAAATTCACCGAGACCATGATATAGAAAAATACAATTTCTGCAAATTAATTGTCAGGCTGAGCAGGTGAAATATTCCAAGTTAGACATAATTCATGCCCATTTTACTCCGTGACTGTGGTGCAGGGACACCACTTTTCCTTCCTTTATATTACACTGAGTAGTCAAACCCGTGACCATGAACACCTCTGAATCAGCAGGAAAAGGGACACGGATGATCCAACAAATCATTCCAAGACCTATTCCCAAGTTTTCGCACAGCTTGCCATAGAGGTAACAAGGGCAGAAAGTCCAGGGGGATGTGGGAGATGAGAGTTTTGCTCAGATTGGGAATTTTGGAAGCCCCACAGACTGACCTCAGTGGCTGCAGAGCCCCCAGACAGCCCGGCTCCACACAGATGGGATAAGGAAACCAGGCGTGAGCACACAGAAATCCCGGGATTTTCCTGCTAATAAGAAGTAAAAAACCCCAGTTGCCGAGTTCCAGTGGCCGAGGGCAGGAGACAGGCTAAATTATTCCCTAAATAAATATTTCACTGGGGCAGCTGGAAGGGCTCCTCTTCCCAAGGCAGGGATGAGATTTCTGTGGATCACACGGGGCCTTCCTCCTCCTCACGAAACTCTCATGGCAAAAGGAGGAAGAGGAACACCCAGGGAAGGAATTTCAGGACAGGGAGGCTGTGGCTGCTGGTGCAGGGTTGGTGACAGCACTGGAAGAGGGCAGGGTGGTGACGTTCTCCGGGGGACAAGCAAAGTGAAGTCCCAAGGAACAGAGTCTATGCATGGAATTAAATTTTGCCCTGTGTGGAAACAGTGATTGGGATCATCCTGGACCATCTTTCCTACTTAAACTGAGCAAAAACTACCTAAAATGCCAGTTACTGGGAAAAAGGGGAAGAATATTGCAGCGTGAACAAATAAAATGCATCCAAAAGAATGCCAAAGAAACAAGGGGAATAAAAAAAAACCCAGAATATATTCCATGTTTATGACAAGAGCTGGAAAATTATCTAAACCGTAACCAAGACCTGAAACTCATCAAGAAAACACTTTTCTAGTCCATGTCTCAGCTTGGCAGGTACATAGGAACAACATTTTTAACAGAATGGGATGAGGTATTAAGGTTAGATTTTTATAATTATTTATTATTATTTATTATTATTTTTATTATTAAGAAAATGGGGACAACCTTGGGAGCAGGAGGATGCTCAGTATTTTTAAAGGATCAAAAGAACAGCCACCGAGCCCAAGGTCATCCTGGGTAAACCCCTGGAGCATTTTATTTTTGCTACAGCAACAAATATTTCAAGTAGTAAAAAAAATCACAAGGGAGGGTCACTGGGATGGTGGGGGAAATAAGTCTCCAAACAATCCCAGAGGGCAGGATTCTGTCTCTGGCTGTGAGACTGTTACAGGGAATAATTGGGGGGAGACCAAAGCAGAGCACCAGAGCTCCGAACCCTCCTGATTACAAAAATGAGTTCTACCCAATTAACCAAGCGTGCTCGGGCCAAATTAAACCCCAGCTTAGTGACATCTCCCAAATCTAATTGGTGAAAAGGGCGCCTCCAAAAGAATATTTTTTTTTTCCTTCCCCTGGGATTCTGCATTCAGTATCTCTGCGCCGAAAGTATTGATAAGAAACCCTCTGATTAGAGGCTGACGGGGGGGACATGAAAGAGGCAGTTTGTCCCTCCTGCGCCAAACTGTGCTTTAATAAAGCCAGGCATCAATCTGCACCATTGTGTGCCCGCTCTCCTGATGCCTCTCCGGCGGGATTTGTGACAGTTCCTCTGGGACATCACCTCGCACATTTGCCATGCTAGATTAGGCACCGAGCCGCCGCCGCGCCGCGTCCGCCCGCAACGAGCTTTGTGCCAACGTCACCTCCAGCAAATGAGGCTTTGTTGTGATCAACCCAGCCAAAATTTCGGCCTTCTCCCCTCTCTGAGGAGTGTTTTGACCCATCACTGATTGCGCCGTTATTATCCCTCGCCGCCCCCCAATTACGGGATATTAATGAATCCCGGTTTTCCCGATTCCCGCCGTATTTTTTCCCCCCAAATAATTTAATATGCACGTACACCGTGTGTCGTTTCTCCAGCCCTGGATGAGGCCATGGAAGGGCTCCCTTCCCCTGACAGTTCACCCAAAGTTCATCCCATTTTTTTATTTCCTGACCCGCGCGTGAATTCCCTTGGGCACAAGGCACCAAAAACCCAGGGAAGCCACAAAAGGAGAGGACTCTTAGGAGGACAACCCCTCTGCTTCTCACAGCTCCAAAGAGCACACCTCAAACCAGGCTGGATGGAGAAGATGCCACGGCAACCCTCAGGGAAATAATTTTGGGAATTGGGAATGGCTTGGCCAGTCCCAACCGTACAATTCCGACATCTCCGTAAAATCTAACGACCAACGACCCGAGCCTCGTACACGGATCCTTTAGATAAGTACCTCGTTCTCATTTTTGTCTTGACAAAGTAGCTGATGTTTGTGTGAACCCAAATTTATCTGAGTCGGTTTCCACATCAAAATAAATAAGAGTCTCGTGTTCTATTTTATTTTTTCTGCTGCCACACTTCGCCCCGTGAGGACTGTAACAGATTTTGTCGTAAATCTCTTCGCAGAAATTGTTATAATTAGTTAAATTTAAAGAGCAAAATTTCATCTGGTTTTGTATTTTCTATCCTGCGACACCAAATTCCAAATATTTCCTCCCAAAAGCTTTACTCAAAGCTAACCCGCTCCAGTTTTAATGTGTATTTTATTTGGTATAAATTAGAAAAGTTATTACATATCATTAAATATTATGAAATAAACCCAAATGAAAACTGACCAATTAATGTACTTTCAGCTGCCTGGTTAATCCATGGAGTAAATAAATCCTTAATTCATGAAGATTTTAATCTGTTTTTCCAGAAAAACAAAACCCAACAGAACCCAAAACAGACCCTCTCTCTGCTCCATAACAATTTCCAGTGTTATTTGAATTCCAAGGCAAATTTATCGCCACTCTTCCTCCCAGAAAAAGACATTGATTTCCTTAATTTTTACAACTTGATGATTAAAAAGCAGACTAATTAAAAGAAAACCCATCCCCAGTTCAATGGGAATCTATAAAACCCCATCCCCATTTTAGCCACTGCTCCCAGGATGGTTTCAAACTTCCACTGCCACAATGAGGGGTCTCAGTGGATATTCCTGAGATGGAAATTTTGGATTTCTCCCTGGTTTTTATCACATAAAAGTCCTGGAAAGCTGAGCAGTGCAGGTGCTTTCCCACAGAAAATTCTTTAGCCTTGTGCAGGAAGTCACTCCTTTTCGTTTATGTCATTACAATTTACAGATGGACAAAATGCTCTGAACATCCGAATTAATTTCAATTTTAGTTCTTTTTTTTTTCTGAAGCTATAATGAACAATTTTGCTGTTCCAAGTTCAGCTTGGAGGAAACAATTTATAAATTGCATTAACTGCAGAAAATTCTAGGAATAAAGCAGGGATATTGCACTCCCTCAGCACCCATTTCCTTGTATATTTAATTTTTCATTCAATTTTCACACAAGTCCTTTACCCTCCCTGCATTTCACTTGTAGATAAACACAATCCACTTTAATGTGTATTTATCACATAATGAAAAGTGTGGTAACAACACAATATTATAATGAAAAATCCTGTTATACTCCACAGTTAAACAGGAAAATCTCCCCGTGATCCAGAATTGTCTGCCAGCAGCTCAGAAAGCTGAGGCATAAATTTATTTTTAGTGAGAGTAAATAGACAATTTAATATTTATTTAACAAATAAATCAAGTTACTCAACAGTTCTGCCAGCAGAGAACCAGGTTCTCATCCTCATGGATTTCACCCAAAACCAAATATTTTTATTTTTCAGCAATGTCAGAAAAGGATTTTTTGTTGTTCTTTCTTTCTGTTATTTTGGCCTCAAACACTCACCCCCAGAAACACGCTCAAAGCACAAAAGCTTCTCCAAATGTGCCGCCTATGTGAAACAGAGCAGAGAGCACAACCTGGCCAGGCCAGAACATTCCAGAAAAGAAAAAAAAAAATCAAATTAAATCAGCCTAGATTAAAGTAGGATGGAAATTTTCTCCCTAAAGCCAACAGACTAACTAGAAAATGGGCTGGAAATTCAAAAAAATCCCACTGGTCCAAAGGATACGTGGCAACAGGTGTGATAAAAGGAATTCCAAATTATTTTCTGTGCCACTATTTTAATTAATTTTTTTTGTATGTGTCACTGAAGCCTCATGAAAAACATCAATCTGGTCAAGATTCCTTTAGGGAATGATGGCCTTTCCAAGGATATTACAGATTAAAAACTAGATTACTTGAAAATAGCAATGACCAGGCTCACCAACAGACAGAGATTTTTGGCACTGAAACACTGATTTAATTTCCGTGATGTCTAATTATGCAAATACCTCAAACTAATAAGGGAAGACAGATATTTAGGAAAAGAAATTTTCTTTTTTTTTCTGCGAACTCCAAGGACTGAGCACTTCCAGGGAGCTCAGGAGTGAGGACAGCATTAGTCATTATTGGAAATGAAGACCTGGAGTTGGCAGTGCCGGTGTGTCAGAGCTGTTTACAATGATTAAATACAAAAATATTATCATTTATTGTTATAGCTAAGCACGTGTCATTATAATTATCCTATTTTTTAATATCGTAATTCCTATTATATTATAAAATCAGAGAATCATGGAATGTTTGGGTTGGAAGGGACTTAAAATTCATCCCGTTCCACGGGCAGGGACACCTCCCACCATCCCAGGGCGCTCCAAACTCCATCCAAGCTGGCCTTGGACACTTTCAGGGGCAGCCACAACTTTTGGCTTTAAGTTGAGAGAGAGCAGGATTAGACGGGATTTGGGGAAAAAATCCTCCCCTGTGAGGGTGGTGAGGCTCTGGGCCGGGCTGCCCAGTGGAAGTCAGGAAGGTTTGCTGATATATTGCAAAATAAATGACTCCAAAACCACGTGGAAACCAAAAATTCCCAGGAGAAGATGATTCAGCTGCTCTGCTTTCTTTTAAATCTGCAGGAAAGCTCCTCCTGGCCCGAAATCCCAGCCCCATGAGTGGGAGAGGAGAATCCTCCTGCAAAGGCTGAGTGGGAGCAGCTCCCACAGGACACAGATCCTGCAGAAAAACCTGGAATCCCCCCAAAAAACTTACCCACAAACTCATAGTTGAGGCCACAGCTCGGAGCACCACAATTCCTGAATTATTTAATTTGAGCTCCCAAGCACTGGAGCCCAACCAGAGCAGCCCCAACACCTCCTTTGCCATCCAAGTGCCTCATCTTCTCCAAAAAAAAAACCCCTTCAAAAATGAAAAAGTGAATTTAAAATACATGTTTCTGTAGAGGACAGGGAACCAAAGAGCTCCAGAGCAGCAGGATTAGGTGAGCAGGACCAAGCCAGGATCTCCCTGAGCTCCTTCAAAGTCACTCAGCAGTGGGAGTAGCACCAGGAATTAATTTGGGAGCAGTTTCTCCCCTCTGCTCAGGTGTCTGCTCTTTCTCTGTTTACCAGAATCACCAAAAGCATTGCTCCGGGTCAATATGTCAGAGAAATAAATTTAAAAACCCAAAAACCAAACGAATAGAAGCTTGAACAGTTTGGTTTTGTGTTTGTAATTCTCCTCTGTTATTAACAGATGACCAGGAAAGGTCTCGTCCCTCCACAGGGAATTTGTTTCTTCCACACCAGCACACTTTAAATCCTAAAATTTCGCCCAGCCTGGCCATGAAAATTGTTTGCCTCAGAATAGAAAATGATCCACGATTTAAGTCTTTCCTTTATAGTCATTTTTTATTTTTTAGTAAATAATTATTTTAAAATATCAAAAAATAATAAAATAAAAAATGAAGTAAAATTTCAAGGCCGAGCTTGGAGCAACCTGGGATGGTGGAAGGTGCCTGTGGAATGGGATGAGCTTTAGGATCCTTTCCTAAATTTCTGGAAGGCAGCACATTGACCCCCTCATGGCCACAATTCCCTGATAAATCAGCAGGTCCCAGCCCAGCTGGAGGCACCACTCTGGGACATCAGGTGGATTTTCAGCCCCAACAGCTACGGAAGGGACAGAGCAAAACCCAGAACTTCCCCACCCTGGGCTTCCTCATCTCTGGCATCTTGATCAGAGCTAAGAAAAATTCATTTTTCATCTCGGAGCGGAAGGGAAGAAATTAAAAAATGTGTTGTACAACCTCATCCTGTTATGACAGACTCGCAGATATTTCACATTTTTTCGTTTATTATCAGGGGCTGGTTTGTGGAGCTCCAAGCCACGCTCTGTGCCAGAGATATGAGCTCATGGAGCTGGAGTTCTGACTCCCTGCCAGTGATACTAAAAGCAGCCAAAATGAGCTTCCTGTGCAAAACTGGGAACAAAAGAGCATTTTTTTCCCAAGGCTGCCCTGAGGGTTCGTAGGAACCTCCATGTCCAGCTCCAGGCACAGCTCCCATCTTATCACACCATCAGCTCCTGCACGCACGGAGCAGAAACCAGGGTGGGCTCTCGTGGGCTGATGTGTCTGTGTTTAAATCAGAGACACTCAGAGATCCTGCCACAAGCTGCAGCTCAGACATTCCCGACGAGGGGCTCGTTCCCCAAAACCTGGAGCACACGGGATGAGGTGGGAGATGGAGCCTCCAGCCACAGCTGGAGACACAACTGTGACCATGGAATGGTTTGGATCATCCCATCCCACACCTTCCTCTGTCCCAGATTATTCCATCCTGGCCTTGGGCACTGCCAGGGGTCCAGGGGCAGCCACAGCTGCTCTGGGAATTGCAGCCCAGGCAGGAATTCCCAATTCCCAATCTCCCATCCATTCCTGCCCTCTGGCAGTGGGATCCATTCCCTGTGTCCTGTCCCTGCAGCCCTTGTCCCCAGTCCCTCTGCAGCTCTCCTGGAGCCCCTTCAGGCCCTGCCAGGGGCTCTGAGCTCTGCCTGGAGCCTTCCCTTCTCCAGGGGAACATTCCCAGCTCTGCCTGGAGCCTTCCCTTCTCCAGGGGAACATTCCCAGCTCTCCCTGGAGCCTTCCCTTCTCCAGAGGAACATTCCCAGACTGACTCCAGAGGGGCTCCAGCTTTGGAGAAAGTCCATGGATTCCTCTGGACTCTCTCCAGCACGTTCTGATGTTGGGCCCAGAGCTGGATGGAGGCAGCTCTGCAGGTGGGGTGCCACCTGAGGGATAATCCAAATTCTCACCTCATTATCCCCAGGACTGGCCACGGAAAGTTCCACCCATGAAGGGTTGGACTCAGATTTCTCTCTCCCCACCAGCAGCCAAAGCCCTGGTGATGGTGATGTTTCCTTTCAGTGCTTAATTTTACACACCTGAGACCCAAAACAAATTCAGGAAGTACTGTATTATCCCATGGGGTGAGCTGCAGGGATTTTGGATTTGAAAAGAACAAGCAGATATTAAATTCTTACCCCAAACCCTTAAAAATAAGGTGAAAAATCCAACCAATGAGCAGAACTCAGACAGACCCAGGAGCATTGGCCCTGCCAGACCCTGCTGACAGCTGCTGGAAGCTCATGGATTCTTTTCAGGACAGATCACCTTGAAAATAATCCTCCCTCCAGAAAGCTTCTGATGCCCAGCAACATCAACTGTGCTCAGAGAAATGTGGGAAGGACAGCGAGGAAAAATTTCCTTGGAAAAGCAATGATAATCTGAATTATGGGATGGTTTGGATGGAGGAGAATTCTCTAATTCCAACCCTCCCCCCTGGATGTTGATCAGAAAGAAAAATTGAAGGTAAACACTGACACCGATGACCACAATTGATTATCAGGAATTTTGAACCAAACAGGACAAAACTAAACTCAGTGGTTTGGAGCTGCTCCTGTTTCCTGAAGATGCAGGATGCAAACCAGCAGGGAGCTGTGGGATCAGCCTCAGGAACGAGCCCCTTCACTCTCAAATCCACCAAAATGTCCTTGGCACCACGAATACCAGAGTGAATTTGGATGTGCAGTGCACACTTTTCATTTTTCCATCACCGGAGAGTTGAGGAAACACCAGAGTCCTCCCTGCCTCTGAGGAAAGCCACGTTTTACTGCAAGTTTCCACGTTTTTAAAAAGAAATTACAGGTAAAGTGTGTGCTAAAGCCCTCCCCAGAACCTGTCCCGTTGGGTAATAAAAGCTCAGTTCCTCTCCTTGACTCTGAGCCAAGGATCCATGGGGAAGATGCTCCAGGATCCACAAAACCCTGTGGAAATCTCACACATATAAAGATGTGCCAAAATATTTTGTCCCAAGAAACTTCTCCATTCACAAAAACCACACAAAAACGTTGCTGCAAGACATAAAAAAACCCTTCCTGCAGAGGTTTTGGATGTTTCATCTTCCCATAAAACATCCTGTGGACTGATCCTGGATACAAGATCAATACCCTGGGATTGAGACTGGAATTGGAATTATCCCAGCAACACGTGTGGTTACAACGTTGCTCCTGATTTTGGGACCTCAATATAATTTTCATGTGGCATCACATGATTCCCTTCATGTTTTTGGCAGCCAAGCCAGGAAAATCCCCTTCCCAAAAACTCCCTCCCAGCCAAGGAATTCAAAGGAAAACGGGAAAAAGAAGTGACAGACGCCCAGAGCTGCACACCTTGCACAATTTGGTGCAGGGCCCAAAGCACCCAACCTGTCCTAATCACCTTGAGCTCATTAATTTACAAAGCTTTGGCCCAACTCTCGGGGCTGGCAGATGATCAAGCTCTTAGTGGATGCGATTCCAACTAATCCACTAAAAGGCATTTAATTCCAGCGAGGAAATCAGGACTTTTCAATTATTACAAGTGCTAAAAAGTTTTACTGCCGCCAGGCTTTCAAGGTGAGGGGAGAAACAACCCCCAGCTCCATCCACGGGGGTCTCCCACCTCAAATCCCACCTCAAATCCCACCTCATGGTTCCCCCAGTCCCCTTTCACTGGAGACAAGGAAAAAAAAGCCACTGGATCCAGCCTGTGGTGTTCCTTTTCCACCCTTCAGATCCCATTTCCAGCATGGTTTCCTAGGGAAAAGAGGATTTTTTTTTTGTCGAGTTACACAACTTCTCCCTTGGATCCATCAGGGAGTTTGGCCAGGCTGGAAAGGAAGGGAAGGTTGGGAATTTAATGGACATTCCATGATGGGAACATCCTCCAGCTTCCTCAGCCAAAAAAACCCCTGCACTCCCATCAGTACCCCACTAGACACCAAAAAACCCAACCCCGAAAATGCCAAAATCCAGCACAGAAAGGAAGAGATAAAACTTTTAAGTGTCCCAACTGTGGAAAAAAAACGAATTATAAATGAGGATAAGACCCAAAGTTGTAAAAAGCAGCGTCCTCAGACATGGGGCTCGTGGTGTCCTTGGAGCCAGGAATGTCGCTGGGAATTTGCTCTTAAATTGGGTCATGCTCAAGATTTTTATTTTGCTGAAAAGCCAAGGACTTGTTGTCCGAACACCAAACCAAACAACAGCAAATGTCACTTCCAGATGAAATATTTTACTGTATATAAAACTCAAAGCAGGTAAATATGAATTCATTTAACAACACATCTTTGTGTTGCCTCAATTCAAATTTGCTCCAGAAAGCAATTCCACAAAAAAAAACAAAAACAAAAACAAAAACAAAAACAAAACCAACCAAAACAACACTCCCTAAGACAAAAACCACTGAAAAAACACCTCTTTTCCCACTTGAATATTAGATCTAAAACCTGTTTAAAATCTCTGTTATCTGGGAGAAAAAAAAAAAAAGAAAATGGTGATATTAATTTTTTAAAATATTGTGAAATGCCCCAAAGATGTTTTGTGACCTATTAAATGTCTAAACAGTGCATGGCTTGGGTAGATACAATCTGAAAATAACTTCCATAATGAAACTGCAGCTGAAAAAACAACTTTTAAAACCTTCTCAATCCCTGAAGGCCACCTGACCAATACAGAGACCTTTGTATTTCTGTACAGGCTTTATAGTTAAATAAAATACATGATTTAGATGGATAAAATAGATATTTTAGATGGATTCAATAGATGGTTTAGATGGAGGAAATAGATATTTTAGATGGATGAAATAGATATTTTAGATGGATAAAGCAGATATTTTAGATGGATAAAATAGGTATTTTAGATGGATAAAATAGGTATTTTAGATGGATGAAATAGGTATTTTAGATGGATGAAACAGATATTTTAGATGGACAAAGTAGATATTTTAGATGGATAAAATAGATATTTTAGATGGATAAAGTAGACATTTTAGATGAATAAAATAGATCTTTCAGGTGGATAAAGCAGGTATTTTGGATGCACTTTTTGTTCATTTCTCTCTGGATGGACACGCGCTCCTCACCCAGCAGAGACAGGAGGTAAAATGAGGACGACAAGGCCGCTCCACCTTCCCTTGCCACGTGAGGAATCCCCAAACTTTCCACTCCCCACAAACCTCTCCTCATCCCCTCCTCCTCCACGGACACCCCGAAAACCTCTTATCCACCAAATAACCTCCTTGAAAACAACAACAACAAAAAAAAAATCCCAGCGGGTATCCCAAGGGTCCACCCTGGATATTCATGGATGGATCCCAAGCCCGCGCTCACCCGCTCCTCCGGCGCCGCCCTCGCCGGCCCCTTGGATCCTCCTGGAGAGGGCTGGAAGCTCCTTAAGAGCATGAAGACATCTCAAGAGATATTAACTCTTAATATCTGCAGACTGGCATCTGCTGCCCCCGGCAGTTTAGCCCCAAATGTACGTCTGGGAAAGAGGAGAGCCCTAAAAGCAGGCGGGATTTCCATGAGATCCAGCCCTGCACTGGTTTGCCTTTAGAATCTTGTTATGTGAAGGTGAGAATCCCAGGAAAACAAGCTGCCTTTGGTGAAATATTGGAGGTTGGGGAAAGGCTGGTGGTGCACGAAACAACGAGCTCGGTAGAAAATAAAAGGTGCAAAAAATAAACTCAACCCTATTAAGTATTTAAATGCCCATAAAACCACAACAGATTAGCCTAAATTCATATTTAAAAACCCCACAGTAATATGTTAAAAAAAATCTAAGAAAAAAAATATCTAAAAGTTCAAACGGTCCATTTTATTTCATATATTTGGATTCACCTCAAGCCTTACGTGGGGACGCTCTGACAAATATCATTTACACAACTACACAAATCGACCCTAAACAAACTGCACGTGCACAGCCCCTATTAAATCAATATTTGGGATGTGGGATTGAAGTGCTGCCTCTTGGGATCGTGGCCAGGAAAGCCCCAGGAGACCCCATGACCTGAGCAGCAGATGCACACAGCGAGGTCTGGAGATGCTGCTGTCCCATCAAGGGCTCCCATTCTTCTGGGGACAAGAGCCATTGTTCCCCGTCCCACCAGGGCTCTTTGGGAACACTGCTGATGCACATCTGCCCAAATTTATCTTATTAACAAATCCAGTAAGTATTTTTAAAGTGGTGTTTTGTTTTTTTTGGTCTTTTTTTTTTTGTTTTGTTTTTTTTAAGTGTTTTATTCAATTCCTCAGAAATAACATCTGGAGAGTAACCTGATGGAACTTGCTTCATTTGTTCAAAAAGTTGTGTTTGTTGATGTGGAGCAACAAATAAATTAAAATCTGAAGGAGCTGGCAAAGAGAAATCCAGGAGTTTTAAATTATGAATATTTTGGTTTTCTTGTCCTTCTCCTTCCTCCCAACCTCATTTTCAGGTGACTCTGTGGCCCTCTCTCCCAGACACACAATATTGACACTAAAAATCCATCCTACAGGTGATTAATCTCCAAAAATGAGCTTGTCAAGCTCTTCCTCCCACCAGCCAGACCCAAAAATTCCCAATTTCCTTAACAGGAGCGTGAATTTTGTGGCACCATGAGCTGAAACCACCCCAGCTGCACTCCAGGAGCAGAGCTGGAAAACACTGGACTCACCCTGCGAGGTGATTCCAGCTGGGAATCTCTGCCTGGATAAAGGAATGATGACAGTGAAAGGGAACAGGGGCTGAAGGTAAAAAAATTTCCAATTATTTAGGGAGGAGAACAAAATCAGTAAGTCAATTAATGAATTAATAAGGACAAAGAGCAGCAGTTCAAGAAATTCCCTGAGAAAAGATATTTTGGAGGACTTTTTTTTTTTTAATTGCCCCAGGGCACTTAAAATCCCACATTTAATAAGCTCAAAATTAGGCAAGATTAAGAGTGTGCAGCCTTCAGCATTTCTGGATATAAACCAGGAGGAAAACACTCTCCTTCCATGACTCCCACTTTGCCAGAGTCATTTTATTCCCTGCCCTTCAAACCAATCCTGAATCCAAATAATTTCTTCTGCTAATCTGGATTTATAATTATTTTTTTTTTTTTGTAAATTTTAGCACTGCACATCCCTTATCAGGGCAACCCCCACCTGGGGACAAACCTCAGGAATTCTGCAACCTCTGCCCCGATGCTGAAATATTTCCCTTCCCATTTTTCCAGCCAAATCCCTGCGGTTTCCACAGGGATCATCCCACAGCGAGTCGGGCACCTGCCTGAGAGCTGTAATTCGTCTGCACAGCAGCTCAGGAGATGAAAGCAGAGACACACAAAAGCTCAGGCTTGACTGAGAGGAAATAACTGCAGGCAGAATTCCCTGAGAGCAATTGGTGTAATTCTATTAAAGGCACTTGTAGGGGAACAGAATGGAAAAAAACCCAAAAAAACCCTAAAATTTAAATAGAACACACTAAGATTTGATAAAATACAGGAATAATTGGCATTAAACGAATAAAAGACATAAAAGGAAAACGTGATCCAATTTTAATTGTAGTGGAGGCAATTCCTCTCATCTTTTCCTATCATATTTAGCAGTTTGGACAGAATATTTAGCAACTTATTTAGAATATTTCGCAATTTATGTAGAATATTTAGCAGTTCATATAGAATATTTAGCGGTTTATATAGAATATTCAGCAGTTTATGTAGAATATTTAGCAGTTAATATAGAATAGCAGTTAATATAGAATATTTAACAGTTAATATAGAATATTTAGCAGTTAATATAGAGTATTTCACGGTTTATATAGAATATTTAGCAGTTAATATAGAGTATTTAGCAGTTCATATAGAATATTTAGTGGTTTATGTAGACTATTTAGCAATTTATATAGAATATTTCGCAGTCAATATAGAATATTTAGCGACTGCTATAAAATCAGGGAGCCCCTGGAAGAGCTCACTCAGGAATACACACCGGTGGAGCAGCAGGAGGGATATTTTACGGCATCATCCCAAATCCATCCCAACTCTGAGGCTCCCACGCAGGATTTCCCGAGTTTTCCAGCGAAGCCAAGCCCTGGGAGGAGGCACAGCTGAGTGCATCTGCAGCATCCCTTGGGAGACAGCCCCAGTCTTAACTCCCTGCCCTGGCACTGCTGGCAGCCCGATAAATGGGAATATTGTGGATTCACAGGGAATCACTGGAGAAGGGGCTGAGCTGGGATCACGTAGGCACAACTGGGCAATGAACAAACGGCCGTTTATATTGACTTTTCTCCCCGTTTTGACACGTGCCAAGGGATAAGCCGTGGGTTTATTGGGTGTGCAGATGTCCAAAATAGATATTTATGGGGGTGAACAATTATTTATTGTTGGTGGTGGAAGGAGTCCTGCCTCCAGACACACGTTTCTCCTTGGGAACGCCATAAAATTTCCACAGCAGGTTTATAAAAACTCAGCCAAGTGGACAGGGGAGAGCCCAAATAGCGGCCCTGATGGAAAACCACGATTATTTCTGGGAACATATGGCCACGGAGGGATAAGGACTCTGCTCCTCTCTGAGTAGGTCACACCACAACACAAAGAACACAGAAAACTCACCGGGGTCTAGGACAGGAAAAAAAAAAAGAGGAATTATTCACTTTGTAGGGGAAAAAAGCTGGATTTCCAGCAAGCTTGGTCGTTCAAACTAGAAAAAAAAATAAATCATGGAATTCAAAACAATTTTTAAAAAGCGGTGTCGTAATCATGGGTTTTATTTGTGCTTTTGCTCCTCCTCTCCCATTACACCACAAGGAGGGATTGTGTGAGGTAAAAAATCTCTCCAGGCTGGCAAAGAGCCACCAGAAATCCTACCTTGCCACCTCCTCTTTGTGTTCCCACCAAGCCAAGATCTCTTTCCAAAGGCAGATCCCAATCAGCAGCCCAGACACGGCACCTTTCACCCAGGGCCCACGTCAGCCGCCCCAGGGCTGAAATAACAGTTTGTTTTCGAGCTAAATGAGTTCATTTTCACTAAATAGGTCTGGCTGAGTGAGTTTTGTGGAGCCAGACCAGCAGCAGCACCAGCAGACACTTCCAGCTCTCCCCAGAGCTCTCCACGGCCGAGCTCAGCCCTTGGATCGCTTGACCCCGAGGACTCGCCCTGCCCGTTCCAACACATCAATCTGATGGACATGAGGGGAACGTGGGGCAGGAAAAGGAGGGGGGTCAGAACTTCCCACCCTCAGGTCCTAAAAATCACCTTGAGGGACGTGCAGCATTTCCTCTTGGTGCTCCTTAAATCCCTTTATTCACCCAGGCCGTGAGAAACCGCCTTGATCAACACATCTCGGGATGCAACTTGGGTTTCCATTGGAAAACCCCGACCCTGCTGACGAGCAGAGAGCTGGGAGCCAATAATCAATTCAATTTCCAAGCTCTGTTGTAACTTATCCTTCACTTTTACACCAGAGAGTGGCGGGAAATCAGCCCGGAGATCAGACACGCGAGCGCCAAATAATGAAACCGGCGGATCGCTGACGCATAAATAAAGTTTTAGATTTACAGGGAACAAGTGTCCCACTGTAACACGGCCAGCAGGACTTTTCAGGTGGCTTTTTTATTGTCAGCATTGGCCTAAAAATAAAGAAAAAAAAAAGTTCCATTGGGAATGGGAAGGGTTGGGTTGCCTCCCTTGGCACCTCCTGGGGCTGAAGGGCGGCAGTGGGGGTGGACCCGAGGGCAAAGCTTGGTTAAACCCCGTCCTTGGTGTTTGCAAAACTAACGAGTGGACGTTGGGAATCATTTTATCCCAGCAGTCCTAATGAGCTAAATCATTTGGGGATCATTTGTCCCGGTGAGGATTTGTCTCCAGCTCGTTCCGCCGCCGGGAAAACGAGGATCTGGCGGAGACACTTCATCCCTACGCTCTGTCCCTCACAGAGCTGGGCCCTGCGAGCTCAGCACTGACCACCATCGAGCAAAAATAGAAAATATTTGTGTTTTCCTGTGCTGCTGCCAGCCCTGGCTGCAGAGGGAACGGCACCACGGAGTTTCCACAGCAGGAAAATAACGCAGAGCTCTGAAATCCGCACAATTCCACAAGGCTGGAGTGGGAATGTGGAGCCCCCCTGACCTCCTGACACCACCAGAGCCAGCTCTGAGCCAGCCAGGTCCTCCCATCTCGGTGCAAAACGAGCAATAAAAGCAGAGAAAAATCCAGCTGAGGTTGTTGTGAGGGTGTGCCAATGGTCACGCCGGGGATTTCCACCCTCTTCCCACTGGGATCTCTGTGGGTTACAGCGATTCCCACAGAACAAACTCTCTGAAGGAACAGAATAATTATTTTTTTATATAGAAAATACATTTATCGTGCTGGTTCTGCCCACTGGAAATTCCCAATCCATCAGCCCGGCAGCTGGTGTGGCATGAAAATGAATCTTGGAGTGATTTTAAAAAAAAAATGAACCACAGCCTGGGCTCCTGACACTGGAAAAAATAATAAACCAATGTGGATTACAAATGATGGATATTCCTGCAGGGATTCCCACAGCCTGGGCAGGTTTTCATCCCTGCCTCTGTCCATTGCCAAGGGAAAATTCCCAAAATATAGGAGAAATTATGGTATAGAAATAAATGATATAGTAATTATGATATAGATACAGAAAATAATTATCCTGCTCATTGTATTGGAGCATGATGTTTAGGAACAGAATTTAATAATTACTAAGGAAATGGTAATATTCCCTCTATTTCAGCAGTAAAGAGCACAAACACTGGCTACGACTGGAAATACAATTATTTTTCTATGAAATTAATTCAATTTTTAATTTATTTTAATTCAGAACTAGGCTGGACGGTGCTTGGAGCAACCAGTGGAAGGCGTCCCTGCCCACGGCAGGGATTGGAACAGGAAGAGCTTTAAGATCCCTCCCAACTCAAAATATTCCAGGATTTTTTTTTTAGAGAGCAGCATATTTTAATTAACAGGGAAGAAGAGCAGGAAGCAGCACCGCGATTCTCTTTCCCTCCCAACAAATATAATTATTCCCTTCGCTTTCATTGAGAAAACAACCCTCGAAGAGCCCCGTTTCCATAAGGAGGCTCTCGGGAAAATGAATAAAAATGAAAGCCGATGATAATCGCGCTGCCAGGCTCCTGCCAAACCCCAGAGCCCCGCTGGGGAGCGGCGCAGCACCAGCCCCGGCAGCGCCTGTGACCAAAAACACCCGGGCACCTCTCTCCTGTGGCTGTGAGCCCCCAAAAAACAGGGAATTTTGGGGGAAAAAAAAAGGTGTTTGGTTCCAAACACTGGGGTGCTCCTGGAAAATTCCTCCAGCTCCTCCTGGGGCTCATCCCGCCGCCAACGCGGGGCTGGTTCTGCTCCCGGAGAGGAGCGAGGGGTCCCCAAATAAATCCAGCTGGGATCGCCGAACCGAGGGAAAAGGGAAAAGGGACATTTTCCCTTTAACCAGACACAGACACGGGTTTGTTTTGCCAAGCACGTGTCGACCCGAGTGGCTTCCCGACTGAAAAATAAATCGCTTTTTTTCGCTGTAACAATAGCGAAAACAATGGGGAAAACAATAGGGAAAACAACAGGGAAAAGGGGTGGAAAGAAGGGATTTGGGTGTTTACACAGAGACAGGGACGTACCTTTGCCGCACGGATTTTCCAGCCGCTGGCTCAGGGATTTTCCATCGCTCCCTCGGCGGCTGGGGCAGCCCAGGGGCCGGGAATGAGAGATCCTGGAATGTGGGATCTGGGAATGCGGGATCTGGGAATGCGGGATCCGGGAATGTGGGATCTGGGAATTCTGGAGCTGGGAATTTGGGAGGCGGGAATGAGAGATCCGGGAATGAGATTCGGGAATGTGGGACCCGAGAATGAGAGATCCAGGAATGCGGGTCCAGGGATGCGGGAGCCGGGAATGTTTGATCCAGGAATGTCTGATCCAGGAATGTCTGATCCAGGGATGTTTGATCCAGGGATGTTTGATCCAGGGATGTTTGATCCAGGGATGCGGGATCCAGGGGTGTCTGATCCAGGGATGTCTGATCCAGGGATGCAGGAGCAGGCTGGGCTCGTCTCCGTGCCGGGAGCTCATGGAGCAGCAGCGGCCGCTCCTCCCGGCGGGGAAGGCGAGATTAGGATCTCCGGGCAGCGAATTGTGCTGAGCCCCAGCTTCCCTCGGTGCTCCATTCAAAAGGAGAAGCCGCCTTATTCCGGGCTGCTACGGACAGATCAAACACCCAGCGGGTTATCCTGCTCCTCTTTGTTCCAGCAGAGGGGAAAAAATAAAATTTAAAAATGTATGGATAGCTCCGGACGAGTTCCAAAGCGCAGGGAATCCTCAGCCGGCAAGGAGAGGAATCCAGCGAGCCACAAGCGAAGCTCCAACATTCCAGGCGGTGGGATTTTACCTTATTCCCCTTGTTCTGCTCATGCCGGGCCGGTGCTGCTCTTCCCGAGGGTCCTGCTCCAGCCGGGAGCGTCTCTGAGCTTCACCCGAGGAAAACTCCGAGGCTGCCGGGTTTCATCTCCTGCCAGCTTCCAGCGGCGTTGTTATCTCCTCTCCTCCTCGCAGGTTTTAAGGACGGTAATGAGGTTTTATCATCACGCTGCGTCTGGGCAGGATGAGCTCAAAAGAAAAACAAAAAAAATCCCCCTCTTGCGCGTATTTCCAGACCGTGACATCACATCCCAGCTCGGTGAAAAAAGCTTTGGGATAACGGGAGGTGTCCCCTCCCCGAGAATTCCGGGATAAAACCTTGAAGGGTATGGGTTTGTACACACAGGCACCACCTCGTTCATTTCGGGACGTTAATTAGTCATGCAGGAAGTATTCAAAGCAGAGAGTATTCAAAACAGCCTCAGCACCGATTCATAAAATACCCCATTACTATGAAATCAGCGGTGCCTGGCAGCTGAGAGCTGCTCAGAGGAGCAGGAATGCTCTTGGGAGAAGCCCCAGCACCTCTCTCCCAGTGCCATCCTCGCTCCCAGCACACAAATCAGGGGCTCCACCGGTTTTTCCTGCTCCCTGCTGCTCCTGCTTCCTCTCCTGATGCTCCTGGGAAGAGCATCTCCAAGATGGAACCTCCCTCAGACAGGTCTGGGGCGCTCCTGACCTCTGGGGTTTGAGCTCGGCCACGTTCCCTCCTCTGCATAATTCTATTTATCATCCCCAAAAATATCCTGAGCTGGAAGGGATCCACGAGGATCATCCAGTGCAAGCCCTGGCCCTGCACAGGACACCCCAAAAATCCTTCCTGAGAGAATTGTCCAAACGTTCCTGGAGCTCTGGCAGCCTTGGGGCTTTGCCCATTCCTGTTCCAGTGCCCCACAGCCCTCTGCAGGAGGAACCTTCTCCCAAAATTTGCTCAGTTCAAAACATTGAAACAGAACATTAAAACAAAACATTGAAAAAAAAAGAACTGAAAAAAAGAATTGAAACAGAATGTTGAAACAAAACATTGTTCGCTCCCTGAAAAAGCTGCAAAGTCCATCCCAAATCTGGAATTTATCACTTATTTTTTACCTACACGGCATCTTGGAGGTGTCCACGTTTTCCTCTTAGGGTTACTAAAGCATAAATATTAAAATTTAAAAAAATTCCTTGGGGTTCTGCATGAAAAACACTGTAGAACTGAGCCCTGAGCCAGGGTCAAGGACAAACCTCCTCAGACCACTGTGTCCAAAAATTCAGAGTAAGGCTGCAGGAGGACTGGAAAAAAATGACAGGAAGGAGGCCTAGAAGAATAAAGAATGAATATAAAATAAAATTAATAAAGATAAAATGAACGACATGAATGAAATTAATAAAATGACAATGAATGGAGAGGTTTGGGAAGACCTTGAAGGGAATAAAGGAACAGATCCCTGGGAATAAAGGAACAGATCCCTGGGAATAAAGGAACAGATCCCTGGGAATAAAGGAACGGATCCCTGGGAATAAAGGAACGGATCCCTGGTAATAAAGGAACAAATCCCTGGGAATAAAGGAACAGATCCCTGGGAATAAAGGAACAGATCCCTGGGAATAAAGGAACGGATCCCTGGGAATAAAGGAACAGATCCCTGGGAATAAAGGAACGGATCCCTGGGAATAAAGGAACGGATCCCTGGGAATAAAGGAACAAATCCCTGTGTGGAATGATCCCTGTCCTTGCCCTGCTGCAGGAGCAGGGCTGGGCTGGTCCTGGACCCTGAAGTGCTCGGGCAGGAGATTGGAGAGGCAGATTTGGGGTGTCGGGACTGAGTCAGGGCTGGGTGTGGAGGCCAGAGCTCAGTGCTGAGCAGGCACTGGGATGGAGAGGGCAGGAGCTGGAATTCCCTGTGGGAAAGAAGCTGTGGCAGCCCCAGAACGAGACAGGGCATTGCTTGGGCCCAGAATTCCACAATCCAGGCTGGTTTGGGTTGGAAGAGACCTTAAAGCTCATCCCATTCCATGTGCAGATAATATACGTAAGCACAACATGTAGATAAACACAAGATATAGGATGGATTATGTGTAATATTTAAACAAGTAGATAAATATAAGACGTATTTTACATCTAAGATCATAAAAAAACCCCTATAATAGGTAGAAAAAAGATAATATATAAATACAATAATATATAAATACATACAATATATGTAAGCAAACCATGTAGCTAAACACAAGATATAAAATGGATTATATGTAATATTTAAACAAGTAGATAAATATAAGACATCTTTTACATCTAAGATCATAAAAAAAAACCCTATAATAGGTAGAAAAAAGATTATATATAAATACAATATAATATATAAATACAATAATATATAAATACATATAATATATGTAAGCACAACATGTAGATAAACACAAGATATAGAATGGATTATATGTAATATTTAAACAAGTAGATAAATATAAGACATCTTTTGCATCTAAGATCATTTAAAAAACCCCTATAATAGGTAGAAAAAAGATAATATATAAATACAATATATAAATACATATAATATATGAAAGCACAACATGTAGATAAACACAAGACAGGATGGATTATATGTAATATTTACACAAGTAGATAAATATAAGACATCTTTTACATCTAAGATCATTAAAAAAACCCCTATAATAGGTAGAAAAAAGATAATACATAAATACAAAATGTATATAAATACAATCTGTATATAAATACAACATGTATATAAATACAATGGACACCTCCCACCATCCCAGGCTGCTCCAGCCTGGCCTTGGACACTTCCAGGGATCCAGGGACAGCCACAGCTCTCACAGGGAAGAATTCCTTCCTACAATCCAGTTTAATCTCCCCTCTTTTGGTGAGAGGAAGCAGCTCCCTGGATTTTATCAGGTGGCAGCTGTGGAAGTGGCTGAGGCCCAGCAAATATTCAGAGGGAGGAGGCGGCCGACCTCATCCCAAAAATAGATGTGTGGAGCAAAGAAATCTCCTTTTGGAGACTGGAAGAGCAGAAGAGACCCTGAGCATTGCTAACAGAGGGTGGGCACCCTCCTGGCTCAGCTCAAATCACCCTCCACACCCAAACCCATCACCTGACACAGGGGATTTAACCACTCATTTCCAGATTTATCCCCGCAGAAATTCCCAGATTTATCCAGATCCAGCTCAAATCACCCTCCACACCCAAACCCCTCACCTGACACAGGGGATTTAACAACACACCCTCATCATTCCCAGATTTATCCCACAGAAATTCCCAGATTTATCCAGATCCAGCCCAAATCACCCTCCACACCCAAACCCATCACCTGACACGGGGGATTTAATGACACACCCTCATCATTTCCAGATTTATCCCCGGAGAAATTCCCAGATTTATCCAGATCCAGCTCAAATCACCCTCCACATCCAAACCCATCACCTGAAACGGGGCATTTAATGACACACCCTCATCATTCCCAGATTTATCCCTGCAGAAATTCCCACAATTATCCAGATCCAGCTCAAATCACCCTCCACACCCAAACCCAACACCTGACACAAGGGATTTAATGACACACCCTCATCATTTCCAGATTTATCCCACAGAAATTCCCAGATTTATCCAGATCCAGCTCAAATCACCCTCCACACCCAAACCCCTCACCTGACACGAGGCATTTAACAACACACCCTCATCATTCCCAGATTTATCCCACAGAAATTCCCAGATTTATCCAGATCCCACGAACAGAACAGAACAGAACAATCTGCCTGCTGCTCTCAGTGCTCATGGATCCTCCCGAGGGATCAGTGACAACAAACCCAGGAGCAGAGAGGCTCTGAGATGAAAAGTTTGACCGGAATCAAGAAATCCCAGCCCCAGAAAATCAGGATTAGAAGGGCTGTAAACCTTGGGGAAGGCCACAAAAGCTTTGTGCTCCTGCAGGGGGGATTAGGAGGTCGCAGTGTCTCCTTGAGCAGGGGTTTAGATGAATCAGCTCCTTCCAGCAGGATCCTCAGGGGTGAAGCCTTCCCTGAAGCCTGTGTGATCCCCAACCTTTGTGCGGAACCCCATCGTGAGGATCACTCCTAAAACCACCTCAGTCACCAAATAAACTCGGCCGCCTTTTAAGGATTAAAGGAGTTCTTGATGTCAAGCATTGGAAAAAAAAATAAAATTAAAAACTGGGTGATTCTTTGGGAAAGATTATTTTTTTTCTCCCAGGAGGTGAGTCTGAGCCCTGATTTGGGGGGATTTGGGGCAGCATCCAGCAGAAGAACTCCAGTGGGTGCTGGGGTGCCTCCAGCCAAACTGGGAAATCCTGGAGCGTCAAAAGCCACTTATTCACAGCAATTATTGACTCATTAATCTAAAATACGACATGGAAGAGTTCGTGCTCGGAGAGGGCAACTTGAGCTCTGCTGAGGACAAACCCTGGGCTTGTCCTTCAGCTGAGGGACATCTGCAGGACAAATCCTGGGTTTGTCCTTCAGCTGAGGGACATGTGCTCCCTCAGGGATGGGCTGGGGTGCCTTTGGGCACTCAGCAAAAAGAGATTTTCATTTTCACACCTCTTCAGACGCTCCCCAATCGGCCAGGAATGAGCCCCAGCAGTGTCCCACAGCTCTCAATGGCTTTGATTCATCTCTGGCTCATGAATGCTCAGCTCATGGCTCAGGGAGATGAAAGATGAAATTATTATTTTTTTTTTAGTACAATCAGCTGCTGGAAAGGATTCCTCAAATTCCCCATGAACACTGGGCAAAGAGCTAAACTGGGACTGTAATAATTTCATTCTCTGTGCTCACCAGACTTAGCCCAGTCTAGCACAAAGCTGGGCTTTATCTGTGTCTCAGGTCATTAAATCTGCTGTTAAATATAACTTATTATTGCTATTTATAGCTCTCCACTACCACCATCAAATAAAACACGTCTGGCTAAATGACATTTTGCTGTATCTTTTTTTTTTTTTTTTTTCCTTAAAGCCTTCTGGTGGTTTTAATCCTATTTAAACCTTTGCTGAAGCAAAGAGCACCCAGCATTTGGCGTTTCTGGCAAAAAAACAGTTTGGTTATTGCAGGTAATCCCCAAAGTGGGATTAATTCTCTATAAACTTTTGGATTTAGACCAAGATTTTGGAGAACTTTGGGCTGGTAGAATTGGGGCTGGGTGTTGGAGCAGCCCTGAGGAGAAGGATTTGGTGGATGAGAGGATGGGTATGACCTGGCCCTGTGTGCTGGAATCCCAGAAATCCCAGAGCTACATCCCGAGATTTTCCAGACTATCACCCCCCTGGTGTCCCCTAATTCCTCCAGACCTCAGGAATTGAGGAGTTCGTGTGCTGACCCCAGGGAGCATCACCACGACCCACCAGAGCCACAGAGAAAGAGCCCAAAAATCGACACCAAAACATTAAAAACTACATCCAAGACACCACCAAAATATTGAGTTTGGACACTTGGAGCTCAAAATCCGCCACCAAAATCCCACCCAGCGAAGTCCCTTGGGAGAAGATTCCATGACAAGACCCTTTTGGAGGTGAATCCCAAACGTTTGGTGTTTCACAGGGACATTTGAAAGGTGGGGTTGAGGTTCCTGCATGCCCGGACACTCCTGGGTTTCACCCGGAATTAGTGACATAATTAACAGCGGTTAATAACCTCCAGCAGATACTCAGAGCCACGAGGAGCAGTCTGAGGACTGAATTTTCCAGTCCTGCGGAAGGAATAAAAGGAAAAACCCGTGGTGTTGCTGGTCTCCAGCGTTTGATTACTTTCCCAGCAGTAAAACTGGGAACACGTCGTTAAATCCCAGCATTGAAGGGAGAACGGGATAAACTGGGAATTCCTGTCTCCCTCATTTCACTCCAGGCTTCCTGGTTTAGGAATCATTTGAACGGAGGGAAAAAAAAAAAAAAATAATCTGATCGTTATGAATTCTTATTCCATCCAGTTTAACACCCCCGAAAGGTAAAGCACCTCAAAAATAAAAAGAATTCAGCACATCTCTTAATTTTCCACGATAATTCCCAAGTACAATTCCTCTTGGACGTCCCTGTGAGAGAAACTGGGTGACAGAACAAAATTTTGCACATTTATAGTTCAATTTTCAAAAAAAAAAAAAAAAAAAAAAGAATATTTGAATACCTCAAATAAACAAGGAAATATTCCAGGGAAGAGTGAGGTAAGAAAGATGGACAGGGGAAGGAAAGCTGGAGGGGAAAAAATAGGAATATTTCAAGGGCAAAATACATGGAGAAACAATTCCGGGTTGCCCAGAGAAGATGTGGGAACGTGGAAATGTTCAGGGATGGGGCTGGAGGTTTGGAGGTGTGTGGTCTGTTTGAACAACGCCCCATAATTTCCAAACTCCAATTTTAACGTGCCCAACGAGAGCGAGATTTCAGCCAACAGCTCCCAGGGTGTTTTTCCTGCTCTGCCAGGCTCTCCTGGGCCAGGAAGAAAATTCCAGAGGCAGGGGTTGAGTGTGCAAACTCCAGCTGTGAGACTTTTTTTTTTTCCCTGGAAGGAAAATGCTCCACAGAAGGAGCACTTCTGGATCAGCAGCAGCTGGAAAAAAAGCAAAGCATTGAATAAATAATAATTTTTTAAAAAAGAAAGGAGATAATGAGTGGTGTAAAGAGGGGTTAATCTTTTCCCCACAATCTCATTTTCGTTGCCAAAGGAGGGAGACAAACGACAGGAATGAAAGAGACCCCGTTTCCCTCTGATAATCTGCCAGGGGCACCAGGAGTTTAATTCCTGGAGTGAAAACTAATCAGGAGCTGAAGGAGAGGAGGGGTTGGAGGCTTGGTGGAATTCCTGCTGGGAAATTGGGAGTGAAGCCCGTGGCTCTGTGTTCCAGTCACTCCTCCTGTGGGATTGACAGAAAAAATGTAAACCCCAGAGAGCTCTTAATAGGTTCTGGACAACTTTTGAGGATTTCTTGCTGGTTTTGCTCTTTCCAGCCAGAACTGAAGTAGTCAAACACTAAAATTTATTCAGCATCAACCCCCAGACGTGGATTTCCATCCCTGGAAGTGTCCAAGGCCAGGCTGGATGGGGCTTGGAACACTCCAGGGAGAATGGAAGTTGTCCCATGGCAGAGGTAGAACGGGATCAGCTTTAACTTCATTTCCACCCCAAACCATCCTGGGATTCTGTCAAAATAATAATTGTTATAAAGCCTTCCAAATTTTTATAATATTTATACATAAATATATAATACATGTTTATGTATATATAAACATAGTTTTTATATTGTATAATATTATTTATTTCTTTCTATAATTGAGTTCCATCAATGACTTTTTTTTTTTTGAGCTTAATTAAAAAAGAAAACAAGAAAACACACAAAATAAAGAGGAAGAAAAAATCCATTGGGAAACCCTTTGCACATCTTTAGAGTCCAAGATGTGAATGGTCCAAACATCAAATGCTCCAAACTGACATCTGCGTTCTTCCTACATTCTCAAAATACATTAAAAAAAAAAAAAAATCAGCCTTGCTGCTGCTGATGTCAACTGGCTTTGAAAACCCACAGCAGATTTATTATTTCCTTTGAGGGGGGAAAAGAAAAAAAAAAATGCACTTTGTTCTTCCTACGAGATCATTCCCATCGCTGCAGTGTGCCAAGAGAAGCTGCTTTGGGAAGGAGCCAAGGGGACAATGTGGGAGACCCTGAGCAAGGGACCGTTTCTGGGCTGGGGGAGAAAACCTCCGTGGCATTTTCGGATGTCTGCGTCTGCTGCGGGTTAATGAGAAAGTCTGAGAGCCTCCGAGGTCTCATTAAGAGGTGTCACTCCAAGATCCCATCTTTGTTCCCTCAATTTGCCTTTAAGCTGCTCCCAACTTGGCTGAAAAGGAATCTTTATGAGAGAGGATGAGCTAAACTTTGGGGATTCGCAGGCAAAGACGGCCTGGGCAGGATTTGATGCAGTTATTTCACCCTCGTGGTGAGAACTGACTGTGGCAGAGCTCTAAAAGCCCAGCTGTGTTTCCTTCCTGCTGTTCCAGCATCTTTTTTTTTTTTTTTGGGGGGATGAGCAGAGATTTTCTGGGATACAAATGCAGGGTCAGTGATCCAGGAGTGGTGGAGTCCCCAGCCCTGCAGGGGTGTCAAAGCCACGTGGACGTGGCACTTGGGGACAAGGTCAGTGCTGGCCTTGGCAGTGGCTGCACCTGAAGACCCCAGACCTTTTCCAACCTGAAATATTCCATGATTTAAGTGATGATCCCAGACTCCTTGGCCATTCCCTTTTCCTCACCGAGCCCTGGGATGCAGGAGAAGGTGACCACAGTGTCCCTGGGTCCATGCCTGAGGTGTTTCGGTTTTCTGACATTATTTCCCAAAGAATTTCCTGTGAACAGGAGGAATGTTTTTGTAAACTGTTCTTCGTTTTTATTCCTTTTTCTAGGAGGGACTTCTCCTTGCTGTCCCTCATCAATTTACACAGATTTATCCGATTGGTGACACAAAGACTGACCTCTTCAATCACATTGGTCAGACCAGAGGGACATCAAGGAGAAGCCTTCCCTGGGGAGAGGAATGAAAACAAAGTTACAACTACAAAAAATTGTCTTTTGTTTGTAGAAAATTCTTCGGGAAAAGAATTTCAGAAAACCAAAACACCTCAGGTACAAAACCAGGGCTACACAGGGCAAAGATAAATCCCTGAGCTGGGAGAAGGAGGGATCCATCCACAGGGAGCAGGGAGGATTAAATCCCTGAGCTGGGAGAAGGAGGGATCCATCCACAGGAGCAGGGAGAATTAAATCCCTGACCTGGGAGAAGCTGGGATCCATCCAGAGGAGCAGGGAGGATTAAATCCCTGAGCTGGGAGGAGCAGGGATCCATCCAGAGGAGCAGGGAGGATTAAATCCCTGAGTTTGGAGAGGCAGAGATCCATCCACAGGAGCAGGGAGGATTAAATCCCTGAGCTGGGAGAAGCAGGGATCCACAGGAGCAGGGAGGAACGTGAGATGAGATCTCCCACAAACCCTCCCCGATAGTAATTGGGCGACACAGAACTCTCCCAACTCCACAATCCACTGAATTCCAGCCCTTTGCCCTGCAGAGGATTTGTAAAAAAGCTGCTTTCCCAATTATTTTTTTTTTTTTCTTCGCTTTGGAATGCAGAGACATAACTTTAAAAAAAAAAAATCTAAATGCGTTTTTGTGGTTTTTCCTGGAGAATTAAAAATTCAGATTTAATTATATTTTTTCTCAAATCTCCACTACAAATCTCAAACGGTGAATATGATTTATTCCTTCCTTGGAAGTGGAAACCTGTGGGAGTCAAACCCTTTTCGCACTTTTTCTCCCTGCTGATAATTTTTTTTTTTTCACTTTTGGCACATTTTCAAGCTCATTAGCTGCCACTTGAACGATCCTGTTCCTAACCAGCACAGTGGAAAACTCATTTTCTCCGGACTGATTTTCACCCCAGAAAAAAAATCTTCATCACCAAGATGACTTTGTTCCATGGAAAAACAAAATGGGCAAAAAAACCCCCCGAATTCCTGGTTTAAGGATCATTTGGGATCATTATGATTCAAGGGTCAGTAATGCTCTGGCAAACAGCAGCAGCTGTGGCTCAGGAATGGGAGAGTCCAGGGTTTTGGTCAGGAATGGGATGAACTCCCCAGGTCTCCTGGCAGTGTCCAAGGTCAGGTTGGATGGGATTGGAGCACCTTGGGATGGTGGAAGGTGTCCCTGCCATGACAGGGGTGAACTGGGATGGATTTTAAGGTCCCTTCCAACCCAAATCATTCCATGTTCCCAGGTTTTAGATTGGGATTCAACCCAGTTCAGCCCAGCTGGCCTCTGGAACAGATTCATTGGAAAAGGTGATCCTTTTCCCAGATCTGGTGATCCTGATCTGCCCCAATTCCTTCTTCAGCCTCACGTTCTCCCTGCTGCTTTTCCCTGTTTTTCACCTCCCTGTCCTGCTGCCCTGCAGACACCCACATGGAATTGGGACAGGGCAGGAAGGGGACAGAGAGGAAGGGGCTCAACCAGCAGAGAAGGGAAAACATCACAGGGAGGAGGAGCAAAGAGCAGAGCTCAAACCTCACCACACCACAGGAAGGTCCGAGGGCAGGAGCTCTTCAACCCACGGACATCTCCCGACAGGATCAGAGGGAAAGGTCCTGGAGGGCTGACAGGGGTCATCGATCCAGCCTGTGCACAACAGATCCATGGCATGGGCTGGGTTGGAAAGGACCTTGAAGCTCATCCCATTCCCCCCTTCCACCATTCCAAACCTTCCACCACCCCACACCTTCCACCATCCCACACCTTCCACCACCCCACACCTTCCACCATTCCCCCCTTCACCATCCCACACCTTCCACCACCCCACACCTTCCATCATCCCACACCTTCCACCATTCCCCCTTCCACCATTCTCCCATCACCACCCCACACCTTCCATCATCCCACACCTTCCACCATTCCCCCTTCACCATCCCACACCTTCCACCATCCCACACCTTCCACCATTTCCCCTTCCACCATTCTCCCATCACCACCCCACACCTTCCATCATCCCACACCTTCCACCATTCCCCCTTCCACCATCCCACACCTTCCACCACCTCACACCTTCCACCATTCCAAACCTTCCACCATTCCCCTTTCCACCACCCCACACCTTCACCTTCCATTACCCCACACTTTCCACCATCCCACACCTTCCA
The DNA here is from genome assembly GCA_014839755.1 of Sylvia borin. Classification (NCBI taxonomy): domain Eukaryota; kingdom Metazoa; phylum Chordata; class Aves; order Passeriformes; family Sylviidae; genus Sylvia; species Sylvia borin. Next base: position 36,793,383 of record CM025963.1, on the reverse strand, counting down.
CCATTTCCCCTTCCACCATCCCAAACCTTCCACCACCCCAAACCTTCCACCATCCCACACTTTCCACCATCCCAAACCTTCCACCATCCCAGGTTCCTCCAAACCCCCTCCAGCCTGGCCTTGGACACTCCCAGAGCAGCAAAAACTCCTCAAACCGGACTTTTAGAGCAACTTCAGAAGGACCAGCAGCCCCATGGATCCCTTTTCCAGGGATGCAGGACACTCCAAGCAGTGTTTGGGAGTTCTGACTCGTTTTCCCAACACATTAGTGAATAATTTATCTTGTTAATCTGAAAGAGCTGGAAAGAGATCACTGCCTTCAAGATTGATGGCAGAAAGTGGAAGGGGGAAGGGGAACATGAAACAAAATACCTTCCAGAGCAATTTGCTCATGCAAGAATGATTTACGGGGGATATTATATGAGTGGGGGGAATTTCTGGAAGGATTCTTGCAAGATTTAAGGAGTCAATCCTGTTTTCCTGGACCTCAAGGGGAGGGGCATTTTAAGAGAGGGAGAGGTTGTCCCATAATCAAACACTGCTCACGTTTGCAGCACCTGCAAATCAAAAAAATCCTTCCCTCAGCCTGGACTGATTCACAGGTGAAGGTTTTGGGGGTTTTTGAATTCCAAAAATCTCCTGGAAATTGCCAGTGAACTGTTTTGTTTTTTTTTTTTAATTTCTTCTAAAAGAAAGAAAAAATAATAAATAAAATAAAAATCTATAAATATATATTTATAATAAATATATTATAATAAATATAGTGTAAATATATTATTTAATTTTAAATATAGATTATAATAAATATATTATAAATATATTATTTATTTTTAAATATAGATTATAATAAATATATTGTTTAATTATAAATACCGATTATAATACATATATTATAATACATATAATATATTATATATAAACATATACAATATAAAATATATTATAATAAATATAAATAAATATATAATATCTATAAGTCTATATGTATAAATAAAAATAAATATAATTTTTTAAAAAAAAGGTTTTTTATTCTTCCTTTTTTATTATAAATTAGGCTCTGACCAAACCACATTTGTGCAAAGCCAGAGCTTGAGCAAATCTGGTCTTAACTAAACACAAACTTCCCGTGGCCAGGAATTCCACAGGGAAAATGCTCAGGGCCCCTCTTTCCTCCAGGGCTTTGAGCCCCAAAGCTGCGAGCAGAAAGGGAATTGTCATTCCCACAAAGGGAATTTGGGAACTCAGACCTTCAGGATCCAGCCTGGGTGTCACCGGCAGAGGGAAGGCAGAGGTGGTGTCACCACCCCGAGTGGAATCGGGAGTTTTGGCTCTGCCATCCCAAAGAATCCCATCCCAAACTGGAAGGGTTGGAAGGAAAAGCTGCTTGGAAGCACGAAGCATGAACACCACTTGATCCAGCATATTATTAAACACAATGTATTATCAAATACATTTAACGTGTCTGATTTGCACTCAGGAAATTGCTGAACCGGCAGCGGAATTTGTCTCCCTGGAATGAAAAATCCTATTTCCCCCTTCCCCAAATGCCTTTTCCTCCATACCTGCGGAGCAGAGCCCAGCCCTGAGTCCCCCCAAGGCAGCAGGGACTGCCCCTTCCATCATTCCCAGCCTCTCCAAAGCCATGAATGACCCCATTGTGGGCCCCTCTCGGTGCCCAACGCTTGGGTTACACCACTTGGGGAAATCTGCAGCTTTGGGATCGCCCCTCCTCACCAGGAACGGGTTTGGGGAGGGGGGTTTAAAACCATTCCAGGACAGAAATAAATATGGGGGAAATGACTGAATCTCTAATTAGAGGGATAAATAAGGATTGGGAGTGGCAGGAGCACAATTCCCTGCGCACAGGTCGCTCCATCCGGGCGGATTCCTGGGGCTGAGGATGACAAAGGGAGCAGTGAGGGGACACTGAGCCTTTGAGGACTATCGAGGTTCCATCACCCCACGGCACATTCCTGCTCTCTTGGATTTCAGCGGATAGGGGGGAGAAAATTGGGGAAATTCCGGGTAATTGCGGCTCATTTTGGAGTTCAGCTGCCGGGCAGGTGCCTGTCCCCAGAGCAGGGTGACATCGGTGACATCGGTGACATCCATCCCTTGGATCAGCCCAGGGCTTCCCCTGCACGGCTGGAACAGAAAATGAAAGAAAACAAACAAAAAAAACCCCCATCTTAAACAAAACAAAATAAAACAAAACCAAAACACAAAGCAAACAAAGAAAAAAAAACCAAAAAACCCAAAGAAATCAAAACAAAACCAAACAAAAACCAAATCAGCAACAAAACCAAATAAAAACCAAACCAAAATCAAAATCAAAACAAAAACTAAAACAAAAAAGCAAAACCAAAAAAACTAATAAAAACAAAACAAAAACTCCCCAAAAAACTTCAAAAAAATTTCAAATTCATCCCCTTCTGGGTAGTTTTTACTGGGGTTTTGGGTGAAACTGTAAAAAAAAGAAAACCAAAACCAAACTAAACTAAAACCAAACAAAACCAAAACCCCCAAACCCAAAACCAGAACAAAACCAAAACCACAAAAAAAACCCAAACAAACAGGCAAAACCATAAAAAAAACCCCAAATTCAAAAAATTTCAAATTCATCCCCCTCTTGGTAGTTTTTTCTGGGTTTGGGGGTTAAACTGCAAAAAAAAAAAAAGAGCCCCAAAACCAAACCAAAACAAACACAAAACAAAACCTAAAGCCAAACAAAAACCAAACCAAACCAAAAACCCAAAACCAAAAAAGCCACAAAACCCCAAAACCAACCAACAAAAGAAAGTTATTTTCTATTCTTATATATTTAATTTACACATTATATATTTTATTTTATATTTAAAGATATATATTTCTATGCTATTATAGTTACTTTATGTTCTTAGATGTAAATTATGTCATATTTATCTACTTGTTCCAATATTAAATATAATACATTATATGTCTTGCATTTATATACAGATTCTGTTTATATATTATTATCTTTTTTTCTGCTCATTAAGATGAGCGTTTGTGTTATCCCTGGGCAATATTTCCAATTTTCCCCCTGATTGTAGATCAGCCTGGAAAAGTGGATTTGGTATTTTTGGGGTTTTTTTTTTAAGTCACTGTGAAAAATAAACTGCAGCAAATTCAAAATTCAATGTGTTTGTTATTGAAAGTGAGGAGAATTTTGGTCACTCCCTTCCCTTCTCTAGTTTACAATGGATATTTTGGTCCTTTAACGTCCCAGAATTTAAATTTTCAACGCCAGCAGTTACACAAAACTGGCTGGGATGACAAACAGGTCCCTGGCTTAATTATCTTGAAATTTATTAACATTTTTACATATCATTATTTATTTTATATATAAAAATTTATTATTTTATATACATATTTTAATATATATATGCTATATTTCCATATTGTATTCATATATTATTATCTATTTTATACCTATTATAGTTATTTTATGGTCTTAGATGTAAAATCTGCTTTATATTTATCTACTTTATATATATATTATATAAATATTATATATAAATATGTATACAAATATTTAAACATTATATATAATCCATTATATGTCTTGTCTTTATATACATCTTGTATTTACATATATCCCCTTTTTTATACCTATTAGAGTTATTTTTATACCTATTAGAATTATTTTATGTTCTTAGATAAAAAATGTTTTATATTTATCTACTCGTTTAAACATCACATATAATCCATTATAGGTCTTGTCCTTATATATATATTGTATTTTTATATTATCTATTTTATATCTATTAGAGTTATTTTATGCTCTTAGATAAAAAATGTCTCGTATTTATCTACTTGGTTAAATATTACATATAATACATTTTATGTCTTGTATATCTTATATTTACATACATATTGTATTTATATATTATTTCCTATTTATACCTATTAGAGTTATTTTATGTTCTTAGACATTTATCTACTTGTTTAAATATTACATATAATACATTACAGGTCTTGTATTTATCTATTAATGTCTATTTTATATCTATTATAGTCATTTTATGTTCTTAGACATAAAATATGTCTTACATTTATCTACTTGTTTAAATATTACATTTTAACATTATCCTTTATGAGCATTTTTTACCGCTGTTAACATTTATAACATCAAATTGCATTCATTAATTGTTAATTAAACCAGGCTCGTTGCCTTCTAATACACAAATATCACTTTAGAGAGAAAAAATATAGACAGAATTACACAGTGCAACTGCAGGAGAATAATTAGAATTACCCAGGCATTCAAACCACACTTTTTGGGTTTTTTTTCCCCCACAAAATCTTTATGAGGAGAAGCTTTTCCAGAGGTTTAATTACTGCTTAATCCATGGGAATATCAGGGATTTAAAAAGCTGGATCTGGACATCAGGGCAAGATAAAGTTTGGGGTCATTATCTCTGGTGAAATCTGGTTAAATGGAGCAAAAATCCCAAATAAAATCCCATAAAAGAGGCCCAAAATTCCACTGGGACTTGCAGTTCGGAGAAACAAATGGGGTTAAAAAAAAAATATTCGATTTTAATTTATTATTTTACCTGCAGAGGCACTTCTTGGTGAAAAACCAAAGCAAGCCATGAGAATAAAACAAATAGAGATTTATTTTTTTTCCCCTTCCAAAGTGGTTTTCCTTACAACCCTCCCAGTTTATTTTGTGAAATTTGGGGGTGAGGGTTTTAGTTTTATTTTTGGGGTGGTTTTTTTGTTGTTTTGGGAGGTTTTTTGTTTGGTTTGGTTTGGTTTGGGTGAGGTTTTTTTTTGTTTTTGAGGGGGATTTTCGGGTTTTTTTCTTGGCAGATGGATCCTTTTGCTTCACTTTGTGAGGGAGAAGGAAACCTGAGAGTTTTTTAGCCTGAGGCCCCACATTAATTCTTTCCCTTTTTTTTCAGAGACGTTGGCCTCCAGCTTTGGCCAGGAGAAAAAAAACCAAAAAAAGGCAGATAAAAGCCACGTGTCCTTGGTGAATGTACAGTCTGGGATTTGGGAATCGGCCCACAGAACCTAAAAAACAGCTTTAAAAGAACCCAAAAAGAGCTTTAAAAGAGTCTGAAATGAGCCTGGAAAGAGCCTGAAAAGAGCTCAGAAAAGACCTGAAAAAAGGCATTTAAAAGAGCCTGAAAAGAGCTGGAAAAGAGTCTAAAAGGGTCTGAAAAGGGCTTGAAAAAAACTTAAAAAGAGCCTAGAAAGAGGCTGAAAAGAGAAAAAAAAAAAAAAAAAAAAAAAAAAAAAAAAAAAAAAAAAAAAAAAAAAAAAAAGGAAAGAGTCTAAAAATGGCCTAAAAAGGGCACAAAAAGAGCCTGAAAAGAGCTTTAAAAGAGCCCCAAAAGAGCCTAGAAAGAGGCTGAAAAGAGCCTAAAAATGGCCTGAAAAGAGCCTAAAAATAGGTTGAAAAGAGCCTAAAAAGAGCCTGGAAAGAGTCTAAGAAGAGCTTAAAAAGAGCTTGAAAAAGACCTGAAAAGAGCTTAAAAATGACCTGAAAAAAAAGCATTGAAAGTGTCTGAACAGAGCTGGAAAAGAGCCTAAAAAGCGCCTGGAAAGAGTTTGGAAAAAAAGCCTAAAAAGAGAACAAAAAAGAGCCTAGAAAGAGACTGAAAAGAGCCTGAAAAGGGCCTTAAACGGGCCAAAAAATGACCTGAAAAGGGTAGAAAATGAGTCTGAAAAGAGCCTAAATAAAGCCCATAAAGAGGCTGAAAAGAGCCAAAAAAGAACCTGGAAAGAGCCTAAAAAGGGCACAAAAAGAGCCTGGAAAGAGCTTAAAAAGAGCCTAGAAAGAGGCTGAAAAGAGGCTGAAAAGAGCTTTAAAAGAGCCTGAATAGAGCTTAAGAAGAGCCTAAAAAGAGCCTAAAAAGAGCCTGAAAAGAGCCCGAAAGGAGCCTAAAAATGGCCTAAAAAGGCCTGGAAAGAGCCCGAAAAGAGCCCGAAAAGAGCCCGAAAAGAGCCCGAAAAGAGCCCGAAAAGAGCCCAAAAAGAGCCCAAAAAGAGCCCAAAAAGAGCCCAAAAAGAGCCCAAAAAGAGCCCAAAAAGAGCCCAAAAAGAGCCCAAAAAGAGCCCAAAAAGAGCCCAAAAAGAGCCTGCAAGGATTTCTGCTGAGTTTCAAAGGTGCCTCTAGCCCCACAACGACAAAAAATAAAAAGGTAAAAAACTGGAATAATCAATCAGCCCATAGGGATGAGGGGCAGAAAGGAAGGGAAAGAAGACGAGGAGAGCTCTGGAGCCTCCATCAGCCCCACAGGAGCCCTGGCGAGGGCACAGGGATGGAGCTAAAAATGATATTTAGGCTCCATTTCAGCACCAGCCTGGATATTTATGGAAGTTTTTTTTCTTTCTTAATCCATCAGATTATCCTTTTTTTTTCCAAACCACCGAGACCCTTCTCCATAAAGTTACTCCCTACCTTTATTTTTTTTTTTTTTTAACAGTAAAATAACAAAAAAAAAAAAAAAACCCAAACCTACTGAAATCCAGGCACTTTTCCTATCTCCAAAATCATCTGGCAGGGCTGGATGGAGGGCAGAGAGATTTACAGGAGTGAACAGCAGCCAGGGCTGGGGGGTCAGAAATTCCTCGCCTCAGGACAGCAAATTCCAGAGGAGCTGCAGGGAAGCTCAGGGGTGATGAGAGCCCAGGACGGGTTGCTGACAGACGGGGATTGTCCTGCTGGAGAGCAGGATTCCTCTGGAGGAGCTGCTCCTGGCATGGATGGGGCTCTGGAAGCAGCAGAGGCTGCACAGTCTGATCCTGAGTGTTGGTGTAACTGGGGTGTGCAAACCCAGATCCCAAAGTGGGGTGTGCAAACCCAGATCCCAAAGTGGGATATACAAACCCAGATCCTAAATTGGGATGTGGAAACTCAAATCCCAAACTGGGATGTGCAAAATCAGATCCTAAATTGGGATGTGGAAACAGAAATCCCAAACTGGGATATACAAACCCAGATCCCAAAGTGGGATATACAAACCCAGATCCCAAAGTGGGATATACAAACCCAGATCCTAAACTGGGATGTGGAAACTCAAATCCCAAACTGGGATGTGCAAACCCAGATCCCAAACTGAGGTGTGCAAAATCAGATCCTAAATTGGGATATACAAACCCAGATCCCAAATTGGGATGTGCAAACCCAGATCCCAAACTGGGATATACAAACCCAGATCCTAAATTGGGATGTGGAAACTCAGATCTTAAACTGGGATGTGCAAAATCAGATCCCAAACTGGGATGTGCAAAATCAGATCCTAAATTGGGATGTGCAAACAGAAATCCCAAACTGGGATAGACAAACCCAGATCCCAAAGTGGGGTGTGCAAAATCAAATCTTAAACTGAGATGTGCAAACCCAGATCCCAGTCACAACGGGGATGTGAAAAGCCAAAACAGTCACAGCTGGCATGTGCAAAATCAGATCCTAAACTGGGATGTGCAAACCCAGATCCCAAACTGGGATATACAAACCCAGATCCCAAAGTGGGATGTGCAAACCCAGATCCCAAAGTGGGGTGTGGAAACCCAGATCCCAAAGTGGGATGTACAAACCCAGGTCCCAAACTGGGATGTGCAAACTCAGATCCCAAAGTGGGATGTACAAACCCAGGTCCCAAACTGGGATGTGCAAACTCAGATCCCAAACTGGGATGTACAAACCCAGGTCCTAAACTGGGATGTGCAAACCCAGGTCCTAAACTGGGATGTGCAAACCCAGATCCCAGTCACAACTGGAACCCACAACCTCTCCCCTACCCAAAGCTCTTCCCTCCCTGTCCCAGCCAGAAGAGTTTCAGGTTTCACACCCAGTTCCCACACTGGAATTCCAGAATAAATTCCTGAATATTTTGCTTAAAATTAGGGGAATAAAAGATAATTCAACATCTTGGGACTTAATTCTTAACCTTAATTTTAATTAAACCTAATCTTAATTCAACCTGGGACTGGGGGAGGTGTCCCTGCCCTGGAAAAGGGGGAATAAAATGGGTTTTAAGGTCCCTCAACCCAAACCACTCCAGGATTTTATGGTCTGCGATATTTTCGGATATTCTGACGGCGAACCGTTCCCATTTCAAATTTCAGCTGCTGGAAAAGCTGATTTAGAGCTGTGATTTAGAGCCTTCAGTCATTAGGAAGCATTCAGAGCCCTGGGAGTGAAGACAAGTGGAATTGCAGCGTGTCAGGAGCCGGGCTGGGCGCTCCTGACAGGTTTTATGGGACTGCAGAGTTTATTTACAGCCGCGGCAAAAGGCACTGGGGGAAATAACTCAGCCCCAGAAAGGGATAAATTCCACAGGGGAATGAATTGTGAGCTGGGTGTCACTCGGCTGAGCCCCTGGCAGCGCTGAGGTTTGACATATGGGGCTTGGAGTCGTTTCAAAGAGAAACTTTAAACTGGGATTAGTCAAATTTTTACACTTGGATTTGTCAAACTTTTAAATTTGGATTTGTCAAACTTTTAAACTGGGATTTGTCAAACTTTTAAACTTGGATCTGTCAAACTTTTAAACTTGGATTTGTCAAACTTTTGAATTTGGATTTGTCAAACTTTTAAAATTGGATTTGCCAAATTTTTAGATTTGGATTTGTCAAACTTTTAAACTTGGATTTTTCAATTTTTAAACTTGGATTTGTCAAACTTTTAAACTGGGATTTGTCAAACTTTTAAAATTGGATTTCTCAAACTTTTAAATTTGGATTTGTCAAATTTTTAAACTTGGACTTGTCAAACTTTTAAACTTGGATTTGTCAAACTTTTGAATTTGGATTAGTCAAACTTTTAAACTTGGACTTGTCCAACTTTTAAACTTGAATTTGTCAAAGTTCTCCCCGCTTCTTCTTGTCCCAAACATATCTTGATATCATTAATAACATGGAACCATGAACAGGATTTAATTGAATTTCTCTCATCTCCTTCCATTCATGTCCCACTTTCTCCATCAGGGACAAATAATTCTTTCCATTAAGAAAAAAAAAAAAAACCAACAAAACAGACACGCAAAAAACTCACAAAACACCAAAAAAAACCCCAAAACAACCACAACAACTTGCCAGGAACTCTCCCAAAAAAACAAACAAATGCAAAATAATAATAATAAAAGAAAATTCAAATACCTGGGAAAAGCACTGAAAGAAAAAAGATTAAAAATGTTAAAAACCTGACAAAAAAAAAAAAGTAAAAAAAAATCTAGATACAAAAAAATAAAGAATTTGAAAATCCTCTCCAAAAAATTAGAAGTACAAAAATCCAAAAAATAAAAAAAATATAAAAACTTTTTCAAATTATGCAAAATAAATATAAATTATAAAACCTTCAGATTATTAAACAGTTCATTAAATATATATATATATTTAAAAAAACAACTAAAAAGACAAAGATAAACACCCCAATTCCCCTTACAAAATTCAAAAATAAAAATCCCCAGCACTAAAATTGGGAGAAATCACCCCAAATGAACTTTTTGAGGTGACCTTTAAACCCTTAAATAATTTCCCTTTTAAATATTCTCAAATAATTATGAATATTCAATATAATTTTTCTTTTCTGTTTTCCCACTCTCTCCCCCAAACTTGAAGCTCCTTTTTTTCTGCCTCTTATTCAGCAGAATAAATGAGATTTAATTTGATTTTCATCAAAACACTACAAAAACTACAATGAAACTTATTTTAGCAATGATTCAAACCATCAGAGTTTTAAAAAAATGCAAATAAAATTAAGTTTTCTTCAAGCCCTTTAAAATCTGGGCACAGAGTGTCTCTAACAGGATAAATTACCCTCAAAAAAGGAGGGTAAATATTCCTAAAAATATTGCTGGGATTGAGCAAAGAAGATGAAACTGAAATTATCCTGAAATTCAGGGCAGAATTTAATTTAAATTAAGGTTTTACCGAGCAATATTCGTCACCAGAAACGTTCTCCACCAGAAAATATTTGAATTTTTTTTTTTTTATTAAAAGTGCCATTTCTGGAGAAGATTTAAAGCAGTTACAGAGCCACAAGGAAATATCCAAACACTGAATAAGGAAGAATTTATCAGATTATTTAAGTTTTAAAAATAAACTTTCTATAGGCTGTCCAGTGCAATGCAAATAAAGATCATATCACACACACACACACATATATATTTATCTCATAAAAAATACATTTAACTGCCCAACTGGATGGACTTTCCATTATTCCCGAATTATTTTCATTATTCCCGAATTATTTTCAGGTCCAAAAATAGATGGGATTTACAGAAACATCATTCCCAAAGTTCTGGGGTGAATTTAGGCAAGGAAAAGTTGAATATATTTAAATTACGACATCTGTAATTTAAATTACAACCTCTGCATTTAAATTACATCTGAATCCAAATTGAGGTAACGACATCACTGAAAGTTGGTTTTATCAAAAGAAAATTGGAATAATTTAAATTACAAGATCTGTGAACTCAAACCGAGATAAAGGCATCGCTGAAAATTGGTTTTATCAAGTTGAATACATTTAAAATACAACATCTGTGTTTAAATTACATCTGTGAACCCAAACAGAGAGAGACATCACTGAAAATTTGTTTTATCAAAAGAAAATTGGAATAATTTGAATTACAAGATCTGTGAACTCAAACTGAGATAAAGACATCGCTGAAAATTGGTTTTATCAAGTGAAAAGCTGAATATATTTAAATTACATCTGTAATTTAAATTACAACATCTGTATTTAAATTGCGACATCTGAACCCAAACTGAGATAAAGGCATCACTGAAAAATTGTTTTATCAAATGAAAACTTGGATATATTTAAATGACAGCACCTGTAATTTAAATTACAACGTCTGTATTTAAATTACATTTGAATCCAAATTGAGATAAAAACATCACTGAAAACCGATTTTTTTCCAAATCCAATAATACCTTTTTTAAGTTCTTCACACAGAGATCTGAAGAGGAGATTCAGCTGACGCCTGAAAATATTTAAAATAAAAATTCTGCCATAAATAAAGGTTGGATTTCTGCACAGTCACCAATCCTGCCAAAAATATGGTGAATTTTAATACTCTTTTCTCTGCTCTCGGCACATATTTCCTACAAAATCAGCATTTAACACCAAATCCAAGAAGGGTTTTCCATAAAAACAAACCAAAAAAAAAGGATGAAGCAAAAGGAAAAATCGATATTCCCTCTTAAATTCCAGATTTCTTCTCCCAAGTGCCTCCCTGTGCATCGCATTACCAGCATTTGCATATTCAAAAATCAACCCGAATTTTGCAATAACAAAGGGATTGCTGCATCCAAATGATTACAATCCATCCTCAAGATTCTCAAGAATACTCTTGTAATTCTCTGATTTCAAAAAATGAAATCCCAGATCAAATCCTTTCACACGCCCAGGCTCCAGCCTGGAATCTTCAGTTGATGCGTTGGGGTTTATCCCAAACAATTCTTTCCGTAAAGCACAGACATTTTATGAGGTTTAAAAATCTTCATTTCAAAATTTCTTCACTTTTCAGTGAGGGAAAAAAAAAAAAAAATCATTCAACCAAGGAAGAAAAACCCAGAGATTTTCTCCTTCCTGAAATGTCCTTTTTTTGTTGTTGTTGCAGCCCCTCGGATTTTTAGGATCTCCCTTCCATTCCCCAAAGCTCTGGAATGACATTTACAATATTAAAAAAAACTCCCACCAAACCTGTCAGTACTGAGATTAGTGGAAATTATTGAATTATAACAGTAATTTAAAACTGCAAATTATATTTACAACTAAAATTGGAAATGATGACAGTAACTCCTACAAGACCACAGAGCACTTGGAGGCCTCGTTGAGACTGCAATCATTATTCCCAGAAATGGAATTCAGGAGGAATTGGTGCTTCGAGGAAGGAAAACCAGGAAAAATCCAAATGGGGATGGCCCAAAATGTGGGAGCCAACTTCAGCTTGACTGAGGAATTCCCCATGGAGCTGAGAGAAACCTGGAATGGGGTTTGGGAATGGTTTGGGAATGGTTTGGGAATGGTTTGGCCACTAGAAAAAAAAAAAAAAATCCTTTCAGATGGAAAAAATCCTTCATGGAGCAGAAGGATGAAGGTAATTAAAGGATCATCAGAGAATCCTGGAATGGTTTGGGTTGGGAAGGAACTTGGAGTTCATCCAGGGCCAACTTCCACCACCGCAGGTTGCTCCAAACTGGCCTTGGACACTGCCAGGGATCCAGGGGCTTCTCTGGGAATTCCATCCCAGCTCCTCTCCACCCTCCCAGTAGGAATTCCTTGCCAATATCCCACCCCAATCTCTTCTTTCCCAGTGGGAAGCCATTCCCTGTGTCCTGTCCCTCCTGCCCTTGTCCCCAGTCCCTCTGCAGCTCTCCCGGAGGCTCTGGAATGTGCTGGAAGCTCTCCCTGGATCCTTCCCTCCTCCAGGTGAACATTCCCAATTCTCCCAGCCCAGCTCCAGAGCAGAATTCCAGCCCTGTTGGATGGCCCAGCCATGACCAGGAGAATCCAGATCCTGGAAAACCTTGACTCAGACACCCAGAACCGTTTTCCTTCGGCAAGGAATAAGATTTTCTGTCCAAATTTTTTAGCTGCATCTCCAGAAGCCACGGACTGAGTTCAGACACCTTTTTACCATCCTAAGAATATTGTGGAGGAAATTCTGGAATGTCAACAAGCCTGGAAATATTTCAAAATCTTCTTTATAACTAAATATAATTAGTGACATCAGCCAGTGAATAACTAAGATGATATTGATGTAAAAGAAGTTAAGTTTGTAGTTAGTGGAATTTTTCAGGGAACAGTTCCAAATTCTCTTTTTTGAGTCAGTTTAAGGGATCCATCCTTCTTGAAAACATCCATCAGGACAACAATATTCCTAGGAAAAACCTGTGCAGATCAAGAGAGAACAAAGCAGAGTTCCCTTCTCATTTATTCCAAGTGCCCACTCAGATTTTTTAGGATAATGAGGCTACTTGTCCACAGCTGTGATTTCCAAGTCGTGATACCCCAATATCACAAAAATGGTATTTTTGTGATATTCTGAGGTGAGACTCAATTGCAAGGAAATGATCCCTTTGGCTTGGAAGCTCAGGAATTCTGCTCTGGGTGCTTCAACATGATTTTTTTGGAATTTCTGCATTTCCCACAGCTTTAAAATGGGAGGATAAGACATTTTACAGAAAGAAAAGATTTGATTTTATATTATTTCCAGGAGAAATGAGGGCTCTGATCAAGCAGAAAAAACCCAACCTCATATTTGCTCTCTGTGCAAAGCAGAGGGGTTCTCTATGAAATCAAGATAAGACCCTGATAAGACAAGAAATTCTGTTTATGCACATAAAAAGGTTTGAATCCAATTTCCACCTTTCCACATCATCCATCCAAAGCTCCTTCCGACTGTGACTTTGAACCTTCTATCAAACTTTAAAAATTCTCCGCAAGTCCATTTCCCACAGTGACTGTCACAAAAAAAAAAAAAAAAGAAAAAAAAAAAAAAAGAAAAAAACCACCAAGAAAATGTGCCTTTTCCTCAGAAAACAGGGAATTAAAACTTGAGTCCACCCCAGTGCCTCACCCACCAGGGGGGTTTTTACAGGGGTTTATTTTCAATACTGACAGGGAAGGATCCCAACTAAAACACCCAAGGAACTCAGGAACGCGCCTTCACACGGATTTGCCGTAATTTGGCAAATCCGCTGTAATTAAAGAACATTCAACGACTTCTCCTTGGACATCCTGGAGGTTCCTGGCCCGGGGATTGTCCCAGCAGCTGTGTGTGAGGGTGCTGTGTCAGGACAGCGCTGTGGTGGTCACCATTGTCACCGTTGTCACCAGCAGCGCCAGGCCGGGCGCGCCCCGGCCGGCCCCGGATGTCCTGCGGGCATGCAGCACGGCAAACACGGCGTTGGTGGAGTTGGTGGGGATCTCCACGTTGCAGATCATGCCTTCGCAGCAGGAAACGCACTCCTGCAGGCAGGAAAAACGGGGCGTTAAATTCGGGGTGATGGATTCAGGGGGGATTTGCGGGAGCTGGAAAAGCAGAGGGCTTTCGTGGAGTTGTGATGAGGTGACGTAGATGCGGGTTTGAAATAACGCCTTGGGAAGGTTGAGCTGGAGCAGAGACTGGACACAGCTGGAGAATAAAGTAGGGATTTATTGAAAGGCCTTTAGGATCCACTTTGGGCAGGACAGAGCCTGACCAGGGCTACACCCAAGATGGACCCAAAATGGTCACAAAATGGACACAAAATGGTCATTAAATGGTCACAAAATGGACACAAAATGGACACAAAATGGACCCAAAATGGACCCAAAATGGACCCAAAATGGTCATTAAATGGTCACAAAATGGACACAAAATAGTCATTAAATGGACACAAAATGGTCACAAAATGGACCCAAAATGGTCATTAAATGGTCACAAAATGGTCACAAAATGGGCACAAAATGGTCACAAAATGGTCACAAAATGGACCCCAAATGGGCACAAAATGGCTGACTGCTCACAAGATCTCCCACTTTTTTAAGTTTTGGTTCATTTGCATATTGAGGTTTAATTGTCCCATTCCAGCTCCAGGCTGTGAGGTCCCATCCTTCTTGTTCTTCCCTTCAGCCCACCCTTGTTTGTGCTTTTGGGTGCACCCAAAAACCCCAGTGGGGAGATGCTGTTATCCCCTCGCAGCCAGCAGGAGCAGGGAAGGAGGACAGGAGGACAGGAGGACAGGAGGACAGGAGGACAGGAGGACAGGAGGACAGGAGGACAGGAGGACAGGAGGGCTTGGTCCTGCTCCTCCTGCAGTAATCCAAGTGTTCCCTGCTGCAGAGCAGCTCCAGGCACTTCCTCCTGGAAAAACCAGTCTTGGAATGGCCGGCTCCAGCCCCAGGGGCTGCCTGTGCACCAGGAGCAGGGCAGGAGTAGGACAGGATTACCAGGAGCAGGGCAGGAGCAGGGCAGAAATAGGGCAGGAGTATCAGGAGTAGGACATGAGTAGGGCAGGAGCAAGGCAGGAATAGGACAGGATTAGGACAGGACTAGCAGGAGTAGGGCAGGATTAGGGCAGGATTAGGGCAGGAGCAGGGCAGGATAAAGACAAGACTAGCAGGAATAGGCAGGAGTAGGGGAAGATTAGGACAGGATTACCAGGAGCAGGGCAGGAGTAGGGCAGGAGTATCAGGAGTAGAACACGAGTAGGGCAGGAGCAGGGCAGGAGTATCAGGAGTAGAACATGAGTAGGGCAGGAGCAGGGCAGGAATACGAGGCCCAGGACAGGAAGAGGACAGGATAAGGACAGGAGCAGCAGGAATAAAGTGGAAGTAGAGCAGGAGCAGGGCAGGAGTAGAGAAGGAGTAGAGCAGGAGTAGCACTCACCGTGTGGCCGCTGTCCCCGTGGCGGTGGCAGCCCACCAGGTGACACTCCTCACCCGTGGCACATTTCTTGGTGACTGAGGTGCTCTCGCCGTGGGCGGTGAACAGGTGAGCAGTCAGGCAGTACCGAGTGCCTGCAGGGGAAAACACGGTGTTCATCCCCAGAAATCCAGCCTTGGAACAGGATTTCAAGGGAAAAATCAGGGTGTTCATTCCCAGCCCTTGGAACAGGATTTCAATAGAAAAACCAGGGTGTTCATTCCCAGAAATCCAGCCTTTGGAACAGGCTTTCAGTGGAAAAACCAGGGTGTTCATCCCCAGAAATCCAGCCTTTGGAACAGGATTTCAGTGGAAAAACCAGGGTGTTCATCCCCAGAAATCCAGCCTTTGGAACAGGATTTCAGTGGAAAAACCAGGGTGTTCATTCCCAGAAATCCAGCCTTGGAACACGATTTCAAGGGAAAAACCAGGGTGTTCATTCCCAGAAATCCAGCCTTGAACAGAATTTCAGTGGAAAAATCAGGGTGTTCACTCCCAGAAATCCAGCCTTGGAACAGGATTTCCATGGAAAAACCAGGGTTTTCATTCCCAGAAATCCAGCCTTGGAACAGGATTTCAGTGGAAAAACCAGGGTGTTCATTCCCAGAAATCCAGCCTTTGGAACAGGATTTCAAGGGAAAAATCAGGGTGTTCATTCCCAGCCCTTGGAACAGGATATCAGTGGAAAAACCAGGGTGTTCATTCCCAGAAATCCAGCCTTGAACAGGATTTCCATGGAAAAATCAGGGTTTTCATTCCCAGCCCTTGGAACAGGATTTCCATGGAAAACCCAGGGTGTTCATTCCCAGAAATCCAGCCTTGAACAGGATTTCAAGGGAAAAATCAGGGTGTTCATTCCCAGCCCTTGGAACAGGATTTCAGTGGAAAAACCAGGGTGTTCATTCCCAGAAATCCAGCCTTTGGAACAGGATTTCAAGAGAAAAACCAGGGTGTTCATTCCCAGAAATCCAGCCTTGAATAGGATTTCAGTGGAAAAACCAGGGTGTTCATTCCCAGCCCTTGGAACAGGATTTCCATGGAAAAACCAGGGTGTTCATTCCCAGAAATCCAGCCTTTGGAACAGGATTTCAGTGGAAAAACCAGGGTGTTCATTCCCAGAAATCCAGCCTTTGGAACAGGATTTCAGTGGAAAAACCAGGGTGTTCATGCCCAGAAATCCAGACTTGGAACAGGCTTTCAAAACAAGGAAAATAAGGAAAATATTCTGTAGTTACACAGAACTATTTGCCACTTGATCAAAAGAGCATTTAGAAAGAAATTCATTCCTCTGAAATCTTCGCTGACCCTCCAAACCTCCAGAAAGGCTGCTTTCATTTAAATCACTAATTAGCACCATCATCTACTCTCTTATTTCCAGCTCTCTCCTCTTTTTGGCAGCACGTCCCTGCGTGGTTTCACATTTGTTTCCTCATTCCTCTACTTTGCTCCTTTCCCACCATTCCTGTGAATGGCGCCGGGAAGAAAAACCAGGAAATATTTCCATTTTTTCCCATGTTTTATCCTCCTCAGCACAGGTGTGATGCCCAGTCAGGCAGGTCCTGCTGCTCACAAAGAAACACTAAATTTTGGGATGGAATCCAAAGGGAAGGGAATTCCTCAGGTTCTTCAAACAACATCTTTAAATTAACTCCAGGGAAGCGCATCATTATATATATTATTATATCATTATATATATATATCATTTTATATATATATATATATATATATATATATATATATATATATATATATATATAATATCATTATATATATTATTATATCATTATATATATATATTATATATGTATATATATATATACATCTGTATATATATATACAGAGCAACACAAATAGGTAATTCATATTGATATATTACTTAGAAATATGTTTGTATATTTATATTTTATTGTCATATAAAACTGAGAGAGATGAAGATAAATAATTTTTCCCTGCTGCTTCACACCCTGAAGAGAATAAAGCTACAGAAGAAATTCTTCAGGTTTTTTTAAACAATATCTTTAAAATTAACTCTTGAAAAGCACATCATTATATATATAAACACAGAGAGAAACATAGAGGCTTAATTAAGATTGATGTATTATCTGGAAATCTGTTTGTATATGAGTATTTTATTGTTATATATTGTATAAAACTGAGAGAGATGGAGATAAATAATTTTTCCCTGTTGCTTTACACTCTGAAGAGAATAAAGCTACAGAGGAAATTCTTCAGGTTTCTTAAACAAGATTAAAATTAACTCCTCGGAAGCACATTGTTACATACATATATATATATATATACACAGAGAAACATACAGAGTTAATTAAAATTGATGTATTAGTCAGAAATCTGTTTGAATATTAGTATTTTATTTTTATATGCTATAGAAAATGGAGAGAGATGGAGATAAATAATTTTTTCACTGTTGCTTTACACCCTAAAGGGAATAAAGCCACAGAGGAAATGTTCCAACTTTTTTAAACAATATATTTAAAATTAAGTCTTATATATACACAGAGAAACATATTTAGGTAATTCATATTGATGTATTATTCAGACATCTCTTAGCATATTAATATTTTATTGTTGTACATTATATAGAACTGAGAGAGATGGAGATAAATAATTTTTCCCTGTTACTTTACACCCTAAAGGGAATAAAGCTACAGAGAAAATTCTTCAGGTTTTTTTTAAAAAATATCTTTAACTCTTGGGAAGCACTTCATTATGTATATATACACACAGAGAAACATAGAGTTAATTAAGATTGATGTATTATTCAGACATCTGTTTGTACATAAATATTTTATAGTTATACATTATATGAAATGGAGAGAGATGGAGATAAATAATTTTCCCCTGTTGCTTTACACCCTGAAGAGAATAAAGCTACAGAGGAAATTCTTCAGGTTTTTTTCAAAGAACATCTTTAAAATTAACTCTTGAGAAGCACATCATTAGATATATACACAAAGGAACACATCTAGGTAATTAAGATTGATGTATTATTAAAAAATCTGTTTGTATATTAATATTTTACAATTACATATTATATAAAACGGAGAGAGATTAAGATAAATATTTTTTCCCTGTTGCTTTACACCCTGAAGAGAATAAAGCTACAGAGGAAATTCTTCAGGTTTTTTTTAAACAACATCTTTAAAATTAACTCCTGAGAATTAGATAGGAGATAATGGATAATTTCCATTATCCATCATTAGATATATACACAAAGGAGCATATCTAGGTAATTAATATTGATGTATTATTCAGGAATTCATCGGTATATTAATATTTTGTCATAATATATTAAATAAAACTGAGAGAGATGGGGGATAAATAATTTTTCCCTGTTGCTTTGCACTCTGGAATGGCCAAAAATTGCCAGGTCAGCAGGAATTAGCTGACTCAGCAGCACCAATCACAGAACCGTGCTGGCACACGAACCACATGAACCAGCCAGACTCCTCCAAGGGGCTGAGTCAGGGAGAGGTAAATTGAAATATCACAAAGGATCTCCTCAGCCTTACTCACTTTCAGGACACCACCTGTCCTCGGCCCATCTGTTGCAGTTGTAGTTGTCCACTGCGTTGTCACAGGTGAAGCACTTGAAGCTGTTTGGGAATGGAGTGGCTTGGAAAGCATTAAAAAAAAGTATTAAAAAATGCAGTCAGTTGGAGGAAAAAATTCAGGTATCCCAAATGATGATTGTACATGCATTTACAAAAATTAGTTATATCTATTTACATCTTTGCACTGTCAGGCAAATAAAATAAGTTTTGCAGAAAGTTTTTTTTTTTTCCCCCCTCTAGGTTTGAACTTAATATACATCCTCATGTTTTCACGCTCATAATCCAAAATTGAGGTAGTGGTGAGAAAAGCAGGAAAGAGAGAAGAGTTTATCTCCCCTCTCTGTATTCACAGGATAAATAAATCTACATTTTCCCTTTGATGGAAAAAGTGCATTTTCCAAAGCAGCTCCAGATCTCCCCCTCGGAAGGAGAAGTTGGCTCCTTTAAACAAAAGGACGCAGAGGAACTCTTTGGAAAAAAAAAAAAAAATCTTATTTCCATTATTGAAATGAATCATCTGAAGGTGCAGGGTTCATTAGGGGCAGATATTCTAGCCAGCTATTATATCCTGGCCGGTTTAATGATGCAGATAATGCAAATGAAGGGATGGAACACTGGCGATGCCAGATAAGAGAGGAGGGAAAAAAAGAAAAGATGATGCCATTAGTGCCAACTGGCTTCACAGGTCCCACGAGGTTTTTAATTACCTCCAGACTGAATTAATTGCGTACAGCAACACCTATTCCTCCCCTTACAAAACCCCCAACGAGATAAAAGACCAAAACCACCTGTTCTGGATTATTTTACAAGGAAACCGCTGCATAATTTCCTCTGCAGGGAGACAGAAAAAAAAAGAAAAGAAAAAGAAAAGCTCTTCAAATGACAAAGTCCTCATGCAGTCTTTAATTTGATCATTTGGTTTTTTGTCAAATATTTAGGATAAAGTGCTGTGGGTTGAGAAGCAGAATATTTAGTGTAAAGTTTCTGTGGAAACCCAAAGGACCAGGAGGGATAGGGCAAATAATTCAAATTCTAAGCCAGAATTCCATTTAAAAAAAAAAGTCCTACTTACGGTCCAGTGGCAGCCTGACGTTGTAGAAGTTGATGTTTTCAGCTGAAACCCAAATTCCTGAGAGGATGAGGAAGGGGAGAAGGGCTCCGGGCAGCGCGCGCCGGAACAGCCCCATCCTGGGAATCACCGCACATGGAAACCCGCACTCCTCAGGCCTGAAAAAGTGATGGAACACATCACATCCCGCATTATTCCATGGGAATCGCGACGATCCGAGGCGGAGGGTGAGAGATTCCCTGCGGGAAATCCCGCTGGAAGGGTGGAAATGCAGCCGGGAATGCGGGCGAGCCGCGCAAAGCTGAGCTGGTGGTGCCTTCTGCTGGCCAGAATCCCTCACACTGGGCTTCAAATTCCCCACAAAAAAACCACCCAAATTCAAGTTCACGCTATTTTTTTCATCTCCTGAGCAATGGGAAATTTTTACTTCTTTAAATCTTAAAATCTTTAAAAATTTTCGTGAAAGGATTCCTAAAAATCAGCATTTTTAGCGGGGGGGATTGAGGTCTTTTAGATTCAACTTGAACCAGTCTGGAATAAACAGCACTAAGGAAATACTAATAAACAGCACTAAGGAATAATAATAAATATGATAAATATAATAAATATTAAAAATAATAAAAATAAAACAGCACCAAGGAAGCAAAACACAGAGAAATCTCAATTTTAACACCAACAACCAATCCCTTACCTGAGATAAATAAATCGAACTTCAGACAAGCTACGCCGTCTGAATTTTAAGTGCACTTTGCACTTAAAATGTATTTTAATGCCGTATTTTAGCATTAAAAAATTTAAGTGTAAATTCAGAGTGTTCCTTTTTTAAGTGCGTCCCAAGGGAATGCTAAGGAAGACGCCTGAGGATGGCACAGAGGTGTTGGAGAAGGGTGGAAAGTTCAGAGGGGTGAGATGAAATCACCCGAAATTACATTTATTTTATTACATTTATTTATTTGGGGCCCCCTGGGTGCTCTGCCAAGGCTTTGGAGAGAAGGACTGAACGTTTTGCTCGGGTTGTTATTTAGATTTCCACACCTCCAGACAAGCACAGGGGATTGTGGCAGATGACCCTGGAGCCTGGTGCAGATATTAAAAATCCCAACCTCGCTCCTCCCATGCAAATTCCCAGCAGGACAAACGAGCTGGAGTGGAGGCTCCTGCCAAACCAGAGCCCAAGGCATTCCCTCCACATTTCCAGGCACACCCTGGCCAGGCTGCAAACTCTGCTGAGCAGAGAAATCGAGGAATTTCCCTCTTTCCCCTGGATTTTTGGATTGGCTTGGGACTTCCCTTTTCCAGCGGAGACGGTTTTGCCAACCAAGCAAACAAGAGGATTTCAGGAGTTGTGAATTTTCTTGGGAATTGAACCACGCTGCTTAAGGTCTTCGTATTAAATCCTGGCTTTATGGATGTATTCCAGGAGATATTCCGAAGTCACAGCCTACCTCAGCTCCCTGTGTGTTT
This sequence comes from Sylvia borin, assembly GCA_014839755.1. Taxonomy (NCBI): domain Eukaryota; kingdom Metazoa; phylum Chordata; class Aves; order Passeriformes; family Sylviidae; genus Sylvia; species Sylvia borin. Next base: position 36,771,880 of record CM025963.1, on the reverse strand, counting down.
CCAACACTGTTTTCCGTAGGATGGTCCAAGATGTCTTCTGGCTGCAGACCAGGATCTAAAGCAAGATTAGGTAGGAGAATCTGTGGAGAACAAAAAGCAACAGATCATCAAAATTCTGCTTTGAAGAAACAAATTAGCATTAAATTAAGGTAGAAAATTAGGTTTTTACAACAAAATATCCAAAGAAGTGCTTGAACCATGCACTATGGCTCTTACTGAGTGCTGTGGCACTGCAGAAATTGAAATTCCCTCCTTCCAGTGCCAGAAAAGACAAATAAAAGACAAAAAACCGAAGGAACGAGGCTCAGCCCAACCCTGAGGATGAGTCTCCTCCAGGAAAACCATCACTAAGGGAACGACCCAGGCGGGACCACACGAGGGAATATTCCCGATATTCTGGAGACATCCCAACTTTCCACACGAGGCCTGCCCAAAAACAGAAGCCCAAATCAGCAGCAAGGGAACCTGAGACAGCAAAAGCTCCCAGTTGGAGGCTGATGAACCAACAGGTCCCTCCCAATGTTGATGTGGAGTTGATGCAACTCCTGGAATTCCGAGCAGGCCACAATTCCCAGAGCTGCACATTCCTGATCCTAATGGCCTCATCCTCGTGCCCCTGCACCATCAGGGATCCAGTTTTCCTGACTCCTGGAGGGCTCCTCCACCCACACTGGCTGAGGGACGCTGGTAACGAGATGAGAAGAGTCCTTTTCATGCCTCAAGTCATCACTCTCCTTCCTGGATCCCTTGCAAATAATTATTTATCCTGGAATTCCAGAGTGGTTTGGGTTAGAAGGGAATTTAAAGCTCATTCAGTTCCACCTCCCTCCCAAACCTTCAGCTTGCTCCAAGCCCTTCCAACCTGGCCTGGGACACTTAAATCCATGGAATATCTCAGGCAGCCCAGTTTTGACCAAGAATTTCCCAAAATTTCAGTGTATTTTAAAATCATTTCCGCTTTACTCTGCGCGAAGGGAAGGGATTGAACCATTCCAACATTCCCAGGGCTGCTTCTCCTCGTCCTGCATTTTCTGCTGGCTCAAGGGAACTCTGCCTTTCTGGGCTGTAACTGGATCTGAAGCACCTGGACAGCAAAATAAAAGGCACAATCCCACTCGTGCCAGACCCAGGCTCTGCCCTGCTCCTGGAGCTCCCATCGCTTCCCCTCGTGCCAAACGGAAAATTTTAGGGAATAGAAGCACACACACACACAAAAAAAAGCGACTCTGAGGCTCAGTAAACCGAGGCAGTCAAAGGTGTCCTTGTTTGCTGAGCAGGCCAATAAATAATGGATGTTGTTTGCCCTGGGCTTGGTTACACAGCTGCACCGCCAGGGCGTTCTCAAACCAAACACGAAAATACTGGCCCCCCAAAAAATGGCCTTCATATCTCACCCAGGATCTTGCAAAAGCTCGTTTTGTGCCTCATCTCTCTCGTGCTGGCAGATAAGATTGTCTAGCATCGTGGAGTGAAGGTTTCATTAGGCCCAATTAGGAGCGCTCATTAATGAAGGGGGGAAAAACTGTCACAACACGGAAGATTAACTTATATAAACAAGAGCAAACGGGGAGCTCCGGCTTCCCTTGAGGGAGGGAAGACAATAAAAAAAAAAGAAAAAAAAAACCAAAACGCTGTGCCTAAAACCCATCCCAAGAAAACAACCAGGAGCACAATGGCTGGAGAAATGAAAATATCCCCCAGGAGGTTGGAACGTCGCAGGGCCCATCATCGAAAAGTAGGAAAGCGGCGTCCTTGCTTTTCTGATTTTAATAAAATTCCAGTCTGTCAACATTGCTGTTCCTGGCAGGCCGAGGGGAGGATTAGCAGATTGAACAGCAGATATGGAATGCAAATGGAAACTTCCTGCTGTCATTCAGCAGGCAATTTTCGGGTTCCTATTAGATAATTGGAAGCTGCTCCTGTTAAGCTCGTTAAATAGCACTTGGGGACATGAGAGCTCCAAAAACACAGGTGGGAAAAAAAAAAAAAAAAAAGGATTTTCTGTTCTGGAAAGCTCAAAGCCAACACCTGACGGGCCCTGCCACAAATCCCAAAGGCCACAAAGGAAATTCAGCTTGGCTAAAAAGGACAACAAAGTGCTCCGTGGCTGCCCCGTTCTCATGTTCCCCTCTGGAGACCATTTAATTCCTGCAAAAGACAGTGAGTGAAGAAGTGGATGAAACGAAAGTTTTTAAAAAACCATATAATTTTCTGTAGGAAGGAACAAATTTTAAAAAAACTCACATAAATTTCTTTAGGGAGGAACAACTGTTAAAAAAAAAAACCAACCTAATTTTCTTTAGGAAACCAGCAGACACATTTAAAATATAAAAAGGTGGGGGAAAAAAATAAAGATTTTGACAAATTAACACCCCCCCCCCCCAAAAAAAAAAAAAAAAAAAGAAAACCAAACCCTGCATATTTTTGCAGATCTGCAAATTTAAATTTTGCAATTTTGCAGATCTGTAAATTTCCAACTATTTGCTCTGGAAGTTTGACTCTTTTCCTCCCTGCTGAGTTTAAAACTCTGTATTTTTTTAAATTTTATTTTCACTTTTTGCCTCACAGCGTGTTATTATTAGCACAACACACCCCAAGGGGGGAAAAAAAAATGGGTTTTGCATTACACTGACAGACACCTGCGAGGAGTAACGGCGACAGAAGCAAACTGAGCTCATCAGGAGGGTTTTTAAACACCACCCACTTCCTTTAGCTGCACCCACTTGGGATGAGATTTTTGGCCTTAATGAGGTGAAATCACGGGAGTTCTTTATCTGAGATCTTGTAAAAGTAAAGCACAACATCATTTTAGCTCGAGGGGGGATGATGTTGGCACGGGAGGTGTGCGACTGCACCAAACGCACAACTGCCGTGGTTCCAGAAGGAAAATAACCCCTCATGAACACGATAAAACCTGGGAAGTGTCACTGGAGTGAGGGATTTGTGAGGAGAAAACAAGGAGTGAAAAGTGAATTATTCCTCTCACGGCTCAAGGCGACGTTTGGGTTAAAATTCCAAATGGCCCGTGGTGGATGGATGGATTTTCCCCACGTGGAAAACCATTTATTTTGTCTAAAAATCCATTTGTTAATTAAAAATCCATAGATTTCTGACTTCCCTCCTGCCAGTTTTCCATTTCCTCAAAGAACTGTGCTTTGCCAAAGCTCCGGATGGCCAAAAATTGAGTTTGGAGCAGCTTTTACACATAACCTGCAACGGGTTTAAATCTGCCCCTCACCTGTGCAAGACTGGAAATCGGAATTTAATGTGGCTCTGGAGAAAAGAGATTACGAGAATAAGCCCCATTTTTCCCCCTTTCCTTGAGACCTGGTTTCCCGATATTAAATTTACAAAATTCCTTCTTATTACAGGAATAAGCAGCATTTTTCTCTTTCCTTGAGACCTGGTTTCACGATATTAAATTTTCAGAAAATTTATTACAGAAATTCACAGAATTCCTGCTCATTACAGGAATAAGCAACTTTTTTTTTTCTTTTCCTCGAGAGTTGGTTTCACAATCTTAAATTTGTAGAATGTTTAGGCTTAACAATATTACATGCACAGAATATTTAATCAAATACCTCGATGGATCTGACCATTAGTAACCAGTGAGTGAACACCCAACACAGGAGAGAAAAATTCTGATTTTCAGTGGTTTTTCTTCTCCAAGTTTATCAATAAAAGATCTCTTTAATCCTGCCACGTTACTCATATTCAGCAATGCTCCAGATATTCCTGCACACTCCAGATGTATTTTCCAACAGGGAAAACGGTGGGACAAAACAACACTGCTCCAACAAAATCAGGGGGTTTTAATGCATATTTCTATACATTCATTATAATTCATGGAAAATGAAAGTTTTCTGGCAGTTAAACTCGACCTCAGAAACATCCCTGGGTTTCACTGCTCGACTTTCCAAGTGAAATCTGATTTTTAAAACAAACTCTGCCCGGTGCACCCAGCCACAGATGGCACAAAATTCCATCTCCCATCCCAGCCAATAAACCAGACAACCCCGACAAGAACCTACACGAATCCCCCTGTCCAAGGAACATCACGTTCCCTTCCAAACTCAATTTTAAGCTCAAGACCCACACCCTGGGAAGATGTGCTGGGAGGGTTGGCAGGCAGATCTACTCCAAATCCTAAAATCCAAATCCTAAATCCACCAAAATCTGCTGGAGCCCGAAGGGGCCTGCAGGGAATGGGAAATCTGCAGGTTCTGCATCACACAGAACATTCTTCACCTTCATATTGAGATTTAAGGGACAAGAGCTGAGCTCCTAAAGCTGAAAAGCTGCTTTTTGAACCCAATTCTTCACTTCTTTCCTCGTGGTTGTTACTTCAGGACCTTGGGTTTTTTTTTTTTTTTCCTAGCTTTTAGAAGGAAAAATTGAGGCAAAACGCAAAATAAAATCAGTTCTCTCTCCTTTCCTAGTTTTTTTCCCCCCAAGTTATGAAGGGTTTGGGATTGTGTCTGTGCTGATGCAAACCCACAGTTTGTGCAGAAAGGAGAGGGAGAAAAGGGAAATCACATTTGCCTGGTTTTATTTTGTTATATAAAGGACAAACAAACCGTCCTTTACCTTCCTGAAGCAGAACTCTTCACCAACCCAGCATTTCCTCCAGGAGTAACTCTCCAAGTGACATTAAATATTCCTTGGAAGCTCCTCCCCTACGGATCCACAGGTTTCCTAAAACAACACGACACCAGAGCGATTCTTCCACCGCCACCTTCCCAAAAACAACGCAAAGCTCAAGGATCAGGGAATATTCCAGCTGGATAAAAATCCTCTAAGATCACTGAAACACCGCAAATTCACCAGTTTAGGACAGGAATTGCACTGGAATTATTAAAAATTCCCCACATGGAGTCACACGTGTGCTGGCGGAGTTTGAGGTGTGAAATTTCTCCCATTTCTCCCCAGGGTGATCTCATGTTCACAGCAGCTCCTGCTCCAAGGAAATCCTCAAAATCCCGACCAAAACCATCCCCTGGAATGCGCCAGGAGCGATCCCACAGCTCCTCCAGGGAGCTGCTGCTGAATAAATGAATTTTAAACTCGGTTCTGACCACTGGGCTCCGAATATTGAACCCACAGAGAGGGAGTTTGGGTCCTGAAGCTCCTCAAGCTCAGGGAATTCCCACTTTTTTTGAGGGAAAAAATGTGTCTGAATGAAAGTCCTCATTGAAAATGTAACTTTAAACTAGGTCATATCTGTTTTATATATATTATAATGTATATATTCAATATTTTTTCTATATTTTCTATATCATAATATATTTTAATGTATTATTATATAGTCTATGGTATATCTATATATTTATATTTTTATATATCATAGTATATATAATATTTTATTGTCTATCTATATATTTATATACTATATATAGTGTATACCATAACACGTGTAATATTTTATATCTATATATTTCTATATTTTATACCTTATAGTATATATAATATTTTATATTATATCTATTTCTGTATTTTATATATTATAGTATGCATAATTTTTCAGATTATATAAATAGATTTATATATTTTTGTATACTATGATACATAGACTGTTTTACAGTATACTTCTATATTTATATATTTTTATATATTATGGTATATCTAATATTTTTATATTGTATCAATATATTTTTATATATTGTGTATTATACTACAGATAATATTTTATATAATATATAATATATAATATATAATATATAATATATAATATACAGTATATTGTATATTGTATTATAGAATATATACTATTATATATAACATATTTCTATTTTTATATATATTATCTAGATTATTGTATATATTTTAGATTATATCAATATATGTATTTTTATATATCTTTGTACATTATAATACATATAGTATTTTCTATTATATACCTATATTTATATTTATTTCCATATTTTAAATATTCTAATACATAAAATATTTTATATTTTATGCGTGCATTTATAATTTTAATATCATTTTTATATTACATATATATTTAAAAGCAGGTCACTTTTCAGTGACGTTTTCACGACTGACATGATATTTCTATTTACTAAAAGCACTCACTGGCCTGACAAATACGATGGAGGGGGGGAATGAGTGAAATTCCATTTGCTGTCCCGTCCATGCAGCATTTCCTCCAGGAATAACTCTCTGACTGACATCAAAATACCCTTGGGAACTCCTTCCCTGTGGATCCAGCCCACCCCACCCTCCGAGCAGCAGCAGCAGCGACAGAACCAGTTCTGAGCACAAAATTAACGGGAGAGTCACTGATTACACCCCTGAAAATACCCCGAGCACAAACCCCCCCTTTCCACATTTCTCGCCCACTGAGAACCGGGTTTTGGTATTATTCTGCTGATTATTTTATATTTTTGTATTATTTTATATGATATAGAATACACGTAATATTATGAAATCATACAATAAAGTATAAATATGTGTGTGCCATTATATTGCACATATACCTATATATAATATAGATAGACATTCCAAATTCAGGCATTCCAAATTCTGAAATTCAAAATTCAAACTTCAAACGTTCAAATTCAAACACTCCAAATTCAGATATTCCAAATTCAGACATTCCAAATTCAGACAGACATTCCAAGTTCAAACATTCAAACATTCTAAATTCAGACATTCCAAATTCAGACAAACATTTCAAATTCTGACATTTCAAATTCAAAATTCCAAGTTCAAACATTCGAATTCAAACATCCCAAATTCTGACATTCCAAATTCTGACATTCCAAATTCAGACAAACATTCTAAATTCAAACATTCCTAGTTCAAGCATTCCAAGTTCAAACATTCAAATTAAAACATTTCAAATTCAAAATTCCAAATCCAGACATTCCAAATTCAAACATTTCAAATTCAAAACATTCCCAATCCAGACATTCCAAATTCAGGATCTTCAATCCCAAATGTCAGCCCGGGAGAAAAATTTTTTGAGCGTGAGCTACTCTGGATGAAATCCCCCAAATCATGGAAAGGCTCCAAAAGAACATCCTCGAATTATTCCTGCACTGAAAATTCCAGGTGAACACCGTGGGGTGACAGAGGAGGGAAAACAGGGAAGAGAAAGGCAGGATGAGCTGGATCCATGGGACAATTAAATAAAAATATGGACACAAAGGTAAGGACAAATTAATTAGTAGAGAATTTTTTTTTTAAATTAGCTGAATTGGCACATTTTTAGAGCTTTAAGGACTTTTTTTAGTGTTTTTTTTAAAAATCCAGAACAAAATGACCCAGCCAGTGGAAACTCCCCATTCCACAAATCCAGGAAAAGACAGAGGAAGCAATAAACTTTATGACAGAGGAGGAAAAAAAAGAGGTTCACCAAGAACCTTTGAAATAAGAGAACTTTCTGCTGCAATTCTGGGCTCTCGTTTATCCACCATGAATGGACTTGGGGAGGGACTGAAAAGGGAAAAAAAAACCCAACCAACAGAGCCAACATTCCTGACCAATTCTGTTTAATCACTTGAATTGTCAGGATAAAGGGATGCTGCTCCAAAAAACAAACCTTCCTCAGTGTCTGCAGGAAGTATCTTTAAATATCCTAAATATTGTAGAAATAGATATAGAAATAGAATAGAAAAAATAGGAAATAGATGCAGCAGCTGAAGGGAGAAGTTTGGAAATTTGTGCATCTGGTCCCTGCCTCTGCCAGACCAGAATTCCATCCTTCCAAATATAATTTGAGATATGAATTCATCCTGAATGGATCCTACCAAAGGTCATTTAATGGAAGAAGTAAGGCACGTCCCGAGGAGATAAAGGATGAGGATGTTTTTAAACGCAGAGGAAGGTTAAACACAACAGCAAACCAGGAATTATTCAGGATGTGTCAAGTGCTGAGTGTCCCTCAAACTCTCCCAGCCTGATCTTTTTGCTGATCCAAAAAGGCGCAAGAAGAGGCCGAGAGCACGACGCCAATTCCCAGTTTTTATCCATCTGCACTTCCCACACTGCTCTGAAAACCCCCTGGGACATTCCAGAGCTTGGAATTCACCCCATCCTCCAGCCCCACCCCAAAAATGGTGAGTGAGAGCCTGACCTTTCATGTGATTTACTGTGGCCTCACAGAGTTGGGGATGCAGCAATTCCAAGGGTGTCGTTAGGAAAACGCAACAGGGCGAGTTTGGATCTCAACCCACAGGCCTGGGAGACAACTGGGAATTTTCTCCTCTAAGTTTGTCCTACAAATCCTGGGATTTGGGTTGAGAGGGACCTTAGAGCTCATCCCATCCCACCCTTGCCCACCTCCCACTGCTCCAAGCCCCATCCAACCCGGCCTGGGGCACTTCCAGGCAAATCCCAAAATTTCTGCACGTTTTATGCGGAAGAAAAAATTCAATTTACAGAGTTCAACCATGAAAACACACAGCGATTGTTACCCCACCAGCTCCACATCCATCCTTCAGCTCTCCCTACAAAAACCTACAGCAGGCAGGTTAACCTGTTATTAATGAATAACCTGGTATTAATAAAGAACAAAATCTATAGGATGAAACCTACCTGAGGCTTGTTGCTCATCTAATGGGTATGGAAGAGCCCTGCAAGCAAAAATCCCATTAAAATATTCATCAGCTTATTCCAAAGGACTCAACTCACAGTCTGGCACCACCACAATAAATAATTATGACAGGAAGGATTTTGAGATTAAAAAAAAAAAAAAAAAAAAAAAAAGAAAGAAACTCATTGGCCAAGAAGAGAATAAAAAAATTCTACTTTTCCTCACAGGACACAAAGAACGAACCTAGAATTTTAAAAATTCATGCGTATTTTGCTTTTTTTTTGCAGCTATTTAAGCATAAAAACACCGATTTTGCCTGGACCAGAGTGAGGAGATGCTGGAGCAGGGGGTAGAATTCCTCCAGCTCTTATCAGACGCTGCAGGAGCAGCACGAAGGGCTGGGCAAAGATAAAGTTCTCCATCTGCTGAGGGTTGCTGCTGTTATCAAAAAACGGGGTCAAAAAGTTAACTCAGGCAGGGTTTTACAGCTTAAGCCCTGAAGAACAAACCCAAACTTGAAGACAAACAAAAAAAAAAAACAGGGGCACGTGAGAAGTGAGGCAAAGACCAGAGCTGAGACATGGAAAGGGCTGGAGCAGCTGAGCCAAGAGCAGATTGATGGAAATAATCGGAGTAATCAATAACCAGGCACGAGGAAATTAATTACCCGCTGAACGAGCCTCCACAGAAACGATCCCAAAGGCAAATGAGTCATTATCATTATTCATAATGATGATAAATAGTTTATCTCCAAAAAAAACAGACAATATCAAGCAAGGGAAATGTCCATTTATTACCAGGCTAAGGCTGGGAAGAGCCCAATTTCCCATTTGGAAACATTTCCCATCCAAGGCAACTCCCCAGCCTTCCCATTTTTCCAATATTGAAGAATAATTGCACACTTTAAACCTATTTCATCCGTGACAAACTGGGAGCCAGAAATGTTGTGCTTTTTTACAAATACACACTGAATTTTACACTTAATAACCTCAAAAGAAGCAGATTTGTTGGGGAAAAAAGTCCAGCCCCAATCCAATATATAATTGAGTGGGATTATTTCCCTTCCTAAAGAACAGAAACAGCCAGGATTTATCCAATCAGCGCTGAACATGAAGGAAAAAAAGAAATGTTTTGTCCATGAAAAAAAAACCGAAGAGCCACAGGAATTCCTGCACAACAGAAGGAAAAGCATCCAGGGATTGATAAACCAGGATGAACTTTAATCCAGTTAGGGCTGGATTTACACCCAGGTGTAAATTTGGTGCAGAGCTGGGCCAAAACCAGGCTCTTCCTCCATCTTTATGATTATTTTGAATAGAAAACTTTAGAAAATAAGTGGCATCTCCACAAGCTCCTCTCACAAGAAGCAGCAATTTCCTTGTTGTGATCATCTCCTGCCCCAATTTGATAAATTTCTCTGAGCTGGCAGAATTCCCTGAGCCTGGAACAGCTCCAGAACCAGGAGAACTGTGACAGCTTCTGCAGCCACCTGGCCTCTCTTCAAAGCTTTGGGAGGGCAGGGTGGGGAAAACAGGGTGGAGTGAAAAAAAAATAAAATAAAATAATAATAATAAAAAAAATAATAATCCCAATTTAATTAGGAGCAGAGCTGCAGAATCCCATCCACGTGAAATCCTTTGTGCCACAAACACCTCCCGGGCTCGGAAAGCTGGGACAGGAAACCCTTGGCACCAGGAGCACCTGGAATGTTCCTCTGCACCCACCTGGGGGAATTATTTTTTGTTGTTCTTTTGCTCCAGGTTGGAAGTTCTGGGCCTGGAATGAGACAAGGAGATGGAGGTGTGGCTGTGTTCTCAGGAAGTCCAAAAAAATTTCCTCCTTTTCTTATTTGATTTGTGGGTTTTTTGGAGTCATCCATCATTTCTTTTTATTCTCCTTGCTCTCTCCTCATTAATACTGTCAGATCTTTTTCGTTGTTGTTGTTAGATCTGTTTTACCCCCTCCTTTTAGAAACAGTAGAGGAAGGGGCAGAAATCCAAAGTGGGAGAGAAGGAAAACCCAAGATGAACTTCCAGAGAGGAGGACAAACCACAGCAGAAATCTCTGAATTCTTCAAGAAGAAAATCCCTCAGAATTTTCACTGAATTCTTCAAGATCTCTCTCCCTTTGCCAACCAAAAAGCTCTCCTGGACTCTCCTGCAAATCCAGGAATGTTTTTGTGTTACCTTTTTCCCCTTTTTTTTTTCCCTAAGCTGCAAAGAAATCTGATTTTATAATTCCCTGTTCCAACCAGATCTAAATGCACCCCTCGGGTTCAGTGTGACCCCCCACACACATCTCATCAGGAAAAGAAGAAATTAATAAATGGAACACGGAATAAAGAGCAAAGATCACTGCAGCCACTCTACAAAACACAGGAGCAGCTAAAGGTGCTGGACAAAGCTGCATTTACTTTAAAAAAAAAAAAAATCTATTAAATTACTCCTTGAAATGTCAACTGCTATTCCAACATCGAGAATTGTCACAAGTAACACAAATGAAGTGCTGAGCTGGCCACTGACTGTGTTATAACTGTAAATAAATCTTAAAAAAACCCCTTTTATTGGGTGTTTTTGATTGAATTGAAAGCAGCTGCTGCTGGATTGAGGCACTGCAACATTCCAGGGAAGAGTTTGAAATCACCAAGTGATTTCTTACTGGAGTTCTCCACAATCCACACACGGGGAGAGAAAAAATATTCTTTTTTTTGTTTGTTTTTTGGGTTTTGTTTGTTTGTTTGTTTTGGTTTTTTGGGGTCTGGGTTTTTTGTTTTTTTTGTTTTTTTTTTTTTTTTTTTTTTTTTTGGCTTTTTTTTGGGTTTTTTGGTTTTTTTGGTTTGTTTTTTTTTGGGACACCCTGGACCTAAACACACCAGTTTCACCAGATTTAGATCCCCAAACGCTCTTGAGGGTTCCTGAAAAATTTCTCTCCCAGAAACACATCCCACACACCTTCCATTGTAAAAGCCCAGCCTTAATCCTGGGTATAAAGCACAAAACCTGCTCTACCTCGTCAGCCTTTGCTTATTCAGGCTTGACACTCACTGAAAAAATCAGAATCCAAAGGTGCTCCATAATCCCTTTCCTTTCAGGAGCCTGGCTGTGGGCAGACCTCTCCAAACGTCCTGCTTTGCTCATAAAGAAGTGTCAAAGCTTCAGTCATCACAATAAATGCCCCAGCTGCTGGAAAATAACCCTCTGTGCCATGTGTCTGGCACAACTGGGACATTTCCTCCCGTTAGTGCTGAAAAGGCTTTTTTTTTTTTTTTTTTTAATCATCCTTTATATATAAAAAAAATCCCTTAGAAATCTTCTACATTCCCACAAATGTCATCACACTTTTCTGTTTGGGATTTTACTCTTTTAATCAATTTGTATTAATAAAAACCAACAGGTCCCGGTGTAGCATTTTTTCTAACAAATGAAAAATGTAAATTCAGGGGAATTATTTCATGTGAGGGGAGGTGCCCAGAGAAGCTGTGGCTGGCCCTGGAAGTGTCCCAGGCACCCTGGGATGCTGGAATTTGTCCCTGCCCATGGAAAAGGGTTTGAATAAGAGGATCCACGAGTTCCCTTCCAACCCAAACCGCTCCACAGTTCAGCAAGAAGACAGAAAGAAAAGCCAAATCCCAAATCTCTGTCCTCACACCACATTTTTAACAACATTCAGACAGCTCAGGGGTCAAAACCCCAAAATTGTTCCAGGGGAAGCGCAAGAAGTGAACCACACACGAATTCCTAAATATTTACCCAACGAATTTTTGCCTTAAAAGTGGCGGGATGAGGAATTATTTAGGGCAGAACTGAAGCACTGAGCCAGAAACTCAGCGTCCCCAAAGGCAGCTGGGGCTGTGGGGAGTGGGAAAAGGCTTTGGGGAGGAGCTGCAGGAAGGTGGCAGCCCCAGGGGACAAAATAATCCCAAGACAGGAACCTTCCCAGTTCCAGGTGACAAAATGATCCCAAGAAAGGCATTTTTCCAGCCCCAAGTGACAAAATAATCCTGGGAAAAGCACTTTTCCAGCCCCAAATGACATCATAATCCCAGGAAAGGAACTTTTCCAACTCCAAACGACAAAATAATCCCAAGAAAGGCATTTTTCCAGCCCCAAGTGATAATAATCCCAGGGAAAAGCACTTTTCCAGTCCCTGGTGACAAAAATATTCCCAGGAAAGGCACTTTCCCAGCCCCAGAGGACAAAATAATCCCAGGAAAGGAACTTTTCCAGCCCCAGGGGACAAAATAATCCCGGGAAAAGCACTTTTCCAACTCCAAATGACAAAATAATCCAGGAAAGGGATTTTCCCAGCCCCAGGTGACAATAATCCCAAGAAATGCATTTTTCCAGCCCCAAATGACAAAATAATCCCAGGAAAAGCACTTTTCCAGCCCCAAGTGATAATGATCCCAGGGAGGAGCACTTTCCCAGCCCCTGGTGACAATAATCCCAGGAAAGACACTTTTCCAGCCCCATTCCCTCCCCAGGTGTACAAATAAATATATTTCTCCTGCTCAGAGCCTGCACTGAGCAGGAACACAGGAGCAGCTCGGGCTCTGTGCTGTCCCAGAGCTCCCAGTGAACTCCAGTTTGCCTGGAAGTCAAGGCTGGCCTTTCCCTGCCGCTCCCAGCCCTTCCTGGGGAGCTGCCTCACATTCCTGACGTGTTTTGGGGCTGCAGGAAGGAAGCTCAGACACACAGGTGAGCTAAAACCCAGCCCCTGCTGAAGGCAAACTGCCTGAGGGGTTCTGGCAGCACAGGTGGGAAGGGTGGGGACTGTCCCCCCCAAAAAAAAAACAATTTTGGGAGGCTGGGTTTGACCTGATTGTGATGTTGACATTCCAGGAGAGCTGCAGAGGGATTTGGGACAAGGCAAGGAGGGACAGGACACAGGGAATGGCTTCTCCAGAGGGCAGGGCTGCCTGGGAGATTGGGGATTGGGAATTCCTGCCTGGGCTGCAATTCCCAGAGCAGCTGTGGCTGCCCCTGGATCCTGGCAGTGCCCAAGGCCAGGCTGGATCACCCTGGGATAGCAGAAGGAAGGTTGGAATTAGAGCCCAAAGCCCTCTGCAATTCCAGGACGTGCCCAGTGCAGTGGTGCAGACTTGGACTGGCCCAATTCCATACAAATCCCAGCTGATTTCTCCCAGCATTTTTCCCCTTTGGAGCTGCTCCAAAAGCTCCTGTTGTCCCCTGGCTCCAGGAGAGCAGCCCAGGGTGGGGCTCAGGGATGAGGAGCTCCAACTCATCACAGCTGGGGGGGTTTAGCCCAATCCCAGGTTTGCTGTGGCTGCCCCTGGATCCCTGGAATGTCCAAGGCCAGGCTGGAGCACCCTGGGATGGTGGAAGGTGACCCTGGCAGGGGTGGGATCAGCTGATCTTTAAGGTCCTTCCCAATCCAAACATGGCTGGGATTCCCTGATCCTCTTCAGACAAAGAAAAAGCAGAAGCTGGTGAGGGACAGAGCAACCAAACAATTCAGGAACTCAAAGATTATGGAAAAGCAATCCACGTAAAAGGACACAAAGTCCAAGAGGAGAGGCTGTGCCTCAGGGGAAGGGAATTTGGGAAGAAGAAGACCTGGAGCACAGCGAGGAGCAGGAAATCCTGAGGTTCCCAACCTGCCACCAAACACCAGCACGGCCCTGGACACTCCCATTTAACAACACACGTTTTAATGGGGATTTAATCCAGGAAAACGCCTTGGCAGGAGCTGCCCAGGGAGGTTTGGAGTGCCCATCCCTGGAGGTGTCCCAGGAATTCCTGGAGGTGGCACTTGGGGACAAGGTGGGATTTGGGCACAGCTGGGACTCCATGACCTCGGGGCTCTTCTCCAACCTCATTTCTGGGCTCCTGAAGGCCAGAATCCCAAAGGCTTTTCCCAGAAGGGACTCTCCATCCCAGCCAAGGCCAGCAGCAGAGGTGTCCCTGCCCCAGCCCCTCTGGCAGGGACATTTCCTGTTCCCCACAGCCCCAAACCCCTCACAGCACCAACACAAAGGAGCCCTGAACCTCCCTAAAATCCCACTTTTGGACACTGGGGGGAAAATTCTTCCTGGAAAGGGAGCTCAGGGATTGAGAGTGCCCAGGGAGGTTTGGAGTGCCCACCCCTGGAGGTGTCCCAGGAATTCCTGAGGTGGCACTTGGGGACAAGGTGAGGATTTGGGACTCCATGGGCTGGGAGAGCTTCTCCAACCTTTCCCTGGGATTCCATAACCTGTTTCCGTGCTTCTTTACCTTATTTTTGTGGGATTAGCCAGGAAATGAAGGCAGAGCTGCCCAGTTGGAAGCTGGAGGTAAAATCCTGCATTTGAATCTTCATGCAAAACAAAACACACCCAAAGAAGCCACTCAAAGATCCTGGCTGCACATATATAATATATAATATATAATATATAATATATAATATATAATATATAATATATAATATATAACATATAACATATAACATATAATGATATATGATATACAATTATATAACTTACATAATAGATACTATATATATCACAATTCATAATTAATATAATTAATGGTCAATGTATTATTATATATTAATATTAAGACATATTACATATTATCATGTATTATATAATTATATAATTGTATATAATATATTGTATCCGGAATACAATATATTATGTGAAATAAGAAACAAAATATATAATATACATTATATGTTATACATTATATATTATGTATTGTAGAACAGAATATAAAATATACACAATATAAAATAGTATTATATGTTATCAATTGATATTAATTAATATATAATTATTTAAAATAGTATCTATCATACATTTTACATTATATATTTCTATCATATAAAATACATCATAAATAATGCGACTCTGTCACCCTGAGGACTCCTGATTAGTCTTGCACCAAGTGGAAAAACAAGAAATAAAATGAGAATTTACAGATAAATTATTAAAAAAAGTTAATAATTCAATCACCTCACTGAGGCTGAAATGAAAATGAAGCAGAGAGTAGTTAAGAACTAAACCTGAGAAAATCACAGAAGAAAGAAACCAGGAAAAAAAATTCAAAAAAAATCTTATTTTTCCTCTAAAAACAACAAAAGAAATTTAAAAACAACTTAATTCCTTGTCATTGAAAGAAATAGCCAAATTCCCCATCAGCCTCTCCAGGACCAGAAATTAACTTGAGAAGAAGAATTCTATGGAAAGGAGTCATTTCTTTTCCAATCTTAATTCATTTTTATAACTTCACTTAAATGCAGATGATGAAGTCATTCTGATCACTCCTTTTCTTATTCTGACATTAAAAATAACATTTGAATTTTTATTTTTTTTTTCCATGGTAATCCACAAAGAGCACGGAAAAAATATTCCCAAACTGGAGAAAGCTTCAAGTCACAATCAGAAAGCGATTGAAAGTGGAAAGGTAACTCTAAACACAGATAAAATCACAGACAGGATTGTCACTGTTACCTTAAAAACCTTCAAACATCCATAAAAAACTGAACTTGTTTCCCATGAACCAAATTAGTACAGAAATAGAGTTGAAGGTTTTTTGGGTTGTTTTTTTTTTTTTTTGGAGATGCCACTGCTTTTCCATAAACTTGGAGTCCAAAGAAAAGTGACACTCTGGAGTAAAAAAAAAAAAGAAAAGCTGCATTTTCATATTTGACATTTACAAAATTGTTCCCATTTGATTATCCTGGCTCTGAGTCTTCCCTTGCTGCATCCCAGAACTGGTTTTAAGAGGAATTTACACAGGTGATGTGACCAATGAGGGTTTTATCAATCTAGATTAATTTTCTTTGCTCAGGGGTCATTAATCAAGGTTTCCCTGAAAAGGAGCTACAAGTTCAAATATTTTTCTAAATGGCTACACAGGTTGCTTGGGTTGTATTTTATCTTCTCTAATCCCCCTCCTATCTCCTTTTAATACATAAATTAGGAAAGTTTCACAGCAAAACACAGCGATTTCAAAGACTCCAAAATAATGTTTCTTATAGGAAACCAAAAGAAACTTTCAAGAGGGGCTTTTTAAAAAAAAAATTCCAGAATGGTTTGGGGTTAAAACTGAATTAATTCCAACCACCTGCCATGGGCAGGGACACCTTCCATGAGCCCAGAGCCTCAAATTTGGACTTGAAATCCTCTCCTGCTGCATTTTAGAGAACACAGAGAAAATCTGTGAAAACTCAATTGTTCCGCTTCAAGAAGAGACACCTAATTCACCCAAAATCTTGGCAATCTCTCGTAATCAGTGAAAGCTGATAAAAAAATCCAATTTCTGAACTCAGCACACGCTGGGCAGCGAGGCAGGAATCTCAGAATTCTGGAAATCGCCATTTGGAAGGACCACAACCAGCACCTGAGGAGCCCTTGAGGTGCCCTTTGCATCAAGGCCTTTCCCAGCCTGTTTTAAACTGAATTTTATCTCTTTTTTTTTTTGAGGATTTCTGATCCCAGAGGATTTCTTGGCCATCACCACCTGGTGCCCTTGGAGGAGCTGGAACATCCAAGAATTGGCTCGGCTGGAGGAGCAACCCCATGGCCTCGATGTTTTCTGGGCAGGAAAGAGATGTGGAGGAAAAAAGCAGATGGATGGAGTTGAATGAAGGAGGAAAAGAAGGAATCAGAGGTGGTTGAGGGGAATCTTTTCCTTTTTTTTTTATAAAAATGGATCAGTTTTCTTACCAAGTTCAGCGCCGGAGGCAGAGAAAGCCACAAGCCCCAAACTCACAGCACCCAAACACCGAGGGTGAGAAATCATTACAAAATCCCACTTAACGACTCTGCTCCCGCACAATAATTAACACCATTAAAAATTGAAGTTTGTTTTTTTTTTTTTTCCCCTCTCCTTTGAGGAGACTTGAGGGATGAAAGTTACCGATTGCCGGCAGCAGAGAAAGGCGGCGACTACACAGCTCCTGGCACGGCTGAGTGGACAAACAAAGGGACTCTTGTCTGGAATCCCCTCGGAAAATCAATTCCTGAGAAAGCCCCGAGTGCCAAGGAGACACTGAGGTGGCGTGTGCAGTGTTCCCAGCCCCTGGAGAACGCAGGGCTGGCTGATTCCATGGCCTGAAGCCAAGGGAATGACGGCGGATTCCACACCTGGAGGTCACATATCCCACACCAAGCCCCTCTTTCCCCACTCACACAAATCCCATCCCGCTGGAAAGCCCCATTTTTAATTGGGTTATTTAGAAACGAGGAGGACATAATGAGAATTCAAGAAGGATTGTTTCCTTTTGTGCAGTGGAAGACACCACGGACTTGTTTTAGGTGAAGAAAAAAAAATGGATTTTAACGCTCGCTTCAGGCAAACGACAGCTTGGGCCTGGCCTGGAGAAAACCCCACACATTAAAATAAACAACTTCTCTATTTCTTGATGGCAGAGACAATGAACAAACCCGCACTCCACATCCATTCCTGCCACTTCAAGAGAGTGGCAACCGCAGATTAAAGAATGTGAAAACTCTTGGGAGGAGAGCTAATCCCCGGGGAAAGATTGCTTTGGGTTTCAAATGTGGAAACATGGTTTGAAGTGAAGGGGATAAATAAAAAGGCCTTTTCTCAAAGCAGTGAAAACCCTGAAAAAAGAACACGTGTTTGGTTGGGTTTTGAAGTGATGAAAGCAGAGAGGAAAAACATGTTGAGATGAACAGAAACCTAAAAGAAAGCATCAGCAGATTCAAGCAGGATTGCACTGGGGCTGTTCTGGGGTTTTTTGCCAGGAGTTGCCATACCTGGATTTATGTCCAAAACCCTCCTTCAAACATGGTCTGAAGCCTTGCACTTGGTACAAGTTAATTAAAAATAATTAAAAAAAAAGGAGTTCAACCTGTCATATGCTCAAATATCTCTTCTAATTTCCCAGTCTCCATCCAGACCCATTTGCCCCTGGCAACTTCCAGGGAATTCTCCTGGTCCTTCCTTTGCACCAAGATAGGCTTCACTCCAAACACATTCACTCTATTCCAGATTAAAAATCTCCTAGAATTTAATTTCTGGCAAAGATTTGTCAGATTTTCCAAACAAAAAGCTGGTGGTGGTGGTGGTTTGGGTTGAGGATGGGTTGGTTTTTTTTTTCCCTGCTCTCCAAAAAAATAAGCAGGCGCACATCTGAAGTATTTTAATTGCCCCAATTTGCTCCCATGCCCATAATACAAGTTAAGGCCTGGAATTCACAAATAGAATCCCTAAATACTTCCAAAATTGCCCGTTTTTTTAAACAGGAAAACACACAGCATTTGATTTATGTCTCCTGTGCTGTCTCTCTCCTATCAATGCACTGAGGTCTATCATTCTCAAATATTGGTTCCTGCTGTTAAAAGAAAAGGCAATAAAATCAAGTTCAGGGTACATTTTATTAGCAGACCCGCTGACATGCTGAAATCTGCATCCAGTGTCACAGTTCTTGGCCTTTTCAAGTCTGTTTCCACGTCAGGAGCTTAATGAGCAGAAAACCAAACAAGAACTCCAAAGACCAATGTCATTCAACAGAACCTTTTGCCTTTTTTGTTGAACGTGTGCATTCTTGAGAAGACAATGATGACAGATTGGATGTCAAGACCTTTTAAATTTTTTTTCCTAACCATTTAATTTATTTTTCTTTTAACTCTTAAAAATAAGCTTGGCTCCTTGGAGCTTATGCAACGTGAAAGCCAAAGCAGTGGAATAAAAGATACACTTGGCCTTCGTCTGAGGCTTATTTAACAACTCTTATTTCTTATTTCACGGGTCTAATCATATTTTCCTTAGAGAAACACCTTGTTTTATTAAGTTAATATAAACATTGAGGTGTTTTATGGTGGTAATTTCTCTAGGACAGCAAAAATAGGGTGCTGACATGATTGGAGTTCAGAGCAGCAAGCCCTGACTTTGGAATTCCCTTCCCAGCATCACTCCTGGCTGCTGCTGACTTCTGGAAAATCCCTGCCCCAGCCTGAGTCTTGCTCTCCACTGATCCATGACCCACAGCTGAGCCTCCATATGCCGTGGAGAATGGAACACAATCCCAACAAGCATTTGCTGCTTTTCCACAGAGCCCATTTCTCAGCCCTGAAGTCACAGGGGGAAACAGGATCTTAAGGTTTTGAGTTGTTACAAGCCTGAGCAATTAAATCTCACACAAAAACACATTAATGCGCGGCCTAAGAGCTGCTGAGGTGAGGAAAGATTAATAACCCTGGTATTTAACATCCTGATGTAGCTACAGGCACAGGGAATTTTCTCTGCCTGCTGTACTTTGGGGGATTGCAGTGCACAATGCATATTCACAGCCTCAGGCCTTCCCACTAAAACAGAAAATAAAAATTCCAGCTCTCTACAGCACTGGTCAGTGACAGGGCACTCCTCTGGCAGGGAGAGGCATTTATTTGGGTGTTTCATTCACACCCAGGGTGGCAAAATGCAGCCAAGCCCAGCTGCCAACCCTGCCCATTTCAGTCCTTCACCGACAGAGAGGCTGGAAAAAACCTAAACCAAACTCCAGTGGGACCATTCCTGAACCAGCCACAAACTCCACGGCATTCCTCCACATAAAGCCACCACCAGGAATTATTTCTGGGATTGGACCTTGGAGAGTGGAGCTGATCTGGAGATCCCAGAATATCCTGAGTTGGAAGGGACCTACCAGGACCAGCAAGTTTAAGCTCTTAAGGAATACCCCCTACTGACACGATGGGGTTTTTTACAGATATTAAACAGCAGATTTTTTTTCTAAGCACCTGATTTTATATGCACAAAAGGAATTTATGTAAAAAAATAGGAAAAAAAACAGAGCGATGAATAAGTGCAAACTTCACATTCACCCTCTCGGCTGCTACACCCATAATGACACGTTGTTGGTGTTTTGTTTTTTTTACAGATATTAAACAGCCTTTTTTTTCCCCCAAGCACCTGATTTTATATCCACAAAAGAAATTTATGCTGTTAAAAACAGGAAAAAATCAGAGCGATGAATAAGTGCAAATGTCACATTCACCCTCTCAGCTGCTACCCCCATACTGACAGGATGGTTTTCTTTACAGATATTTAACAGCCTCTTTTTTTTTTTTTTTCTCCCAAAAAATTTCACTTGATTTTATACCCACAAAAGGAATTGAAGTTGTCAAAAAATAGGAAAAAAATCAGAGTGATGAATAAGTGCAAACTTCACATTCACCCTCTCAGCTCCTACCCCCATATTGACACGATATTTTCTTTTTACAGATATTAAACAGCTTTTTTTTCCCCAAGCACCTGATTTTATATCCACAAAAGGAATCTATGTTGTTAAAAAATAGGAAAAAAAAACCAGAACGATGAATAAGTGCAAACTTCACATTCACCCTCTCGGCTGCTACACCCATAATGACACGTTGTGTTGTTTTTTTTTTTTTACAGATATTAAACAGCCTTTTTTTCCCCAAGCACCTGATTTTATATCCACAAAAGGAATCTATGTTGTTAAAAAATAGGAAAAAATCAGAGTGATAAATAAGTGCAAACTTCACATTCACCCTCTCGGCTGCTACACCCATAATGACACGTTGTTTTGGTTTTTTTTACAGATATTAAACAGCCTTTTTTTCCCCAAGCACCTGATTTTATATCCACAAAAGGAATTTATGTTGTTAAAAATAGGAAAAAAATCAGAGCGATGAATAAGTGCAAATGTCACATTCACCCTCTCAGCTGCTACCCCCATACTGACAGGATGGTTTTCTTTACAGATATTTAACAGCCTCTTTTTTTTTTTTCTCCCAAAAAATTTCACTTGATTTTATACCCATAAAAGCAATTGAAGTTGTCAAAAAATAGGAAAAAGATCAGAGTGATGAATAAGTGCAAACTTCACATTCACCCTCTCAGCTCCTACCCCCATATTGACACCATATTTTTTTTTACAGATATTAAACAGCCTTTTTTCCCCAAGCACCTGATTTTATATCCACAAAAGGAATCTATGCTGTCAAAAAATAGGAAAAAAAAACAGAGCGATGAATAAGTGCAAACTTCACATTCACCCTCTCGGCTGCTACACCCATAATGACACGTTGTTTTGGTTTTTTTTACAGATATTAAACAGCCTTTTTTTCCCCAAGCACCTGATTTTATATCCACAAAAGGAATCTATGCTGTCAAAAAATAGGAAAAAATCAGAGCGATGAATAAGTGCAAACTTCACATTCACCCTCTCAGCTGCTACCAGGATTCCCCGGGCAAACTCCACGTTTTCCATGCTGTAATGACACGAAATTCAGCTCTGGGGCACACCCAGAGCTGCAGGTCTGAGCAGCTTCCCAGCCCTCTTCCAGCTCAGCCTCACACTTGTGCTCACAGGCCCTTCCCAGGGCTCCATCCCAGGGGCTGGGGATGGCACTGGGACAGATCCCAGGCTGGAGGGGATGGAAGAACTTGGGGAAAGGTTCTGCCACTCCTGGGAGCTCCACTCCAAGGAGTTAAAGCTCACTCAGGGCTGGGAGAATTCCTGCTGGATTTACAGAGCGGTTTCTCCGGGGAAATGTTCTATCAAAGGCCGTGGGTTTGTTTCTAGGAATATAAAGAAATAATGTAATCATAGGGATTTTGTTTAGGGAGGATGAGGCAACTTGTAGGGAACAGCAAAGATCCATCCTGCCCACAGGAATGGTCCAGAAACACGGATGGAATCACGTGCAGAGAAAGATTCCTGCAAAAAGACACGCGCAGAAAGTCACACAAAAGATGCACACACAAAGAGAAAGACAAAAACACACACAGAAAGACACAAAAAACACCCCAAGTCACAGAAACAGACACAGACTCACACTCACAGAATGATACAGACACTGGGAGTGTCTCACTTACACAGAGACTCAGAATGAGTCTGATCCTGCCATGCACAGAAATGCACACTCACACCAACTCGCACAGGAACACAGAGAAATACACACAGAAATATAGATAAATACACACAGGAACACAGAAATACACACAGAAACACAGAGAAATAAACACACAGAGAAATACACACAGAAATAAACACACAGAGAAATACACACAGAAATAAACACACAGAGAAATACACACAGACAAACATAGAAACACACACAGAAACACACACAGGCAGAAATGTACACTCACACAGAAACACAGAGAAATACACACTCATACACAGAAATACACATAGAAACACACAGAGATAGAAACACACAGAAATACACACACACAAACACACACTCACACACAGAAACACAGAGAAATACACTCACACACAGAAATACACACTCCGTCACAGAAACACACACAGAAACGTACACACACAGAAACACACTCAGGCACAGAAACACACTCAGGCACAGAAACACACTCAGGCACAGAAACACACTCAGGCACAGAAACACACTCAGGCACAGAAACACACACAAAAAGATCCCATCACACAAAAAGACACCCACACAGCAAGGTCCACAAAGACTCACACACACCCAGAAAAACTAACACAGACACACAGAGCAAGACCCACACACAGAAAAACTGACAGAAACACACACACACACAGACTCTGAAAGATTCACACTCAAACACAGAGATTCTGAAAGATTCACACTCAAACACACTCACAGACTTCACACCTGAAAGATTCACACTCACACACACACACAGACTTCACACCTGAAAGATTCACACTCACACACACACAGACTTCACCCCTGAAAGATTCACACTCACACACACACACAGACTTCACCCCTGAAAGATTCACACTCACACACACACAGACTTCACCCCTGAAAGATTCACACTCACACACACACACAGACTTCACACCTGAAAGATTCACACTCAAACACACACACAGAGACTCTGAAAGATTCACACTCAAACACACTCACAGACTTCACACCTGAAAGATTCACACTCAAACACACTCACAGACTTCACTCCTGAAAGATTCACACTCACACACACAGACTTCACTCCTGAAAGATTCACACTCAAACACACTCACAGACTTCACACCTGAAAGATTCACACTCAAACACACTCACAGACTTCACACCTGAAAGATTCACACTCAAACACACACACACAGACTTCACACCTGAAAGATTCACACTCACACTCACAGACTTCACACAACCCCAGAAAGACTCCCCACTCGCACACACAATGACACACAGAAAGACTCCCAGAAATACACACACACACAACAGAAAGGCTCCAGACGCCCCCCCCAAAAAAGCCTCCACACTCACACAGAGCCCAGCATCACCTGGGAGGAAGAAAACCTGCATTCCAGGCTTTGTTTCCCTTTATCAACTCTTTTATCCAGTGACTTTGGCTCAGAAAACCATCTGCATTCTCAGTGAACACCAACGCCTCTGGTAAACCAGAATAAAGCTCCCTATTTCCAAGAGAGTGGTGGTTTTAAAAGTTGTTTCCCTCTCCTCCCTCTCCATAGCCCCAGGCAGCTTCCCACAGGTGGAACGGAGGCCCTCGACAGCTGCTGTGAATTCCCTCCTATGAGCAAAGAATCCCAAACCACTGATTTTAGGGTTCCAGGTGGCATTTCCCGGATTTCACTGTTGTTTTAAGGGCTGCTTTCAAAGTGCATCAGAGTTTTCATGGATTCAGGCCCACGGCAGAGGCGGGTAATCAATGCCCATCAGGGCAGATTGCTGAAGACATGCAGGGAAAATGCATTTCACCAAATGAGTTCAGGCACTTCTGACACTGATTAACAATTAACCCTCCTCTCAGCAGAGTCAGAAGTTGATTAACTACTGCGTGCTCGAGACAAAAAGGAAACAATTCAGGTAAAGAAACTCAGACAAACAAAAGCTGAAAATCCTCCCAGAAGAGAAGAACTCATTTGCAGGAGCACAGCTGTTAGAAAAATCCTGAAGGGATTTCCCCTCATCCCTTTTTCCAAAGAACAAATCCCATATTCCCCACACAAACCCCGTGTTTTACGTGGATCTGCATTACAAGCATCCTCCTGCAGCAGTGAAACGAGTAAACCTGAAACTCTCAAAGGAATTTTATTGCTCATTTTATAGATTTCCCTGGCCCTTTGATGAGCTGCCATTCCAGCAGGCAATCTCAGCTTCGTGCCCTTGCTGCTCCTCCTCTCCTCTGCCCCACCCATTTCCAGGTTGTCTGTGGGAACAGCAGGAGCTGGGAATTTGCCAGGCATCTCCCATCAGGGAGCCAAACCCCACCAGGATTGGGTCCAAATCCATCCTGGAGAGAAATAAGATCCGATGGGAACAAGATACAGCAGAGAAGCCACCAAAGGGGATGGTGCTCCAGGAAATCCAGGCTGCTTTTAGTGATGTGGAATAAAGAGTGGAGTTGATAAAGATGGAAAATCCCTCTCAAATCATCGAGTCCAACCATCCCCAGCACTGCCCAGGCCAGCACTGCCCCGTGTCCCCAAGTGTCACATCCACAGCGCTGTGAAATCCCTCCAGGGATGGAGACTCCACCTGAGCATCTTTCCATGAAGGAATTGTCCCAAATATCCAATCTAAACCTTTCCTGGGGAAGTTTGAGGCTGTTCCCTCTCCTCCTGCCCCTGTTCCCTGATCCCAAATCCCCCCTGGCTGTCCCCTCCTGGCAGGGAATTCCAGAGAGGGAAAAGATCCCTCTGGATCCTCCTTTTCTCCAGGCTGAGCCCCTTCCCAGCTCCCTCAGGAATTCTCCATCCCTTTCCCAGCTCCCTCAGGAATTCTCCAGCTCCTTCCCAGCTCCCCCCTCTGCTCCTCACACAATTTGTGGGTTTTTTTTTTTAGGTTGCTTTATCCCATATTAATACAGAAATAAAGGAATTTTGCTTCAGCCAGGAGAGCTGAACCACCTCCTTCAGCAGCTCCAAATAATTCAATTTTCTGCAGGTCTGAACCTCAAGTTTCCAGTGGGGCAGAATCCAGTGGTCACCTTTGGAAATGAAGACAATCCCACTATTATCCCCATCCCGTGGGAGGGAGCATTCTCCAGCCAGGGATTCTGGAACAGATCCCAGTCCAGCTGTTCCTCCTCTGTCTAGAAATCAGCTGCTGAGGCTGACCAAAGAAATGGAAATCCTGTGCACAGCCTGAATCAAATTAGCTGGCAAAGTTCATGAAGAAAAGATCAAAAAGCTACGAGAGGAGAGATGAAAATGAAAGATGCCACAATCCACACAATTCCTACCCCTGCCTTTGTTTGGGGGGATAATCAAATCCTCCAGGTGCTCAGAACAAAATCCTCGATTTAAAATGCTAGTTCCAAATGGAAATACATCAGAATTTTACTCCACGGTTGCAAAGTTTATTATTTTTCAGATTTCTTCTGCAGAACAACCTGCAGTGGGCTTCACTCTGGTGCAGGACAAATCCTCATCTGTCTACCTAATCTGACTGCTGATCATTAATTTTTAACAGCTTTTATACCATCCTTCTACATCAACCTTAAACCATTTTTCAGTCTGTAGACACAGACATACATTAACACGCTGTCGCTCCTCAGCTGTAAAACAACTGGCTCTAAAACATGACCCTGGTGGCAAAGCCCAAATGCTCCAGCTCAAATCTCATTTTTTTTCACCTGATAAACTCCAGAGAAGACTGAAGGAACTTTGCAGTAACAGCTGGGGTTAAAGAAGTGCTTGAAAGAATTTTTTTTTTCTGCTTTTCTGTATAACTAAGAAACAGGAGCAGTTCAAGAGATGTGCCGTGGCTGCTTTTAGCTGTGTTGACTTAAAAAGTGTCTGAGCTGCCAAGTTTCAAGTTTCACCTCCTGCATGTGTCCAGACATGTGGTTTAACACATTATCCTCAACCACTTTTGGAGCCTTTTTTGGCTTTTTTTTTTTTTTATGGAAGCACCGCAGGAAAACGGGGCAGTGCACTATCAGGGAGGGCAAATCATTCCCTCCCCAGCCTCATGGGTTATCTCGAGAAACACTTCATAAGCTGATAACATTCCTCACGCACAGCAAGTCCCCCTCAAAGCCACAAAAGGAAAAAAAAAATAAAAATAAAGCACAAAGCGATTTAAATTGAATTGTAGCATCAACCCCTCACCTGTTACACTCACAGGGAGACAGTCCATGATCTTATCTAGGGGTGGTTAACCACAGGCAAGGTTGTAAACATGGATTTCACCAGCTAAGACAGTCCTGACAATTCAGAGAAGATCTCAGTTCCCTTTATTTTGGCAGCCAAGCACACAAATAAAAATTCCTTTTGCAGTTAAACGTGCTTTTTAGAAGAGTTGAGCGTGTAATTGCTTCACTGTGGTGGCCAAACTACTCACAAAGCCACACAGAGAAATATATTTTTAATAAAGATATACTCTGCACTCAGCTGGGTGTTAACTGAGAAAAAAAAAAAAAAAAGTTGGTTTCTGTCCACACAGAGTAAAAGGAAACTTTCTGTGGGAAGAGAGCTACAAATTGGACTTTCTCATCCTCACAGAGGCAACACCGCATTTTTTGGCAATATTAAAGAAGATGGAGATATGGTTTTAAAATCCCCAAACCCCAGAAATAACACTGTCTATTCTGAAAAGTCATCAAGCAGCCACAGAATTCCACAAACAAAACGCCCAGGTGGAAATACCATTCATAAAATCAGAAAAAAAGAAGTTTAGCAATATTATGTACAGCAAGTCTATGGGACTACACAGCTAGAGCCTGAAATATCCTGGATTTTTGGATTAAATATAACCTGATAACCAACTGGAACAACTCCACAGTTCATCCTTCTTAAGTCCCCCAAGCCCTGAGGTCAACCCCAAACCAAATTTCGTCCCCTCATTCCTGAATTCTCCTCTCAGAGCTGTCCCAGAATTACAGCAGCGCTGCCCCAAGCAAAGAAAGGAGAGGAAACACTTCTTCCTCCCTCTGTGCTGCCAAAAATCATCTGCTGGGCACCTCTGGATTGTCCAAATTGCATCCACTCAGCCTTCAAAATCCCAGGACTGGCCCCAATTGTGCTTCTCCTGGGACACCGAGGGCGTTCATAAATAAATTCACGTGTCCAATTGTTCATAAATAAATTCATGTGTCCAATTGTTCATAAATAAATTCACGTGTCCAATTGTGGGAACTGAAAAAGCAGAGGACTTTCACAGCCTTGCAATAAGCTTATATAGATAAAAGTTCGAAACAGAGTTGAATTTTAGGCCTTGAAATATTTGGAGCACAGAGCTACAAAAAAAAAATACTGAACAAGCAACTCGTGTGTGCTGTAACTTGTATGTGGAGTGTTCAGGGATTGGTTCAAGTAGATGATTGAGTTTTAGCATTGACCTATTGGCTAAAAAACTTTCAAAAGGCCTTGGAACCAAGAGAACTTTGGCTTCTGTTGTTGTGGCCTGAGTTTTACCATCTTTTACGTCTCTGCCTTCACTGAGACTGGCAATGAAATAAAAAACTTGTGTTACCCCATCTCGTTATTAGATATTAGATCCAACATCCAATGACATTTTCCAGTGTTTGGACACCACAGGATAGGTTTGGGTTTTTTTTTTTTCCAAGGCAGAACAACCCTTAAAACCAGCTCTAAGTGGGGCCTGGTCCTTTCTGATTCTCTGCTCCCACTCCATTATATTCCTTATATCCATTATATTCCTTATATCCATTATATATCCATTATATATCCATTATATATCCATTATATATCCACTATATATCCATTATATATCCATTATGTGGCACGGATTTTACGAAGCTCAGCCTTCAGCTGCTGACCTGTGGTTAAAACCTGAGCCACGCTGCAGCTCTCAGGGCATTTTTTTATGGAATTAAGGCGTGAGAGGAGCTTCTGTTTGCCCTGGGCTTTTTGAAAAACAAACAAAAAAATAAAGGGAAAACACAGCTCCTTTCAATGCCAGGGGAGTTCTGTCATCCAGCTTTTGGGGAGGCAGCGTCCCACCCTACAGCTGCAAATCCTGAAGGCTTGAAAGCAAAGAAAGGGGTGAGAATTTGAGGTTGGAAAACCCAAGAGGAGCCTAAGTGCAAAGCAAGAGGTTCGAGGTGGTCGATTATTACGGGATGTCCGACACTGCAGAACGCAACTTTTTAAAAAACACTTCATTTAAAATTTAAAGCAAAGGAGAAAAGGCGGTTTAATAAGTGATGCAAAGGCAATTTCTCGTCCTCTCCCACCAGCACATCAATGCCTGACCATTCCCTGAGTAAAAACTCTCTTTGGAAAGACCAAACCCTCAGGTTTTGTTGCTGAAGCAGACACGATGAGGTATGGAAATGAAGTGGAAAATGCCTTTGATCTGATCAGATCTGCTCTCCCAGCTGGCTCCAGCCAATGCACAGAACCAAATTCTTGATGCAGAGAGACAAATTCTGCTCCTTTCATATGTTACATAACCCAGCAAAACGCATTTTTGAGTATTTGATGTGACTTCAGTTACCCCGTGCGCCTTTTGGTAAAAAGGAAGAAGAGGAAAGAAACTTCTCTGTATCAAAAATCCACCTCTCGTTATTGTCCTTCTTCAGAGCCTGCCCTTGGTGGGCTCACTAAGCTCTGCCAAGGAAAAATAAATCCTGTGGCATTGAAACACGTGAGCAGAGGCCTTTTCCTCCTCTCCTGGGAATTGTAAGTGAACTGTTTTTTTCTCTACCTCTGAAATCTGGCTCCAAACAATAGTTTGCCACCAGCCAAGCATCATTTGTCAAACCACCAGGGCATTTCTGCCTCAGGGCTGGTCAGGGAAGGGAGTCAAGGCTACTCCAGCATTCCCTGGGGAATTCACAACAGCTCAGGACCCGAGGTTCCCAGTCCTGGCAGCTGGGTGGGAGGGATAAAGAAATTCAAGGAGTTTGTATAAAACAATCGATGCCACAGCCAGGAGTGATTGCAGCTGGCTGGGATACAAAGGGATAAATTAAAAAAAAAACAAACAATAAAAACAAAAGAGGTGTGGCTTGATGCTCTGCAAGACAAATCCATAAATAATATAAACTGGCGTGTCCTGATTTTGAGTATTTCATCTGTTTGGTTGCAGTAATCTGGAAGGGACCCACAAGGACAATCCCGCACCTCTCCCATGAGGAAAGGCTGAGGGAGTTGGGAATGTTCAGCCTGGAGAGGAGAAGCTTTGGGGTGACCTCACTGTGGCCTTGCAGCACCTGAAGGAGCTGCAGGAAAAGATGGAGAGAGAGGATTTCCAAGGGATGGAAAGACAGGACACAGGGAATGGCTTCCCACTGCCAGAGGGCAGGGCTGGCTGGGATTTTGGGAAGGAATTCCTGGCTGGGCTGGAATTCCCAGAGAAACTGTGGCTGCCCCTGGATCCCTGGAAGTGTCCAATCCCAGGCTGGAGCAATCTGGGA
Organism: Sylvia borin; assembly: GCA_014839755.1. Taxonomy (NCBI): domain Eukaryota; kingdom Metazoa; phylum Chordata; class Aves; order Passeriformes; family Sylviidae; genus Sylvia; species Sylvia borin. The sequence continues at coordinate 36,742,057 of CM025963.1, read as the reverse complement.
TAGCAGGAGGTGTCCCTGCCCATGGCAGGGGTGGGATGGGATCATCTTTAAGGTCCCTTCCAGCCCAGCCACTCACGGGTGGTGAATGCCCCAAATTCCAGTTTGATTCAGCACAGAGTTCACGGAGCCTGGGGCACTCGAGGGAGGCAATGACAGCCCTTCATCTCTGCCTCCTGAAGGAAAAAAAAATACACGTTTTAGCTAAATTACCAGGTTGGTTCAACCAAACCCTTACTACTCTGAGTATTTTACCCACCTGTAGTAGAGAGTGCAGGTCAGAGGACACTCACAGCCCTGCACCCCAAATCTCTCATTTCCTGTAAGCAGTGAAGGAGAAATCCTACCTCGCTCCACACATCACTCTCCTGCTCTAATTGTACCGTAATTATTAACCTCATTTATTGCTTCACAGAAAAGAGGTTTTCAAGTCTGTGCAGATCAGCTGTAAATCTGCAGCTCTTTGATACCTCGTGAATGTTATTAACATCTTTTTTAAGGTTTTCTCCACTAGAGATCATCGGTGCCAGTGTCAGTTTTTTAGCCACAGTCTCACAAATCCCTCCAAATGGGAGAATTGTTATAGGGAAGGGAAGATGGGAATTTCTGTTTCTTCATTTGAAGAAATGAAGCCAAACAGTCAATCCTGAAATGTTATATATATATATATATATATATATATATATATATATATTTGTGAATCAATAAAAGCTGAAATAAAGAAACAGGAAAATGAAACATAAAAACCCACAGCAAAAGTCCCTCCTGAAACAGAAGGAATGTTTCCCTTCTGTGCTGTGGATTCTGAATGTTATCAGACTAGATTGATATCAGGCAGTGTCGCAATAATCTCAGAAAAATAAAATCATTACGAGGAACAGAAAGCAGCCCCAGGCTGGAATTAGCTCTGCCCCAGCCCTTACACCCACATGGTGCTGGAAAAACTGATGTCCCAGAGGAGCAGCTGCAGTGCCAGCACCTCCTGGGTTTGCTTGGACATTCTGCTTCCTTGACTTCTGCGGCTGGGTTTTAATAATAAACATGAAATTCATTTATATATGTTTATATAAATACCCTCTGGTTTGACTCTGCATCCACGTGAGGCTGATGAGATGCCCTGAACCTTTCTGAAGAGGGAGGCACCACTGGCATCTGAATTTTTGGATTTTTGATGGGTAAGTTTAAGTTTTAAAGGATGGGCACAGGACCTGACCTGGGAGCAAACTCCACTTTTGGAGCAGCCACGTTTTCCCAGGATGTGAGGTTTTTATCTTTTTTTTCTTCTTCATGTTAGAGGCCGGACAGCTGGGATCCAGCAGCTGATAATGCTCTGTCCTGGAACAGCCAAGGAGGGGATTATCCTACTGATCCAAGGCACAGAGAGCTGGGAATCACAGAAACAAGATGTTTCATTACTCCAGCCAGGCACAACAGATGGACACAGTGAACTTCCAAGGAAAAACGATGATCCCAGCCAGAAAAAAAGTGCTGGGACCTGAACACGCACCTGATGCTCTGAAAGTAAAAGCCAAGGAAAATGTGGCCATAAAAAACCCCACAGGGTGACGTGGTGTGTCCAGCCTGGAGAAAAGAATGAGGGGAGACTCACCCCAGTGTGGAGTTTCCTCCTGAGGGACAGCTCTGATCCCTGCTCTCTGGGACCCAGAGAAGGTTTAGGGTGGGTTTTAGGACAAGGTTCTTCCCCCAGAGGGTGCTGGGCACTGCCCAGGCTCCCCAGGGAATGGGCACATTCCCAAGAGCTCCAGGAGAGTTTGGACAGCACTCCCAGGGATGCCCAGGGTGGGATTTTGGGGTGTCTGTGCAGGGCCAGGAGCTGGATCCGTGATCCTGTGGGTCCCTTCCACCTCTAGAGATTCCATAAAATAGAATTTTTTAGCTGCCAGATGTAAGAAGGAGCAGCCACACTCTCCAAGCTCACACCTAACACACAAAAACTCTTCACATCCAAAGCACCAAAACGCCTGAAATGACATTTAAGCCAAACCAGCCCCTAAAAAGAAGGTTTGAGGCATTGTGAGGGCACACGAGGCTCCTGCCTGCGCTTCTCTCCAAAGCTTTTAGCTCCATTTCAGTGTATTAAGTTGAGCTCTGAATTAGTGCAATTTGCCACAACAGGTTCCTTCACATCAGGACAAAACCGGGGCAGCATTTTTCCCCCCTCCAAAAAAAAAAAAAAAAAAAAAAAAGGGATTAGATGACGGCTAAGTGCTCCCGTCTGCGTGTTTAAACTCCTGAGCAGGGTAATCACCACCCTTCAGGGCACATCCCCGGGGCTGGGGAGATAATCTGGTGTCTGTCCTGCTGCTTTTTGACGTGGGGAGGTTGAGGAAGGGAGCGCAGAACAGTGCCCTGGAGCACCAGGTAGTGAACAGCCTGCTCCTTCCAACCCCAAACAGCTCCCAAAATCCCTGCACTCCATGGGATTGAAGGGCTGAGAGGTCCCCATGGGAAGGATTGGTATGATACCACTAAAGACAGTGTTTTGTGCAGGGGTTTTTGCCCGTTAGATTTGAAAGAACAGATAAAAAAATCACCAGATCTTGCGCTTCAACCTAAGGCAAGGCTGCTCCTACAACGGGTGTTAACTCTCCGTCCCTATAAATCAAGGCAGGCTGAAGGATTTCAATCCTAGCTTCCCTAACATTTGGAAATAACCGTGTAACTGGGCTACGAGGAAGAAAACCACATTTCTTTACAGGAAAACACGGACATTCTGACACAGGAAAGACAATTGTTCTCGCAGACACACTAATTTGTGGGCAGAACTAATTAAGAGTGTAAGAACAACTCTATTTGAACATTTTGAAGAAGTAGAATGTCCAATCTGTTTATACACCTGATTTTCCACCTCGTTGCTGCAAGGATCTCTTCCCATTTTGTTTTTTGAGATGTGTTCCTGTTAGAAAAAAATGCTGGCTAATGAAGGATGAAAATGAAGGATAAGAGTGGATCTTCCCCTGGATTGAGAGCTGGGGAGTGGAAACATTAAATTTAAGAAGCCACAATTTTCCCTGCCGAGCAATGAGGGCAGGACTGGCTTCTACCTCTGCCACCTGCACAAACTCCAGGAGAATTTCTGGGAATGGGATGAGTTTTAAGGGCCCTTCCAACCCAAACCATTCCAGGATGATTCTTCGGGGTTTTTTTAACACAAAACCTCGTGTTCTAATCCTTTACTGCCCCACTTTCAGACCTACAAGATGATATCAACAATGGGGATTGTAAGTTTACTCCAAGCAGGTTTCACTCAATAGCTCAGATTTGTCTGACATCAAAGCAAAATTCAGACAAAACCCAAATGAAAACCATTTTACCCCAAATTTGGTCCAAAGTCAAACCCTGTGGTTCAACCCAGGCACATCAAAAAGCCCCAAGCTCCAGGTAAGAAATCTCAATCTTGTTTTGTTGGATCGTAGCTTGTGCTCCCTGCTCATGGACACAGCAAGAAAACAAGGAATGCCAACGGTTATCCTGAGCCTTCACCTAAAATCATGGAATCCCAGGATGGTTTGGGTTGGAAAGGACTTAAAATAACCCCATTCCACCCTCCACCACTGGCAGGGGCACCTTCCACTATCCCAGGTTGCTCCAAGCCCTGTCCAGCCTGGCCTTGAGCATTTGGGCACTGGGAAGGACCATCCTGGTGCAAATCACGTGCAAAGCCCAGGCGAAACCTCCTTATTTGGGCTAAAAGATTCTCCCAGCAATTGCTGGAAAAATACCTGCCAGCATCACGTGCATCGTTCAATCCGCCTCAGTCCTCCAGGAAAGCTGCCACCTGGAATTGCTTCTGAAGTTTATTGGCATGGAGCTGCCATGGGTGCCTTTTCACCACTTCTGAACTGTTGGACATGCACCCCACCCAGGAGGCCTTTGAGGCACACATGGGGATAACCGAAGCATTCCTTTCCTTTGAGTCCACAAGATCCAGCCAATAGATGTGAGGAAAGGAATTAAAAGTCTTGAGGAACACAGACTTTGGGGAAAGAAAAAAAAAAAAAAAAAGAAAAGAGGGGAATTTTCAGAAGTATCAAAATTCATGCAGCGAAATTATCATTCTGCTTTAATTTTTCATCACAGAATGGTTGGGTTGGAAGGGATCTTAAAGCTCATCTTGTTCCAAGGCTCTGTCATGGGAAGGGAATCTTCCAGGGGCAGGGAACCTTCCATGGGCTGGGAACCTTCCCCTTGGTGACTTCTGCTTTGTAACCTGAGTTTGTAACTCCTGATTCCGGACAGGGTTTTCCTACATAATTACTACAACCATACAGACAGGATAAAAGGAAACATTTCCTCTCTTCTCTCACACCTGAAGCTTGGGAAAATGAAGGAAAGGATTGGGATAACCTGCCTCAAAACCTTGAGTTACCAAGGCACAGGTGTCTCTCCTACAGAGCTCCCAAAGGTGCAGGAAAAAGCATCAGTTCCTCTAAAACGGAATTTTTTCCTTGCAGCACCTCGGGGTGCCAATGGCAATCACCTCCCTGACCCAGAAACCACATCTCCCTCACCTTGGCCGTGCTTTCCCTCCTCCTCCTCCTCCTCCAGACAAAGGGAATTCATCCCAAGTGTTCTGGGGATCAGCAGGCGGGATCCACCCCGTGTGAAAGGCGATTAGGGAATCTCCCAGCTCCTGACATCACCCAGATGTCAAACCTCAGAGAGAGAGAGAGAGAGAGCCCTGCCAGAGCCAGGCTAAAGGCTGCAGATTATCCCCTCTGGAAGGGATGTCACCGAGAGGATGTGACCGGCGGGGAGCAGAGCAATTATCACGCTGGGAAGCACTAATTGACTTAAAGCAAGGAAGGCACGGCGGGAAGAGGGGGAGCTCTGCTAACCGAGTTAATTGTGGGCTGACTGGAAGAGTAAAACATCACCATGCAAAAGGTTGATGAATCACCAAGCTGTAGAACAACCTGGACAACTCCCTTGCTCCGCGCCATAAAACATCCCTCTGCAATTAGCTCTGGAATTCACCTGCACTGCAGGTACAGGGCCTGGCTGGGCAAGGGGGCACAGGCACACACCACAGGGACAGGGTCAGCTCTGAATTCTCCTTCTCTGAGCTCATCTGTGCGTTCTCAAGCTCTATTCTTTGTCATCACAAACCTTTTAACCTCTTTCCTTAAAACCTCATCCAAGCAGAGGTGTGACAATGGGGAGGAGGGTCAAAGTCTCGGAGGAAGCATGAAAACTTAGAGGTTCAAAAGTGACCTGAGAAACGGAGATCTCAACACTTAATACTGTATGATTTTGAACAAAAACATGTTGATTGAGGGAGAGATTCTTGACTCATTCCCTGAGCATCTGGGATTACCAGCAGGGCATTTCTGGAGGAGGCTGCAGCACATGGCTCTGCAACTGCTCTGATCTCTGCCTTCGCTGCGTTACCCTCTGACAGATGGGAAATCACACAATCCCATTTTCCTGAGGCTGCCCTCAGCAATCAACCAGCTGGGTCTTGCAAACCAGTCCTTTCTGCATGAACCACGTGCACTCCTCAAGCCCAGCACTGTTTCCATTCCCTGCATCAGCAGAACACCCAGGGCCCCGTGCAGAGCCGAGCCCTCGATGCCCACGATCCCCACAATGCTGCTGGTTGTCATTCCAAAGGATTTACAGCCTCATTCAGCACAAGGATGTGCAGCTGGATATAGGGAATAGGTACCAAAGCCTGTGTCTGTTCTGAGGAAAAACACCACGCTAAAGGCAGCTCTTTTCCAACCTGCCAGAGTCAGCCCAGCACCTGCTTTTACAGGATCACAGGATGGTTTGGGTTGAGGGGGACCTTAAACACATCCCAGGCCACCCCCTGCCATGGACAGGATGCTTGCCACCATCCCAGGCTGCTCCAAGCCCTGTCCAACCTGACCTTGGACATTTCCAGGGATCCAGGGGCAGACACAGCTTCTCTGGGAACCCTCTGCCAGCCCTCCTCTACCCTCACAGGGAAGAATTCCTTCCCAAAATCCAATGTATCCCTGCCCTCTGGGAATAGGAAGCCATTCCCCCTTTTCCTGCCACTCCAGGCCCTTCTCCAAAATCCCTCTGCAGCCTTCCTGGTGGGCAGCTTGCATTTTTCACTCACAGTTTTCGCTGCACTAAGTACATTTTTATGCTGTTCTGTCACTTCCTACGGCGAAGCCCCACTGGTAAAGAGCCCGAGGTTGGCGTCCACACCTGTGGAACACCGAGCCCAGTTCTTTTTACAGCTCTATAATCATCAGGAGATGTGTAATAACTGCACTTTTACAAGGGACCTGTTAAACACAGGCTGTGAACTGGGTCCCAGGCACTTGACGCTGCACACCCAGCGCTTCCCACAGCCTGGCCCCTTCCTGCCAGTGCCACAGCTGCTGGGGACACCCTGACTGTGGTGACACCTCCTGTGTGGCTGGGGACACCTCGATATAGGTGCCACGTTCTGCTCTCCAAAACTGCCAGGGCTGGAGACACCTGTTTTCAGTGCCACCTTCTCCCCAAAACCACCAGAGCTGCTGACACCCTGGTTTTGGTGCTCCCTCCTGTTCCCCAAAACCAGCAGGCCTTGGGGACACCCTCTTTTGGTGCCACCTCCCACTCCCCAAAACCGCTGGGGCCGGAGACATCCTGATTTCAGTGACACTTTCCACTCCCTGTAGGACTGGGGACACCCTGATTTTGGTGCCGCTTTGTTCTTCAGTGGGGCTGGGGACAACCCTGATTTTGTGCCACCTCCCACTCCCCATGAGGCTGAGGACACCTTGATTTCAGTGTCACCTCACTCCCCGTGGGGCTGGGGTCACCCTGATTCCGATGCCACCTCCCATTCCCCGTGTGGCTGGAGACGCCTGGACTTCAGTACCACTTTGCTCTTCAGTGGGGCTGGGGACACCCCGATTCCGGTGTCACCTCACTCCCCGTGGGGCTGGGGACACCCAGATTTGTCACCTCACTCCCCGTAGGGCTGGGGACACCCTGATTTGTCACCTCACTCCCCGTGGGGCTGGGGACACCCCGATTCCGGTGTCACCTCACTCCTCGTGGGGCTGGGGACACCCTGATTTCAGTGTCACCTCCCATTCCCCGTGGGGCTGGGGACACCGTGATTTCAGTGTCACCTCACTCCCCGTAGGGCTGGGGACACCCTGATTTCAGTGTCACCCCCCATTCCCCGTGGGGCTGGGGACACCCTGATTTCAGTGTCACCTCACTCCCCGTGGGGCTGGGGACACCCAGATTTCAGTGTCACCTTCCATTCCCCGTGGGGCTGGGGACACCGTGATTTCAGTGTCACCTCCCATTCCCCGTCAGGCTGGGGACACCCCGATTCCGGTGTCACCTCACTCCTCGTGGGGCTGGGGACACCGTGATTTCAGTGTCACCCCCCATTCCCCGTGGGGCTGGGGACACCGTGATTTCAGTGTCACCCCCCATTCCCCGTGGGGCTGGGGACACCGTGATTTCAGTGTCACCTCCCACTCCCCGCGGAGCTGCGCACACCGTGATTCCGATGTTCCCTCCGGGGCTCAGCATCCCGTGGGGCGGCAGAGCGGGACCCGCAGCCCCGACCGAGCCCGTCCCCGCTGCGAGCTCCGCGCTCCCCTCCCGGGCCCTTCCCCGCACTCACCCTCCGTGCCGGGACCCCGACACCGCGGGACACCGGGACAGCAGGACACGGGGACAGAGGAGCAGCAGGACAGCAGGACAGCAGGACAGGAGGACACGGGAGCAGCAGGACCGCGGGACGTTCGCCCCTGGCCGTGCGGGCGCGGCCGGCGGAGGAGGGAACGGGGCGGAGCGGGCGGCTCGGACACGCCGTGCCCGCCCCCGGGGCGGTGGCACCTGCGGGCAGGGAGGGACCCCCGACACCTGCGGCATCCCCCGAACGCCCCCCGGGGATCTTTGGAAGTGAAACCTCCCCGACACCCCGTGCCCCGGCACCCACGCGTGAAGTTTCCATCAGAGCGCATCGAGGTGAGCACCGGGGATCTTGATGCCGAGCTGCCGAATATCCTGGTTTTAGGGTGAATACAGCTTCCCTCGGGATCGGCTCTGCTGGAGGATAAATTTAAAGTGTTTCAGTTTGAGCTAGGAAATGTTTAAATCAATAGCGGCAGCCTGGCGGTGAGTGTTGTTGTTTTTTTTTTTTTTTTCTAGGGATGCAACTCCCATTCCTTTGTTTTCGCTGCGCTCTTGCGAAAGGTGGATCTTGGAAATGGATACGGTAATTTGTGCTGTTTTCAGAGAGTTAATTAACTGCTGCAATCCCACATTCCGAAAACGAAATTGTAGGGATACGCTTACAAACAGTCTGCTCTCTAATTGAGCTCATCCTCCAGGCATGAGCTTTATCGAGGAGATCTTGAAGGGTGAATATTTTTTTGACTCATGGAAAAAGCTCTGGCACCCTGCGGTGTTTACCTTCCTCTGCAGGACTTTTGGGGAAGGTTTGGACTTCCCATCTGCTCTCCTTCATATAAACCATCTCCACTGGAGAGCCTCTTCTTCCCGGGTGGAGCCATCCTCGTCCTGCAGGAGCTTCTCAGAGGGTGAGGAAGTGCCTCTTACTTGCACCGAACCCCAAATTTATCACAATCCAAAATTTATTCGTCATTTTTAATAATGCACTCCAAATTTTACTGGACTAATGTCTAAATCTGCTTCTGTTTTTATGGTGCAAAAGCCACATGATCCTCATCAGGAGTCTACCCAGCAGGAAAAAAAAAAAAAAAAAAAAAAGAGCAACCCATTTTTACAGAAACCTTGGAGCACCCGGAATTTGCATTGCTGAAGAGAAGAGTAATGATTTAATTGAGAAATGCTCAGAGAAATAATTACTGGAAATAAGCTGTTTCTAAAGCTCCCGAGTATGACTTTAGGGAAGTGGTGAGGACACGTGAACTTCTACTCCATTACATAAAGTGAGTGTAATATTCCTATAAAAATGGAAATACATGCACGAGGGAAGTGGAAGAGTCTCCCTGTCATCCCCCAGGCTAACGAAAAAGAGGAGGAAGAAGGAAAATAGATTCATGGAGAGGCAGTAGAGATGGTGAAATTATTTATTAAGAGAATCAAAAAATCTGCTGTGTTCATTCCCCAGTCACTCAAGTTTTTTAATTCGTGCCCCTGGATCCCTGGCAGTGTCCAGGGCCAGGTTGGACAGGGCTTGGAGCACCTTGGATGATGGAAGGTGTTCCTGCCCATGGCAGGGGTGGGATGGGATGAGCTTTAAGGTCCTTTCCAACCCAAACCGGTCTGGGATTTTATTGTTTTTGGAATGACTTTATACAGGTTTAGAAGGAAAGCTGAAACCCAGAGTGTGGACTCGGCCCGCTTTGGAGTGTGGTTCTGCTGAGTGGGTCACTCATGGAATCAGGGAACCTCCTGAGCCGGAAGGGACCTACAGGATCACGGATCCAGCTCCTGGCCCTGCACAGACACCCCAAAATCCCACCCTGGGCATCCCTGGGAGTGCTGTCCAAACTCTCCTGGAGCTCTTGGGAATGTCACCAATCCCTGGGGAGCCTGGGCAGTGCCCAGCACCCTCTGGGGGAAGAACCTTGTCCTAAACCCCACCCTAAACACATCCTGTCACAGCTCCGGGCGTGCCCTGGGTGCTGTCCCTGTCACAGGGAGCTGTCACTGCTGCACGGAGTGCCCTGTCCCGTGTCACACCAGGCCCACACGGCAGAGTTCAGTTCAGTTTTATTTTCCACTGTATTCGAATGATACATCATGCAGTCTGCCAGTGTATCCATCCATCTCCGACAGAACTTCAGCATGAAGATAAAAGACTTCTCTCCACGGGCTGGGGGGAGGAGGAGGGTTCAGGTCTGCTATCAAGAGTTTAATACAGTTCAGCATCATCCGATGCAATGGCAAAAAAAAAAAAAAATTAAAAAAAATTCCCCTTGTTACCAGCAAAACGTGTCCACCATTTATTTAATTTTTTTTTTCTTTGTCGTTCGTTTGTAGGTTTGTTTTTTTTTTTTTTTTCTCCTAAATTGAACACTACTTTAAAGATACACAGAGCCCCGAGAATACACATCTGCAGCACACGTTTACACACTTTACAAACTAGACAGGGCTAAATCTACAGAAAGCCTCGGCCCCGCGGCCGCCATCCCGCACAGCGGATGGCTCCTACAGGCACCGTGAGGACCAGAGTCACAGCAAGGGGAGATTCACATTATCCTGCCCGTTTGTTTCCCTCTTTTTTCCCCCCACCCGTGGAGGAGTACTTCAGTCGTGGTTGTGTGAGGTATTTCTCCTCCAGTGACGGGGAAGCTGATGAGCCCTTTGCTTTTGGACCTTCGTCGCCCGTTATTTAAAGGGTTCTTCGAATGAAAACGCCTTCAAATGAAAATTCTTGGGTTTGTTTATTTTTCAAGCCTTAAGGCAGGGTTAGGTGGAGTGTTGGGAAGGAATCCTGTGAGAACAGTGAGGCCCTGGCACAGGGTGCCCACAGCACCTGTGGGTGCCCCTGGAATACCCAAGGCCAGGTTGGACAGGGCTTGGAGCAGCCTGGGATGGTGGAAGGTGTCCCTGCCTGCCCATGGCAGAGGGTGGAACCAGCTGATCTTTAAAATCCAGCCAAACCATTCCATGATCCTGTAATTTATAAAGATTACAGGCAAACGTGCATCTTAGTCCATTAGGCTTCATAAAGTGAAATTGAAAAGCTGCTCAAGGCTCTGTGGGCAGGAATTGCTGTAACAAAAATTTTTTTTTGGTGACTTTTTTTTAAGTTTTCAGTGTCTTCAGGATAATCTGAATCTCACCCTTGCTGAGTTTAATACAAAACTTAAAAAATGCATCAGCCAAGGTCTTTCCAAGCTTAAAACTTTCCTTGCTTTCCAGAAAAAAAAAGTCAATGAAACATGAACTGAAGGACAAACACAAGATATTTGAACATATCATTAAGAGAAGCTCGAGTGAGCCAGAAATACTTTTTAATTACTAGCAAAAAGAACAATATGCACTTTAGTTCCATCTGAAATCCATTTTCCATTCGGGAACGATATTTCCACCCGAATTTGTCCCATGCATGACATTTTAAGATGTGAAATTCCATTTGCGCTGTACAAACCACAACTTTAAAGATGAGCCTGGAATAAATAGAACACAACACTCAAAGAGCAAAGAAAGGAAGATGGGGGTCAGGAAAGAGCAAGAGACAGGTTCTGATCTCTGCAGAGCAGATGTGTGGGTTTTTTTTCTTTCCAGATATAAAATGTGAAAGCCTTAAAAATGGTACAAAAGTCGAATATACAACACGCGATACAAACTGAAGTTGCCTAATTAAAAATAGGCTTCAAAAATAAAAGCTGATACAAGCAGAGCATGTTCAACCGAGATTTCATCACTTCCAATCATTCGATATCTCAGGTGTTTAATTTGGAGGATTTTAGCCTAAGGCATCTGTGGGGCCATTGATGAAAGTCCTCCTGCAGTGTTGGTGTAGAAGGGAACTCGGAGAATCTTCATCGTTTAGCTGCTGGTGGCACTGACTGGCTGATCAGCACCAGCACGAGGAAGAGATGTCCAAGTTCACTTCTCCCTCAAGCTGCAGGGAGCTGGCAGAGCTGTCCCCAAAAACCTCCTGGTGATGCCTTGAGCAATCCAGACCTTTTTTGTTGTCACGAATGCCGCATTTACAACAGAATTCCTGACTGAGCGCTGAGAGACGCAACAAAAGGTTTGCCTAAAGTACAAAAATCCTCGACAGCAAATAAGCTTGGGGTCTTTTCCTAGAACCAAAACCAAGAGGATTATTAATTCCTAGTAGAAACCTCAGCTCTGACCAGCTGGTAAGATAGCACAGAGTAGTTCTGAGTTAGTGATTTTATTAAAGATTGCATATGGCAAGTTCACAGTTCATTCTTCTGGCAGTGCACATGCACGTAACGAAAGAAAATATAAAACTTTGGAAAATACAAAATAAATTAAATACATGCAAATCTGCAACTTCATTAAATATGTTTAGCAAAATGCTCCCCCAAAATAGTGCAACATTAAAAAAAAAAACAACCCAAAAAAACCCAAAAAACAAAACCAGTTAAATTAAGTTCAACTTACTTTATAACACCCTAATTTCAGTAGTAAAAAAAATATCTAAAGTCAACTCACAATCTTCCAAAACGCTCTACGGAACTGAAGGGTTCTACACCTACACATTCAGAAATTTAAAAAAGAAAAATAAAAAAATCCCAATCAATCTCAAATTAAAGAAGAGCAAACATCTGCAAAAGAAGACCAGAGGGCTACGCTTGGCCGGAGCCTTCCTGGAATTGCAGCTTCCCGGAGCCTTCCTGGAATGCCGGTTTCCTGGAGTCCCACCTGCCCCAGGAGACGTGGAGGGAGGAGGAGGAGGAGCAGCACCTTCAGCCTGCCCAGCAGAACCTTCCCAGAGCAATTCCAGTGCCCCCTTGCTGGGAAGATGGAAATTTGCTGCCTGAGAGATCCAAGGGAGGCTTTTCCTTCCCTCTGGAGCACGAGCGGACCTTCCATAGGATGAGTGGATAGAGTGGCTTAGAGAGACATTCCCTTTCCCTGGCAATGTGCTCCTCACATCCCAGCAAAAAAAATAAATTAAAAAAAAAATTCCCAAATTTGGTCTGCAAAGGACAGCTCGAGTGTACAAGTCTCACCTCCTTTTGGATTTTTTTTCTTAAGGAAGGGTTTGGAGGATTTTATTTTCCTTTGTTCTGGTAGGGGACTGTTCCCTCCAGGATCTGAATTCCGGTGTGAACAGATCAGGGCTTGTCTGGGGAAAGGGGGAGGGGGGGAGATGCTTGTCGGATTTTCCAAGGCAAGGTTTCCACAGCATTCTGAACTCCTTCATTAAATTCCTAGGGAACAACTCTTACGAAACATGTGGCTAAGCCATCCCACTCCAGGAAAACCCACCACTGTAGGGAGAACTACAAGGAAATAGGAGCTTAATTTTAGAACAGGTCACACAGATGAATTCATGGAACTACCAAACTTCAAATCCTAGGTCTATACTAACAGATTTCTCTGCATCCCGTTTGTTCTTTACCAGGTACTGCAATAAAGGTTGTTTTATACAGTCCAAAGATTTTTTTTTTCTTTTTTTTTTTAAATCAGGATATTACAAATGGTTCTTTGGGGAAATTTCCTTCCGAAAACGTTAAGCAGTAAAATTAAACCACATAGCAGCACATTTTCATCCCCTAAAAATATAAAATAATATGTATATTATACAGGAAATCAGTCATGACGGAGCACAATCACCTGCCTTTGATGGCACTTGGTCATTGAATAATTAATTCCTCGATGCCAGAAGTTGGGAATTACCGATGCCAACGGAGAACTCGGAAAAAAAACCCGAAAAACCCAAAAAAAAAAAAAAAAAAGCATCACTCTGAGTGGAGAAGCCCCAACCTAAGCAGCGCCAAGGGCTCGTGGAATTCGGAGTGGCAGACTCCCTGTCATCCTTTGCCTGAGGTGGGAATGTTCCAGACGTTGTAGGAGGATCTGGAGGAGCTGAGCTGGACACTTCTGTACACGTGGAGATCCTACGAAAGCTCGGAGTAACCTGGAGCGGGGCGGGACGTGGAGCGGCTCGGAGAGGGGCAAAAAAAATAATACCTAATGTGACTTAATGACAGTCCTTAACATGCTAAAGTGGAACTGACCTGCCAGAGAGAGAGAGAGAGAGAAAGGGAAGGAAAATCAGTGGGTTTGGAGGGATTAGAAAGAAGAGCACCCACATGGGATGGGCAGCGCCCAGTGAGACAAATCCACTGTCACATTAAAAAAATGAGGGAAAGTCACATTAAAAAAAATGATTTGGGTCTCACAAAATGAGCCAATTCTGATGGAATTCACTCTCTGCCACCTGTAGCCTGGAATTATGTCTCACCCAAACACCATCTAAAGGTCTAACTTTTTTTTTTCCCCCTCCCCTTTAATTTTCTGTTCCTTTAATGGGATTTTTTTCTCCTGGCTCATTGGGTGTGCACCAGAGCTGGTGTGTGTTGATCTCATGCAATAAGGGAAGAAAGTAACAGCAGCAGAGTTTGAAAATTATAAATCAAAAGGATGAAAAAAATACAAATTCAAAGCAATCTTTCTGTTCTCTGTCTCCCAACAGAGATCTTTTCCTGATATACATATATATATACACATATAAAAAGCATTTACAGAAATATCTAAAATATTTTTATATAATATAATAATATTATAAAAATATACTTTATAATGTTATATATGCACATTAGACAAGCACATTTTATTAAATCCCACGTTTCTTCCTCTTCCACCTGCTGGGTTAATCCATCATAACTCTGACCAGTCTAACAGCACTAAGTGTGTTTCATCTTTATGGTGAATAATGAATGAACACAAGATAAATCTCTCCTCAGCAAATGCTGAAATAAGAACCTCAGTTTTTACTTCTCTGCTGTTAAATGACTATAAAAGAAAGTTTTGTTCTAATTCCAGCTGGGTAGAGCTGCACCATTCCAAAGCACTTTCTGCAGAGCACAGGAATGTCTCACCAATAATCAGGAAATAATCTGGATGAAGTTTTCCCTGCACTGGCAGCACCTTTACTAACATCCTTACTCGGACCCCTGGGTCTCAATCCAAGCTCAGAATTCAGATTACTCATATATTCCCAATTTTGGCAGCCAAATAGTTGGAATTGACCAACCAAACTCTTAACCAAAGGACCAAAACTGAGGAAAATTGACCTTCTCCAATCATTTTCCAGCCTCCCTGGACTATACCTCCCACACTTACTTCTGGATGTGAGCAACAAATCTAGAGCCCTCTGTTGAAATGGTTTCATTCCAACCTGTAGGGTTGCCATTTGGTTTTCAGATTTTTCCTAATTTTTCCCCAGAAACCCCAAGTCTGTAACTTTATCCAGTTTCTCCCGAGATCTTCCATCTTCTTTTCCTCCAGCCTCATTTTCCCTGGTGCTCTTCTGCAACGTGGCCTGAACCTGCTCATTTCCAAAGCCCTCAAATCTAAACCTCAGCATCTGAAATATCTGGTATTTTATGCCTCCTGATTGCTTTTTCTTGACTTCCACAGTCCTGTCTTGTTATTACAAACCCAACTCCTTTCAAGTGTGGTTATTTTATTAATAACTTTTTATTAATCTACCGTTGTTCACTTGACATGTTTGAGTCTGACTCTTCTTTTTGCTGCAACTGGTAAATTAAAGGTGCATTTATTTGAGGCAGGTGGCAGCTTTTCTTCCTCTCAGAGTAGCTGTCCCAAGAAATGTTTAGAAATCTTTGACAAGGGCTTTCTGTATCCCACTCTTTGCCAGGTCACAGAGGTGGGAATGCAATGAAGCAGATGGACAGAGGCACCTGACTCGTGAGGTGGAAAAGCCAATTTCAGACCAGAATGGACAAAACCACTCAGCAAAGCCTTGCCCTAATTTATCAACAGAGGAAATATTTGTTGCTGGAAGCTCGTGGCAAACACAATGAGCAGGAACAATCCCACAGCACAATAACAGCTTGAGTGTGGCGTGATGGATGCTTGGCATGCAAGCCTGACATGAAACATTCCCAAAAAAATGCTCAAAACACCCAGGAATGCCTCGAGGAGACCACAGACCATGAAGAGAGGCGTGAGACAGAATTAATCCTCAAGGAGGGCAAAAAGCCAGACTTGGAGGGGCAAGTTTTCTGTCCCCAGGCTGCTTTTCACAGCCACTTGCTGCCATCAGGCTCTTGGCATGTCTGTGGCATAAAGTGATCATCTAAAATACTGCAGATATAAAATCTCGCCAATAATGAGCATTTAAAGAAAGAAATGGGAGGGTGGAGTCCATGGAACAATTCCTGGGAACATGCTGCTCATCTTTTGCTTAGGAGAAACCCTCAAGGTCTGGCAATTAAAGTAAAATATTTTACGGTTTTGGTTTTTTTTTTTTTTCATGAGGAGAGCTAAGAGTGTAAAGTGTGCCAAATAGTGACACTCAAATTTGGAGCTGTCTCTTGCTGCCACTGACAGCTGCTCCACCCCTATCCCAGGCTGGAATATCCCAACATGGAAACACATCCATGGGACAGAAAGCAGATGATGCTGGCAGAAGGAACCCCTGGAACTGTACTTTTACTACACGAGTTTCATACCTCTACGTGTGCATTTCAGTCCAGATTTACCAGAGCAGTTCTTAAAAAACTTTTGAAGTGCTAAGTCATTAAAATAAAACCTCTCCTCAATTAAGGCACTCAATTAACAAGTATTTTAACTATCAGCAAACAACTACTAAAAATAGAAAAAAAAAAACAAAACCTTGCTGTGGGTCTCCTAAAAGCAAGATGAGATCTAATGGGACTGAGTGGTCAGTGGGAGAAGAGGCTGAGGGAGTTACTCTGGCCTTACCTCTCGTTTATTTGGTGTTGTGGTAGTAGCTGGAGTTGGACATCCCTCCCCCTCGGATGGCGTGAACGGCCGTCGGAGAAGACGCTGGGTAGTGACCAGGGCGGATGGGCTTGGCTGCAGGGGGAAAGGAGGGACCAAACAAGACATTTTAGCTTTCACCTTTTAGCTTTCCACCTCCCCCTCTCCTCCAAGGGAAACCTCGTTGTTTCCCAACTCCGGGCAGCGTGGTTTCTAATCCAGCTGTGCAGAACACAGCACTCCCTGCCTTGGCCAACAACAAATACACCCGTTTTCCTGCTGGCAGATCCTTTTTCCTGCTGGCAGAGCCCCTCCACCTTCCCATGCACTGGATCTGCAAAGATTATGGACTGTCTAACAAGAGAGGGAAGTGACTTGGTGGGGCGGTGAGGCACTTTTTATGTCCCATTTACACCATTCCCGAAGATGCCAAGACAAAGCTTGGATGCCTACAAGGGGAAGCATCCAGGAGGTGACACTTTGTGAGCGTGATTCTCCCTCAGGATTGAATATCCCCATATTGTCATCTCCATCTAAACCATCCTCCTTCAGCAATCCCCACAGACCATTCCAGGAATTGCCCCGTTCCTCCGTTGTGTGCACATTGTGCCTCGGAGATATATCAATGTCTGAATTTACAAAGGAAGATTTTTTGGGAATTAAATCACATAGAGGAGTCATCAGGAGAAAAAAAAAGAGAAAGGGAAAAGGTCCAGAAAGGCAAGAAAAGAATAAAAGCAGAGAGAGAGAGAGAGCGTGTGGGGGGAGCAGGAGGAAGAAAGTGAGCGACTAATTTAAGGAGACAAGTTTTCAGGTCACTAGAAGGGCACACAAGACCCATTATGCCCTTTATTTACCCAGCGGAACGGCAGAGCCTCTTTAAACTCGAGGTGGGGCAGATTCCACGGAAAAAAAAAAAAAAAAAAAGCGAGGCCTTTGAAGATTCCTGTGCAGCAGAGGAGAAGCAACCCCTGCGTTTTACACTCAACCCTCAGCAACCAGCCCGAGCCCGGAGCACGTGGGCAGCCCCTTTAGCTCCATGTCCTCACCAATTTGGGCAGAGTGTGCTCTCCGGGCCATGTTTTTGGCTCTCACGGCCTCCTTAATGCGATCCACCTCCTGCTGGTAGCGCTTGCGGTCGCGCATGGCGTTTTCCTTGGCCTCCTTCAGTGCATTCTCCAGGGCCTTAACTCTCTCTGCCGTAGCTCGAAGGCGTTTCTCCAGCTTAGGAAGCTCGCAACGAAGATCTGCATTATCACGTACCAGCTGCGGGGAAGGAGGTTCAGAAGGAAAGGAGGTCAGAAGAGAGTGGTGAAAATCTCCTCAGAGAAATGGCGGGAAATCGCCGCACAAGGAGGGAGGAAATGCCACCGTACTCTCCATATAACAGGTACTAAAATTAAACAGGGTTCTTCCAGAAATTAATGTAAAAATCTTAGTTTAAAGAGAAATTTAGAATGCTCTGAGCTGGAATGGAGCCTCAAGGTCAAAAAAAGTGGCAGAAATCTCCTCAGACAAATGGCGGGAGAAGTCACCTCACGAGGACAGAGGAAACGCCGCCGTGCTCTCCAGATGTCAGGTACTAAAATTAAACAGGGTTCTTCCAGAAATTAATGTAAAAATCTTAGTTTAAAGAGAAATTTAGAATGCTCTGAGCTGGAATGGAGCCTCAAGGTCAAAAAAAGTGGCAGAAATCTCCTCAGACAAATGGCGGGAGAAGTCGCCTCACAAGGAGAGAGGAAACGCCACCCTGCTCTCCAGATACCAGATACTAAATTAAACAGGTTTCTTCCAGAAATTAATGCAAAAATCCTGGGTTAAAGAGAAATTTAGAATGCCTCGAGCTGGAATGGAGCCACAAAGGATCAAGTCCAGCTCCTTACCCCACACAGTGCACCCCAACAATCCCACCCTGTGCATTGTCCCAGCTCAGTTTTACTCACAAAACTCACTTGTCTGGCTGAGGAGTGATATTCATTTAAATTGTCCAGAAAGATCAAAGAAAAATAGTTTATCCCATTCTACAAGATTCCACAGAGCTGGTCCTGAAAGATGAGGACTCCTCAGGACCAACCCTGCCACTTGACAGCCAGATTTGCTTCTCTACACTTCAAAAACTGCAGCAGAAACTCTACATTTCCTCAGAACACAGACATCTCCAGGATTTTGCAAATCCTTGATCAACCTCCTGATTTTAAAATAATAATGCTTGAATGTATCTTACAGACAGCACCGGGGTTCACCCCAAATTCACCACTTCCAGTGGTTCTGATGTGTTCACCTGTGTGTTCCCTACTCAGCCATGTGGGAAAACTGGGAACTTCACTAAGAAATCACTTTTAGGCCTGTAACTATTAATATAACAATTATAGGCAACTCTGAATTCATGCACTTCCTCAGTTTAATATGAACCTGAGCGAGGTCTATCAATTATATAAATCACATCTGATTTCCCACGCAGCAACAGCCAAGAGAGGATTGATTTTTAATAAACACAAAACTCATGCAAATGGGCAGAAAATCCAGCGCAGTTTCTGCTGAACAGCTTACACCACTGCTGGAAGTCAACAGGAATCTACTCCAAAGGAGTGACTCTCGCTTTTCTGGAGTGAAAAGCAGATTAACAACCACATTAATAATACAGCAAAGCAACAGCATGTCCTGACATTCACACGTTGTTTAACCATCAGAGCGTTTGAAACCTGCTGGGCCAGGCTTAGTGCCGGAGAAAAACACAAACAAGCTAAAAAAAAAACATTGCCACAATGTGCTTTTTCTGCAAGCGCTGAACCCTTGTTGTGGGAAATAGTTTAGGACACAAAACCCAGTATCAAGTCCAATGTCCCTTTTCTCTCTAAGTTTCCTACAAGATGTGAATTCCAAGTTGATTTTGAGTAAATACACGCTAATGAGAGCTATAAAAATCCATACTTGAAACCCAGCAGATGCATGAAACGAGTGCAAAAAAAAAAAAGGCAAAATGGTAAAAGAAAAACCACTCTGAACATGTCCCAGTTTCCACATTTAGAAAGTAGGTCTTTAAACCATCTGTTCCCTGGGAATCTCAAACCCCCAAACCTTAGCAGACACCTATCACAGTCCAGCATTTCCTGCTCTTTTGGCACTTCCACAGGAATAATTCAAGCGAATCTGGGAGTGTGGGTCACTAATACAGCTTCAGGAGAGTGCAGTGCACAGTGTTATGTCACTGCTCAAAAAAGAAATCAAAACAGCTTTTGTGTTTTGTGTGGTGTGCCTGAACAGTGGGACACAGCTCCAACAGGGGTGATTTTAGGGAAAAATTCTTCCTTGTGGGGGTGGGGAGGCGCAGGGAAGAATTTCTCCCTAAAATCTGAGGAGATGGAGAAGCTGTGGCTGCCCCTGGATGCCTGGAAGTGTCCGAGACCAAGGTTTGGAGCAGCCTGGGATAGTGGAAGGTGTCTCTGCCCATGGGACTGGATGGCCTTTAATTCCAAATCTGGGATTGTATGAAACTGGAATCCCATGAAGGAGGGAGGACACAGAAATGGAGAAACCCAGAAATGACCAACCTCAGCACCCCAGGGTGGCACCAGCCCTTCAGCTGCACAGAAAACCCCAATTCCACTGTTTTCCTTGAAAACTCTGCTGGCTGAAGCCACCCCAGTCACCTCCAAGGTGCCTCCGAGCAGCTTCAGAGGAGTCAAATTGGGGATGCACAACCCACCCAGAAAAATGCTATTTTTATGTATTTCCTAATGCCAAAACAGGTCTATTTTCACAGAAAAAACCAAATCCTTATTTACAGCATTCCTAGAAGTACAGAGAGTGGGAAGAGCAGCTCTAACTCCTAATGCCAAGGAGTTTAGTGGGTACCTTTTCCTCAGACAGCACAAGTTACCTTCCCAAATTACCCTTGTAAATATTAAAAAAAAAAAAAAATGCATTTTTGGATGGAGAGAGGGAGAGGAGGGGATGGAAGGAAATCAGGGAGAGGGAGCCTTTACCTGTTTGTGAACCTTTGTAAGTTGTTCCAGGTTGTTCTCAAGAAAGGAAATCTTCTGCTTCTGCGCCGCGCTTCCACCTCCATCATCACTGTCCAGCTCAACACTCTGCACACAAAACTGCAGCACTCAGCAAAGCCAGGCACAGACTCAAGGGGAAGCTCAGCTCTTTGGAAAACTTGAGCTCCCCAAAGGCAGAAAAGTCTTACAGAGCCCCAAATTTAAGAGAAATTATTTTAAATCTCTGTTTGATACTTAGGAGTCACATTTCCCCTCACACAAAAAGCCAAATTATCTTTAGTGAACAATTATGGGGCAATTCTGAATAGGAAAATCAGGTTATACTAAATAATTTCTGAAGCTCGTCATCTTTGAGAATTTTGTAGCTGAAGTGCACTGGATAAGTTCATTTGCCTCAACCACCAACATTTTCCTTATCGAGTTAGGACCAAATAAAAGCTGATAAACATCAGAACAGTTTTAATCTTGTTTCTCGCTGCTGCTAAAAAAGACGTTATCCCATTTTGTAAATGCATGCACTAAAGGCTTCCAGCAAATCACAAGAATTCTGCAAAAAAAAAAGAGAGGAAGATCTGGGTTTAAAAGAGCAGAGTTTTACTTTTTTAACACGGGTGGTAAGATCCTGGACAAACAGTTTGCGCAGATTGTGAAGAGTCTGAAGCTCCCTTGCCTGCAATAAAAAATAACAAAACAATAATTTAAAAAAAAAAAGCACAAATTACTAGGACATAGTAATGCTTTGGTATAAAAGTTCTCCTCGGATTTGAGTTGGTAACAGGAGAAAAGAATTCTGGATTCTCTCTCTAGGAATCACATTGGCCCACTCTGAATGCCACAAAATAAACCCCATCCAGCCCCAAAACCACGCTGAAGAGAACAATTTCTCCAAAATCAGTAAAAGAACCCTTTTTAAATTTTAATTTAGGTAGTTCAAAGCTGTTTGCTGAAAAATTACCATATATATCACCAGGGAATACAGATGGGGGGAAATAAAGTGTATTTAAAGTGTAATCAAGACCTACCACTGTTTCCTCCAGCCCTTTAAGGTCTTCTCTTGCTTGTTCTCTTTTATCATTAAGGAGTCTGGGAAGATCACAACATGGAACACAAATCAATCAGAACTAACAGAGGAGAATCAACTGACCTGGAGCAGCACATCTGCAGGTGGTAGCAAATTGTACATCTCTAATTAAGCTTCTGATTGCCCCAAATATCCAATTTTATCACGTGGAAGGGCTGAGTCACTATCTCCATCTTTGTGTCCACACATGAGATTTTTCTCTCTCATTTCCAGGAAAGGATTCCACTCAGACATCTGATTTAAAGCTCCCAAAACAAACAACAAAACCCCACCAAAAATTCCCAACTTCTTTCATGCTTAAAATCATGTTTGATTCTCATTAAGGAATGAGAGATTTTAACGCTTGCTGGGATATTTTATAAAATAAGATCTCCAATAAACTCTCCTTGGCAGTTATCAAAGCCACTATTGAAAAGCCTGTGATATAGAAATAGAGAGTAATTGGTAATTATTTATTAGTAGTTCCTGCTGGATTTGCTACTGAAATGTGACTATTCCAACACAAATCCCTCTCCCTAGCACATTTTCCATGGGCACATGGAGAGGTTCAGGGGTACCAAGTGAGGAAACTCTGCACTTACATGAGCTTTTCCAGCTTCATTTCTCTTTCCTGGTCTTCAATTTTTAATTTATCATAATCAGCACTGAGCTTCTCCTGTTCCAGCTGCAGCTTCTGGTTCATGCTGGAAATGGGAAAGGAAAAGTTAGCACAGCTCAGCTTGAACCCCAGGAGGAAAGGAGGGTGAATCTCCATGAAAAAAAATGGGATTGGGCAGAGAAAAAGCAAAGCTGTAACTCTCTGCTGAAAAAAAATCTAGAAGAAATGAAGCACAAAGAACCTGAAGAACATAATTTTAAAATATTGGAGAGCAATGGGACACAAATTGTTGTTGGCATCTTTCTGCCTTGCTTCATCATTTCCCTACAGTTAATCTTTGGCCACACAGTAAATAGGAGAAAAGATTGCCTAGATTTTAGAAAAAGAAGAATACAGGAGCAAAACATAACAGGTTGGTGTGTGAGGAAAAAAAACCATAAAAATGTGTGAAAATGGGAGCTGTTGGAGTCACACAGACTCTCAGGACTGGCTGCTGTGAGACAATCTCAAAATCTTCTTGGGTTCAGTGGTGGCTGAACTTGATGACCTTAAAGACATTTTCAATCCAAATAATTCCATGATCCCTTAAAAACCTGCTCTCCTCCAAGCTCCTCTCACCTACTGACCTGCAGGTGTAACATTACCCTGGTTTGTTTTTTTTTTATAAACTCCATAATTTTATGGTCTTGTTAAAGCTCCCCAATAAAGAATTAGGCCCTGTAATCCACCCTGTAAAATAATTACAGGCTTGGCTGCTGCGTGTAAGGACAGAACCGGCAAAGAAACATCAATCAAACCTCACAAAACCAACCCCAAACCACGGCGGGATGGAAGGAGGGATGCAGAAGGGTGAACTCACTCCCTGATTTCATCGATGATTTTCTGCTTCTCTTCGATTTCGTCCCTCAGCCTGGACAGCTGCTTTTGGTGGGCTTCCCTGTGGGTCTCCATCTGCTGCTCCAGAGCCTTCTGCAAACGCCAGAGCCGGGAATCAGAACCACCCAGGGACACACAGCTCCCTCTCAGCAACCCCAAATCCACTCAGGGACCTGCCTGCCCTTTCCTTCTGGAATCACAAAACTCTCTGCCTGCTCATCCAAGTGTTTAATTCCCATTTTAACAACAGATGTGCAACGATTTTAACTCATTTTCTTGGCAAAAAGTAGCACGTGAAAACCCATTGGCCACAAATTACACTGATTTTACACCAGTCCTCTCTTATTCCTCCTATTTATTCACCCAGGAAATACTTGTACAGCTCTACCTGTGACGGAAATAAAACCCAAAACCTCTTGAGAATAGTTTATCCACAGCTCTGCTACTGAAATTGTTATTTAAATTTAAATGCTAGGAGTAAATACGCCTCGAGCAGCAAGAAAAACTCGATTTATCTCTTTGGATTGCTAACAAAAGATATTATTTTCTTCCTTGGAGTTGTAAGGTACAATCACTTTAATCACAACTGCTTTAATAACTTTACAACTGCTTTAATCACTTATATTTTTTATAAATGGAGGGAAAAGTTCTGCAGCCTCCATCACTATCCTTTTAAAACTGTATTTTTCCTCGTCTGCAATTTGCAACCCCGTCGGAACAACTCATGACTGCAAACATTTCTTGGCATTCCAAAGGAAAAATACCAGAAAGCAGGTTTATATATTGTATTATTATTTCCAGGAGATAATCAGAATTCCAGCCAAACTTTGGGGAAGTGGCCTCTCTTAAAATCAAATTTATAAGTAGCTAAATCACATTAACCCCAGCAACCTCATTCACCACTGAGCAAATTGACTTTCAGCAGAGCTCCAGCAGCAAAAAATTAGTCTAACACAGAGGTGAATCAATGTAATTTTTGGGCCATGTGAACAGGAAGACAAAATTCCACCTCAATGAACAACCCCACCAAGAAATTCCCTCAAAATTTTCCACTGTGCCAAACTGTACCTTCATCTCCTCTGCATCCTGGAGTCGTGTCAGGTGCTCCTTCTCCTTGTCCTTGAAGCTGACTTCGTGCATTTTTTCTGTTCAGAGGTGGAGACAGTTTTAATTTTAAATTTCAGATTTTTAAAATAAATTTCATTTATTCCAGGAGATGCAATAAGGATTCTGTTCTAACAGTGCAGGAGACGATAAAAAAAATTAAAAAATAAAAAAAAAAAAAAAAAAAAAGTCTTGTCCCCACCTCAGAGAGGGAAATCCCCTTGTGCAGAAATCCAGAATGATTTTAAGGGTGCAAGGTTAAAAAATTTATGTAACCCAGGAGTTCAGCAAAGCCACGAGAACTTCTTTTGATACCTACACATTTTCCAAATTAAATTGGAAGGGGAAAGCCAAGAAAACCTCGAAAAATGAAGTCAGCTGGGAAAGACACAACTTGTGCACGTCTGTTTGGAATGGGGCTGGGATTTTGCAGAGGGACAACTGAAATTGAGATAAATCCTCATTAAATCCCAGATTTTTACAGAATATTTAGCAAGATTGATAGGTCCTGTTAGGTAAAGGATCTGTGTTGGGTTTTTTATAATTTTTCACATCATTAAGGGACAAATTGAGTCTTCTGAGACAGAAATGAGGAGCACCAGACCCAGAGTTGTACCTTGAGCACGTAACTTGGCCAGCTCCTCGTTGAGGGAGTCCTGGGACTCCTCCAGCTGCCTCCTCTTCTGCTCCATGTTCTGCATGTAGTCTGTCAGGGATTTGATCTTTGCCTCGTGCTTTAAAGGCAAGGAACAGCAGTGAGGTGGGAGGAGGGATTCAGGGAAAACTGTCCCACAGTAAAGGAGGGAAAAGGGAAAGAATTTCCACATCTGGAGGTGATGGCTCCGACAATTCACAGCAGAATGTCTGGGAAGGAGCTGAGAGGTCAAGGCAGGCTGTGCTTTTGGAGGTCACACTTAGCAGGCCAATTTGGAATTCAGGCAGTAATCCCAAAATATCCCTGGAATGGTGTTAAACTTGGTGTTAAACCAACAGCAGCAGCTTTGCAAAAGCAGCTGGACACCAGCCTTGAGGTGGCAGCTTTGGGACCTCCAACCTGCAGAAGCTCAAGAAGCTCTTCGAGAAGAAGCTGAAGCTCAAACTTCAAACAAGAACTTTGTTGTCGACAGAAAACAGCGAAGTTTGTAACGAAAACGCTCAAAACGGAATTAAAAATACCCTTAACCCGAGGATGAGAAATTAAGATGCTGCCTGGATTTTCACACCTCAGCGAACAAGGGGCATTCCTCCGAGGTGGGGAAGGGCAGCAAAGGCTGGGGGAAGGCAGGAGCAGACCCACCTGGGAGATGAGGAGCTGGCAGGCCGCCAGCTCCCTCTCGCTGGCGTTCATCTTCCTGTTGGAGTCCATCTGGGCGCTCTCCAGCTGCTTGCTCCGGTTCACCAGCGACTTCACCTCCGACTTCATCTTGCTGATGTAGAGCCTGGCCATGGTGAACTCCTCCTCGATCACCCCGTTCACATCTGCCAGCTGAACACACACGGGGATTGCACACGGGGGTTGCCCCAGAGCTCCTCCTGCTCTGGGAGCCCCGCTGGAGGATTGTTCTGGGATTTGGGGTGGGCTTACAGGCCAGGGGTCATTCAGAAAGAGAGGTTGGAGAAGAGTATGAATTACTGCTGAAAACTTGAAACTCATATTTGGAGGACAAAAAAAAAAAAAAAAATCAAAATTGGGGCCTTTTCACAAAGCAAAGAGTACTTATTATATTAAGGAGACATCTTCCTTTAGAAGTTTTGGGTTGATTTGTCCTTTTATCTTTTGCATTTTATTTGTATTTATCTTGTGTATTTTATTTTTTTTTTATCTTGAATATTTTGTTCTTATTTATCTAGTGCATGTTATTTTTGTTTATTTCGTATGTTTCACGTTTGTGTGAATGGATATCATATAGAGATATCATATCCAGGCATTAGGCTGGATTTCAGGGAAAGGTTCTTCCCCCAGAGCGTGCTGGGCACTGCCCAGGCTCCCCAGGGATTGGTGACATTCCCAAGAGTTTTTGGACAACACTCCCAGGGATGCCCAAGGTGGGGTTTTGGGGTGTCTGTGCAGGGCCAGGAGCTGGATCCATGATCCTGTGGAACTCCAGCTCAGGAGATTCCACTGAGGAGCTGTGCAGGTTCTCCCTGAGCAAAAACACACCTCAGCTTCATCAGCTTCCCCTTTTTTCCCAGAACTGCCAAGGAGAAGGGAATATGTGCTGCTCCTTCTCCCAAAAATCCTGAAAAAATGAGGCTTCTTCCAAAATTTTCAGTCTGCTCTGAGATTAGACACATTTGGAGAAGATGCTGACTGCCAACAAATTTGAAACTATTCTCCTCAGTCTGGCCTTATTTTCACTGACAGCTGTCCCCTGAAGTGCTGGCATCTCAGTTCCCACAAAAACTTGTCCCAAACTGCCTCTGCCTCCATTTGCAAAGATCTCCTCTCCCAGCCCCTGCTCCTCCGGCCACCAGAGGCTGCTGTGACATCTCCAAAGGCTGGAGGAATCCGCAGCAGCACAGGGACAGCAGGGATTGTGTCCTCTGCAGCAGGACAGGCTGCAGCTCCTGCTGACCTGAGACAGCCTTGGCAGGACAGCAAGAAAAAGTGAACAAAAATTAACAGGAATGTGTTGCAGGGAATTTTCATACATCTCAAACATGAACTTAGTCTTAACCACTATTTTCCCTGTGGTTTTAAATAGAGATGGCATCAACACCACCAAGGAGATTTTGCAGGCCATGGAAAGTTTCCATCGCTGCCATTTCGCAGTGACCATACAAATATTTTCTCTGAAACCAGCGTTTTGCTCTTCTACAAGTGGGACAAAGTGAGCAGCCACCTCCTCTCCTGTATCCCCAAAATCCCAAGAGCTACAGAAAGGCAAACCTCAAAACAGGGCTGACCAAAACTTGCACCAAACTTCAGATCAAAAATTGGCCACCTCAGAAGCCAAAATGTTCATATTCTGGGAATTCTGAGTCGTGCCAGCTAAAGAAGGAGTTGGGCTACCTGTGTATTGTTTTGGGGGAATTCAGAGCTCCCATTAATCAGTTCAGTCACGCTCAGATGGGCTCTGGCCCCAAAAACTGAGCAGGGAATAATCGTGAGCCCAGACAGGGAGCCAGACAAAGAGCCCTGTACGCGTCCTCCTGTGTGCTCAGCCGGGATTTACACAGAATGTCCTGGGAGAAGCACTGCTGGATCCACATCTCCCACACCTGCTGATGCTCCCAGGGCTGCAGCCAGGCTGGGAGAGCTGGGAATGTTCCCCTGGAGAAGGGAAGGCTCCAGGCAGAGCTGGGAATGTTCCCCTGGAGAAGGGAAGGCTCCAGGCAGAGCTGGGAATGTTCCCCTGGAGAAGGGAAGGCTCCAGGCAGAGCTGGGAATGTTCCCCTGGAGAAGGGAAGGCTCCAGGCAGAGCTGGGAATGTTCCCCTGGAGAAGGGAAGGCTCCAGGCAGAGCTGGGAATGTTCCCCTGGAGAAGGGAAGGCTCCAGGCAGAGCTCAGAGCCCCTGGCAGGGCCTGAAGGGGCTCCAGGAGAGCTGCAGAGGGACTGGGGACAAGGGCTGCAGGGACAGGACACAGGGAATGGATCCCACTGCCAGAGGGCAGGGCTGCCTGGGACATTGGGGATTGGGAATTCTGCCTGGGCTGGAATTCCCAGATTTGCTGTGGCTGCCCCTGGAATATCCAAGGCCAGGTTGGATATTGGGGCTTGGATCACACTGGGGGGTGTCCCTGCCCCTGGCAGAGGATTTAGAACCAGAAGAGGTTTAATCCCCTTCCAAGCCAAAGCCCTGTGGGATTCCCTGGTTTGCTGGAGTGTTTTCCCTGCAGGAGGAGCTGGGGGAAAGAAGCACAAAGCCCACGCACAGTTTTCACGTCGTTGGTGCCGATGATTCCCCCGATCTCCCCCAGATCCTTCAGCAGCAGGTTCAGGATTTCTGTGGCTCTCTTCTTCTGGTGGTTGCTGAGCTCCTGCAGCTGGCCCAGCTCCCTCTGGGTGGCTGTCAGGGCACTCTGGAAAGGTTTAAAAACAAGAATTACCCTCCCCTCTGCAGGCTGGGCAGTTTCCACGGGGTATTTTCCTCGTGCCTGCTGGCACAACGTAGTGACACATCCAGTTCCACCTTGGCATAATCCACTTTCACAACTCACTTGCCACCAAAGGCTACTTTGGATCTATTAAATGTGGCAAATCCGCTAAGAGTCTGATTTGCATAATACATCAAAGGAGGTTAATCGCAGAGAAATAGGTAGGGAGGGATAGAAAATTCAATTTTTTTCCAATGGATTTTGTGGTAATCTGTTTTACTGGGGGAGATAACAAAGTCTTTAATGAAATAGATCTGTTAACAACGGCTCCTTAAGTTGCTGCAATGAATTAAGGGAAAAAAGATGCTTTAAGCTACTAAACCAATCTTGATTTTCCTTTCTTTCCTCAAGATCAGGACACATCAGCTGAAAAAGCCGATTAATTTTTTTTTTTCCCTCAATTCCTTCCTTGAGATCCCTTGGCTCCCTGTAAAATCCCACAGCACAGGGTCCAGAAAACCACAAACTGCTGCCATTTGCAGGAGGCAGATTTTCACAGCTTTCTTGGCAAAATACAGCTTTTAAATATCCAAAACACAGGATGGCCACTTCTCACATCCCCTTCCTTTGCTGCAAGAGCCACAATCTGCCACCAACTTCCACGGAGCAGCTTCTGAATTCCCTTCATTTCATTAATTAAGGCAGGGAATTTGTGAAGGTTTAGGGAGGTTTTTGGGAAGGTTTAGGGAGCAAGGAGAGAACCAACAAGTGCCTCTTACACTTTTCTGTGCCAGCTCGTCCGCCAGCTGCTCGTTGGTCCTGGTTTTGTCCTCCACTTCCTGGGATTTCTGGTCATAGTTGACAGCCAGCTCTTCCAGGGCTTGGAGCACCTCCTTCACCTCGTCCTTGGCTGCCTCGTTCTCGATCTGGAGCCGGGTCAGCTCCTCCTGGATCTTCTCATAATCCCTCCTCGTGGAGGCCAAAAGCTGGAAGGAAACACCACAGCAGCGCTAAGGTGTGGATAGAGCCACAGCTGGCCTCTCATTTCTTCTAAGCGCAGCTAACAGGGAATCTGCAATTTGCCATAAGCTGACGAGCAATTTGCAAGTTCCCACCTAAAGCAGTTTGGAGAATGAGAAGTTCCTTTGACGCAACAATCTATTCCGAGGGTGAAAAAGAAGTGCACCTGTAATAACAGCAAGGGGTTTGTCCCGTGAGAATCAGTAAAGAAAATGTGTAAACCATCCAAGAACAAATAGGTTTGATGGGCAAGTAAAATATCTTTTACTAACCAATAGGATAATTGTTAATTATTCTGCTAACTAATTAAAGTTGCCCATGAGGTTTGTGAAAACTGTATAAAAGACAGCGTGGGGCCATAATAAATGAGTCTTCTGAAAACTTGATACTGTGTCATTCTATTCGTCTACAGTAACACTAAGTGACCCAAAAACTCCTTCAAAAGATAATATTGAAAAGGAGAAAAACGGGCAAAGAGGGGAAAAAAGAGTGAGCACAAATCGTGTGTGCAGGAGGGGAGAAATCCTGAAACCATCACCAGTTCCAGCACAAAACATTTGAAGGAAGCACAAAAAGAAAAAAAAAGCTCTGGACTTCAACAACAAGAAAAATCTTCACCAAATCCTATTATGACCCAAGACTGAGGCAGAGAAACTGATTTTAAACAGCATCAGGGCTCCAAAGACGTTTTGTGCCCTCAATCCGGCGCTGCAGCTCAGCCCCAAAAAAATGCCACAAAGTGAAACGTTCGAGCAGAGGCTCAGGGCTTTGAGCTGAGGGAAAAAGACCCTCTGAGGCGGCCTCAAAGAGCTGGTGGCTTTCACAGAAATATTTCGATAAGCAAACCTAAGACGATTATTCCCAGTTATCATCTGAAGGATGATGCCGAGGACAGATCAGCTGCTCCTGTTTGCTGAGGGAAAATATTTCATCTCAGAAGAAAACCCTGACTTCTCACACACACACACACTCTCTCTCTCTCTCTCTAGTGAGTGTTTCCAAGCTGGAAAACTTATTAAATTTCTTCTTTCAGTGATTGTGGGAGGTCACTGCCTTAGTCCTGTCCCTTGAACCAATGCTCATTGAGATGGCAAAGCCTTGAAAATTCAGCTGTGGTGTCCTCAGCACAAGCCCAGCCCTGCGACGAGGGATGATGAGAAAATAAATAAAAGTGACACCTAACATTTACTGCTAATACTGCACGGTCAGGAATAATACCAAAACCAGGGCTTGACATGGCGTAAAAAACATGCAACAGGGAATTGCAGCAGATAAAAACAGGGCAGGAGATGTGAGAGGGTCTCGTGCTCATCCTGACAGCAAAGGCTGGACATTCACTCACTGAATTCGCTCCTCCCCGAGAAATCTGGATTAAGGATTGCTATAATATTGGAATAAAACCTTCCCCGCTGAAGAGTTTTGGGTGGGTTTCTCCTGATCTGCCCACCACCAAGCAGCTGAGTGAGACCTCCAGCAAAAAAAAAAACAAACTAAAAAAAACCCCAAACCACCCAAAAAGCAGAATATCCCAGAAGAAATGGCTTTTTTTTTTCTTTTTTTTTTTTGCCTTTTTTTTTCTTTTTTTTTTTTTTGCCTTTTTTTTTGCCTTTTTTAGCTCAGAGTGGAAAATGAAACGGCTTTTTTTTTTAATTTTTTTGGCAGGTGGAAAATCGGAAAGCAGGCAGGCAAGCTCTGGAGGCTGGCACGTGCCCAGAGAGGCACAGAGAGGCTTCAGATGTAAAAGGGAAAAAGGGAAATTTATCTCCCTGCTAATGCTGCAGCCTCAGAAGTGCACTCACGTTATGGAAAAAGCCATTGCACTGCCAGAGCCAGATGGCATGTAAATATTTAAACAACAAAATAGCTTCGAATTATCTCCCTGCTAAACACAGATGGAACGATTATTTACATTTACTTAAGAAATTCGCTGTGTGAACATCAGCGTGGCTCCAACCAGGGGCTCTGCATCACCTACAGCATAAACAGGGAGAGGCAATTCTGGCTGATATGGTGTGGAAAAAAATGGAGCAAAAAGCCACAAAAAAAAAATAAAATAGATCTGTAAATAAAGGGAAAAGACCCAGGGCTGCAGCACTTCATGGATCTGTCCCAGGTGGGGATGAGAATATTCAGAATCCCCCAAAAACACCCACCTTGAGCAGCAGGCAGAGGTGAAAAATGCACCAAATCTCCCTCCCCTCTCCCAAAATCAGCCTCATCTGCAGCAGGACTCAGGTTTCTAATTAACCTGCTGGCTTAATCA
Source organism: Sylvia borin (assembly GCA_014839755.1). Taxonomy (NCBI): domain Eukaryota; kingdom Metazoa; phylum Chordata; class Aves; order Passeriformes; family Sylviidae; genus Sylvia; species Sylvia borin. The sequence goes on along the minus strand of CM025963.1, from coordinate 36,710,674 downwards.
AGCAGAAATAAGGGCTGGTTAATTAGGGGGGGGAGCAGAGTGAGGCAGCTGCTGGTGGATCAGTGAGCTCATCACATCTCCAGGGGAGAGCAGGGATGGCTGATGTGGGGAAAAACACCTTGAATGATAATAAAAAATCACCTTCTCCCTCCCAGGCAAGAGCTGAGACGAGGCAGAAAAAGGCTCTGAACAACAGCAGCAGCAGCAGAGATTTTGTCATTTAGCAAAGCTGGATGAGGAATTTGCCAAAAAAAAAAAAAAATTAAAAAACAGGAGTGTGGGGGAAAAAGGACCACTGACATTCTGATTTATCTTCCAGGGCTGAGGAATAATTGTGTCAGCTGCTCCCAAGCAGGAGGGATGCTCATCACCCCAAAATCAAGGTACAACTGTGAGAAAAAAAAAATCATCTGCCTCAGGTGAGAAGAGGGATGTGAAAAAGATGGGTCAAGAGAAGGGAGGTGACACAAATAAACTCATGACACACATCAGGAGATAATGGTCTGAGCAGGCATAAAATGCATTATTATTATTACTCTTATTATTATTATCATCATCTTGTTGTTGTTATTATTATTATCATCATCGTGTTGTTATTATTTTAATAAGATTTTATAATATTACTTAAGAATAATGATTTTACTACTCTGGTTTGCACAGGCAGCAAAGTGACCCCAAAAACTCCTTCAAAAGATAATATTGAAATAATCCAATCAAGCTGCAGCAAGAGAATGAGGAGCTTCCTCTTGGCATAAAATAAAATAAAATAAAATAAAATAAAATAAAATAAAATAAAATAAGCTGGGGGTTTCCCCAGCCAGGACAAGTCCCCAGAGGGAGCAGGTGAACCCTGAGTGATGAATAAAAGAGGATTATAAATTATTTTTTTTCTCTTATAACACCTTGGAAACCCTTTCTGAGGGCCTGGATACACAATAAAAGCAATTCCTAATAAATATCTCAGCAACATTTGGAGAACTTGGTGTTGCTGCCTCATTTTGCATCCTCAGAACTCCTCAGAGAAGGGAAAAGCTTGGCTGAGTTCAGTGACGACCTTCCCCATCCTGAACCCTCCAAAAGTTTCATTTTGGGGACAGAAACGCTGCAATCAAATGTTTGAAGGGAGCGATCCGAGATTTCACAGCAAATCCGTGACACCACCAATTCTCAGGGTTTTCCATCCCACGGATCCCTGCCTCTAATTACCAAAATAATGCCAATTAGTGATTTGACACCAGGAAATCTCTAACTCCCTGCAGTCCACAGTGCCTGGATGCCTGAATGGGCACAGATACATCAAAAAAAATCACGTTTGGAGTGAAAAATGCTGGCCCCACTCCTCCCTTGGAGCTCCAGCATCACTTCCCAGCAGGAGGAATTGTTATTTCCAGGACTTTCATCGAGGCTTTAGGGAGAATATTATGAAATTTCCAGTTTAAACCTGGCTGAAACTTTTCCCACTTGAATTTTAGCCAGTTAATATGAACAGCTGTGACAGAACCATTAAACGAGGGGCTCAGGAGCAAAATGTAAAGGGTTGAGGGTTTTTTTTTTTTTTGAGGTTGGTTTATTTATTTTAGTTTCTTACCTCCTCTTGATCCAACATTTGCTGCTTTAATTTTTCAGCCAACTGGCTCTGCTGGTTGATTTCATCATCCTGCAATCAAACAGGGGTGGAGATTTTTTTTAATTTCTTTTCACAGCTCTCATTTGATCACTTTTTATCTCCCCCCTTTCTAGAAAGAAAAAAAACAAATTGGGGAATAATGCAGCAAACTCTGTGAGTGGTATGAGGGGAGGGAAAAATAAATATACATAAATAAATATACATAAATAAATATACATAAATAAATATACATAAATATACCCTAAATAAAATAAATAAGGCTACACGGAGCTCTGCAGTAAAAGCACTGGTATAAACGGTGATATTTTGGGTTTGGAGTGTTTGGGAGCAAATATCTTCTTTCCACATAGAAATGAGGATCAAATATCTTCATTTCCCACAGTCCTGTGCCATATTAGGCTTAGGGGGAAATTCAAACCTGCTGCCACTTCCCTCCAGAATAATTTACTGGGGCTTTGCTGCTTTTGATGAGGAAAGTGAAAGAATGACTGAATTATTTTTTTTTCCCCCTTTTCCTGATCAACATGTAAAAGCTGGAGATGGCTACTGGATATATAATCAGAGAAAAACTGTCATTTATTCCAGAAAATTTCTCTTTTCAGTGCCACCAACACTGCTGTACAACCAGACTGTGCAGGGAGACCAAAATTAAGATTTAAACACAATTCCTTTGTGTCCACAAAGAGCCAAACCTCGATATTAACAGGCAAGGACACGCTGGACTTTTGCTTTTTTTTTTCCTGCTATTTTCCTCCTAATTACAACTGAATTTTAAAAGTGAATATTGATTCCTGATGGGAAAAAGGGATTCCTGCCCTTTTTCTTTTATTTTTTTTTCTTTTTCTAGACAGCCTTTTTGCTGCTCTCATCCAGAGTGCTGAATGGCTTTTTTCTGGGCCTTGTTTTTTTTTTTTTTCTTCTTTTCATCTTCCCACAAGCCAAAGCTCTTAATGGCTGGGGAAGGGAATTGCTGAGAGCTTTAAGTGATGCCACTGACGTGCAGAGAAATAAATAAACGAGCCACCTGCACTTTGGGCTGTGTCTGCAGCTCCAGCCACACGAACACAAAAGGGGATGGGGATGTGTTTTCCTTAAAATTTTAATAGCTGGGATTATTAAGGACAGTCACCCTTTTATGGGGTTTTTGGGGTTTTTTGGGGGAGGAGGTTTTGGGTTTTCTTTTTGGGTTTTGGGTTTTTTTGTGTGTGTGTGTTTTGGGGGTTTTTGTGGTTTTTTTGTTGTTGTTGGTTGGTTGGTTTTTTGGGGTTTTTGTTTGTTTGTTTTTTTGGTTGGTTGGTTTTGTTTTGGTTTTGTTTTGGGTTTGTTTTTTTTGTTTGTTTGTTTTGGGGGGTTTTTTTGGTTTTTTTGTTTTGCAGTTTGCTGAGATATTTTACAACAAATCACTGAAGGGAAGGGAAAAGCCTGAAGCTAAAATTAACAGAAATTCTGGCTGTGAATTCCTGGAGAACAGGAAAAGAGTGTGGAGAGCAGCTTTTTTATGCACTATTTGGAATTTCCCAGCGTTTTCCAGTTCTCAACGCTGGAGGAATTGAAGGGGAGGGTGGAAAAAAGCCACCAATCTTGGCAATAATTCTGAATTTCCACCTGGAATGAACCATTCCCACCTTATCATCCAGCTGCCTGTAGAGGCTGGCGATCTCCTCGTCGTATTTCTGCTTCTCCTCCGTGGAGATGCTGGCCACCACGGGGGTGATGTTATCAATTATTGGGGTGTTATCACAAGGCTCCAGGTTCTTCTGGTCCTTGGCACTGATCTGCTCCTCCTCTGGCACGGCTTCTCCTGCAGGGACACAGCTCACTTCAAATCCCACCATCCCAAATCCGCGGATGGTCGTTCCCAGTTGTTGAGGGGCTCAGGGGAGCCAAAAAAAAAAAAGGGGGGAACGGGAAAAAAAAAACGGAAAAGGGGGAAAAAAAAACGGAAAAGGGGGAAAAAAGGGGGAAAGGGGAAAAAAAGGGGGGAAAGGGGAAAAAAGAGGAAAAAAGGGGGGAAAAAGGGGAAAAAAGGCAAAAAAAGGGAAAAAAAGGGAAAAAAGGGAAAAAAGGGGAAAAAGGGGGAAAAAAAGGGGGAAAAAGGGGAAAAAAAGGGGAAAAAAAAGGGGGGAAAGGGGGGGAAAAGGGGGGGAAAAGGGGGGGAAAAGGGGGGGAAAAGGGGGGGAAAAGGGGGGGGAAAGAAAAGGGAAAAAGGGGAAAAAAGGGGGAAAAGGGGGGAAAAAGGGGGGGAAAGGGGGGGAAAAGGGGGGAAAAAAAGAAAGAAAAAGGAAAAAAAAAGGAGACAAAAGCGGGGGAAAAAGCGAAGAAAAGGAAAGAAAAGGGGATTGTGGTTTTTTGCCACTACCGGAGATACAAATGACCAGGAAAAGGTGTGGGAAGGAGGTGGTCATCCCAGTGAGGGTGATGATCCCAAGGAAATGCAAACTCCATGGGACATGGGAGGTCTTTTCCAACCCCCAATGATCCCTGAAAAACCAGCAGAAAAGCACAGAACTCCTGGCTCTGCTTTCACTCCCTTGAGAGGCAGGATTGGCTCCATGGATTAACAGAGGTGTAAGAAAGAAGGGAATCCCCTCAAATCCCAGCCTAAAATCTGCTGGAATTTAAATATCCCTTCCTCCAGGGATTTCCAGCTCCAGGATGGAGCAGGAGAGCCCCAGCACAGTGTTTAAAACAATATTTAACTTTCGCCTTGCAAATTCCAGCACAAACACCAAATTGCAGAGGTTGCCTGTGCACTGCAGACACATTTCCTACAAAATCCCTGAGGAATGTTTCCTTCAGGAGCAGCTCAAGGGAAGGAGCCCCTGGATGCTGCACACGTTGTTCAGGGGGTGGAAAAGGTTACAGGGGTTTATTTTTTCCTTTTTCCAGGAAAAAAATTCCAGTATTTGAGCTCCTGAAAGCTTTATCAGCCATTCCTCTTGCCAGTTTATCTCACTGCCAGGGGAACAGGTCAACAGGACCAATCCATCAAACCCCAAAGCCTCAAAGCAAAACAAAAAGGACATGAAAAAAACAAAACAAAACAAAACAACAAACTAAAGATATGATTTCATTTTCTCCCCAGCTTAAAACATGAAAAAGTGGAATTTCAAATCAAGCAGCATCACCTCTACCGAGGTGCTTCCCTCCAAATATTTTTCTGCCCTGTTTCTGAAGGCCTGATGGTATTTTTTATTATTCACGAGGGAAATGTGAATTGATTTTTCGCTGCTTCGGGTTTCACCGGAGCAGAGAAGGAAAGGTGGGGTTGGTTAGAATTCACACCAAAAAAAAAAAAAAATGCTCCTCAGCAGCTTCCCAAAAGGAATGTTTAATTTCTCATTCATTGGATGAGAAGCTCCTGTCTGGAAAACACAGAAAAAAAAAATTTAAAACCTTAAATTTTGGAGGTGAAATCCTCAGTGAGAACCGAGCTCAGCCATTTCCTTCTTCCCTTTTCTTTGGTAGAATAAATCCCTCATTCCTGGAATATTATCCCAGATGTGATTGCTGTGACAGCTCCCTTTGTCAGAAACCTCCATCCTTGCAGAGGATGGGATTGCAGAAGGTCAGACAAGAAATCAATAATCTTTTGAAAGCCTGGCTGGGTAACACTGATGGAAAAGCAGCACTGAGGGAGGGGTTAAAGAGATTTAAACAAAAAGGATCCATCCAGGCTTTTTATTTAAAAAAATGGGCTTTGGTTGGATTTTTTTAGTTGATTTGGAGGCTGAGAGTTGATTTTTAAAATGTGAAATAAACAATTCGAACTAAGGTTGGTTTGCTAAAATTATTTCCCAGCATTCCTAATTAATTTTTTTTAATTTAATTTAGAACTATTCAAGAAAAACTCTTGCATTTGTGTTTATCCATCCTCTGCCTCCTGTACCACCCCACAGCTGATGTCACAACCTGCCCTGAACAGCAATTCCCCGTGTTTCTCATCAGAAAATTGGCTGTTCCCAACAAAAATTCCATTTAGAAGCCACAGCCGCAGACAAAAGGTGATTCTTCTAAGCAGGTGCCACTCCCTGTCATGCACTAAAGGACTAATTATTCTAACGTGAAACTCAATTATAAAAGATCCCCAAACTCAAGGTCCAATTACCTTAAACCACACAGATGCTCATGCCGGAGGAGCAGAGTTATTTAAAAAAAAAAAAAAAACCAACCAAATATAATGACTTTTTTCCTTTTTTTTATTACTATCATTAACGATTTTAATTTAATATTAAAATCAGTGACGCCTCCTGTGATGTTCCCCACCTTGAAATCACCAATTTTGGCATTTTCACTGTTTCCCCCTACAAATGGCTGCTGCTTTGCCTGGCTTTTGCTCCTTCACCTTTTGTTATTATTACAATTTCGTTATTATTACAAAAGAGTGACGATGCGACTTTGGACTTGGCAGTCAGACACAATTAATTAAAACTGTGATTTAGGGCGAAGTCTCAACACAGACACATCCAGCTCCCCCAATTCTTTGGGCACCTACCATTCCTCCACCTGTTCAGCTCCAGCTCCAGGTGCTGGATGACGTTCTTCAGACTCTTGTTCTTGTCCTTCTCCTTCTCGTATTTCTTCTTCCACTCCTCTGCCGTCAGCTCCAGGTTCACAGACACCGTGTTCTTGATGGTCTTGGCCCTGCACGACCCGGGTCAGCTGCTTTGGGGTTTGTTTGTGTCCCACTGCAGCTCTGGGGATCGGGGATTTGCCCCGGGGTGCGGAGGGAAAAGGGATTGTGGATTTTTCCCCCAGCCCTGGGAGTGTGCGAGGTGAGGGAGAGGAGGAAGAGAGGGAAGGGAAAAGGGGAAAGGGAAAAGGGGAAAGGGAGAAAAGGGGGGAAAGGGGAAAGGGAAAGAAGGGAAAGGGAAGGAAAGGGGGAAAAGGGGACAGGGGGAAAAAGGGAAAGGGGGAAAAGGGGGACAGGGGGAAAAAGGACAGGGGGAAAAAGGGAAAGGGAAAGGGAAAGGTAAAGGGAAAGTAAGACAAGGGGACGACGGGGCAGAGGGGGAAAAAGGGGAAAAAGGGGAAAAAGGGGAAAAAGGGGAAAAGGGAGAAAAAGGGGAAAAAGGGGAAAAAGGGGAAAAGGGGGAAAAAGGGAAAAATGAGGAAAAAAAAAGGGGAGGGAAAAAGGGAAAAAGGGGAAAAAGGGGAAAAAGGGGAAAAAGGGGAAAGGGAAAGCTCCTGCCAGAGCCTCTGGAGCCAGGCCCAGGAGTTCCTGCCTCCCTTGGCAAAAATATCCCAAATTTCAACCCTCCCAACACCCACCGCCACTTCATCACTGTGAAAGTGCTCAGCTCCAACCCAACCCAACCAACTGTGCCAGGAAATGCAAAGCCAGCAGAAAACAATGCCCAGCACCTACTCCAGCAAATCCACACTGAACAGGGAAACCAAACCCATCACTGTGAATTAAGAAAGCCTCAGATCTTTGCCCTTGACTGCTCAGACACTGAGTCCCTTCAAATGCCTCCAGTGTTGTTGGATAAAGCAGAGGATGAGGAAAAGAACAACAGATAAACCCCCCAGCAGTTTATAAAGCCCCAGTGATTTGCACTCTGTGGCAAATTTCATTACCCAGAAAGTTGTTGTTTTGTTTTGTTTTTAAATAACCCCCTGCTTTTAAAATAATTCCGATTGGTCAGGGTTTACACTTGGTCTCTGCTAAAAGCACAGCTCAAGTTTCCACCCATTTCACTGTACCAGGGAAAAAACTAACCCACCACACCAGGAAGTGTCTCCTGATGATGGATGAAGCCCTTAGTGACAACTAAATTAAAAAAAATGAGATAAAAACACAAGAAAAGATGGAGTAGAACAAGAAAAAAGCTGATTCACTACTATCAGAGGAGCACTTGTGCAGTTTGATTGGTACCAGAGCTCCTCTGAAGATGGATTTGATTCCTGACATTTATTTTAATGGCGACATAACTCTTCCTTTTCCAGGAGAAAGAGAGGAATCAGCGATCAGCCAGGAGTCACAGACCTTCCTCTCAGTGCTGCCGAGGTCCTGAGCTGTGTCACATCAGAAAAATGAGACACAACAACCCAAAAGCCTGGAAAAGAATCCAGGCTGAGACAGCAGCGTTCCCACCCCAAATCCTGCCAGGGAGCTTTGAGCGTGGATAATCCATGGGTTCTCTGCACAGAGCACCCAGGTGTGGGGTTTTTATCTTCTTTTGTGTTGTTAGAGCCGGGATTAAATGCTCAAGAGATGGATATTTGTGTTTGGACTCAGGTGTTTGTTAATTCTTATCTATGTCACAGTCTCACAAGCTGCGAGTTCTGGCTAACAAAGTGAAAAAAGTGGCTCTATCTCTTTACACGGCTTTTTAAGGATAAACTGTCCAATTAAGAAATGACACCTAAATTATTTTTACTTTTAACCTCATAACCAACTACCCATGGTCCACAATGCTGATTTTTCTACCCAATTACAAAATCCCACCCAGAGCCATGGAGGAGAAGGTGAAAAAGAAGGACTCAGCCTCACCTAAAGCCCCCATCTTGCTTTATATCTATATCACTGTATTCTAAACCCTCAAACTGTGAGTTTCCCCCCTGTGATATCACACACTCCTATCCAAACCCCACACCCACAATCCCGGGGCTGTCACTCCATTTTGGAGCCTTTTCCACGGCCTCAGGTCACTGCAGTGTTTGCTGGGGGTCAGTGAGCACAGAAATCTGGAATTCTCCCTGCCCAAATTCCAACAGCCAGGGAAATACAAGTTATTCCCTTCCTGACTGTTCAATGCTGTCCATGAGGAACTCCTCACAAATATTTCCCTGTTCTCCCAGTTCTTGCACTGGTCCTCGGTGAGGGTCACCCCCAAAACGTTCCTCCTCCCAGGAAAATGTAGAATGTTTAGGCAGGACATGCAGAGACAGTCAGAAAACTGCTTTGCCCCAAAGAGAAAGGCAAATTTTACTGGTTACTGGAAAGAGGCATGGAACCAGGAGTAGTGTAAACTGAAATTGAACTTGGAGCTGGAGTTCAGAGTTGTTCGTGCTCTTTGTTTAATTCCTGCATCTCTGGATGCTTTTTTTTTTTTTTTTTTTTTTGCTCAGTACATGATATGATCAGAAGTTTGGATCTCCAATAGCTGAAAATCATGTTCAGCTCACAATGGGGGGGGAAAAAAACCCTCCAAAGCAACTCTTTAACCTGATTTCGCTCATGGCCACTGCCTCTTTTTGCAGTCCTGAAACTCCATGTGGTGGAAGACAACCCAATTTCAAACAAAGGCTTATCCTCAAATGTTCAGCCCTTTCAAACCCTCCTAACTTGCCAGTATTTTTCCTTTCTGCTACTACACAAATCAAACCAAATGAGTAATTTTCCAAAGGATCCGAGTTCTCCCCAATTACCACAAAAGCAGTAATTACATAATGAGCCTGACCTATTTCTGCAAACTTCCCCAATGCATCTCATAAATAAACACACGTGGAAGGGAAATGCTCTTTCTGCATCCTTCCATAATTTTTGTTCCTAAATGGTCCAATCCTCCATGGGCTACCAGGGCAGGCTCTCAAAGCTGTCAATCTTACAAAGTCCACACTCCTTAATCTTCCTGATTTTAAAAGATATTTTTTACAACCATAGCAATGATCCCTGAGGTGGAATTCAAGGAGAAGACACCTCTTAAAAGCATCAACACCACACACTTAGATAAAGCAAAGCTGAATTTTTCCACAGAAAACTGCCCAGTGGCTTTATCTTTCCCATCAAATTTCCAGGAATTAAGAGAACACTTTGTACTTCTTGCAGGAAAATCGAAAATTCAAAAATTCCTTCTAAACATCTTCTCATGCATTGCCCAATCCTTCCCCACTCATCAACCCCACTCTGCTCCCAGGCAGAGGAGCTGCTGGGCAATATTAACATCAATTTTAGTTAGGGCATAAAGACACAACTCCCTGAAACTCTCCAGTTTTTGAACAACTCCAGGAACCACAGCGTGAGCCTGATATTTCTGGGTCTGAGAGATTTTTAACCTGCTGGCAGCTGCTAACTTTTTCCCCAAGGGAAAAAAAAAATTTTCAAGAAAAGCTTCTTCTCAAAGCCATCTTGGCAGACAACTGTCCTTTCTCAAAACAATCCTTCTGCAGGTGGTGTTTTGCTGTTTAAGCCATGGCATTAGAGAGGTGTCGTTCCTAGTCACCAGCCATGGCTAAGTCTGGATGGGAACACCTTATAAAAGGTACTGAGAATTAGACAATAAAAGCTTTTTTTTCCATGCTCTTTGCCTTCTGAAATATTTGGAGTCTTTCTTTCGTGTCCTACAGCCACACCACAGGCTCTGGATGCCAAAGGCCTGGAGGAGCCCCAGGGATGATCCCAGTGGGACTCACCTGCTGCCCTGATTTTCCTCCTTCTGATAGTTTACATTCTTGGGCTGGAGCTTTCTCAGGCTTGTAACATACACAAAGCCTGATGTTCTGAACCACACATTCCTTCCCAGGGGGAGAGACAAACTGATGAACTTCTGGTCTGACCAGTGGGCTTGGAGAGGTGTTAACCTCATCCCTCAATCGCTGGTCAAAGCTCAAACACCATTTAAACCCCCAACCCAAAAATAAAGTTTCTTCTTTTCTCATCTCATATCCTGAGGGGTGAGTGTGGCTCTTTTCACATCTAGGGACACTCACCTCTGGCCAAACATCAGGGTGGATTTGGTCTCTGCCTCGTTGAAGACGGACGGGGAGCAGCAGATGACGATGGTGGTCCTGCAGTTCCCACCCAGGGAATCCTGGAGGATCCGGGTCATTTTGCTGTCTCGGTAGGGAACGTGGGTTTTCTAATCCAAACAACACAAGGACAATTCTTTTAACCAGTGCGAGGAGACACAAGGCGAGTCCACGGTGACACCATTTCTTCTGGTTGTGCCAAGACTTGCCAACTGCTCCAGTGACATCACTGAGAGCTAATTCCTTATCTCACAGCAGCTTGGTGGCTGCCCAGCCACAATATTTCCTCCCTTCACAGCTGAAACGTTAGCTCCTTTTACTCTCTTTTATTTTCCCCAGCGGATGGCAAAGGAACAGATAAATAACAGCCCCCACAGCCAGGATTACTTACAGTTCCCTCTGCCAAGGCCGAGATCACATTGCCCAGAGCAGACAAAGACTTATTGATATTTTTAGCTTCATCCAGGACAGCCCCCTCTGCTCCAGTTTTGCTGACCTGCCAAAGAGAGCAGGCAAGAGTCAGGCTCTGCTGGCAGCACGCAGAGCTCCAGCCCCACACAGCTGAGCCTAAAGATGCTCCTGGAGGAGCAGAGCCCAGAATTTCACATCAACTTTTTATATCAAATTTTTATCTCGGCTTTTATAACGTTTTTTGTTAGCTCATGCCTGTAATAATTCCACTTTTCTTCCACTCCAGCAGCAAGTTGTCCCGAGTTTTATTCAGGGAGAAGTCTGTGCTCACCTGAGGACATTTGGGAACCACTTCCAAGGCCAAGATTTCGAGGAGCTCCACAGTGGCCCCAAAATGAGCACCTTGCCTTTATATTTTGCTTGCACGGACCAAAAATATAAAAAAAACACCATAGATTTTCTTCATGGCCACTTTCCTCCTTTTGCAGGTCAAAAATGTCACGTGGTGGATCACACCAAGACAAAGGTATTGTGTTCTACAAGTGCTAAATTCTATTTTGAACACTCCTAACTTGCTGGTGTTTTTCCCTTTCTGCTACTACATAAAGAAAACAAAATTTGGATTTCCTAAAGCGTCCAAACACGGGATAAATCCATTTGTTTCTCTCTAGATTACAAGTGTCTGTACTTTTAGGTGAGAACCTAAAAATGCCCCATGATATGAACGAAAAGCAGTTGTGCCTTTGAAGAAGACAACCAACCCAAGAAATCCATATTTCAGGTTTTCTGTGCCCTGCCCAGACATAACGAACCAAAAAGTGGATTTTTCAGAGGAGAAGAGTGCCTGAGCAGGCCCTCATTTTGTAAACATCATTAGGAGCTTTTAATTTAACATCTCTATGCAATCCTAGACATTAACATAATTAATTACTCTGACAAATCACCTCTGCATTGTACTCATGGGTTATCAATGAGCCACCCAAAATCCCAATAAAGCTGATTTTGAACACTCCAGAAGACATCAGGAGGAGAATTGGGAAACATTTTTGCATTGCAGCACTGTTCTAAACCATTACTCTTTTGGTAAATAGACAAAAGTGACTTTCTGGGGATTATTTTTCTACATTGGAAAGCAAGAAACTGTCACCAGAGTCAAGATTCAGGGACTTGAAAACTGCATTAACTGCAAAATAATTACAAATAAAATCCCCTAGAAACAGGACATGACAATACAAGCAAGCTAAAATATGCCTAATTTGATAAATTATATCAAAATTGCATTCCTTTTTTTTCAGTTACACAGCTGGAAGTGTGAAGGCCTGTAAAAAATACACTGGTTCAACTCACTCCACTACAAATGCAGATTTTGGGAGGTAGACTTGAAACCTGCATTAACTGTTGGCGTTCCATTCATTTAATACATGAAATAATTACAAAAAAAAAAAAAAAAAAAAAAAAAACAAACCAAAAACAAAAACAAAACAAAAAAACACCTAGAAACAGGACAATGCAATATCTGCAAGTTAAAATATGCCTGATTTAATAAATTTTACCAAAATTACATTCCTTTTTTCCAGCTACACGAGTGTAAATGTGAAGGTTTGTAAAAATACACTGGTTCAAGTCACTCCTTTATCAATGCAGATTTTAGGAGGTTGCCTTTCATGCCAATAATTCTGACCTGCTCCTTTTCTCCATCCCACGTTGAAAGAAAAATTAAATTAAACAGCCTTATTAATGGTAATTTAAAGGTGAGACACCCTCAGAGCCTCAGTGTGGGATCCCAGTGGGAGGGAAAAAAGGAGAATTCACCTTCTCACTGCCAGCCAAGTCCACCAGGTAAAGCTTCCCACTGAGTTTCTTCTCCGTTTCCACATTCTCCTGCTTGATGTTGATGAGGAAGATGCTGTGGCTCCTCGAGCTGTGCTCGTTCATATCTGGAATCACAGGGCACAGCTTTTGTTAAAATCGGAGCTGGTGCCACCAAATTCCCAAATTCCAAATTCCAAATTCCCAAATCCCAGAGAATCTGGGCAGGTCTCGGTGTAACTCTGGGAGGGGATCTCACGTTTAGCAGAAGTTTTCATCCAAACCACGTTATTTAAATTCAAATTTCGCATTTTTATTGCTTGTGCAGGTAAAAAAAAAAAATCCCCCCTTTGTCCAGGTCATAGGTGAGACACAGCCACAGTTTCATGGTTATAATATTTGGATTATGACCACGTAATGCTGGAAATTCATAAAGTAGCAAAAAGAAAATACTAAGGGTCAAGAAACCACTTTCTCATCTGTTTTCTCCATTTTCTCTGTTACCATAATCTCACCGTTTCCCATCAATATTTATATTTATCTGAATTCCCTTTATCTCCAAAATCAGGGTTGGATTTTTTTTTCCCCCCAATTTTCTCCTTGCCATTTCAACCCAGTCAAACACATTTATCAAAACTTCTCTGTGAGCACCAAAAGCAACAGGCAAAAGGTGCATTTGGGAATTTTGGTTAAAGAAAACAGCAGAAACAGCAGGAGGAAATGCCACTCAGAATAAATTTGTACCAGTATGATGCCAAAAAAGCAATGTAATATTTACCAAAGCAAGAAGGTAGAGACAGAGAACACATAAGAGTTACCCAGAGCATCAAAAGAAACCAAATTCAATTAAAATTAAAAATAAAAACACATAAAAAGCCCTCAAATATATCCAAAATAACCATCCCACAACCAAGAATTTAATATTATATACATAGATAATATTTTCTATATTATATATAAAATACATATAGTATATTGTATCTATATTTTATATATAATGTATTGTTTTATATGATATATTTTACGTATTTTATTTTATAAACTGAGGTTCTGCCAAACCCACTGCTCGTGTCAGGGACATCTTCCAGTACAAATTTGGGAAGAGCTCCTTTTATCCCCATTCATGCAGCACAGCAGCGACAAGTTTGGATTATTCTGGGCTTTGATTCCTGAAGATTTGGGAACCCAACCCAAGGCAGCGCTCTGCTGGGATAAACAGGCAGAGGTTGAAATCTGCCCCGCGCTCTGCGGCTGCTGTTTGACCAGGGATTTACAGCCCTAAGGAAAATGTAACTACATCATTTCAGCTCTTTGTCATTCCCAAATATCCCCACTCCGAGCACCAAGCCCTGCTGGGATGTCTGATGGAGAAATTCCATTTAAAGCCAGGCTTTAAATCCCGAGTTCAGCGGCGGAATTCGGCGGAGCCTCCGCACAAAACCACACTCCTTTAACTGAAAGTGTTGTGATTTCAGCAGCGTGAAACCATCCACAAAGGAACCCGGGGTGGGGACAGGAGGGATCAATGAATCCCCTGGAAGCAGCAGCAGCCCCTGGGGAGAGAATTCCAGGGAATCCCGGGGACACTCACTTGTCACGGCCACGTGCCGGTTGGCTTTGCCTTCGTCGATGACATCCAGAACTTCCTCAGGACTGGACACAAATCTTTCTGTACAACCCTGGGGACAGGCAAATGGGGGGGATCAGGGATGTTGGTTTGGCACTAATGAAGAAAATAATTAGGAGAACACCCACATCAACCTCCCACAGGGCGGTTGGTGAGGCAATGGAGCCAGAGCCGCTTTGGGGTGACTTCCAGGGGAAACGTTGGAGCCAATTTTTTTATCCACAGGATTAAAGGCTCGCTGAAATCCAGACCCACAGCATGAAGTTTCCCACAGAAAACACGGGGTGATACAACATCTATTCCTAATTTGGGTTAGATTTCACACCCAAGTGAATTTTTCTCCCTCAAACTACAGGACAAAGTGCCAAGTCCTTCTCTCTCAATGCAATATTACTGAATAAATTACGTTATCAATTTCTTTTTGCTCCTCAAGCTGAGAATAAACAGAAAAAAAACATTATATACACCTTATTTAGGCTGACATATGTTTGTATCAAGCATATTGCATTTGAGTGAGGGCCCAGAAAGTCATAAAACAAATTCCCAGCCCACCCAATCTGTCCTGAACCACTGCGAGATTACAGCATCCACACAGCGAAATATTAGAGAGCAAAATTCCTCAAGTTGTTCTCTTTCATATCTGACATGAAAGGGGAATGTGAATGCTTAAAATTTAACAGCATCCTAACAAAATGGCAATGTTCAAAGTCAGGGAAATAAGACAAACACGATTCAAGCCCATTAATATTTCAGGAAACTTGTTTAAACCCAGGAACCAACACAACTTGAACACTCGAGGCTTCAAACAGGAGTGGAATTATTTCAGCAAAACACGCTGGGTGCAAATGGAAACGTGTAAAGAGATGCCTTTGTGGGGAAAGAATGAAAAGCTGAGGGTTGAATGATTCTTTTACCTTAACATAGGGAACTCTGTTTTTATCTTCGTGTACGGCGAGGTTTGTCTTTGACACTGCAGGAAGACGTGGAGATCATTAGCAATATTCCAGAGGTAATGAACAAATGTCAGCTCCACACATGACAGACGCATTTTGGGGATGGCAATTTGTAAACGAGCTCTGCAGTCATTCCCCTTCCAACCTCCAGCATTTCTGACACATAGAAATTGGTTCCTGCTCTGCCAGTCTTGTACCCGTTCATTTGAACTTAACTTTAGGGCACAAAAGCTTTTGTTTATTGCCTGGCTGAATTAAATAAACCCAGACTAAGCCGGGTTTTGGCAAAGCAGAGGAGACAGGAGAGCAGGCTGGAATTCAGAACAGCTCAGAGCCACGTTCACTGACATTCCTACATTTACAGGCAGCTCTGTCCTTACACTGATGAACAAAATTCACTTTTATTAACACACCACACGCAGAGGCAGAGACATGAGCTGTGAAAGAAGCAGATCCTCCCCACCAGCAAGGGATAATAATTCTGAAGCACTCCCTGCATTTTTAATTCAGTTTTCCTGGAGGAACACCCATTGCCAGGGAGGCTGTGAGATCCTCAGCACCCTCTGATTCAGAAGCCGGCTCGTGCTCTGCAGGGGCAGGTGCACAGCACACGGATCAGATGATTGAAACTGCAAAAATCCTCCAGTTTCCATCGAATCCCCTCCCAAATCAAATCCCTGTTTCCCCTTGGGCTTTGGTTCACAGCTCTGGAGGAAGCCAAGGAGCTCAGTCACGTCAGAAAAGCAGAACTTACCATCAAGTAGGTCCCTTATTTTGTCCAAATATATCTCGAAGTAGGAAACCTAATTAAATAATCACAAACATCACAGATTTAAACGTTGCTGATTTAGTGTGTCTTGCTCTCTCAGTGTTTCCATCCCTGTCAAGGCACCAAACTAAAAATAAAAACCCCACCTCCCACACAGTTTGAATTCCATCTTTCAGGGGAACACATTTGTACCTTGAGTGATTTACAAGCCATTGATCTTCCTCCATTTATCAATGATTCATCAGCAAAGTACATACACACAAAAAAAAAGAAAAAAAAACTGCAGGGAAACCTTATCTTCTTTTTTTTTTTTTTTTTGGTAACATGGGCAAAATTGACAAAAAATATTGAACTGAATCCAAGCAATCCAGCTGCTGTCAAATCTGTGCAGCTGCATCGTGAGAAGGGTCAGCTTTGAGGATTGTCAAAATTGTGCATTGATTTTCACCCCCCACCAAAAACAAACAGAGAGCATCTTTTCCATTCAATTTCCATGAGCCTCAGCAATATATATTAAATTAAACTTTTAAATGAAGCACATGTGACCGTTCTGCCTTGAATCAAATCCACAGAAGGAAATGAAAATGAGCTTTTCTGTAACAAAGAGAGACAATTGTCCTCAGGAAAAAAAAAATAGGGAGAAGGAGAATGATTGAATGAATGAGTTTCTTAATAAAAGGGGATTTGACTCACAGAAGGAAACAGAAATATGTGAGGGGAGTAGGGGTTAACCCTTCCCTAATTAAGGTTTGTCCAGATTATTTAGCTGGAATACCACATGACTGCATTCTAGGTATCAATAAACTGGTGTTTAATAAAGTCTCATTTTCTCTCATCTGAAGAATAATATCTGGTCTTTTTACACAGATGAGCTGAACTTTCCACCTAAAACTGCTATTAAACACAGATACATTTTGCTTTTTTTTGTCTTTACTCCCTCGTTTAAAGCCCTCCTCTGGAGCAGCTGATTCCAAGAGCCCAGAAAACCAACACTCCTACAGAGGACTGACCAAATTCCAAATGGATCCTTATTAAAGAGGGAGAGGGTACAAAAAAAAAAAAAAAAAAAAAAAAAGCCATTAATTTTCAGCGCTGGGTCTGTTATTAGAAGAGTGTGACAGTTTGGTTAAAGCCTGGCTGCTGCTGACAGAACATTTCTCTCCCTGACAGCTCCTCCTCGTCCAGCAGCTTTTCTGGGAGAGATTCATCAGCTCTGGTGGGAAAGCATTGGAACAATTCCGGGATTGACAAGGTGACAGGCCAGGAATTTCCTCCAGCTGGGGCTCCCCATCTGCTGGTCCCCAAGGGCTGGTGTGGGGAAAGCTTTGCAGAGGAGGGGAGGGAACCAGCGTGGAAATTCAGAGGGAGCTCTCCACATTTTATAATCTAAGGTCTCTGGAAGTATCTCATGATTTATTTTGTGGTGTTTTTTTTTCTGTCTCTACCTCATTCCCCAATACACAACTGAGCCCTTCCAGAAGCTGCTTCAGAGGTACAAGGTGATTAAAATAAATACACAAATATTCCCCTCGGGGAGCACTTCAAGGGATTTAATGCAAAGAGCACTAAAAAGTCACTTATCTCTGACTTTCAGGCACAAAAAGGACAGAGAGCTGCACTCTCAGTGAGCAGCAGGAGAAGGGACAGTGGCTTCACATCCACCTGTGCTCAGCTACTGAAGGATTTGGGTCTGGTTTAGTTTTGGGGCAGGGATGAGATAGAAAACTCCTTTTCCCTGCAGTCCGTGGCTGTGTTACTGATGTCTGCTTGGAAAGGAGCTGCAGCCTGAGCCCGGCTCTGCCAGATGGAGCAGAGCCCCCCACAGCTGAGAGCTCCCCAGGACCTCGGATGGGCAGTGGGAATTAAAGGTCACTCCCAAGCATTTGGGAGATCACATGGTTGGGATCAAGGAAAGCACATGGAAAAACACCATCAGAAGGAGCCCAGGAATTCCAAAATCATTTCTAAGTGATTTTTTTTTTTCTAAGTGAAGAGAACCAAGAATTCCAAAATCACTTCTAAACATCCTTCCATGGATGGCCCATCCCTTCCCCACTCTCAATCCCTCATCTTTGATGGCAGCATTTTCCCAAATGCCCTTAGGGAAAATTTCTGGTCAGAACCAGCAGGGTCCAATCTCTGGAGGAGCTGCAGTAAATCAATATTTTCTTGCCCAGAGGGTGGTTCCAGCAAACCTGAGCCAGACACACACTCCAGAAAAAAATTCCAGACGCTGCATGAGGTGATTTCCAGGAAGCATCATCAGTAACAAATACTGGAATTTGCATTGTAAAAAGGGATGGAGGGACAAAACCCAACCCACAGAACATTCCAAGGCAGATTTCCCTGGACTTCCTTCCCCCCAGCCCGTTACATAACGTGTCACTCCAGGTTTACCTTGATGTGGAACTCCAGGTTCTCGTCCATGGAGTAGATGTGATCAAAGATGTCGTGTGCAATTCTGGGGATGATTCCCATCAGCTGAGGGTCGTGCAGCTTCCCCTGCGGACACAAAACCCGGGAAAATCCTTCCTCAGGGAGAGGACAGGACAGAGATTTATCCCAGCTTTGCTCTTCCAGAGGGTTCTGTCCTGGGTTGCAATGTAAGATGTAACCAAAATATGAATTCTGTTACCATCTGTTGAAACCAGCTGGGGACGTCTTTTCTTTATCTCTTCCCTGATCCACCCCTCATAACTCCAGGGGGATCTTCTGTTAATGGGCAGCTGTTAAACCAGGTGGGGCAGTGTTCTTTATCCCTTCCAGGACCTGTCCCTCATCACTCTGGGGAGATATCTTCTGTTAAACCAGGTGGGGCAGTGTTCTTTATCCCTTCCAGGACCTGTCCCTCATCACTCTGGGGAGATATCTTCTGTTAAACCAGGTGGGGCAGTGTTCTTTACCCCTTCCAGGACCTGTCCCTCATCACTCTGGGGGATATCTTCTGTTAAACCATCTGGGACAGGGTTCTTTATCCCTTCCAGGACCTGTCCCTCTTAACTCTGGGGGGATATCTTCTGTTTAAACCAGCTGGAGTCAGGCTCTTTATCCCTTCCAGGACCCATCCTCCCCCAGGGGTATCTGCTGTTCATGGGCCATCCAGGCTCACTGCAGGGCTCAGACAATTCCATCATTGCATGGGGAGAGGCTCCACCCAGGGGGAGGAGCCCGGCATTCCCACCTGGATCACCCCTGGGGTTCAGAGCCCCAGCACAGCCTCTGCACTGGATTCCCAGAGGAGACCAGCCCCAGCTCAGCACCACTGGACCTTCTCCAGGATCATCTCTGCTCCATCAGAACCACATCTGGCACAGCAGAAGGGTTTATCTGGACTGACACCAACACCCTGACCAACAGGGGGTCAGCTCTGTTCTGACTCTGGCAGGTTTTTTCTTGTTTTTTGTTCATTTGCTTTTTTTGTACTACTCCATTTGTATTTTTAATATTCCTGGTAAAGAACTGTCATTCCTATTCCCACATCTTTGCCTGAAAGCCCCTTAATTTCAGAATTACGATAATTGGGAGGGAGGGGGTTTACGTTCTCCATTCCAAGGAAAGCTCCAGCTTTCCCTGGCAGACACTTTCCAAACCAGGACAGGTCTCTGAGAATGTTAATTGCTCTAGGAGGGGATTAACTTGATGCTGGTGCCCAGAAAAGGTGGCAGAAGCAGCTGCACACCCTGGAATTCCTCACCCCATGGAGCATCCTGTTGTCCTGTCAGCTCCTCTCCAATGTCCCCCCGGAGGGACAAACACGACAAACACCCAGCTCCCAGCCTGGTTCTCCCTGTTCAACCAGGATTTGGGGAATTCGTGACAAGAGGCAATAAAACATCCTGTTCCTGCTTCCCACTGGGCTGAGGGAAGATCTGGGATAAGGGGATTTGAGGATTCCAGGAAAATACCCCAAATCCGAGTCCACCCGGCCTGGCGCCAGGGAACTCAAAACCCCTCCATTTTAATAATTGTAATAAAATTTTAATACAATTTTCCATATTAATTTGCACAACTACTTTCTCTTTTTCCTTGTAGGAACCGAGTATTAACTCATCCCAAATTCCCCCTGTGTGGCTCCTTGCCCCGCCTTGCTCCTGTTGGCCCATCTGGGAGAGGCCACGCCACCAAAACGGGATCAGGAACAGAAATTTGGGGTCAAGCCCTTCTCTGACTCCAGCTTACAGCGATTTTCTCTTTCCAAAAGTTTCGGGGAACTGCTTAAATATGAAATAACGAGTCAGCAGTCGAAGATTCCAGCAGAACACGGTGTCTGGAATCCCTGACACGCCTCTGGAATAAATCTTTGTCCAATTAAAACTGCCCAGGCCAGCACAAAAAAAAAATATTCTCACTCCAAACACTGATAGGGAATTCTTATTATTTTTGAAAAATGTAGCACATGACCACATAATCCTCATCATGGGTGGTCAGATTTGATCTGTAATTGATAAAAATTATTAAATACTTTTTTTTTTAGTAAAATAGAAGCAAGTCACACACATGATTGTGTGTTTTATTATTATGTTATCATTATTATTATTATTATTATTATTATATTATTCTATGTGGGTTTTATTATTATGTGTGTTTGTCAGTGAGGGGTTGGTCCCATTGATCTGTTTTCCCAGTTTTTCAGGTTTTAGCATCTTTAAATAGAGTCTAAAATACAGATTTTTATCTATATTATAATATAGATAATATAGTTATGAAGCAGATAAAAACGAATATATAATATTAAAATATATCTTATATTACTATGTAATTATATATACCATATTATATACTAATATAATATAAATAACATATAATATATTAAAAATTTTGGCCCAAAACATAGGCTAAAATATAGATTTTTTTGTATATATCTTGTTATGAAGCAGATAACAATATATAATAAAAAAGTATCTAATATTAAAATATATTATATTTATATATTATAGCATATACAAGTCTATATTATAATAACAGGACATAAACAATATATATATTTTAAATTTTTGGCCTAAAATACAGGCTAAAATATAAATTTTAGCTCTTGCCTCATCCCCCCAGAGCTGGTGGAAGTGAATTTCCCTGTGCCAGGCAGGGATGAAGACAATTCCACACAAAGACCTGACATCACCTCTCCCTCCACCCCACAGCCTGTGCCCAGAGCACTCATCCCTGAATTACAGAAACATCTTGAGAGGAACAAAAAAAAAAAATAAAATGGATAAATCAGTTCCATTGCTGACTGCTTTCCCTCCAAAGCAGCACTCAGCTGGAGCTAAACTGTGAATATTTTATTTATATTCCATAAATCCTATCACCTCCTGCAGCAGTTAAACCCTACACCTCACCCAGCACCTCATTAAATTTCTCCAAAAGTCAAAAGTCCTTCCTGTTTGATTTCTAGGCTATGAGAATGGGGGTGAAAAAAGGTGATTAAATAAATGGAAAAAAAAATTGAATACACAATAAAATAAATGAAAATTGAATATACAAGATTTTGCTGTCCCTTGTTCCGTCACACAGTGGCTGCAGCTTCACTCCCATCCCTTCTCCCTGAAGAAATCCTGGAAAATCTCCCTGGAACCAACTGCCCTGAGAGGGGAAAGGAGCTTTTCCTAAACTGGGATAAACAGGGATTTGCTGAGATTCCTTCAGGGTGCACAAATCCAGCCCGAGCTGAGCCTACACAGAACACACAATTCCTGAGGCAGCCACAAAAACAGGGATGCTGCAGCCCTCATCCCTTAATAAATTTTAGGAAGTGACAACTTTGAAATGCATTTCATTAAATACTCTCCCCAGCCCAGAAAGCCCCATGATAATTTCATTTTCCTTTCCACAGCTCCTCCAGCTCAGAGGAGAAATCCTGAAGTGTGAGGGACACTCAGCCACAGCTGCCATTGTTTAAATCAGGAGAAATTTGGAAATTTCTGTAGATTCTCATTAAAAAAAAAACAAGGGGATGGAAAATGGGCCCCACTTTCATTTCTGGAATCCCAAAACGGTTTGGGTTGGAAGGGACCTCAAAAATCCCATTCCATGGGCAGGGAATCTCCCACTGAAAGAGAGAGAGGTCATAAAAAACAGGGGAAAAACAAGGTGAAGGTGGGTTGGAAAGCTGGAGTTAAAAATGGAAAGAAACCACAAATATCCTCATGGATCCTGCTGTAACCTCACAGAAAAGGTTTGGAAAACTGGTGGGAAACTCCTCCCAGGAGTTCTCTGCTCGTTAAAGCCTCCGATTTTAATAGAAACGTTGATTTCCACAGGTGAAATGCAACACTTGAGGCAGGGCTGCTTTAATTCAGGACGGCGACACCGCAACTCCAATTTATGGGGCCTGAGCTCTGCTGTGGGGTCAGAGCCCATCACACTCACTCATGGGGGGGAAAAAGGAGATTTCCCAGGTTTTACCTCACTTTTCATGTGACAAAGAATGATCTGAGCCTGTCAGAAACTGGCTGTGTTACTGCCCCGTGTCCTGGTGCAGCTCAACACCAACACCGTGAAGCATTTCCCATTTCACACCAAATCCCCCGTAACAGCTTCACCAAGAGGATTTACTACTCCTTCAACTTCAGACTAGGGTTGGGTTTTGGTTTTTTTTCTTCCTTTTTCCACAACGCACTTTAGCAACTTTACAAGAGGATGTTAGGCTGAGAGAGGGATTAAAGCTGAATGTGGACTTTGAAAGGACGGCTTTTTCCCTTTATTAAAGGGGGAAAACAGCCGTTCTTCCACGCTCATTCCCTTCATCAGCCCCTTGTAATTGGGAATATAAACTGGCTTCAGGCACCAGCTCCAGCCCTGCAGACATTTGGATTTAATCACACCCCGAGCTGGTGGATCACTCGGGGCTGTGCCATCTGGGAGGGCTGAGGCAGTGATTTTCCCCCTCCTGACGAGGATGGGATTAATTAGACATCACTGATTGCGCCCTGCAGGAATGCAGATTGGCCCTGGGGCTGCCCTTGTCCTTTAAGCTGCAGAACCCACAGAGCTCAGTCTGACCTTCCCCAGAGCCCGGCTTTGCTGGGCTGAGCTGCTCCGAGACACCCCAGCCTCGTGCCAGGGTGAAATCCTGGAATTTCAGCTGGGATAGCTGAAGATCTTCTAGCTGAGCCCCAAAAACCAACCCAAACCATGGGATAACCCTTCTAGCTGACCCCAAAAAATCCCAAACCATGGGATAACCCTTCTAGGTGATCCCAAAACCACCCCAAATCATGGGATAACCCTTCTAGCTGACCCCAAAAAATCCCAAAACCATGGGATAACCCTTCTAGGTGACCCCCAAAATCACCCCAAACCATGGGATAACCCTTCTAGCTGACCCCCAAAACCACCCCAAGTCATGGGAAAACCTTTCTAGCTGACCCAAACCATGGGAAAACCCTTCTAGCTGACCCAAAAAAACCCCAAAACCATGGAAAAACCCTTCTAGCTGACCCCAAAAAATTCCAAACCATGGGAAAACCCTTCTAGCTGACCCAAAAAAATCCCAAACCATGGTATAACCCTTCTAGGTGATCCCAAAACCACACCAAGTCATGGGAAAACCCTTCCAGTTGACCCCAAAAAACCCCAAAACCCTGGGAAAGCCCTTCTAGCTGACCAAGAAAACCTCAAAGCACAGGAAAACCCTTCTAGCTGACCCAAACCCTGGGAAAACCCTTCTAGCTGACCCTAAAAAACCCCAAAACCATGGAAAAACCTTTCTAGCTGACCCCAAAAAACCCCAAACCATGGGATAACCCTTCTAGCTGACCCCAAAAAAATCCCAACCTATTGGATAACCCTTCTAGGTGATCCCCAAACCACCCCAAATCATGGGAAAACTCTTCCAGTTGACCCCCAAAAAATTCCAAACCATGGGAAAACCTTTCTAGCTGACCCCAAAAATTCCCAAACCATGGGATAACCCTTCTAGGTGATCCCAAAACCATCCCAAATCATGGGAAAACCCTTCTAGCTGACCCCCAAAAAACCCTAAAGCACAGGAAAACCCTTCTAGCTGGCCCAAAAAAAATCCCAAACTGTGGGAAAACCCTTCTAGGTGACCCCACAAACCACCCTAAACCATGGGATAACCCTTCAAGCTGACCCCAAAAACCCCAAAGCATGGGAAAACCTTTCTAGCTGACCCAAAAAAATCCCAAACCATGGTATAACCCTTCTAGGTGATCCCAAAAAATCCCAAACCATGGTATAACCCTTCTAGGTGATCCCAAAACCACCCCAAGTCATGGGAAAACCCTTCCAGTTGACCCCAAAAACCCCCAAAACCCTGGGAAAGCCCTTCTAGCTGACCCAAACCATGGGATAACCCTTCTAGCTGAGGCCAAAAAATCCCAACCTATGGGATAACCCTTCTAGCTGACCCCCAAAATCACCCCAAATCATGGGATAACCCTTCTAGGTGATCCCAAAAAATCCCCAAACCCTGGGAAAACCCTTCTAGGTGACCCCCAAAACCACCCCAAATCATGGGAAAACCCTTCTAGCTGACCCCCAAAACCACCCCAAATCATGGGAAAACCCTTCTAGCTGACCCCAAAAAAACCCTAAAGCACAGGAAAACCCTTCTAGCTGGCCCAAAAAAAATCCCAAGCTGTGGGAAAACCCTTCTAGGTGACCCCACAAACCACCCTAAACCATGGGATAATTGCTCAAGCTGACCCCAAAAACCCCAAAGCATGGGAAAACCTTTCTAGCTGACCCAAACCCCACAACCCATGGGAAAACTGTGGTTTAATTTCACTCCTGCCCACCAAACTGCTTGAATTTCCTGTGAATTTTGCCCCTTGTACCTCCATGGTGTGGGTTTTTCCCGACGAGGTCTGGCCATAAGCAAAGATTGTGCCGTTGTAGCCTTCCAGAACATCTGCAAGAAGAAAGAAAAATAAAATTTAAAAACTCTTCCATGGCATCCTCAAGCTGAATTTTCAGGAGTTTTTACATTTTAACGGGGTTGAAGGTGAATTAGGAAGGAAGTTGTGCAGAAAAAAAAAAAAAAAAAAAAAGGAGAAAATACGAGTTATTGAGCTAATTTTAATAAAAGAAAATTAATAATAAAAATCCGAATTAGAGAATTGCAGGATTTTTGGCATCCCTCTCTCCTTTTCCTGGGTGAAAAAAAATCTCTCTGGACATCAGATATCCTCCAACGGATCTGTGGAAAATGGGGAAAGAAAAAGCTGAGCTGCATTTAAAACCAGAGGCACCCTGGAGAAAAATCCAACAAATTCACAGAGATTCCTTATTATGAACTTCACTTTCTATTTTCTACTTCTGAATCTCAGTTCACGGCCTCATTAATTTCTCAGCCTGTCTGCAAAGCAAAAAAAAAAAAAAAAAAAAAAAAAAGTCAAGTGAAGAGGAATTTGAAAATCAGCTTCTCTCAGGGCAGAATGAATAATTCGATTTTGGGTTCAGATATCAAAATATTGACTTTGCAATGGTTAATGCCCACTTCCAGCAGCCTGGGAGGGCTGTAAATTGGATTTGTGATGGTGCCCATCCTCTGGATCTCAATTAATAAAGATTTCTGGGCAAAAAAAAAATTACATTAAATAAATTACATTATATATATTATATATATTATGCATTATGTTGTTTAATTAATTAAATTGTATTATAGCATCAATATTTAAAATATATATATATTCATACTTATTTATATTATAAATATATTATCAATATATTTATTTATAATATAAATAATTTCCATTTCTATTCTAGTCTATATATTATAATATGTAATATACCTCTATAAATAATATGGAATATAACAATATTATATAAATATTTATATCATAAATAGAATATTGGTTCATTTTATAAGACTTCAATTATATTATTGACATAAATACAAAAATAATCTCCTTATTTGCATCCTCAGGTAGGTGCTCCTACAGGAAGGAAGAGGAAATAAGATAAATCAGAAAAAAAAAAGAAAAATAATCTTACACTCAAAGAGAATGACAAAGTCAGAGGCCTTAATTAATGCGCTGCTGGAATTAACATTTTGAATAAATTAACATCCTCCTCTGCTGGCAGAAACACAGACACTGTTTATCCTTGCTTTAAGGAAACAAAGTTTAAAATAATTGATTGTAAATAATATTGGAATGGAGGAAGAAATCCAGTTGTAGCGGTGCAATGGAGTTCATTACTAATATTTCATCTTCATGCTGAATTTGGTTAAATTTAAATATATATATATATAACCTGAATTAAAAACAGAAAAGGGGAAAAAGGGAAAAAATGGGGGGGAAAATAGGGAATAATGGGGGGAAATAATAATGGGGGGAAAAATAATAATGGGGGGAAAAATAATAATGGGGGGAAAAATAATAATGGGGGGGAGGGAAATAATGGGGGAGGGAAATAATGGGGGAGGGAAATAATAATAAGGGGGGAAATAATAATAAGGGGGGAAATAATAATAAGGGGGGAAATAATAATAAGGGGGAAAAATAATAATGGGGAAAAATAATAATGGGGAAAAATAATAATGGGGGAAATTAAGGGGGAAAATAATGAGGGGAAAAATTAAGGGGAAAAAGTTATTTTTTCCAGGTGAATGCAAGGTACCCGCTGAGCTCATAGCCAAGGGGAAAATTAACCTGATTAATCAACTGTTATGTAAGAAAACTGCTAAAAAACCCTGCTCAGATTTGCAGCAATATTTGCATTTTGCTGGAGGAAGCAGAGACAAACAATTTACCTTCCCAATTAGCAAAAAAACACCTTCTCCAATTAAAACTTAAAAAAAAAAATAGCTTCTGCATCACCTGCAGTGAAAACAAGCCAGAGGTTTCAGCCTTGAGGTTATTTTTGTCAGGAGATTTTTCCACCTTTATTCATTTATAAACCATCTGTGCACTGAACCCAGAATAGAAAAAAAAAACCCCAAAAACCAAAACAAAATAAAACAAAACTTCACCCCAAAGCAAAACAAAAAAAAAAACCTGTTCAAAACTCCAGAAGGAGAGGGAAAAATCAGATTAAAAAAACCCCACTGAACCAAGATCAGGTGGGATTTTTATGTAATTTCCAGGAAAATAAAAATAAAAAATAAACCCAAGTGGTTTTTTTCGATTGCCAGCCCAGTTCTCCACTCAGGAATTCTCAGATTTTCCCCAAATTTTTTTCTCCTGAGGAAAAAAAACCAAATAAATTCCCACGGCCACATTTTTAGCCCAGTATTCCTTTTTTTTTTTTTTTTTTCACCCTTAATTTTCTCAGTTCTACAATAATATTTACAACCAGAAAAATCACTCAGAAAAAAATGGGGGAATAATCCTGTAAATATAAAAGGAAAAAAAAAACCTGCAAATATTGGGGGAATAATCCCGTAAATATCAAGGGATTAACCCTGTAAATATTGGGGGAATAAACCTAAATATTGGGGGAATAATCCCATAAATATCAAGTGATTGACCCTGTAAATATTGGGGGAATGAACCTAAATATTGGGGGAATAATGCTGTAAACATTGGGGGGAATAATCTTATATATATTGGGGGAATAAAGCCATAAATATCAATGGAATAATTCTGTAAATCTTGGGGGATAATCCTGGAAAATATCAGGGGAATAACCCTGTAACTATCAAAGAAAAAAAACTGTAAAAATCTGGCCAATCACCCTGTAAATATTGGGAGAATAATCCTGGGAATACCAAAGGAAAAACCCTGTGAATATTGGGGAAATAATCCTGTAAATATTGGGGGAATAAAGCTGAAGAATCGGGTTATTTAATAATAGGTTAATTAATTTTCCGGGGATAATAACCCTGAAAATATTGGGGGGAAATAGCCGTGTAAAATTTGGGGGAATAATCCTGTAAATACCAGAGGAATGATCTTGTAAATGTCAGGGGAATAACCTTGTAAATGTTGGGGAGATAATCCTGTAAATACTGGAGGAATAATCCTGGAAATATAAGGAGAATAATCCTTATCCACCAAATATCCACCCAATATTGACAGTTTTATGGCAAGCACCAAGGATGGATGTGAGTGTCCCCCCCAAAAAGTGATAGTCAAGAGAAAAGCCTGAAATTCCCACAGTTTCTGAAGGTTTTGCTCCGAGAACTGGGGGTTTCCCACGAGGTACCCGTGTTCTCATTCCCCTTTTAAATGCCAAAATCTCTGCGTGCAAAACAGCTCCCAAACCTTCCACACTCCGTCCTCCCACTCCATTTCACAGATATCCCACTGAGAACACCAAGAGCACCCCTTTTGCCCCTAAAAAAACCAAGTGTGTGTGTGGAATAACGAGGAGAAAACACAGAAAAACTGCTGCAATTCCTTCAGCTCTTCTGCTTGGCTCTTCTTTCACACAGACAAACCCTTAGGAAAAAAAAAATGAAATACTTGGAATTCCCACTGCCAAACTCTCCTTCAGACACCCAAATATTCATTACTCGGTGTTTCAGCAGCTTGAGGGCACAGAAAAACATCCTTTCACCTGGAGGAGGGCCCGATGATAATTTATAATGATAATAATTCAGTGTAATAAACAAAGGCAACGCCTACCTTTGACAATCTGCTTGGCACAGGCGTTGTAAACTTGCTCCTGGGTTGTGTTGGGAGGTAACACCCTGTCAAAGACGTAGGGCTTGCCTTGCTGCAAACAGAGGAGAAACCCCATGAGATAAAGGACATTTCAGGCACCTCATCATCCCAGTTTAAAGTCTGGTTTAACATAAACTCCATGAGATAAAGAACATTTCAGGTACCTGATCATCCCAGTTTATCAACCTGTTTTAATACAAACTCCATGAGAAAAAGGACATTTTGTGGACTTGATCATCCCAGTTTAACAGCCTGGTTTAACATAAACTCCATGAGATAAAGAACATTTCAGGTACCTGATCATCCCAGTTTATCAACCTGTTTTAATACAAACTCCATGAGAAAAAGGACATTTTGTGGACTTGATCATCCCAGTTTAAAGCCTGGTTTAACACAAACTCCATGAGATAAAGGACACTTCATACACTCCAATATCCCAGTTTAACACAAACTCCACGAGATAAAGGACATTTCAGCCACTTGATATCCCAGTTTAACACAAACTCCATGGGATAAAGGACACTTCATACACTCCAGTATCCCAGTTTAACACAAACTCCATGAGAAAAAGGACATTTTGTGGACTTGATCATCCCAGTTTAAAGCCTGGTTTAACACAAACTCCATGAGATAAAGGACATTTCAGCCACTTGATATCCCAGTTTAACAGCCTGGTTTAACACAAACTCCGTGGGATAAAGGACACTTCATACACTCCAGTATCCCAGTTTAACATAAACTCCATGGGATAAAGGACATTTCAGCCCCTTGATATCCCAGTTTAACACAAACTCTATGAGAAAAAGGACATTTTTGTGGACTTGATCATCCCAGTTTAAAGCCTGGTTTAACACAAACTCCATGGGATAAAGGACACTTCATATACTCCATCATCCCAGTTTAACATAATCTCCATGGGATAAAGGATATTTCACCCATCTGATCATCCCAGTTTAACACAAACTCCATGAGATAAAGGACATTTTATGCACTCCATCATCCCAGTTTATCAACCTGTTTTAACACAAACTCCACGGGATAAAGAACATTCCATGCACTTGATCATCCCAGTTTAACAAAAAACTCCATAGAATAAAGGACATTTCATACACTCCAACATCCCAGTTTAAAGCCTGGTTTAACACAAACTCCATGGGACAATGAATATTTCAGGCACCTGATCATCCCAGTTTATCAACCTGTTTTAATACAAACTCCATGAGAAAAAGGACATTTTGTGAACTTGATCATCCCAGTTTAACAGCCTGGTTTAACACAAACTTCACGAGATAAAGAACATTCCATGCACTCCATCATCCCAGTTTAACACAAACTCCATGGGATAAAGGACATTTCATACACTCCAATATCCCAGTTTAACACAAACTCCACGAGATAAAGGACATTTCAGCCACTTTATATCCCAGTTTAACACAAACTCTATGAGAAAAAGGACATTTTGTGGACTTGATCATCCCAGTTTAACAGCCTGGTTTAACACAAATTCCATGGGATAAAGGACACTTCATACACTCCATCATCCCAGTTTAATATAATCTCCATGGGATAAAGGATATTTCATACATCTGATCATCCCAGTTTAACACAAACTCCATGAGATAAAGGACACTTTATGCACTCCATCATCCCAGTTTAACAGCCTGGTTTAACATAAACTCCATGAAATAAAGAACATTCCATGCACTCCTTCATCCCAGTTTAACAAAAAACTCCATGAAATAAAGGACATTTCATACACTCCAACATCCCAGTTTAACAGCCTGGTTTAACACAAACTCCATGAGATAAAGGACATTTCATACACTCCATCATCCCAGTTTAACACAGACTCCATGGGATAAAGAACATTTCCTTCCCCTCGTGGGAATTAAGCTGGAATAGCCACGGAAATACTGCAGGAATGGTTAGGTAAGCATTGGGGAAATAGCCATGGATTGGGGGAACAACTCCGTAAATACTGGGGGAATTGCCCCGTGAATATTGAGGGAATAATCCTGGAAATAACAGGGGAATAATCCTGGAAATATCAAAGGAAAAACAGTGTAAATATTGGGGCAATCACCCTGTAAATATGAAGGGATTAACCCTGTAAATATTGGGAGAAATAGCCGTGTAAATTTTGGGAGAATAGCCATGTAAATACCAAGGGAATCATCCTGTAAATATCGAGGGATGGAGCCTGTAAATATTGGGGGAATAATCCTGTAAATATTGGGGAATGATCATGGAAATATCAACGGAAAAACCCTATAAATATTGGGGCAATAACCCTGTAAATAGCAAGGGAATCATCCTGTAAATATGAAGGGATGAACCGTTTAAACACTGAGAGAATAATCCTGTAGATATCAAAGGAAAAACCCTGTAAATATTGGGGCAATCACCCTGTAAATATTGGGAGAAATAGCCGTGTAAGTTTTGGGGGAATAGCCAGGTAAATATTGGAGCAATAACCCTGTAAATATCAAGGGACTCATCCCGTAAATATAAAGGGATTAACCCTGTAAATATTGAGAGAATAAACCTGTGAATATCGGGGCAATAACCCTGTAAATATTGGAGAAAAAGCCATGTAAATATTGGGGCAATAACCCTGTAAATATTGGGGGGAAAGCCGTGTAAATATTGGGGGAATAACCCTGTAAATATTGGAGGAAATAACTATGTAAATTTTGGGGAATAATCCTGTAAATATCGGGGCAATAACCCTGTAAATACTGGAGGAAATAACCGTGTAAATTTTGGGGAATAATCCTGTAAATATTGCGGCAATAACCCTGTAAACATTGGGGAAATAACCATGTAAATTTTGGGGAATAATCCTGTAAATATCGGGGCAATAACCCTGTAAATATTGGAGAAAAAGCCATGTAAATATTGGGGCAATAACCCTGTAAATATTGGGGAAATAGCCATGCAAATTTTTGGGGGAATAATCCTGTAAATATTGCGGCAATAACCCTGTAAATACTGGAGGAAATAACCATGTAAATTTTTGGGGAATAATCCTGTAAATATTGGAGCAGTAACCCTGTAAATATTTACAAAAGGTTTGCTGTTCACTCCTACAAACCAGGGAAAGCTGTGCTGTAAGAAATCCCAGAGCTGACAGAAACTGAACTGGGTAAATCCTGAGTTCTGCTGAGCCCAGAGTGACCCAGAATTGTCCCAGCACTCTGCTGGTTCCATTCCCATGCTGAACATCCAGATGTGCCACCAAAACTCACAGCTTGGACCCAAAGCAGCCTGTCCCCAGCTATGCCACCCTGAACTCTTGTTTTGTTCAGAAAATGTTGTGATTTTCACCCTCAGCAGCACCAAATCCTGTGTGGGAAGTGCTCCACAATGACATTTGGGATGGCACTGGTGTCACCTCAACCCCAATTCCCAGGATTGGGAGGGTTTTATCTTCTTTTCTTCGTGTTAAAGCCAGAATTAACACCCAGGAGTTGCAGTTTCCTGTTGTATTTATTAATTCTTACCCATATTACAGCCTCACAAGCTGTGAGCTCTGACTAACGAGGTAGAAAATGGAGCTGCCTCGAACTCTTCCCAAGGTTATTTAGGCACAAACCCCCCAATAACGAGATGACACCTATATTATTTATACTTTTAACCCAATAATTGACCACCCAAGGGCAGCAATGGGATCTTTTTCACCCAATCAGAAAAAAAACACCCAAAACCAAGAAGAAGAAGGTGAAGAACGACTTAGACAACACCTTAAACCCTCCATATTACCCCACATATATACTAAAGCCTTAATTTACCTTATATACCAGATATATTACTATACACTAAAACCTTATATTACCTTATATATGCTATATGTGTTACTATACACTAAAACTTATACTTTCAACCCAATGACTGTTAATTATTTCATTAACAATTAAATATTTTTTTTTTATTTATTTCCCTTTACCTGCCTGAGCCGTGCAATCCCTCAATGTACAAAACCCAACTCAGCCAAGTTGAACCCCTTGGCTGTGCTGAGTTTGTCACTGTCACCCTCTGCTCGGGCCAGGGGAGTTCCGTGGGTGCAGTTTGGATGATCTCAGAGAGGATTTATTGCCCCTCACACCCCAAATTTACAGCACCACAGCCAGAGGTGAGGGGCAGGTAAGGGAGCCACAGGACGTGGGGCAGCTGAATTCATGGAGAATTATTTCCCAGGTGAGTTTCCAGCACCCCCAAATACTCCTCTAGGACAGATTTATAAATAGAAAAAAGGGGAATTAGGAGCCTGGAGGAGGGAATCTTTTCAAAGCACAAAGTGAGGTTGCAGAGTCTGAGGAGCTGCTCCCTCAGAAGGTGGAATCAAACCCATTCCCTCCATCAGAGCAGGAATTAAAACCTTCTCTCCCTTTGAAAACAGAGAGGCCACACTCGCTGAAGGCTCCCTCCATTCCCAAGGAGGATAAATTTGCAGGTTGGCCCTGCAAATTCCTCCTGGAATTCCAGAGGATTTTTCCATGGAAGGAATTCTCTTCCCCACAAGTCAAGGGGATGCTGCAGCTACAGGCTTGGTGCTGGTTTGCTGTAAAACCCAAGAAATAAACAGGATCTGTCCCATTCTCCTGGAGCCATTTATCTCTACTGAGAATTCAAAACGTGGTCGAAAACAAATGGAGAAAACAAAATTATGTCAGAAAAAGCAGCAAAATTCAGGCTCAGGAAATGCTGCTGCCTTCCCAATTCCCTTTCCTATAAAAAACATTGGAACAGCAGCAAAAGCACCCAGGGGGTGAAAATTCAGAATCCCTGGGTGAAAAAACAATGAGGGAATTTATTCAGAATAACCTGAATATGCTCCAGAGTCAAACCAAAATATAAAAAAACCCTCCAAAAATCTCTAAATCTTGGTAATATTCATAAAACTCACTTGGAAAACCAAGAGGGATAAATGGCTGGGCCTGCAAATTCCCCCTGGAATTCCAGAGGAATTTTTCCATGGAAGGAATTCTCTTCCCCACAAGTCAAGGGGATGCTGCAGCTACAGGCTTGGTGCTGGTTTGCTGTAAAACCCAAGAAATAAACAGGATCTGTCCCATTCTCCTGGAGCCATTTATCTCTACTGAGAGTTGAAAATGTGGTCGAAAACAAATGGAGAAAACAAAATTATGTCAGAAAAAGCAGCAAAATTCAGGCTCAGGAAATGCTGCTGCCTTCCCAATTCCCTTCCCTATAAAAAACATTGGAACAGCAGCAAAAGCACCCAGGGGTGAAAATTCAGAATCCCTGGGTGAAAAAACAATGAGGGAATTTATTCAGAATAACCTGAATATGCTACAGAGTCAAACCAAAAAATCAAAAAAAACCCTCCAAAAATCCCTAAATCTTGGCAATATTCCTAAAACTCACTTGGAAAATCTTTGAAAATAAGCAGCCCTGCCTGAGCAGACACTGCAGAGCAACTGGAGTCAAACCCAGCATTACTTCTGCAGAGGGGGGCTTAATTATTGATTTACCTAATGAATATTTCTGTGGAGCTGATGGAGTTTGGCTCGTGGCCAGTGATCCACTCTCGGTGTCAGCAGAAAGAACTTTCAACTCCTTGCAACGAAATCTCCCCCCTCAGAAACCAGCATTTTATTTTGGGGTGAACCTGCAATTCAGGAAAACAAACCTTGGGATTATTTTAAATTATTTCAATTTTAAATTCTTCTTCCACCTTGATGGAAATAAAAAGACTCTTCCAGAAAGGAAGTGTAAAGATCTCTCAAAACAAAGGCGGCTATTAAAAAAAATCCACTTAAGCAACATTTTTGCATAGTTCTGACACAGCAATACTCAGAATATTGCTCTCTCATTTTTTATTGATTTGCACTGGTGCAACCAAGTCGTTGCCAGAAAATTATCCAAATTTTCTCTGGTTTTCACCAGCCTCCAGCATTTCTGTTGACCTAGCCCCTTACAGCAAAGTGAGAGGAGAATTTGGTCATTTCTTTCGATTATGAAACAACTGAAATTAACAGTTTTGACAGAAAAGGCAGAAAAATGTTCTTTGTAGAAGGAAAGAGAAAGAAAAGTGCCATAATTGCTCAGGCAAATAACACGAGGTGGGTTTGGAGTAACTGGGAATGAAAAGAGAACAGTGGATAATTGGAAAAGTTTCTTCCCAGAAAGGGTGGTAAAGTCATCAGGGAAGAGGGGGAGTCCTCACCCCTGGAGGGATTTAAAACCCACATGGTTTTAAAATCTAAAATCGTGGCTTTTGGGGACGTGGGGCAATGGTGGCCTTGGGGACAGGCTGAATTTAATCACCTTAAAGGTCTTTTCCAACCTAAATTCCATGATTGTCTGCTCTGCAAAAATCTGACACCTGACTTCTCCTAAATCCAGCACCTGATTTATCTTAAACAGAATTCACAGAATGGTTTGAGTTGGAAGAGTTTTAAATCCCATCTCATCCAACCCCTGCCGTGGGTAAGGACACCTCCCACTATCCCAGTGATTCCTGGTTATTCCAAGGGCACATCCAGCCTGGCCTTGGACATTTCCAGGGATCCAGAGTCTCCCCACCCTCACAGGGGAAAAAAAATTCCTCCTAATATTTAATCTGAATCCAAATTAAACTACATTAATTTACATTGAACGGATTTAACTGATCTTAAACTGCTGTTTAGGGAACTTCATGGTTTCCTATTCCTATTCCAACACCAAAATTCCAATTCCAAGCCATGCTCAGGCAGCTCCTGGAGCAGCAGGGGAAGAAGAAGGGTCAGACAAGGATAAACCATGGGTGGAGCAAGGTTTAGGATATTCCAAAAAAAAAACAAAACAAACCCAAAAATAGCAGAACAGGTGGAAGTTTCCAAACAAAGCAGGTTTAGGGAAAGGCCCAAGTTGCTCCAGAAGCCCAAATTCCACCCCAGCTGTGCTGTGCTAATCTCTGCTTTGTTAAACCTCTCGCTGGCAGATTGGTAATGGGATCCTGAGCCCGGAGCCAAATCCAGCCCAGGGCAGGAGAGGTCACAGGGCACTGCTGGCCCCTGCAGCAGCTTCCCTGTCAGCAAAACCCAGGATTGAGGGGCTCAGGGGACAATCCTGGTCACCCTGAGGGTGGCAGAGGGAGATCCCCACGCCTCCCTGCAGAGAAAGCTTTTCCTGAGCTCACGCTGCTGTGTTTGCTCTGGGCACATCGCTCAGGGATTAATGCAGAGGCTGAATCCTAAAGGAACAATCCCTGGAATTGTTCAGTCACGGCAGCACCGAGCCCCTGGGCACATCTGTGCCCCCCAAACCTTCACCTGTGCACAGCCAAAAGCCCCCAGGACAGCAGGATGAGGACACCAGAGAGCTCTTTTCTCAGCCCACCATCAGCACCTGCAGCAGATCATCTCCTCTGCCCTCCAGAGCTGCAAACCTCCACTATTCCCAATTCCAGGAGAGAGGAAAGAATTCCATCCTTTTCCAGCATCTGCAATTTAACAGGGCAGGCACAGCCCAGGGCTCAGGGAATAACCAGTGCCCTGGTTCCCTGTGGCTGGGGGTGTTCCTGGTTCACAGCAGCTGAAATTCAGAGTTTCCTCGCTTCCAAACTGAGGAGATAAATGTGCTGGGATGCTCAGGGTCTGCTGCTGCAGCAGGATTGCCAGAGCCTGGGGTGGAACGGAAACAAAGCCCATGGATCACCCCAAATACCTGCTCAAACCTCATGTCTGACCCCAAATATCTGCTCAAACCCTGTGCCACACCCAAAATACCTGCTCAAGCCTCATGTCTGACCCCAAATATCTGCTCATACTCTGTGCCACACCCAAAATACCTGCTCAAACCTCATGTCTGACCCAAAATACCTGCTCAAACCCTGTGCCACACCCAAAATACCTGCTCAAGACCCATGCCAAACCCGTAACACCTGCTCAAACCCCATGGGTCACCCAAAATACCTGCTCCAGCCCTGTGCTTCATCCCAAATACCTGCTCAAACCTCATGCCACACCCCAAATACCAGCTCAAACTCCATGCCCCACCCAAAATATCTGCTTAAACCCTGTGCCACACCCAAAATACCTGCTCAAACTCCATACCACACGCAAAATATCTGCTTAAACCCTGTGCCACACCCAAAATACCTGCTTAGACCCTGTGCCACACCCAAAATACCTGCTCAAACCCCATGCCACACCCAAAATACCTGTTAAAACCCTGTGCCACACCCAAAATACCTGTTCAAACTTCATGGCACACCCAAAATATCTGCTCAAACCCCATACCACACCCCAAATACCTGCTTAAACCCTGTGCCACACCCCAAATACCAGCTCAAACCCATGGGTCACCCCAAATACCTGCTCAAACCCCATGCCACACCCAAAACACCTGCTCAAATCACATTACTCATCCAAAATAGCTGCTCAAACCTCATTTAATAGAAACCCTGAGGAAGATGAGCTCCTGCAGGGAGGAATGCACAGAAACCTCACTGGTTTACACAGCTTTTAGGCCCCACTCTGAAACCACTGACCTCTTTCCCCCCTAACAGCATTCCACTGGTTTCTTTTACCTTCCAATTCTGATCTCTTTGCCCACTTTCTTCTCCTCTTTCCCTTCCTCTCCCTCATTATCTGGGGAGAAGCAAAGAAGCAGAACTCTGGATTTTACTCGAAATGCCCAAATCTCACCATCTCACCCAATCACCCAACCCTCCTCAAGCACAAGCACTCAGGAAACAGGTGATGGTACAAAAAATCATAAATTTGAATAATAATTTTTAAAAAGTACGGATTATTTCCCTGATGTAGCAGGGCCTAGGAGAGCTTAAATAGGAAAGCTATTTTTAAAAAATGGTTTTTAAATAAAGAAAAGGCTGAGCAGAGACCTCAATGGTGTTTGGAAAATCTGTTTATTTGTGGGGGCAGAGCCATGATTTGCAGTGCTTGGTTTGGGGATGCTCAGCAATCCAACCCCAGCTACCCAAATTGTATCAGACAAACAGAGGCCAAAAATCCCTTACAAATACCATTACAAGCCAGAGTTGCTGCTCCCTCCATTGCTGCACCACTCATCAGGAGGAAAACCAGAAGTATTCAAGTTTTGCACCCTCTGCTGAATT
The DNA here is from genome assembly GCA_014839755.1 of Sylvia borin. Lineage (NCBI taxonomy): Eukaryota > Metazoa > Chordata > Aves > Passeriformes > Sylviidae > Sylvia > Sylvia borin. The sequence continues at coordinate 36,673,130 of CM025963.1, read as the reverse complement.
AATTCACCGCTGGTGAACACAGGCAATTATCGAGAAATTCGGATTTGTTCAGATCTAAATGAAAATTTGAGAGGAGTTGAATTTGGTGGGAAGAACACCTCCAGCAGCTTGTCCCACCCCGAGGGCACAGGTTTGGCTCCCTGGCCAAGGGCTCTGGGGGTGTTACTGCAGCGACTGCAGCCCAAACACGGGCAGCAATGGGAATAAAAGGGGCATTTCTGAGCTGCCAGAACACACAACACACCAGCCTCCAGTGAACCCCGCCAGCACAAAGAGCTGCAGAGTTTCCTTTCTGAAATTACCTTCCTTGGGTAATTTCTTGTGTTTTTGTGTTTGGTTTTTTTTATGAGCAAAAAGAGATTTTCTGGCTCATAACCCTCCCTGCAGCCAGAAATGCATTAAGAGCTTGCAGAGAACACAGCAGTGAGAGCAGCCCCACTTTCTGCTGAATTCTCCCCAAACAGGCTGCAATTATCTATGAATCAGGTTCGTTCATTTAATCATTGTTATCTATTAATCAGGTTTGTTTTTTATTTAATTATTGTTATCGATGAATCAGGTTTATTTATTTTATTTTTATTATCTATTAATCAGGTTTGTTTATTCATTTTATTATTATCTATGAGTTAGGTTTATTTAATTATTATTATCTACTAATCAGGTTCATTTATTTAATTATTATTACCTACTAATCAGGTTTATTTACTTAATTATTATTATTTATGAATCATGTTTATTTATCTACCTAATTATTGTTATCTATGAATCAGGTTTATTTATTTTATTATTATTATCGATGAATCAGGTTTATTTAATTACATGTTATTTTCTATGAATCAGGTTAATTTATTTAATCACGATTATCTATGAATCAGGTTTCTTTATTTATTTAATTGTTGTTATCTACGAATCAGATTTATTAAATTAGGTATTATTTTTCTATGAATCAGGTCTGTTTATTTAATTATTAATATCTATGAATCAGGTTTGTTCGCTTATTTAATTACCACTATCCACGAATCAGCTTGATTTAAATAATTATTATTCTCATCCACAAATCAGGTTCCTCTATTCCGTTATTTAATTATTTCTGATAGAATTAATGCGAATAACGACCAATTAATGAATCAGGCAGCAATTCCATGGATGGGGTTCAGCAGTGCACTTTTTCTCCCTGTTCCCTCCCAGCTCCACAGGCTCTGATCCCTGGAGCTGAACACTCCCAGCCATGAGTGAAAGTTCTGCTGCTCCTCCCTGACACACCGGGGCAGGGGACAGGAGGGAAACACCACGAGCCATGAAATGACAGCTCTGAAAACGAGAAAAATGACAGCACCTGGTCTGAAAACGAGAAAAATGACAGCACCTGGTCTGAAAACGAGAAAAATGACAGCACCTGGTGGCTTTTATGCAAAGCAGCCTCATAATCTGATTTTTTCCACAGCAGAACCAAAGCCAAGCCTCATGACATGGGGATGGTGACTAATAGAGGGGGTAAAGGGGTGCAAATAATCATAAAGAGGCTGAAAATAATCATCAAATGGATCATTTAATTTTATTTTTTTATTATTAATATAAGTGCTTTCTCTTCCTGATAAGCCCCAAGCCATCCTGCAGGACTTCAGCCTCCAGCCACCCTCAGAATTCGGCACTGTTTTAAGGGGAAAAAAAAAACCTCAACCAAACGAAATCAAACAGGCAGAGCAATGGGCTGCAGGTCCCAAGCCTGTCTCCAGCACAGGAGGATTTGGGAATTCCCAGCCCCATCACAGCAGCTGCAGCTTTCCCCAAAGGATTTTCTCCAAGTCAAGCCTGAAGTGTGCACAGGCAGCTCCCACAGCCCCCCAAAAAAGCTGAAATATCTGGAATTTCAACCTCCAAACCTACAACAGATCAGAGAAAATTGAGATGGATAAACAGAGGGCTGATGCTTGGGGTCACTGGGAAGTCAAATCCAGCTTTGTCCAGCTCCAAACAAAGTTTTTGCATCCCAAAGAGCCCAAGCCCTGCTGAGGAGAACGGATGAACAGCAGCAGCAGGAGCAATCCCACATTTATCCAGCGCTGCTCTTGGTGAAACAGCACAGGCGTTTATCACCAAATTTAACAAATAATGGCTCATTTTATGGAAAACACGAGAATCCCGTTTTTAGTGCTCCACTCTGATCCGGTCTGGCACAAACCCAGCCACAACAGCACCTCAGCTCATTTCCCCCCAGCTCCTCACAGCATTCCCACCAAAATTCCACAGCTCCAGCACCACACAAAGCACAGAAATAAATGTCTTATTTTTATTTTTAATGCTGGCAACAGCTTTGTTTGAAGCTCACAGCTGAGTTTGCTCCATAGGCCTCAGAAAATCTGGGCTGCACACAAAGCAAGAATAAATCCTCCCTCAGCAACACAATTTTCCTTCTTTTTTTCTTTTCTCCAGGAAAATGCCTCTCCACGTGCTGCTGTGTAGTGAAGATTAATTTTGCTTTTCAGATTTGTTTGAGGGGCTGAACTGTTCTGCTTTGAAGCTAAATTGTGGAAGATGCCATGAAGAGAGAAATCATCGAGCCAAGTGACAGCAGTTTTTTCCACTGGATATTCAGGGGTGACCCAAAAAGTGGGAGGAAAATACAAAAAAAAAAAAAAAAAAAGCACAGGGAGAGGTCCTAAGAGGAGAAAACCAAGCAAAATGCAAGATAAAAGGGGAGAGAGAGGGGGAAACTCATAGAAAAGGAGAGAGGGAGAATAGAAATGTAAAATAAAAGGAGATTTGGAGGGAAAAAGGTGATGGGAGAGAGAAGCAGAGGATGGATGTGACTGGGAGGTGCAGGAACATAAATCCAGAAATCCAGAAATGTGACTTTTCTCGGAGGATTTTGGGCGCAGCTCCTGCCCAGGTGAGTGAGGTGAGATCCCCCTGAGCTGCCCGCACCTCCCTGCTGGCCTAAACCCAGAGCTGGGAGCAGGAGACAGAGATCAGAGCCACGGGAAAACCCAACTCCTGCTCCCAGCCTGCCTAAAAATCCTCCCCAGCCCAGAGAGCTCTCCCCTGCTCAGCCTCTCCTCATGGGGCAATAACTGAGCTGCCAGGGTCATTCCTCGGTGTCTTGGGTTTTGTGACCAAAAAAAATGTTTATTCTATTCTGGTTCACCAAAGTTCACCAATGACATCACACATGACATCATCCCAGTGTTCCTTATCTCCTGTTCATGGGCCATTAAAGCTCACCAATGACATCATCCATGACATCATCCCAGTGTTCCTTATCTCCTGTTCATGGGCCATTAAAGCTCACCAATGACATCACACATGACATCATTGCACTGTTCCTTATCTTCTGTTCATGGGCCATTAAAGCTCACCAATGACATCACACATGACATCATCCCAGTGCTCCTTACCTCCTCTTAATGGGCCAATAAACCTCACCAATGATATCATATATTACATCATCCCATTGTTCCTTGTCTTCCGTTAATGGGCCATTAAAGCTCACTGATTACATCCCACATTACATCATCCCACTGTTCCTTATCTCCTCCATGAGGATATCTCCTGTTAATGGGCCATCAAGGCTCACCAATCACATGACACATGACATCATCCCATTGTGAGATGCTCCACCCAGGGAGGAGGAGCCAAACCATTTCCACTGAGATAAAAAGAGCCACCAGTGTCACCAGACATCCAGTGTTCCCACGGGACTCCCAAAGGAAGACTGGACCCATCTCTGGACCCTTTTTCTCCACAGGACCATCTCTAATTCCAACAGGACCACATCTGCCACTCCAGGAGGGCTTAGGACTTTTTCCAACACCCTGACCAACAGAGAGTCAGGTTGTATTTCTGACTCTGTCAGCAATCTTTTGTATCATTAGATTTATTTTATTTTACTTCTTTCTTTTTTTTTTTTTTTCTCTTCCTATTAAATTGTGTTTCTGACTTGGAGCGTCTCACTGGTTTTGCGTTCAAACCACTACACTGGGGTATCTGTGCGGCTTTGAAATTCCACTTTCACCCCTGAGAACCGGAGGTTTTTCAGCTCAGCAGCTGCCAAAATAGATTTTTGCTGACTGGGAAAATGCTGCCATAGCAACAAAATCTCGGCAAATTCGGGGAGATTTTGTACTGCAAAGAAAAAAAAAAAGGTGTAGGGTCGTTTGATGTGGAATAAAATGTGGGTTTGGTGTCAGAACCTCCTGGTGGAGGTGTTCTGCAGCAGCTTCAAAACCAGCCCAGCTTCAATCCCTTTTCTGCCTCCACACCTGGATTTTAAAAGGCTGCAGCAACACCAAATCCAGAAAAAAAGAAAAAAAAAAAAAACAAACAAACAAAAAAAAAAAAAAAAAAAAAAAAAAAAAAAAAAAAGAAAATTTTCGAGGTTCACTCCATTCCCTGAGCAAGGACAGAGATTTTTACTCCTGTCCATCATCATAAGCAGGGAGTGAAAGAGGGATTTTCTCAGCAGAGAGAGAGAGGCACTGAAAAAAATGGATCACTTTGAGCAAAGACCACTATTAAATATTAAAGTTTTTGTCTCGGGATATTCATTTCTCACATGGAGAGAAAAATATTTAAAAAATCCCACATTCTTGGTGACAATGAGATTCTGCCTCTCAGTTGGAAAACAGACATTTCCTGGAGCTGTGCTGTGACCAACGATTGAAGTTATAATGGGAATCTGATCACAATCACAAGCATTTCCCATAAAAAGCCAGAACCCAAATAAACTGAATAAATATACAGGAATGAATGAATAAAACCAGGAATCCATCAGCAATCCCATGCCCGTGACTCCACACCTTTAAGGCTGTGAAAGATCCCATTTTGGTTATTTTAAGGTTATTTTTTGCTGCTGTGTTTGCTTGGTTTTGCCGGGATTATTAAAATATTAATAAATATTAATCATATTAAATAAAATAATAATTTAAAAATATTAAATGTTCTCTCACTCCAAAAGCCAATAAAACTGAATTAAGGCATTTTCCCAGTTCACAGACAAGCACCATTATCCCAATATTAATTATTATTAATAAATATTAATCATAATAAATAAAAAAAAAAGGAAAGAAATTTTTTAAAATGTTTTCGCGCTCCAAAAGCTAATTAAACCGAATTAAGGCCTTTTCCCAGTTGCCACACAAGCTCCATTATCCCGGCTGCACCTTCCAGGGGAGCTGCAAAAACAAACCTTGGCAACACCAGGGCCAAACCCAAAGGGTCAAACCATTGCTGAGCAACCCCAAATCCCTTTTCTGCCTCCACACCTGGATTTTAAAAGGCTGCAGCAACACCAAATCCAGCAAAAAAATCAAGGAAAACGAAGAGTCTGAGAGAATTTGGGAGGTAACTTTAAGACAAAATGTGTCAAGCTCGAAGGATCCAACCTAAACAGCCACAAAAATATCCCTGGAGATGTAAAATACAACAAATCCCCTGTCTAGAAGGGATCTCTTGAGGAAAAAATTCACATCAAATTCCAATTTTGTGTTCAACGGAAGCAGCCAGGATTTCACCAGAAACGCCTCAGCAGCCCTGAGAGGGGGAAATGGGATCACTGGGGGGTTTAGGAATATGGGGCAGCCCAGAAAAAGGGATTTGGGAGAAAAACAAACCCCAAGTGAGTCATTTTTTTTGCCACCCAGGATAACACCAACCCAGTAAAAACCATCGAGATAAACCAAAACGAATTCATCTTTCCTCCCAGAAACTCTGACAGAGAAAAGCAGATCGATATTAAAGCCCTACAAGGGGCATTGCATCTTTAATTCTCCTCTTTTCGAGCAGCTTTTATTCTCCTGGCACAGTTTGGAAAGCCTGAGGCAGCTCAGGGAGCCTTGAGCACACACAGGAGCTTCCCCCAGGGCAGGGAGCCTCGGGGAAAATCCTCTCCAGTGGACAAAACGCCCCAAATAATCCCAAAAAAATCCAAATCTCATTGCAGCAGGCTCAAAAAAAAAAACCCAAAAAAACTTGCCAGAACGAATCCAAGCCCCAGTGGCTGATTGGTGCATCTCAGGGGAAGAAAAAAAGACTGGGATCACCCAGGAATGATGTTCAATGTTTAAAACTTCTGGTCTCAAAACAAAAAAAGCAGCCAGCAGGAGGTACCAGAGGGGAAAAAACAACACAGAGCAACATAAAACTCCTTTTTTTTCTTTTTTTTTGTGTGATTTGACAAGTTAGCTCGCTGAAATCCATCAGGTGTATTAAAAGTTTGGAAGGTTTAAGTAAGAATTTTTGCCAGGATAGGTCTGGGGAAGGACGAGCAAAGAGAGGTTGGGAAATGAGACCAAAAAGATGCCCTGAGGAAACACAAAAAAAGAGAAATTGCCCTGAGATAAAAAAGACCGAAGGGGAATTGCGTCGGTGAGGAAATGTGCTTTTCATTGTGAGTAAATCATCCTTTCAGCAGCACCGTGGATAAACAGAAGCTGTTCTCACACCTGAGCTCTCAGCGCTCTGTCAGAAAACAGAAACACAGGAGCAGCTTCACCCATAAAACACATCCCACAATTATCCCCTGGGATGATCTGCCCCCAGCTCAGCCCTCACAGACGAGCCTGGGAGAAGAATATCCAATTCCAGGAGGAAAACAGCTGAGGAGTCAGAGGAGAATCAAACAAACAAAAAAAAAAAAAAAAACCACCCAAACCACAGAAATGGCTTAAACCTGGCAAAAATTGGCCAAGCAGCCAAAGGTTTTTGTTTGGAAATTTCTTGAGAAGTTTCCCCTGCCTTGGGAACACCTCCCAAAATTGGGTCAGTTCCAGCAGAATCCCAAGAGCTGCCACTCATCCCAACACCTGAGGTTCTGGGATTAACCAAAAGGGATGGAAAAGGAGAATATTTGGAGAAATCCTGCTCAACACTGATTTTTCTCCCACTGATATTGTGGCACAGCAATGCTGCACACTTGCTCCAGCGCCTCGTGGGAGTCTCCCTGCGACAAGAAATAAATGTATTTATTGATTAATACATTTATTTCTTTACAAATAAATGTATTTCTTGATTGATAAATGTATTTCTTGATTGATAAATGTATTTCTTGATGAATAAATGTATCTCTTGATAAGCAGCACCAAAACAGTTCCATTCCTCACCAGCTCCCCAAAAACAGAACCAAACCCCTCCTCAGTCCTCTCATCAGGCCCCTGATTTTCATCTTCCACACGAGCTGCTGGAAATTGTTGTAGCAATAAGTCTCTTCGTGCAGAAAAGGCAGTTTTTAATTCCCAAAGCTCCTATTTTATGGGAAATATCAGAAGGTACAGCGTTCAACTTTACTGCTCAGCTAAATGAATAACTAAACTAATTTAGTTCATTCAGGGCTATTGTACACGTCTATCAAATATTCCTTTTTTTAGATGCGTTTATACATTTTCTTCGCTGGTTTTTATGGGACAGATCCATTGTTTGGGCAGGTGCAAACTTATTTTTCTCTCTAGGAACAGGTTGTTGTGTTTATTCTTATATATATATATATTTTTTTTTTTTTCTTTATGGGAACTTAAAAGCTGCTTCTTAGCTTAGCTTCCTGAACCATATTTTATGAGACTTTTCTTTTATAATACTTCTACCTGTCTGCAACAGGAAAAAAAAAAAACAAACAAGTGTGGAGCACAAGAATTGCTCCTAATCTGTATTTGATGAGACTTTTATAATATCTCTACCTGCCTGCAACAGGAAAAAATTGCTTTAAATCTCAAACCTGGGAGCAGCTCCCTGAGTGGCCTCAGTGAGTAAATGAAATTGTTTCTTGTAAACAAATTGTTTTTATTTTTCTTGTGAAGGGAATAAAAAAAATGATCATTAAAAAGTGGGATTATCCTGTGTTGGCTCTTTCCCAAAGGAACAGGGATGTGATTCACGGGTCCTGCTTCTTCCTCAGGTACCCAGGGAGCAAAACCAGCCCAAAAGGTGAAATAAAGAAGAGCCAGAGGCAGATCTGTGAGTGCTGAGCTCTGGAAATAGCCTGACCTGAAAGCACCAGAGCCACAGGGGATGAGCACAGCATCAGCTCCTCCACAGCAGCAAAATCCAGCACAATTCCAGGCTGCAGGAAAAGCTCTGGGCTGTGCAGGAAGGGTGGCTGTCAGAACCCCTGGAAACTGAGAATTGCAGCTTTTTCTATGATAACAACACGGATTTTGTATGATAAATGATGTAATTTTCTATGATAACAGTTTACTGTCCGTGAGCAATGCCTGCACGCTCCCAGCAATGCCATTTTGGGATCAACAAAACATCCAACCTCCCACCTCTGGCCATCATCCCACCTCCTAACCCTTCGAACACACGACCACCACCTCACCACCCAACCCACAACAACCAACCAGTCAAAATCCCGAATTTCCTCAACTCAGTCACAAAAGTATCGGTAATTTCTCATTTATTCTAACCAAAAAACCCTCAATTTTAGCAAGGCCTTTCAATCCTCTTACAAATATAAGAGTATCTATGAAGTAGCTACAAAACAAATGCATACACACACAAAAACAAAACAGCTGCACACACACCAAAAAAAAAAATCCCATAAGGGCAGGTTTTTAATTTTATTTTTTTTAACTAGCCATTTATCTATTTATCCCAAGAAGTTTGGGGTTTTTTTTTAAGAGACAAGTGTTTAACAGCCCAAGGAATTATTTAATTTATTTGGTTTTTAAGTGATAAGAGTTTAACAGCACTCAGAGGTCTCTGTGCAGGAGGGATTTTAGAATCAAACTCTGCTTCCAGAGATTTTAAGAGATGCAAACACGTGAGAATCTCTCCAGAAGACATAGCAAAAAGCACTTAGAGCTTTAAAAAAAGGGGGAAAAAATTTAAAAAAAAGGGGGGGAAAAGGAAAGAAATAAAAGAAAAAAAAGGGGAAAAAAGAAAAAAAAAAAAAAACAAACAAACAAACAAACAAAACACCACACAACCCTGCTCAGGGAAAACAAATCAATCTTTGTTTTCCCTTTCTTTCCCCGACTATTCCTCGGGATTCCTTCGCTGGGTGTGACCCCCAGGGCAGCAGTGACCACCCGAGTGGCACCAGCTGATGGCTCCGTTCGCTCCCAGCCACATCAATTATTTATTTATGGGCAACATTTCAGGGGATGAGACAACAGAATTTCCTCTCTGTGAGTAAAGCCTGATCCTGGGGGATTCTCCCCTCGATCCCAGGGGGGGATTGTCCTGGAATTCTCCCGGAATTCTGCATTTCCCAGGGGCTGGAGCGCCCGGGATGGGCGGCGGAGGCTCAGCCCCAGCTGTTGAGCTCAGCAGCGCCGGGGTTAAGCCGGGCTTTACAAATCCCGCTGACAGGCACAACGGAGGGGAGCCTTTGAGCCCTCTCCTGGGAACAACCCCCAGCCCTGGCCCGAGCTGATTTTGGGATGTTCTGCTTCCCAGCAGGAGAGGTTTGCCTGGACCATCCCCTGGATCAGCCCCCAGCCTGCTCCAGAGCTGGGAGGGAAAGGTGAAAACATGGAACCATCAGCCCTTGGGAGGGAAAGGAGGTGAAAATATCAAACCATCAGCCCTTGGGAGGGAAAGGAGGTGAAAACATGAAACCATCAGCCCTTGGGAGGGAAAGGAGGTGAAAACATGGAACCATCATCCCCTTCCCAAGCAAAACCTTAAATATTTCAACGCAGAGCTGACGGGAAGGGTGAAGCACCAACCTAAAGCAGGGATTATCCCAGCTCAGGGCTCTCCGCATCCTCCCCGCCCAAGGGTTCGGGGGTAAAACACCCGGAGGGACAGGGCACAGCCCCAGGAGAGAGCTGTGTCACCCTACAGAACTGTGTCACCCCACAGAACTGTGTCACCCCACAGAACTGTGTCACCCCACAGAGCTGTGTCACCCTACAGAGCATTGCCACCCTAAGAACTGTGTCACCCCACAGAACTGTGTCACCCTACAGAGCCCTGCCACCCCACAGAGCTGTGTCACCCTACAGAGCTGTGCCACCCTACAGAGCTGTGTCACCCTACAGAGCTGTGCCACCCTACAGAGCCCTGCCACCCTACAGAGCTGTGTCACCCTACAGAGCTGTGTCACCCCACAGAGCCCTGTCACCCCACAGAGCTGTGTCACCCTACAGAGCTGTGTCACCCTACAGAGCTGTGTCACCCCACAGAGCCCTGTCACCCTACAGAGCTGTGCCACCCCACAGAGCCCTGTCACCCCACAGAGCTGTGCCACCCTACAGAGCTGTGCCACCCTACAGAGCTGTGCCACCCCACAGAGCCCTGTCACCCTACAGAGCTGTGTCACCCTACAGAGCTGTGTCACCCTACAGAGCCCTGCCACCCCACAGAGCTGTGCCACCCTACAGAGCTGTGCCACCCCACAGAGCCCTGTCACCCTACAGAGCTGTGTCACCCTACAGAGCTGTGCCACCCCACAGAGCTGTGCCACCCTACAGAGCTGTGCCACCCCACAGAGCCCTGCCACTCTACAGAGCTGTGTCACCCTATAGAGAGCTCTGTCACCCCACAGACACAGCTCTCCCACCCCACACACAGCTCTGTCACCCCACACACAGCTCTGTCACCCCGCACACAGCTCTGTCACCCCACAGGCAGCTCTGTCACCCCACACACAGCTCTGTCACCCTACAGACAGCTCTGTCACCCCACAGACAGCCCTGTCACCCCACACACGTCTCTGTCACCCCACACACAGCTCTGTCACCCCACAGACAGCTCTGACACCCCACACACAGCTCTGTCACCCCACACACAGCTCTGTCACCCTACAGACAGCTCTGTCACCCCACAGACAGCCCTGTCACCCCACACACGTCTCTGTCACCCCACACACAGCTCTGTCACCCCACACACAGCCCTGTCACCCCACACACAGCTCTGTCACCCCATACACAGCTCTGTCACCCCACACACAGCCCTGTCACCCCACATACAGCTCTCCCACCCCACACACAGCCCTGTCACCCCACACACAGCTCTGTCACCCCACACACAGCTCTGACACCCCACACACAGCTCTGTCACCCCACACACAGCTCTGTCACCCCACAGACACAGCTCTCCCACCCCACACACAGCTCTGTCACCCTACAGACAGCTCTGTCACCCCACACACAGCTCTGTCACCCCACACACAGCTCTGTCACCCCACACACAGCTCTGTCACCCCACACACAGCCCTGTCACCCCACACACAGCCCTGTCACCCCACACACAGCTCTGTCACCCCATAGACAGCTCTGTCACCCCACAGACAGCTCTGTCACCCCACACACAGCTCTGTCACCCCACACACAGCCCTGTCACCCCACACACAGCCCTGTCACCCCACACACATCTCTGTCACCCCACACACAGCCCTGTCACCCCACACACAGCTCTGTCACCCCACACACAGCCCTGTCACCCCACTCCCAGCTCTCCCAGCCCCGGGCTCTCCCAGCAGCAGGAGGACAGTGAGAAAATCCCAGGTTTTTCCGTTTGTCAGCCAACACAATCCATCAGGGAGTCACCTTGAGGCTGCAGAGGAGCGCAGAGACGGAACATGAAGCTGCAGCCTGCTGAGGCTCCTGGATTTCTCCCTTTGCTGCCCTGCCCGCAGGAGAGACTCACCTCGAAGCCTCGTTTGTATTTTAAATTTCAGGAGCACGGAGGGTCTGCTCTGCTTTAAGCCGAGCGAAATTCCAGGTGGGAGGTTTTCACCTTCCACGCTTCACGCGCCAGACCCCAAAGAAACACAAACCCCAAAACTCGGGGTCAAATCCCAAATCCCAAATGCCAGGCACTGATCCAGCTGAAAAGGAGTCAGCAGTGCCCTGGAGCAGCTCCAGTCCAGCCAGAGCAAACCCGGACCTAAGTGGTTAAACTTTCCCTCCTCGCTGCTCCTTCCCAGAAATACCAAGTCATGATCCGTGATTTTTTTTTTTTTTTTTTGCCCAAGGGAAGAGTAACAGGAGATGACAGTGGGAAATTCAGGAGGAAAGCTTTTCCCCCGTGTTTATTGGGAAGAAATAAATTTATTCAGACTTACTAGTCGGGGGGAAAAAAAAATTAGATGTTTCCCTTAAATCAGATCTATTTTTTTTTTCCTTACATGATGACATAATTCCTCCGAGGGGAAGTTGATATTTTGGTTATTTTAAATTTGAACAGAACTCTTCTCTTCCCAATCCACGGATCAAATATTAAAAGCTGCATTGCAGCGTTTTCAAATGTTATAGTAAAACAAAACCAAACCAAACAAAAAGAAAAAAAAGCGGTTGGCCCTGGTTTATTTTTGCTCCTGAGAGCTTTTGAAGACTGAAATAAATCCTGCTTTTCCTAGAAGGAACTCTGCTCTGGCGGTGCCTTTGCACAGCTCACGATTCCTTACCCCTGCCAGGCATTATTTGCTGCACCAAACCAATAAAATAATAATTTAAAAAAAAAAATCATAAAAAAAAGCCCAGCAGCACCTTCCCAGTCCTGCTGCAGTGGGATCCACCGGGGATCGAGTTACACCAGAGCTCAGCAAATCAAGAGGACAAAGAAAGGGGCAAGATTCTTGTGGTCACTTCCCCTCAGCCCAACTAGAGCTCTTCCCACAGAGCTCCGATGGCTCCTCCTTGCAAACATGGATTTGAGGACATTCTGCATCCGTGGAGGTGATTAAAATCCTAAATAATCACGGCTCTTTGCCTTAGGAAGGGAAAGGCAAACTCTGAGCTTCCCACTAGATTTTCAAGAGAGCAAAAAACCCCCCAACGTGACTATCCATGTAAAATAAATATCTGTATAAATAAACACACGCTGTCCTTGTTTATCTCTATTTTTTTCCCTTAACTTCCATGGCAGGGAATTACCAGTTGCTGTTATTTTTTTTCTTTTTTTGTTTACCCTCACCAAATGAATTCTCTCCTGCCTGCAAGCCACGAAAAGCTTTTCCAAAGCATCCCAGTTACTGTTTTCCCAGACCACAGACACTTCATGGACAAAGACACAATTATCAGCGGGCAAAGAGAATTCTGAACTCCAATTCTCTCCAAAACACAGCCCTGCAAAGGATTTACAGGAGATGTATTTTAATCTGCTTTTAATATGTCTGAGGGTTTGTTGATTTAGTCAGGGGGGAGGGGAACTTGCTGACATTTGTTCCTTCAGCATCCAGTGGCACAGATACATTTTTTTTCTCCCCCTCTCGATATTTGCTGGCCAAATCCAGCCCCCTGCTGCTGACCAAGATTGATAAACCAGTGTGACAATTCTATTGTTAACAGGCTGCTACAGCTTTAACCTTCACAGGAAGACAATTAATTTGGCAGCACAGAGGGCATTTCAAATTAAAAAAAAGAAAAAATAAGTAATGACAACAAGGTGTTTATGCTCGTAATTCATCCTTTTTTTGTTGTTGTTGTTTTTGGTTTGGTGTTTTTTGTTTTTTTTTTCCTGTAACTTTCACCAGCAAAGTTTCTGATGAGTTTGAGGTTTGGGTAAGAATTCGAACAAATTGTGCAAGGAGCTGTGCTGCCAATTAATTTTAGGGTCTCTCCATCACCATCCAGCACGGAACACGTTGCTGATGGCCAACCCACGGAACTGGTGTCAGAGACGAGCAGTACGTGGAATAAAGCACCACACACCAACCTGGCTGGACACTAAACCAAACAATCCAGCCAGGAATCTGCGCTCCAGCCCCGCCGGGGGCTCCGAGAGCTGCCCCTCCCCGGGGCGATGCTGGGCTGGGACACAGAGCCGCATCCCGAGCCTTTGTTCCCGATAAAGCTCCGGAGCAGCCGGGCCCGGCACAGCGAGGGGGGTCGGGAGGGGATTTGGGTTCTTTTCGGAGTTTTCAACGCGGGAGAATAATAGAAATAATAATAATAATAATAAACACGCCTCAAACTTGGGGCTCGTCCCGCAGCGCTGCTCCGGGGATGGAGATAGCGGGGATTGGGATCCGGGGATGGGGATCTTGGGGGTTGGGATCTCGGGGATGAGGGATGGGGAACAGCGAGGATACGGATCCGGGGATGGGGATCTCGGGGATGGGGATCTGGGGATGGGGATCTGGGGATTGGGGACAACGGGAATGGGGATCTCGGGGATGGGGATCTGGGGATTGGGGACAACAGGAATGGGGATCTCGGGGATGGGGATCTGGGGATGGGGATCTCGAGGATGGGGATCTGGGGATTGGGGACAACGGGAATGGGGATCTCGGGGATGGGGATCTGGGGATGGGGATCTCGAGGATGGGGTTCCCGGCGATGGAGATGTCAGGAATGGGGATCCGGGGATTGGGGACAACAGGAATGGGGATCTCGGGGATGAGGATCTGGGGATTTGGGTCTCGGGGATTGAGATCCCGGAGATGGGGATCCCAGGGACAGGGACGCCGGGGATTGGGGACACCGGGGTTGGGGATCCGAGGATGGAGATGGGATCCCGGGGAAGGGGATCCGGAGGCTGCAGCTCCCGGGATGCGGCTCCCGGCCCCGGGATAACTCCGGTGCCGGCGGCTGCCGCAGGGGCGCGGCGGAGGCGCGGGCGGCCGCCCCAGCCGAGCATGCCCAGTCCCCGGCATGACATCAGCGCCCGAGCCCGCGGCTCCCCCGCGGCCCCCGGGGCCCCCGAGACCCCCGGCACCCTTGGGGACCCTCGGACCCCTCGGCCGGTGGGCTGGGGGCAGCGCGGCGGGGGGGCGCGGGCAGCGCCGGCCCCACATCCCGCTCGGCGGCTGCGGGAACAATGGAGGGGATGGGGGGGACGCGCGGGGACGGCTCGGGGACGCCCCTGGCCGAGGGATGCTCGCCCCGGGCCGAGGGATGCTCGCCCCGAGCCGAGGGATGCTCGCCCAGAGCCGAGGGATGCTCGCCCCGAGCCGAGGGATGCTCGCCCCAGAGCCGAGGGATGCTCGCCCCGAGCCGAGGGATGCTCGCCCAGAGCCGAGGGATGCTCGCCCAGAGCCGAGGGATGCTCGCCCCGAGCCGAGGGATGCTCGCCCAGAGCCGAGGGATGCTCGCCCCGAGCCGAGGGATGCTCGCCCCTGGCCTAGGGATGCTCGCCCCGAGCCGAGAGATGCTCGCCCCGGGCCGAGGGATGCTCGCCCCGAGCCGAGGGATGCTCGCCCCGGGCCGAGGGATGCTCGCCCCGAGCCGAGGGATGCTCGCCCCGGGCCGAGGGATGCTCGCCCCACCCGCGCGGGCGGCAGCGGGATTGGGGATGCGGGATGCGACAGACTCACCCCGATGACCACGGTCTCGTCGCCCTTGAATTTGGGGATGAATTTGTCGCCGCGCAGGATCTCGGCCTCGTTGAGGGGCCGGAAGCGGCACATCACCTTGATGCTGCACTCGGCGGGGTCCGCCATGGCGGCGGCGGGCGCCGGGGCTGCGCGGGGCAGGTGCGGCAGCGGCGGGGCTGGGGCCGCCGGGCGGGCGGGGCACGGAGCCCTGGCAGCCGCTCAGAGCCCGCGGACCCGCCCCGCACCGGCCCCGCTCGGGCGCGGCTGCGCGGCCACCGCCGGGCCTCCCCCGCAGCATCAGCCGGGGAGGAGCTGGGAGGGAGCCTGAGCGTCGTCCTGAGATGTCATCCCGAAATGTCATCCCGAACATCGTCCCTGAGCATCGTCCTGAACATCATCCCCAAACATCGTCCCTGAACATTGTCCTGAACATCATCCTGAGCATCGTCCTGAAACATCATCCTGAGCATCGTCCTGAGATGTCATCCCGAACATCGTCCCTGAACATCGTCCCTGAACACCGTCCTGAAACATCACTTCAACATCATCCCAACATCGTCCCCAAACATCGTCCTGACATCGTCCCCGAACATCGCCCCCAAAGAGTGCCCAAATATCTCCCTAACATTGTCCCCAAACATCACCCCCAAAGTGTGCCCAAACATCATCCCAACATTGTTCGCGAACATCATCCGCGAACATCATCCCAAACATCGTCCCCAAACATCGTCCCCAAACAGTCCCCAAACATTATCCCAAACATTGTCCCCGAACATCATCCTAACATCATCCTGAAACATCACCCCAACATCATCCCAGTCATCATCTCAACATCGTCCCCAAACATCACCCCCAAAGAGTGCCCAAATATCACCCCAACATCGTCCCCAAACATCATTCTGAACATCGTCCTGAACATCGTCCCCAAACATCGTCCCAAACATCATCCTGAACATAATCTCAATATCATATCCAAACATCATCCTGAACATCGTCTCCAAACATCATCCCCAAACATCGCCCCCAAAGAGTGCCCAAATATCACCCCAACATTGTTCCCAAACATCATCCCAAATCATCATTCCCAAAGATCATTCCAAACATCGACCCAACATCATCCCCAAACATCACCCCCAAAGAGCGCCCAAACATCACCCCAACATTGTCCCCAAACATCATCCCCGAACATCATCCTGAACATCATCCCTAAACATCATCCCCAAACATCATACTCAAACAGTCCCCAAACATCGTCCCCAAACATCATCCTGAACATAATCCCAATATCATCTCCAAACATCATCCCCAAACATCGCCCCCAAAGAGTGCCCAAACATCATCCTGACATTGTCCCTAAACATCATCCCGTGCCACCAGCCCCACACCTTCCCCTGTCGCAGGTGCCCCAAGCCCCGTCCAGCCTGGCCGGGGATGTTTGAGGGATGGGGCAGTCGCAGTTTGGGCAATCTGTGCCAGGGCCTCCCAGGGAAGGATTTCTTCCATTTACCCAAACTGAATTTCCCTGAGCTCGTCTCCAGCTTCTCCCAGACACCTGAAGCTGCTGTGGGCCCTCCACACAACCTTCTCCCCACCATTCCCAGCCTGTCTCCGTGGGAAGGAGCTCCAGCCTCGTGGTGATCCTCTGGATTTGCTCCAAGAGCCCCTCTCCAAGCTGCCCTTGGCATCTCCCCCCAGCATCTGGCACAGCTGGATCTAGAGCCAGGTGCAGGAATGTTTGTTCCTCCCTGGAATGTGACTCCGGGGCTGGTTCCTGGGAGGAAAAGCAGAAGCAAAGGGAGATGCTTTGACCTCACTCCGTGTACAGGAAATTTTGTCCCCATGCAGCTGGTGGGTCAATCAGCAGCTGGGAAAAGCAGAGTCTGGAGCCTGCTCCTGCTCATCCTCCTTCCCTAAGGAGGATCCTTCCTCATCCTCCTCATCCTGGAGCTGCTGGCCTCATCCTCCTTCCCTAAAAATGCTCCTTCCTCACCTGCAGCTCTCCCTCCTGTCTCCTTCATTTCCCTGCATTCACATGATTTGAAAGAGTCTGAAACACCACAGGAAGTCTCCTCCTCCTCCATCAGCTTCTCCCTACAAGAATCTCCTGCTTAAAGACGAATCCAGACATCCATGATGGCTCCTGGGAAGCTGCAGCCGTGGCCCAGGCTCCAGCAGCTCCCCGTTTCCACCAGAGTTTGATTTTATTTGTGCAGTGAAGACGAGGGTGGACAATCCTGCGGCAGATTTTGGTGGGAGTCTCCCTTTCCTCCAGGCCTTACCTGGGGTGGATGTGAGGAGCAGGCTGGCAACAAAGCCTCTCACGGCCTTCTTCAAAGCGATTCCGTGGGGCAGAGCGAGCAATGTGCAGCATGTGATAAGCCATTATTACATAATGGGATTTATTCCCCGGGATTACCAATTATCCCTTTTATTTCTCTTATGTTTCAAGCTTTTACCCTGAATAGCAAACTTGTTAGTCATGACAAGTCGGGGCTTAGTCATAAAAAGACGAGCCTTTGGATGAATTAATCCTCATTTTCCTCCATTATGGAGAGCTCATTTCGGAGTGAGATAAGCAAAACTCGATTTTTTTTTTTATTTTTTTTTTTCTTCTACTGGAGCAGGTATAATCTGCCATCAGGAAGAATGCAGAGAGCCATCTTTTCTCAGCACTTTTGTCACAAACAATGTGACATTGTCTGGAGCGCAGACAATACTGAATTGTCACCCAGCTGCTGCTATTTTTTACTGCTTATTACCAGATTAGGTGAAGCAGCCTGGTAGGAACAGGGATTTTTCCGGCAGATTTGGGAGTGATCAGCGCCTCCTTGGCTCTGGGAGCTGCTCCCAGGCTGGGCTGGGTGCCTGAAGGTGGCACGGGCAGTTTGGTGGGATAAAAACCATGAAAATACAGAAAAGCAGACATTAAAGACTTCATTGTTTTCCTCTTCATTCATTTCTTTCACCACTCAAACCATGTCATTTTTCAGCGTTACAAGAAATCCACACACATACACGTTTTTCTGAACTTACTTCTACCTGAGCATATGAAAATCGCCTTCGTGCCAGCACCACAAAAGTAAAACCAAAATAACCTGGGTGTTCTCTCCTTTTCTCTCTTTCCCAGCTCCTCAGTTTAGATTTAACTCACCCCGGCAGGTCAGATATGGTTTGACACCAAATTCTGATTTTTCCTGGAGAAATTCCCCAGCTGAGCCAAGCCCAGTTCAGGAAACACCCCAAGATACCAGAATAATCAATATGGGAATAATAAAGGAACATCAAATCCCCTCCTCGAGGGCTGGGATCACAAAGGAATGACAAAATTCCATTTTCTCTGCAGGGCAGCCAGCAGCAGAGCCAAGGTGTGGAGGCTGCAGGAAAACCGAGGAGGGGACAGGTGACAAAAGGATGTGACCAGTGGGTTTGGGACAGAGGCGATCCCACAGAAACGAGGGAACATTCCAGCATTGCCGTGGTTTCCTCGCTGCTTTTCCAGGCTCTGGAGTCCGCAGGAGGAGCAGCGAGGTTGAATTTCTGCTGCGTTGAACAATTCCGTGCGAGGAGCAGAGCAGAGCCGGGAGCTGTGAGCGGGGAGAGCGGAGTTCGTGCACATCCCATCGATCCCGGCAGCGAATCCGAAATCTTGGCGACATCGGGGCAAAGGGGCGCTCAAGGGTTTCTCCCAGGAGGGCCCAGAAAAGGTGGGATCACCGTGACAAAAGGCGATTTGAAATGTCACCAGTAGTTAATGTCCCACAGATCCCGGGAGACACCGAGAGCGCACCAGGGGATGTTTGCAAAGGCACAGCGTCGGGAGGGTTTAACAGGAATAAAAATAAATAAAGGCAGGCTGGAGAATAGGCAAAAAAAAAAACCGAGCTGGGAAATGCTGAGGAGGCAGATGGGAGGGAATGAGGGTCAGAAATGATCTGATTACATCCCCAGGGACACGTCCACAGCTCAGGAGGGAACGTTTGGCCGGGCAGGGGAGGAATTACACAGCAAAACGAAGAGGACGCGCACCAGTGACACTCTGAGGATGATCATCCCAGAGCCGACATCTCCTTGGGTCAGCCAGGTGAAGGATTTCTCTGCCATCAGGAGCACAGGGGTTCTCAGAGCTCCGCAGAAGTTTGGGGCTGGGAATGGAGCGCTGGCACTCCAAAGATACTCCAGGACAAAGTGCTGGGGCTCTGGATTTGTTTCTCGTTTGCAAGACACTTTAATATATGCTTACTTAAAAAAAAAAAATAAAAAAGAGTGAAGCACACACATAAATCTCAGTCTCCATATAAATTATTCACGTTATGCAGAGTCATACATTTTAAGTTATCACCTAAAAAGAAAAGGGTTTGCTCAAAATAAATAAATCGATTTTACCACCGTATAAAATAGTGGTAGGTCATTACTGAGTACACAAACCATTTTTTTTTTTTCCCAGCTTTACGTTTGGGTCAATAAATTACCCGAATAAAAGGGTTGTAACTCGGAAATAAAACGATGTTGTTTTTACATTATAGGAAGCTATAAAGCAACCGTAAAAACACCGAATAAGGCAGGAAAGCACCAAGAATCCCCAATCTCAAAGCACAAAGGAGATGCAGAAAGAGTTAAGGAGCATCGCAGGCAGCTGATGCCACCTTCTGGTGTCACTTACAGCGGCGATTCCGACCCCCCCGTGCCCAGTCGGGTCGGATCAGCATCAGCGAGAACGCGGCTCTTTGGAGCATCCTTTCCCCCAGGGCACGGCTCGGGGGATTCGGGAGTTAATTCGGGAATTAATTGGGGAATTAATTAATTAACTGGGGAATTGAGGAGGGGCTCCGCGCTCCAGCACTGCCGCGGCAGCTGCCAGCAGCCTGACCCTGGGGAGTGGCACAGAGGGGACACATGGCAGCTCCGCGGTGTCACACACCAGCCTCAGCCTGGTCACCCGCTGCTCTTCTGCTCCATGAGCGGCTCCTGTCCTCGCCGGGGGATCCCGCCCTCGTCAGGCACAGCCGAGTTATCGGCACTGACATCCCCGGAGTGACACCGCCGTGCGCAGGGACAGGCACAGCTTGTGTCCTCCCATCACGCAAAAAAAGGGTTTGCAGGATGGTTCCTCTGTTTTCTGCCTCAGTTATTGCCTCTCGTCTTCCTTCGCTCCTCGCTGGGTAATTCCACTTGTGCTGGAGTCAAACCAGGGTCCCAGGGATTGAAGGCAAACTGGATTGAACAGATTTTACTCTTCTTAGTCACAGAAACAATCCTAACTTCAGGAAATCTGTAAGGCTCGAGGGTGAGGAGGGCCTGGAATGGAATTCCCAGAGGAGCTGTGCTTCCCCTGGAAGTGTCCAAAGCCAGTCTGGACAGGGCTTGGAACAATCTGGGACAGTGGGAGGTGGCCTTGGCTGTAGCAGAGATGAGTTTTAAGGTCTTTTTCAACACAAACCATTCTGGGATTCCAAAAGCGATTTGAGTTGCTTCAGTGTCACTCCCTGCTGGTTTTCAGATTACTGTATTAATTTATTGTTATTTAAACCGGAGCTCCTAAGTTTCATAGACTGATTAACTGAGTTAAATTCATAGCAAAATGTAACTTCCATGTGTGCTCATTATTTTTTTGAAATGAAACCATAAAAAGCCATCTAAAGGACACAGAGATCACATTTAGAGAGAGAGCAGGTGAGTGAGAGACCAGCAAGTCACTGAGAAAACAGGGAATGTGTCCTAAAACTCCCTTTTCCTCCTGAAAGGCACTTCAGAATCTAAAGGTCTGTTCGGTTCTCCCATCAGGGAAGGACGTTTTGGGTCCTGTCACTGCAGCAGGATGACACAACCCAACCAGAGCAGGGCCCTCCACATCCCCCCGCTGCTGCTGGGCTCCTGCAGGAGCACATCCAACATTCCCCACCTCATTTGCTGCTCGGATCAGCCGTAATTCTCTTCCACGTCCCTCTGTTCAGATGGAAACACTCGGACCTTTCACAGCTCACCCAACTCAGGAAAAATTCCCTCATCTTCCTCCTTTCCCAAGCAGCACTTTGCTGGCTTTAGTTTACCAAGGTTATTTTATTCCCAGTTAAAGTGGGAATGTTGCAAACCCCTCAAAGTAGCAGAAACAGGGAAGGGAGCTTTGAAACTTTTTCTCTTGCAGGCAAATCCAGGCAGCCTGTTGGGATGACAATTAAACACAAGCCAAAATCCCAGTCAATCCATAAATAAATGTAAATCTTAGTAAAGAACCAGCATTTTCTAGCTCCTGCCGTTTCAAACTCTGCACGTGCTGTGAATCCAGCATAAATTGCTGTAGATAAACCAGGATTGCACAATCTCACCTGAAAGATATTCCCAACACGGAAATCCCTATTCCAATCCTACTGCAGAGATACACAGAGAGTTAAATTTATTATATAATTATATATAAATCAATATATATTCAAATAAGGGAATCCAAATTGACCAACATATCCTGAACATGTTTCAACAGCACAAAAACACCTCAGTCAGTGGCCAAAAGTATTTTCTAGCACCAGTCCTTCCCCTTTTTTTTCCTCTTTTGAATGAATATTTCCATGGCCTGCAGCATCACCCACCTCTCCTCCCCTGTTCCTGCACTCGAGGCACACGGCAATCCTGCAGTGACCACTCCAGTTCTGTTGCACAGGTTTCATCCCCACTAATCCTTTCAATGAAAGCCATTCCACAGCTGGCACTCACCATCAGAGCCCTGGGAGTTTGTGGAATCCTTCTCTGCACCTCACATTTTCCCAGAAGCCATTAAAAGTCCAGAGCTTCAGCTAAATGGTTGGTTTTTTTAAAAAAGAAAAGTAATTAGATGAGGATTAGACTGCACAGAATCAGAGAGACACAGCAATCTCAGGGACATCTTCTGGCCAATTTTCCCTGAAAATGATCCACTGAAAACGATCTTTGTAGTGAGAGGAGTCCATGCTAAATGCACAGCTTTCAATCTGCAGAGAAAATGACTTCCCATTTTCATTAAGCCTCCAAAAGGGTTTTGGGGGTAGCAGTGAAGCAAGGTTATTCCTAGATATAAAGGAGATTTTATTTTTTTTTTTCTTTTACAGACTAAGATTTTCAACAATCCTTAAAAAAAAAAAAAAATAAACTCATTTATACTTTTAGATTATCAGCCATTCCCTGAAATGAGCCCAGCTCTACAGAAAGGCTGGAAAGATTGGATAAAAAGGAATTTTTTTGGGAGCAGAAGCTCCAGTGAAGCCACAGGTGCCCCCCAAAGCTGCCACCACCACCCCTCACCTGACCAAGGCGGCACAGTGGGTTCCTCTATTCCCAACAGGAATAATCTATCCTCACTTCTCCCTGTAGACATCATATGGAATAAAAATAGAGCATCAGTGAAGCAAAAAAACCAGATTATTTTAGACACCTGAGTCTGTGATGAGCTCCCAGCATTTAAAGCTCTGCAAGTGTTTTTAGCTGCCAGGACTTTTAACTCACAGGTAAGACAAAACAGGTTTAAAGACAGCTTGGATTAAAAAGAGTTCTTTATAGAGAAAGCTAAGATGGAAAACACACATAGGCAAGGTTCTCCTGGGAGGGTGAGCCTGGACTAAACATCAGCAGGTTCCTTCCAACCTCAGCAACCTTGAGATTTTGTAACACAGAAACATCCAAACGTAGAGAACAGAGGAGCAGAAATTCAGCCCATTCCTTTGGCAGGGCAAGAAACTCTCCTTATTCCCCATTTCCCCAGGCCTCAGGTGCCAGCCCATCCCTCCCTGAGCACAGAACTCTGACATCACGTGGAACCTTCAGGGAATCAAAGGCACAGAGTCCCCTGCTGCTTGCACCCTGTGAAATAACCACATTTGCACCATGGCCAGGTTTTGATATGTATTTTTATTTCCCTGCAGTTTTCACTTATCAAGAACAAGTAACAGGGAAAGTTGTCTGAACTAGTGCATAAACAAACATTCGGAAACACCACTACACGTATCTAATGTACAAGAACCGTATAAAAAAAGTCACTAAAACACTACACTACGAAGGTGTCCAACGCTTACAGTCAGACTTTTTCCAACCCGTTACTTGCCTTGTAGCCACAGGAAAACTCGCCAAAATTGAAAAGACAATCTTGCCACAACCCTCCCTCCCCTCCCTGACCCCACCCTGTCCCCCACCCCACCACCCTGGGATGGCTCGATAGCTTTAGACATCCAATAATGCAATTATTGCAATGATATAGAATGCAATACATACCTGGTCAAAGGTCCTTTAATGTGGTGTGGTACAGCCTGAAAGCCGGTTAAAATACGCAGTTCTTCGGAGAAAATGGCATCGAGGTGAAAAATTTTTCTCAGATCTGCACATTTGGAGATGTGTCAGATGCATAATTTTCCTAGTCAGGTTTTTATTTTTTAATTTTTTTTTTGTTGGTTTTTTTTTTTGGTTTTTTTTGTCTTTTTTTCCTCTCCTGTGTAATTATTTTTTATAAACTGGTATTATAAATAGAAATATACATTCAAAATATATGGAAAAGTGAGTTACTACATTAAATTTGCATGTATCGATCCATCCCTTTCCCCTGCACAGTAATAGAAAATACTATTTTGCCTTGAACTTCATATTTGACAGTGAAATGCCACTAAAGTATTTACCAAAAAGTCCATCTAGTCAAATTGTGAAACAAAATGAACCAAGTGAAAACTTTACATTTCCTTTAGAAAAAAATTACAAGAATTTTGTTTCCTAGCTATGAATCTTTAACTTTTTTTTTTAGACACAAAGTTGCATTTATTTGTACAAGATACAAAATGTAAACATGGCAAAATAAATAGTTTAAACAAGTGATGCAGGATCCCATGTCATGCTCATGATCCCATTAAAGAATTATTTTTTAATCCATTCAGTTGCAAATTCAAGTGCAAAAGCATGATGATGAATATCTACTATTCAAGTAACAGAAATAATATTGATGATACAAATAAACTATTTTACAAGGTAGTGATTCTCCCAATTTTACAAAATTTACATTATATATCGACTTAATACACGATATAATCCCAGTCCATTTCAGGTCTGCGTGAGCCCTCTGTGAGGCACAGAGAGCTGTTGGTTGCACTGAGCTGGGACAGGAAGGAGCACACCAGGACACAGCTGGGGACACAGCTTGGAGGTTATGTCACTTCCATGGCCACTGTGGTCTCGGCGATGCCGTTCAAGCCCAGGCGCTCGGGTTCATGGTTCTCTCTGCAAGGGCAGGAAGAGCTCACAGTCACAACTCATTTCCTCACACCCCTTCAAACTCATTTCTTCACACAGCTTTTAGTCATTTCTTTTGTATTTTCACACAGCTGTTACCTGGACCTTAACACACACACTCTGTACCTGGACCTTAACACACGCTGCTTTATCTGGATGTAAATACTGGCATTCAACAACTGCTTCATTACTGTAGTTATTATTATATTGTTGTTCAACAATGCAGCCCCTTCTGCGAGATTATTGCATTTAACTGTCCTTTTCCAGCCTAAATTATGGATTAAATTCCAAAGCTCTTCTGAAGCTACCTCCACGATAACTCGCCATTGGTTATCCCGTTAATGCACCAAGTGTTGCTGTAATTCCTCACCCATTCTGCTTTAGCACTAGGTTTTTTCTCCTTTGCCAATGCCCACTTTTTACTTTCCCAATTCAAAAACATGACTTTGTTTTTTGAAACACCATATAACCCAGGAGACACTTCAAACAAAGGCCAAATTTTGCCATTTTCAGACCAATTTGCCAACTGCAAAGCTCCTGTCACTCCTATGAAACATCATCTAAAAATCTGAAATTACAGTGCTGCTGTTCAACGAGAATAAATAATTTAATGGTTGGACTTGATCATCTTAAAGGTTCTTTTCCAACCTAAACAATTATGAATTATGATTTTATGTGGAAGATGGGGGTTGTCACTTTTCTAGTTTGTGTTTTACATAAATATGTAGCACATATATCCATATATAATTATAAAATATATCTACCAGCCTGTACCTGACAATATTGGTACACAATGATTTAAAGGGAACATGAGGAGACTTTGACAGAATCTATCTGAAAATGCTGCATGGGAAGGGACAAACGAAATGGTTAAAATTCAAACACAGTAGAAGATGACCAAAATTATTGGTGCCTAAAGGCATGGCAAGTTATTTGAGGGGTTGATTTGCTAAATCAGCTCTTGTGGTTTGCCATGGGCACACTGAAGGTGGAACAGACTCCTCCTAGTGTGGGCACATCCATGGAGGGGACACAGCCTGAAGCTGCACCAGGGGAGGGTCAGGTGGGACTTGAGGAAGAATTTCTCCATGGAAAGGGCTGGCAACACTGCAACTGCCCAGGGAGGGGTGGGATACCCTGCTGAGGTGGCTCTCAGTGCTCTGCCCTGACAAGAGCTCTGATTTTGGCGATTCCAACCCAAACAACTCCACGATTCCAAACACAAGCGGGAGCTGCTGCAGCCCTGCCCTCACTCACCTTGCTATACTGCTGATGGCACTGCTGGGAGTTACCTTTGGCACTCTGTCCATGCTGGCAGCAACTGTGGCAAGTTTTAAGGCTGTTGGCGAGGGCGCTGAAGTCCGTGTATTGATATGAACATTGACTGGAGACACAACACTGACGTTGTTGAGGTGCACAGCGCTGGGCAGGCAGGAATTGTTCATGGGGAGAGGCTGAGGGCTGCTCGTGCACAAGGCTGGGATTAAGTGGTTTGTGGTGCTGTGGCCAACTGTCCTTACGAGCTGTACAGTTGAGATCCCTGGGCTGGATGATAAAGCCATGTTGGTGGAGTACAAAGTTCTGGAGGTTCCTGAGATGTAGAATAAAAGGGTGGGTGTTAAAAAGGTGACGTTTCTTAGATGGAATGACAAAGATTAACCTCGAGGGCAATGCTTTGAGTGTTTAAGTTATTCATGGTGATGGAAAAAGAAGTGGCAGCATGGCACACTCCCATGGATGCCTTAGGGATTTAGCTTTTATATTTTTCAGATCCTGTACTGCTTTAGGGTGTAACTCTAAAACTCCAGAACCTGTCATCTCCTGCTCGTTTTATTCAGACAGAACAATCCCTCAAGGACACCTGACTGTCTCAGGCTCCAAGAAGTATAACTAAAAGTGAGTTGGGAGGGAACAAACTGGGGACAAATGATTTCATTACCTGAAGCTGTAACTGGAGGATTAACCCCTGATATGTAAATGGACCAAACTTATCTGAAAAACCCGTGACCATCATCCATCTTTGGTGCAGTCTCTGGGAGGCTCTGCCCAAGGTGTACCTATTGAAGGTCTTTAATAAATACCCACTTTTATTCTCTTCATCTTGTCTGGCTCTGTTCCAGCTATCACCATGTGCCTGATCTTCCCCCCCTCAAAGCATTGCCCTCGTGGATATGAACCCAGAGAATTACACACAGATCTCTCTCTAGCCTGGAACTGCTCCAGTTTATTGATTTTATTCAGTCGTGTTTTTTCTCCCTCTATTCATTTCATATTATCATTAACCCAGCCTGGCAGAAGGTCTATAAAACTAATCACATCATTAGCTGCTAAAACAACGAATTACTTTAAAAGCCTCTTCTTTGTCTTGGCAGCCCAAATCCCATTTGCCTCTTGGCACTGTGGAGACAGCAGCAGCACAAGCAGCCCCACAGGGGGAGGGCTGGGAGGGGGCACTGAGGGCCCATGGCTGCACTTTTTGGGACAAATCCTAACTGCAGGGAAAGCTGAGGCTAACAATGATGTCAGAAGAATTGCCAGTAAAAGGCTGGTTAGTGCATTTTTGGTTGAACACAAAAATGAGCTAACAACCAAATAATGAATCCACTTTTCCATTTCCTTCTCGAATTACTTAAATGTGCTAAGTAGTTGATTTATTCTTTCATTACACACTCGCACTGGTTTTAAAATGCTGTCATTTAGACTTTTGATCAGAACAGATTCTTAGAAGATTAAGATTACCAAAGGAAAAGCAAACAATGCTTCTCCAAGGTAAAGAGCACTTGGTGGTTTTATATCCATCTAAAGATCTATTGGACAAGGGTCTCAGACACAGGGTGGGACTCCTGGGGCTGTCCTGTACAGGGCCAGGAGCTGGACTTTGATCATCCCTGTGGGCCCCTTCCAACTCAGGATATTCCATCATTCAAATTGCTCCAAAATCCTTTCGAGAAGAATATTAAAAACGATCACAACTAAGAGATTCAAATTTTTTTGTTGTTGTTGTGGTTGTTTATTAATATTTTAGAACTCAGCAAGAAGATCAGTTGATAATTCAGAGCAGCTGATGCTCTCAGCTCATCCCAGAGCAGGATTTCCAAGGGCTGCTCACCTGAAGGCTGGACAACCCCGTTGATATTGTTGTGGCTGGTGTTTTGCTCCTTGGTCCCCTCGCTGCGCCCAGGGGCCGGGGCACTGACCACTGCAGAGGCAGCAAAGTGGGCACTGGCTGAATCCAGGGTCTTGGACATACAGTCAGAGGTGCTGGAGCCCTGCAGGAAGAGGAAAAAAGTGGTTTATCAATCACCCAATACAAAATGAAACATGCCTTAGGATCACTTCAGTGCACAAGTAAAGGAAATAAGTAAATACAGCTGCTATGTGTGACTTAAACATTGAGTATTTCTGTGTCACCAGAGTGAGGAAAAGTCAGAAATTAGTGTCTAAGTGAGGGTTAAACAAGTGCTGCCCAATGCAGCCAGCCCAGTTCTCAGCACAACAAATCACTTTTGCTGTGTGTTGTTCAGCCTGGAGAGGGAAAGGGTCAGGGCAGAGCTCAGAGCCCCTGGCAGGGCCTGAAGGGGCTCCAGGAGAGCTGCAGAGGGACTGGGGACAAGGGCTGCAGGGACAGGACACAGGGAATGGATCCCACTGCCAGAGGGCAGGGTCAGGTGGGATATTGGGAAGGAATCCCTCCCTGGGAGGGTGGGCAGGCCCTGGCACAGGTGCCCAGAGAAGCTGTGGCTGCCCCTGGATCCCTGGCAGTGTCCAAGGCCAGGCTGGATGGGGCCTGGAGCGGCCTGGGATGGTGGAAGATGTCCCTAGAAAAACTGGATGGGCTTTAAGGTCCCTTCCAACCCAAACTACAGAGGATTCCCTGCGTTTGGAGATGGTTCCTCTAAGAAAACAACCCCACCCTAAACCTCCTCTGCTCTGTCTCCAGGCAGGAGATGCTCTGCAGCTGAAAATCTCAGGGATGTTCAGTCTTTGTGGTGCCTCCACTGTGTGACTTGTGCCACAGAACAACTGCCCAGGACATTCTGGAATCCCACTGTTACTCCAGTTTCTACTGGAATGACTCACCACTCTTATTGGAATCAACATCAATTCTGCAATTTCAATTTATATTAGCTAAGAAAATGACTTTGCACAGAAGCTTGAAATGTTTTAAAGATCCAAAATTCATTTGTTTTGTTTAAATATTCTGGCATCGTGTCTTTACACTTACAAAAAATGTCACCAGTATCTGCCAACACAGGATCCCTGATTAATTGAAGTAGAAAACACTGAGGGGAAGGGACAACCAGCACAAGCAATTAGATATAAAATGCTCAAAGTAATATACATTTTCCTAGTAACAGACAACAGCAACAGCTTTTATATTTTATTGGGAAGAAGCTAACAGAAAACTAAGTGCAAAGGAGAAACATTTTTCCCTTGCAAGGGATTCCAGAGGAAAAACGGGATTCTTTTAGAAGCCAGAATATATAAATATGCAAAGCTCTCTTTTTCCTTTCAGAAAGGAAAAAAGAATTTCCTTTCAGGCAATTTTTAGTGCTCACTGAACATCTGTTCATAACAGCACACGTTACCTCAGAAGGTAATTTTAATGAAATCTCTTCAGAGCACTTACAGACAGGAGGAAGAGCTGAGAGCACACACGGATATTTTTACACTGCTAACTCTGTGGTTACTCAAGTAACACATCCAGCTACAAAGTCTCTTATTCAACTTGCAAAATGCAAGTTAGAAACTCGCTCTAAGGCGTCCCACATTTGCTGAGGTGCCCCTTTGGTGGACAGAGATGAGCAGAGCAGGGTGAGGACACGCAGGGTCAGAGCAGGAGCAGTACCTGTGCTTTCGGATGTGTCTGTTGGGAGGAATGCTGAGATTGCTGCTTCTGCTGCAGCTGGGCCAGCTGCTGCCTCTGCATCTGCACTAACTGCTGTTGGTGTGTCTGGAACTGCTCCTCTGTGATCCCCCCTGTGACTGTGGGAAAGAAAGGAGCCACAGTTACACAAAACACCCGAGTGGAGAAGGCAAGAGCGCAGCTAAGGTGGGTGACAGGCGGCTGAAGATGGCAGAAATCGTGTCAGGTGCACCCCAAACCTTCACAGATTATGTAAAGGAGAAGTCAAGCTGGGTTTTGTTTGTTGTGTTCTTTCATGCAATCAATCTGTAACAAAAGAATTCAGAGCTTTCCTTGCTTTTAAGCAGTTTCTATCTTTGGTGGTTTTATCCCCAGTAGTAGCTTTAGGCAAAAGCTTAAGAGAAATGATTTTCCTGGCTTTGAGGGAAGAAGCACAGCCTAAAAATCAGAGCTGAGGACAAAGAGCCCTGGGCTGAGCTGGGGGTCTTCTCTCCCAGTGAACACTGGTGGAGGATTCCTGGACAATTCCCTTCCCTACAGCCCCTTGCTGTCCCTTTCCCACAGCAGGATGGACTCTGAGGGAAGCACACATCTGGGACAGGAGATTTTCACAGCCAATTACTGTTTTAAATGCAGTAAGAGTGAAGGGGTGACACAAAAAGTTTATTTTTGAGAATCAGGTTATTGCCACCCCAGTAATTTCACAGGCCCAACACATGAAGGGGATGAAGTTAGAAAAGCTGGTTTGAATCTTCTCCCCCTGAGGAATCTGCACACTTGGTAAAGTGAAAATACTGACGGGGGTTTCATGGCAAAACCTGAGCTGGGTGCAGTTAACCCAAGGACTCAGCTCTGAGCAAGAGAGAATTCACCTTTCAAAGCTTCCCATGAATACATTTCAACACTTTATCCCCAGCTCTGTTTTTCCAGGACTGAAGCTGTGCTGCACCTCAAACACCTGGATTCTCAGGAATATCCTCCCATCAAGGGACACTGAGCTCACATTAAACCACAGTTATCCACCTCGCAGGGTTTGGATCTTCCATTTACCACTTTTAGTACTCAGGCTTATCCTGAAATTCCACTGGGAAAAAATACCTGAATTAGGAGTGTTTAGAAATTAGAACTGAAACAATTCTTTATTGCTATTATTAAAGCAGGTTTTAACTAGGAAAGCACTTAGAAGTCCAACTACTTAAAAATTACTCCTCTTAAACTCTAGCAATATTATAATTTCCAAGTTAAGTTTATTTTGCATTTAGCTTGACTTTGTCCTTCTTGCAGACTCTTACCCAGA
The DNA here is from genome assembly GCA_014839755.1 of Sylvia borin. Lineage (NCBI taxonomy): Eukaryota > Metazoa > Chordata > Aves > Passeriformes > Sylviidae > Sylvia > Sylvia borin. The sequence continues at coordinate 36,642,536 of CM025963.1, read as the reverse complement.
ATTTAATTCCAAGTTAAATCTGCTCAACCCTCAACATCCCCTCACAAAACACAGGACACTGCTGAAGGCACCAGGGCCAAGAACAGCATTATGGAATATTACATACATTTCTATTTTTAAGTTCTGAGGTAACAAATCCCAGAGAATGTGTTTTGTTTCACAGAAAGCTATTTAAGAACAAGGTGAGATTTCATGTTTTCATTCTCCTTTCCTTCCCAGTTTGTCACAGACCACAAAGTGCTGGAATACTCTGTCAGAGGATACAGGGAAGGTAATCCAGAATTCACTATTCCCTCACTCTGCCTGTCTGTGCCTGAATTTCAGGTATTTACCCAGTGGCCAGGCTGAGCTCAGCTGTTCACCTTGTTATAAACCTGCAGATGTTCATTAGCACATTAATTATCACTTGCTTCTGCCAAATCAAACACCTGGAGGGTCCTGGAGGAAAAAAAAAGAGCAAACTTTGACCACGTCCCAAGGCAGCCTCTGAGGTCAGGGTTAAGAGCTCTGCAGCTTCAGGAGGATTTTATTTTATCAGAGCCTGACTGGGCTGAAAAACTGCACCACAACAGGGGAGAAAAAGTCACTTCAGCCTTCCCTTCCAGGGAAAATAACCCAAATTTCTCCTTAGAAGGTTTGGATTATGTCACTTCTCTCAGGATTTGAAGGCTTTAACCAAAGATCAGTTTGCAGGCTGCCTCAAAAGTGGCATTGCTTTAATTACTCCTACGTGGTATTGAAGGCTGGGGGGAAAAAAAAACCAAACCTCTAAAAACTCAAAGTTTGTTCCAAAAACAAAACCCTTCAGCTGGGAATAGCATCATGTGCAGTTGTCCCCTCTCCAGGGACAGGCTTTTCCCATTTGCAGTGCTTACAACATGAGCAAGAGAATAATTCAGCTCCAGAAACTGCTTCTTGATTCATGCACTCATTAAGTATTCTGAAGAAAAGTCTACTCACAGACTTTTAAAATAAAAAAACAATTCTGTCTGTACAATGCATTTGAGGAAATACCAGAGTTGTTTTACTAGTTCAGGGAAAAATACAACACAGAGGCAATTTTAAATATTCTTGCGCACCAAAAACCAAAGCAACTCAAAGAACCCAGTTCTCTCTAAAACAAAACAGTAATAAAAATAAAAATAATCAGTTTAAATACTGCCACCATTTCCTCTGGAGGGAGTATCAAATCAGTTGTAAAATTAACAGATTTCAACAATTACTTCCCAAAGAGAATGACTTCAGTAAATGCAGTGACAGTGTCTGTGCTCATTCAGTGCCCAACCAGACTCTGACCAGCCCTTTTACAATTTATTCCCAATTTACTGGTGAGAAAACCCAACAGCAGTGCCTCTTGCTGGTTCAGTTACTGGGGGAAGAATTCTGTTGTCTTATTGTGTCTGATCCTGCTCCAGAACTGCAGGATTTGGGCAGTCATTTAAATCTGTGACAAAAAAGGTCCTCCCCAGCCATAAATTCCATGCATAATGTACTTCAACTACTGAGGGATTTCCATTTAATTTAAATGTATTCCTCAGATGGTTTCTAAAATTATACCACGAGTTTATTACTATTCCTCTAAAAAAGTGGCTTGGATCCATCAGATTTGCTTTCATTCATTTTTCAGCTATTTCTTTACCAGCTCTTGGTGTTTAGCAATCATCCCATCACACTGAACTGCCCCAGCTGGGATTCCTCAAGGTCTTTCAAAAAATAATTATATAAAATATGTAATACATTATATCTGGTTCTTTCATGCAGCAGGAAAATGTTCCTGTGCCAATCTGGTCATGGCAGAGAACAACCTAAAGGTGACACTGACCCTACTGAGAAGCTGGGGAAGTACTGGGCTGGAATAAATATCCTGTGCCTCTGTCAGAGCAATTGAACAGCACCCAGGAATTCCAGAGATATGTTATTGGAGAATAAATACCCATCCCTGCAGCTTTGAGAGAGATGGGACATTCCACAAGCAGAGAAATGACAGAATTCAGGGTCAGTCTAGTCTATTGTTTCATTTTCCTGGTTTTCAATACAGGATGGAGCAGGGATATGCTCAGGTGCTTCCTCCTGCAGGAGATCTCCTTTGCTGTACCTCAAATTTTTCACATTTCTGGAGAATCGTATCATTATCACTCCTTCATGATTATAAAGAAGTGAAAGTGGTAAAACTTGAGCCATTACAACTCCAGCTCATGAAGCAAAGGATGCAAGCACTGTTCAATTTAATCTTAAAGCCATTTTTTCACCACTGTCAACATTTTTACCTTTTTCAGACCTTTCCACGTTCTGCTCAGGGCACTTGCAAACTTCCCACATTTGTCTGAGTCAAAAATGAAAACTGACAACAACAAAAATGAGCCACACCCCACTCTCCCCAAGAAACCACCAGATTTGTTTTGCATTCATCAAGAGCATTCTTCCACCCTTGAATAAGGTTAGGCCAATTAGTGCCATTAAGACTCAATTAGACCTAAACAACTCTTCATATGAGCAGAATCCCTGCTTTGAATGATGTTTGAATCCAGCACTTCAAACCCTAACGGAAGCAAAGCAGGAGGAAGAAGCGTTTGTGGGAAGTTTCTGTATGTTTTCAGAAATTTTAAATAGTCAGGTTGTAGCTGTGGTTAGTCCACACTGGTGCTGGAGATCTCATCAGTACAGCTACCAAGAAAACCCCCCCAAAATTCAGTATGTTAAATCCCAGGAGAAGCCAAATCCTTGCCTACCTGATATGCCATTCTTGCTGGTGTTCAATAAAGCTACAGATGCTGCAGAGACTCTTTTATTATTCACAGTCTGCCCTGCTTTCCTTGAGGTACATTCTTCACTATCGCTGTCCTGGAGATTGAGTAGCCTGGGCTGGAAACACTGCAGTCGACATGATCTGATATTGCTTAGGATTTCAGGAAGGGACAGTCTGTTTTCACAATGTTTATTGGAAGCATTGGTCCGTGAAAAATTAGAAGAAAAGTCTAAAGTCTGGGAAGAGCTTGAAAAACTGTTCAGCATTTCAGGGTCGATCTGCCTCAAGACAGGATCGTGTTCTGTGGATATTCGGTCCATGATAACCCTGAGGGAAGAGGAGGAGGGAAATCATTAGGTTTTTTAATATCTTTATCCTTTGAAGGGGAATGAAGAATTAAAAACAAGCCAACTGTACCTTCCACCCCTGCCAATCCTCCTCCTGGCAAATCCTATACATCTCCTCGGGATTGTAAGGGTTGTAAGGCAATGCCTGAACCTCAGTTTGTCCAATTCTGCCAACTCGGGGCTGTCGTATGAAGGATTCGTTTGGTCCAAACGAGGCTGTGGGGGAAAAAAAAGACAATTTTACACTCCAAAGGTGCTTTGAAAAGGGCACTGCTGGTTCTCCTGCACAGGACAGAACGTGTGGTTTATGTTGAGTTAACCAGTAATAGCTTCAGCAGTTAAAAAATAAACTCTAACGTTTAGGCTGTTAAATACTCTGCTTCTAACAGCAATGGAAAAGTTGGAGGAAATGAAAATAAAAGTTTTTGGTCATCTCAGCATCTTCTGGTAAAGGAATTAACTCACAGGCTAAGGGAAAAAAGAAAGGAGGATGAATTCTAAGCAAGTGGGAAGTTCAGCTTCCAGAGCCAAGCAGAAAAGGGGATGTTCCTGCAGCTGTCTTTGGACTCATCAAAGCTCCAAAGCTCTGGTGGTGAGAGTGGGAACAGAACTCCAACATCAGCACTGTGCCAACCCAAGTTTAGAGAAACCACCACTAAACCCAACAGCACAGCAGAACACTGCATCCACTTACAGCATAATACTGGCATCCTGCTCTTCTCCTGAAAGCACAAGGCCCATCAGGATCATTTTCTTCTTCTGCTTCTGAAACTGGTGAGGGTACCTAAACCAGAAAACAACATCATTCACCAACTGCCCCGTTTGTGTAACTGTATTGATGACAACAGTCTGTGTTTATATAAGGTGAACTGCCATGTTTACATAGCAAAGCACAGCTTGGAAGGAAAACCTCAATTTATACAAGGAGCTTTTAAATATATTCAGGGTTGAGACAAGCCAAGTGCCAGCTAAGTGGAATTCGTGCACACTGAGATTTTGGTGGTTACCTGTGGGAACTCATCCTCATCAGAGCTGTGGAAGTCGTACTGTTTGATGTCACTCTTGCTGAGCACAGGCAAGGGCTCAGCCAGGGGCTGAGGGGTCACCACACACTCCAGCTTGGGCTTCTTCAGGTACTTCTTCTTCTGACGGACAACATCGGACACCTCCTCCTTCAGAGAGGAGTGGTGAGGATGCTGCTCGGGGAAAACAAACAGAAAACAAGAAAAATTAACATTTTTAAACATTCTGAAAGCATGAGAAAACTTCATGACTTCCAAGACAGGGCTGCTTGTCTTGCAAAGGCTCTGCAGATGTTTCAGACATGTCATGAGAAATTTACTGGACATATTAAACCCCAGCACTTTTTCTGATTGCCTTTACAGGTATTTATTTAAATTTATTTATTTATTAATTCATTCATTCACTTCTTTATTAAAAATCAGAGAGCTCTAGAGCCATGTGACTGCCTGAGAGGCTCCTCACTCTGCACTACACACTCAGTATATTGTCATTGAAATTCCTCTTGCAATTATTTTCTGAGATCTCATTTTTCCCTGGCACTTTCAATTTTCTGAACTGCTTGGACATGTTCAAAAGAAACAATTTAATTTGTTTCCTGTTTCTCACGGAGCTGACACTTTTGAACAGATGTGATGGTATTTGGGTTGGCCATTTAAGATTTTTCTCACATAAACCCTCTGCAGTGAGCAATTCCATCGATATTGAACTGTCCACTTGAACACAAATGTTATTAAACTTCAAAGCCCCCACTTGAAAAGATTACTTCACTTGCAAAATTCTCCATTTGAAGGAGAAGCACCAGTGCAGTTTTTAAAAGTGTTTAAATTTGCCCTGAATTAACACTCATCAAGAAGAGCCTGACTGAAACTAACTCCAGTGATGGAACTCGGCTCGGGAACCAGAGGAGAAACATGAGGGCTGCCAAAATTCCCGGAGAAGCAGCATTATTCCAGGCTCTGTATGGAATTCTGGGACCACTAGGTGTCGCAGGTGCTAAATACAAATTTCCAGAGGTCTTCAATTCTCAGCCTCACCCCCAAGCATTTTAACTCCTGAGAGTTCAGGTTATTTCTTCAGAGACAGGTCTGAATTCAAAGTATACCCAAAGGAACGATGATCCAAAGGAATGATGGTCCCAGGAACAAAAGACTCATGGCAGGGGGAAAAAAAAATCTCACCTTAACTTTACATTCTTGAACTTTGTGGTGGTTCCCATTGTGGAGAGATGATGGAGTTGTGCCCATCTCTTTTTCAGGTCTGTTCAGCTTCACTTCATTGAGGATTTCACCTCCATAATCACCCAAATGGTACCTGAAAAAAAAAAACAGGATTAAAACTACAGGGCTGCATTTCCACTGGGAAATGTCTGAAAGACACAAACCAGTGTCTTCAAATTGCCTACACAAACTCCTTCTCTTTTAGCTCCTGGAGTTTATGGTGCTATAATAAATAAACTACAAGAGATGATTTCAAAGCCATTTAATATAAATGTTAAACCTTGGTTTTTATAACCTGGAATTTTTACCTTTTCTCCACAACTTCCAACGTTAAATGCAAGAGCTCCCGTTTTGTTTTCTCTCTCCTCTTAATCATCTCCAAAATGGTTATGGCTCTGCTAAACTCCCTCCTTAATTTCAACATCTTCTCATAAGATGCTTCATCGTTCTTTCGGTTCTGTTTTGAGATGAAACCAATTTTTAGTCAAAAGCAAAAGCCATGAGGCACAAACTGCAAAAATAAAGTTATATAATGCTGCTGCAAACAAGGCTCATGAGGACACTCCAAAGCAGCTTTTCCTAAAGCAGATTCTACTTGGCAAACAAAGCCACAAAAAGCAAACAAACCCTGTTTTAAGTGTAAACTGAGAAGAACTTTTCAGCCATTTCCCCTCATGTTTTGCTCAAGATTCCAGATCAACCCAGTGGAAGTTTGTCAGAACAAGGAACCCAAGCCTTGGTTCCTACAAAACCTCAGTAAGGCTGTGCATGTGTACAAAGCAAAATGCTCATTACAGATTTCCTGGTTCAAATCTTCCCTTGCTCCAAATAACCAAAAGTGGGAAATTGTTTCTCCTTTTCTCCAGAGAGAGGGAAGCTCCCAACCCAACAGGCTGTCTGTGTGCCAGGCACTGATCTGAGTTACAGCTCAAGGAATGGAAGGACAACAAATTGTCCCCTGTAAGACGGTGGACACTCCTCCAAACTAACCCAACCAAGGGAGAAACGTGAAAACTACCCCAAAAAAGTCCAAGAGGAAGCAGCATTTGCTGCCAGGTCACCTTTCTGGTCTGCATCTTCTCCGTCCTCCTGCGGAAGGCCACGTAGGGGTCGTTGTTGGTGGAGCCATCCCTCTTCTCCTGCTTGATCTGCGGGATGAGCGAGGGCCCCCGGCAGTTCTTGCGCTTCCTCACCCAGTAGTCGTAGACAGCCTTGATCAGGTAATCGTCCTCGTTGAGCAGCAGCTTGGCCTCCTGCAGGGTCACCAGCTGCAGGGGGACAGGGAAAAGCTCCAGGTGGGATAGGGGTGCAGGGAAGGTCACCCACACACTCACTGTGAACTTTATTTTCCAGCACTGAGAGTAAAAGGGATGAACAAACGTTCGTGGAAATTGAAGCCACCGGTTTGTTCTTCTAGATTTTTCTGAACTAGCAACAGCTCTTTCATCCAGAGGTCTAGAACTCCTCCAATCCTTCATGAAATCTGAAAACACTTGGAAACAACTACAAGCATAGGATAGAAAGAACTTACTAGTCTGCAGGTCATGATTTGGGAATCATTTTAATCTGGCTAATTTTTCCTAAAAAAGAAAAAGTTTCCTATTGGTTAACCTTTATTAATGTGCAATTCTTTGCAGTTGAATGTTGATTCCCCTAGAAGTGAATTTACTTCTTAATTACTCTCCATCAAATGTTTACTTTGTGTTAGAAGAGGATCCCTGTTTACTCCCATCCCTGTTTATTCCAGCCTGGAGACACAAAGCTGTTCACTTGTGTGCTAAGTTATTTCAGTAGTGGTAGTTCTACACAGGTCATTTAAAGATAAAAATTAAATCCACCTTCAGCTTTTTATATGGAAATCAGACTCTAAATAAATGCTAAAGTATCTCGAAATAGTGCATTAGTTTAACAGGCTCGTATCATCTTCAACCCATCCATTAAATAAAAAGAAAATAGTACCTCTAGTACTACTCAAAAAGAAGTCAGATAGCACTTCATCTGCCCCATAATTTGAAAAATATCAACTGAACCACTTAATTTACACTTCTGCAATGTGTCAAACTCAAATCTTGTCCCTACGTTAAGAGAAGGAAAAAAAGGAAACACCACATTTTGGAAAGTTAAAGGAAATCCTGAGTGTAACCATGGCTACTCTGCAAGTGTTGATTCCAGCCAGAGCAGAATAAAACCTTTGCAATCTATGGTAGAATTAGAAAAGCACTGAACTGGTTTTTAAAAACAGGCAAAAGTATTGCTTAGGAATCATTTCAGCTTTGTTTGTCCTTTGCTCCTTTTTCTCCATGAATATATTTCTTACCAAAAATACATCAACTCTGCCTGGAGTGCACAGCTGGGCAAGGAGCTGAGCAGATGCAGAGTCCTTGTATTCCCTGCTGAAATCAGAATGCCCAGGAGGAAAGTCTGGAACCCCTCCTGGGCAGGGAAAGGCATTCCCAGCAATACCCTTTAATATTCCAGGGATAAGGAATGTAAACTGGGAATTGGGAGGAAACACTCAAACCTCACCAGCCACTCCCCTTCCAGGCTCCAATAATCTGCCAGAGCTGCTTGTACCTACAGAGAAAAACCTGTGTTCTTGTAACACTTTATTTTTGAACAGCACCTTCAAATCTTCCATTTAACTTCATCACTCCAGCAAAGAAAGGTGAAAGCAGCATCAGAAGGATGAATATTGATCACGAGATGTGATCACCAGAATGGCCTGAACTGAAAGCCTAAACAGGAGCTTTATCACAGCTCCAACGAAGCCAAGCACATGTTCAACAAGTATCACCCAATATGTTCCCTGGTTTTCCCTTCATTCCCATTTTCTTAGCATAGTAAGAAATCTCTGCCTTTCTAAAGTTGCTCTAAGATGGAGAAAAATAGAACAGTTTGGCCTTTTATCAGCACTGAACTAAATCAGTTAAGGAACTGAGGTAGAGCTGTGGATCCCACAAGGGATTTTTCACCCCCACAGAGCCCCATCTCACTGGGAAATAACTCCACTTGTTTCAAAGCTGACTTGCACAAACTGATCCCTCAGCTGGAGTTCTGCAGTAAATATTTTGGGCTGTAAGACCCTTCTGCAGACACTGCCCTCCTGGAACAGCTCAGGATCTGAATCAACCCTGGTACAAGGTGAATTCACTGTCTGTGCTTCCAACCCTCAAAAACCAACCAAAGTCAACGTCCAGCAGGAACAAGTGTAACAGAATTTAGATTCTCACCTATTTAGAGTCGTTTCTACACCTACTGATCATCACAAGCCAACAGTGCTAAAACAAGCTGTGTGCCTCTAATACACTGTGGTCAGGAATTAAAATTCCCAATCAATCCCTGCAACCCCAAAAGCTCCTTCCCCACCTGTTTTATCTGAAGTTACCAATACTGACACAGGATACAGAAATGTGATTTCTGTGCAACTGCAGACACTCAAACACACTTCTCCTGCTAGCAGGAAATTAAACCCAAGCACCCACTGAAAACCAAAGCCTCTCAGTGATTTCTTCACACCTTACCTGACTAGAACTGGCTTTTTCGAGTCTGTCAACCATTATTTCAAACTGCAGTGGCTTGATTTCCATCTTCCTGTTCAGCCTGTTCAGTAGGGTCTCATCCTCAGAGTCCATATCATAATCTGGCTGTTCATTGTCCAGATTAAAGGCTGGAACAGAAGAAGTTGAAATGCTGGGTAAGTTACACACTCTGGACACATATCAGAAATCAAAAATGACTGAGAAGATTCCAGACCAGCACTTCTCTGCCAGAACAACTTTTTTAATTCTAAAAAGTTTCCCCATGTAACACAGCACAGGTAGAAGTTGCTTCTCTCCAACTTCCAATATGAAAGGAATCCAAGAAGTTTCATTTTAAGTGACTTGAAGGAATGAAAGGCACAGAAACTTGAATGGGTCTTTGCAAAACAAGAGCAAAGATGTTTTGCAAAGATAGTACTGAGAGAATACAGCTCCTCCAAATATCATGGGAAGATAATTAAGAACTAAGCCATTTTCAGTCAAATTCCAGACTTGGAGGAAAAGCATTTACAGTGAAGTTCCAATATAATTTCTGTTGCCCATTTTTAAACAGTACACCAAACCTAACGTGTTAAAATATTTAATAGAGTAAACTTTTTCTTGTTTTATGTAGCTGTAGAAATGCTAAACCAATCCTGTGGGAATTATTACTTCTCCAAAACCACCTCAGCTGTGGATGCAGGACCTGACAATTCCTTCAGGCCCTCCAAATAATCAGTTCTCAACCTCTCAGCAAAGCTCATGTCTTTATTACTAATTGTGCTAATTAGTTTCCATACCTGACAAAGTTCCTGGTCCTATAAAAGCAGAAAGAGGTTCTCATTCAGAAGTAACAAAGCAGAAATAAAATTTTACAACAAATATGAGTAAATTGCATATGACAGTAAGAACTGTTAATAGAAACATTCACTGCACACCTAATAGAACCCTGAAGGGGTGACACACCAGGTACAACACTCCCAGTAATTCAATCAGCACTGGAATAACAGCAGTTAATTGGCCTGATGAAATATATTCTATTCTTAACAGACAAACAACACTATCTTATCTCCATGCTCTTAACTTGTGGCTGTACCAAGTGCTAATTTAAAAACCTCTGCTACTTGAGCTGCCCTGTGTGCTCTGAGAGCACCTTCAAACAAAAACTTAGAAAAGCAGGAGCAAAAAAAAAACCCACAAGAAAAGTCTTTAAAACAAACCCCAGTGTTTTCCCTCCCACAGGCAGGTGGTCAGCAGTGTCCTTCCACATCTCTCTGTGATTCAGTGCAATAAATCAGCTAAACCATTACCAGTATTTCTTTATTCAGGCACAGAAGCCCAGCCAGATGCAGCTGGGAAGGGCTAAAAAGCAGCTCCTCAGCATCCTCAGCTCAAGCTGGTCCCTCTCAGAGGAGACACTGCCAACTGTACCAACAGCACTTGGCCAGAAGAGCTCTCTGACCTGCCACACACTGTAACAACCTACTGGAGGAGAAATTAATAACAGGCTGTAAGCATGTGTCAAGAACTGCTGGCAATATTAATTCAGTAGTACAAGTTGCATGGTGAGTTTATTTAAGACACTGTCACTGGGCATGTGACCAAGAGCTCTCCAACAATTAACTGTGTATGAGATTTAAACTGCAGCTTTCACCATCAGATCTGCCTCTCCAGCAGATCACTGCTCATATCTGGACTGAAAGCCATTCAAGTCCACAAAAAGCTTGTTTGCCCTCAGGCAGATGTTGGTTTCACATCAGAAAAGATGTCAACCTATTGCCTGTCAGTAGATAATTCAATAATCCCTTGTGGACAAAGTGTTTCCAGCCAGTTTGTCCAAGCCAGAATATCAGTGAGCAGGAGGATCTGTGACACAGAAGATGTGATGTTGTTGTAAACTGTGAGCAGTGTCAGTAAACTTCCCTTCCACAATGGGAAAAGGAGTCACTAAAAGGTCTTGAACCATCCACCTTCCAGAATTAAATCAGGATCAAGTGAGAGGCAACCAGGAGACACAGAGACAAGCAAAAAGCAAAGAGAAAAGCCCGACCATTCTACCAAAAAGTATTTTAAAGCACCATCACCCTCAGGAACACAGAGGATATGAGTGATGGGAAGGCAGGACACTCCCAGCACCTGGAGTGACCCCAGGGCACACCTCAGCTGAGAGCAGAGGGTTCTCCCCTCTCCCTGCTCCCTATTTTGATAAATATTCAAGATGATACGATAAAAGGCATCCCACAGGTACTTGCCAGGATCACCACACATCAGACAAATCCAGTCTCATTTTCTTGAACAAACCCCCAGGATTCCTGTGAGAGCAGCAGTGGCCCTTGTCACACATCCCACTTTTCATGTCCCCAGCAATGTTCTGTTTGTTGTGACCTGTATTTATTTCTCAGTTCCATTTCAGAGAGGAGGTTTCCAGGGGGGGCAGGTTAATGACACTCAGGGATGGAAGCAGCCCCTGTTTCAGAGCAGACAGGAAGGCCACAAACTCTCAGCAGCTGTGAGGGCTTCAGAAGTGCCAGGCTACCACTTCTCCTTTGGAGTTCATCCACCCAAAGCTGGACCCTGCACCCATGGAAGTGTCCTCCCCACAATGCCTCAAACACACTTTCACTTTCAGCAGCATCCTCAATCACCAGTTTTCTCCCATCCCCAAGCACTGAGTGAACTGAAATTGTGCCAGAAAAAGCCATTTTTCACTCCCTGCAGTGTGGCAGCTCCCTGCCTTCCACAGGCATCACAAGGCCCAGGTGTTGATGTGCCACGGATGGAACCATCCATCACTCCCTGCTCCTGCAGGAGCTGCTGGAGAACCAGCCCCGTGTCCCAGTCCACATGGACACCTCCTGCCAAACCCTGGGACATTCTCCTGGCTCAGGATGAACCCAGCCTTTCTCCTCCAGAACATCTGCATTTCTACAGGGCACTGCCAGACAGGGCCCAGGGATCCCACCTGGAAACTTCCCCAGGAACACCCCAGTGATCCCACCTGGGAAGTTTCTCCAGGAATCCCAGTGATCCCCCCTGGGAAGTTTCTCCAGGAATGCTCAGGACTTGCTGCTTTGCTCTCTGCTGTTGCAAACACAACACCCAATTCCCACCCTCTGCCACTCCACCCACTCCCAGCAGCACCTGCCAGAGGGATTTGCTTTTTTGTTTACTTGAGCTCCCCCAGGAGCTGAGTTTATACCAACTCACACAAATTGCAATTTGTTTCTCAGTGAGGTTACACTGAACTGCCTTTAACTTGACTAAATTACCTCATTTCATTTAGCTAACTAAATTAAGGCTGTGGTTCCACGCTCACTGCAGCTGCCACAGGCAGGAGTTCCCAGTGAGCCCAGTGCTCCCAGTTCCTTCCCTCCCCAAACCACAGCCCTGCCACCCCCTGTGCCCACAACAGCCACCAGGCCTGAGAGATACAGACGGTCACCCAACCAAAAAATGAAACTTTCCACCAAAAAGCTCCTTTTAAGGGTGACTGGAGCTCATTTTCCCCACTTTATGAACATTGTTTCTGGGAGGGGACACTTGTCTTCCATCCCCTCAGCTCTAATTTAGGTCCAAATTTACCAATTTCATACAATACAAAAATTCCAGGCTTTACAAAGAAATTCACTCTTCTCTGCTTGGAACCATTGATCTCAAGAAACAAATGTAAAAAATGTTAAAATCTTAGGCTACCAGAATCCCAGCAAAACCTCATTTGCCAGAAATACCCACCAGTCAGTGTGGATTATGGTATGTGTCCTCCTGGCATTTTCCATCAGTTTATGTAACTTCCCAGGCCAAAGTGGGGATTGCTGCTATTTGTGCTTGAAGCATTAAAAGAGAATTTTCTATGCAGTTTCTGTAGCATAAAGCTGCCTTGTATCACACCTACTGCATCCAGAATATGTGGGAAAAATCATCTTGGAGCAGTATCTGACATTTATCTTCAGCACAAATACCTTCTGAAATGCTGTCCAGAAAGACTGTGAGTCTCAACAAGACAAAGAGAATTTTGGCATAATGTATTTAACATTTTCAGACATGTTTATTAACAATATTCACAGTGTTTCTGGCAGTGTCCAACAAAGACTAGAATAAAATACATTCCTCCATCAGCAGCTTGGTCTCAATTCATTCAGCCTGCCTTGCTTCCAAGTTTGCTTCTTTTATTAAGGAGAGGAACAATTCCTTTTAATTGACTTTTCCCCCATCATCTATATGGTCTGTGCTGCATCCCAGAGAACCCTGAGCACATTACTTCCAAAATCTCCTATTTTGTAAATAAATGGAAAAAAACTGGACACTTCGCCAAGCTGCTGAGAAACGATACAATAATTGAACCAAAGGTTTTGCTACAAAGGTAGCAAATTCCTGGGAGGAATCCAAGTGACCAAATAACCCCCTGAGCCACATCCTGCAAAGGACAAACATGAACTGTGTGCCAAGGAACCACTGGACTGTGACAGTGCCACTTGTCAACACAACATCAACCAAAAGAAGTGGGAAAATTAATCCACAAACCCACAAGTTTAGATGAACGAGATCTTGTAAGACATAAGCTAAGCTCAGGCAGAATTTTTTTTGGTTTATCTCTAAAATAAACTCAAGAGTTCCCTGCTGGAATGGAATTCTCCAGTTGTAGCCAAACTCAGAGAGAAGTGACTGTTACCCAGCACAGCTGCCCTGCCAGAACTCTACTATGAGCAGCAGGACAAAGGCTGATTTCATCCCTAAAAACTCTTCTGCTTTATGGATCTGCATTTATGGAGAACTTTGGAGTTACCAGGTGAGCAAGACAACCTCCCTCCTGCTCCCTACACCAGTCTAAACAGCCAGGAGGCAGCTGGGCAGCCTCAGTTATCCCTCCTAAGGACTAGCAAGGAAAAAGCCAGGAGAAGTGAGGCTGGATCAGGAATATTGGAAGCCCAAGGGCCAGGATGAGGCTCAGCAGGTGCTGCACATGGACAGAGCAGCAGCACAGAGCCAGAGAAACAAACCCAGCAGCAAAACTCCCAAAACCTCCACCAGCAACTGCCACTTCTCCCAGAACTGGAGAAAATACTGGGATTTCCATCTCTAAATGGATTTCTGAGTCCTCCCACTGCAGCAACTCTGAGCTCAAGACAAAAGTTCCTCAGGTGAAATAGGGAGGGGCTGAAGAGACACCACAAACAATCCCCACGTCTGTAACTCACGTTGGATGTGAATGAACTGCTTTGGTTGCTTGAACTCTCCTTTGTACAAACGATTGTAGTAGTTGACATTGCTCTCTGCTTCAGGGACTGGGATAACCATGCTCTCCTTCTTCTCTCTGAAAACTTGCTGTGCTGAGATTGCCCGTTGCAAATGATGTTCCTGCAAGGGGAAAATGGGAGAGGTCATTCAGGGATCAGTGTAAGAAGTGCACAGAAAGTCAGTCAAGCCTTTTCTCCTCCTGTTTTCCTACAGGGGGACAGAGTGGAGCTTTTAGAGGCCAGCAGGATGTTTGTTTCCAGCATGTGTTCTCCATCCTTTAGGGCTCCTAACTGATGGAATCTTCACCTTAAAATTGCAAGGAATGAACTACAAACAGATGAAGAGAACCCTTTGTTCAGACACAGCCCACACCTTCCACCAGGCTGGGAAAAAGACAAATATTCAAACTTCACAAAATAACCTCAGCAGAAAATGAGGGCTGGGGAAAGCCAAACCCACCCAAACCTGTCAGGAAGAAAATGTATGCAAGATTAGGCCTTTAAAGTCAAAAGAATAGCAGATTTCATCATTCCTGTCTACCCAGCAATCCTTACTGGCCTGCTTTTAGAAGTTCAGCAAGTTAAGAGCAACAGGAAGAAGAGTTCTCACAGAGGAACACCTGAAAAGCAAAGACTCCCCAAACAGGTCTCCCTTCATTTTATTCTTATGGGACAAATTCCACAGAATCACTTCAGGTGAAACAGAGATCACAATAAATGTAGCAGTTCACAAAGATTTATTGTTTTCCCACATAATTTTATTAGTTAATTTATTAGTTAACTCCCTGACAACCATCTCCCTGTTGCAAGTCAGAGCTAAGCTCTAATTTCCCCTCTTAAAAGGCTTTTCATGTTAAAATTTCAACCACTAAAAAATGTCTAAGACACCAAAGCTGTGCTGCTTTCTCAGTGATTTTCCTCACCAGGACAGGAGCTCAGACCCACACAGCCCTTGGGAAAAGGGAACTACCAAGTTCTCCAAATGCAGTATAAAGCAAAGTGCAATCACCAGATGAACTGCTGGTGGATCCAGGAGTGAAGGGTTCATTCTGCTTTTACTGCTCTCCCCAGAGTTCCCCAGATTTCAGGGGAGGGAGGGTGAGCAGAAGATCAGCTGGAAACACAAGCTCAGCTCTGTCACAGATCCATCAGGAATCCTCACGTGGCCTGTTTGCAGGTTGTTCCCAGCCATTCCCACCCAGCCAACAGCTGGGAAAAGCACCTGTTTGAGCAGGAAAACACAGACACACAACGAGGGTTTGCTGCTCTGTGCTCCTCCCTTTGGTTGACACTCCCAGGAGGGCAGGATCAACCCCAGGAATGGGCAGCTGCCAACATTCCAGGGCCTGCCTGGCACCCTCAGCACTCTGGCACTCACTCCTTGCTTCCCACTTGGAAATTCTCTCAAGCACAAGAGTTCTCCCTCTTTAATTCTACAGAATGGTGTTTTTTAAAAAAGGGAGAGTGAAAAAAAAAAAACAAAACCAACCTTTTAAAATATGTAAATGATACTTAATAAATGATCTCCTTTTAAATGTTAAGATTTCCAGAAAGGCAAATAATGCAATTCCTGCAGAAGCAGAGCAGCTTTGGGAACCTCCTGCAGCAGATGAAGCAACATTAAATCAATCAGGCTCCCGAGTGAGTGCTATTAGAATTAAGACAAGCATGCAATCCAATAGCTGCTGTGATCTGCCTGAGTTACTCCACACTGAGTAAATCTGTCACTCCACCATTAGAACGTGTCTTGGAGAGCTTGGCAGTGCTGAGTAATTCAGCTGCACAAAAAAAAAACCAAAACAACGGGTTCATTACTGGGCTGCTCTCAACTGCTGTCCCTGGAGCTGGGGAGAAGCAGCTCACAGCTCTAAGGGAAGGCTGCATCTGGCCAAAATCCAGAGCACCTTTTGGTTGTGCAGCCCGTGAGAGGGAAATTCAGCTGAGTAACTGGGGTTCTCAGCGTTGGAGGGTTGTAGTAAGGACACACACAGAGTTCCCAAGGCAGCTGACAATAGGTGTTAGTGCTCATTTCACCACGGATAGCCTCGGAGCAGAGCACAGCTTTCAAACAGGGAGTTCAGCTTTCAGCACTGCTGCTGTCACTCCTCAAACAGCACAGCTCCAAAACACACAGATAAACTATGTCAAATTTCAAATTAGGGGGAAAACCCTCAGATCTTTCTGCTGAGCATCAACTACAGGAGAATTTAAACTTCAGCTCCTGAAACAATTCCGTTTAAACAAACCCTGAAGATTTTTTTATATGAAAGCTGGGCTAATTAAATAGATTCATTAAACCTGATAAAGTGTTTTTACAGATAGATTTATTACCAATACGACTTTTGGTCTAGTTTTCACCTTTTTTCTTATGGTTTTGAAACACACACAGTATTTTCAGCCCACACTTTGCTCTGCAGCAGGGCAGATCCAAAGGTCTTACACAAATTAAAGGAGCATCAGAGAACCAGTGATGACAGCAAACAGAATGTGCTGCCATGGGAATAAAAAGGAGCCCCTGACAAGGAATGATCACCCATTAATGCCTTAAAAAGCACATGCAGACTTTTCCCTCCAGTGTGAAGACAAAATTTCAAACAAACACAGCTTAGACTGGGCTATTTCTTCAACCAACAGCATTAGGGAGATGTAAATGTTTAGTGTGTGTAACAGTGCCTGAGCATATTTACACCTTAAACCACAACTGCTCCTGAACCCCTGCAATCCTTCCTTCCATTTTAGCTCAGGAGGGAAAAAACCCTAAAATTCCTACAGTCCTGGGATATTTACACCTTAAACCACAACTGCTCCTGAACCCTTTCTGAGACTCTGTAATCTTTCCTTCCATTTGTTCTCAGGAGGGAAAAAAACCCTAAAATTCCTACAGTCCTGGGACATTTACACCTTAAACCACAACTGCTCCTGAACCCCTGCAATCCTTCCTTCCATTTTAGCTCAGGAGGGAAAAACTCTAAAATTCCTTCAGTCCTGGGATATTTACACCTTAAACCACAACTGCACCTGAACCCCTGCAATCTTTCCTTCCATTTGTCCTCAGGAGGGAAAAAAAATCCTGAAATTCCTACAATCTGGGACATTATCATATTAAACCACAACTGCTCCTGAACTCTGAGACTCTGCAATCCTTCCTTCTATTTTTCCTCAGGAGGGAAAATTCCTACAGTCCTGGGATATTTACACCTTAAGCCACAACTGCACCTGAACCCCTGCAATCTTTCTTTCCATTTGTCCTCAGGAGGGAAAAACTCTAAAATTCCTACAGTCCTGGGATATTTATACATTAAACCACAATTGCACCTGAAGCCCTGCAATCTTTCCTTCCATTTGTCCTCAGGAGGGAAAAACTCTAAAATTCCTACAGTCCTGGGATATTTACACCTTAAACCACAACTGCACCTGAAGCCCTGCAATCTTTCTTTCCATTTGTTCCTCAAGAGGGAAAAACTCTAGAATTCCTACAATCCTGGTATGTGAACTATTCAGATGTTTTCAGAGGCAGGCTCTAAGTCCAGCAGAGAGCAAGGCACCCTCGCTGCCATCCCTTCATCCCAGAAACCCCACAGATTGCATGGTCTCAACTTTCTGTCTGGGAGTTTTTTCACTACAAAACAGGAATAAATCAACAGGTATTGATCCTGTTATCCTGAAGTTATTTTTGTAAAGTTTTAAGAGAAACAGTGATCAATACTGAATGGGACTTTTTCCATCTTTTTCATCAATATTATGGAATCCCAGAATGATTTGGGTTGAAATCATCTCATTCCAGCCCCATGCCATGAGCAGGGATGTCCCCTCACTGTTTTTTTCCTTTTATCCCACAAATCAGAGCACTTGGACTACACAGACCAGGTTGGGTTTGCTTTAACCTTTAAATCCCCTGTTGTCAGCACCAAAACAATCTCTGAGAAACAGAGTTTATCAAACTCTAAAGAACTGTAAGATCTTTGGGTGAGCATGGCTGGAGGTGCCCATGGCTGAACACAAATTCTTCACACTGCAAAGTTCATCTTAAATATTAAACTCCAGTGAGCAGCTCCAGACTGGATACAAACCTCTAGACAATAAAACTTTGGGATTAAGTTTACCTTCTTCATTCCTTAAAACTCCACCACACAAGCAAAGCTGCTCTAGGTTGTTTCACTGCTTTAACCCCACAGCTCTCCCTGCAAGCAGGATGGAACAAAAAAGTGAATTTATCCATTTTCCTACTCAAAATAAGCCATTGCCAGGCCAACCACAAGTCAGCTTTCCAACCTACCTGCACCAAGAACAGAATTCAAACAAAGAAAACAACTAAAACGTACTAAAGCCTCAACATTTCACTTGTTTAACATTATATTCAAAACGGGAAATAAAATAAAAAAGACATTTTTATCTTTAATACCGAGATTCAGCAGCAAAAAGTACAGGATTGTAGTTGGAAATGTGCAGACTCATCCTGCAAAGGCTCGAGCACAGCGAGTAACACCTCCTGCCAGCACTCCCGGGAGAAAGTGTCAGCAAGCTCCAAAGCTAATTTGGGCTGAAGCCTCAGCCCTGTCTCCTCCCCCTGAGCACACACACTTTTTATAGAGGAGATTTCCAAGAGCACGAGTGTCAACTCCAGCAGCAGGTTTTGTTTTCTTGTGCAGTTAACGCTTTCAACCCCACACAATCCTCTCTGTTCCCCCTCCCTCTGCTCTGGGATGGAAGAGGACAAGTGAAATGAGGAGTTACACACAGAGCAGGAAATCACCGTAAGAATTCCCACCCCTGAGAGCTCAAACCCACTGCTTCATTCCTAATTTATACTGAAAAGTCAGCGTTTCAGGGATTAGCAAAGTTGGTAATACATATTTTTCTACTGACTTGATCAAGTTTCAATCCAGTCAGGAATCAGAGCTGTTTCCTCTTGCACAGGGTGTCCCCTTAGAACATTGAATTTATTATCAAGTAATGCAGGACACTGGGAAAACCATAAAAATCCAAATATTGAGTGGAAACCAACACACCCAAACCAAGGCTTTCGAGGACAACTCCACACAGTTTCCTCAAGGAGTTTCCAACACTTAGTGGAAGGAAGCTCAGAAAACCCACAAGAAACAGAAAATCCACAAGTGGAACCACTTCTTACTTTCACTTTTGGCCCTATCAGGTTTTTCCAACATGTCCCAGCCCATGGGACTTAAAATAAGTCCCTTCCAACCCAAACCAGTCTGGGAGTCTCTGACTTTTCCATCATCTCTTCCCTTTCCCCGTTGTTAAACAACTTCCCCAAGCAGCACCAAAGCCAAGCCAATCTGGGACCACTTCCCATCCAAATCCAGGACTCCAGCCCCTGGAGGCACCTCTGGAATGCTGATGTTGGATCAACACAAGGAAAAGCCCCCAACGCTTTGGGCACCTCAGCAGCCCGAGGTGACAGCTCCTGTCCAGGTGAAGATGTCTCCAGAGGAGAGGAGATGTGAATCTAAACGAGGACAAATCCACTTTGGAGCCAGACAATGCCAGGAATGCCTTTCCTCCCCCTCGGGGGGGGGGCTAAAGCCAAGGGAAGCACTTTAGGAAACCAGATTTAGGTCTGTGGCAATCAGCCCACAGATAAAGGGACGGGGACAGTGAGATCAGCACAGATCACAAACATTTGGGTGGTTCTTTCCGCAGCACCCAACACAAAAGCAGGAGCAAACATTTCTCTAAATGACTTTAATTCTAAAATTTCAACCATTCCGTGTCAAATTGGACACGGAACAACTGTGAGAAATCCCAAATATCACCCCAAGTGCAACAGCAGTAATGTCTGAGAACATGAGCAATCTCTCCCCCCTATAAATAATGATCACTCACTATTTATGAACATATGGACACACAACTGTCACTGTCTCTGAAATGTCAAAAAGCCCACAGCAACTAAAACTCTGGATTTTAAAGCTACAATTATTTACACGAGTTCCCAGCCTACCAAAACATGAACATAAACTAATTATTAAAAATCAAATGATAACAATGAATTCAATTATAAAAAAAAATCCTTTTGGAAAAGCTGTTTGTGGTACTAGAGGAGACATTTCTGTCTCCTGAAGAGTGGGATCATTTTCTCAGAAGAGCTGTAGGTGAATATTGTTATAAATAATGTAACAGCGAGTCCAAAGAGCTCCTTGGGATACACTGGTATCACTCACAAGGTAACAATGATTATCCCAGCCAAAGCAGGATGACCTACAGAAATATTCTCTCATTTATTCAGGATTTTTAAAGGCTGGGACTCCCCAACAATGAGCTCTGCTCTTTATTAAACCCCATTTTATCCTTTCACCTCAGCCTCTGGGGAACATTTTCATCCCAGGATTAACACCAGAGGTTTTATTTAACTGAGGTGCACACACACCTACAGCAGGGAATTTGTATTTTACAGGAATTTTTTTAAACAAATGGTGTTTTCATCAACAAAGTGAAGCTACCTGGAGTGCTGATGAACCACAAAGAAACCTCTCATTTTCTAATTAAAAACAGTGTCAGAGATTGGTTCTGCAGTTCTACAATTTAGAAAAAAAGGCTCGAGAAATTAAAACAGTAATTGACAGAAATCAAAATCATTAAAAATTAACTACAAAATTCCATTTTAAACCAAATCCCTTGAACTCAAGAAACATAAATTATTATTTTAAAATAGAATCAGTGTCTCCCTAAATTCTCCAGTCCCTGCTACCAGTGCAGAGATCTTTGTTTACATCCAAGTCTGGCACAGGGAATCCCTCATCACCGGGATGCTCCAAAGCAGAAACAGTTTGTTGTATAAAACACAGACTGGTCTAAGATCCACCGAGCGTGAGCTGCAGCACAAAGCTGAGAAAAACAAATTCTAAATTCCAACGTCAACAAGAGAAAACAAGCCCAGCCAAGGGGGGGAATGTTTCTGCTGGCTGAGAAGTGCTCGGTGGATGAACCATTCGGTGTCCCCGGGGACAGAGCAGAGTTTACTGACAGGGAAAACTGCTGGGAAATTGGCATTTCAGGGACTGCGGAGAGTCTCCCGAGTGAAGCTGAGCAAATCTTCAATTGAAGGGGACACAAAGACATCGGAGAGAGAACAATCCTGCCAACGGGGAGGCGCTGAGCACCCACATTTGAGAGACCGGAGGTGTAAATGGGTTCATCACCATGAGAATTGCACAAAGGAAATTAAGAATTCAGATTTATTTTTTTTTCTGCAAATTTCTGTTCCCTGACATTTGCAGCATTTCACCTGCCATGGATAGGGAGAGTATTTTAATCCAATACCTTCAGCCCTACTACACTGTGATTATTACACATTAACAAGTAGGAATCTGTAAAACTGATCAAAAAATCAAAGCTTTTAATTAGTTTATAGCCAAATACTTTATTTCTTTGACTCAGAACTAGCCAACATTACTTTCCAAATGATGACAGTCTATACTGATAATAGTTTTAGCCTCAAAAAATTATTTTTCCTACTTCTTACACCCTTTTACACACAGGCACTCAGTTCTAGTTCCATTCTTCTCAACTTGTTATAGAAATTTCAGTCTTACAATCGATCTTCACCACCACTGGCCTTTAGGACACCCAAAGTTTATATAAATATTAAATGAGTTATTTCCCTTTCCGAAAGTTGAAGAATTAGAATGATAAATATGTTATGGCATAAACGAGGCATTGTTTATTAGCCTTGATGGCAAAAGAAATTAAAAATAACCTTTTGAACATCTAGCATCAGTCAAAATGATCCTTCTTAGGAAAAACAGTTAAGGATAGAGGTTACTACGAGCAGATTTAATGTCTGTTGATCCAAATTGTTCACGCAGGACATTTCAACCGGTCTCAGTCAAAACAGAAATTGTACCAAGCTGCTTCCTGCTCAGTGGTGCCAAGCAGGAGTGCTGTGAAATCTGGCAGTGAATCCAAGGAAGGCCGGGCTATTGCTTTCCAAGGTTTCCTTAAATCCAAGGAAAAGGAAAGACTGCTTCCCGCATTTGACACGTCCCAGAGCTGAGCTCGGCGAGGCCGATTCCCAATCGCTCTCCTCGGCTTTTGTCCTGGAATTCCACCTCCCGCCGAGGAAGCCTTTCCCAGCAGGGAAAGTTGGCGCATAATGACTCGAGGTGTGAGTCAATTAAGAGGCCGGCAGCTCGTTCCCATTGCGCCTCAGGGCCTCGAGCAGCTCATCCCGGCCCGGGCACCTCACCCCGGCCCCGAGCACCTCACCCCGGCCCCGGCCACCTCACCCCGGCCCCGGGCACCTCACCCCGGCCCCGGGCACCTCACCCCGGCCCCGGGCACCTCACCCCGGCCGCTGGCTTGCAGCAAAAACGCCGCGTTATCTCAATTCCCCGCGCCGGGTAAAGATAGGGCTGAACCCATCTAACCCCGGGATGACACCGCGCCTCCAGCCCTATCCTGCCGGAGAAAGGAGGGATGATCCGTTGTCCCCATCCTTTATCACCACCCCAAAATGCAGAATGTCCCCTCGACCCGCAGGTCGGTCACTCTGGCTCGGCTCTATCTTCAAAGCGCACTCGGAGATCGGTGACATTTGTCCCGGGCTAAGCCGATATCCCAAGCACTTGTGACAGGTTTGCTGAGAGGTGTTAATGTGATAAGCCCCAATAAACTGCTCGTGAGGTGGAGATTGAAGAGCAAATCTCGGTCGTGTTTAACTTCGGCCACAAAACAATTAAAGGTGAAGGTGCTCAGCTGAAGAGCTGCCCGGGGTTAATTTGGATTTCCAGTTATCAAAAGGGATAGTCAACAAGGACCAGAGATTCTGCGGGGGGTGGCAGAGCAGGGACAAAGGGTCAGAGCTGAAAACTGAAATAATGCCCAGGAAATGGAATTCAAACGGGCACTTGGGAAGAACATCACGGCACAAGGTGACGGGACTCCGAGGGAGGGAGAAAAGGACCGGAGGATCGAGGCAGGGAAAAGATCTCCGACAAAACTAAAGTTTAAAATTCTGTGAATAAAATTCCCAACCCGGCATTTCGCTGCCTAATGCCAAACATACTTCAGCGATCTCAGCAGTCTCCAAACACTCCCCAAGTGAGTAAATAAATACAGGTGCTTAACTGTAACTGAGGAAGAACTTACACGGGGAATTTCATTTCCCCAGCAGATAACCCAGATATTTTTACTCAAACCAACCCAATTCTTTTCCTAAGCAAAGCGCTCTGCCTTGATTTCACCTGCTTTTGCATGGAGAGACAATCCTTGGAGCTCCTCACACAGACTCCCATGCAGTGTTTCCGAGGGATTTCTGCTTTACAGGATATTTGCATGGTTGGAGCTGAAGTTATCCTCTGTTGACCCGCTGGTTTACTCTCTGCTGTCCGGGCTTCTTTGTTCTACAAAGCCTCTCGTTTGTAAGGAACTTTGAGGGTTCAACCACAGGTTATGAATGCACAGCCCACACACAAACATCCAGCTGAGAGCAGGTTCTGCCCATGTGGGGAGTGATTTATGTGCGTTTGTGTTTTAAAACGCAGGCCTGGGTGCGTCTGAGAGCACCAGGTAGGTACTTCTGATCAGCAGCTCAAGGAAATTTCATATTTGATACTCACATATTTGATACTCCCCCAGTTCCCTGTATCACAGGGAAATTGTCATTATGGATATTTTTGTTGATACAGTTAACAGGAAAACCAGGAGCTGTGCAAAGCTAAACGCTTCTTGCTTTGAAAGGAGAATGAAAAAGCTGTTCCAGGAGCATCACCAGCTCCAGGACACCTCAAAGCCCGATGCTGAGCACTTCAAATTCTACCCTTACAAAAGAAACTCAATGAATTAAAACCAAAACAAACAAGCAAAAGAATTCAAGTTAACTACTTTCAGCGGAAATAATCAGAACTGGACGTTGGATTTAATGCTCAGAGAAGGCTCATCCCGAGGCGATCCCCGAAGGGCTGGGAAGGAAAGTCCCTTCCCACGGGTACGGTGTCAGCGTTTCTGCAGCGCCAAACCACGTCCTTAAGTTGCCATTCCTGCACTTTTCCTCTCTGCCCTCAGGCTGGGATGCCGTGCCAAGCTCGAGTGTAAATGAAGCGATGTTCAAACAAGGACCGAGATGAAGGCTCAGATAGCTGTGACCAGGTAATCCCGGGATCACCCATTACCACCATCATTTCGGCTTCCTCACACCTCACCTAATTCCGTGTGAATGTGCCTCATTACCGGGCAGCATTTCACCTCAGCAATCTCCAGGTATTCAAATAAAAACACAGTTATGTGATAAGAAACAAAACCAAAGGCTTATCTGTTCTGCAACTTTCTCCCTTTCCAGTCAAAACAATTCATTAGCATTAGGAAGTACAAGTCTTACTCATCAGAAAGTTAAAAACAAAACAAAACCCGAGTGTCCCTGCTCAGTTTCTGAACTCCCCAAAAGGACTTCCCTGCTTCTATTTAATATTCTCATGTGAGCTTAAAAACAAACCCACACAATTTTCCTCCTCAGGTTTAATTTAGAGTAAATGATAAACATTTGTAACATAAACGCGCTACAGAAGAGAAACCTAATTCTTTCACAGCTGGAATCTCCAAGCGAGAGAAATGAGCCGCTGATTTGTGAAACGCTGCGAGTGGATATAAATCTCGGAGATACTCAGACAGAAACAGTTCCAGAATATTCATCAAGGAGAAACGGACCAAAAATCTGCACTTTCGTACCTACAAAAGATCAACCACCGACTAATTCAAGGCCGTGCCTGCAGCAGCGAGGCTGGGCTGTAAAGAACAGGGCAGATGTGTCACTCCAGCCTTTGAAATCCTACAAATCTGTAACTAACGTTGATTTCCAATGAAATACATCCCGGAAGGTGCTGTCTGACCCCAGGACACACCGTGCTGCTACAAGACCCTTCTGGTGTCCCCAAGGCTCCCCAGAGGTGGCTCCGGGAGGAGAGCGGGGTCCTGGGGCCGCAGAACACGAGGTTTGTGACTCTGAACAGCAAACGGGACACTGCAGCCACCCCGAGGCTCCAAACGACTTTAACTCGGGGGAAAAGGCCTTGAGACACCCCAGAAATCGAGGTGGTAGAAGTGAGGGTGCAGAGATTTCTCTCTCCCTCCAAAAAGTCCCTTTCAAAAGACAACAAATCCATCGGAGCAGCATTTGCTATGAATTAAAGCCGTTCAGGTATTTCTCAAATATTTAACTACTGTCATCCACAACAGCCATTCCCAGAAGGGCTTTGATATCATTTAAAAAAAGAAGTACAATTAAGAATTGTCTGTGCTACACTGGGAGAAGGACAAGCCATGAATGAAACCATCACCACATGGCAACGATCTGAATAATCTAAGAATAGCACTTTATAATCTTGCCTGGCTGATGCATCTCACACTATGTTTATCTATTGCTTCAGTCATTTCATTTTGAGACTATTACATAATATATCAAACAGAGCCACATGTCAGGGCAGAGAAAACAAACCTCACTCTCACAGAAAAAACAACTTTTTAGGACAACACTAACGTAGTTTTATTGGAGTATAAATCTAATCTTCTCAATCATTTAAGCAGCCCATAAGCGGCTTGTTTGCTTGAACTCTCACAGCAACGTTCCATTAACAACTTTATTTTAGACATGATTTATCAAAATAACAGCAACTTTTAGGAATTCATTTAAATATTAAATGCAAACACAGCACTGCGAGATAGACTTCCGAGGCTGAGAAAACCAAATTAAGTCTCCAATATTGCTTCATTAATATCCCAATGTTGTTCCTTATAACTACAATCCCAGCTTCTAGCAGAGATACTCTTGGGGAAATCCTGAAGTTTTGCTCACAGTGTTTCATACACAGTGAATTAAAAAAATAAAAACCCCACCACGATAAGACAGAGGATTCCTTTTAATACCACCAGTCAGGTGAGAAAAGCAAGGAGGAAAGCACGGAGGCTCCTTTGACAGCTGTAACCTCGGAAAAGCCAATCCACAGGCACAGAGGTTTGGCTGAGGCGGAGACACGGATTCATTGAGGAAATTCTGGAGGGTGCATTTACTATCGGCTCTGCAAGTACAGACACATCAGGCGACAGCCTCCATCTGAGCTTACACAACTCCCAGGAGCACAAAATAAACCTTACTCTTACAGAAAAGCTTTTGAAGACCAGCAAGACAAAGCAGCACGTTCGGAAGACACCGGAACTGCGGGCAAGCGTTTTCAAAGCTGTCCTACCGCTCACCAAAACCCCCTGAAACTTATCTTTACCTCAGCGCACAAAAGCTTTCCCACCCTTTAACACCACGAGCGGAACACACAACACACGGACACCGAACACCGGCGGGTCCATTCGGAAAGAACATTGAAGCTCCGACGCTTCACGCAAGGCTGACGCCTCTGCCATGCGATGCACACCAAGAAACAGCACAAACATCGCTGTTAAATAACTCCGAGCAGCGCCGGGGGTGGCTGAGGAACACAGACACTGTCCCACACGGCGAGCCAAAGCTGCTGTGCGTGCCTGCAGCCCCACATGTGTACAATGTGTGTGTGTGTGTGTCCTCAGCCCCACACGGGCACAGTGCCCCTGCCAAGCGCACGGACTGACAGCGCCCCAAAGCGCGGCACGGAGCCGCCGCCGGGCTCGGCGACACCCGGGAGAAGGGAGAAGCCGGCCCGGAGCCGCTCGTTCCCTGCCGAGTGGCACAGCACAGCACGCTGTACACCCAGCACTTTCACGCCGCCACCACCTCCCCTGCTCCAGCCCGAGCGACTTGACAGCCACTCACAACAGCCTTGGCAGGAGTAGTATCAGCTTTAGTCCGCAGCGCGCCGAGCACCCCGAGCCGCTCCACCGGGCCGGCATGCCGAGCCCGCTGCAGGAGCCCGGCATCGCCAGCCGCCCCGGCATCCCGAGCAGCCCGCACCGGCACAGCCCGAGCCCGCTCCGGCAGCCCGGCTCCGACACCGCGCTCCGCTGCGCCGCCCCGACATCCCGAGTGGGCTCCGGCAGCCCCAAGTGACAACCCGAACTGACAGCCCGAGCCGCTCCGGCACCCCGCGCACGCTCCGCCGCTCTGACATCCCGAGCCGCTCCGGCAGCCGGAGCCCCGCTCCTGCAGCCCGCCGCGCTCCGCCGGGCCAGCGCCGCGCTCCGCCGCTCTGACACGGCGCTCCGCCGGCCCGCTCCGCTCCGCTCCGCCGCCGGCCCGGCCCGTCCCGTCCCGCCGCCCTCACGCCGGGCCCCCCCCGCTCACCCGCGCCCGGGACGCGCAGCAGAAGATGGCGGACGGCGGCAGGGCCCGCTCGCGGCGCCGGACCGCGGCTTACGCTGCGCCGTTTGCGCAGCGCCCCGCGCGCCGCGCGGCGGAGCGAGCGTAGCGCGCTTGGTGAATACCGGCGGCCGGTTCCCCGTGCGGGGGGTGCCTGTAAACAATGGTGCCCCCCCTGCGCCGCGCTCCCTTACCGATTCTTCCTCCTTCTCCATCCCCGTGGGCATCTGCGGCACGGCCCGGTTGATGGAGACGCAGTCGTTGAGGTCGGGCATGTCCTTGCCGCGGTAGATGGGCAGCGGTTTGGCGGCGTCTAGCGCCCGGGCGCGGAAGGAGAGTTTGCTCATTGTCTCCCCCTCACAATAACACCCCGGGGCCGGGCGGGCGGGGGGGGGGGGGGGGCCTTCAGTGCGGCCTCGCCGCCGCCTCCCAGCCGCTCCCGCGCCGCGCCCGCGCCACCATGGAGGGTCCCGCCGCCCCGGCGCAGCTCCCGGCGGGGCCGCCCGTAGCCCGCAGCGCACGCCCCGCAGCCCTAGATCCGCGCCGGGCTCGCTCGGTCCGCTCCCTGCGCCATGGCAAACATGGCGGACATTAACCACAGCCGCTCGGCCCTCCCGGCAGCCCGCGCGGCGGGAGCGGCGCTGCGCGCGCAGCCGAGGGCGGGAGGCTGAGGGAGCCTCAGGGAGCCTGAGGGGGGCGGCGGGAGCGGGCGGGAGTGCCGCGCTCCGAGCGTCCGGAGTGAGCTCAGGGTGTCCCCGCCGCGTCCCCAAAGTGTCCCCACAGTGTCCCTACAGTGTCCCTGCCGTGTCCCTGCCGGGTACGCGCAGTGTCCCCACAGTGTCCCCAAAGTGTCCCCACAGTGTCCCTACAGTGTCCCTGCCGTGTCCCTGCCGGGTACGCGCAGTGTCCCCACAGTGTCCCTACAGTGTCCCCACAGTGTCCCTGCCGGGTACGCGCAGTGTCCCCGCTGTGTCCCCTCCGCGTGCCCGCAGTGTCCCTACAATGCCCCAGCTGTGTGCCTACAGTGTCCCCGCAGTGCCTCCGCTGTGTCCCCACGGTGTCCCCGCTGTCCCCCTGCCGTGCCCTCACGGTGTCTCTCCACGCTTTCCCTATATTGTCCCCAATGTCTCCTCGCTATGATCCGCGCAGTGTCCCGGCTGGGTCGCCACTGTCTCCTCACAGTGTCTCCACAAAGTCCCCACCGTGTCCCCCACAGTGTCCCCACATTGCCCCTGCCGTGTCCCCGTCACTATCCTCCCCGTGTACTCCACAGTGTCCTCGCCGTTTCCTCTACATCCACAGTGTCTACACAATGTTCCCGTTTTGTCCCCACAGTATCCTCGCAGTGTCCCCAGTGTCCCCACAGTGTCCCCACAATGTCTCTACTGTGTCCCTGCCATGTCCCCACAGTGTCCCCCACTGTGTCTCCACTGTGTCCCTGCCATGGCCTCACAGTGTCCCCACAGTGTCCCTACCATGTCCCTACTGTGTCCCTGCCATATCCCCACAAAGTCCCCACTCTGTCCCCACTGTGTCCCCACCATGTCCCCACAGTGTCCCTGCCATATCCTCACAACGTGCTGACTCTGTCGCCACTGTGTCCCTGCCATGTCCCCACTGTGTCCCTGCCATGTCCCCACAGTGTCCTTGCCATATCCCCACAATGTCCCCCACTCTGTCCCCACTGTGTCCCTGCCATGTCCCCACAGTGTCCCCACTGTGTCCCCACCATGTCCCCACTGTGTCCCTGCCTTGTCCCCACAGTGTCCTTGCCATATCCCCACAATGTCCCCCACTCTGTTCCCATTGTGTCCCTGCCATGTCCCCACAGTGTCCCTGCCATATCCCCACAATGTCCCCCACTCTGTTCCCATTGTGTCCCTGCCATGTCCCCACAGTGTCCCCACAGTGTCCCCACCATGTCCCCACTGTGTCCCTGCCTTGTCCCCACAGTGTCCTTGCCATATCCCCACAATGTCCCCCACTCTGTTCCCACTGTGTCCCTGCCTTGTCCCCATAGTGTCCCCACAGTGTCCCCACTCCCTGGACAAAGCAGCGGGTTTGTCTCCTCAGCGTGTTGGTCAATGTAGACTTTAAGTGTTCCAGCCATGGAAACATCAGGAGGGTTGGCACAAACCAACGCTTTAGACACAAATTGCTCCTGCACAAGTATTTTAACCTTTTTTACCAGAGAGTCACAGAATATTTAGGGTTGGAAGGGACTTGTGGAGACCCTGCAGTGTAACCAGGGTGACCCGAGGGTTTGGAATGACTCTGGAGACACCACGCTCTCCCTGGGAACCTGTTCCCATCCTCTGCCACCCTCATGGAAAATCCTTCCTCATGCTGAGGTGGAACTCCTCGTGTTTTAGTTTACTAAACTCCTTCATCACTCTTTCCATCAAGAGCAATGTCCTGCAACTTGGAACTTAGTAATCCCAAATTCTCACCTGGACAAAGCCTCGGCCCTCTGCCCATCCAGAGTTTCCTGCATGAGTTGACATTTGTCTGCAAAATCCTTCATCAGTGACCCTTAGTACCTCAAATATCTCCACGCTTCTGTTTTATTTTGACACCCTGAGGCCAAGGAGCTGCTTCTCTCACCTCCACTTTAGAGCTCTCACAGGAGTTATCAGTGTTATAAACAGAATTTACTCAAAACTTCACTGTTTGGATCGCTGTGCCAACTGTTCCTAATTTCCATTTTTTTTAAATTAGAAAAAAAATAAGTTCGGTCTCTGAATTGCCTTTTATTTTTAGTTACCTGTTGTGGTTTTTGTTTATGTGGTTTTGTATAGCAGATACAACTGCTGTTCTGACAAACACACGATTTACAAAATGAAGAATAAAGAATTGTGTCAACTAGAGAGAGAGGGAAGATGAAACAAGCACAGGAATACACAGGAGGGAAAAAGAAGCAGCAAGAACATTGTGCTCAACAGCCACAGACCCAAATTAGCTCGGGGAAGAGATCTGGAAATTATATTAACTACTGCTATGAAAGCATCAGGTAAGTGTTCAGTCATGTGAGCAAATGAAGCTTTGAAAACATGAGAAAAGGAACAGAGAACAAAACTGTGATAGACTGCTCTAATTTATAATTCCCTTAGAATCTTTTCCATTGCATGAGACAAACAATTCTTGCCGTGGATTAGAATCAACAGGTAAAT
Organism: Sylvia borin; assembly: GCA_014839755.1. Taxonomy (NCBI): domain Eukaryota; kingdom Metazoa; phylum Chordata; class Aves; order Passeriformes; family Sylviidae; genus Sylvia; species Sylvia borin. The sequence continues at coordinate 36,612,050 of CM025963.1, read as the reverse complement.
ATATAAAATCTGTACGGTTTGGCTTAGAATTTATAATCCAGCCGAAGCTCCCAGAGCCCGGGCGGGTTTGGTGGCCCTGAAGCGGTGCAGGAAGTGGCAGCAGAGGAGGGGGTGGCGTTTCACGGGGTGACAGTGACACCGTCGTGCCTGAGCCGTGTTTTCCACCGAGGTGCCAACACCTGGGGAGTGCTGAGGCCGTGTCACCATCCCCGGGGGAGGAACAGCCTGTTCCTCCTCTGGGACTTCCTCGAGCACTTAAAAGACACCACGACTTTCCTCTTTCTGCTTTTACACACCGCTGGAAGACTTCTTTTCTCCCCTCCTTTCAGTCAGCACAGCTGAACAATAGATAATAACAACCTTTTCCCTTTTCTCTGCATGTTCTGCTCTTTTTCACTGCTTAAATTAAAAAAAAAAAAAAAAAAAGAAACATATTTACCCTCCAGGTAGCTCTTAGTCCTAAACTCATCCCATTATTTTATTTCTACAAGCAATGCAATTTTTTTTAAAATGATGCCCTGTAGGATACAGAAGGGTTTTTTTATGTAGTCAAAAAAGCCATTGCACAAGCTGAACATGGACAGAACTAAATTTTCAGCTTGCATTAGCTTAGCTTTAAGCCAGAACCATCCATCTTTTAAGAACATAATCTGATCTCTTCCTCTTGTCAAATATTATAGGTTTGTTGAAGAGTTGTAGTTGTAAAAAATTATGAGCTGTAACTCACCTGTAGATAAAATAATTTACTTTTCATGCACATATCAAGGAAAGAATGTCTCAAACGAAATTATTTGTTCAATAGTTGTATTCTGACCCATCTTCAGAGAGGTAATGGAATAGGATATGCATGTTTGAACACTAGACAGGTCAAAAATCCTCAAATTTTATTTAAACATATGTATCAGTGGAAATGTCAAAGCTGTATAGGCTTGGGGGCTTTGTCACATCCTTGCTTTTGGTTCTGCTTCTCCACAGTGACATTTAACAAGGAATCCTTGTTCTCACCATAGCTGCCTAAAGCCTGGGATATTTCTGGAGGTCTTTTTTTGCAGATTTATCCTGTTTCCTTGTTGGTTTGGTTGGGTTGTTTTTTAGGTTTTTTTTCCTAATACTTCCTATCTCACTGCATTAATCTTCTCCAAGCAGAAGCATCACTTGTGGATGATTATCTCAGTCTACAGTGTTGCAACATGATCCAGCAGGAGCACGTACTACTCCTCTACTCTGTGTGTTGTTACCTTCTAAGTACAAAAAGTAGTAAAAAACAACCCCTCAAGAGTGCAAAGATTCCAGATGTGATAATGGCCCCTGCCAGGGCACGGTGCTGGGTGTCCAAAACCTTCATTCAAGAAGGTTTAAAAGAGAATTTTTAGGGTGCTGATGAGTTGCCTGTCAATACACACAAATAATCAAGTGTACAAAGAAACACATTCTGCAGGATTCCAGGTACAGGCTCAGGAGGTGCAAGCAGGAAATCAATGCTCACAATCCACATCACCAAATATTCCCGGTGTCACTGCTCCTGCTGCTGTAAATCCCAGATTCCAGCTCTTTGCAGAGGGGTTTGATCTCATGTTTAAGCAAATCCTCAGTAGAAAGAAGCCTGGAAGTATCCAGGAGCTGGCTTAGTAACTCCAGCACAAGGGAAAGTGCTGAGCTTTCCAGGAGATCCATGAATGGACGAGGGGAGTCTTTTTAAAGGTTATGAAGTCCTCCTTTCTCCCTGTGTCTGAGAACTCTGATTGAAGTGAAAGGAACCTCTGTCCTATTCATTTCAAAGGGGGTTTTGTCAGGAAAAAAGAGCTTGATCAAAGTAGCCAGCGAGCATGCTTAGTGCCTAATGCTCAGAGTTAATGCATCATTCCCAACCATTTCTATTTCCAATTATTCCAAGGGTTTAGGGAACTGGCAGCCTGTGCATTTTCCCCCTCGAAGGTCACCAAAACCTATCAGCCAAACCCTGAAATCGAGTATGGAACGGCTTCCTGGGAGATTTAAAGCTCTAAATGAAAATTATCAAAGTTGAAAATGGAGTTAAAATCTCAAGCCCAACGCCAAATCAAACGAAATAAAAGGGCAGCCATGAAAATAGCTGATTCCCCAAATTACAGCAGGAAGGGACAATGATGAAAAGCAGCAGGAAGCTCCTGATTTGAGAGTTTTATATCAAAACTATTTGTGTCAAGAAATAGGTTTAAAATGAAAGGCAATTGTGCTTTGTGTGTGGAGGTTAGCACAGGCACCGGGAGCTCTTTAAAGGAACCTGCTGCAGCTGTTTCCTGTGGTATAAAATCTTGGATTCTGACTCAAAAGATAAATCTACTCTTGACTGGGCTCTTTTACAACCCAATTCAACACGTGAGTTAACAGTTAATGCAGATATGAAACCAGAGGGATTTGCTTTGGAATAATCAAGTAAAACCATTGGGCACCTGCAGGAGTACAGCTGAAACCCACAGAAATCTGGGGGTTTACCACCAGGAAAAAGGCAAATTTAAAATGCAGTGACCAGTGAAGAAAATTATTATTATGATTTGAACTAGAAAAGTATTGTTAAAATCAGTATGTAACAAGGATGACATTTATGCCCTTTAACTTTGGAAAATAAGAGTAGAGAGATTTAAACAATTATTACTTAGAAAAACGTAGCAGAGAGAAATCTTGAAAACCAAGTTTGCAAATGGATGCAAATTTATCCCCAAATCTCACAGCTCAGAAGGAAAACACAAGGTAATTCTAAATTATTATTTTTTTAATCAGTGTGTTTTGACGAGCTGGGAACTCCCCAGCTTGTGTCAAAAAATTAAAGCAACCCCATCCTGCAAGTTAAATTATCAAAAAATTATCAATTATCACGGAGCATTGAAAGCTGTTTTGATTTTTATTCAGATTTCAGAGGCCAGAGTGAAGGACTTGCCATAAAGGGGACTCTGGAAAACTCTGTCCCACAAGTGAGAGATGCTCCCTTTCCTCCCCAGAGCTCTGCAGTTCTGCTGGATTTCAGCACAAGGGGAGATGTGGGGCTGCTTTCTAAAAATAAATTTTCAGGCACCTGTAAAACCATAAAATCACAGCATCTCCAATGGTTTGGGTTGGAAGGGACCTTAAAGGTCATCTAATTCCAACCTCATTCCATGGGCTGGAACACCTTCCACTAGATAAAAGCAAGAAATTAGGAAATAAAAATAAAACCCACCTACAAACCCCCCACAAACCCTCTTTGACAATCGCTGTCTGCTGCATTAATAGCCTGGGTAGAACAATTTTACTTTCTGCTTCATAACGACAACATTTTCCCTGCCCACCTTGCTCTGGGGTTGAGGTCATTGCTTTGTGCTGATCTGGAGTGGGAATGTTTAATGTGCCATGAGGAGAAAACCCTGCAAACCCTCAAAATCTCCCCAACTGGGGTAGAACCATGGTGAGAACCATTTCCTGCCGTGCAGAAATCACCCGGGTCTCGCTCCTGGGAGCAATTCCCGTGTCCCAAACTGCTGGTGCCAGTTGGAGTCAGGGGATGTTTCCCTGGAAAGGAAGATTTAACTTTTATCTGACTGTGATGCAAATCAGAGTCACACTTGGACGGGAGCAGGGTCCCTGTGCCCTCCACTTCCCCCATTTCCCTGCAAAATGGGGCTGAAAGCCTTCACAGCAAACCCAGAATCTCTCAGCAACTTTGCCGTGCATCAGGAAACACAAACATTTGCTGGGCTGCAAGAAGAGTCAAAAGGAAAATGAAAGTGTTCCGTTGGCAGCGAGGAGTGGGGACAATGTTTGCTCTGTGCACACATTTGTAATAACAAAAGGAAGTTTGGAGCCGTCGTGGGGAGTTATGCAATCAACATGCAGATTTAAAGATGTATTCAAGCTTCACTTTTGCTGTACTTCCTTGTCAAAGGGATTTTTTTTCTTAAAGAAAATAGTATAAAAAAAAGACACTTCCACTGTGCAGACATCAGTCACAGCAAAGCTGATGCAGTATTCCCACTTCCAAATTGCCATTCACCCCCGTTCATTGAGATCTGCTGCTCCAGGCACAACCAGACCTTCAGAAACACACAAATGAGAGTCACACCTTTAGAGCAGCTCCTGCTTTCCTCAGGAACACCGCGCTCAGCTCAGGAATTTCTTCTCAAAGAAAGACTAAAGGCTCCACAACGCTCCCTGAAAAGAGGGGACAGCTTTGCCCCTTGGCACATGCAGCTACTTCACTCTTGTGCCTTTGGTTAAAAATCTCAGTGAGTTTATTTTTGTTTATGGAGAAGGACTTTGGACACAGCAAAGTGTGAGAGGAGAGTGACAGGACACAGGAAATGGCTTCCCACTTCCAGAGGACAGGGATGGGGGGATACTGGGAGGGAGTTGTTCCCTGTGAGGGTGGGGAGGCTCTTCACATTGCCCAGAGAAACTCTTGGCTGCCCCTGGATCCCTGGAATTGTGTGTTCCTTGAGTCCCAGACCAGGGCAGGAGCTGCTCATAAAATTCCTCTGAGCTTCACTAAGAAAAAAAGGAAGAAAAGAGGGAAAAGTGGGAACTGAATTGTGGCCACGGGGTAGAGCAGACAGGGCAAGAGGGCACTGGTGAAAGTAAGGGAATGGTGATTCCTTTAAATCAGTTTTCACATGTGAGCCTTGGCAGCCTGAAAATGAAAATCATGGATTACTCAAGGTACTGACAGGGTGAGAGGACAAAATTTTAAGCTGTGCCAGGGGAGGTTTAGCTGGACATGAGGAGGAATTTCTTCAGAGAAAAGGTGATTGGATATTGGAAGGAGCTGCCCAGGGAGTCCCCATCCCTGGAGGCGTTATGGAAAGAGTGGATGTGACAGTTGACAAGGTGGTGATCACTCACAGGTTGGACTCAGTGATCTCCAATCAAACTGATCATGTGTTTCTGGGATATTTGTGGAATATTTGTGGTTCTCAGGGCACTGCAAACACCCAGCCTTCAGAGGGCCAGGTGCTTGGGAAGAGAGACAGGATTTATGGGTGAGCCAGTGCAGAGAGGAGCAGCTGAAAGCTTCCAAGAGAACTGAAGAGGTGCCCAAACAACGTGGGACCATTTCTGTGGAACCTGCAAAGACATCCCATAGGAAAATCAGGGAATGTCACAGGCCTGATGGGAATCTCTAACCCTGAAATCCTAAATAATCCTATGAGATTATAAAAAAGGACATTGGTGCTTCTTGCTACTCCAGACACAGGAAAAAAATCCTCCAAGACAAAAGAGTGGCTGGGTTTGGTAATGTTTCTGCAGGTACCCAAGTTGTGTCACTAATTAATCATTCTTGGAAACAAAGGAGAAATAAAGGAGTGGAAAATATTGCCATTATAAAAGAGGGAAATTGCATCAGGGTTTCATTCTTCAATTGAAAAAAAAAAAAATCCCAGTGGATTAGGCAGGTTTTCAAGGAGCCCAAATGAATCTGTTCCCATTTTCCCCCAAGTATTCGGTGCTTGGTTGTTAATTAATTTCTTTGCACAATTCTCTCCATTTTCAACAAGCAGATATTTGGTGAGCTTTTCCTGAAGTCCCAGGTCAATCCTTTGGAGGAAAATCATCCGTGAAGCTGCGAGGAGCTGTAATCCCAACCTGGCTGGATTATCCAAACAGTGCAAACTTAAGCAAACAGTGACCTCATGTCACCTGGGACACATTAAAATATCCCAGCCTGGGAAGTTGTGGTTCCATGCCCAGCTTTCCTTCCCTGCTGCCACCTCTTTAATGACAAGTTTTGTTCAGCTGGAAAAGGAGCAGGTTCTGCCCGTGACAGAACAACCACAACAAGGAGCTGCAGGTCTTGGCACACCACGGAGTTGTGGATTTCCTGAGGAGCAGCTCTCAGCTCGCCATTCTTGTGGGAGACACTTGGTGGTGTTTAAGCAGCACCTCCAAAGCTTTTCCTTCTCCCCAGCTCGGGATGGGAGTGGAGCCCTTGGCTGCTGCAGCATCAGGAATTGGATGATCACGGTTCCGTGGATATTGCTGTGGTTTGGCTGCAATTTGCCAAATTGCAATTGGCCAATCTCATTTCCACACGTGGCTTATTCCTGTGGACACGTCATCATTCCTTGGAATATATTAATTTCCTTTTTTCCCCCTCTTTTAGCCATACCTGTGACGTCTCAATTCTTCCAGGGTTCATTTCACTGGGATGTTCCTGCACGAGGCAGGGAGGAGCTGGAGCTACAGATGCATCCACCCAAACCCTGTTTCCATCTGCCATGAGATTGATAATCTATAACTTATTATAACCATCCCCATCTCGGTTCCTGCTCTTCCTTTCAACATCATTTCACACTGTTTTGTTCTAACTATTTTCTGAAATGGTTTTATTTACATTGCCTGTTATGTCTTTAGCTTTTAAACGACAATTTCAGTAAATTCCTGTTATCCTCATTCAGACAAAAATGGCCCTGTTAATGTAAAGAGCCGTGTGGCATCAGTTTAAAACATTCAGTGCAAATTTGATGTTGGCAGAGGAATCAAGCCATGTAAAAAAAATCTTTGGGAAAGGTCAAGTTGGTGTCAGCAGTGGCAGAGCAGAGGCTGTGCTGACACTGAGCCGTGTGGGTGGTGGTGGCATCACTACACCCAGGGGGAGTTTGCTACTCCAAAGCCTCCCAAAAGCCAATATTTAAAAATTACTTTATAAACAGACTTTAGAAAACAAGTTTCATTTCATGTATGTCCAGCAATCCCTTCAGCTCTGTTGCTGACAACATAAATTAGTGTTTGAACTCAGAATTAACAGAATTTTTCCTTCTCTAGTTTTGCTTTGACAAGTTTGCAATAGAAATCTTATCTATAGAAATCTTACGTGCAAACTTTCCTGAATGTATTTTAAAAGCATCTTATTTAAGCAAGTGCTTAATTCGAGCATGACATGTGATTTGCCAAACAAACTTATGACTAAGGCAACACAGAGTGAGTTCAGTAGGACCAAAATTTGCTCCAGTGTGATTCATCAATGAGTAAGAGTGATGCTATCTGGAGTTTTAATCTAAGCACAGATTTGAATAATGACCTGAATTTTTTGGAAGAGCAGCTAGCTAAGCAAGAAAAGGGGGGGAAAAAAATCTGTATAGAATTCTGGGCTTGATATCACCACCTATTTTCAGCTGTATGAGTCAGTGAGCCATCACATGGATTTGCACAGAAATATCAAAGCAAATCCCACTTCAAGCCCACACCACTTCCCAATATATCCCCTCACTCATCGATCCCAGCAAAGCAGGGAACGTCTGTTTGTCTGAAATAAAAGCCAGCAGGGCTACAGGAACAATGAACTTTCTCCAAACAAAGCCCCCAATTTTCTGTGAAACTCCAGCCCAGGCTGATTTTCTGAGGAGAAACAGGCACTCCAAAAGTGCCACTCGCTGAGCTCAATCAGCAGAACCTTCCCGACGTGTGCAGAGACCCAGGGAGGGAAATTGTTTTGCAAAATCGCAAAAAAAAAAAAAAAAAAAAAAACAAAATTGCCTAAACTGACAGAGATGGCAACTTGTGCAAATATTCCTTAATAACAATGATGGAGAGAGCTGCAGCTGCCAGGCAAGACGTGAAACCTGACAGGTTTCTTCAATATTAGGAGCTTATTGGGATATAAATGTGAGCTGCCTGTGGATCCAGGGGAGGAACATCATGTGCAGGGGTTCATGTTATGAGACACGAAGGCAATTACTTGCTCGAAGAAAACAGAACTCAATCTGTTACAGAAGAGTTCTGCTAAGTCCCAGCCCAGCAGAAGATGAAGCTTTGATAGACCATTTTTTTTTTTGCCCCAGAACATTCTGCAATGTTTTGCAAGTTGCTGCCAGATGTGAGGTCCTCTGGAAATTAAAAGAGGGATTTAGGCAATATTTTAATGTGATATTCAGAACTGAAACACTTGAAAGCCAGAAGATGAAAAAAAACAGATAGTTCTGTACTTTTATTTCTTTTGTTGACCAGAAAATCTTCCGTGGATTTGTAAATCCTACCACCTTAGGACATCCTACTCTTCTCCAATAGTTTATAAACCCCTGTAAGAGAGGATTGTTAGGATTCCCACTATAAAGAGGATTTAGCTGTGAATTAACAAGCAAACAAAGAGGAGAAATGGAAAATGACACTGGGTCATCTCATCAGTTGGCAAGGTGGGGATCAGTCACAGGTTGGACTCAGAGATCTTCTCCAACCTCAGTGATCCTGGAATTCTGTGGTTCTTCCTTGCACAAGTTGAGTGTAATCCTTTGCTGGGAGTTCTTCAGTCCCAGACGGAGCAGAACGGGGGGTTATGAAATGTTCAAACACAATGAGAAATTCCTCCTTCAGGGGAAACAACACAGGAAAGCTCCTATTGGGAAAGTTCTGGATGGGGAGTGGGACCTTAAATCCCATCCCACTCCCTCCCCTGCCATGGGGACACCTTCCACTATCCCAGGTGGCTCCAAGCCCTGTCCAACCTGGCCTGGAACACTTCCAGGGATCCAGGGGCATCCACAGCTTCTCTAAGGGCTCTGCGGTGTGGAAAAGATGCTTTCAGAACACAAAGAGACTCAAAGCCCTCAAAAGCTGGGAAATGTGAGGAAATAGAAGTGCCATGTTATATTCCAGAACAAAAGGGACCGTCCCACACGGGTTGTTTAGGAAGCAGCTGGAGCTGCTGTTTGGACTTCTGCAGATCCATTTCCCTGCCTTCCACGGCCAAGTCCCACCCTCAGTGAGGGCACATCCCTGCAGGAGCTCCAGGGTTCTGACCTGAAATACAAATGGCACAGGGAGGTCAGTCCCCATCCAGCCCTTCCTCCATCAGGGCACAAACCGTGGGGCAAAGACCTTATGTGTCTTCTTTAATTAATGTACAGCAACATTAATTTTATCTTCCTTCCTTTCACATCAATTTTTTTTTCATTTTGAAATCCAGTGCCACATACTAATTCTAGTTCTTAACATAAACGTTGTGAAAATAAAACCAAATCTGATTGACTGGAAACAACCAACAAACATCTTCAGTGGATTCCAAGAGGAGCACAAGCTCCAAGTGTGACTCAGATGATCACCTAAATACCATTTTTAGGAGAGAAACAACTACATCCTGCTCAGACTACTGAGAATGCAACTCCTCAAACACCAGGGGTAACAAATCCCCAGGCTGGCAGCCAGCAGCTGCCCAAATGACTGCAGGAACAATCACAGGGAGAGAGAGGAGAGGTGTGTGCCTGGCCTGCCCCGATGGAATGAAGGCTGCAGAGGGATGTGATCGCTGGCTGGAGAGGGAGCAGTGATCACACATCCAGAGGGAGAGGCTGAACAGCCCTCAGAGGAGATGAAAACCAACGCTGAGCTGGGAAATCAGGAGACAATTGCTGCTGGGGGGTGATATCCCAATCAGAACAACAGGAGGAAAAAGTCAAATATGCTCTGATGGAGCTTAAAGACTTCCAAGGATTATTCAATGCTCTGCTTGGTGACACTGGCTGCCCCTTGTGCTTTTGGGGCAGGAATCTTTGGGTTTAAGCAAAACATTTTAGCCTCAGTGACACAGAAAACAAGCAAGATCTCCTCCTGGCACCGGGAAGCCAGAGCTGTGGAGCAACTGGGAAAAGCTGAGATCGAAGGGAGAAATAAATTCCCCAAGGCTCTGGAAGGCTGTGTGGGGTGGCAACCCCATTTCCATGGAGCGTTTGAGCCCTGACCCAGACGTGTGAGCAGGGAACTGTGGCAGGAGTCCTCGGCAGGGTGGGTGGCAGCAGGGTAAATTTAGCGGCGTTTGTTTGGAGATCAGACTGTGCTCCTCACACTCTGCTGAGGAGATGCTCTAGAAAAGCTTCCAAACGCCCCCGTGTTCCTGAACTCTCCCAGGAGTTGAATAGGTGCAATTGTCTGCGGGGCTGAGGGAAGAGTTCTCGCAGATCTCAAACAAAGAACGAATCGTGCGACTGCAGTTAAAAGCAGCAATTTCGGAGAGAAGAAAACTTTCAATTCAGGGTTGTTTACCTGATGTGATGGGTCGTGATGCCCTCCTTCAGCTGATTGCAAACAACCTTTTCACTTTCAAAACCTTCGCTTTTTCACTCGCCTTTTTCTGAGAAGCAGAAACTTTGAGCCATTTCACTCTTTCTTTAGTTCCAGAAACAAGCAGAAGGGAACATAAACTTCTGAGCAGCTGTGCCTTACAAGGGCTTGGTTTTATTGAAGAAAGAAGTAGAAATAAACTTCTTTTGAGGATTAAGAGTTAGGAAGTAGGGGGGTCTCTAACTGAGAGAAATTTTTGAGAAGTTTCATTCCATCTTTTAAGGATCATATCTATATCTATATCTATATCTATATCTATATCTATATATATGTATATGTATATGTATACGTATATGAATGACTGTGGACCTGATGATTAAAGGCCATCTAATTAGTTACACGTTATTAATCACATTTGGGAAGACACTGAATGTTGTTCATTCAGATGAGCTGAGTGGTGCCCCAAAAGCTGCACTCAGGGCACCTCCCCTGGTGTCTGGGATGAAGGGATAACCCTGCTCTCCCTGTCAGTGGGAACAGCTGGGGCTGAAGCAAGGGAGCACAAATCCAACTTTTCCTTCCTCCTGTCCCAGGTCCCTCCATGGCCTGGCCCAGCTCACACTGAGGAGTCTCCTGGCTCTGACCAGCTCATGGAACATTTACTCTTGTGAAAACACCTGACACCTGTGAGATGTTCATCTCCTCAAAGTTTTAGGATCCAAATCAATAACCTGTTCCACTTTCCTTTCATTCAGTAAATAATTCTGCTCATTTTGCTGCAGGTGCAACGATCCTCGGGATACACTTCACTCACTCTTGCTGTTTAATCCATGATTTTATGAGATACTTAAATCATCCTTATCAATAGCTAATGGCAACATCTTCCTCTGGAAACCAGTTAATGGAAGTGCAGCACTCCCATCCTTTGGGATGTGGCTCAGTTCAAAGCTCTGGCTAACAAATAATGAGAAATCATTACAAAATATGCAGCGGTGCTTTGGGGTTTGTTAGGAAATGTCCTCTGTCCTTTGGAATTGCTTAATATGAAATTATCTTTTAACAAATGAAACTCACTCAGCCTCAGGTCTGGAAGGTGTTTTTAGTCTCCAACAGAGCTTGACCTTAAATGCACTGAGAGGTTTTCCCAAGGCTGAGACTCCGGGCAGGTGATGGCAAAGTTCCTGCAGGGACAGGGACAACTTCCACCATCCCAGGCTGCTCCAAGCCCCATCCAGCCTGGCCTTGGGCACTTCCAGGGATCCAGGGGCAGCCCCAGCTTCTCTGGGCACCCTGTGCCAGGCCCCATCACCCTCCCAGGCAGGAATTCCTTCCCCAAATCCATGTGATGCTGCCATCCCTCAGTCTGAAGCCGCCCCTGTGTCCCCTCCACTCCCCGTTCCTGTGACAGCAGGAAGCAGAGCAGGCACAGCACACAGAGCTCAGTTCAGGGCACAGCCGTGATAACATCTTGTTGCACACATTCCGTAATTAATTTTAATTTACTTAATTAAGAATTGAGTCTTTGGGGAAGGAAGATGAAAAAGTTCCTTCATAAACTGACAATGGGCAATTGTTCCCAGCTTCTTATCCTGGAGGCACGGGGGATAATGGGAGCTATAGAAATCCTTGGACAGATTGATTATCTGGATGTGATAGGAATCCCCCAGCACTTGCAGAGTAATGGGCACCTCCTCACTCTTCCCTCCCCTCTCCCCATCTTCCCAAGGAACTCAACTCGGGTTCAAACCACGGAAAAATTAAAATTTCTCCGCAAAAGCTGACTTTCATTTGAAGACTCAAGGCTTGGGATGTCACTGAAGCGGGCATGGATTTAACCCTTGCCAGAAAAATCCACCCAACATTAAATGACAGAAGTTGGGGAAATGATGTTAATGAGATCTGAACGTGGAAATTCCCAATACTTTTCCCTGGCATCCATAAAAATAAAATGATATAAAAGAAATCCGACAGATGTAGCGTCATATGGAGTTCCTTAATGGCAATGCTCAGCCTTGCAAAAAAAAGATTTACAGCCACAGTCACTACTAAAAGTTGACATTTGCATTGAATAATTCATCATTTGCTGCTTGCTGGGCTTTGTTGCCTTTCTTTTATCCCTCAGTGCTATCAGCTCTGCTCTCAGCGAGGCCAATCAGTTCCAGCAGATGCAGATATTTTGTTGTTACTCCCAAAGCCTGACTCTGTTTTCAGCTACACCCGCCTTAAACCAGCCCTGGTGAGGATCCTTGCCTGTCACAGATTTGATTTGCACCGTTACCAGCCCTCAGCCTAATTCCCCCCCCAAAGCATTCCAAGTATTTTAACAAGGATCACATGTGCCTTGGACATGGTTTCCACGCCTCCCACCAGGAGAAACTCCTCTCACCTCACTCTCCGTGTGGAGGCAGCTGAGGATTCCTGATGTGAGGATAAAACACGTTGGGAGCCACACCTGGACAGAAACTTGTCCAAGTGGCTGCTGAAACAGGACTTTATGGGCAATTCCATAACAGTCATTGTCCCCTTGATGGTTTTAGGATGGCAAATCCCATGCTTCTACTTCCATTCATCTCCTAAAGTTTGTCCAGATTTTAAAAACATATTTTAAAAACTTATATTGTATTTTTTTATTTATTGTCTAACACTTTGCTGTCTGTTTTTTTATCACTGTAACAAAGTTATAATGACAAAGGTTTATTCCTTCCCAATACCCCATTTTTTATTTCCTGTTTGTTATTTTGCTTCATGGAACTCCCAAGGCCAAGTCTGGGAACTGCAGAACTACAGATTCTCCTTTTGGTCCCAATTCAACAAATGAGGGAAAGGAAAGGAAAGGAAAGGAAAGGAAAGGAAAGGAAAGGAAAGGAAAGGAAAGGAAAGGAAAGGAAAGGAAAGGAAAGGAAAGGAAAGGAAAGGAAAGGAAAGGAAAGGAAAGGAAAGGAAAGGAAAGGAAAGGAAAGGAAAGGAAAGGAAAGGAAAGGAAAGGAAAGGAAAGGAAAGGAAAGGAAAGGAAAGGAAAGGAAAGGAAAGGAAAGGAAAGGAAAGGAAAGGAAAGGAAAGGAAAGGAAAGGAAAGGAAAGGAAGTCTTCCTTTTTTCCTTGGAAGCAGAGAGCTCAATCCCATGACTGAGAACACATACTGATGACCCCCAAAACTTTGTCATTTTTATGACTTTTTCTCTCTGTAGAGAAAAATCATTGAGAGAAACAAGAACTTATTTTCCTGGAAGTGGAAACGAGCTGTATTTCTGCTGGCAGCTCAGAATTGCTTCTCCTTCAAAAGGGCCTCAGATGATTGTGGTTTGAGGAGACAGAAACTTCTCAAGTGGGATGAAGAAAATGTCTGTTCTAGGATCCTGTTTGGTGCCTGGGAAATTGGCTCCTCCCAGCACAGACCTGCTGTGGGCCCAGGTGAAGCAGGAACCAGCTGGGTAGAAATTCTGTGGGTTTGTGACCCAAAGTATGGATTCCTCAGGTATTTAGGGAATTATCAGTGAAGGACTTTCCACTTACCTGCACCACGGATGTGGATGTGGCTGGAAAAGGCTTTGCTCACCACCCCACAGCTCAGCCCAGCATCAATTCCTGCCTGGAATTTTGGAACTCTTCAACCTGTGCCAACCTGTGCCAGTGCCTCCCTGGGATTTCACATGGGAATTTGTGAGGATGCTCCTGCTCTTCCTTCCCTGCCCTGCTTCATCCAGTGGAAGTCCGAAAACCCTCCCCACATCCCAGATCTTCCCCAAAGCAGGAATTTCCAGACAGTACTGTTCTAAATATAATTTCCCCCCCCCTCCCCAGTTCTAAATCCTACCCCTCACCTCCCTTTGGGCTGACACTCGATTACAGCCAAATCCTGATCTCGCAGCAGGTAAAAACGTGGGAGATGGAATCTCTCCAGGATCTTCTTTCACTGGGGGATTCCAAATCAAATCTTGGATTTTTTAAATTTTTTTTTAAACAGAACAACAAAAATTGCTTTGAAGTGTTCACAGCCAAGACCTGGCAGAGGGAAGAGCTCCCAGTGCTGAGCTTTCACATGCAAAGCCAATACCAAGTGTCTCCATTCCAGGCTAAAGAGAGGTGGCAGTGCAGGATCACACCAGGCTGGTGGGAGTTTTTGGGAATTGTCCACTCAGGCAGCATTTCTGGCATCACCACCAACCCAGCCTGAGGCTGCCTGTGAGTCTGGGCAATATTTAAGGACACACAAGAGCATGGAATTGCTCTTGATCCTTGGGAGCACGAGGATATCCAGACAGCAGGAGCGGGGCAGGAATGTTTGGTGGGGTGTCTATGGGTTTGGCAGTCCCTGCAGCTCCCAGGTTTGTCACCTGGGCATAGAGAAATTGATTTTTTTGTAGGATTTTTTTAAGCCTCTAAGTGTTTTTCCATCACTGACTGAACCCCGGTGTGAACAGTGAGCATGGAACTGAAGGATCCGTCTGGAGTTTGGGATTCCTGGAAACCTCATGCCTGGAGCACTGAGTGTTTTGGGGGTCTCCTGGAGCTGCAGGGTCAGAGGGCTGGGTGTGAACCCCTGGGATGAGCTCCTGCCTGGTGTGAGCAGGAGCCCCCACAGCCACCAGCTCCCTGAACTCACCCATGGGGTGCTGCCGGCACCGTGCCCTTCCCGGAGAGCACAGACCTGGCCAGGCTGAGGCATCCTGAACTGGGAATTCTCCTGGCTCTCCTGGATTTAACTCCACCTCACAGCTGGGAGCTGCTAGTTGAATTTGACAGAGGTGCCCATGGGCATCCCACGGTGGCATCGAATAATCCGTCGGAAGACAAAGTCCCTGCCCCGAAGAGAACAGCACAGGAACTGTTTTTTCTGGTGATTTAATCATAATATTGACAACTTTATCAAAAAATTACAAAACTGATATTAAAAAAATTCTCTAATTCTTAGTAAGACTAGAATGGGTTTTTGTTTTTTTTTTTTTTGTTTTTTAAAAAATAGAAAAGCACTTTTATGCTACGGCTCTTCTGGAATTCTCACATTACAACCCTACATAGCAAAATACAAACTGTAGCTAAGAAAGGTAATTCAGTCCTAAGGTAATTCAGTCCACCACGAGCCCTCTAATATCTCTAGACCATCAAACTCAGGGACTCCAAAAGGATTTCACATGACTCATAAACCTTCTGCAAAGATGATTTCGGAAAGACCTTGGAATTCTGAAGTTCCTCTTAACCCCTAAAACCTTAGACTGTGAGGATAACAGACCTGGGACATCAGAGGTGGGGTGGGTTGGGTTTGGTTGGGTTTTTTTTGCCTTTTCCTTTGTTTTTTAAATTATTTTTAAACTATGTGGATATTATTTTTTTTTTTTCTTTTTTTTTTTGTTTTTTTTTGCAGCTGATACCAGCCAGAACGTTGAAAATATGAAGAAAACCCATCTCAAGAAACGAAAATATTTTCGTTCCGTTTCTGGCGTTTCCACACAACGCACCATGAAGAGAAAAAAAAAAACAAAAAGAGGAATTATTTCCTTTCATTTGAACGTCACCTGAGTGACTCAACCACATCGTGCTCAAAAAACAAAAAAAAGAAAAAAAAAAAAAGAAAAAAAAGAAAAAAAAAAGAAAAATAAACAAGGAAAAAAAAAAGAAAAAAGCCAAGCATAATAAATAAATAAATAAATAGACAAGAATATGCAACACTTTTACATCCTCAAGGAAATCACGGCGTTTTTCCCTAAATCTACCGAGGTCCTGGTCGGCGTCGTGGGCTCAACTCAGCCACTCTCAGGTGATTGTGCCATGGTAATGACAAATCCAGTGGTGTTCCACTTTCCACAATGGAGGAATTTCTTTTTTTTTTTGTTTGTTTAGCTTTTTTCATTTTTGTCCTTTTTTTTTTTTGGTTTTTTTTTTTTTTTTTTTTTTTACTCCACCTTTTAAATATAGGAATTCTCTCTTAAATTAGAAAGTAGGCAAAAAGTATTTTTTTTTTTAAATTTTCACTTTTAAGTCTTCTATTAGAAAAAATAGAGATTTTATTAAACAAAAAAATAATAAGGTAGAAAGAAGGGTTGGGCCTCCATCAAAAAAGTAGATTATGCTTTAATGCAAAGAGAAAGAAATGGCTCTATGGGCAAAATTCAAGTATGAGTGACCAGTTTTTTAATTGTAAAGTCGGTGCAACATTTCTTAAAATGTTACAACACTGCATGACCTGTAATGCTCACAATATTTACATGAACTGCTTACATGAAACCATAAAAACTCTAAAAGAGAGAGAGAGAGAGAGAGAGAGGAAAAAAAAAAATCGGTATGGACTGAAACAAACTACTCCTAGCACCCACATCAATGCCATTATTAACCGAGGAAATCAAGTGCACGAGAATACTTTACAGAATCTGAGGGGTGTAAAGTAAACCAGCGGGAGGGAGCACAAACCTAAAGGGCCAAAGGAGACACCGACTCGGCTCTGGGACACGAAGCGGAGGGAGGAGGCAAAGGGAATCCCGAGGGATGAGGGATCCAGCGCACGGATGGGGACGGGGAAGAGCCCAGGGGCCACTGAGACACGGCCACGAGAACAACGGGAGCGGGGCGACCCCCGGGAAGGGCTCCGGGGGCAGCGGGGACACAAGCGGAGGGGACTCCGTGCCGGGGACAGCGACAGCAGCGAGCCCGGGCAGCCCCGAGCGGCCTGAGAGCCCGGGCACGGGAGGGAACCGCGGGCCCCGGGATGCCGGAGATCCCCAGGACCCTCGGGATGCTGGAGATCGTCGGGATACCGGAGATCCTCGGGATACTGGAGATCCTCGGGACCCCCGGGATGCCGGAGATCCCCGGGACCCCCGGGATGCTGGAGATCCTCGGGATGCCGGAGGTCCTCGGGATGCCGGAGATCCTCGGGATACTGGAGATCCTCGGGACCCCCGGGATGCCGGAGATCCTCGGGATGCCGGAGGTCCTCGGGATCCTGGAGATCCCCGGGATGCCGGAGATCCTCGGGACCCCCGGGATGCCCAGGATCATCGAGATTGCCGGGATGCTCGGGATGTTTGGCTGCCCGGGATGCTCTCAGATCCTCGGGATCCTGGGGATGCTGGAGATCCTCGGGACGCTCGAGATGCTCGGCTGCCAGGGATGCTGGAGATCCCCGGGATCCTGGGGATGCTCGGGATCTCCGGGACGCCCAGGATCATCAAGATCCCCAGGATCCTCGGGATCCCCAGGATGCTCGGGACCCCCGGGATGCCCAGAATCCTCGGGATCCCCGGGATGCCCAGGATCCTCGGGATGCTCCGCTGCCCGGGCTGCTGATCCCTGCCAGTCCTGAGGCACAGCAGAGCCCCAGGCGGGACTCCGGGAAAAGGAAATCTGAGGTATCGGTGGTCCCGGAGGCAGAGGTGGGAGGTAAAGCTCCACCCCGGCCCGGGAATGGTGAGCTGGAGTTATCTGGGGAAGCCTCACCATGGCTTCTCTCACCATCGCCACCGGCCGTGTGAAAAAGAAAAATGAAATCAAATGGAAAGAATGTTGTGCTACACTTCCGTTCGTTAATTTTATAATGGCTCATAGCTCTAGACTTTTAAATCTGTAGTGTATTAATTTTTCTTTTTTTTTTTCTACATATGTTTCACATTTCTCACTTAATATAACATAAATAATTTGGTTAATAGATTTAACCTGCGCATTTCAGCCACATTAATATATATAAGAATCTGTTAATGGTATAAATAATTCTTCTTAAATAAAATAAATCTGATATGTTACATAATACTGATAAAAATCACTGTTGCTAATAGTTTTGTAAGCCACCCTTAACTTATTTTTTTTCTTTTTTTTTATTCCTGTTTTCAATACTGCGAGATGGATCCCGGGATTGCTTTTCCCGGGGGCTGTGGAGTGTTGCCCTTTTCTCCTACTGCCAAACCCAAGGTAACCAACAGCAATCCACGCTGGTCACTGCTGCAGGCAGGGCCTCTGCTCATTTCACAACGAAACACCGTGTTCATTAACGACGTTAGCTAATTGACGCTAATTAATCTAAGGGGTGGTTGGAGGGGCTCGACGTTACGGGGGGTATCGACTCTTTAGTTCCTCAGGTGGCTCTGAAACTTCTACAGAAACAGGTTGACTCAAATAGTCCCTCTATTCTTCTTTTTTTTTTTCTTTTTGTCCTTTTTAATCAAACCTACAGCGCTCTACAGTTCAAAGCTAAGTAAATAAAAAACGCAACCGAGGGGGTTGCAGCCTTTGAATTGTTAATTGGAGCTGTTGATCCCACACCCCAGTCGGGAATCTGCCAGGCTGAGCTCTCCTAAAGGCCTGAACTGGAGTACAGCACTTCTCCAGGCAAGGTTCATTCCACACAGACATAGCAATGAACACACTCAGTGGCGTGAAGTGGATGTCATAATTAAGGTATTACATAATCATGCCTTCTCTCTGCTGTTAAATACAAAAACAGCATCTTTTACATTATCATATAAAAGCATTTAGGCTGTATTTTTATTTATCACTTTACACTGGTAGTCTCTTGTATGTGTACTCAATAGAAACCAAAGAATTTTGTACACTATTTTTTGTACAATAAAAGATAAAGTGTGCATTAGGTACGCTTGTACATGACAATATTGTACAATATTTACAGTTCAGATATCACCATGAAATTCTGTATTATCTATATACACAATGAAAATTTCTCAGAAACATTTGGACTATTTCTTATAATCACAATTTTTAGTATTATAGAAAAAAAAAAATTCAGTAATCATCTGACATTGTTACTGCAACCTTTCAAGATTTCTGATTGGCTTCTCCAGCAACCTCTATCCCTCCTAAATCATCCCAAATGTGGCAGCAGTGCTCCTGGTGGGGCCCTGCCATGGACAGACCCACGTCTGCAGCAATACCTACAGATAGACTCATGTGCACGTTCACTGTGATAAGGACTGGACCAGTAACAAAGACATTCAATGTTATCTAGAGATCTTCCTCCTCTTGAGTTTTGGAGGCTTCACTTGTCTGTCTCCCTGCGGGATTTGGTGGACCTAAAAATAAGTATATTCACAGGTTAGCACAGGACAGTGGTCAGAGCTGGCAGGAACCAGCTCTCAGCATTTCTCAGCTCCACTCAATAAAGGGCCTTCAAAGAGCTTGGAGAAACTGGCAGGAAAAGGTTGATTCCATAAGGTGTGCACCCTGATCCTTGGAGAGAGGCAGCAGCTCCAACCTCACTTTGTAAAATTCAGTTTCAACAAAAGATTTGGCTGGGTTGTGGCTGGGAAACAACCCCATCATCGGGGACTGAAACCCCCCAAACTGCAGCAATGGCAAATTCAGTGACAAACTTTCACCCCCAGTAAGTGACCAGAGTGATAAAAGGGGGAAGGAGATGGTGAGAAAACGCTGGTGACAGGGAAATCTGGAGACATCCAGCTCAGGGCTGTGAGTGAGGAATGAGGGATGGTCAGGAAACTCCTGGTGCTGAAAAGGAAACGTTCAGTTCCCAGCTAATGCTGCATGGATTTGGGAGCCAAGGTTTGGCATTGCTGGGAGAGAACCAGCAGGAGAGAGAGGAGGAGGAGGAGGAGGAGGAAGGCTGAGCTGCTGTGGAATTCCACCACCATCTGTCCCAGCTCCAGCAGAGGAACCAAGCCCTCAGCAGCTCCCTGGGCTCCTTCCCAGCACTGCCATTCCCTCCTCCCCTGCCTCTGCTCCCTCCTGGAGCTGCTGATCCCATTCCCCATCTCACACCAGCTGCAAGTCACCCCGAGGAGCTGCTGAGTCCCTGGGAGTGTTCCCAGGAATGATGATCCTTGTGGGAATCAGCCCTGATCCCAAATTCTGTGCCCACACAATCAAAGGGCACTGCAGGACCATCGGTTTGGGTGACAGGAGAAGCAGAGCAGCAAATCCAACCCCCTGAGCCACTTCTGCTGCTCCCCATGGCCAGAGCAGGCAGATTTTGATATTCCTGGGTTTATGGGTGGGAAAAGGTGGCAGCAGGATGGGCCAGCACAAACACCCATCCCAAATTTATTTGTTCCACACCAACAATCAGCTCCTGCTTTCCTTGTCTTTCCAAAGGAGGGAAACACAAAAACCTCGTTTGGAATCAAGGCTCCAATCTCACTTTGTAAAATTCGGTTTCCACGAAAGATTTGGTTGGGTTGTTACTTAAAAGCTACTGAAGAACTTTTTAAATGTTTCTTGTTGGGTCTGAAATCAGCTCTAAGCCTCCTGTTCTTCAAATGTATAAATAATTATAAATATATGTAATTTTTATACTCCAGAAGCTCCCCAAAGCATTGCTTCCAAACCTGCACATCTTTAGTCCTGAGCACTGAATATCAGCAAAAAACCGTTTTTTCCTCCTATGTTCAAACACTTTATAATTAATAATTTGAATAATTAATGACCAAATAGAAGATGTGGGAGGTTACACGATTGGTGATAGATTTGGTTCTTATTTTTAGGTGGGTTGCAATGAAATTACAGCCACGTTTTAGAAATCAAAATGAAGATATTTTATAAACCAAACTTGTAATTGGAAAGATGCTGGAGTTCCACAACAACACTGTAATTAGTGTGGAAAAACAACTCTTGGGTGTGATATTAAAAATATTCTTTGGTTTGTTTTTATTTTTTTAACTTACCTTTCATGACAGCATCTTTCATTTCTCATGGGGAAAAACTGAACTCCAAGAGCTTTGCACTCAAAAGATGCTTTCAAATGTGGTTTCAACACTTTGTGACCCCAGCTGAGAAACAAATGAACCTGATTTTGTGTCACTGGCCAGAGGAACCCCAAGGAACACGGGCAGGACTGGAACCCATCCAGGTATTATCAGGCTGGATGAGTTCAAAAGTAATAAAATTTGCAGTGCACCTAAAATCCTCCAGCTTTTCCCATTCTTCAGAACCATCAGACATTTTTTTTTAACAGGGAAAATATTAAAAATTCCTCATTATTTCAGAAAACAACCCCAGAGTTTGTTAAAAAGCCACCCAAGCCAAACCTCCCTCCAATGGATGCATGCAGAAAAACACGGAGAAGGAGAATATTCCCAAGGAAAAGGAACTTACATTCCCAGACATTTTGTCTAGTTCACTCATGGCCTCGTGTATAGCAGCTTCTAAATGGTTATTTAGCTTTCCACTTCTAGGGAGAAAAGAGGAAAGGCATCAGTAACTCTCAAGGACAAGAAAATGGAGTAAATTCTGAAGAAAACTCAAAAACAAACAAACAACAAACGCAGGAATTCACTGGGACTGTTCTGACCCAGGCTGGGAGCACGAGGAGGAAGATCAGCCCTGTAACAGTATGATGGAAAGTAAAGGTTTGTGTTGGGATTACAGAATGGAAAGTTAAATTATCCTTCAAACTTTGAATCACCTGGATGAATTACCTCAGCTATCCCCAGTTTTACCCTGGGATGGCAGCAGCCCAGAGGCTGAGGGAGAGCTGGGGTGGAGGTCTCCTTCTCCCAACCCACAGTGACCCCCGGCCGTGGGGCACGTTTCACTTCACAGTGACAATTCCACAGCTCTGTGTTCCTCAAGGACTTTCCCCACCTGGACAAGGTGACACGTCCTGCTTTGGGGATGAGGAGAACCATGTCTGTCCTGAGGGAAGGTGATGGCACAGACAGGAAAGGGGGCACCTTGTCCCCTGCTGGGACACCAGGCCTGTCCCTTCCAGAGACACCTCCCATAAAACCCCCTTTCCCCATAAAAACCCCTTTCCCCATAAAAACCCCTTTCCTTCAAATCACACAATCCTGGAATGGGTTGGAAGGGGCTTAAAGCCCATCCAGTGTCACCCCTGCCATGGGCAGGGACACCTCCCACTGTCCCAGGCTGCTCCAGCCTGGCCTGGGACACTGCCAGGGACAGCCACAGCAAATCTGGGAATTCCAGCCCAGCTCCTGGGAAGGGGAAGCTGCAGGAGAGCACAGCTGGATCAGGAGAGCACAGCTGGAAGGCTCCAGGAGAGCACAGCTGGATCAGGAGAGCACAGCTGGATCAGGGAGGGCTGGGAAGGAGAGCACAGCTGGATCAGGAGAGCACAGCTGGATCAGGGAGGGCTGGGAAGAAGAGCACAGCTGGATCAGGAGAGCACAGCTGGATCAGAGAGGGGCTGGGAAGGCTCCAGTGGAGCACAGCTGGATCAGGAGAGCACAGCTGGATCAGGGAGGGGCTGGGAAGGCTCCAGTGGAGCACAGCTGGATCAGGAGAGCACAGCTGGATGAGGGAGGGGGCTGTGCCATGGCCTGGGGAGCAGGGCAGGGATGTGGCTCCAGGAGGAACAGGATGGCTGAGTTGGAACTGGGACATAGAGAATCTGTGGAGTTCTGGAGTGTGACACCAATCCTGCTCTGCTGAACCAACTCTGGGCCTGCTGATGGGGATGCTGAGTGCAGCAATTCCATTTAACACTGAAGGTTTAAAAAACTTGGATAAAAACCCAACAGCACATCACAGACCAGAAAGAAACCCAGGGACTTTGCCACAAAAATCTTCAGCAGGACACGGGGAAACCAGGATCCACTAAAGGATCTGAACTAGGAAATAAATTGAAATATGGAGAAAAACCTCGGTAAGGGCTGTAAAGCAGTGATTTATGGCAGCTTTAACCACCTTCAATCTGCTCCTGCTGTCCCTGAGTCACTGATTTCACCTCAGGGACATGAATAAATAACTGGGAAGTCACCAAAAGCCCTTCTGTGTTCCCTTAAAATCCAGGCAGGTATTTTGAGGATGATGTTGGAGAAAGCAACCACCAGCACTGTCTCACTGGTATAAAAATTCCTTCTCTTTGGCCCCGTGGGACACAGAAATAAAAGGGAAGTTCACCCCTTAAAAGGAGGAGAAGAGAGGGAATTATTTAATCCCTTTCAGCCTGTGGTAGTCCAGAGCTGAGTTTAAATTCTCCCAGATTTAAGAATACATTCTCCCTGTGACAGTAAAGAAGCACCATCACAGACCAAACCCAATCCCAGCTCAATTCCTACTCTGTCATCCTTTTAAAGATGTCCAGAGGGGTTTTTTTAACCTCAAAATTCAGTCATTTTCCTCTTCTTGCCCATCCTGATGCTTCACATCCCAATATTTGCTCTTTCACAGTTCTTCCACGCTGGAATTTGTCACTAAAGGTGAACTTGGATAAACCCAGCAGCTGACACAGGAGTGACCCAGAGCTCAGCCAGCCCAACCCCACAAATCCTGCAGCAACTCTCAGAGTGGCAACAAAGGGAATTTCTCAGAATAAACCTGTGCTGAGAGGTCAGGAGGTCAGGCATGGTAAAAAAGTGTGCTCTGGTCAGGAGACATTTGGATGGATGGATGAATTTAGGTGGAATGATGTTTCTGCTGGAGCTTGGGAATCCCTCCAGAAGCTGCCACCTGTGGGATATTTTAGAGGAGATGCACTCGAAACACATCAGATCCCAGAACCAACGGCAGGAATTCCAGGGGATGAACCCCTCAGCTTGGCTGAGCTGCCCCAAGAGGGCAACAGAGCAGGGGAATGGCTGGAATTTGGTGAGGAAGGACCCCAGAGGGTCAGTACAGCAGGGGAATGGGTGGAATTTGTTGAGGAAGCACTCCAAAAGGGCAGCAGAGCAGGAAAGTGGCAGGAATTTGGTGGGGAAGCACCCCAGGAGGGCAGCAGAGCAGGAAAATGGCTGGAATTTGGCGAGGAAACACCCCAGGAGGTCAGCAGAGCAGGGGACTGTCAGGAATTTGGTGGGAATTGGATGGACTCACTTCCTGTTCCTTTTCCTGGCGCGGCTGAACGCCTCCAGCCCCTCCGTTAGTGTCTTCAGCTTCTCCGGCTCCACCTGGGGAAGGGATGGACACCAAACCTCGTTACCCACAGCAGCAAATCCCAACTTCTCCTGCACTGGGATGCCCCTCCAGCAGGGCAGGAAGAACACCTGGAGCTCCCCAGCCCTCCCTCGTTTATCCATTCCTGGGATTTCCTCACCGCCAGCAACAGAAAAGCAAATCCGAGACATTTGTGGCAATAAAATTGAGGAGCAAAAAATCTTTTAAAGCTCTTTCTGGGCAGTGCTGGTGAAGTCTCCAGGGATTTTACACCTGGAATGAACACCTGGAATTCTCAGTGCCTGGCACTGATGATGCCATTTTTACACCAGTGTTTCCATCACCTCCTGGAATTCCAAGTCTCTGTTCAACTCATGGCACGGCCAAATTCATTCCCATTCCAGCAGGAAATCCTTATTTGCCTTCTCAGTCCAGGAATTTTCTTTTTTTTTTTGTATTAAAATCAGTTATTTTAATGCTTTTTTAAAAGTTTTTCTTCAGTGATCAGGGCTGAATTTGGGCACGTGCTCAAGAGAATTAAAAATCTTGAACTTAAATCTTGAATATTTTAAATTTAAACCATTTCAACCACTGTGTGGGCACCAGTGAGTCCCAGTGTAAACAACAAGAGCAGAAAATTAATGATAACATCTCCATGATTTCATCATTTGCATCTCAAAACATGAAGCCACCTCACTCTTATTATTTTGATCTGGCTCAGTCATTCCTGCTGATAGAAACAACAAAATCAGATCTTTAGAACACATAAACCTGAAGAAAAGAAATGCTTCAATTCCTGTTTCTTTGCTACATCTGACTTGACATTTTACAGAAACACAAATTAATTGAGACTGTGCCTGTGCCCAACCTGGAAATGAAGTGGGAATGCAAATTCCCTCCAAATTCAGCCTTCCAAATATTAAATGATTTATATTTACCACAGATCTGATGTGTGGACATGACAAGGCAGAGGTAATGAGTGAGCAGTTGCCAAAATCTCTCAAAATAAAGCCCAAAATGACACATTTAGAGCAAATTTCAGTGTCTTGAAGTCACACCTGGGCTAAAGAAATTGGGAATGTGCAGATCCAGGCACTTCCAGGAGTCATTAGTGGAGAAATCTGCACTTGGGGAGCTGAGATTTTCAATTTTCATGAAATAAATTCCATTATGCCACAAATTGTAGAGTTTTTCCCTTAAAAGCTGCTCACTTTTGATGGAAATACTTCCAATAACCCCTCCCTTCAATGGGGTTTGGAAGAACCCAAATTCAGAAGAAACTGAGAAACTGGGGAACTTTCCTAAGGACAAACATGAGAAAAAAGGAATTATCCTTATCCACGATGGAAATGTGTCTCTAAGGAACAAACTGCCAGGAGAGAAACTGCAAAGTTCAGTGGAAATAAAGTTCTCAAGAATTATTATCATGGTTGGGAAACAAAGGACCTCTTAAAGTAACAAAAAAAATCTTCATTATTGGCATTTTGCAATGGTTATACACAAAAAAAATCTGGGTTTTTTGGGGAGAAGCATCAAATTGCTACAAAACAGGGTATGGAAAGCAACTCCAACAGAAATAACAATTAATAATCAATAGTAATTAATAATTAATATGAACACCAGGCCAGTGAACACCAAATCACACACACAGATGGGAGGAATCCTCCCTGATTTATCTGCAGAACCAGAAAAGCCCAGTTCAATCAGCCCAGTTTAACCAGCTCAGTTTAACCAGCCCAGTTCAATCAGCCCAGTTTAATCAGCCCAGTTTAACCAGCCCAGTTTAACCAGCTCAATTTATCCAGCCCAGTTTAACCAGCTCACTTTAACCAGCCCAGTTTAACCAGCCCAGTTTAACCAGCTCAGTTCAATCAGCCCAGTTTAACCAGCCCAGTTTAACCAGCCCATTTTAACCAGCAGTTTAACCAGCCCAGTTTAACCAGCCCAGTTTAACCAGCTCAGTTTAACCAGCCCAGTCTCACTAGCCCAGTTTCACCAGCCCAGTTTAACCAGCACAGTTCAATCAGCCCAGTTTAACCAGCAATTTAACCACCCCAGTTTAACCAGCCCAGTTTAACCCCAGGAAATTCACACTGGGAGCTGGATTTGCCCCGTTAAAATTCACCATGAAAAGCTCCCACAAAACCTTTGATTGCTCTGGTCCTGTTTAGGTGATGAATAATAACCAAGGTGGGTAACAATTAAATTAATTGCTTAACGAGCTACAACTCCTCTGGTTTGTGATCAGACTCAGGCTTGCTCCTGTTCTCCCTGAAAATTCCTGCTGCACTTCCTTGGGCTCCTCTCATTTGCAGCAGACACCAACCAAGGAAAGGAAGTGCAATATTCCTGCTTCTCCTGTCTGCATCCTCCACACAGATCCATCATTCCATTCCATACCTGAATGCCCAAACTCTTTTAAATGGAAACAAAAATCAAATATTAAGCAATCAAAAGAACCAGAGAAGGTACAAATCCCAACAGCAGATTAATACACCTCAGGAGGGTCACATTTGGTCACACAAAGATTTAAAAGATGTTTTTGGGAAGCTCCAGAGGAAAAGGAATTTTCCCAAGTGCTGCAGGTGGTCACTCCCACCACGGTGCAGGATTCCTGAAGAACATTTGGTTTTCAAGGTTATTTCTTTGTGGTTTTCACGGGGGTTTCTTTGTGGATTTCCAGGTGATTTCTTCTGGTTTGGGGTGGGTTTTCCCCTGTGTATCCCACCTTCCACCCTCAACTCCTGCCCTTTGGAATGGCCAAAGTTCACTCTGCACTTCTTGATGAAGGAATTAAAAAACATCTCTTTCATTTTTAAATTAAAAAAGATGAATTGAAGGTGATCTGATGCCAGAGGTGATTCCGTGATGTGGGAATTCCTCATGGAGAACTTGGACTGGTCTCCACTTTGCTGTGAGCATTCCAAGGATCTGCTTCCCCGGATTTTGTGCTTCAGTATCCAATAAAATGGGTTTAACAGCCCACAATTCCCATACAAGGCACAGAAACCCCAGCACAAACCCAAATCACATTCTGCTAGCCACAGATCAGGGAGAAAACATGGAACTGCTCAGGAATGCAGGTAAGAAAATCCCCCTCTTGACAGAAGTCAAAATAAATAAACCTAAATAAATCTAAAAAGAAAAGAAATCTAAAAAAGAAACCCTTCAATTCTATTACACATTCACAGAGCTGCAGACACACAGTTAATCCATACAAGCACCCTGGGAATGGGAGTGCTCTTCCTGACTCACACAGGGATTTTGAACAGGGAATTCTTCCAGTTTTGTTTCATCCCTAAAAGTTTCTGACCTTCTCCTGTGCCTCCACTTCCTCACCTGACTTGTAACTCAGGGATCTGAGCTTCCTAAGGGATGAGCTCTGAAACACTGACCTGCTTTGGGATCTGGGCTGGATTAAACCATGGAAAGCTCTGGGATATTCAGCACTCCCACCTGCCAAGGGAGATTAACTTCTGCTCTGGGGGTGAGACCACTGTGACTCAACAGCCTCCAGGATTTCCAGCTCCACTGGGGAGGGACTGGCAGGTTCCCAGAGGAGCTGTGGCTGCCCCTGGATCCCTGGAAGTGTCCCAGGCCAGGCTGGACAGGGTTTGGAGCAGCCTGGGACAGCAGAAGGTCACCCTGCCCATGGCAGGGGTGGGATGGGATGAGCTTCTTGTCCCTTCTCTCCTCTGCTCTTGGCAGAATTTTGGGGAAAGGAGCCCTTTGGTCCAACCCACTCTCCTCAGTTTTAAGTGATTTGATTTCTTTGTGTCGCTGACAAACCCCAATTTCCTTAAATCTCCCCTCTCTGCTCGTGCATTTTTAAAATTAGCGTTTTGTAAAATGGCACTCGAAAATATTTACAGGTGGAAGATGTGAAGCCTTTTGTAAGAACTACAAAGATAAAATGTTACACAAGCAGTGGAGACCAGATTTGTGAATATTGTCCATAATAAAATAACCATTAACTCCTTGATAACTGCATTTCCTCTATATCCCCAATAAACACAGGATTTGTTGACACACACACAGAAAAAAAAGAATTTTAACATGAAAGAGCAAACTGAAACACTTTCCTTATTACTAAATGATGATCAAAACCTCCTTTAGAGCTGGAAATGTGTGTGCATTTCCTGGGAGAAGTGTGTGTCAATCAGCAAGATTTCACTCATTAAACATTCCTCCATCTGATTAGGCCACTTCTCCTTTTTTTGCAGTTTCAACACTTTCAGGTATTTCCATATCAGATGCTTTGGACACAGCCAGGGATTTGTCTGAACACACCACGTAAGCGAGAACCACTTTTTTGTTAACACCAAAAGTGCATTTAGCAAAGCCCAGATCTAAACTGTCTGATGGCCCTGGCAGGGAATTCAGGGGAAATTCAGGGGAAATTCATGGAAATTCATGGGAAATTCACGGGAAATTCATGGGAAATTCACGGGAATTCACAGGAAATTCATGGGAAATTCATGGGAAATTCACGGGAATTCACGGGAAATTCATGGGAATTCACAGGAAATTCATGGGAAATTCACGGGAATTCACAGGAAATTCATGGGAAATTCAGGGCAAATTCACGGGAAATTCAGGGGAAATTCAGCTCTACAAGCTACAGCTATGAAAAAAAAAAAAAGCCACTTGTGCTGTGAAAACAAGAGACAAAATAAAGAATTTTGATTTGTGTGCCAGTGAGGGGAGAGAGAGAGAGAGAGAGAAAGAGAGAGATGTGCACAGAGATATAAATATACCTTCCCCTCCTCAGCGTTCTGTTGGCATGAATTGTGAACCTCTTCCTCTCTGCCCAGTTTGCCAGGCCAGGAAGTGAGTCCTTTGATCTGGCCCCAGACCAAGTCGCCCACGTTAAACGTCCTGGGCCTGTAGTGGATGAGCTCGTGGGACGAGGGCGACTCGGGGTTCCGCAGCTCCTCCTCGCTGCTGATGCTCTTAGCATCCGAGGGGCTGGGCACGCACCCGTTAATGCTTTTGGCATTAAAATCTCCATTGTAATGGATGTAGTCTTTCACTAAGGAGCTCTCCAAGCTATTGGAGGAGCTGGGGGATTGCTCTTCCAGGATCAGGTCTTGTTTGGAAGCGTTGAGCAACTCCCCGAAGGCCCTGTTGGGCTGCGGGCGGTTCCCGTTGATGTGTGCACATCGTTCCACAGTGTTCTCCAGCCTTTCCTTGAAACTCATCATAGTTCTTTTGTAATTGTTATACCTGAAATTCTCCTCCAGCGCCTTCTCGCTCTGACAGTTCCGCTGGGCCAGCAGGGCCTGGTGCTGCTCCCCGGGCAGCAGCGGCAGCGCCGACACGTTGTTGGGCCTCTCGTGGCACGGGCTGCCGTGGACGTGGGCGGGGTGCTCCAGGAACTCCTCGCATTTCCACCTGTTGACGTCCCCCACGGGGCTCTGCTCCCCTTCCCACTGCTTTTTGGGCGTGTTGCAGGCCTTGTAATAGTCGTAGGCGTCGCCCTCGGCGGGGCCCTTGCCGTGCTCCGGGCCCTTGGGGCCCCGCGCGCCGCGGGCGGAGCGGCCCCGGCCCTCGTGGAGGACGGCGCTGACGGCGCTGGACAGGTTCAGGGGGTCCCCGATGGAGGCTGTGAAGGCACTCATGGCACTCAGGGCGGGGATGGGGCTCGGCTGCGCCGAGCTGGAGCCGGCCGTGGTGATCACCACCGGCACGCCCTTGCTGGCGGCGTCCACCACCGCCTTGTAGATGGCGTCCACCGAGGCGTCGCCCGCGGGGTTGTCCTTGGCCGGCGGGGCCAGCGCTGGGTCAGGTCTCTGCTGCAGCTCGCACGGGGGCTCCTGGAAGGGAGGGAGCAGAGGGTTGGAGCTCTCGGGAACCGGCGCCATTCCCATCTGGGTGATCATCCTTTTGTTGAGGACGGCGGCGTCTTCCTGCATCCTCACCTGGGGAAAGGAGAGCAGAGGAGAGGGTGGGAGTTGCTGTTCTAACTCGAGGTGGATTTCAGCAGATAAACTCTGGGGTTATTCATCACAGCACATTTCTGTTTTGGTATACAGCGGGTATGAATTTTCAGGCTGAACAAGGTAAAGAGGGAATTAAAGGCCTGATTTAGAGGAAGACAAAAGCACTGTCTCAGACTTTTCATCAGCAGGCTCCTGTTTTCTCTCAAGTCCTAAACAACTTCTCCGAGGTCAGTATTCCTGATACAGAGACACAGGATGGTTTGGGTGGGAAGGGACCTCAAAGCCCACCCCTGCCATGGGCAGGGACACCTTTCATTGTCCCATTGTCTAAGCCCCATCCAGTTTGGCCTTGGACACTTCCCAGGGATCCAGGGGCAGCTACAGCTTCTCTGGGAAATCCATTCCAGGGCCTCCTCACCCTCTCAGCGAGGAATTCCTTCCCAATATCCCACCTGAATTTCCTCTCTTTCAGTTTGAGCCCATCCCTCACCCAATCCCTCCTTGTCCTGCCCCTCCAGTCCCTCTGCAGCCTCCCTGCAGCCCCTTGACACTGGAAGTTGCCACGAGGGAGACCTTCTCCGGCTGAGCTGAGCTAATCCAGCCTCCTGCTGGAGCACAGGACTACATCCAGGTGGGGTCTGTACATCTCCAGAGGAGGAGAGACCTCAACTCCACAACCTCTGAGTTCTGCCCTCAACTATTCCCTTTCTTTCCTTCCCAGACCCCAACATTGCCTCTGTCCTTGTGTGCCCCTCGATGAATTCCTGAATGCCATCTCTGTGCTTTGGGAATTGCTCCACGTTTCTATTTTCCCCTTTGCTGTGTGCCTTTCCCATGGATTCCAATCCTCAATATCCCAATATCCCACATCCCTGTGCTCCAAGCCAGGCCCTGCCACAGCAAACTGGCACCTCCAGACTCAACCACCTGAGCTGCTCCTGCTCCTGTCACCTCCACAGGCAGGGAACACGATGTCAACGAGAGCACTCCAACAAAAACCGTAAAAACCACAGGGAAAATATTCCAAAAAGCCTTTTAACTCCTTACTGCGACTATTTATAAAACTGGGAATGTGGCACAAAAAAATACATGGAGAGACCAAAATTCTACAGGGGAGGGAACAGGCAGAGAACTGAGATTTTCCAGGGAAACCTCTCCACAGCTCCTTTTCCCTCCTGGAAGGGTGAGAGCACTGCCTGGCCCCTCTGCATTCCCCTCCTCAGCCCTGCACTTGTGCAGCAGTACTGAGGAACAAATCCCTGTCTGCACCCTGGGTTTGTCACCTGTTTTTGCTCTGTTGACACCTAAACTGCATCAGGAATAACTGTGTTACGTGGAGAGCAGGGAAGTCTCATTTGTGCCCAGTTTGTCAGTTTTTATTCACTCCAATCCCTGTTTTTCCAGGCTGCACAATCTCCACCACAGCTCCTCCATCCCATTTCAGGGGGAATACAAGAAGACTGCTGCACACAGTCACTTATAACAACCTAATCAAGTTTCTAATTACTGCAAAGTGCTATCAGCATTTATTTCTCACTGCTGAATTATCAGAACGGGCTAAATAAAAATTCAGGATCGTTTTGTGTGATGGAAAAGAGTTTTGTTAAAATTCTGCAGTGATTGTCAGCACACAGAAGAACTTTTTTTCCAATACATGCAGCATAACTCTTTCCAAAGCAACTAAACCCAATTCTAAAGGAGAAAGGGATAAAATTTCAGTAACAAATGTTCCTGATTTGCAAAATCCATCAGCTACTGAAAGAATATATTGTATACAGTATACACAGAATTATATAAATTATATAGTTTTAATCAGCAGAGAAACCCAAACTCTGGAGGATGGAATTTTACCTCCTGAGAGCTGCACGCTCACTTGAATATTGATTTAACTCTGTTTTCTACCTGGAAATTCTGGAACAGACAGGCCATGGGGTTTGGGTTGGCGGCTGGGCCAGGGATTTGGGGCTGCCCTTGAAAGCCCTGCACATTCTGGTAGCCCTGGAGAAGGTGCTGCTGCTGCTGCTGCTGCTGCTGCTGCTGATTTGCAGGAAACATCTGATTGTTGTTGAGGAGTGACTGGAGATGGCTGAGCTGATGGTTGTTCAGAGTAGTGTTCAGAGATGACATTTCCCCTGCAAGGCAAGCACAGGCAAACCCCACTCAGCAATTCCCCGAGCTCCGATTTCACTGACTGCCACGAAAACCTCTGGAAAACAACGCTGCTCCCCTCCACCCTCCAGGGATGGGGCTCTGCTGCTCTTTATTTCTCCACTGGTGGGACTTTGGTGTCACCTCTCCTGACAGCCAGGGATGGCAGGAGGAGCTGCTGTGGAATTCCGGGCTTTGGAATCTCACTGAAACAGTGCTGGGGTGGTGAGGGGGATGAGGAGGAGAGAGAATAGTTTAAACCTCAAACAAAGTGAGTTTTTCACCAGCTGTGAAGGAGAAAAAGCTTTTTGGCTCAGCCACATCACACAAGTCATTTTGTTACGTTCTAGAGTAAAAGTTGAATTAATGTTTTCTATTACATGAAAATTTCACTTTGAATTAATGTTTTATCTCTAAAAAAAAAAATAAACGCACTGTCGAACCTGAATTTATGAAATAACGAAGCTTAAAATACATCCATTTTCTAGCTTTGTTTCTTTTTAAAAATTAAAATATTGTGTTTTCCTCAAAGTTTCCATTTGAGAAGTCACTGTTTTAGATGTGTTTTGCATGGAAAATGGCAAGTGGGTTGAGTTCACTGTAGCCATTTAGGTCGGGATGAAGCAGTATTTAATTATTATTTAATTCCCACCAGGAGTAGATGCCAAACAGTGAAGCACCTACTCTATTACAAGTTTTTGGTAAAAATAACCACAAAATCATCACCCAGGAGGGAGAAACTTTGTATTTAAGGAGTTTTTCATCACTTGTTTCGGGATGTTTGTTTTAGCACCTCCAGCACAGCTACTCCCACTAACTCTGTGCTGCCACAGGCACTCCCAGCCGACCCAGGGACGCTCCTGAGCAACGAAATAAACCCAACTCCTCACACACCGTTCTCAGGTGGATTTCGTAAGCCTAGCTGGCAGAATTAATAACTCCCAAGACCAATATTAAAACATCAAGGAACGAAAGCAGAGCGCCACTTAGACCTCTTACAAGAACGATCAACGTTTCCTCGACGAAAACGCGAGAGGACCAAAACGACGCAAAGGAAAAAAAACGCAAGATAACCCCAGAAGCTGCAATCCTCCCTCTCCCCAGTAACACCAACAGCAGGGATCTGCCCTTACCAAGCAGGCCTGTGCCCAGGAGCGGGTTGAGCAGCTGCGGCACCACGGAGCTGTTGCTGACCTTGGGCGGCCCCGCGGCGCTGCCGGAGATGTTGAGCAGCGTCTCGGCCATGGACACCACGGCCGTGGCCCCGGGGCCCAGCGCCGACACCGACAGCGCGGCCACGGCCGACGACGTGGTGGTGGTGGTGGTGGTGGTGGCCTGCGAGGACGTGGTGGCGATGGCCACCTCGGGGTGTCCCGCCGAGCTCAGCACTCCCCCCACCAGCTGAGGGTTGAGCGCCATCAGCGCCGAGGCTCCGGAGGCGGCGGGGAGCAGCAGAGGGTTGGGAGTGGGGTCAGTGAAGCCGGGAATGGGGTTGGACAGGAGGGTCTCCACCCTGCTGCTGTCGGGCAGGGGCTCGGGGGGTGGCGGCAGCTGCGTGACCGAGGGAGCGGGAGCGCTGTGCTGCTGCTGCTGTTGCTGCTGCTGCTGCTGCAGCAGGTCGGAGATGGTGACGTTGAAGGATGGCACGGGGAGCATGGCAGCGGCCTGAGCCTGGTTCTGGAGCAGCGCTGCCAGCAGCTGGAAGTGCACGGGCTGCAGAACCTGCCCGTCCACGTCGCCCGAGAGGAAGGCTAAAGCAGCATTGACGTTGGGGTTCAGGAAACCCAAAGGGTTGAGGTTCACCTCAGACTTGCCTTCTCCTGCTGAAGGCTGGAGGATGTTCAAGAGGTTCTGGTTGAGGAGATGTTGCTGATTCACCGGCAGAGAGAGAGGCAGGGAGTTGAGGAGGTTTTGATTCAGGGCATGTGGCAGATTGTTGCTGGAGGAGCTGTTCTGCGGGAAGTGGAGCGAGTGTTCGTGGCCAGCGAAGGGGAACTCACTGCCCATGGGCAGCTGGCCCTGCTGCAGAGGGGTCCCCGCGGCCGTGGTGACAATGACACCGTCCTGGAGCACTGATGTGGTCTTGGTGATGGCGGCTTGGCCGGCGCCGGCGATGGCTATCGATGACGACGGGCCCAATCCCCCTGCAATGGGAAAAGCAGGACTATTAACAGGAATATTAATAATATCATCAAGGCTGCTGATGCCTTGAGTTTTATCTTCCATGCATTCCAGGTTCTGTGGTGCCCAGGGGTGAGCTCTGAGCTCACAGTCAGTGTCACTCAGCTCTGCACACAGCAGGGACACAAAACAAATCCAGGGAACTCAGGCATGTGTGAGCTCAGTAAACAACAGTCCTTAATGATCAGAATGAAAGAAAGATGAAGGAGTCAGACTAAAAGCCATAAAAACCCAGGGCAAACCCAGCTCCTGCAGCCACGGACTCTGCCAAAGGTTCTTTGGCCACTTGTTGAGAGAAGTGAACTCTTTGCCATGCAGTCAAAAGAAGAAACATCCAGAATGCAGAAAAAGCAGATTTGTTCTCTTAGAGGATCAAAGAATTGTTTTGGCACAATTCTTTGTACATTTTAAAAATTACTACTGATGTTATTTATGAGCATTTTTAATTCTACTTTCTTTTCAGAGCAGGTTCATTTTCCTGTGGATTTTAGCTGTGTTCCTTTCTTTAATGCATTGCTTGATGGGTGTTCTTAAGCAAAGACAATAAAATAAATAGGTATTATGGAATCAGTTTGTGTTCGAGAAGATTCACTTAAAATAAAGAAATCAGAGTGGAAGACATTCATCATTAATATATCAGAATAGTTCTTCCTAACCATAGATGCATTTTCCAAAAGGATTGCACTTAGCATGTGTTAATTAGAGAAGAATCTTTCAAGTGTTATTTTACAACTCTTTTCCCTGTGAGAAACTCTCCATTACCCATCCCAGTATTTAAATAATCTCAAAAACACAGGGCTGGATTTTGTGGGAAAAAAACAGTCCCTAAAACAGGTGTAGGAAGCACTGAGAAAAGTGAAAATGCAGAACTTGCTCATTGTCCATTAACACCTGAAACATTTTTAGAACTGAGCACAAATAAATGCTGTAAATTCTATGGTATGAATTCCACATTCTCAGTTCTTGCTTTTCAGAGAATCCCACCATGGTTTGGGTGGTAAGGGACCTTAAAGCTCTTCCAGTGCCACCCCCTGCCACGGGCAGGGACACCTTCCACTGTGCCAGGGTGCTCCATCCTGGCCTTGGAGACTTCCAGGGGCAGCCAGAGCAAATCTGGGAATTCCAGCCCAGGCAGGAATTCCCAATTTCCAATCTCCCATCCATTCCAGCCCTCTGCCACTGGGGAACCATTCCCTGTGTCCTGCCCCTCCAGCCCTTGTAAATCATCTCTCCCTGCATATCCCTTCAAACCACAGCCAGCTTTGCTCTAGACTGGATATTTTCTTGGCTGCTTTTCTAATTCTGAACCTTTCAAGTTTTGGAAACCTTTGTTGGAATGTCCTTGTTTTCTCCTTGGTCATTCAAGGGACTCCTCGCTCAACTCTCACCTCTCCACCCTCTCCTGCTGCAGCTCAGGCAGAAGGAATCTGCAGGATCCTCTCCAAAAGCCCCGTGTGAGTGCAGAGAGCTGACCCTGAGATCAGGAGGGTGTGAAAGCTCCCAGGATCACTCAGATATTTTAATTACTACCACAGCTCAAAGGGGTTGTGACACCTCAGCCACGCCGGGGTCACCCAGCCACGCCCGAGGTCCTGCAGAGCTGCTGCCACACCCGGGGGAAACTGGAATTAATCACAAATTAGAGGTAAAACCTCCGAGTTTGCATCAGTGGGGAGATTGTTCAATTAGTGATCTCCAGAGCTTTCACTTCCCAGTGAAATTGCTGATGGAAAACACAACCTCAGAGTCCTTAAAGATCCCAGACAACGAGTTCCTGCTGTAAATCCCTATTCCATCCCTTACCTGCACACCTGGAACCAGGAGTTAGATATTTTGGCAATTCTATTCCCCCCTTTTCTTTCTGGATGAGAAAACATTTATCTTTATCTGATATCTCCTTTCTTACACTGCTTCCAATTCCAAAGAAACCATAATTCAGCAGTTCAGCACAAACTGCTGTCACCTGTTCTCCTTATGGAGATCCACAGCCCAGAAATCACCAAAAATGGGCCAATAAATGAAATATCCCCGTCAGAACCAGTGAAAATCCTCAGCTGCTCTTGTAGGCAGCCCTCCATGGCCATGGAATGTGCTCTGCTGGGAAACATTCACCTGCCTGCCCACAACTCCTGAGCACCACGCTCCATGATCACAGGGACTTCTTCATTTACAACAAAGCTGCAATCTTGGCCCCTAAAATTTTGGCAAAAGGCCCAGAAGTATTTATAGGACAACAGAAGCCCAGAAAATTAGGCTTTAAAAAAAATTCATTCAAATTAAGCTTTTTAAAATGTAATTAAAATTAGGCTCTTTTTAAATTTAATTTTTAGACTTTACCACCTGTCCGAATTTCAGTCTTGGCTCTTGCCCCCGCCCATCCCCTGTGATTTCTGCATTTTCCCAGCACTGCTGGGCTGGAAATGACTCGGAGGGAAGTGTTGTGATGTGCTCAGCTGTCAGCAGAAAGCAGAGCAGTGTTTGAGTAGAAAACTGTCAAGACAACAGCACACGAGAGCAGGAAATTCGGGATTTTCTCACTTGCTCCCGTCTCTCCCCACTCGCAGCTGTGGCAGATGCATTGCAAATGAAGGAAAACACTCAACTGCCAATTTGGGCAGCTAAAAAATTCAATAGAAAGCGTTATTGTCTTCAATAATCCCCACTCCTCC
This sequence comes from Sylvia borin, assembly GCA_014839755.1. Taxonomy (NCBI): domain Eukaryota; kingdom Metazoa; phylum Chordata; class Aves; order Passeriformes; family Sylviidae; genus Sylvia; species Sylvia borin. The sequence continues at coordinate 36,575,318 of CM025963.1, read as the reverse complement.
CTCTAGCAAGGGCTGGAGCTGCCCACTGGTTCCATTTTCAGATGGTAAGAGATAAAAATGTGTGGGAAATTCCCCAGAATTAATTCAGTTTTTCTGCGTAATATTATCTTTAATAAGGCTCATCTTCCTACATTAATTTGTTATTATTTTTTACAAGTTCTCTGATTTTTATCAATATAAAAATCCTAAAAAGTTGCATGGCAGGTTAGGGCCTGGTTAACTGGAAGACTGTCAATTGTTGGCAAATTCAAATTTTAAGAGTTAAAAAACACCAGAAAACCCGAAGCTGTGTCCAAGCAATTTGGACAAATCTTTCAAAGAATTCTCCTTATTCTTCTCAGTTCTCACCTGAAGAGGAAAAAAAAAAAAAAAAAAAAAAAAAAAAAAAAAAAAAAAAAAAAAAAAAAAAAAAAAAAGGAAAAAAAGAAAAAAAAAAGTTCTTATTTAGAAATAAGAATGGGAAAAAGAAGCTGGAAATTTAGGGAACAGTGATTCCTTATCATCTCTCCCAAGAAGGGAAAAAGTCCCTCGGGATGTTTCTATGAACCCCAAATCAATGGAGTTTAAATTATTATTTAAATTTGCTTTACAATTAGAAGAAGAGGTTCTTGCCATCCTGTCTAGGGCTGATTCCAGTTTAATAACTTATCTTTTTCCTCAGACACAACAAGCCCCAAAAAATTGTCAGATACTCTTCTGATCCAGGAGTCCAAAAGTTGTTCTGATTTTGTAATTCGAGGATATATCAAGTAATTTTGGGAAGCAAATCCAGATTTGTTTGGTTTTATTTGTGTTTTTGACAGTTTGCCCTGAGGTGATTAAATCAAAGCCCCTAAACCCCTTCTTTTGGGGGTTTTGTTTCCCAATGCCAAGTTCCATTCCCAATTTTCTTGGCTGAATGGAAACAAATTCCTCTCCTCACCCTCAGTGACTGGTGTTCTGCTCCTCCCTGTTTAATTCTATTTTACTGTTTCTCTTCTGTGCATTTCACCAAGAAAAATTCCCATTCGGGAAAGGAATTACAGCCTTTTTCTTTTTCTTTTTCTTTTTTTCCAAATCTGCTAAATTTTTTTGTCAATTCTTAATTTCTAGACCCAGAGTTTCTCCTATTTTATAATGTTAATATTTGAGACCACTGATCATCTTTATTTGCTCTGGTTACTGAGGTTCCCTTTATTTCCTTTATCAGCTGTACAGAACTTTTATTCCCAAATATTTTCACTCATGTCCATCCATCCCATTATTTATGGATGTTGCTTTCTCAGCAGGATTTGAGTGTTGAATGTTAAACACTCAAACACAAGTTTTCTACCCTGTGAACCACATGTTAACAGCAAGGAAAAGGTAAATAAATAAACACCTACAATCACATTCATCGCCCAGTGATGCAGTTCCAGCCTACAAAAAGAACAAATTCCACCACACACACACACCCTGAAAATTACCTGGGAACTAAAGATATTATCTGTGGAAGAGGAAAACAAGAGCTGGAATAACAAAACTTGGTCCATGTGGTTAAATTATAATTAAAAGCTTAGGCAATAACCAGCTAATTGTGGGGATTCACAGGATTTTTTCTCTCAGGAGCTATTTCTGAGGAGTAGCTGTCCTGAACTGCTGGCACAGACACAGAAAACAGATTTAGCAATTAAAATACTTCAAAACAAAGGGGAAAAAACAAGCCACAAACTGAAATATGAACAGGAGAGGTTCCTTCAGACATCTTCCTCAGCTGAACTGCTCTTGAAAATTCAGTGTACAGCAGCATCTCCAAAATTAACAGAGGAGAAATCCCAAAATTCCTCTCCCCAGTTTTTGTTACCGAGCTGGATGCAGGCTGGCAACTCACTTTTATTTCAAAAAAAATTATCATTAACCCCGAACACTCAACATTTCACGTGAGTTTCATGGAAGGAACATTCCCATCCTCCTGGAAATCCAACAGAATTCCTCTCTCTGGATCTTCCCAGCCCTGTGCTGCTCAGGCAAGAGGCTCAGTGAAGGTTTATGCAGAATTTTAGGGAATAACACAAAGGTCACACAACCTGAGACTTCACCTTAAAGAAGAAAACCTTCTTCAGGCTTTACCACGGATACTCAAGAAATAATTCAATGCAGGCTCTTTATCCTACGAGCACCAAACTAAAGGAACATGCAGCAGCAGAGAATGGGACAATTCCCAACTTTCCAGCCTTTGCCTGCAGGGAATTAATTACCTTTTATCTTTTAGAGAAGGACAAAAAGTGTCACTTGAGGCTTTGTAATTCGATGGCTCCAATCCTCTCAGCCACCCCCAGAGAGTGGGAATGCCAGGAGGAGTCCCCAGGTGGGGTTATGTCCCTATTTCTGTTCCTGGCTGTTGATGCTGGGACCTTCCTTCACAGGGCTTTGACTCATTTGTTCTGTTTCATTTGTATTTTTGAGGGGCAAATTCAGCTCGGAGCTGAGTGGAATTTAACACAGGAACAGCACTTTGGGAGTGGTGGAAACCCCTGGCCAAGGTGGGAACCAAGGGGTTCCTGCCCCCGGGATTGTGTCCTGTGCTCAGTGGGACAGGGAAGTGAATTCCCAAGGCAATCCCAGACCTTTGCTCCATGCAAATAGAGTGCAGAGTCTCGGGAGCTGCCTCAGGAAATGCCCCCTGTGCCAGCATGACAAGGCAAAAGAGCCAGGCAAGGACTGAGAGCTGCTGGTTGTGACCACTGCAGGCAAGAAAAAAAATGAAATCTTTTAATGCCAGGGATGGGGAGAAACCTGTAAAAGTCACCAGGAACCATGACCAGAGTGATGGCAGAACATTATTTGACTGTATTTCAGCTTTTCTATAATTCCATTCCATTTCAGAGGAGGAAGCTGAGAAATGCAGAGCAGGTTCTTGCTTGGGTTAATGAGAGGCCACTTGAACACTTTGGTGAGACCTGGGTTTTCATTCCACTTGAGGAATTTACACCACTACCATCTTCTAATACTTTGTTCAATCAGTAATAGCCAATTAAATTCACATTTTTGAGCTGATTCCTTTCTCTCTTTACACCCCCCAGAGATGATAACAGCAGCAAACCCATTTCCTCTCCAAATCTTCCCTGAGGAACAAACCAGGAAATCTCTCCCTACACTCCTCCAATTGTTTATTCAACCATTTAATCACCACCTTAGTAAAATTACCTCAATAAAAGCAAAACACAGGCTTGGCATTGTCTCCTGCTGGCCCTGAAAAAGGTGGTTTTGTACATTTTGGCACTTCCAGGATCTGTTCCAATCTCTGACACCACCTCTGTAATTCCAGCAGGAAAGAACTGGATCACCTGGACACGCACTGCCAGGTAAGCCACAACCTTCTGGTCTTGGAGCAGGGGCAGGCTGCAAAAACCCTCCGATTCATTTGGAGAAGTGACAAAAGAGGTGTGGGAACATCCAGAAGCGAACGGATTTTATTCCTGGAGAGCGTGTGGAAGTCAGCAGAGTTGTCACAGGAAGCAGGCCAGGATGGTTTTGTCCACAAAAAGGGAGATATGTTTTACCACTTTTTTACCACTGTTTTATTTTTTTTTAAACAGTTTACCACTGTTTTTTTTTTTTTTTTTTTTTATTCCTTTCTGCTTTATTTTTGACTAGGTGGCTTTCAGGAACAAACCCAAGTTCAACAAGGAACACTCAAACCCAACCATCAGGGAATTCTAAGGACGGGATCCCCTCGGGAAGTCACCTACCTGCTTCAGGGCTGCTTTGATTACAGCTGCTGCCGATGCTGTTGGGGATGACGCTGGGTGCCTGGAGCCTGGCCTGGCCTGGGTTGGGATGTAAGGAGTTCCCCAAGGCCATCCCAGCCTGGGGGAGCATCCCGCAGCTCCCGCCCGCCTGCATCTGGTTCAGGAGCCCGGCCAGGTGGTTGGAGGGCGCCGGGCCGGGCCCGAAGGTGGGGTTGGGGTTGGGGCAGGGCAGCCCCTCCCCACGCAGCGGCAGCCCCGGGGCCAGCGGGGCCACCGAGGGCTCTGCCAGGTGCAGCTGGGCGCCGGGGCAGGGCAGGGCGCCGCTGGAGCTCCCGCAGCCCGAGGAACTATTGCTGCTGCCGTGGGAGCTCTGACAACTCATGGACTGCAGGAGCTGCGACATGGAGCTGATGGGGAAGGAGCTTTGACTTGGCTTTCTTATCAAATCCGACCCGGCTTTGGGAACCCCAGAGCTGTCCAGCTGAGACTGCCTCAGCAAGCTCAGCACCGTGGTGGTCGGCTGCTTCCTTTTCCTCAGAGGATCCTTTTGCTGAGACATCAGTTTATCTCTCAGTGCTGCCCGGCCGCTCTGGCCCTCCGTGGTGGGGAGGAGCACGTTGGCAGCAGGAGGGAACATGGGATTTAAAGTGCTGTGTCCTTCGGTGCTGCCGCCGCTGGCAACAGGTCCAGAATTGCTACTGCTGTTATTGTTGTTACCAGCGAGTTTATTTTGATTTGCTAGCTGTGCTTTGGCTGCTGCTGAGAGTAAACTGCTCGCTGGAAAAGAGGCAGCGTTGTGCTGGTTCAAGATCTGATTTAAAGGCATTCCCAGCAAACCAGGCTGACTCTTCAAGGAACCGCTTCCAGCCGACGCAGCGGGAAAAACTGCATTGTTGGGAGGATTTAATACATTACTCATTCCAGCAATTAACGGGTTGGGGATGTCCTTGTATTGATTAAGTCCATCGTGCTTGGTGGAAGGGCTGGATGGCATGGACGGCCTCGGCGAGCCTATGGTTGACCTCGGGGACCTGGGAGGGACTTTGATCCCGCTGCAGGACGACTGCGGCCCTACGGGAGGCAGCAGGAAGTTGCCGTGATCGGACGAGGTGGAAGAAGAACGGGATCTTTGGGGAGAAGCCTCGATCCTGGCCATGCCGGGCGCCATCATGTGAACGGGGGACGTCACCGGCGACGGCGACAGGGACGTGGAAGCCGAGTGCTGAACCCTTTGGACGTGAGCGCCATGGTTCATGTGGGCGGGTTTGACGGTGGGCAGGGGCAGGTTGCTGGGCAGGGGCACCACGGCGGGGGGCATGCTTACATTCATCACGGGTACCTGAGAGTGGACACTCGAGTGGAAAGTGGTGGGGTTCATGATCACGGGGTTCTGGTTCACCGGTTTGCTGGGAATGGGGTCCAGGATGCCAAGAGGATCCTTCTCGGATGTTAATGGCTTTTTCTGAAGAGCACAAGAAGGAGGTGGAGGAGGTGGGGGCGGGCCTTGAGGGGGTTTATGGTGGAACATTGCTCGTGGTATTTCCATACCGGCCGAAAAGTTACACAGGGGTTTTTTCATGACCGGGCTCTTGGTGGTCAGGGTGGGGGAAAGAGGTATATTAGTCCTTGCAGCCATTGCACAGGATGACTGAATGGGAGAGCCGTGGAGCATGACTGACGGCGGGGACAGAGGCGTCCTGGTCATGTGGATAGGACTGGAGTTGGGCGCTCCGTGGAAACTGGGATTGTTCCTGGTGAAGACGTCGGGGCTGCCGAGAGGGTCAGTCCTGGGGGAGATGGAGCCGTCCCCGTAGATCTGTGACCCCGAGGACGCCGGGCTGGGCATTCCCCCGTGACTGCCGCGGTACGGAGACTTCTGCCCCAGTTCATTGCTCCCCAATCTCTGCCTGGGATAGGCAGGATGGAGCTCTGCTTGCTGGCTTCCAGCCATTTCTTGCACATAAAGCCTACCCATGGCATTAGATGCCCCCATCATCAACTTGAAAGGAGTCTTACATTCCGGCATCACAGAATTTGTAATTCCTTCATGTGATTTATTCCTCATCGACCTTGGAGTTGCTGCTCGAGTGGGAACTACCGGCGTTGCACCTGGGATGGGAAACACACAACAGTTACTGCTTGGAAATCCGGCGTCCCACGTTTCAGGGCAAAGCTGCTGAGGGTGAAAACATTCCCAAAAGCTCAGGGGAGCCTTTGGCTACGCTTTTGCTTCAGCAGAAAGAAAACCCTCAATCACCGAGGGGCTGCTGGAACGGTGCCTGTTCCCAACTACACAGCTGTAATTCCATATCCCATAGATGTATGGACCATTTTAAACCTTTTTGCTTCCCTTCTGCCTTTTCCAGCCACCTCCAGCATCCCTCCTCTGGCAGGAGGAGCGGGATGGCTGTGGCAGGAAAAGGAGCCTCTGGCACCATCTATTGAGGACAGGAGGAACAAAGCTCATCCAGCATCGAGATTCATTTCCCACAGAAGAAAAAGGTCCTGTCCCAAATGCTATCCCTGCTCAGGGTTCCTGAATGCTCTCTGTTTGATTTCAGGATAAAAGCCTTGGGGATATTTGCACACGATGGAAGAATTCCCTGTAAATCCCACTTTTGAGGCTACACCTTCCAACAAACACAAGGCCACTTTCCATCTTTATTTAAAAAAGGGGGTTTTTTTTCCTAATGTTTTACTTCCAGACTAGAAGCCCAAGCAGCTCCAAGTCTGGGGGACTTGCTGCCAGTTCTGCTGCTCTGGGAATTCAGAATTCAGCTCGGAGTGCTTGGCATGCAGCCTCTGGGTGTGCAAAACTCAACTGGAATTGGGAGTCAAAAATTCTGCGCTCAAATGAACTCAGAGGTGCTTCGAATTTCCTCTGCTCATCTTTCCTTCAGCCTGGTCAGATGGCACTGACAGCCCTGCCTTCATCCTATTTGCTCCAAAGTGAGAGAAACAAACATTTCTCATGTCCCAAAATGCAACCAAAGTCTCGTTCAGGGCAGAAAACTAAAGGCTGAACTGCAAAATAAAATTATTATGAGAGGCCTCACCTTGAGCGCTGGAAATAAGCAAATGGTCACATATAAATGAGCAAGAATTTTGCTTACAAGGGGATTGATTGGGGAATTTTCTTCTTTGCTTATGCACATAATTCTGACCACCAGAAAAAGTAAGAGCACATAAATATATCAATTACCTCTTTCAGTTTGCTAATTTTCTGAAAACAGGGATGTAATTTAAGTCCTACTCATTGAAAAAATTAAGCAAGGAAATGCACAGAAACTTGGGAAATCGCACTGTTGGTTAAAAGTCAAAATTACACTGAAAAAGATTTTCCAGAAAGATTTTAAATCCTCAATTTCAATGTGAAAATGCAGGGGCACAGCAGTATCATGAATAGCACGGGGATCTTAGCATTGGCACTTATCTAAAATTTATTATCTCTTGGTTTTCTAATAGTTTTTTCCACTTTGAAGTGGGAAGAGCAATTGGCCAGGTGTCCTCACAGCAGTGAGGGGTGCAGAGAGCTCTCAGGCCTTTTCCCAGGAGTACAGAAATAAAAACTCAGCCCCTTTCCCTCCTCTGTCGTGCCCACTGGATTTGTAATTCTCTTCACAATCCTGTGATCCTGACAAAGTCCCTAATTTTGGATGAATTTCTGGGTTTGGAGCTGTTTCAGTGCTAACTTTGCTTTCACTCCAGGTTTCAGGGAGCTCCACTGGTTTTACAAGGTTTTGATCTTTTGTTTGGAGAATATCTGTCAACTTCAGCCACCAACAAATTTCCTCATTTTTTTTTTATTGATGGGGATAATTAAAATGCTAATCCAGGTCGGTGGCCAAAAATAATCCTTGAGAAATGACAGTGGAGATCTCCTCTTGCTTGTCTATTCTCCTTTACAATAAAATTTCCCATTTAGCCAAGTCCTTAGCCACATCCTAATCCCTTCATAATCACTTTATTCTGCTCCTCTAATTTCCCATGTGACAGAATATCAGACATATTACTACAGTTCCAAAAGATGAGAGCTAATGTATTTTCTTTGTCTAGAACAATCTGATATCTTTTCCAAGAAAATCATGCTCTTAGTCTGGGCTGACCTGCTTTTAGACTCATTTTCAATCTACCTCCATCTCTGATTACTCCCTTTATTTATTCCTCCAATCAGCTTATTTCTGCACTCATAGTCAGACTTTCGGGGTGGTTTTGCATAGTAATTATGTGTATAAAAATCAGATTATTGCATGATCTCATTTTACTCACTTGTTCCACCACCAGGGCTAGTTAGAACCAGTGAAGGATGTGGTGCTTCCATGCTTTTATGAAGTGTAGCCACAGCAATAATTTTCCTTTTGTGAATGCATAGTTTGGTGACATCTTCGTCCGCTTTAACATCTTCAGCAGTTCTCTGCTTCACAGCAGCTCCAGGATCAAAATTAAAGACCTGGCAGGGAAAAGTCCAGCGTTTAAAACAATGACTGCAGGCAACAAAGTCATGGAATTCACATAAATTAGGAATTTTAGATGGAATATAAATTTATATGGAATATAGAGGAATTTTCCTCTCTTCTCCTGACTGCTCCTATAGTGCCCAAGAGATTCCTTGACAGGATGTTTGGAAACAACAAATAAAAAATGAATTCATTCATAATACATTCACATATAAATAAATATATATATATATTCATGATATATAAATATGTAATATGTATTTATAATAAGTAAGTCAGATCCTCTCCAAGAGGGGCTGGGCCAGAGGGGAGCTGAATTCTGTATTTTAAGGTCTAACTCTGGGTGGACACCACTTATTTCAGGGATGATCTGAACAGAGTTTGAGTCATCAGCACGGGCAGCTGATAAATATCATTGCACCTAGATCCAAAACAATGCTGTGCTTTACCTTGGGAAGAACAAGAGGACATTCTAGGCCACACTTGCACGTTCCATCAGTCAGCAAGTAAGTCTTCACCTGCTCCAAGCAGGATAATAAAGACCCACTGGGACTGCAAAGGAACAGAAATGATGGATATAAGCTCTTGGATAGGTCAGGATTTGTATCTGCTCACAAGGACAGTGGGTAAAATCACATTTCGTATTTTTTCTCTTCTTGCTTTTATTCAAGAATTGAGACAATACTTACAAAAAAAAAAAAAAAAAAAAGAAACCAACCCAAAAGATATTTTAAAGGAAACAAAACTATTGCAGCTGGGTCTCTTTGTTGCACAGTGTTTGGTTTCATTCAGCTAAAATTTCGACCTTCTCACTTGAAAGTAAGAAATATTACACCAAGGAGCCAGGCCAGGGAGCTCCTGATAAACTGCACTTGGATTTCTCCAGCTCCCACCAGAAAATCATTATCTGCACATCCCAAAATAGGGCACTGGGAAACTCTGTTACGGCAAAATCACTAATTCATAAGATGAAAAAAAACCCAACTTCTCGTGTCCCCAGCCTGTCACTGGCAGATTGCTCCTCACTGCTGGGCCAGCTGAACTGTTTATCTGGAATAAACCACTGGTTATTAATGGCAGCTGTAAATAGCCCCAATTCAAACAAAACCAGCTCAAGTGGGATAGTTTGGATCACCAAAACACTCCTGACTCAAAATTCCAAGCTGTGACGAACTTTGGGTCTTAGAATCCAACACATAAACACCTCACCCTGCACGAGAACAGAGTCACATCTAAAGCAACATCTGCAAGCGACATTTAAAGCTCTGCTGACAGTTTAAATAAGTCATTTCTTTGCCAGGCATGCCCTGAAATAGTTATTTTTGGGAGAAGTGCTCAGGTTGAGTCTGTGTAGCAGTGACAGTTTGGAGGGTGAGGAAGATGAAAGAGCAATCTAAAAATAAAGGTCCAGGTCTGGTGACTGGTCAGGAGTCAAACCTTCCCTGCCTGAAATCCTTGGGGAGCAGGGGGAAACTGCTCTTTACCTTTATTTATTTTAATTAAAGCAGGATCCTGCCTGATCCCTTTGGATGTTCCCACCTGTCCTGCTCATGCTGAGCCCAGGCAAACTCCACACTGGAGGATGTAAGAGCTTCCCAAGGGAGAATCCCAGACTGACATTTGCTCTGGACCATCCTGTCTACACCCAAAATCTCTCCAGACACTTCCTGTGATCCTTAAAAATCTCCTGTAAAAAGGCATTTCTGGGAATATGCTCTGGAGTGAGGATGCTGTTTTATTTGCATTGGCTAAAAAAGGCTACTTTTCCTGGGATATTTTTAGAAAGAAGTCATTTTAAATAACTTTGGTGTGCTGTTTGCCTGGGCACACAGAACTAGTGCAGGCTCCAGGAGATCCTGGAATAAAAAGCAGTGTGCTGCCAATCAGTGAGTGGAAAGGAAGGTCAGTCCACTGAATCTGTGGGATGTGGGATCCAGCACTCTTGCTGCACTCACATGCAGGGTTATTTGTCCACAAAACCCAACTAAATTTTAAAAAGGGCCATTTTTCCCCCCTGTTTCTGCCTTGATCCTGGGCAGAGCTGTAGCTGCAGAGTCTCTTTGTGTGTGCACTAAGTTACTGACACTTGTGTTACACAAAGGACAACCCACAGCAAGAAACTGCCACAAAATCATGGAATTCCATGGTTTGGGTTGGGAGGGACCTTAAAAATCAGCTGATTGCAGCCCTGCCATGGGCAGGACACCTTCCATTACCCCTCCAGCCCCATCCAGCCTGGCCTTGGGAGGCTTTAGGCTCTACTTAGCAGCTCTGTTTTGCTAAGAAAAGCCCTGAGAGGCAACTCAGTGCTTCTAGCAGGTAATGAAAACCAGTTAATGAATGGATTTAATCTTGATTTAATCCAAAGCAACTGCTGACAGCTGACAGGAAAGCGTCCGTGCCTTCCAAGGAGGCACAAACAGAGAGTCTTTATTCAGCTGGGATCATCTATTCCACTTAAATCATGTCAGATCTTAATATATCCACTAATTTTCCCTGGGATAGCTGTGGAGTCAATATTGTTTGACCTTTCCTTGCCTCCATGAACGCCGTGCAGGCTGGCAGGGCAGTGAGGAGCTTGTAGAAACTCAATCCTGGAGGATTCAGCTGCCCTCAGAGCCCTGTGGATGCTCCATGTCAGGCAGGAGATTGGATTTTTTGGACTTCCACCCTTTCCAACCAATACATCCCGCACCAAACAGGAGTGGCAAATACTTTTGTTTCATCAGAACAACTCAGAGAAGGCGACCAGAAAATTCACCGAAGAATTAAAAATAAAATACGTTGGAAAACTTGGGAAGAGGGCAGGAATGAGCTTCACCAAAGGTGGTGTGTAAAACTCGTTAGGGCTGGGGGAAACGAAGTTTAAATGCTGGTGGGATCATCAGGTACATAAAAATACCAGGAAATTCACCAAAGAAGAAAAAGATAAACTGGAAAACTTGGGAAGAAGAGAGGAATGAGCTTCCCCAAAACTTGCTAGGGCTGGGGTAAATGAAGTTCAAAAGCTGGTGGGATCACCAGGAACACAAAAATATCAAATCATTATTTTCCTGATATCTGGATATAGAGATTATTGGGGAAAAAAAACCCCTAATCCACAACTTCTCCTTTGCCATTGACCTGTGAGTGAGGCAGAGGCTCAGTGAATTAATGAGAAATACAAGGGCAGGGTGGTTTCTCCTTGTCATGGATATCACTGACACGGACTGGGGTTGGTTCTGCTAATGGAGAACACAAACAAGAAATCCTGGAATTCATCTGATCCTTTCAGGTAGTTTAGTGTAAAATTGGAGGGTGCTCTGGCTCATTAAAGACTTTGTATTGGTAATACATAAAATGCTGGGAGATGTGGTTATTTTAATCACAGAGCAGTGGAAGAAATTTAAGCAAGTAACTGACTGATAATCACATAGACCTGTGTGATGCAAACCCAATGTCCCCACATTTTATAAAGCTAACTTTGATCTTTTTTCCAATAACATTTAATTTAGGCTCTCTTTGTCTGAACACATTTATTTCACAGCAATTTCAATGCATTTCTTTGTGACCATTCCAGGGCGAAGCAAACAAAAATCCAATAAGCTGAGAAAATAAACAAATAAAGTACCTAAAACTTTGGATTTAGGTTTATGTTCTTGTTGTGTGTTTTTCTTTTCCCCACATGAGAAATGTGAGGGATCCATTAAAGTTGGAGAACATCACTGATAATGAACACAGAACCTTCGTGGGTATAAAAAATGGGTTTGGAGCTGAATGACTTGAATTTAGTTTGAAAAGAATCACAAAATCATGGAGTGGTTTGGGTTGGAAGGGATCTAAAGCTCATCCAGTTCCAATGCCTGCCCAGGGACATCTTCCACCGTCCCACGTTGCTCCAAGTTTTGTCCAACTTGGCCTTGGACACCTCCAGGGATCCAGGGGCAGCCCCAGCTTCTCTGGGAATTCCAGCCCAGCTCCTCCCCACCCTCCCAGCAGGAATTCCTTCCCACTATCCCACCTCAATCTACCCTCCTTCAGCTTTCCAAGGCGATCTTGCACTTCAGGAACAACTCCTTGACGTTTTTGAGCAGAAGAAAGGAGCTGGGCCAGGAATCCCCAGCACATCCTGGCCAAACTCCACCAGACACCAGCCCAAGCCCCTGAGGTGACCTTACCTGATGTAGAGAACTCCACTTTGGTCCACCCTCCGCTGCCAACCAACGGGAACTTGCACTGCTGGTGGCCCTCCATCCGTGTCCCCTCCGTCACACTCCTTCCCACCATTCATTTTCCTGTTTCTGGTTATGAGTCTTCAAAGATATCAACAGTAAGGTGATATCCTTTTACTACATGTCATCCTGGCCTCCCAAAGCAGGCCCTGCAGCACAGCTTTCCCCAAATCCTACAAAGTGCATCGGGAGGCTCCAGCTCAGTTTGAAACCAAGTCCTCAAAAGTGGCCATTTTGGTTAATGAGTCACTTTCCCATTATAATCCACATTAAATATGCAACGTTTAACTCCTTATATATTCATAAGGATGAACTCTATAGATAAAAATTAGTGCTTCCAACTGGGGAAAATCATAATTCACCAATCCTTTGTTACCTGTCAGAAAGGAGAATGGGGAAAAGGAGAATTTCTAGTTCAACAGCATGATGGCTCCAAGCTTGATGACTGTCTAAGATAACTTGTGTTTCGTGAAAGCTCGTCTCATTTTTATAAACATGAGTCAGATCCAATACCTCCAGGTATCACACCCTTTATATGCCACATTCTTTTTTGTTTCTTTTTTTTTTTTTTTATCTTCTGGTCATGATCCAAGTTGTCTCCTTGAGTTTCTTTGCTGACTCCTTGGCTCCAATCGAATGGCCTGAAATGATACAGATGTGGGGAAACACGTGAGCCAGCCATCCAACCCTCCATCCATCCATCCATCCATCTATCCATCCATCCATCCATCCATCCATCCATCCCTCCATCCATCCATCCATCCCTCCATCCATCCCTGTCCTTCCATCCATCCAACTCTCCATCCATCCACCCCATCATCCATCCATCCATCCATCCATCCATCCATCCATCCATCCCTCCATCCATCCATCCATCCATTCCTCCATCCATCCATCCCTCCATCCCTCCATCCCTCCATCCATCCATCCCTCCATCCCTCCATCCATCCATCCATCCATCCATCCATCCCTCCATCCATCCATCCATCCCTCCATCCATCCCTCCATCCATCCCTCCATCCATCCATCCCTCCATCCATCCCTCCATCCATTCCTCCATCCATCCATCCATCCACCATCCATCCATCCATCCATCCATCCCTCCACCATCCATCCCTCCATCCATCCATCCCTCCATCCATCCATCCATCCATCCATCCATCCATCCCTCCATCCATCCATCCATCTATCCATCCATCCATCCATCCATCCATCATCCATCCATCCATCCATCCATCCCTCCATCCATCCATCCATCCCTCCATCCATCCATCCATGCCTGTCCTTCCATCCATCCATCCATCATCCATCCATCCATCCATCCATCCATCCCTCCATCCATCCATCCATCCATCCCTGTCCATCCATCCCTCCATCCATCCATCCATCCCTCCATCCATCCCTCCATCCATCCATCCATCCATCCATCCATCCATCCCTCCATCCATCCATCCATCCATCCATCCATCCATCCATCCCTCCATCCATCCATCCATCCATCCCTGTCCATCCATCCATCCCTCCATCCATCCCTCCATCCATCCCTCCATCCATCCATCCATCCATCCATCCCTCCATCCCTGTCCATCCATCCATCCATCCATTCATCCATCCCTCCCTCCCTCCCTCCCTCCCTCCCTCCCTCCCTCCCTCCCTCCCTCCATCCATCCCTCCATCCCTGTCCATCCATCCCTCCCTCCACCCCTCCATCCTCCGCAGCCTTTCAGCCCAGTGCAGTCAGCTCAGGGAGATGTTTACAGCTGCAGCCTTTTCCAGAGCTTCAAATCAAAATTTTAAATGTCAATGGAACCATCAAAATAAGGCTCAGAGCAAACAGAATCCTGCCAGCAGTTTCTATTTATACGTGGATGTAATTGAGCTACATCTTAAAAGCTACAAGAGTGCAACTGCTGTTAAATAGTTGATGTGGAGTTTGGGTGAATTAAGGGATGCATCTTTTCACTGAATATTTTCACATATGCTTCTGTTCAGAACCATCAGCAGATGACTAAATTAATGCCCTTTAAAAATTGTTTAGAAAACTGAATGAATTTCATGTGAAGGAAGCTGCTTCTAGGCTTTGATAATATCCATAAAAATGCAAACCTCCTGCCTTTCGATTGAATGAAAATAATCATCTCACCCAAAAAATTGGGTAATAAAAAGGGAAAAGCCAGCAGCAGTGACTGATCTCTGAATACCTTTGAAACAATCTGAATATCCTCAGGAATAATTCCCCTCAGAGATTTTCTCTCCTGACAGAAGTTGTGTCATTCCCCCCAAAAATAGTTTTTTCAAGGTGAAACTTGGGACTGGACATTTTATTAAGGTGAGACAAACGTGGAATATGGGATTTAAATAGTAAACACAGCAGAAAAAAGCAACAACCCTGAATTCAAATATAGGATGGCACAGCTGACTGCTGTAGTAACATCATCAGGAGATTTTATTTGGGATCAGGTGTCAATCCTGCCTCATTCCCAACACTAACATTATGCCAACATGTTAAAACATAATAAATGTTATAGACCTGACTGATTTTAATAAGAAAAGGGTTTTTTTTTTAAAGCCAGAAATGGAATATAAAGACATTTCTGCAATAACACCACATTACATCTATATTTAACAGTAATAACAGTTCCTTCCTTCAAGACCACTAAAGGAAGACTACAGAGGCATAAATATAGTCCTGGAAAATGTTCCCTTAAGTACCCTCATGGAGAACATTCCCTTTAGAAGTGCTGCTTAGAAATGTAAAGTTCCAAATGCTCCAAAAATGTAAAAAAAAAAAACCCAAAACCTCACCAGGTTATTTCCAAGGATAAAAGGAGCTGGTTGGACTGAGGGGCTGGACCAGGGCATTACCCAAAGGTTGGAATTTGTGATCTTGGAGGTTTTTCCCAACTTTAATGACTGTGTGATTTCAGATTCTCTGCGGGATGAAGATTCTGGAATGGAACCTGGTTCCACTTTCCCAAACATTCCAATGGGATGAAATCCTTGGCCAGCCCAAAGTGGAGAAGGGACAAGGGAGATGTCCCCTTGTCATGTCTCCTATCCAAACAATCCACCCTTTAATCTCTCAGGACACAGAAACAGGATTTGGAGAGCTCCTGGCAACAGTTCAGGCCTCGCTCAGGTTGTCAGGTCAGAAATTTGGGGGTTTGAGTGGTTTTATCCTGATTGAGGAGGGAGCAGATGAGGTTTCACCAAAAACAGGCCAGAATTTACCTTATTGCTGAGAGCTGCAGTGGCATTTTTACTGTAGGTCGCATGGAAGGCTAAAAAAGCTAAAAAAAAGTCCCTGATATTCTGAATTAATTGAGAATTAACCTTCTGTAATGCAATAAAATAAAAAATTTATCCAATACTGGGAGCACCCAGTGCAGGGGAAGTTGCTCATGTCTCAGCCCAGCCTTGCTGTGGCTCATGTTGCTATTTGGGGCCATTATGAGCCAATAACATCCAGCAATTGCTTATTTTTGCAAGAGACATCTCAAAACAACTTTTTATTTCTACAGGTCCTGCAGGGTCCTGCCTCAGCTCTCATTCCACCTTCACCACAGGATTCTCACATCTAATCAGATAAACTTTGTCTGGATTGCACCTGGGGAGAAAGAGGACTGAAAAAAGCTAAAAAAAAAAAAGATAAATCACTGAAGTGTTTAATCTGTGGGAAGTATTTAAATATTTTTAGGAAAAAGAGCAGGGTAAGGTGGGATACTGGGGAGGAATTGTTCCCTGTGAGGGTGATGAGGGCCTGGCACAGAGTGGCCAGAGAACCACTGGGATGGTGGAAGGTGAAGATTAGAGGATCTTTAAGGATCTTTAGAGGATCTTCCATTCCACACCATGCTGGAATTCCACATTTCAATATCCTTTTCTCCCCCAGGTACAAAAACACTTCAACCTCCACACTCCCCCAAGCAGGAGCAGTGCCCAGAGCTATTCCCAGCTCCCAAATTTCACCTTTCTGTGCAATTTTCTGTGCTGGGAGGACACCCTGAGGTGCTGGGTGTGGTGAGATGCAGGAAACAGGGCTAAGGCTGCCTGGGAGTTTCCAACACACACAAAATCCGTGTGTTTGTAGGAAATGCTCATGGAAGTGAGATGTTTTTTCCCTAAAATCCAGCCCAGTTCCATGTGCGTTTCCACGAAGTAAAGCCCCCAGTGACCTCTGCATGTTGCTGTAGGCACAAATGGCACAGGTAAGAGGTGCCCCAATCCATATTTCCACACTGAAATTCCACCATAAGCCACACATGGGAAGTTTCTGGGTGTTATTTAATTTATTTAATAACACCACACAACTCAAAGCTCAGATTTACAACAACAGGAGGGGAGGGAACAGCCTCAGGCTGGCCCAGGGGAGCTCAGGGTGGACAGCAGCAGGAATTTCCCCATGGAAAGGGAGCTCAGGGGCTGCCCAGGGAGGTTTGGAGTGCCCATCCCTGGAGGTGTCCCAGGAATTCCTGGAGGTGGCACTTGGGGACAAGGTGGGATTTGGGCACAGCTGGGACTCCATGACCTCGGGGCTCTTTTCCAACCTCATTTCTGGGCTCCTGAAGGCCAGAATCCCAAAGGCTTTTCCCAGAAGGGACTCTCCATCCCAGCCAAGGCCAGCAGCAGAGGTGTCCCTGCCCCAGCCCCTCTGGCAGGGACATTTCCTGTTCCCCACAGCCCCAAACCCCTCACAGCACCAACACAAAGGAGCCCTGAACATCCCTAAAATCCCACTTTTGGACACTGGGGGAAAAATTCTTCCTGGAAAGGGAGCTCAGGGATTGGGAGTGCCCAGGGAGGCTTGGAGTGCCCACCCCTGGAGGTGTCCCAGGAATTCCTGGAGGTGGCACTTGGGGACAAGGTGGGGATTTGGGCACAGCTGGGACTCCATGGGCTGGGAGGGCTTCTCCAACCTTAGGGATTTGGGGATTCCAGGAGTGCAGAGGCCCCTCATCTCCTGATGCACCATTTGCCCCTTCCCCATCCACACTCTCCCTTAAGTTCCTTGGACTGGGACACAAAGCAGTTGGATTTTGGACCAAACCCAGAGTTCTGGACACTGGAAGGAATCCACAGGCCTGATTTCCATCAGCCATGGGCTGAACTCCTCCCCTCAGCCATCTCCAGACCAGTCCTGTTATCTCCACACCACTAACACAACTCCCCACATCCAAACCCGCCAGTGCCTCCTGCCCTGTGCCAGCACATGATGTTCAGATTTGTTTTGCAGTCCAGTTTCATTACGATATCCTCCAAAACATTTCACTGGAGCACTTGGCAAAAAGACAAGAAATTCCTTCCCCCCTTTAGCCCCCTCAACCCCTTCTCTGCATGGAAAAGTTCTCCTTCATTTTCATCTGCTGGAAGCGTGGTTTCAATTTTTAATGGGATTCTCTCCCTTTCTTTTTTTTGAAATGTTGGATTTCAGGCAGCCTCTTTGCACACTCAGCTGTTAATATTTACTTGAACAGTTTCTGAATCAAGTGGGAAAAAAATAGAAAACTCGATAGGATGTAAAAAAAAAAAAATTAGATTAGATCTTATTAATTGTCTGGATTCCAATCTATTACATAGGATAAGAAGAATATTGATTTTATTAATAAGTTGGACATTGAGCCAATTAAGACAAATTTTGAGAGGTTGATATTGCAAATCATGGAATGGTTCGTGCTGGAAAGCCAAAAAAAAAAAAAAAAAAAAGCCCATTTAAAGCTCATTTTGTTCCACCCCCAGGGACACCTTCCACAATCCCAGGCTGCTCCAAACCTCTGAGTAAGAATTTTTTTTCCTCTTCGAATAGAATCTAAATCTCTCCCTTGTCCTCCAAATACTTTTTTGATGCTCCATTACCTTTTTCTTACATGAATTTGGGAGTGCCCAACAATTCCCTGGACCCACAGTCCCTGCCTGGACCTCTGAGGCACAAATCTCAATTCCCACCTATGGAATAGCCACTTTTGGGATATAAAACTTTTAGAAAACATTGAGGAAAAAAAATCCACCAAACACTGCTCGGAGACACAAATTACAATCTCATTTTCAGGGCTTTCCTTTCTAGCACTGAAAAAACCTCCAAAATGAGAAATGCTCTCCAATCACAGTCCTGGGGTTTTTCAGAACTAATAAGAAATTTCAGCTTCTTAAAAAGCATCTCTTTCAAAGCACTCAGTGAAAAGGAGTTTTTATTTAGTTACCACTTGCACGTTATTAATCTGTTTAAGTCTATCAAAGCAATTAGCCAGGATTCTCCTGTATCATCTAATTAGATACAAATGTTGCATCATTTTTATTTTTTTTTTTTTTTTTTTTGGGAATGCTTTCCCAGTTTGAAAAGCAGCATTCTCCTGACTAATTAGATCAGTGGTGAATACTTCATGAGGGCCTATTTTTAGGCCAGTGACTCAACAAACAAAAAGTGCCTGAAGTAGGAAGGAAACCTCGAATCCTTCAGGATTTTTTTCCTTGGGGTGGTGTCCAGGGCCATGGGAGAGCTCTACACATGATTTACTCATGATTTACTCATGATTTACTCATGATAATATCACAAAATACTCGTGATATGCTCCAGGCTTCAGGTTGAAAGCAGATTCCACTTGTAAACACAGAGTATTAAGAATCTTTTGCCACAACCAGAAATTTGCCCTGCTCTGAATGACTTCATTAAAACGAGAATTTTAAATTGCCCCAGTGTAAACTCACTTCACACCAGTCCAGCCAGCTCTGACATTGAGTTATTTCTAATTTTTAAAGCAGTTTTCTACCTATAACAAGGTCTATATTCTCCTATTTTACACCACTCTTGATGCTGTGGAATTTTTTAGGATTGGGAATTAACCACTCCATGAAATAATTCCCTGGAGGTGTCCCAGGAACACCTGGATGCAGCACTCAGAGCTCTGGGCTGGTCACCAGGTGGGGACTGACCACAGGGTGGGCTCAGCCTTGGAGGCCTTCTCCAACCTGGATGATTCCCTGAGAGCCACGTGGGTGAATTCACCCATAAATAACAAAAATCCAGGAGGATTCCAAGTCTGTGTCCCTGTTCTCCACCCCCAGGAGCTCCCTGATGTCCCAGCCTGATCTCCCAGCACGTGCATGGACAGAAACTTCTGGAATTTCTTCTCCCAAGCCTCCAAGAGCAGCCACTCCAGCCCCTGCTGTTCAAATAAAACAACAGGAAAATGATTTTCATGGAGAAAATCTGATTTCTGCCCATGGGATGCAGCTGGTCATTAGGGACATGTCACAGAAATGCCTTTCCTTGGAGCATTCTGGATCTGATATGGATTCTGGATTTTGGATTCTGGATCTGAAGTGATCAGACAGACACCAGATTTATAGGGAAAAATCAGAGTATCCTCATTTTGGGGATTTAATTGTGCCAACGAAGTCACCAAGGCAAGAGACAGCTGGGCTGAGCTGGGAAGCAGCAGGATTCCTTCAGGATTCCTTTAGTCCTCAGGGACAGCACCAATCCCTAAAATCTTCTCCCAGGATGACTTTGAACCCATCCTTCTGTGCAATTCCCAAAACTGGGAGCAACTGAGGCTGTCACTTGAATGAAGGAATGGATAAAATCCATCCTCTCAAGACACAGAGATCTCTGAAAGGCTTTGCACAAATTAAAAAAAAAAGGCAAAAAAAAAGCCAAAAAAAAGCCAAAAAAAAAGCAGGAAAGAAAAAGATTTTTGTTTTTAATGCTCATCCTTGGCTGTTCACTGTGGATATCTTTATATTTATATTTATTTAATTTGTATTATTATATATAATATGTAATATATTATCTATATTGTAATATTAAATATATATTTTATACTACAATATATTGTATAGAATATAATTATATAAATCAGTATTTATATAATTATAATAATTATAGACAATATCACTTAGATCAATAATTATATAAATTAGCATTTCTCTTTAGATATAATTTCATTAATAACTTTATATTATCTATTGCAATATATTTCTATTTATATTTATATTTATATTTAATTCAATTCATAACGATATATTATTATATATAACATATATAATAGATAATATATAGTAATATTAAATATACATTTTATACTATAATGTATCATATAGAATATAACTATATAAATTAATACTTATATAAATAATTATAATGATTATAGACAATATTGTTTAGATGAATAATTATATAAATTAGCATTTCTCTTTAGATATAATTTAATAACTTTATATTATCTATTGCAATAATAAATATATAATATACTATAATATATTATGTAGACTATAATTTCAATTTATAATTATATTTCTCATATTTACATTTACATTTCTATTTATTATGTCCACCCTATGGAAGGAAACCCAGGATGCTCTCCCAGGATTTCCACCAGGGATTTTTTCTCTTTCCAAGGGAAACAGGCACAGATTTTGCCAAAATTAAAGTTCATTTTTGGTGCACACCAGAAATCAGCAAAGAATGAGGTCACTGTTATCCAAACTTTCCCAGGGAAATATCAATAAATGGAATATAACTGAGCAATATGTTAATGAGAAGTGGAGAAACTTCACATCCACTTCATTTCAGGGGAATTTGGAGCAAGAAATGAGGAATTTTCTTTTCAATTCTCATGTTTCAGGCTCCCAAAAAGCTGGTATTATTCAGCATAGTTTTGTAATGCTTTCATAATGAAGATTAGATGAATTTCAGGAATCATTGATAGAGAATGTTCTGAAAATGTCCAATAAAGAGATGCAGAAATTGAGGAGGAAATAACTATTTGTAAATGTTCAGTTCTGCTGGAAATTATTGACTTGGAGGTTACCAGGGAAATGGAAATTTGGGAAAATAAAGATTTAACTGAAAAGGAAAAAAAAATAATATTTGAACAGAATTCATTTAAAAAAAAAAAACTGACCACAAAAACTCAATTAGATTTGAGCCAATTAAAAACCAGGAAAAATATAAAAATTCCTGGCAATCTGGGGAAAGGAATAACAATTTCTGAATAGCCCCAGATCTCCATTCATTTTGAGACCAAAAATGCAGCAATAAATGGCAAGAATAAACCCCACCCTCCCACGTTTTCAATGCAGAGATCTCAATAAACAATATCAACCTCCTTTGTATCAGCCACCTGAAACTGAGGACGGAGCAATATTTCAATAATTTGAATTATTCAGCCCGAGTTCCTGTGCAGGAGAATGTCAGAACTGTAGCAAGATTACAAATTAAACCCATAAATTATGCTTTTGTGCCAAAGTAGTAATCACGTGATTGGACTATTTTTAGAGCCTTGGAATTTTTTTTCTCCAAGTGTCCCTTTTTTTTTTTTTCCAACTGTTTATTGAATTATGTAGCTCTGCTCAGCAATTTCCCTGATGAAAATACACTTAAGGTATTAAAAAATATATGGGAACAATAAAAATCAGCTCTTGAGACACCTCAGTGCAAAGCCTCCTGTCTCATCTGGCAGAAATGGAATAATATTGGAGAGTCTGCACTGCCTGTGGACCCTGAAAACCTGATTAATCTCTCCATTAGCAGATAATTACTTACTAATTGAATGTAGAAGTATTTGGAGAATTTGGCCCCAGTCTTTTATTTGAGAGAGTTTTCTCTGTTTTCTTAAGGAAAAAAAAAAAAACACCAGGATGCAAAAGTTCATGGATATTTAAAAAAAAAAAGTGGTTTTAATCCTTTTAAATGCCAAAATGTTTCCTTCTTGCTCCAGCAGAGATTTATTAGTTCTGAGTTTAATCATTTTGAAATCAATCTCGATGAAGATTTGTATACATGACCTTTCCTTCTTCTCCTCACACTGCTCTGAGTCAGCTCTTTCCTGAACTCACCATTTCATTTCAAAACATTCCTGCTCTCCCTGCCATCAAAACATCACCTTTGTTTTGTTTATTTAAAAGCTTTGAAGCCAGCAAAGCCCACATGACGTGATTTTTAATGTATTAATTAAGAGTAGGGCAGGGGATTGAAAGGAAAATGAATAAAATCCTGACCTTTTTCCTCATTAAGCATTAGATGGAAGGTGGCTCTGTTCATCTTGTTCACTCCAAGCTGGAAAATAAACAGTTAAAACACAAAATAAGCCATAGTGAGCAGCACACTCCACTTAGCACGTTAAGATTCCAATATTAAATGACTCTTAATTATTTCTTCATATTTATAAACACTTAGGAAGGTTTCTTAGGCGAAACGATGAAATAACTATTTCCACTTCTTGTTTAGTACACATTTCATTTCTGTCAAACACCACAACAAAGGAAATAAAATCATCTAATACTTAAGAAACTGCCAATATAGGATTTATGTTTTACAAAGTCAGCCTTACTCCTTACTTAATTCAGAATTAATCTGAATTCTGGCAACGCAGATGATCCAAATTCTTGCCCCTACTACTCTGAAATAAGATTTTGTGCTTCAGGAGTGTCTGGCTGCCCCAAGCCCTTCACTCAGGTCTCCTTTTCAGCCAGCCAAGGTATTTTTAGCCCACTAAAAAGGAGAAAAGTGTCTCAAAAAGTTGGTGTCTGTGTATTTTGGGGACGAATTCTTACATAACAATGACCAGACCCGTTCACACCATCACCTTAATAAGGATAAATTCCTTTGGCCAATAAAGTGTGAGGAGTGGAGTTTTCTGGCTCCTGGAAAACCAAACAGCTGATTTTAGGATAAATCACCAGAGCAGGGCTGCTGAAACCTTCCTCAGAGGGGATCTGCCATCCAAACACGACAAAATCTGTTTTTAAATAAATTTAAACTTGCACAGGTACCTGGTGGTGATGCTCAGCTCTGCCCTGCCAGGAATCCCTGGCTTTGGCTGTGAAAAACCTGATTTTCCTGCATGAGAAATTCCCCCAAAACAGACAGAAAAAGTTTGATTCTCTTTAGAAAGAGCTAAACAAAAGGGTGAATCAGAGTCAAGCTTGACAAGCACAAGAGAATTCCAGCAGCTCATCAAAGCAGGGAAAAGAAAAATGAGAGTAAGGCCCACAGGCACCCAGAAATTAAAACCATGTGGCCCTTTAAGGATGCAGCACATCCAAGAGTTTAAGAACAAAGTTCCAAAAAAGATAAGAGCCTGGAAAATGCACTGCTTCATCTCAGCTGAAGGACAATGCAGATCCTAACCCACAACTCCAACACTTCTTTATTCTCTCCAAGTGCCCCAAAAAACCAGCTCTGGAATTGCCTGATGCAGATATTGAGGATGTTCTGCTCCAAAAAGTGAATTATTGGGGGAAATGTGGGCAAAGAACCGCTCAGGGAACTCTTCATCACAAGATATTTAACATTTGTGCTGCAGGTATTTATTTCTCATCTTCCTTTGCATCAGATCCTGGACTCTGCCAACTTCCAAAGGCTGCTGATCCCAAAATTTCACTCTCTTTGAAATATTATTTTATTTAACTTTATTTAAGAAAATAAAGGTCTTTTGGTTCGTTTTTGCTGCACACCTTCAACTGAAAGGTGTTGTCAGGAATGGAAAAGGTTTGCAGGGAAATGAGACAAATTTAATCCCAAAATTAAGGTGACAGAATTAAACTGAGGATGTGAATGAAGATCTCAGGAGAGCAAAATGCTCAGCCCATGGCCAATGGGGAAGGTCAAAAGGACTGAAATTCTCTCTGCAAGCTCCTTCTTTTGTCTGTTTTTAAAAGTTTCCTGACAGTGAGAGGTAAAAAATCCCAGTTTGCAGTCAGATATGAGGTAAAACAAAGAAACCCTTGGCCTGTTCTCTCTTTCCATCTCTCCTAAATTCCACTTGGTGCAAGCTGAACTTGCTTTTTAGTGGGTTTTGTTGTTTTTTGGGTTTTTTTTTTAAATCTACAGAGCAACCCCCAGCACTGCTTTGATAAAACCCTCTTATCTCATTTTTTTCTGCCCATCCTACAGTGTTCCCTTTTTTCCTCCAATAAACAAACCCAGCCTTTTCAGCTGCTCTTTAAGAGCCCTGATTTCTAAATCTGGCACGGGCTGGTGCCTCTGCTTTGCATTCCTCTGGCTAATACCAATTTAAAGGAAATTTATTTATTCAGATTTAATAAACAGACATTAAAAGTTATTTGAAAATAAAGAAAGGAGAAATAGTTTCATGTTTTTAATATTGTCTTTTATGACAATATTTCTTTTTTAATTATAAGGGTAGGCCCAGTATTGCAAAACACCTCCTGCCTTTGATGTCACCAAGAGCAAACACACCTCAAGAAAATCTGGGATATTTTTAAGGAATGAAGAGATTCTGTGGGAAGGAGAATCCCAAAATGGTTGGAGGGACCTTAAAACTCATCCCAGTCCCATTCCATGGGCAGGGCCACCTCCCACTGTCCCAGCCTGGCCTTGGACACTTCCAGGGATGAGGAATCCCAAACTCCTTTGGGAATCCTGTGCCAGGGCCTCGCCACCCTCACAGAGAAGAAAAGATTTATATAAAATTCCACCAAGGAATTTTGGGAGCTCTTGTATCATTGTATCAGCTCTCCCTAATCAAGGACAGCTCTAAAAAAAAAAAAAAAAAAAAGATTCCAAATGAGTTGTGACCATCAGTGATTCTGTGGGAATGCTGCACTCATCAGCTCAGAGGGGATCAGACAGAATTCCACATTTCCTCTGAAGAAGAAAGTCCTGATAAGAATGAAAATGTGTTTCAAATCCTTCTTTTGATCCAACAAATATTGCAGAGCCACTCCAGTGACTCACTAAGATGCCCGACGCTATTGTGAGATGTAACTTTATTTAAAAATAAAAACACACACACACACATTCCTTCAACTGGGCCACTTCAGATTAGGGATCTCTTCAGCCTTTTCTGGAGGGATTTAAAAAAGCTTTGGAGAAATCTTAAAGCTATGGAATTAGCCTGGTATTTATAGCTCCGTTTCCAAGCGTGTTCTTTGAGCTTCCTGGGATGTTCCTTTTCCCCATCTGCTGGTTGTTGACATGGTGTAACCTTGTGTTTGGATGAGGAGAATCTGTAAGAATAAGAGCAGCTGATCTGATATTGTGCTGGAGAGGTCTGGCTGCATCTCAGGCAGCTCCAATTCCTTAGTCCAACATCACCCAGGGCAGGAATGGTGCTGCGGATTTCCCAGCAGAGAACTGGAGTTCTGTTGTTTGATGATGTCAAAATTTATCGCTCCCAATCGCGACTAATGCTCCATCTGAATCACAGCAGCACAAAATGGTGGGTTTTCCCCATTTGGAATGCTGCGCTTCTCATGCTGGCTGGATACAATCTCTTCAGCTGAGGTCAGGAAAGTGCTGTTCTTCGTTTTCTTACCAAAAAGTCCATGTTTAGGTGCACTGTCTACCTTCCACCAAGGCATGAACTACTGAACTGTTCATTTTTCTACTTCAGCACCATAAAATGTTGAAGATACCTGATCTTCTGCTTGTTTTGGTTTTTTTTTTAATGTTGCCTCAAATATTTTATCTTAAAACTTCGCCGCCGCAGCGTAAAACTACAAAAAAAAAACCCCAAAAACAAAACTCCAAACTTTCCCAGCTCCATCAATGCACTGATTAACCTTGGAATACTCACCTACATTGCTTCTCATGGTCTTGCTTCAAGTTATCTTGGGGATCTTTTAAGCTTTTTAAAATTCCTGCTGCACTTTGAGCTTTGCTTTAGACAGTCTCCCGTGGTGCTCTCGATGATGGGCTATGTCCATTGGGGCCGGCTCCTCGCCTCCCTCCTGCCCTCATCTGAGGAACTCCAGCACCCCACTCACATCTGCTGGGACAACCACAGGATTTCAATTAAAACAATGAGCCAAATGCTTCCATTCCCCTTCTCCTGATTGCTTTGTAAGCCCCTACACAATCACTTTGTAGCGCAAACAAAGCGGGATTCGTTTCGCAGGAACTGACGCCGCCTTTGGAGTCGAGCTGATCCACACAAAACCCCTCCAGCTAAAAAAAGCTGAGTCTTGTGATGCTGCAAAAGGCCTTGGTGGGGTAGAAGGTTCCACCAGCACCACTGATGAGCTGTAAATGATGAGCCATAAATGAGTCTTGGCTCAGGTACATTGGTGAAACCCCAGCTGGAACAGAAGCTGTTGGATCACGGGATCCCAGAACGGTTTGGGATGAAGGGACTTTAGAAATCAGCTGATTCCAGCTCCTGGACATTTTTGCACTAGTCCAGGTTGCTCCAAGCCCCATCCAGCCTGGCCTTGGCTCATTATTCCCCAACATCTGCCTGTTCCTGGGCCATTCCTGCCCTTCTTGTGCTGCTCCAGAGCTTTGATCCCTCCAGCAGTGATTCCCTGCCGGAATCCCCCTGCCCACGAGAGGAGCCTGCCCAGGACCCAGAGCCAATGGACTGGATTCTTCCAGAGGTGAAATGGACTGGAGCTCATGAGGTTAAAGGAATATCCCAAAGAGTTCACTGGGCCTTTAAACCCTCGGATCTGAGAGCCTCAGGACTCAGCACAGGCACAGTTGGGCATCAAACTCACAGTAATTGGGGATTTCACATTTTTCCCCCAATAAATCTTCATTAAAACCAAATGCAATGATTCAATAATTTTTGAATCCTTCAGAAAAATGGAAAGAATTAGTTCTGATTTTGAAATCACCTCTTTGGAATCTCTTTTAAAGCCATTTATCATCACAGTGAAGGTCTGGGTTGTTGTTAAAACCTTCTCCTGTCACAGAAAACCCTGATAGAAAATGGGAATGAAAAGTTTCAGATAATCCAAACAAACAGGGTATAACACAACCCTGTGAAAACAAAAGTCACAAAGTGCACTGGCTATGAAACCAAAGACAGCATTTCCTATGATTATTTAAATATCTCAGGGAAGTCCAGAAGCAAAACCTGCAGTTTGGCTTCACTGATTTCATCAGTATCCCCAATTTAACTGAGTTTTCAGTTGATCTGCCCAATTTAAGTGCAAAATTAGAGCTCAGCATTTTGTAAAAAAGGGCTTTAATGACTCCTGGTTGTCTCAAACTGCATTTTCCAACCTGGCAGAGCCTTTCAGGAATGTTTTTTTTTTTTTTTTCACATGAAAGCTACTTAAAATAAAAATTATTAACTCTGTAAAGTTCTTCCTCAATCAATATGACTTTATAAATGACACCCTATATAAATTATGAATATATATGTACATATTCTTAAGGGCACTAGAAAATGTCAATGTTTAGGTTCTAGAAAGGGTTTTACCTGTTCTTAATACTGAATATTAACAAGGAACATTCAGTCCATAAATATTATTGAAAATACAGATATTATTGAATGGAAGTACTTCAACATATGAGCATTTTATGCAGGTTATTCATATAATTATAATTTAACTTCACAGTAACAAAAATAGATAGAAAGATGGCATAACCTACCATTAAAGAATTTGCATTAAAATGTATTTCAGATCATAATTCCACTAGAGATGCAACAAACTTCATATAAAATTATTTATTAAGGTTTAAACACATTGAAAGGTATTGATCAGAGACATTTTTATGTAGAATTCCCCATGAGCACAGAATGCTAATCACAGCAAGCACTGAAAAACTCCCAATTTACTGGAAACAATTCCAATAGATGGATGAAAGAGCCCAAGAATAAAACCTAAAGTCATAGAAGGGCTTAAAAAATCTGGGTCACATGGCCAGAGCTAAGGACAGGAGGGGCAGCAGGGAAAGGAGCTTCCTCTAAGGGTCTCAAGAAATCAACAGCAAAGCATCAGAAGAATCCACTTAAATGAATGATATGATTTTGAATTCATTAAAATTAAATGGCAACAATAAATGAATGATAAAATTATCTGTACTGAGCTTATGGAAACAGACTTACACAGCGATTATAGAATTTGGGGTGGTTTTTTGATTTCATGCACATCTCTAACAATAAACTTCCCCAAAAGTTGCAGGAATCCAGTGGTGACTTTATTTCTGGGGGAGACACATCTGTTTTTTCAGAGCCTTTTGCTGTCGCCTTCCTTTGTGAGCTTCCTATTTACATAACAAGTCTGTGCTAACAGATTAAAAAAATCCTGTCCCCATCTAATCTCTCCAGACACAAACAATATTCTTACAACTACTGTATTTGGAGGATCTAAAATTAAAGATACTTCTTATGAGCAAACATGAAAAACACCAAAAAGCTGTTATTCCTGTAAGAGCAACAAACTGAACTTTTTAATTGTGTGCTGTCACAAATGAGTAAAAAAGAGGGTGGCAGTCGGCCAGTTCTCTTTTTACTTTAGCTGGGTTTTAAATGCATTTCTTCTCAATCAAACAACTTGATTATTGGCTGTTTCTCAGGTTATTTTTTCTTATTTGCTCCGTGGCATAACTGAAAACCTCTCCTCCAAACCACTTAATTCCAAATTAAGAGCCATGAGCTCCACGCTGGAAAAGAAGAGCAGCAGCTTTTGTTTGGGGAGCATCCAGTTCTGTCTGATTTTCTTTACAGTAATTATCATTTTTCTGTTTTGCTAAAGGAAAAAAAAGTCACACTAAATTATATTTATTAATTGCACTGTCATTTCATTTGAGAGAAATCAGAGAACTCCAGAGTGGGAAGGGATCTTAAATCCCATCCATTCCCACCCCTGTCATGGGGACACCTTTCACTATCCCAGGGTGCTCCAAGCCCTCTCCAACCTTGGACACTCCAGGGAATGGGAATTCTCACCTCCCCTGAGCTGCCAGGAAGCAAAACAAAGAGAGAATTCACCTACCTGAAATCAGGAAGACTGGTGGGTGTAAATCCTTTAGGATTTGGTGGTTCTCAGAACTTTAGGGAAGAATTAGAGAGAAGTGCTGTTTCTTCAAGTCTTTGTGGTTTTGTTTTTTTTTTTTTTGCCCGTTTTGTTGTGATAAAGCCTCTTCTTCCTGCAATAAAACACATTTTGTTGGACCAAAGGGAGGTTTGCAGAAATTAAATTATTCCTAAGCTCCCTCTGGAAGGATCTTTGTGTTCACTGTCCATACACACAGACCCAGGAGAATTCCCTACAGCCCAGGCAGGCTCCAGGTCTGGCCATATCCTCCCCTGCTTTACACTTGGAGAGAATTTAAGGCTGTAAAAACAGAGCCCACACAGCTGGAGAATGGAGAAAAGGGACTTTAAAATGAGATATTCTTGAAAGGATCTACCACAAAACTCCGGAGAACGAAAATAGCAAAAAAACCCGCCCAGTTTTGCTTATTTATATACACACCTCTTTTTATACACACTCACACACATGGACATTTCTATAAATTAATATAAAAACCCCCAAAGTCGTTTAGAACCATTGAAAGTAGGTTATAGACTTGTAGACTTTTTTATTTCCCCCAAATGCCTTGTGGATTTTGCCCCCAAACCGAGCAGAACTCCGTGCCTTGAACACGTGAGGGACAATCGTGACCTCGGTCAAATTCTATTTAATTTTATTCTTATAACCAGCCTAAAAACGAGTGAAAACACACTCATGATGTGTCCATGATAATGACTGGAGTAACCACAGGGCTGGCAGGAGTTTTGGTTCCCCCAGTTCAGCCTCAATGCACAAGGCTCTGCTGGCTCCTCAGCACAAAGCCTGAAAACTTTGGGAACCCCAGATTTTTAGATTTTTTTTTTCCCTACTCCTCCATTTTCCTGGAGTTTGAGGGAATTCCTGAGGAGGGAATTCCTGAGGAGGGAATTCTTGGGGAGGGAATTCTTGAGGAGAGAATTCTTGAGAAGGGAATTCTTGAGGAGGGAATTTCTGAGGAAAATTTATTCCTGAGAAGGGAATCGCTGGGGATGGAATTCTTGAGGAGCCAATTCCTGGGGAGGGAATTTCTAAGGATGGTATTCCCAAGGAGGGAATTTCTGAGGAGGGAATTCCTGAGGAGGGAATTCCTAGAGAGGGAATCTCAGAGGAGAGAATTCCTAGGGAAGGAATTTCTAAGGAGGGAATTCCTGGGAAGGGAAATCTTGGGGAGAGAATTTCTAAGGATGGTATTCCCAAGGAGAGAATTCCTGAGAAAGGGATTCTTGAGAAGGCAATTCCTGAGGAGACAATTCCTATGGAGGGAATTCTTGAGGAGGGAATTCCTGGGAAGGGAATTTCAGAGAAGGGAATTCCTGAGGAAGGAATTCCTGAAGAGGGAATTCTTAAGAAGGGAATTTCAGAGAAGGGAATTCCTGAGGAGGGAATTCCTGAGGAGAGAGAGAATTCCTGAAGAGGGAATTCTTAAGGAGGGAATTCCTGGTGAGGGAATTTCAGAGAAGGGAATTTCAGAGAAGGGAATTCCTGAGGAGGGAATTCCTGGGCAGGGAATCCCCGAGGTGCAGCCCCTGACTGTGTCAGAGGACAGACTCCTCCCTGTGCTCCAGGGCAGCTCCCTGTGTCCCTCCTGGCTGAGCCCAGGGAGCCGATTTGTGTCCTTCTGCTGGATTAGTCTTAACCCAGATCCCTCCCTAATCCCTGTGCCTGCAGGAACTCTTGGGCTGCACCAGTGGCACAGGGACAGGAATGAGAAACTCCAAGTGGAAAGAGCAGCAGCCACTTGGAGAAATCCAGGATGTTTGCTCATTTTATTCCCGAGGCTGCCGAAAATCTCCTGTGTGCTCACAGGAGCATCTCAGCGTCCTCATTGTTTAAACCAAACCTGTTTACAGCTGCCTAATTCTACATTTTAACTGCTACAATGCCAAAGAGCAAGGGAAATGCCTAAAAAAATTCTGACTACCTGTTTTGGAAACAAAAACCTTGCTGCCACACTGATTAGAATTCCCATCTATTATCCAGTATTTGCTAGACACGGTATCTGGAGAAAACGAAGTTAAAGCAGAGCAGATGGCAGAAGAAAAAGCAGCAGCAGCTATCCCACCTTCCAAGGCTACCTTTGCAGGAACATATGGCCTTTTCCTGGGCTTTTGTACGACAACAAGTTGGCCAGATGAACAGAACTTCAGAACTGAACTGCAGCTGCCTAACAACACCGCCAAGGAGCACGTGAAAAACGTGAGAGCTCCGAGAAATACCAAAAAAAAAACCCAGGCAGGTCTTTCTGAGAAGTTAATTCAGGAATCAGCTGGAAGGCCAACAAACCATCACACTCTTTTAAATTACGTGATACATGGTTATAAATGTAACATACTGCTCCATTTCCTTTGTGCATGTGATAGATACATAAGGCTAACGTGGTAACATATTTACTTTACATATGTGATATATAGATATAAGTAACGTTTTTCAAAGGTTTGGCAGCGCTGTCATTTGAGTGGCTGTTGCTTTGAGCATGTAAGAGGTAAGAAGGGATATTATCTATTTTTTATGTCTCTAGTTACAGGAAAAAAACCCCAAAAAAACACCAAAAAGGAGTTTTAATTTGCAAGAGGAAAAAATCGGATATCAGTTTAGTCAATATTTCAATCCCATAAACCCTGAGTAGCTGATAGCTCAGCCTGCAGTCTGGACATTCTCCACACCTTGATGGAGTCCATACTCAAGATTTAGACCTGTACAATCTGGAGAATAAAGGCCTCTCCAACAATCACACATCCCGATTTATTTCGGTTTTCTCGAAACGTCTTAGAATTAAATGTGATGAATAATTTACAAATTCTTTTCATTCATGTGTAACACAGCCCTTTGAAAACTTGATTTGTTTCCCTCAGCCCCTTTGCATACCTGGTGTACAAGCATTGCTGCTTTCTGGCTCACAACGGAAATGTAATCAACTTTTCTCCTTCACTGATCTTTAATTTAATATAGAGATAACTGAGAAACTGATGAGAGCTGAGAAGATAAACAAAGAATTTGAGGTCTGTATAATGCAAATTTGTCTTTTCTCCTATTTCTTCTAAACAAATGTTGCTAAAAGCACGAAAGAATGAGATAGTAAAAAATTTAGTTGGTACTACTCCATACTCACAAATAATTGATTTTTTTTTGTTTGTTTTTAAATCACAGAACTCCAGAATGTTTGAGTTAGAAGGGACCTTAAATCCCATTCCATGGCCAGGGACACCTTCCCTGCACCAGGATGCTCAGGTTCTCTTTTTAGGTGTCTCTATCTCAGCCTTATCATAAAAAACATAAATATTCCCCAAAAAGTGAAGACATTTGGGAAAATAAAACTTCCTCAAAGAGTTAACTCAAGCCACCTGAATATCATCATGTCTACCTCCTGCCTCAGTTATTTCATACAAACAGATTTGTGTTGATTTCATATAAATATATTTCTGTTGGCCCCAAGATCAGAACTTTTTCCATCCCTCCACAATGAACACAACTCTACCAATACCTGGATAAACACACCCACAGCATAAGGAAAAGAAAAGGATACCTGGACTTTCAGACACATTTCTTATCCCAAAGCCCCAAACTCATGAGGAGAGAAGGAATTTCATGCAGCAAGCACATCAAGAGTTCATATTTTTGCCTCATGACACTTTATCATCACATAATAACGCATCTTCTTTTAGACACGACATTATGCCATTGTTTAAAACTAAATCCTCCCCAAAGAAAATAACATAAACTTCTCTAAACTGTGTTACTTCTTATTTAAAAATTCTTGGCACGAATCTCTGCAACTGGCAATTCTTGATTATTTTAAACCCTCTTGCAGGGCAGATGCTGCCACGGGAGCAGAGAGGAGACTCCAGCAGACTCTGCTCTGGATTCAGGCTCCAGCTGAAATGATCCTGGAACTGGGAAGGCTGAGAAACCCCAAATTTCCAGAGAAAGAGAAGGAATTTCATCCCAGCTCCATCCATCCCTGTTGCCTCTGTCTGTCGTTGTCACTCCACTTCCTCTGAGCAGTTCTTTCAAAGTGATGCAGCTAATTAGTACAACTAATTGTCCAATTCATTGATACAAGTATCAGGAAGGTATTTGAATAATCCCCAGGCACTGGGCTCCTAAAGCAGAATTCAGTCTCTGGAATTCTGATTCTATTCTCGCTAAGGTTAATGGATGGTTTCCCACTGAGTTTAATATAATTCACACTGGATCACTCCCGAGTCTATATTTATATAAAAATGCCCTACTATTTCAATTTGTTTGATCATTTTAAAAATATCCACCTTATTCATTCAGAAATAAGAGCTCAAAATTCTATAAAAATTTAGCCTAGGATTGAGTGAGTTTTCAGAAAGCTTCGAGAGATTTTATTAAGTCTGGTTTTAAGGTATTTCTAAGTAAATGGGACTAAATAATCAGATATCCCTCTGATTTTTAGAAATATGTATCACAACAGCAGTAAGGCCAAAGAGAAATATTAAATATCATTAATGACAAATGTCACTGGGGAAAAGCACAGTAAAACCAAGGATTTAAAGGTGGCAAGGTGTTTGACAGCAAATCAACAAGAAGAATAATTAAACTCTGGATTTTTAAAGTATAAATGGAAGGATTTTCACACCAGCAGAGCACACAAAGGATCCAAGAACAGGACTTTCAGTAGCAGTCAAGAGAAAACTTGGTTAAACCTAAATTTCCTTTTTTATTTTACAATTTTATATGAAAATTCAGTTTTCATTAATGTTTTCTCTATGACCAAAAAAAAAACCAAACCCATCCTTTCAAGCTAAAGGAATTTCCAATATAAAGAAGTTGAACCATTTTAATTGCTTTAAGTTAGCTTAAGAATGAAGTAATATTAATTTCATGATTAAAATACAAGTGTAATAACACTACAGCCTTACAATTTTGTATGGTTCTAAAAACAGTGAACTGCCAAATGTCAATTTAACGACTGAATTTTTCCTCCTTCACAGAAACCACAACTGAAGTGTCCCAGTTCCTTCATTCTCAGCCTGTTTTTTACACTTTCTGGCTTCAGGCGTAATAAAAGATGAAGTTTCTGACCCCTGAAGCTTTTGTTTCCTCTCCTGTACTTGCAAAACTTCCCTAATTCAAAGGTCTGGCAGGAAGGAGTTAATGGGAGCTTCAGGATGAGAGACTCCATCTCCCAAGGAAAATCCAAGACAGTTCAGGGAGAAAAACCTGAAATTCCTCCAGAACAACATCAGGTTGGACTTGATGGGCAATCAGATCCCAAACCTGAAATTCTCCAGAATGAAATCAGATTGCAATTGATGGACAATCAGATCCCAAACCTGAAACTCCTCCAGAATGACATCGGATTGGAAATGATGGACAATCAGATCCCAAACTAGAAATTCTCCAGAATGATATCAGATTGGACTTGATGGACAATCAGATCCCAAACTAGAAATTCTCCAGAATGAAATCAGATTGGAATTGATGGGCAATCAGATCCCAAACCTGAAACTCCTCCAGAATGACATCGGATTGGAAATTATGGACAATCAGATCCCAAACTAGAAATTCCTCCAGGATGAAATCAGATTGGACTTGATGGACAATCAGATCCCAAACTAGAAATTCCTCCAGGATGACATCGGATTGGACTTGATGGACAATCAGATCCCAAGAAGATTCCTACTCCATCCAAGTGCTCCACCACCAATGGTGAGCTGAGAGTGAGGATCCCTCAGCTTCCTGCAAAGCTGAGTTCACCTGGCAGCTCTGAGAGAACTCTTCCCAAATTCTGGGCAGCAGCCGTGGTGTGATGTGTAACAAGCTGGATGTGCCAGGTCCAGGCAGTTGGATGTGATCTGCCAGGACCCTGAGGGGCAGGAACATCAGGCATGGCACCGGGAATCTATCCAGGTATTGGGAGCTGTCCTGGGATGTGTCTTCCACACCAGGAAACAGAAATACAAAGTCTGGACATGGCTTCACCCAGAAACTTCTTCCTCACCTTACAACCCCTGTGAGCTGCTGCTCTTCCAATCAGCCTCTCCTGTATTTCAGTATTTTTGGGCTGTTTTTTTGAGCAGATCCAAACCAAGCCAAATTTAAAGGATCTCAATAGTTCCATCACCTTCAAAAAGTCCGAGGCTGAAAGTAATTCCATACACAAAGAACTTGGTTGGATTTTAACAGCACCTTTTAAGGGATGGCAGCACTGTGCCAGGAGAGAAAACCTCAATCTGCTTTGTTGAAATGTGTGAACGTGCTGAAGTGGCAACCAAACCTAAACAAAACTACAAAACTGGGATTTAAATAACCTCAAACTGGAATTCTACTTTCACCCTCTCTTTGGACGAACGTGATCAACAAGTGTGAGGAACAGGACCTTCATCTGAGCAACCAAAGTCTTAGAGAATGCCAACAAAACATGGGTTTGAACTTCAAGACAAAACGAAGCCATTGTGTAAATGGCACGAGAGCACAGAAAATGCTTGTTTTAGCTCCTCCTCAATTGCAGAGAAGAGATGGAAACATTTCGTTTGGACAAGAAGAATTATTCCTTGATTAATTCAATATTTCTCCTTAATATCAAGACACCCTGAAAACCAGTAAGAGCATCTTTAATTTTCCATGAACTGAGATCTGGGCACCTATTGGGGCTCCTTTAACACCACTAGTGATCAGATTTTACATCAGTTGAGTTTCCTGCTCCATGGCACCATCCAAAACTTTTTAGCGGCCCATAATATATGTAATGTAACACATATATTATAATATTCTGATATTATTATTATTATATCTGATATTATGATGATGATATTCTTGATATTCTGCATTAGCAGCTTCAAGAAACAGTGTCCAGGTCCTTCCTCAGCTCAGGTCCTTGCAGGTAACAGTTAACTGGTACCAAGTGGAAGGACTGAATTAGTAAATCCCAAGTAGGGTTACAAAGAGTCAACACGAGGCAGATACAGGCTCCTGAATTATTTATTTTTTGAACTATAAACATGTCCTCTGCTAAACCACCAGAATTAAGAACCTACTAATGCAGGCAGATGCTCATTTTGCATACTAGGGCTTCACTACAAAGCGGTGTAAATTTACTCAGGGTAAGAATTTATCCTAAAACACACATCAAAATGTTTTAAATGGACACACTAAATAATTTGGCTTTTAGTGCTGCAGGTCAGCCCAACTGAGAACATGATGGTGAAACACAGGAGGGTAAAAAAAGTTTGTTCCTCAGCACCTTCAAGTGTTTTAGGCAGCAGATAAAAATGAGCAGCTTACACCAAAGTTTCTCCCTGACAGGTTTTGGTTTATTTGTCCAGAGAAACATTAAATACAGAAAATATGAATTCACCTGAAATAACACTGCACTCTCCCATTCTTCAAATTATCATCAAGGGCTATTATTGTACCTATTTACTAAAATATTTTATTTCAGTGTTCCACTCCATCTGATGTAACCACGTCATTTTGTGGCAGAATTAATGTGACAGCACAAACATCCCTTTTGCTTTATTAATTGAATTAATCGTCTCGGTCCAAACCTCAAACCCACAACAAGCTCTAAATTTTGTTGCAACCACACCCTGAATGGCAGCCTGGGCTTTGCAAAAAAAAAACCAAACCCAACAACTCAAAGCTGCAATTAAAAAAATTTAGGATGGAATTCCTGGCTGGGAGGGTGGTGAGGCCCTGGCACAGGGTGCCCAGAGAAGCTGGGGCTGCCCCTGGGTCCCTGGAAATGTCCAAGGCCAGGCTGGATGGGGCTTGGAGCAGCCTGGGATAATGGGAGGTGTCTCTGCCCATGGCAGGGGTGGATTGGGATGAGCTTTAATGTCCTCCCAGCCCAAACCATTCCATGATTCCATGAATTTCTCTACAATTCTGCACAATTTCTGCACCTCTGGATGAATTCTGCCAGTAAGTTTGATAAAAATCCATTTTTGTAGCGTCATTTTCCGGCTGCTCTTTCTGAATACGGAAGACATAAAACCAATAAAGAGGAACAGAAGCTTGTTTTAACATTTCCTTTCCAATTTTTGTGTGATCAGCAACAGGAGATGATTGGGGAAGGGCCCATGGATGTAACCTGGGGTTTGGAGTCATCCCGAGGAACAGATCCAACACACCTTCAGAGTCATGATTCGCTCTGCCCAAAACCATTGCAGAGCACAGTCAGGGATCTGAGAGATGATTTTGGAGAAGCTGAGCCAAACTGAGACGTCTCTTCACACAGAATTGAAAATTGTTTTTAAAATTTCCCACTCTTCAAGAGCAACACTGCAAAAAACTTAATCCATGAAGCTTTTTGGAACTACAGCAAGATAATTTAACACGTTGTGCTGCTCTGAAGTTAAGGTCACACATTCTGCCATCATGTTGTGCATGAATTTTGATTTCTCTCAGCATGATGGTATTTGACATTCATGGAATCAGCTCAGGTTAAGGCAAATGGTGAAATGTTGCATCAGGTTGTATTTTAATAACTGGAATGGAGAATTTCAGGTATTTTGTACTCTTGCAAAGGCAACATGTGTACATTTACATGCAGTGACTGTTGTATCCAAGGAAAAGCCATTCAGTGATTTACAGCCACAGCACTCAAGCACAATTATCAGCTTTGAAACCCATCAATTTGATTTTTTTCTCCTTTCTTTCTTGCTTTTAGCTGGCACTAGCACAAGGAGTTCTGGCATAGACTGTTTTCAGTTTGTACACATTTCAAACCAGTGTTGATTTTCTAGGAGGGATGATTTAGAATTGCCATGTTCCCTTTAATTGAGCAGGATTTGCAATAGTAAAAGACTTCTTGTATTTTTAACTGTTGGGCTTCCAGCGCTCCAAGAGAGGCTCATTTTCTCTTTCCATTAAAAAGTGACTTTTTTCTTTCTCAAACCACTGAAAAGTCTAACAGGGCCAATGTCTCTTCTTTCCTCTCTTCAAATTTAATAAAGTGCCAGGGATAGAACTTAACTCTAGGTTTAGTTTTTGTTCTTTGGAAGGGACAAAAGAACAGGCATCTCATTTATGTTTGGTAGCTTTTTGGTGTAACATCGATACAATTTAACACATTCTTCTATTTTTTTAGGCAAAAAGTGATATTGCTGCTCAGGTGCATTCCAAGAGACGCCATGGAGCTTTCCGGAAAGTTAATTGTGATTGTGTTAATCAGCTACTAAACTTCTTTCTGGAAGTGTTCTCTGGAATACTGTAAATCCTGGTGTTGTTAACCACTCCAGGAGTATGAGTTTTCCTCAGGAATGACTCCTCCTGGATAAAGACCTGTGAGGAACCTTGACATCTTCTCTGTGAGAGTGGTGAGGGGCTGGGATGGAATTTCCAGGGAAGCTGTGGCTGCTCCTGGATCCCTGTGAGTGTCCAAGGCCCGGTTGGATGGGACTGGAGAAATCTGGGATAGCGGAAGTTGTCCCTGCCCATGCAATGGGATGAGCTTTAATTTCCTTTCCAACCCAACCCATTCCATGATTCCATGAAAATCTGGGATTGTCAGGGAGTTGGGGTTGTTTAGCCTGGAGAAAAGGAGACTCAGAGGTGACCTTATCACTCTCTACAGCCTCCTGAAAGATGTGCTCAGGTGGGGCTGGGCTCTTTCTCCAGGCAGCACTGACAGAACCAGAGGACACAGCCTCAGGCTGTGCCAAGGGAAATACAGAATGGATATTAGGGAAAAGTTTTTCACGGAAAGGGTAATAAAGTACTGGAATGGTCTTGCCTGGGGAGGTGGAGGAGTCACCATCCCTGGAGGTGTTTAAGAAAAGACTGGATGTGGCACTCTGTGCCGTGGTTTAGTTGAGGTTTGGGTTGGACTTGATGATCCTGGGGGTGTCTTCCAACCTCATGATTCTGATCCTGATCCTGATTCTGAGTCTGATGGGAAGCTTTGGGAATCTGCCCACACCCTGCCAGTGCCCATGGTGAATAAAAACACACATTGGTGTCCTGCCCCCAAACAGAACTTCCCAAACCTCCTGGGGAATCACCAGGTCCCAGCACAGCTCAGGGAGACTCCAAGGGAATTCAGGGACATGGGGAAAGCTCTGCTCCCACCTCCCAAATCCCTAAAGCTGTTTCTGGCCTGGTTCTGGTGAACCACTGAAACAACAACACCTGAAGAGACAGTTTGGTTCCTGCAAAGGCCTTCAAGTGTTGTACTCTTGTCAGAATCCATCCAGAGGGACCATATGTGGCACCTACTGAAAGCTGTCACAAATTTAATCACCCTAATTAGGCAGCCAATTAAGGCCCTCCCATTCTTCATTAGGTGCTTAGGAAATGTCAAAAGGAAGAAGCATCCAGGCCCTGGAGATCACAAACCTTTGCATGTGAAACCACATTAAGCCCAGCCTTTGAGTGAAAAGGAGATAAAATGCATTTTTTTTCTAATGTTCAAAGGATGCCTTGAAGGTGTTGCAGTTTTTCAGCTATTTTAGTGCATTTTCTTTAAAAGCACAGATCAGGTTTTGCTCTATTTTTTATGTTTATTGTACTATTTCCCTTTCTAGTCTTGAAAGCATCAACTCAGCGTTCTGAGCTTTCAGAAATATTTTCTTTTACTGTCAGGCCTTGAGCTGCCTGTGGACAAGGACAACCTCAACATCCATTTGGACAAATCCAGATGAACCACAGGTTGTCCCACCACTGACTTTCGTTGGCCAAACCCTGAATTCAGTAATTTATTAAACTTAAACCATCAAGTTGCAGATGTCACGGCAAGATCTACTGATGGGAGAATTCATGTTTATTTTCTCTAGACCATCACAAGAAAACCTCCTCAGAAACCTCTTCAATACTCCTCCAAAATCTTTAATTTTTCCCTTTTATTGAAGCTATAGAATCATGGAAATGAACAAAAGAGATGGCTTCAGCACTGACAGTGTTTCTAGATGAGTTCAAGGACAGAGGAAGAAGAAATTTAGCTGGTTTGTCATCTCTGTCCTACAGCTCATCCTGCAAAACCTGATGCAGAGTTACCCAAATGTTTGAAAAGCAGAAGGGTCAGGTATTTGGAATGAGAGGCCTTTCCAGAATGCAGCAATGGAGCACTGAAATTCGGGAATGGAGCACTGAAATTCAGGAATGGAACAATGAAATTCAGTCATTGCAGAGCTGTGTTTGTGATTCTGTGATTTTGGCATGTAACTGAAATGCTTTCTGAGCTCAGGACTCCAGGATTCAGCAATTCCAGCTGGACAATCCTCAATCTGTCTGCTGTAAAATCACCTTTTTATCATCACTACATCACATTCAGTTCAATCCCAGATCCCTATTTTATACATTTCTATTTCCACCTAAACAATTTACTGTTGTGTCAGTCTAGCAGATCTTTTGTATGTTGTGGTTTGAGGTTTTTTTCCCCTCCCTTTTCAGTGAATATTCCCATTATTGTAAATATTCCATGAACTTGAATCTAAGCTAGAATTTGCTCTAAGGAGCACAACCCTGCTATTCCAACAAGAAAGGGAGTGTGTAATCCTTGCCCCCCTTGCCTTTATCCCACTTTTCAAGTTCACTTCCCAGGCTGAGGGGCTAAACTGCTTTCAGCTCCTTACATCCTTCTGGATTTAGGGATTGATCACAGAGGAGGAAGCCAGACCCTTCTTTCCTTCCAGCCAGAAATGTAATCCCCCTGACCTGAACACAAAAATCACTTCTTGGTTTTAGTTCTTCCTCCAGAATTTCTCCACAATGGGAGAGGACAGACCGTGCTGGAATTCTCTCAGTCCATACCTGGAGTGCAGGCTCTGAATTACACAGCAATGCCATTTTATCTCCCTCAGAATTTAGTGTTTAACTATTTATTTGGGACAGCACAAGCCTTGCCTTCACAAATGTTTTAGTTTCTGAAAAAAGTCTGTTTAGAATCTACCACACTGTGTCTATCAGTAATTTAGGGGATAAAAAGCCAAGGCACATCAGGAGCACAGCTACAAACATAGCACTTTATAAATCAAATTTATGCCACAGAGGCAGAGCAGGAGGACACTGGGTTGTGCTCCTCAGCTCCCTGGTTGGGAGATCATTTCCACACAAATGCCTTGCACAAACTTCTCCCAACTGGCATCATTTTTCCTTTCTGCAAGAAGTGCAAGAAAAGGCTGAAGCACAAACACAGCTGAGGGAGGTGCACAGGGAATAATGGACTGCACCAACAACAAGCAAAAATACAGTTAGGAAGGATTTAATACGTGTAAAACATAGAAAATGTCTCAGTCCAGATCACAGAATGAGTGAAGTTGGGGAAGATTTTTAAGATCATCCAGATGAGACGTAGAAGAGGAGTAATTTTAAACAAAATGCAATTTGTTACTATTAGGGTGATTAATATGGAAACAGTTCTCTAGGTGCTGTGGTGAGCTCAGTGTCAGCCCCAGGCTCTGAAACACGATCAGGGAGCTGTGAGCAGACTCTGTGAAAGGTGAGAGCCTGGGAGCTGCAGGAGGCTGGGAACACTCACTGGGCTGCACTCGGGGCTTAAATCC
Organism: Sylvia borin; assembly: GCA_014839755.1. Taxonomy (NCBI): domain Eukaryota; kingdom Metazoa; phylum Chordata; class Aves; order Passeriformes; family Sylviidae; genus Sylvia; species Sylvia borin. The sequence goes on along the minus strand of CM025963.1, from coordinate 36,533,724 downwards.
ACACAATCCCAGAGGGATGGGCTTGGGGAGGGATCCCATCCCATTCCTGCCATGGCAGGGACACCTTCCACCATCCCAGGCTGCTCCAAGCCCTGTCCAGCCTGGCCTTGGACACTGCCAGGGATCCAGGGGCAGCCACAGCAAATCTGGGAATTGCAGCCCAGGCAGGAATTCCCAATTCCCAATCTCCCAGGCAGCCCTGCCCTCTGGCAGTGGGATCCATTCCCTGTGTCCTGTCCCTGCAGCCCTTGTCCCCAGTCCCTCTGCAGCTCTCCTGGAGCCCTTTTAGGAACTGAAAAGTCATCCAGAGCCCTTCCTTACTCTCCCTTGGATGCCTAGAAAAGAAAAAGGAGTTGTGTGGGGCAGGAGATGAAATCCTGTGGGGAGCAGACCCAGAGGAGTCAGACACAACCCAGTGAGGGCCCCGCTCCCATCTTCACTCCAGGATGGGTTTCCCAACAAGTATTCCTGGTTTGAAAGGATTTTCTCATGGGTCCCCTCTTGACAGGAGTACTCAAATGTAACTCTGGGCATTAAACATGAGCTCTCAGAGTCTGTTTTTCCAGGGAACAGGTGTGTGATTCCCATCTCCTGCTCTGGTCTCATCAGCGTGTCCTTATCCCTGTTCCTGCAGCTGCAGCCAGGCTGGTCCTCCATAATTATAAAACCATCTTGAACTGGGATTTTAGCTGCACATTCCTGCAGCCCAAATCAAAACTATTCATGGAGAATGTGTAATTTTGTATTTTAAATATGTTTAGATGGGACCATCAGGATAATCTGAGGGCATTGGCCCTCCTGCAGAAACATCTGTGTCAAAGCAGGGACTTGTCCCTTTCTGTGGGTCTATTTTTAAAAGCTTGGAATGTATTTTAGATTTTTAGATCATCAAGGAAATGCAATTTAAGACAAATGAGAAAAATCAGTTTTACGTATGGACTAGCTCATAATCATAATTCCCACTGAAAAGGCATTAGGAAAAAAAAAGCTTTTAAAGTACTAAGAAAGAGAAAAACCAAGTGAATTATGGACAACCATTTGGTAGGAACTCCCAGATTTTGTGCCCTGGTGCTCAGGAAGGTGCCTGGCTCACCTTTAAACCCTCACAGAGTTCTTTGCAAGAGGAGACATTGTAAAAGAGGTGGATTTTACAGGATTGCAGGGCTGCAGAACAGGGCCACCCACAGCCTTAATAAAACTCTGAGAGAAGGAAAAATCAGCCCAATATTGACAATATGGCTTGACTGTTCTCAAGTATCTTCACCTGAGTCAGGGATTTGCTCACTTCCTTCACTGGAAGATAAAAGTTTTGTAGTTTCCAGTGAGTTTTGAAGTGCCCTTTACAGGAACAAAGCTCTTTCTCTCCCATCACCAGTTCCCAAAAACCGTTTTCCAAGGATCACAATCAACTGGATAAACATTAACCCGATCGAGGCACGTGCATTTCATTTTTGATACAACACCCCGAGGCAGTTCACTCAGCTTTTTGCACTTTAAGTGGCATTTTAAGGTAAAAAGATCCCAGGAACGGTGTCAAGAACCCCAGCTGAAGGCAGTGTTTGATGAGGATATATTGAATTTTATACTCTGGGAATACAATATCAACTGAAAGCTGCTCCATGAGAACTTCATTGCACACAAAGAGGATCCTCCAGTCAGAACACCCACGTGTCAGACTATCCCTGAGTGCCATTGTGCCTCCTGTCACCGGCTCATTTCCCTGCAGGATCTGTCCTCTGCAAATGTCACCCGCTGCCACTCAAATGCTGAAATTGTGCTGCTCATAAAAAGAAAATTAAGGAAAGAAAAAAAAAAAATATATATATAATAGTCCTGAACCAACATAAATGTCTGCACTGGCAAAGGTGTAAAAACTTCCTTTAAAAAACTTCCAAATAAAAATTAGCAGCATGAAAAAGTGGTGTCAGAATTATCTAGGGGAGGTTAAATATACAATATTTACATTATCTACATTATCAACCCATAATATTTATGATTTTCCTCTCTGTTGCCTTTTATTGAAGGGGCACCTGTGGCCAGGTTTTGCTGCTCCTTTGTTGGGACAGGAATTAAACAAGAATTCACTCCTGGATCTACTTCCTGATGAACTATTCACTATCAATTACAGGAATTAAACAAGAATTCACTCCTGGATCTACTTCCTGATGAACATGAATTATCAAATTACACAAAGATTCACCAGTGAAACACCCCCATTTATGTGGTATGGAAACTAAGAGCACCTCAAATAGATTCCTGCTCCCATGGAAAATTCACTGGGATCTGTGTCCTAAACAGTTTCAGTTCTTGGATTAAGGAGCGATCAAAAAAGAGGAGATAATTTACCTTTTGAAGAGTTTTTAAATAAAAACTTGAGTTCCTCTTCCCTTTTCCTGGGCTCAGCTGCTTTTGCCCCACTCCCAGAATGGCAGCAAGGAACTGAGGGCAGGGTTTGGGTTGGGCTCATGGCTGGATCCGTGACCTTAAAGGTCTTTTCCAACCCAAATAATTCCACGATTCTGTGAGGAAACCTCCAAGAAATGTGCTGAATCCTTTGAAGTGATCCAAACTTAGTGTGGGAGGCCGAGCCAAAGCCAACTGTGGCAATTACTGACCCACCTTGGGGAGAATCTTTACCTCTCAGGAATGTGGTAAAAAACAAAAAGAACCTTTTTTGTGTGCAGCTGTGGGGCATCACCACAGGTCTGGAGAGGAAGAGAGGCCCTTTTCTTCAGAAAGTTGCTGTGTTTGATTTTAAAAGCATCCCTGGTTTTAATTTTCCAGCATTTCCCCGGACTGGGATCCTTCTAGGAAAAGGCCAGTCGAGAATCTCAAAAATGATAATGCCTTCCTTAAGCATTTCAATACATTTTTCACCATGACAGTGGCCCTCCAAGGATGTGAACTGATAGGAAGGGGAAAATAAAATAAAATTGAAGCACAAAATGAAAATAAGAATCCCTTCACAACCTTTCAGGCCACCCTCATGTAAAAAAGCTCAATGTTTTTAGGTTTTCATTAATAGCTACATTTTAAATTTGCTGCCCTTGAGCTTCCTTTTTTTCTTTTTCTTTTTTTTTTTTTTTTAAGGAATTATTAAAACAAAAATCAATGATCTGAGTTAGGTTTGGTGTTTCAAAAGAGAAGAATAATCTGGTTTATCTTAAGCACTACACTAAACATTCTTCTTTTCAATATTATTTGTAATTAATAAATAATGACAAGAGCTCTTATCTGTTATTTTAAACCAGCAGCTCTTTCTGCAAAAAGATGTGGCTTTTACTTCACAGAAATTTCTTGTGATAGTTCAGGAAAACCTGAGGATGGAGATATGTAACATTTTCTAATACCACAGCCTGAAATAATCCAAACCCTCAACATTTTCTGGAGATATCCCAAGAACCTCAAAACTTTCTGGAGGTCTCCAGGTTCCTGGGTTTGTAGGAAGCCAATCTTCAGCTTTGCTAAGAAAAATTAGCTATTAAAAAAAAATTAGCTGGAAGAATTTTGCTATTTTGATATTAATTTTAAAGAGAGAGGCACTGTAGGATCAGAAAAGTTTTGCATTACTTAAACATTTAACTTTGAAATTACAAGTAAATCCCTGAGCTTGATTAATTTGGTTACAATAAAAGAAATGTTGGGAACGTTTCCTTTTGTTCAGGGTGCCTGCTGCTCCAATTTTTCAAAATGAAAAGCCTTTGTAGTTGGTTTTATTTACAATATCTGTGCAAGGAAAAATTCAAAACGCCAGCCCATAATTCAGTTTCAGAAGGAGCAGCTGGAAGAGAAAAGGGGATCATGGAAAACAAACTCCTTGCTCTGTGCAAAAACTTGGCAGGAGTGGTACAAGAATTCCTGCTCAGGCAGAGTACAACTTATCAAATCTATTACATTTCAAATGTACTTGGAAAACTTGGCTCTAAAAAGCTCCTAAAAGTTGTGATAATTACGAGAAACATCAGGAAAATGTGGTGGGTTTTTTTTTACCCCAAATCCTTTAAATAATTTCTGTAGGAAAAAATAAAATATTCAAATGAAGTAGGTCTCCTTTTATTAAATTTAAGGAGGTAGAATTCGTTTATACCTTGCTTTAGAGAGAGCACCTCGGGATTTCACAAACTCCAAGCCTTTCATATGGAAAGAAGACAGAGTGAGAGGGAAAATTGATTGTTCTCAGCAAAACATCAGGGCTTCAGAAAAGGCAACCCAGCTCCTTGCTTTTAGTGACAATTCAGGAAAAAGAGGAGAAAAGGGTTGGAACCCATAGCTGCTCCCTCTGTGTGCCTGAGGATAACCCCAACCCAAAGCTTGGGAATGGCAGAGTTGGGAGCAGGGCCAAGGCTCTGTGTGCGCGGGAATGAAACAGCTCCAGCAGCTCTGGAGTCTGGGGTTGGCTCAGGAATGTCTGAGACACAACACAGCCTGGAGCTGGGGATGGCACAGGGCACTGGAGGGGTCTGCACACACCAAACTCCTTCCAGCTCCACACTGCAACTGTCCACGGTGCAAGAGGGGAACAGATGCAAAAACCTCACTCCTCCTCCCGGGTCAGCAGAGCCGGTTTCTGTCTTATTAATGCTGGATTGATTGATTTATTCAACAACACAAGGAAAACCTGGAGCTGCTGGAGAGTCCAGAGGAGCCACGGAGCTGCTCCAGGGCTGGAGCCCCTCTGGAGCCAGGCTGGGAGGGCTGGGAATGTTCCCCTGGAGAAGGGAAGGCTCCAGGCAGAGCTGGGAATGTTCCCCTGGAGAAGGGAAGGCTCCAGGCAGAGCTGGGAATGTTCCCCTGGAGAAGGGAAGGCTCCAGGCAGAGCTGGGAATGTTCCCCTGGAGAAGGGAAGGCTCCAGGCAGAGCTGGGAATGTTCCCCTGGAGAAGGGAAGGCTCCAGGCAGAGCTGGGAATGTTCCCCTGGAGAAGGGAAGGCTCCAGGCAGAGCTCAGAGCCCCTGGCAGGGCCTGAAGGGGCTCCAGGAGAGCTGCAGAGGGACTGGGGACAAGGGCTGCAGGGACAGGACACAGGGAATGGATCCCACTGCCAGAGGGCAGGGCTGCCTGGGAGATTGGGGATTGGGAATTCCTGCCTGGGCTGCAATTCCCAGATTTGCTGTGGCTGCTCCTGGACCCCTGGAAGTGTCCAAGACCAGGCTGGATGCAGCTTGGAGCACCCTGGGCTGGTGGAAGGAGTCCCTGCCATGGAACTGGACGAATTTTAATCTCCCTTCCAACCCAAACCAGCGTGGGATTCTCCAAAACCTGTTTATTAAAAGGTGCAAGAAATGACAAAAGTGAATTGTGAATTCCATCTGCAGGGAAAGGTCTGAACATCACTGAGGAAGGAAGGATTGAACAATTAAAGGCAGCAGATTGCTGGTTAAATTCCATTTATTTAATGGAAGGGTTTCCTATGGAGGAAAATAGCAATGTTATCATATAATTAAAGATAATGCACGAGGTCTGGAGTGGGTGAGGCTGGGTCAGGAAGGTTTGGGAGTCTTGGACTACCCAGGAATGTGGATTCCAGCCAGAGAGCCCCTGCTTTTAAAAATAGATCAAATGGACCAGCAGCAGTGGCTGCAATACCTGCACAGCTGTGAGCACTTTTGTGGGGAAAAAAAATTTAAGAAAAGAGTAGAAAATTGAAGTTAAGATGCTGAGAATGAGAACTAAATGTTTTCATGGATTTCACTGGAGCATCCTGAGGTTTATCCACATGTACATATTAAAACTTTCAGGAAATAACCAGTACAACATGAACCTTACAGAGAAAATTACTTTCCCTGCCCTAGTTTTCCACATAGAAAAAAAGGGTTTTTTCAGAACCCAAACACAGACTTTGATAATTATTCCCCCAAAACATTTGGTTTTCCAAATGGTGCAGATTCCCATTTTAGAACAAATCAAAACATATGCACAGGTCTGTCCTGCAAGGGAAGAGTGACAACAAAACAAACCCAACCCCTCAATAAGGCAGAGGTATAAATAACCTCTCTCAGCTCTGTTGGTCTTTTAAATGAAAAAAAATCTTCTTTCTGAGGGTCAAAAAAAAAATAAAAAAATCCCCAGACTAAAGGAAAATGAAAAGGGAAGAGAACTGCCTTCTTTTTTTTCCCCTTAAATTTCAAAGACTCCATAAATGAGACACTTAATTTGTGTGGGCCAACAAAGCACTTCCAAGAATTCTCTACTGACACTGCCAGAAAATAGAGATTATGTATATTTATATATTATGTATGTACATACAATGTATGTATATATTATATATGTATCAGAAAGATTTGCACAATGAGCCCTGGCCCAGCAGATCCTGATTTGACTAAAAGAAGACAGCTAATTACAAACACTGAGCAAACTTTGTATTTCAATCAAGTTTTAACTGTGCTCCATCAGAGCATCACCTGGGCCTCAGCATGTTAAAAACAGTGGAGGTTGTAGCCCTCAAATTCCCACCTCCTAAGAGCCACCCAAAGGTCAGATCTGAGAATTAAGGAGCTTATCCATGAGTTTATCCAGGCCCTTTTTCAAGAGCATTTGACAGGCTTCACTTTGAAAAGCCTCAGCTCGAGTTGGTGCCTCCAAGAAGTTCAAAACTGAAGCTGGAGCCTCATTTTGGACCTCTCTGCTAAAGCAAAGAAAAGCAAATATGTAAATTCCCAGCGAATTCAAGTGCCCCATTAGGAGCTCAATTATATTCTGAAATGATGTCTTAATTGGTTTGCTCATAGATGAGCTGTACTACTAACCAAAAATCTACTGCCATAATCAGCACTAAATTTCAGATATTGCCACACATTAAATTAACAGCAGATAATGAGTGGGAAAATTAGCTCTATTTCCATAATAGAAATAGAAAAAAAAAAAAAAAAAAGAAAAGGTCCCATATTACCTATGGTGTTATACAGAGTTAGTTTCAAAATAGGAAAAAAAATATGATCCATAAACAAAACTCTCCTGAATATCCTCACATTTATTTGGATCACTTACTGATAATAAATAACACAAGCAGAGAAAATAAAGGGCACAGGACACATCAGATTGGTGCTTTTGATATTTAATTTAAAAGCAGTCAGACTTCTAAAATTCTATAGAAATTTTTCAAGAGATTTACCACGTTTTTACCCTTTTTTTCACCCAAATTTTGTCTTTTCGAGCAAAAGCCCCGTCCTTAATTACTCTTTAGATTTTAGGTCCTCATCAGTACCAGCAAAATACTGCAAGTGATCTGCAGGTCAAAACACCCAGAGAAAAGAAGAAGAAAGAAAAACATTAAGTGCAGGATAAAAAAGAGAAGCTAAGGAAGGAAGGAAGGATATTCCTGTAACTGAAAGGAGGAGAAAAAATTGAGCCCTTTCCACAGATATTACTTTTCACTTCAGAAAAAAACCAAACTAATAACTAATAAATAATACATAAATAAATTTAAAAAGAGGTTAAAAGTTGGCAGAGTGGTCAGACCCTTCAACTTCAGCTGCTGTTCAATTCTGGAGGTGAAAAATGAACCTGTTACTCGGAGACAAATGCATCACGTGGATTATTTGAGTTTTACCTTTGCTGTGAATCTGAAGGAAACAGATTTCAGAGATCTTGTCTGTAAATGATATAATCTTCAACAGTGCTGCCTCCAGCGACCACCATCGTCAGCAAGGATCTGCAGAACAGCACCAGAGCACAAAATCAGCCAGGAGAGCCAAGTACTGACTGATTGATTTATTAAAAAAATGCACAATTTCATGCAATACATGAATTCAGGAGCTGCTGCTCAAAAGAAACAGTCACTACACGGGAAGGGATTGATCTGCTTGAGGGATATGGTAATTACTCTGCATTAGTATATTTAAAAATACACCTGACTTGGGGAATTCACTGCTCTGCCAAAATAACAACAGCAAGGATCCCGTGAGCTCGAATTGCAATTAAATAAAATTACAAATTAGTACTGAAATGTGACATAGTATAAGCACTAATAGATGATGAAAAGTTAAATCACCTCCCTAGACTGAAATTAAAGGTAACTTTAAGACAAGGTCACTATAAATGCCAGTTACGGTTTTAAAAAATAAAATTATTCAGCAATATAACCCCAGAGAATAATTGGTTAGTGCTGCTTTTGGATCTCAGCACTGTAGCTATGGAAAGATAAATATAAAAAATTAAATCACCAGAAAACTCATCAGCCCCTAAAGTTTTTGTCTTGTAAACAATTTTCCTTTTTTACCCAGTCAATTCCACTTGGTTTAGACTTTTTAAAACCATGGAGGAAGCCAAGTCTAAGCAAAAGAAAACCCCCTTGACTTTTCATCACCTGAGAAAAAACACCTTTCAAACCAACTTTTCCCACAAACCAGCAAATCATGGAACACCTGCATGGAGACCAAAAATGTAAAATCCTCCTAGAGAAAATAACTCACACCAGTGTCTGAAATAAAACTGCCCATAATTACGTTCCCTCTTTTTCTCATGCAAACCTGAAAAAGCAATTTGCTGTCCCTGCACCTCCAGGCCTGCCCAGCTGAGGATGGATGGATCAGCCTGGGGAAAACATTCCAGACAAGGCATGAGCCACTGAAATCCTAAAAAGAGGCTGTGGAGGCACTGCAGGTGCTGCTGCCCCAACAGATCAGGGGGGGATTTCCAGATATGCTTCAGGGTGGGGTTGAGGGGCAGGAGAGGAATGGAATAAAAGGTTTTTTTCATAATTGAAGGCTCAAGGAAGACCTGGAAGTCAGAGAAGTTTCTGTGAAACAGGAGGTGAAGAAGATCACTGAACAAATGAAGCCAAGAGGTCCAAGGCAGGCCAGGAGGTGGCACTCAGGGCTCTGGTGACAAGGTGGGGATGGTCACAGCTTGCACTCCATGACCTTGGGGGGCTTTTCCAACCCCAACCTCAAACCAATCACCTCTAAATCCACACCTTGTGCAGCCCAAAGCCCTTAGAACCAGGTTCAGGTTGGGAAAAGCCTTTGGGATCACCAAGGTCAAGCAGCACCATTTTGTGACAGCTCTGTTGGCTTTGGTGTCCTTTGTTTTGTCCTTTATTTGGTCTCTAACCCGAAGCCCAACCCCATAAAGGCCAAGGAATAAAGTGTACAGAAGCCAAGGCAGGATCCAACACTGATTTCTTCAATGAGCTCAGCACAGAAGTTTGGATCTTTTTTTCCAAAGAGGAAAGCTCACCTGCTGAAAACTGGGGAATGGATTGGGAATTGGAGTGAAAAATGGCATTTTCAAGGGAGAACACAGCACATGGAGCAGCTCTGGGATGATAATATTTCACTGTGCCACTTTAAACAGATCTTGTTTGGGGTCTCCAAAGTGGTTCTGAGTCTTCCCTTGAAGTGACTTTGTTCACATCATTTGGTGTTGAGGTTTTCTATCAACCCTGCTTCAAACTTCCCATTCAGTTCTTCATCTCCCCAGATTTTTTTCAGTGCCATGAAAAGATCTGCATTTAATTTTTTTTTTTTTGCCTGACAAATAAATCATTCTCACGTTGCCTTTTGTGTTAATAGATGATATTTTCTATTTTCTTTGTGAACTGCACAGCCACAATCCAGATATTTAAACTCTGCTCCCACTGCAGATGTTATTTCTGATCAGATTTAATCATCACTCTCCAACAGAACAACTGCAATAATTGTAAGGGTATCATTAATTTTGTTCTCAAAACCTCTAAGCCTTCTCCAAGGGCTTGGAGCATCACAGCACTGGGAAGAAATTTCTTCTGTGTTTAACCACATCTTTCAAGGGAATCTGCTGAGTTTCTTGGGACCTGTTAATTCTGCTGAATGACACCCCAGTGTTTCATTTTTATTTCACATGATTTTATGATCTTCACCCTCAGACCAGGAGGAGTCACTATGACCTCACCTCCAATTAATGGGAATTCATTGATGAACTGAAATGCTTTCTGTTGAAGAACACAGGATGTTATTCACAGTGTTGATTGCTGTGAAACATTTGATACACAAATAAAGACAGAATTCCACCGAATTCCAGGATGGTTTGGGTTGGAAGGGAGCTCAAAGCCCATCCAGTCCCACCCCTGCCATGGACAGGGACATGTTCCACTGTCCCAGGGTGCTCCAAGCCCCACCCAAGAGATCCCTGTGGATCCTGAACATCCTTTTCCTGCTCAGCCCTGCCCAGCAGTGCCTGGAATTCCTTGGAAGCAAAATTGCTAAAGTCTGATGAAGTTGATTATTTTTCACCCCTCTCAAGTTTGGGTGCCAAGAGGGTAATGCTGTGGTGAGGGAAATGCAATTCCTGTGTTACACCAACACTGCAGGGCTGCAGAGAGGGGTGGGAGCTCGGGCTGACCTGACTCAGTTATCACAGAATCCCAGAATGGGTTGGGTTGGAAGAAAACCCCAAAACCATCCCAATCCACCCCTTGCCATGGGCAGGGACACCTCCCACCATCCCAGGGTGCTCCAAGAGATCCCTGTGCATCCTGACCACCCTGCTCCTGCTCACCACAGCCCAGGAGTGACTGGAATTCCTTTGTGCTGCTCTTCAGGTGCTCCCTGTTCTTCTCTTTAAAATTTTTTTTTTCTCTTTTTCTTCTATTCTCCAGCACCTTATTTTGAATGTTGTTCCTCTAAATATCCCAGAGTATGAAGAGTTGGTTCTACAGGATTCTGCATCCTAGTCTGGTGCCAACCCACCAAACATATGTCTCTGCTCAAATGGAAGAATCTGTTTTGATTTCTTTTTTTTTTTTTTATTTCTTCCTGGACTGGGGACAAAACATTTCTTTAGATACAACTCAACATTTAGAATCTTCCGAGATACGAAACTTCCTATAAATTTTTGTTAATTTATTCCCATGCAGCAACTTTGACAGAGCTGAACTGTCTGAATATACGACAAGAATTATTAAATGTTCAAAATTTCATCACTAAATCAAAATTTATTTAGAAATTCCTGGTTGGGAGGGTGGGGAGGAGCTGGAATGGATTTTCCAGAGAAGCTGTGGCTGCCCCTGGATGTGTCCCAGGGTCAGGGTGGACAGGGCTTGGAGCAACCTGGGACAGTGGAAGGTGTCCCTGGGCATGGCAGGAGTGGCACTGGACGGGTTTTAAAGCCCTTTCCAACCCAACCCACTCCTGGATTCCACAATAATTCTTCCATCTCATGGGTGACAAACACGCCTGAGCTTCCTAGAGATGTTTAGGAACGAAAAGAAACTCATCAGCTGAGACAGGTGCAAAATCTCCCATCATTTTCTGTTAGATAAGGGAACATTTGGGATGCACCACCACAGAAACACTCCAAAGGCTCTGCAATTTCCAGCAGTTGTTGCCTCTGGGAGGTGTTTTTCTTGTTTGTGAGGGAAAAAGAAAACACCAAAAAAATCCTTCCAGTCACATGAAAATTATTCCACAGCAAGATAAATGCACGCAGGAAACAGCAGAAATTTTCGACGCATAACACAAGATCTGCACACAGAGTCAGGAAAATATTTCCTGATTGTTTTTTTGGGGTTTTTTTTTGGTAATGGTAAATGTAAAGGAGCAGCAGATTGGAAAACCATTGAAGGGATCTTTGTATTTTCACACCTGAGGGGTGCAGTGCAGGCTTCTCCTCCAGGCTCAGAACCCCCAGCACGATCCAAATGCTACCCCTGGAGAAGGAGGAGGAGGAGGAGGAGGAAAACACGAGTGTTTTCCTTTTTTGAATCCCCACAATAATGCTGAAAAGGCTGCCTCGATCTTTCTTTTAAATTAATAGTTTGAAGTGAGAAATAAATAAAGCAGGTCAGATTGTTTTTGTCAGAGATGAGCAAGCAAGGACTAATGAGATCACATGACAGATGAGTCTACTACAAGATTGTCCTAAGGAAGAATTCCAGCCCTCTTTTAACTGTTATTCACCATTTCATTGGCACCAGTAGAACAGAATTTTCTAACCACCATTAGAAAACGAGAAGATATTTGAAATAAAAGTAGGAGGGACTCACCAATTTCACAAATGGAATGGTACTCTGGGGAAGGGCAGTATTTTGGGGATGCTGTGCTGTATTCTGCACCACATAACTCGTCTCTACATATTCATAGTTAAGCCTAACCCACATTTTCTAGGTAAGTATCACATCTACATAAGCATACAGAAGAAAAAAAGAGTGTTTTCTCTACGTATATAGACAACAGATAGTTTATCTTTTTACCCCAGGCAAAATCCCAGAGCTATCAAAATTTCTGAGAACCAAAATATTTCTGAAAGAAATAACTCCCCCCAGCCCTCAACAAGACACACAAACCCCATTAGAAAGAAATCTCATTTATCTTCCAAACACAAATATCTCCATTTTCTTCCTTTCTGGATGACTTCTAAATATTTTTTTTTTTTTAGCAGCAAATTTCTCTTCAAAGCTGAACAGAGTAATGGAGCACAGAAGAGAGCATGGAGTGGGAGAGTTGGGAATGTTCAGTTGGAGAAGGGAGAGCTTCCAGCACCTTCCAGGATCTCCAGGAGAGCTGGAGAGGGACTGGGGACAAGGGCTGGAGGGACAGGACACAGGGAATGGATCCCACTGCCAGAGGGCAGGAATGGATGGGATTTTAGGAAGGAATTCCAAGGACTGAGTTAAATTCCAAGAGTTTTCCTTGCTCTGAGCAGCCCAGAAATGCAGAGATGGGAAGAGTCCCTCATTCATGGAAATTGAACAGGGAAAAGTCAGCTCAGTGCCACGCTAAAGGAAATTATCATCCCCGGCAAACTAGGTCACAGGAGTGAGTAGTTTACTAAATATAAACTTTCTTTGTAGTCAGGCAACCACTGTCAGAGTAATGAGATTTACTCATATTTCACCCAAGTGCTCTCTGCGCTCGGGCTCATTAAAACAACCACTGAGTGGCCACTCACACGTCCCTCACCTCTCAGGTGATGCAGCAGCAAATTTAACGACCTCAAAAAAGAAAAACAAAAAATTCCAAACCCAAAAAAACCCCCAGCCAACCAAAAAAACTCAAAAAACCCCCAAAAAACCACCAAAAAAACCAAACGAACCACAAAACAAAAAAACCAAAACAACACCCCCAAAAAAACCCCAACAAAACCAAAACAACAACAACAAAAGACCAAAAAAACCCCCAACAAAACCAAAACAACAACAACAACCAAAAAACCCCACATCCAAAAAACCCAAACCAAACAGAAAAACCCAACTAAAAACCAAAAAACCAGCACAAAAAAAAAGCCACCCAAAAGACCAAACCAAACCAACAACAACAAGAGAAAAAAAATTAAGGATTTTGGCCTTTTCTAATTCCTAAATAATAAAAGAAAAACCCTTTGCATCTCCACTGCCATTCACCCAAACGTCTCCCAAAATATCCTGAGTGTCATTCTCTTTCCCAAGTCACGTGGAGGTGACGGAGCCTCGCTCTGCTCCCAAAAATCCCTGGTGGCACAGGGAGTTTTAGTGACCTCCTCAAGTCCCTGCCATGCTGGTGACACAGCTGGAAGGAGAAAACACAAAATTCCTGACATCTTCCAACCCTGGGCTCTCCCAAAAGCATGAAAAAAAAATGAATGGAAGGCTGAGAACACTCCCTTGTTGTTTATTTGGTTTATTTTTTGGTTTTTTTTTTTTTTTTTTTTGTGTGTGTGTGTTTGAGGAAGAAGAGAGAATCATATTTTTTCCAGCCACGCAAAGTCTCAGTGTGTTTATAACAGGATGTTCTTCCTCTGCTGTTTGGATGGTTCCAAAAATATTCCCCTCTGGTTTGTGGCAGTGGCTGTCACCCTGACAGCGTTTGCTGCCTCCAGGGCAGCCTGTGTCTGTAACAAATCTGCACAGGCAACTGATGCCACACTCTCATTTTTCTAAACTTCAAGCTAAAAAAAACAACCAAAAAAAAAAAAAAGAATTAGACAACTGTGGGTATAAAGCTTGAATTTCTGGTTTAAAACCTGCAAGATTGGGGTGAGTTGGGTTAAAAGTTCTATTTTTGGTAGGTTTGGAGGTAAGTGCACGCTGACATTTTTATTATTATAAAATAATTAATGCTCCTGTGCTTTCAAACACTGGGTATCAGAAATGATGACACGGAATCAAAACCTGAAAAAGAGGACACTTCACTGCAGATAAAACACTGACATCTCTTCAGAGACTTCCTTTTAAAGAGGAAAAAATAATAATAATAAAAAAAATGGCACAGTGTTGAGCCTCAGTTGTTTGAAGGAATATTCTTCTCCTCCAAAATGAAATTAGAAACATTCAGAAGCCCCAAATGTTGTAAATTTATGAATGTATCAATCTGTGGTTAAGCAGCCAAAAGGAAAAAAAATAAAAATAAAAATGCATCTCTTCAGATACATCTCTTGGTTTATTTTCTGGCTTCTTCCAAGGACAGAAAAGGCAATCAAATGCAACAGAAAAATTGTATTAATTGGCTGATCTTATGACAATTTCCATTCAACAGTATCTTCCTGTTCTTTTCACTGAATTATAATTATCCAGCAGAAAATGCAGAGTTTTAGACCATGTTTCAAGCACTTTCTGCCTGGTTTTGGGCACTGCCACGACTGGGGCTGCCCTGGGTCTGCACTGGTCCCTCCTCTCCTGGATATTTTAATTTATTTCACTGCTGTCAGTGTTCAAACAATAAATTTTGGTGCCACTGGAAGGATTTCCATGAAATCACAAGTATCTTGTTTATTTTTAAGGAAAGAAACTTGAAAGTCAGTCTAGGAAAGTATTTCTCTGAAATCTGAGAGTAATAATTAACAGGTTTCAGGGGTCTTTTCTGCATTTGAATTTCAATATTCAGCTCAGAACTGTGTCTAATTTCCCAGACCATGACATGTTTTTTGGTCTGTATTTTAACACCTGCAGTTTTACAAAGGATTTCTCTTTTGATGGAACTCCTGGAAACAAATTAATTCATAAGTGCCTCCAAATCCCCCAAGATTTAACAGAGGAATTCTTCTTTATTATAGCAGGGCATGTTCAGCATCAAACTGAAATCTAGGAAAAGACTTGATGTAAAATTAAAATGTTTTTAATCCGTGTATCCCACTTTTCCAGGCCTACATTCACACAGACCTATTACTCCACCTGCTTTCCCTTTCATCCTCGTTCCAGAAGGAACAGCCACTGAATATTCAGGTTTAAAGGATGGGTCACATTTAATACTTTGTTTTGTTTTGTTTTTTCTCTATTAACATAAGATTTATAGCACTGCCATAATCACAATGCTTTTAAAACAAGCCCCGTGCACAAATATCAAATTCTGATTGATTAGAATCAGGAACAAGGAATATAATCTTTATTATCTTCCAAAAACTTCATCCTTTCCTTTGGCCAAACTTAGACCAGCTGCTCTTTTTAGCTGATGATTTAGGAGCATCCACAAATGACATCAGGAGCACTTTAGTTACGCCAATCTAATTTAATAAAAAATACCTTGAGAGATGATTGTGTTACTAACAGAAAGGAATTTATCTCCCTTTTCAGCTGCTGTGTGCAGCTCATACAGATCAGGCCCTGCAAACCACTCCTGGAAACTTCAGAACGCTCCTTAAATGTAATAATGGACTTTTTCTTAATAGCAAATTTATTTGAAGCCGTGCCCGTATTCCTTCCTCGTGGAACAGAAGATAAAATCCTATTTCCTCACAGCTCACTGTGCTGCCTGCTGGAAAAGCAGAGGGTTTAGGCACATTAAAGAGAAAATCTTAAATAGGTTTTTTGCCCCTCTTTATTTTTTATTAAAATAAGGAAAAACATGATTCTGAGTGGAGTTTATTTTTTTTTTTTTCTCAGCAACCTGCGCTGTCCAAAGCTCAGGAAGCCACAAGGATTCCCACACTGGCACAAATCCCTGTTTAAGGCACGTTCACTCAAAGCTCTGTCATTCCTTTCTGATATTCCTACCCTTATCAGTTTTGTCTCCATCATTACTCTTTGCATCTTACCTTTACTAAAAAAAAAAGAAAACCTTCCAGGAAGAATGCCTCACAATCACCCGAGACATCTCCACAACAGCCACGTGGACAATTAAACCAGCAGCAGATAACTGCAGAATTCCCTTCCTGCCTGCCTGGAATGAGCTTTGGGATATTTTTTGAGGGGGCTGGTGGGAAACAACCCTTAAAATTAACCCTGTTAATTTTTCCAGCCTTCTTACTGGAGAGCCACAGTTGGCTTCAAGGATCCCTCTGGATCCCCCCAGGATCAGGGGTGCAGTTTGCCACTTCTCAGCCTAATTGTGGAAAAGCTGCTTGGCCAAGTGCTGGGTTCAGGAATTAATGGATAAGACAGGCTGCTCTCCAAGAAAAGGAAATTTGGAGTGTCTGTGTGGCCATAAAACCTCTCAGGGCAGCAAGGAGGAGTCAGAGCCCAAAGATAAAATTGTGGTTGAAATTTCTAAAGTTTCTTCGAAGTTCTTCACGTTTTAAAAGCTCTTTTAGTTTCTAGTGGTTATTTGGAATAGGTAGGAGACTGGAAATGTACATGTGGGAAAAAGTAAAACAAATTATTCTCTCCCAAAACTGAGCCTACTGGAGGAGATTTTGTAGAATCCATCTCGATCATCCCTCCCAATAAAAACACACCAAAAGCTGTTTCATCTGCTCTGTTTCTTTAGCCCACAGAGAAACCATCACAGAAAGGAGAAAAAAATCTTCATGTGGATAGGGAATGAATGGGCAAGAGGAAGTGGGCACAGTTTGGCTGCTGGAGAAAAAGGCCAATTATTCTTTTTGGGGAGGTGTTGCCAGTTGAACTCATCAGTTTAAACCACCAAAGCAATTTTGACCTGCAGGAATTTTATGCCACTGGAGATAATACTAAAAGTTTTCAAGGAAAGACATCAAAAGCTTTTAAAAGCTTAAGTTAAGGAGTTTCCATGTCAAAATAATGATATTGTTTAAAGTGTCAAGTGTCATCTATTTGACCCATTCAGAAGTTTCAGTTTGGGTGTTTCCTTTGCCACTCATAAATACACACCTTTTTTTTGCTCTAAAAATTTGATTTTTAGAATCATTAGAATGATTCTAATCTCAAATTATATAGTCCACACCACTGCTGGAACTGTCTTCCAGGTCCTTCTCATGGTAAATAAACAGCATTTATAGGCATTAAAAACACACCAAAAAAGCAAAACACTCTTATAAAAGCTTAATTTCCTCCCACCTTCCTCTCTTCCTCCCATCCCACTTCAGCCCAGTTTTTATTCTTTAGGTTTTTCAGCTTATCTAAAACGAAATCCTGAACTACACCAATTTCTGAGTTCCTACAAAGTCCTACTGAGATGGGTGAAGGAAATTCTTTACTACCAAGAAGAATTCTTCCCTATAAATAGAATTCTTTACCACAGAGAATTAAATAGTAGAATTCTTTACTATGGAAAAGAAATCCTTCCCTGTGAGGGTGGTGGGGCCCTGGCACAGAGTGCCCAGAGAAGCTGGGGCTGCTCATCCCTGGGAGTGTCCAAGGCCAGGCTGGACAGGGCTTGGAGCACCCTGGGATGGTGAGTCCATGTGGGATGGGCTTTAACATCCCTTCCAGGACCCTGTGGAGACCCTTTCCAGGACCCTATGGAGACCCCTTCCAGGACCCTGTGGAGATCACCTCCAGGATCCTGTGGAGATCCAGGATCCTATGGAGATCCCTTCCAGGACCTCATGGAGACCCCTTCCAGGACCCTATGGAGATCCCTTCCAGGACCCTATGGAGACCCCTTCCAGGACCCTATGGAGATCCCTTCCAGGACCCTATGGAGATCCCTTCCAGGACCCTGTGGAGACCCCTTCCAGGATCCTATGGAGACCTCTTCCAGGATCTTATGGAGATCCCTTCCAGGACCCTATGGAGACCTCATCCACGATCCTATGGAGACCCTTTCCAGGACCCTATGGAGATCCCTTCCAGGACCCTATGGAGACCTCTTCCAGGATCCTATGAAGATCCCTTCCAGGACCCTATGGAGACCTCATCCACGATCCTATGGAGACCCTTTCCAGGACCCTATGGAGATCCCTTCCAGGACCCTATGGAGACCTCTTCCAGGATCCTATGAAGATCCCTTCCAGGACCCTATGGAGACCCCTTCCAGGATCCTATGGAGACCCCTTCCAGGATCTTACGGAGATCCCTTCCAGGACCCTATGGAGACCTCATCCACGATCCTATGGAGACCCCTTCCAGGACCCTATGGAGACCTCTTCCAGGATCCTATGAAGATCCCTTCCAGGAGGCTATGGAGGCCCCTTCCAGGACACTATGGAGACCCCTTCCAGGACCCTATGGAGATCCCTTCTAGGACCCTATAGAGACCCCTTCCAGGACCCTATGGAGACCCCTTCCAGGACCCTGTGGAGATCCCTTCCAGGATCCTATGGAGACCCCTTCCAGGACCCTATGGAGATCCCTTCCAGGACCCTATGGAGTGGAGCTGCTCCAGATGTACAATGTGAGCACTGCACTCCCAGACCCGCAGGGCAAAGCCATCACAGCAGTCCCAGGGATGCTGAGATCCACGGCCGTGCCTCAAACATTTAATGCATATTTTTGTATACCCAGATGAGATTCTTTTACATAGAGTGGTTTAAGCTGAAGGAAAGAGCCAGGAAAAAATGAAAAAGCAAACAAACAAACAAAAACAAAACCAGAAAAAAACAGGAAAAAGAAGAGCCTTTGTCCCAAAACAGTTTTTCCCTTGTTTTCTTTGGAAGAATCATCTAAAAAGCCCTGAGTGTTGCTGAACAAAATTCCATGACATTTACTCCTAATCTTCTCTTTCTCCATTTCACCCTTTATTTCCAGCTTGAATTCCCTACTCCAGCCTGAGCATTTCCCTGTTATCTTCCCTTGTTTACAATTCCAGATCCAATTCCAAACAGAGGCTGTTAAACCTTGTCCTGCAATTCCCCTCTGCTCCTCTTCCCATGCCATTATTCCTTAGGAGACCAGACAGAGGCACATTCAGGTGTCTTTGATCAATAAGGCAAAGCAGCATTTTAGGCCTGAAGTAGGAATCCTAAATCATGTGGCTGGAATCCCTCGGAGTGAGTGTCCATGCAGACATAGCCATAAGTCATAAACCAGTTACATCCCTTCCAGTGCACTGCACCCAGCTCCTAAAATGGGATATTTGTGTCCTGCACTCATTCTGTGATCCATGAGCCTCTGGTACTGAAACTGTAAAAAAAAAAACCCAAGCCAGGTATTTCCTGACATCTCTGTGTACAGCAAATAATGCACTAAATAATCAAATATCAATATATACACTGGGTGTCAGCAGGACGAAAAATCTCATACCAAAATCCTCTTCACAGAAAATCTAAAATGTTTTTTTGCTGTGCAAAGTTAATATAGAATGATATGGTTTTATAGGAAATCAAGCTAGATAAATGGTTATGTGTTTGCAGATAATCCTGCCATTTCAAACCAGTGTGATGGCAAGAAATCCAATGGTTAGATGAAGAAAAAATAATTAGCACAGAGTAAATGTAACATAATGATTGATCAGAGACTGATCCCAGATTTCTGCATTTTCACATTCACTCCTCCCCAACACTCAAACAACCAGAAGCTGAGACTCACACTTGATTTCTTGCTGTTCTAATTATAACCTGAATTAAGTTTTGCTGATAGATCAAGGCCAAAAGGCAGGACAGAGGGGTCCTGTAAATCCTGGAGTGGTCCCAGGCCAGTGTGACCCCACTGTGCTGACCTAGGCCAGGACTGCTGCCCTACATCCTCCTGACTCCTTCACTCCACAGGAAACCTACACTCCTGGGGCTTGGGATCACAGTGTGCACCAGCTGCAAAGGAGCTCTGGGAGCCTCCAAGCCAACCTGCTGCTCCAGGGAGATCCAGCTCCATCAGGATGTTCAGCCCATTATCAGTGGAGTCTCATGTTCCTACAAAGAAGCGGATTTTACAACTTCTCCAGAGTTTTGATTTTCCTTGCACCTACTTGGAATCTCCTTTTTCCCAAGTTGTGTCCCAGTGCACCTCCAGGACACGTCTGTCTCTGCCTTTTCCACACCCACCAGCAAGAAATGGACCTTTGTGATTCCCCCTCCCTGGATGACAAGCACCTCTGTACCCTGAGTATCACTAAACCCACACCTCCATTCCACATTCATCTTTCTGATAGAAAAGGGGCCTCATTTACCCACGGAAATGAAACATAAACATGCAGAGAAAGACTGTCCACGAGGTGAACAGGGAAAAGTTTAATAAATCTCCTTCAATCCAATCAACAGCTCCATTTAGACATTTCAACTGCTCCTTCCACTACTCACAGCAACTCCACCTTAGCATGCAAACAATTTTCAGTCAAACTGCCAGCTCAGCAGGGGAAGATTTAAATCCGGATTTTCTTGTCCCATAACTTTTCATTTCTTGGTTGTCAAGGCCTGAGATACTCTGAATTCTGCCTACTGCAGGAGCAAGAGATACTGCCAACAAATCTTAATGCCTCAGCAAGATTTTCCTCCTTTCTTTTGAAACATAAGGAAATATTTTGCAAAGTGAGTTGGGTCCTCTTAGGCAGCTGAGGTCACAGTGTCAGTTTGTTGTTGAGTCACTGCTTTCTGCTAGGAAAAAAGGCACAGATTCCATGGATTCCTTAGGAATTCTATCACTTCGTATAAATAATGCTCTAATTTAATCATCATAACCTTTGGGTTTAATGCGGTTAGAAGGTAAAGTTGCTTCCTGGGTTAACTTTGTGCTACCTGGACAATTCCCCTTTTCTGCAACACTCATTTGATTTTAAAAGCTGTGATGAGACGGATAATTCTTGGAGTATTTTCTACAGTTTAATGAGTTTCTAATGTAAGATTCTATCACAAAGATTCTCTGAATTACTCCACCAGAATTCTTTGCTGAATGGGAATTCCCCACGGAAAACAACGGAGTCTAAAATAGCTCCAAGATGGAAATCTCTGCTGTGTCTCCCTGGGTGCTCTCAGCTCCCTCCTTCCGCATCCCCAGCACACACTGAGCCCACTCCAGGCTCCCTGAATCCCTCCCCCAGGCTTTTCCATCAGGCAGTTTATATATTTCCATCAGTGTCTCAAGGACAGTACCCTGCCCACAGTGGTTGGGGATTCCCAATCCCTGGAATCCATGGACCAGTCTGGGACAGTGGAAGGTGTCAGACACAAAGTCCAACAACATGAGACAGATTTTTACCTTCAAAATTCAAAGCCTTATTAATTTATTTTTATGACTTTTCTCCCCCTCACCTCCCTCTTCAAGCTTTGCTCTGCAGCCCCAAATCCATTTCCTCCCTCTGAGCAGAGTTTGGGCTCCTGGAATTTCTTCATTCCCCAAATTAAATCACATTAATCTTCCTCTCTGCATTCTATTGATGTGAGTTCTCCTCATCATCCCTTATTTTCTTATTTTATGTCAATAAGAATCTTATAAACTGAAAATACAACTCCCCTCCTTGTAGCCTGGTGATAATTCCTCCCATGAGGGACCTCCTGACCTCCTGCACTTCCAGTTCTCCTGTCCAAACTGATTTGCTCCTCTGGCTTTTATCTTCTCTCACCGATCCAGCTGTGCCACAGGTGGAAAGGCTGAAATGTGCTCCACCCCTTCTCCTGCACAGAATTTCTTTCCTTCCATGGAATTGTGAGTGAGCTTGGATCAAACTGTGCTCTCACTAAAACTTTACAATTGTCTAAGTGTAAAAAAATATTCAACTCAATTAAAGTGTTTGTGTGGCAAAACCATTCCTGTGCAAAGCTTCACTCAAAGCATGATTTGAGATGGAGCCATGATCTTTAACCTCTGTGTAATTTAACTACTAAATTTTAAATCCTGGACTATGTCCTCAGTTAAACTCCAGCAGCCTTTAAGGAAGACAAAAAAAAAAAACCCCAAAACACAACAGAGAAAAGTCCACACGAAGCTCAGATCCCACAGGGATTATTTGAAACTTAGTATTTCCAAGATCCCTCTTTTTAGGGTTTTCTTTGCTGAAGAAGTCACAAACTGCTGCTGCCTTTGGGAGAAGAAACTCCTTTTCCCTGAGCATTTAAAATCAACATGATTTTAAATAAACACTAAGGTAAGGTCTGGTATACACATTAATTAGAGTCCACAAACTCTTATGATGACAAAGAAACTATTTACTACAACTTTTAGGGCAATTATGGAGACTGATAATTGCATTATTTACTATTTTGAGTGATGATATATCTTAGAGTTGTTTAAAATACGTGAATATGCAGACTGTAAGTTCATACTTGAAATTGCAAATAAGAAAGCAAATTAATGGAAATCAAGACAATATCTATTTATTGGTATTATCTGGTATATCAAAAAATAGGTAAAAAATAACTGAAGTGTTGAAAGAATTGCTAAGTGCATTCAACGTCAAGGCTTTGGGCACACACAGAACATTGAAAAAATGAGGAAAAAAGTTACAAAGAGGCAACAAAAACCGATTAACTAGCAGTGAGATGGAGTTGAGAATAGAAACAAATGAGTTACAAGTCCAGACAAAGTAACTATTTACAATAGTTAGAAAATGTTCAGAGACTAAAGGCAGATTCTCTATAGGCATCAGGTATCTTAAAAATGCATTTTTAATAGGAAGAAACTGTAGCAAAGTGACCAAAGCAGTTCCATAACAGGCAGCAAGAACACCCAGGGCGGGAAAGGAAACACCAGGAAAAAGGCAAACATTCCCTAAAACCAGAGCACGGAGCAGCCCTTCATCAGCTGCTAAAAAACTGCTGAAAATTGAGAACAGTTCTTCAGCAGAACTAAGGAAATCCCAAACCAAGAGCTCCAGGGACAAACTCCCATGGGAAAAATAAAAATCCCACATAAAGGAGCGGGAGTTTCTTTAAGGAGAACTTCAAGAGATGACCAAGCGCAACTTCTGCTGCCTTTCCCTCGTCATTCCCAAGGAATTAAACCCCTGGAGTCACACTCCATGGAAATTACAGCAGGAGACGTCCAAAATGATGAGGCAGAGCCCCAAGAACGGCACAAGGGACAGGATGAATTTGAGATCATGGAGATCCTCCAAGTGACACACACACGTGTGGGTGATCCCACCTGGAGCTACGGCTGCTGTGGCTGGGATCACATGGAAACATCAACAGGAGCAGAGCAGGACCTCCAGAGGAGTTCAATAAATCACTGCTCCCACCAGGCTGAGCTCCACAACAGCTCATCCCGCTCAGCACAGAGGGAAAACCCATCTGGGAATGGCACCTCCAGCAAGGACATTGGAGATTCCCATCCATCAACCATTCCCAGTGTCCAGAATCACAGTTGAGCCTCTTCCTGCACAAAACTACCTGAGAATTCCTCAACTAGCCAGCTCAAGAAGCTGCAGTTTTTTAGAAAAATATGAGGATTTTCATTAAAAACTCCACCAATAATTTAATCAATTATTTAATCAATTACTAATATATACAATCATATCAATTTAATAAATTTTGATTTAATCAGTACTAATAATAGCAATATTCAGCAGTTTTATTTTTTTTCTTAGAGAGTTTATAAGGAGCTGGGAAGGATCTTTCAGGAATCTCAAATGGCATCATTTACTTGTGGAGGGAAAAATAAAGGGAGAGAGAAAGCCAATTTATAGCCAGTGCAGATGGACTTGATTTAAATTGTAATTAATTTAAATGCAACCTCTCACATCTGCAAACATCAGAATAAACTCATTTATATCAGCACATTGTAACCCAACAGCTAAAATAACATAATATACGGAATTACCTTGTGTCTAAAGCTTATTCAATTACAGAATTCAAAAGTTAATCTAAAAATGCTTTAGTTGCACAAGAATCCTTGACTTTAGCCAATGAAAAATTGATTTAATTAACTCAGATTTTTGTCTAAGCAAATATTTGAAGTTTGGCAATCCATTTGTGATTGGCAAAACCTTCTTGCCATTCTGCAGGAATTCTTTTCAAAGAATTCTTTTCAAACTTTGGCAGTTTTTTCAGGATGCTGCCCTGGACATTCTCAGTTCTGCACCAGCACACCTTCAACTCCATGAACAGAGGATTTATTCAGTTTAACTTTCAAATACAAACATTTGGAGGACAAAAGTTGCCAGTGAAAAGGTTGGGTTTGTTTGTTTTTAAAGTATGAACAGAGCCATCAGAACATATTTAGATATCAAATACTTTTTCATAAGAATCATTCAGGTTGGAAAAGAGCTTTAAGATCATCGAGTCCAACCATTGCCATCACTGCCCCATGTCCCCAAGTGCCACGTCCACATGGTTTTCAAATCCAGGCATGGGGACTCCTGGACAGCCTGTGCCAGGGCTGGAAAATTTTCTTCTTTCCATGAAAAAATTTTCCTCAATATCCAACCTAAACTTCTCCTGGAATACCTTGAGGCCATTCCCTCTTGATCTTTGGAAGCAGAGACCAACATCCACCTTTTATGAGATTGCCTCAACATTCTTCAACGCTGCCACTTTTCAAATGTCATTTTACGTGAGGAATTAAGGGCACACTGATTTTAGACACCAAACACTGATTCCTATCTATAAAAATGGAAATGTTTATGCAGATGCATCATGTACTGTTTATTTTGATATTAAACCGTAATTACAATCATTCGACTCTATGAACCAGAGCAGCCTCCATCGAAATCCTCAAGTTTATTTTTTATCTAGGAAAGGATGAAGCTAAAATTATCCCACCACAATCCTATGGGTCAAAACTCAACCACTGTCCAGAACTCCCTGCTCCCAAATTAACGTGGTTTTATGGAGGCAATGGAAGGACACGAGTGGTTCTGCCTTGGAGATGGCTGGATGAAGTTGTAGGATTTTAATCACAGATTTTTTCTTCTATCACTGAGTGTTTTAATTACTTTGAGCAGACAGTCGAGCAGCAGAACTGAGGTGATATCTGTAGGCTAAATCTCTCTTGGCCTGCTGAGTGCTGACTGGGCTGTCTGCCCTGAGCTGGGACGGATCCTCACTCTGTGAAGGTGTATCCCAACAGGTTGCATCAAATCATCAAAGACTCCTGGAAAATGCCCCATTTTAATTTGCCCAAGCTTGCTGGGGAGAAGCTGGAAGAAAAATTCCAGATAAGAAGGGCCAGTGATTGCAAATCCTTTTTTGCACATCATTTTGGCTGCTGTCTCTGCAGTTGACTTTGGGTTGTAGCAGCACCTTCCCAAAAAGGATCCTGGACTCTTTGTTGGATAATGAGGAGATAAAGACCAAACACCCAGAACTCAACTTGTGTTCCACAACCATCAACCACATCACAGAAATGGGTGAGGTCTTTACCTTCACCATGGGCAAAAATGACAATAAAAACAATCTGAATGCCACTGCGTTGTGTTTTGTTCCTCTCTCCCTTTAATTTTTGTTTTACTCCATCCTATTGGTTGAGAATTTAAATAATAGAAAAAATTTTTCTGGTTTCAGACTTGAGGTTCACCTCAGGCACCTGCAGCAGATGCCTTAAGCTGGTATTGGTCCCACACCTGCTGCCTCCATGAAGAACTGATGGGTTGTTTTTTTAGGGAATGTTGACTTACACTTCTATCCCTTAATTAGAGGGGAAAAAAAAAAAAAAAGCTTTCTAAATTCTGAGGGCTGTTCCAATCCTACTCAATCTAAACATGATCCCATTTCAATTTCCCATACGAAATTCCCAGATCCCTTTTAGAGCTGCCCAATTAAAGCTGCATAGAAAGATGAGTGGCCTCAAAATGGAAAGGGAAAAAAAGCCATTTTTAACGATGTTCTATCATCAGTGATAGATAGAAGTACAAAAATAACTGTTTGGGCTACACACTTAATTGTGTTACATTTTCTACTACACATTTTTACCTCTAATAGTAAATTTGGTTTCTTCAATGAGAAAAAAAAGAGGGTTTTTTTAATCAATTCAACTTGCTGAATATAAACATGTAGAAGTTCAGGATATTCTTTTCCTTTTTTTTAAAGCCACCACTATTCCCTAAAAACATAATACACACCGAGAACAATCCATCTTAGCCAAAGTCTTGAATGCTGCATTAAAGTAGTCAGGGCATTGGAAAACCTTGAATATGGCATTCAAATCCTTAAATATGGCAATAAAATCCTTCAACATAACATTAAAATTCTTAAATACAACATCAAAAATCCTTCAATATAACATTAAAATCCTTAAGTATAACATCGAAATTCGTAACTATAACATCAAAATCCTTCAATATAACATTAAAATCCTTTAATATATTAACATCAAAATTCTTAACTATAACATCAAAATTCTTAAATACAACACCAAAATCCTTAAATATAACATTAAAATCTCTAAATATAACATCAAAAATCTTCAATATAACATCAAAATCCTTCAATATAACATCAAAATCCTTCAATATAGCACTAAAATTCTCCAAGATAGCACTGAAATTCTCCAAGATAGCACTGAAATTCTCCAAGACAGCACAAAAATTCTTCAAGATTGCACTAAAATTCTCCAAGACAGCACTAAAATTCTCGAGGATAGCACTAAAATTCTCCAAGATTGCACTAAAATTCTCCAAAATAGCACTAAAATTCTTAAAGATTGCACTAAAATTCTTCAAGATGGCATTAAAGGAAGTTTAAATGTAAACTCTGTATGATCCAACAGGGCTATGTGGGCAGGCCTTTTTAAGGCTGAGCCGTGTTTTTCTTAATGCTGCTTCACAGAGAAGCCAGTGAAAGCTCCGCTGTGCATTTAATCCCTGAGCTGCCCTCAGCTGCCAGCCCAGCAGCATCCCCACATCCCATCTGGCCCCGACAGGAGCAGGGCCCTTTCTGCTCACAGCTGTTGCTGAGGCCCCAAAAGGCTCCTGGGGCTCCCGGGAGGCAGCAGGAGCCCGGCACAGGCTGGGCCACCACGGCACCGTGAGCCAGCACCGTGGGGACAGGGCCTGCAGGGGGGATGATGGGCACAGGGCGTTCCTGCTGCCTGCTCAGAGTTCTGCCCAGGACAAGGGCTATGAGGGTCTGATCCAGACTGGGGTGATGAGGATGCTGCCACGGCTGGAGCTCCTCTGGAGCCAGGCTGGGAGAGCTGGGGGTGCTCATCTGGAGAGGAGAAGGCTCCAGGAGACCCTGGCAGGGCCTGAAGGGGCTCCAGGAGAGCTGGAGAGGGACTGGGGACAAGGGCTGGAGGGACAGGACACAGGGAATGGCTTCCCACTGCCAGAGGGCAGGGCTGCCTGGGAGATTGGGAATTCCTGCCTGGGAGGGTGGGGAAGCCCAGGCACAGTTATTCCATGGCTGCCCCTGGATCCCTGGCAGTGTCCAAGGCCAGGCTGGACAAGACTTGGAGCAACCTGGGATAGTGGAAGGTGTCCCTGGAGGAGTCTGGAACAAGATGATCTCTAAGCTCCCTTCCAGCCCAAACCATTCCATGATTCTGCAATAATTCCATGACTTAAGACAATTTATTCCTGATAAAGTTATGCAGAGCTGGAAGATGAATCTGAACTGTTGATGTCAAACAAGGCACCGCACGTAGAGCTGAGCCTTGTCTTCCTTTCATCTAAAAAAAAAATCCGCCCCAACCAACCTCAAACAAATCATGTTGGAACTTCTCTAATTACAAAATCAAACATGAAATTTCTCCTGTGACATTTTCAATACTTGCAATGATGAACTCCTGCGATACACATGGAGTATGACAGAAAATCATTCTGCAAGTTCACAAGTGATACCCATTTTGGCACGTCTCAGCTCTGATAGCAGTCAATTTTTCCCTCATTATAAATGGGGAAAGTAAAGCTATCATGCAAAGGCCACTTAAAAGCAAAACAAAATAGAGGAATGCAAATTTATATTGGGAGTTACACAACTGCCAAGCCTGCTGCTCTTCTGCTTATTGCTCGCCTGTTCTGCTCTTTGCCTCAGCCGTGCGTTTGCAACGCTGGAAACTTCAAAAAAAGTGTCTTTTAAAAGCTGCCTTTGAATCCTCGCGAGCGTGAGTCAGACGTAATTTACATGGCTGAAATTTCACCACCACAAGCCCTCGTCAGGAAGAGTCGCCCGCAGCCTCTGCGTGTGCGCTCAGTTCCTGCGAGGCCGAGCCCTCTCCCCACAGGAATAAATCCCACCTTCTCTTCAGAGTGAGGCAGGGCTGCCATCAGTCACTGGTTGAGGCACAGCTGCTGGAGGCTGGGATCAGGACGGGAGCGCAGGGAAGGAAGTGAGAGCGCGCTGGGAATCCGCCTGAGCCGCGCGCGCTCCCCGGACCTTTCACCACGGACCATATGCTCCTCCTTGGCATCCCAACACGTCCCTAACAACCACACCACCTTTTTCCCACACTCGTTTTGTTTAGCCAGACTGCTCCAAACACACCTCCCTGGTGTTTTTTCTCAATTAGCCACGCAAACAGGGCGAAGCGCTGGCAGAGCCCCGGTGCCTGTTAATGACGCGCCGAGCGAAAAGGGCTGCGAGCTCAAAAAACAGCTCCCACTCCTGCCACATCCACTCCAACACGTGGGACGCAGCAGTGCCTGCAAGGTTTGGATTGGGAATCAGGAAAAATAACTCCACTGAAGGGAAGCCCAGCCCTGGCACAGCTGCCCAGGTGGAGTCCCCGTCTCTGGAGGGATTTAAAAGCCGTCTGGATGTGGCACTCGGTGGCTTTGGCAGTGATGGGAATGGTTGGATTTGATGGTCTGAGAGGGCTTTTCCTACCTAAATGATCCTGATCCCGTTCTCCTGCCATGGAGGCCAATGCTGGGAAGGGATTTGCAGTGTTATCCCTCCCAGTAACTCCACTGAGACTTCAACGTTCCCTCCTCTTGCCCGCTGGGACATCAGGAAGCGCCAAAAAGAAAGGAAAAGCTTGCCAAAAAAAGGAAAAATAATAAAAAACAAAGATGAAGAACTTTCATCCTTCTCCAAAGGCTCCACAACTCCCAAAAAGTCCTGGAGATGTGGCAGAGATCTAGAGCCCTCCAGGTGAGGAGCAGACACTGCGGATTCTGATGACAAATTTTGGGGTTTTTTTGAGAAAAGCTGATCTCACACTAAGATAAGAACACATGATAATTACCTGTCCAGAGAAGAAATAAATAAGGGATAGTTGTAAAGGATGAGCTGACTTTGAAGATTTGAAGAAGGAGCAGAAAAATACGTGGTTTTTTCCTATATAAAGCCCAGCTGTGTTTTTATTATCTTCTGTAAGATAACAATGAGCACTGCTCTCAAACCTGGGCAGACTCAAGTGCTTCACCTGAGCACTTGTCCACTCTTCTGACAAACCCAAAGTCCACTAAAAAATTACCAGTTCTCTGTCCATTGGAAAAGTAAAGGGATATCTGAGCCACTTTTTTGATAAATCTGTATTTTGAGTCTGCTGACTCCACATTTTCATCTTTTTAATTGAGTTATACATGTTTATGTACAATTTACTTTCACTCAAAGACCAAAATATTAAAAGATGTTAAAATTTAAAAATCAGTCTAATTCAGTATCCTCAGCACCAAACAAGTTTTCAGTAAAACATTAATATCTAGAGATGCTAAATAATCTTATTTGAGACTAAATTTTTTCATACTCTGTTGATATCTGGTATTATTTAGACAGCACAGTGACAACCATGAAAAAACATTCTGCCTTGAAATTCCTTTCCTTAGCTTTAGATCCCAGTCATTAAAACAAGTCTCCTGAATTGTCCTTCCTTCGTCTATTTGTAGCACAAGAATGCCAAAGAGCAGCAGAAGTTTCCCTTATTATTTTTTTGCTGTTGATTCCTCCCATGGATACAGTGATGTGCACAGTTACGATGCTTAATTATTGCCTAAAATTTTAATTTCCCCCTGCCCTTTATCAGACCAATCCTTGTTTGGACTTTTAGCTCTGCCCAGGTAACTTCACATGGTGAATTGAACATTTCCTCCATGAATTAAAAAGATGATGAACCCACAAAGCAGCGCGGGGAGAATCCTGCTACCTCCTGAACCCACTTCAAAATTCTAAATTAATCTACAAATTCCTACTTACTACCCAGACATGACAAATGGCAACAGGACACGCCCACCACAGAAGGCCCTAAAATCTCTTTTATTTGACTATAATTCAGGACAGAAGTAACATAATCTTATTTTCAGAGACCACAGCAGGAACAGATTTCTAATCCCAACTCTGACACTGACTTGAGCAAGTTATTTAATCTCTCTCAGCCGTCACTTGGCAAATGACATATTTTTTTCTTTCCCTCTGAAGTACTATGAAGATGCAGCAACAGATACAGCCTTGAAATCATTTAAAAAAAAAAACCCAAAACCGAAGTACCATAAAAGATAAAAACCAAATCAGGTGCTCTGAAGGTATCATAAAATAGTTCCATTGAAGGGTAACAACCTAAGGATATTCAGAAGTGAAGCTTCTCTTCCTACCCACAGATTTTTCCAAACAGTATAAAAATCAAGATGTTTGTCTTAATTTTCACATTGCCTGAAGAACAAAAAAGAAAAATCAAACCCCCAAAAAACAATCTTACAATTGTAAGGTTTTTTTTTTCCTGCTGTTGCTTTGCCATTCAGGGAGGTTTGAGGCAGCAGCACTGATTCTGTTTGTATTCCTGGGAACTCCAGGCTGCTCTGGCACACATTTGAAAGGTTATCTTTAAAACCAAAAGAGTCCAAAATTGATCTTTTCAAGCTCAAATGTACTCCTGCACGGACGGGGCTGATGTTGCACTGTTTAAAAAGAGGCAATGAGCAAGTGCTGGTGTTGAAATTCTGTTCACAGAGCTCCTGCCTACTTGTGTCTACTTCCCTCCTCCCCTTTTTTACCTTTCCGTGGCCAAGGCAGTCCTGGCATCACCACAGAACTCAGCCAAGATTATTTTTGTCA
Source organism: Sylvia borin (assembly GCA_014839755.1). NCBI lineage: Eukaryota > Metazoa > Chordata > Aves > Passeriformes > Sylviidae > Sylvia > Sylvia borin. The sequence continues at coordinate 36,502,900 of CM025963.1, read as the reverse complement.
TGTAAAGTATCATTTACATAATGTCTAATTAAGCACGTGACTCCAGCAAAGAATCCACATTCCCCCTTCTCCAATATTCCACAGAAACGGTCTCCCCAGCACCTCCAGATAATTTATAAAAACTTCCAGTCGATTTATTCCGTGTGACACTGGTAAACAAATTAATGTGAGATTTAATTGCTTTGTCTCCTCAGCTCGGGCTCGCTTTTAGCGATATTTATCTGGAATTATTATCTCCAAAAAAAAAAAAAAGAGATTGTAATTGAGCTTCTAAAACTGATGGTGGTTTGAAGTTGACAACTGTCACCATTATTAATCTGAATTTCACTTCAGGGGAGAAGAATGCTTGATCAAGTATTTCTGCAAGGAAGGCTGCTTTTCTGCTGTCTCATGTTTCCTGCAGTATTGTACTCACATGCAGCTTTTTTTTATTTTTTTCCCCAGAGTTATTTATTTATTTATTGCATTTGTACAAACCACTCTGTTTCTTTCTCCCAAAGCAGATCAGAAATCCATCCTGTTTTTTTTTTTCCCCCCTAGTGAAACATAAAATAATCAAATCTCTGCAACACCTGATCCGTAACCAGCACCGAGAAACAAACAAAACAACTGAAGTTAAAAAAAAAAATAAAATTTCCTTAATCATGATTATATAATTCATATTGCCTCAGCAGTATTAGCAGAGATCATTAAAAAACCCTAAATACAAATATTAGTGTATAAAATAGCAATAACCCATCTGGCTTGCATTAGCTAAAGCAAAGTTTGGATGGTGGAGAGCTGAAAAACGATGACAACATGAGCTATGCATTCCTAAAAGACCTACACATTTCCCAAATTCCTATCTGATGACAACATATCTCACAGCTCCAGGAACTCCACACACACAAAAAACACCCCTCTACAGGTATAAACCACCACTCTGCCACTGCCTCTGTGAAGCAGCTTCAGCAGGATAAAAATAAATAAATTTGCATATTTAAAACTGAAAATACAAATAAGGAACCAATGTCCCCAGCCAGGACAGAATTAGCTTTTAAATTCTGATTTTCACCTGAGGGTCTTTTCTCTTCCCACTTTGAGATTTACAGCAATAAAATGCATTGAAATCTAGAAGTGAAAATTTATTTTCTTGAAGGGAAAGAAGGCAGGCTGGAGGATGGGAAAGGAAGTAGGCAAAAAGAAGGATGTTTGGACATTTGCCACTGTGAATATGAATGACTTCAGTAAACCTTGGTTATTTTGGACTAGAAATGTTTTCTCTTTTTAGGACATAATGACCATAGCCTGGAATTACTGTGGATTAGACACGTGGGCATGAGAAATTGCTTGGGAATTGCACTGGAGAGTGAGGCCAGGCAGGGAAATGAGGATCCTGGCCCTCTAAAAGAGCCCAGCTTGGGCTTTCAGACACTCACCTATGCTCAGGTAATGGCATAATCGACGTGCTGTAATTAAATATTTTATGAACATATGCATCCACGCTCATTTTCCAGTTCCTAAACCCAGCAAAGTGCTGCTGCTCTGACTTGCAAAGCTCTCGTGTGTTGCCAAAGCAGCAAAAGAGCCTTTTCCTCTGATCAAACACTGCATCTCCCTTCACTGTCCACTGCTTTGGGGTGGGTGGGGAAGCAAAGGGGGAGAGGAGAGGAGAGGGGAGGAAATCCCCTTTTCAGGTGTGGCAAGGCTGGAATTGGGAGGGATGGACAGACAGACATGACCCAGATTCCCTCTCCCCAGCAGAGCGAGTGGCTCCAGAGTGTCCCAGCCTGTCCCTCGGAGGCTTTGGGGCTTTTTGTGCTCCAGTCACACTGTCAGCCCCCAGCTGGAGGAGTCCCTGCTCCCAGGGACTGCTGGAAGCCAGCAGAGACACTGGGGTGGATTTCTGGCCTTTTCCAGGCCAGTCCTCCTTGCAGAGCCACTTGGGCACTCAGCTGAAGAGACCTGCAGAGCTCCTCTTTTCCCATTCCCTTTGGAGAGCTCCTCTCTTCCCACTCCCTTTGGAGACCTGGCTCTGCTCTCCATGAAAAGGCAGAAAGAGACTGGCAGCTTCTTAATTTTCTTCTTCTCTCTCACCCCCAGCAACGATCCCATACCTAAGTGCTATTTCCCACTGGGGGATTGTGTCCTCAAGGAATGCCAAAATGCTGAAGCCCTTTCCTGAAAGTACTGAAGTGTCTGGGCCAGAAAAGGCAAGGAGAAGGAAAGATAAGGAAGGACGAAACCTTCTTCTCCCTTTAAAGTTTGGGAAGTTTACACAGGAAAAATTAAAATGCAAACTTCACCGTTCCTGAAGACATCACTGGGACAAAGCTCTCCCAGTTCACTTGTTCTGTCATCTCAGTGCTGATGTGGAAAAGCCCAAAATGAGCCCCTGTTGTCCATCAGAGACATCACTGTAGAGACAAGAGCATCCTGCTCAGGGATTCTGCACCTCCACCTCAGCTGTACTGACTGAACTCTGCATCCAGTGGTGCTTTTCCAGCTTCCAGAGGGACAACATGATACCAACCACCTCCTTTTTAGTTCTTTAATTAATAGTATTGGGATGGTTTCCAATCAGACACACCAGGCAATAAAAGGCAGCCACCACACCTGGAGTTTCAGAAAATGTTCTGGCACAAAACTTCTCTGGGTTTACAAACTCAGCTTCCAGATACACCTGCAGGGTCTGTTCCCTTTCCAAATTGTGGGGGGTCTGTGACAAATTTGTATTTCTGTCTTACAGAGCACTGCACAACACAAGTGGTGACGGAAAAGTCTTGGGAGGATCCCAATGGATCTTGTCAGGCAGTTATTGATGTGTGACTGGAGGTGTTCACAGGGGAAACAAAACTGTGCCATTTTTGCACCTGAGCTTTGCTGGCAAAGGGAGGAGCAGGTGGCTGCATCCCAGCCCTGTGACACCTGCACAGGTAAGGGCAAGGAAATACACAGGATTAAGGAAATACACAGGAACCTGGGCAGCACCCAGGATGTAAAAGGTCAGGGAATTGGGTTGGAAGTTGGGCTCTGGGTTGGAAAGGTCCTAAAAGCCCAACCATTCCCAGCCCTGCCCACAGCAGGGACACCTTCCACTATCCCAGAGTGCTGCAACCTGGCCTTGGGCACTGCCAGGGATTCAGGGGCAGGTACAGCTTCTCTGGGCACCTGTGCCAGGGCCTCCCTACCCACACAGGGAAGAGTTTCTTCCCAATCTCCCAGGCAGCCCTGCCCTCTGGCAGTGGGAAGCCATTCCCTGTCTCCTGTCCCTGCAGCCCTTGCCCCAGTTCCTCTCCAGCTCTTCTGGAGCCCCTTCAGGGGCTCTGAGCTCTGCCTGGAGCCTTCCCTTCTCCAGGGGAACATTCCCAGCTCTGCCTGGAGCCTTCCCTTCTCCAGGGGAACATTCCCAGCTCTCCCAGCCTGGCTCCAGAGGGGCTCAAGCCCTGGAGCAGCTCCAGGACCTCCTCTGGACTCTTTCCAGCAGCTCCAGGTCCCTCCTGTGCTGGCCCCAGGGCTGGGGCAGCTCTGCAGGTGGGGTCTCACCTGAGGGGGGCAGTGACAATCCCCTCTCCTGACCTGCAGCTCTGCTCCTCTCCCAGCTGGGCACAGCCCAGCAGCAGCTCCTGCAATTCCCAACGTGCAGCTGGAGAGGATTTCCCAAACACCTCTGCCAGGCCTGACAGACCCAGGGAGGGACAAGGAGAGCTCAGCCTGTTTTACCCACAAATTTACAAGAGAACCCATTTTGTCCTCTAGCAGGAACATCAAAAACTCGTGACACGTACAGAACTTCAGACACAAACAGTCCTGCAGAGCTTCTTAAAGGGAATAACACAAACCTGTATCCTGGGCAATACATGCCACTGCAGGCTGGAGGATTTCCATCCTGCTTCTCAGTGCTTTCTAATTCGAGTTCTAAACTAAAGTCAGATTTTTGTTCTCTTCTGTACTCTCTGTGAACAGGCAACAGCAACTTTCTACCACTTACAATCCCCACACAACTATTCTGCAGTATCTGAACAGAGCTACCCTTGGCAGGAATGTTTTAATCCGTGGGTGGACACCCAGCCATCATCCTGCACACACATCCTGGTTTCAGAGAACTTTTTCCTTAGGTTTCTTTTGCAGTGAAAAGCTTTGGGTTTTAGAAAGAAAAAAAAAAAAAAAATCCAAATTGAGACAAGCTACTTAAATGCCAAGGAAACTTCCTGTACTGGGGAGAAAAAGGCAGAGATGAACAATTTGTCTGTAAATATCCACATGTAAAATAGAAAATGTGATACTATCACTCAGTCCTTGACTGGGACAAATGGGAGATTCTCTCCAGCTCCATCCCAGAAGTCCAGGAGATGTTTTGGGTGGCCTAAGGTCTGTTTTCCTGGATGCACACTTCCACAGCACCTCCTTCCAGGTCCTCTTAATTAGCTGCTCATCAACTGCTAGACCCACGTGCATCACGTGAGGTTTCATTCTGCACTTGCTGCTGAACAGAGCAGGCCCTAAAGGAGGGCAGTGCAGAAAATGCACAAATTATTTATGAGTATGGATCCTGTGACTTTTGCAGAACACAACTGCACGGTGAAATACTCCTAAATGATGCTCTGAAATGCTCCAGAGAGAATTCAGACACATCCACTGCCCCTTCTCCCCAATGTCCAGAACAGCTGTAAGAAAACCACTGCTTTTTAGCAGCGTATTTCTCTTTTCTCTGGGGAAAGGGAAAAGATCAGTGTTACTTCTCCAAAATCCCCTTTCCAGATGAACCCCAACTGACACAGCGAAGTGGCACACTGCTGCCTGCCAAGGTTCAATGCAACATTTTACACCCAGTTTTGACCAACTTCAGGGAAAACCCCCGAAACAGTGACATTTACCCCAAACTGCTGCATTCATCCCTGGATCTTTGCACTCTCTATTTCATAGGTTATGAAGAGGCAGCAGACAGCGTGCCAGGAGCAGGGAGTCTGCACACCAAACACTGTCACAGCTTGCTGCAGGAACAATTTCCAAGGATTGGGAGCTTCCTTGCGAGCCACTGCCCCTCATCCCAGCCAGAGCCAGCTCAGATTGCTGCAGCAGCCACAGCACTCGAGCTCCTACACCCAGGTTAGCCCCAGAAAACATGAACTTCCAGCCAAAAGTGGAGCTTGCAGCAGATTGATTGGCAGCTGCTGGGTTTTGTTAATTCATGTCAATGGTGCCAACCTGATCCACAGCTCGTGGTTGGATTCCCATTCCCATCCCAGGAGTTTCACTCCCAGAGATGTCTCACCCCAGACCTGGGACCATCAATAGGTGAAATAAAACCATGCACAAGAAACACGTGGTTTGGATTAATGATTTTTGCACAAATGGGGGCATGAGTGTGTAATCTGATATGTTAGAGTACTACAATGGCCAGGATGTTCCAGCTTTTCTCTCTGCTCAGTATTCCCTGAACCTTCTCATGCTAAAAGCTGGCACTGCTCAAAGGAGCATTTTCACCACTTTGCACCATCTATAACAATCACCATAATGAGCTCAGGAACTAATAAGGGTAAAGACAAGTCTATGGCTTTGGGAGAAACATCAAAAATATGCATTTTTTACTGAAAACACAGCTAGAAGCTGATCAAACCTCTCACCACCACCAGAAATGTTTCTAGAAACTGAGGAGCCTCTTTTGCAGGGAAATGACAAGTCTGGCTACTCCTCCTCTTCCCACCTCTACTACGAGGAGTTTGAAAGGTTCCTCCTCGATTTCTAAATATAGACCTGGTGATCAGATTCTGCATGATAGGTCTGTGAACAGGACAGGATGATTTCAGACTGCAACAGCACAACACAGGGCAAGTCCCAGCACTCCTCAGAGCCCTCCCTAAGGTCACCACCCATGGGGACACAGCCCAGGAACCCGAGTCATTGAGCCTGAAACACAACCAGAAGAGAAGCAGCCAGAGCTGCTGTAAACTTGATTATGATGTGGGAAAATAGGAGAAGGGACTTCCAGTTTATAAGCCATAACATTCCCCTTCTGAGGGAACAAGCTGGATGTCCAAAGCATTCATAAAACCAGCAGTAAAACAAAGTTCCTGATCTTTAACACCTAAAATGGACACTCAGAAAGGTAAACAACAAATATCTAACTATCAGTGGCTTTTAAGAAGCTTGCATTTATTAAAACCCCCTAGAAAACAACCCCCCAAAATGCCCAACCCCCAAACCCGAAGTACAGGTCTAGCAAGTATGACAGCATATTTCTGTGAACTCCCAGCTCCTGTAACCCAACCACGGCGGTAACTCAATAGTGCCATCGACTCCTGGGTGTCCCAGGAGCCTCTCACATCCTCCACTAAAGCAGGATGACCCTGCAGCCAACTTGTGTCTGTGCTCCTCTCCCCAGCTCTGGGGAACTTCTGCTGGCAAAGCCCAGTCTCAGCATCCTGCAAAACTTTTGTTGGTGTCTCTGGGACTGAGTGGAATTCCTGAGCAGAGTCGTTTCCTACCCCTTTGTAATCCCCCATAAACAGCTCAATCATTAACAGCATTAACAACCTGTGTAGCACACAACAAACCCTTTATGGCCTCCTCTGTCTGCTTGGGGCTTTTCACCTTCTCTCCCTGTCTTAGTGCACTCCAATTCTTCTTTCACTTGGGGGTGGGGAAGAGCTGGACTATTTTTTCAGAGAGGAGATAAAAAGGACAATAAAAAAAAAACAACCCACCTCAAAGAAAAGAAGCTCAAACGCTTTTGTTGTGTTCAGACAACAAAAATTTGGTAAATTCGGTCTGCTTCTCTCGTACTTATTCTGGCCTTAGAATCCAAGATGGTCAGAAAGAAATGTTTCTTCACGAGATGCTCCCAATCCCCTACCAAATATTAGCTATCACTTACTTAAAAATAGAAACTAAGGTCTAAATTGGTAAATTATATCATTGATCCAGGCCCTTTTAGCTGTGCTAGGAAAGCTGTAGAACATATGAACTTAGTGGAAGTCTCAGTGCATAAAAGGTGGCTATTCTGGACCCTTAGCAGAATGTGTCCAAGGGCACAAACTCACATGAATTTTTCTTTTCACTGTTTTAACTATGAACTTATGAGTGGACAAGAAACCAGAATGTTGTTCCATGTACTTTTGTATGTATTTTCCATGTACTTTAATGCCTTGTTATTCATTTTTTGTTGCAATGTCATTTTAAGTTTTGGAAGAAGAATCAGGGAACTGCACCCACCTCACCTCATTATTGAAGGATCTCAGGGTTTCTAATACCAGCATATAAAAATAAACTTACTCAGAGGTTATATCCTTGCCACCACACTGGGTTTACTCCTTCTAGATTCTTCAACAAAGCAAAAGTATGACCCTAAACCACCTGGACCTACCCCACCCCATCAGAAAAGTGCCAAAGTCCAGCAGCATCTTCAGATAAATTTAAAAAATTTAAAGCTTTACATGCACATGATTAACCCAGGGAAGACCATCCTCTCCAAAGGCAGTTTTCCCTCAAGATCCAATTGTTCTGCTCATCATTTCTCAGCCAACTGCTCAATAAGCTGCATATTGAATGTGAGATGTCTAATGAGCGTCTCCATGACTGCAGAAATGACAACTTCCCAAAACAGAAGGTCTGATTCCCAAACTGCTGCAGCCTGGATAATGTTCACCTGCTGTCAGGCTGCTGGAATATTTCTCCTTGCCCTGCCTAGACACAGGACAAGTGGAATTCTCCCAGTGAAGTCCTGCACGGGACCAACTTTATAAAAATCTCTCCAGGATTTTCTCCCTCTGTTTTCCCCTCTTCACCACAGCTGGGATCAATCCCCTAAAAAGAGAAGTGATTTTCTGTGAGGATGACACTGCAGTGAAGGATCGTGCTCCTGAGTCTCCCACAAGTCCCAACTGGCAGGGACACGACCATGGCTCACCTGGCTCCACCTGCTCCCCGCCCACACCGGAGTGTTCCAGAGGCACTGCCAGCCCCGGGGATGGGAGCACAGCCCGGGGATCCTGCTGGGAATGCTGCACTGCTCTGGGCACACACCCAGCCGAGGGGGGCTGCTGAGCTCCCCCCAAACACCCAACTCAAACACCCAAAGGAAGGGCTGACAGCACGGCACAGAGCCCGGGGCCGAACGACCCCAGAATGACTGCATCAATCCTGCCCCGGTCCTGGGGAGACGGGCAGCTCCCAAGGGAACGCTCATGGATGCCCATGGAGAGTGGGGTGGGGTGGAACCCCACCCATGGGTGTCCATGGAGAGTGGTGTGGGGTGGAAACCCCACCCATGGGTGTCCATGGAGAGCATTATGGGATGGAATCATCCCCTATGGGTGTCCATGGAGAGTGTCGTGGAGTGGAACCCCACCCATGGGTGTCCATAGAGAGCATTATGGGGTGGAACCATCCCCTATGGATGTCCATGGAGAGCATTATGGGGTGGAACCATCCCCTATGGATGTCCATGGAGAGCATTATGGGGTGGAACCCCACCCATGGGTGTCCATGCGGAGCATTACGGGGTGGAAACCACACCCATGGATGTCCATGGAGAGCATTATGGGGTGGAACTATCCTCATGGATGTCCATAGGGGGCAGTGTGGGGTGGAAATCCCACCCATGGGTGCCAATGGAGAGCATTATGGGATGGAATCATCCCTTATGGATGTCCATGGAGAGCATTATGGGGTGGAAACCCCACCCATGGGTGTCCATGGAGAGCATTATGGCGTGGAACCCTCCCTCCCTCAAAACCCCTTCCGTGTGTTAAATGTTAAATTACTCCAATTTATCTGCTGTGTTGCCACCATTTTTCCTTAATGCTCCATTCATTCTAAAAAAAAGAATTTAACAATTCTATTAAGATGCCTATTTCAATGCAGTGAAATTCACTTTTTAACCTGCGTGCTCCCAGCTCTCACACTGCAAGTGCAGGACTGCAGAGCAAAACGAGATCTGAAGCAACCCCAGTTCTGAATCAGGTGAACTATCTCAATTTCCTTCACACGGGAAGTTCAGTGCCCCCTTCCCAGCCTGTCCTCCTTCACCTGCTGCTGGCTGGAGATAATCTCTGCCAGGCTTCCCAATTGCTGACACAGGAACCTGTGTGAGCACACTCAACTACTTCCTTTTCTCCTTGCAAAGATTTAATAACCTACAACTTTCTTCTCTGCCCTACTTGGAGTCTGCCACTTGCTTCCCTCTCGCAACGAATCTGCTAAAATAAAATTTTATAGAGTGTCAATTCAACAAAGGCAAAACTATAAAGTCCCTTCTGACAGCTTCCTTTCTGCAAAAAATTTAATCAAAAAAGAAAGAAGAAGAAGAAAAAAAATACAAAATCCTTTGCCCTTGAGAAGATGAATTGAATAGCCTTAGGTATTCTATAGCTGTATTTATGAAAAGCTTTTTGGACACTAAAAGTCTCTACAGAAATGGGAAAAGTGTTTTGCTCAGGTCATAAAACTTCTTTTTTTTTTTTTTTCAGTGTACAGAGGAAAAATATGCTGCACTCCACAAGGAAACATCAGCTGACCTCTGGGACAGGCCCCAGCCCCATCCAGAGGGAAGTGGTGCCTATGGGATAAAAAACCCCCAAAATTACACAGAAACAGTAATTTCTCCCCTAAACCTGAAGAGATTTCTCTCCACAAACACACAGTGCTCTGCCCACACATTAATTAAATTAATTAAAACTTTTTGGACCCAAATCATGTTATTAATATTTAATATTATTTATGGCGGCACCAAATCACAGGGAAAAACACTAAAAAAAATATTCAAAAATGGAAGAATGTATTAGTTTTCTACATAAGGAATTAAAATAAAATAAAAGTCATGTAAAAGTGATGCAAAGCTCCCTGGCTATAAATGAGAACAAAAGCAGCACTTTGAAACACTGAATTTCCCATTAAATACTTTATACTGCAATGTTGCAGGAATTTTTTTTTTATTTTCCTCACTTTCATCCAAACCAATTTAGTTTGATTTTAAAATTTTGTGTTTTAGAGTGGTGAGAAAAACTTGTAACAAGCAAGATTCTGAAAGAGATTGATGCAGAACAGGTAATTTCACTTGGTTCAAGTCCCTTCTGGTCTGTCTGATGTCAAAGACTCAATTGACTTGTGCATTACTATATAAAAAAACCTAAATAAACGCCCAAATCCTCTCAAATCTGGTTTATAAATTATAACAAATATTAACATATTTTTCATCAGGCAGCGAATCATGGGGAAAATGCATAAATAACTCATTGCTGGTTTGAAGATAATTTCATTTCAGCTGATTGAACAAATCCCTTTTTCTTGCCTGTGACAGAACTACAGGAGAATATTTATTTGAAATGTTGCAGAGCTGTGGTAATTTAAAGCAAAAGGACTTTGGGACAGGTTTGGGTTTTGGGTTGTTTTTTAGATAGAACAGGAAAAAAAATTAAATTCCAATAATTTTTAGTAAGCTGCAGCTAACCAGAAACTAACATAGAATAGTATCAGTATTTTTATTTATCCAATAGAAATTAAATTCAGAAATCAAGTTTCTGTACTGATAAGAGGTCTGCTCATCCTGAATGACCACTTTTTTTTTGTTCTTTATGGAACTATGTAAAATCATCCCCTTTATTAAATCCAAAATAATTTTTACAGAAGACAGTGACAAAAAATGAAAATCCCACATTGTTCCTGATAAGTTTATACATTCCATTAATATCAAAGCTCTGGTTATGATTGGCAAAATGGACAGAAAAACACTGTCCAATAGAGAGGCACAAAATAATTTACTCAGTCCTTGAATTCAAAGGGATCAGAGAATAATTCTTAGAATGCAGATTGTTTAATGTTTACAAAATCAACACATCTGGCTCCTTCTTCTGCTGATGTTCCTCCAAAAATTCGGTTCCTGTTTTTATTGAAACACTTCAGCACTCGAAAGAAACGGAGTTATTCAAGAGGAGCCCCCTTTCCTCACTAAAGCTACACTGAATTTATTTCATTAAAGCCCTGCTTTAACCCATTAGCTCAAAGCAGAAAATGCTAAATCATATTAGAGCTCCTGTTTAGTAGAAGAAGAAACTTTTCTGGCTGCATTTAAAGGAAAAATGTTTGTCCCTGCATATATAAGTTCAGAAATATTTATTCCAAGAAACGAAGAAGATAGAAGAAATTTAACGACCAGTTTTCATATTTGTTCTCATTGTAAAATATGGAGGTTTTTTTTTCTGGAATAAGTTCCAAAGCCTTAAAACTCTGCAGAGAAGAGTTAAAATAAAGAAGTTCAATTCTCTACCAGAATGCATTTGCTCAAGTGTAAAGCTAACAAATGCTCAAATTTTTGGCAACACGTCTGCATTTCTGAATCATTAGGTAGTCAAACTATTTTTTGATTTTGCTTGCGTGACGTTGGATTAGAATAATCCATATAAATCAGAGGTTTTCCCTGCTTTAGGAATAGTGTGCTTCATGGCAAAAGGAGGCACAAAAGCACAGAGAGGTTCAGCAAGACCCACCAGAGCTGCCTTGGATGTGCAGCACTGGATTAGGATTGTTTACTCAGGGGACGAGCAAGGAGAATAAAGTCAAAGTAAACACAACACAGGCAAGGCATGCACAGCATTCCAGGCACCCTTTGTAGAGTGGGATCATTTCCTAAGGAAAACTCAGCCATGGATGAGCTGCCCAGGAGCTGCAGAGAGCAGAACCAGAGGAGGATAAAGGAGAATCCAGCTCCATCATGGATTCCAGGCAACCTTTGTAGAGTAGGATCATTTCCTAAGGAAAACTCAGCCATGGATGAGCTGCCCAGGAGCTGCAAAGAGCAGAACCAGAGGGGGATAAAGGAGAACTCAGCTCCAGCCATGGATTCCAGGCAACCTTTGCAGGGTGGGATGATTTCCTAAGGAAAATTCAGCCAGAACCAGGAGCTGCAGAGAGCAGAACCAGAGCGGGATAAAGGAGAACCCAGCTCCAGCCATGGATTCCAGGCAACCTTTGTACAGTGGGATGATTTCCTAAGGAAAACTCAGCCATGGATGAGCTGCCCAGGAGAGCTGGGAGCAGGGCAGAACCAGAGCAGGATAAAGGAGAACTCAGCTCCATCATGGATTCCAGGCAACCTTTGCAGGGTGGGATGATTTCCTAAGGAAAATTCAGCCAGAACCAGGAGCTGCAGAGAGCAGAACCAGAAGGAGATAAAGGAGAATCCAGCTCCATCATGGATTCCAGGCAACCTTTGCAGGGTGGGATGATTTCCTAAGGAAAACTCAGCCAGAACCAGGAGCTGCAGAGAGCAGAACCAGAGGGGGATAAAGGAGAATCCAGCTCCAGCCATGGATTCCAGGCACCTTTTGTACAGTGGGATGATTTCCTAAGGAAATCTCAGCCATGGATGAGCTGCCCAGGAGCTGCAAGGAGCAGAACTGGAGCGGGACAAAAGAGAACCCAGCTCCAGTCATGGACTGAACTGCCTGGAGACTTCCCTGGTGGAAACCCAACCATCCAAAGTCCTCCGAGATGTTGTTGAAGCATTTCTGGAGCACTGATCCAGGTCCTGAGCTGAGAGCAGCAGGGCTGGGTGCCCAGCCAGGCCTGCAGCAACTCCCAGCTCTTCCAAGTTGAGGCAGCAACAGTGGCAATATTATGGAATTATTTATACACTCACAGGCCTGTTTACTTCCCTTTTCAAATCATTCTGAGGCTGCTGGATGGAAAGGCTGTGATTAAGCAGCATTTTCTGGTTGATACTGTGTGAAAATATTCTTGATACTTGTGGCTTCAGCGAGGCTGCCAGGTGGGTTCTCCCATCAAGAGTCACCAGCTCCCCTTCCCATCACAGTGTGGATCCCAGGGCTGCAGCCAGGCTGGGAGAGCTGGGAATGTTCCCCTGGAGAAGGGAAGGCTCCAGGCAGAGCTGGGAATGTTCCCCTGGAGAAGGGAAGGCTCCAGGCAGAGCTGGGAATGTTCCCCTGGAGAAGGGAAGGCTCCAGGCAGAGCTGGGAATGTTCCCCTGGAGAAGGGAAGGCTCCAGGCAGAGCTGGGAATGTTCCCCTGGAGAAGGGAAGGCTCCAGGCAGAGCTCAGAGCCCCTGGCAGGGCCTGAAGGGGCTCCAGGAGAGCTGCAGAGGGACTGGGGACAAGGGCTGCAGGGACAGGACACAGGGAATGGATCCCACTGCCAGAGGGCAGGGCTGCCTGGGACATTGGGGATTGGGAATTGTTCCCTTTGAGGGTGGGGAGGCCCTGGCACAGCATTCCCAGAGAAGCTGGGATGTCCCTGGATCCCTGGCAGTGTCCAAGGCCAGGCTGGATGAGACTTAAAGCACGCTGGGATAGTGGAAGGAGTCCCTGCCCATGGAATGGGATGAGCTTTGAGCTCCCTTCCAACCCAAACCACTCCGTGGCTCTCTGATCTGCTCCCCTGTGTCATGGCCAAGGCCCTGCTCCCCAGATTCCCGTGGATCTCCTGACATCCCTGAGCAGCCCTGCCTCCATCCACATCCCCCTCACTGCCCCAACCACCAACCCCTCTCCCCAGCCTCTGCCTCTTCCTAACGTCTCCCTCTGCTCGTTTCCTTCCTCCTGCTGCCCCCGAGGCCCCTCCAGCAGTTTTCAGTTACTCTGCCCTCCCTGGGAGCCAGAGCCCCTCTTCCCTACCCCTGAAACCACAGAGAGCAGCGGGGCTGCTTATCCACAGGCTGCACCTTGCAGCCCTGAGCAACTCCCCTCCCTCTCCCCTGAGGCTGCTTCTCACCACCCTGTGCACAAAAATCAAAATATTTCGACCTGCTGGATGCATCCCCTGCAGTTTGATGGGGTTTTTTATTGTGGGGTGACAAACTCACTGCCCCCAAAACACGCAGTTGAGCACCAGACAATTCTCAGAGCAACTCAGAGTTAGTAACTTGTCAGGAATGTCCACTGGGGCACAATAAAGTAGGTGAGTAAAGCAAGAGTAAACAACAGGAGAGTCCATGCGAATTGAGGACGGAATAATTACGGATTACACTGCACAGGATTAATGCCGAGATTAAAAAAAACCCCAGTAATTATCGGAGAATTTTTGATGAACATCCAGGTTCATTCAACCTAATCCTAAAATCCCACCTGCCTGTGAAGACCTCTGGAGCACAGGACAACCAACTCCCAACACTGGGACATGAAATAAAAACCTCTATAAAGAGCTTTCTTTCAAGACAACGACTTGAGGTGCCTTAAAATATCCTCAATTTAAAGTTCACCAACAACAATAATTTAGTTTTCTGAACTATGTTCCTATATTACAAATGCATTTGACTACTATCCACCAAAACACAAACTAAAAAGCATTTCATTTTTCCTTTAATTGCACAGAAACATACCAGACTCACATATACCATCAATAAATTCCACACAGAGTATTATAATTATTTGCAATAATTAGCAAAAGCTGAATATTAACAGCTTTTTACTGCTGTTTTTGAAGGCAGCAATATTAAAAATGAGAATAATATACCTCCAACTGCTCATCTATGGGATAAGAGTGTCCCAGGCTGTTGTATCAAATCCACGCCATCAAAAAAAAAAACACCCCCAAAAAGTTGAACTTAGTTTTATTTAGCATAAATCAATACTTGGAGAAAGCTGATCAATTCTTTTTCCGTCTTTTTCCTTTGAAAATGAAAAAAAAGTAACAACAGGCTCTCCAAAGTTTATACATTCCTTGTTTGACAAAAGAACAATTAGTCTGATAATTATTATTAAAGAAAAATGATGCTGCTCTTCCACATGGGAATATTTTTACTGGCATGGAAGTTCCTTTAACATGAAAATTAAAAATATTGTCTCGATTTTCTGGTTACTTTTAACTTCCAGGGCACCTAAATTCTACCTCCCCGTGTGTCTGATCCTCAGCAGGACTCTTCCATCAAAGGGCTTGAGTTACAAAAGATGATTAAGAACTGATCCATAAGTGTGAAGTTTTTAGGGAAAGCAGCACAGGGAAAAGCCCAGGAATCTCCAGAATTTGGGAAGAAAGCTTCAGGTGGAACCTGATCCCCCAGGAATCCACAGAGCACATCCACCAAGAGCTGCCCAACTTTGGAGGGAGCATTACTTTGTTACAAGTTTTGCTCCTCAAGACCTTTGTGAACTTACAACTCCTGAAAAATTCTGATTTAGGGCTTGATCCAGCACCTAAGAAGTTGATAAATACTTTAGCAGTGAAAACAGAATAGACATTATTATTATTATTTTTATTATTATTATACTTGAAAATTTCAGATCTAAATTTTTACTAGTTGAGCCTCAAGAGTAGAAACATTGGACAGACATTTCCAAACATTAAAATCACCCACCCCAACTTTGGAGGGAGCATTACTTTGTTACAAGTTTTGTTCCCCAAGACCTCTGTGAAATTACAACTCATGAAAAATTCTGATTTAGGGCTTGATCCAGCACCTAAGAAGCTGATAAATATTTTAGCAGTGAAAACAGAATAGACATTATTATTATTTTTATTATTATTATACTTGAAAATTTCAGATCTACATTTTTACTAGTTGAGCCTCAAGAGTAGAAACATTGGACAGACATTTCCACACATTAAAATCACCCACTCCAAATTTGGAGGGAGCATTACTTTGTTACAAGTTTTGCTCCTCAAGACCTCTGTGAAATTACAACTCCTGAAAAATTCAGATTTAGGGCTTGATCCAGCACCTAAGAAGTTGATAAATATTTTAGCAGTGAAAACAGAATAGACATTATTATTATTATATATTCTTTTTCCTTGAAGATTTCAGATCTACATTTTCACCAGCAGAGTCTCAAGAGCAGAAACATTGGACAGACATTTCCAACCATTAAAATCACCCCCACCACAGCTTTTAACACCCAGCCTCATGCCTGAACGAACACATTTATCAAAGAAAAGTGAGATCCAAGAGCTACAAGATGTCCTGAGAGTAACACAACTTCCAGCAGCAAAGCCCCAGCCACGCTCCAGCCAGGGCACCCTGCACAGATGGACAAGTCATTTTTAGAAATGAATCACGCTGCAAATGATTGGACTAATTTTAAAACAGAGGTGAGGAACCAATAGCCTCCAGCCCAGATATGGTTTGCTTCAGCTGGCCCACAGACACAGCCCTGCTTTTAGGACTTAATAACACCCAGGCAACTTCAAGGGGAAGGAGCCACGTGTGTTTTAAAAGGTCCAACAAACCCACAGATTTTTAAGGACATGGTGTTTAAGCTCAAACATCATTCCCAAGTTGTAAGTGAACTTTTTGAGTTTAGGTTTTGGTTCATTTGATTGCCCATTTCACAGCCCTCAGCATTAAAATTCTCTTAGCAGGGAAAAAGCCAGTTGTGCTTTGAGTTTGGACAACACAAGGGTTGAAGGATTTTGATACCTGCTCTGATTTTAGCCTTTATTTAGGACAAAGCTTCCACTGAAAACCTTGAAGAGACACAGTCCCAAACACAGATCCCAGACTTCCCAAGCTGCAAGGAATTTCTGGAGGGAATCACAGGGCACTGCTTGGCTTTGATCCTTCCTGCAGCTCCCTGATCAGGCTGATCCTGAGGCCAGAGAAGGTTCTCACTGAGCTTTTTCCTGCCATAACCAGGGGGCTCCCATGCCATCAGCACAAACAAACCCTTCCACAGGATCCCAGCAACTCCCCCTGGGACAAAATGTAGAGGAGAAGTAGTTTTAAACAGCATCTTTAAAAACCAAACCTTTCCTAGCATAGGATAAACGGGGGAAATTCATATTTTCTGGCTGTAAGGTTTCAAAGGGAGCTACTCCTTGAGAAACATGGGATGAGCCTCTCAGAAACAAATAAAAAAAAAGGCAGAAAACGTGACAATATTTGCAATTCCAAGACGACACCACGTTGCATCACCAGTCTATGCCAACACATCCACCTCTGAAATCTGATCCAAGCCTCTTCCCCATAAAGATTACGAGGGAGAAATCCCTCTCCTGCCCCCAAGGCCCTAAAAGACAAAAGGAAGTTCTGTTCTAAAAAAACCAGCTCACTACAGATTCCTGACTACTTTGTTTCTTCCATCAATGATCTCATTTGTTCACTTCTGCAAGTGTTTTCTTCCAAAAATAGCAGATACTAAAAAAAAAAAAATTCTTATCTAGAGTTTGGATGAGAGGATCCAGCAAAAAAAATTTTGTGTGTGTGTGCTTCTCTTCCACACACAGTAAAAATAAATAAAATTTATCTCCTTAAATTGACAGCATGCTTATGTATAAAAAATATTAAATAGATGCATAAAGCTTCATTGCATCAGTCTTAGAAGTAAAAAAATTAAATTAAATTAAATAGATTAGGGACGAACACAGCCAAAAATATAAGGCTGTGTTTCTTATTTTCAATGCCACAGCTTCAGTCTTACCAAAACACATGAAATTTGTACTCATTCTGGTGGGCCTAGTCACATATATAAATATAAATATATAAAAATACAAATATATAAGGTAGGTAAAAGCTTAAAGGTCGAAGACAAACCCAAACATTTCACGTCTTTTTATCAAGTCTTTAATTTGTCACAACAGATAATCCTAAAGAGCACATTGGCCAACGACCTACCAGAGCTTAAAGATCAAGTCTCAAATTGGCCAAGTGAAATCGAATTTCCATGTTTTTCAACCATCAGGCAGCAGGAACGGAAAATTCTGACTATCTCTATTTATGATAGGTAGGCCCAGGTTGGAGCTGGCCAAATTTTCTCCTGACTTAAGCTGTGTTTGTTTCCTTTGGCACCGAGGCACAAGGCAACATTATCTCGTGCCTCCCTTGATCCAAACGTTGGGAATATCACCATTTGAGCCAGCAGGATTTGTTGGGCAAACAATTGACAACTGTTCTGCTTCCCTCACTTAGGAATTTTCCTGAGCCAGGCCACGCTACTGATGCTGCAAAGGAAGGGCCCTCATATTTCAGAGGTTATTTACATTTCAGATTACTCAGACACCAAAATAATTCGGCATTTAATGCCACTGAAAAATGTAGACTAAGCAAAAATTATGACTATATATATATATTAATCCCAAGTTTCAATTTCGCCTCATAGCAGAGTAATGAATTAATAGATTGCTTCTGTAGGTTTTGGTTATCAGATATTGGTGGCAGGGTAAGAATATTTAAAATATTGCTCGCTTGCTTTCAAACATTTCCTGTAAAATAAAGATATGTAAAATAAACAGCACATTGAATTTAAGCAGAGTAATAAATGAAAGAATAAAGGTTTAGCTTAGAAACATAAAAAAGGAATTTTTCAGCATTTTACCATTTCATTTTTAAGCGCATTTAAAGCTCCTGAAACAGAATATTTAAAAAAAAAAACAACCCTGAAACAAACAAATGGAATGTATCTTGGGCAGCTCCAGCCTGAAGAACCAAGAATTGGAGGCAGTGCAGGATTTGCTCCTCAGTGATTCCCCATGGGAAGGAAGGGAGGCAGTGGAGATTTTGGGGCTGGGAGCACCTGTCAGGCTGCAGATAAACCCAGATGAGCAAGTCATTTGCCAAAGCTCTATGAATAGCCATGGCAGGGCTCTCAGGGATTGCTGCTGCTGCTCTGGGCCACGGCACAACAACAGCCTGGAGCTGGGGGGGACTCACAAGCCACATCCCGGGCCTCCAAGCTGCACTGGAAAGTTCAAATTGCTCTGGGTTTTATTATTTCTTGTAGATGCTCATTTATGTATTTGTGTGTGTGTTTGGGTATGCTGATAAACTCATTTGCATGTGCACTCAAACACGTTTTAATGTTGTAGTCCGAGGGATTTGGGCAAGTTTTACCTCGATTTAAAAATAGTCCCCAGCCTGAACTCCTTTCTAGACGATTCATCAAGAAAATAGGAATTGCTGTAATAAAGAACTTGGAATTCAAGAGAGGGAAGGAGTCAGCACTTCCTAATTTCTTAACTGCTGCTTTTTTGTTTTATTCCCTCTTCGTTGAGCCCCAGACACACAGAGGAGAATTAAAGCATCCTGAAAGCTATTTCCAATGCTCCTCCAAAATTTCATCCCTAATACCAGCCTTGGTTCCTGTGCAGGCTCATTTGAAACTGATTGAGCAGTATTATTCCACCTAATAGTTCCAAAAATAAATACAAAGGAAAGCCAATGAGATCCTGTGGTTTGCAACGTTCAAGTAACTCTTTAAAAGAATAAGCAGGTCCTTAATGACATAAGAGCATTAAAAAGGAAATAAATGTATCCTGTATCTTTTTATTTTTGAAATTCTGACTTCCACTGGGACAGAACAAGAACCAACACAGGGACAACAGAACAAAACTAAATCCTGAGATAACCCAACCAGGCTGAAAGAGCACACAGAATTCCTCACTTCCCCAAAGTTTTGACAGGATTTTTGCACAGGAAGCTCAGCCACTTTCAACATTTGTGTCCCTGGCCATGAACAGATGAGACTGAACTGCTTTGTGCTCGTGGCCTCTTAAGCCCATAGAGGGACACTGGGACATTAGAGGGGCTCCAGATGGGCACGAGGGGCCTCCCACCTGGCCTGCTGCTCTCCACAGGGAGCACTGCCTGCTCGTCCACAAACTCCTGGTGGCCTCACACACTCTATCCCAGCCACAGAGAAAGAACAACCACGAGGAACAGTAGGAAGAAATAATTAAATCCACTGACAAAGCAAATTCAATAAGCCAGCTGAAACCCAAGGCATTCCATCTTGGAGAGGACTGTGACTGATGCCAGGATCTCCTGTGCTTTTTTAACAAGGAGGAACACTGATCCCTCCACAGCCAAGCTGGACAAGAAAAGTTCAATTATTGAAAGTATTGCATCATAAAGGTTCTCCTCAAACATCCTCCTCCCTAATCCAAATAGAGACCAACTCATCTGTCCACAAAGGAAGGAAGGTAGAGCAGCAAACTCCACAGAAACACGATTAAAGTCAGGCCTAAACGGCATCTTTATGTTCAGCACAGCCATGGCAGGTCCTTGCTAACTCCAAACTATCTGCCCTTAGAGCCACTGACCCAGAATCCAGCAAAAGAATTAGGAATTCTGTCCCCAAAGATAGAGAACTGGAAAATCCACACAAAGTTTTCCTAAAAGCACTTAGCACCTGGAAATATCATGATAACAGCACCGAAAAGAAGCCAAATAAAAGGAAACTGTGCCTTTTAGTTGCAGCTGTTCATAATTCACAACGTTTCCTAGAATGCTTCCTAGGTTGAAACATTCAGTTCCTGCAGTTCTTGGAAGGTTGTGCCAGCAGCCAGAAGCCCCAGATCAGCCTGAGACCCCTTTGTGCAAAGGCTGCAGAAATGCAGGAATTGCCAGCCAGAATCCCAGTCCCACCAGTGCCTCCCTCAGAGGGCCCTTCCCACCCCAAATCCCACCCCAACCCCACCCCAAAAGGCACAGCTCTCCCTCCAGCACACACCTGGCTGCAGGACTGCAGCCTAGGGGAACGAAGGCTGATCAGTAATTTTCTCTCGAGGATTTAAAGCAAGAGAAAAACCCTGAATTATCCAGC
Organism: Sylvia borin; assembly: GCA_014839755.1. Taxonomy (NCBI): domain Eukaryota; kingdom Metazoa; phylum Chordata; class Aves; order Passeriformes; family Sylviidae; genus Sylvia; species Sylvia borin. The sequence continues at coordinate 36,482,435 of CM025963.1, read as the reverse complement.
CCAGCTTCAGAATCCTGTTCAATTTTACCGTGTGACCATATTCAACCAAACCGTGGCCCCCTTAAAGACAGAGACACAAGGAGGTGGTGAAATCCCTGTAATAATTAATGTATCACATCTCTGTAGGCCTTGGAAGTTGGGGGCAGAGCTGCAGCTCTACACACACGGGGAATGTAATCCTGCAGCCACTACAGGCTTCCATGAACAGAGGAAAGCACATCAATGGGCTCTCAGGTTGAGAAAAGCAGCGCTGTCATGAAATAAAATAACGAGATTATGTCCTTTACTCCTGGACAGGCTTTTGCTGTCCAGCTCCTACCTGTAGTAAACTAAAAGGAGAGTCACATGTTTCCATCATGGCTGTTTATACACAGACCTGCTGATTTGGGGGACTGTCGGTGCTGAGGGTTTTTTTTTCCCCACATGTTTAACCCCAAAGTTGTTACAGGCAAAAAGAAAACTAACAGCAAAGTATTAGAAAGAACCACAGTTATGGCTGCTACCTCCAAGCCTCCATCACAACACTGTCAAGTATCAATCCAGCTCTGCTTCTCTCCTATTCCTTCCAAATTACAGAAAAAAACCTGTTCCCAGCCCGACCCCAAAACTGCTGCTTCACACCAAACACAAATGAGAACTGGGGGACAGCCCAGCAGTGCCAGGAGAGCTCTTTCTCATGGGCATCCTTCAGCATGAGGCACAGATGACACACACTCCCAGCTGACCACCACTGAACTGGGATGCCCCTCTGGAACACACACTCACGGCCTACTCCATGGCTCTGCACTCAGCACTTAATAAACCCGAAAAAATAAGCCCAGAAAGAAACCAAAGCGCTCCAACCGCCTTTTGGAAATTACAGAGGACATAATTAAGCTCCAGAAATAAGCGCAGACAACAGCAATTCCAACATAAACATCCTACTTGTGTAGGGGACTCTTCTCATTTCAACTCGGCGTTAATGCCCCAACTCTCACTCCTGGATCCTTGCAAACATCTAGAAGGCTTCTCCCAACACTTCCTCGAGCCCAGGATTTAGTTTGACATTTAAAGCCAGTCCATTTTAACCCATTTCAGACGTTTTAACAGGTAACTCTCCCTCGAAGCAGCAGCAAACATGGCCAGGTCCAGTCCAGCAGCAGCACCTGGCCAACAGGGCGAGCGGGGATGGAGACACTTGGCCTTCCCAGCAGAAAGCCATGGAAAAAAAAACACATCCCCGACATATAGATCTGAACAAGCCATTGACCAAATATAGCCGGGCACCACCGATAACCAGGGGCTGCCACCGACCACATCCCAACCCCGCGAACACCAAGTCCAGCTCTTGGACCGTGTCTCATCCCTCCTGGAAGTTCAGCTCGGGAAAGGGTCTTTGTACAAGTGGTCTTTGTACCTTCACCACCGCAGGGGTTTAATAACTCAAACAATAAGTCAAACAACGGCCTGGAACCCGGGGTTGGGGGGGGGGGGTCAACGCCGGGGCTCGCTGTTACGGCAGGAAAACAACACTTTCGGGACTCGGCCGGGGCTCAGCACCACCGCACCACCCCGAACTTTGCCCGGCGCCCCCGCCGCCCTCAGCCGCCTCCCCTCCCGCTCCGGAGGGGCCCGAAGGAGCATCCCCGGAGCATCCCCCGACAACAAAGCTGGGCCGGGGGGCGCCGGGGAAGGGGCCCGAAGTGACAGGCGGTGCCCCCCCGGGGTAAACAGGAGCGAAACGCGGGGTAAACAAACAGCCCCCCCCCCGCCCCGCCGCTCCCCCCGCACTCACCTCAGGGCCCCCGGGCGCAGGGAGGAAGGCGGAGACGCACACAAAGGGTAATAAAGGGGGAGGAGGAGGAGGGAGCGGCGCTCCGCGGGGCCGCCCCCGAGGGACGGGGGGTTGAGGAGGGAGCGGGGGGGGTCTCGGTGTGTTTGGGGAGGGGGGATGTGGAAGAAACTCCCCGGCGGGGCTGCGGGGGGGGCAGCGACTCGGGGCCCCCCGCCCCCGCCTCGGCGCGGCGCTGCTTCGTGTCCCTTCAGCGGCGCGAACAACCGGCCGTCCCGCCGCCGCCCCCCCCCGCGCTCCTCCTCATCGCCGCCGCCGCTGTCGGGAAGGAGGAGGAGGAGGAGGAGGAGGAGAAGGAGGAGGAGGAGGAGGAGGAAGAGGAGGGCAGGCAGCAGCGGCGGCCGCCACCGCGCATGCGCCCCGGGGGAGCTCGGGAGGCCGCGGGGAGGAAGGGGGGGGGAAACGGGGGGGGGGGGGGGGGACGACGACTTCCCACAGCGCCGCGCGCGCCGCTCCCGGAACCGGATCCGGGACTGGGCGGAAGGAAGTGGCCGAGGGGGGGGAAGAGGAGGGGGGAACATGGCCGGGGAGGAAGTGACGTAGCGGAAATGAAGGGGAAGGGAGGGGACCGCGCCGTGACGTGAGGGGGCGGCGCGCACGGCGGGTCCCGCCCGCAGGTGAGCGACGAGAGGCGGGAAAGCGCCGTGAGGGCGGCGCGGGCAGGTGCCGGCGGGGCGGGGGACATCCAACCCCGCCGCCTCCGCCCGGCGGGACGTGCCGAGCAGCGGAAGATGCGCACTCCTCCTCGCCCTCCCTCCGCTCGGGCTCCGGCATCTCTGATGCAGCTGCGGATGCCGCCTGTGAGGAGGGTAACGGGAGCCGGGGGTTGGGTTTCTGAGGGGATGGGTGGCTGCCGGGGAGGGGTCTCGGGTGATGGCGGGTCTCCTGAGGCGAGCGCTGAGGGGAGCGTGTGAGCCGCGGTGGCCGCCCTCAGGTGATGGAGAAGAGGCGGGAAAAGGTCGTGAGGGGCGGTGGGCGCCGGCCAGGTGAGGCGGAAAGCGCCCCCAGGAGCCTTCAAGCCGCGGAGGGCCCCGTCTCTATTTCCTGTGTTTCCTCCCAGAACCAACCCTCTGTGTGCCCCCAGCCCTTCGTGGATCATCCCGAGCTCTTTGGGGCCTCTCCATTCCCTCAGCAGGGTCGTCACACACTCTCCCAGCCCCGAAAAATCAACCCCCACCTTCCCCATTCCCGCAGCGCTTCCTTAAGTCTCTCAATGGACATTCTCCATGCCCCTGGTTTCTTTTCAGAGCATTCCCAGACCCTCCTAGCCCCCGTAAATTCCCCCCTCAGGACCACCCCCAAACCCTTCTCGTCTGGTCGGGACCATCCCTAAATCCCCTTCCCGACCTGTAATTCCCCCTCAGATCCCCCTAATTCCCTCAGGCCCTCTTGAATCCCCCTCAGAACCCACTCAAACCTCTCAATGCCATCGTGATCCCCCCAATCCCTTCGAGTTTCACCTCCAGCCCCCCTCTGGCTCTACCCCCAGTCCCCTTAGGACCCCTTCAGTGGTTATTGTTATAAACTGCACGTTAGAAACAAGGATGGCCAGTTATTCCTGGCCATTTTAAAGTAAGAACTTCGTTATTGTGTCATAATATGTTCCTACGTGCCTGTAGCTTGTTCCAGCTGCAAAAACATAAGGATGTTGTTTTAAACTCTCTAAAGCATCTTAAAGCCAAGTGCTGTTTAGGAGATGTGTGTAAACATGGATTTAATGTTATCAGAAATAAATTTAAAATGTTTTCAGTGTTTTGGCTCTTTTTCACTAGGGAGATGGACTGCTGCATCTTTGTTAGTTAAGAGCAGAGGTTCATTACAGTCCTTAAAAATGACCAACGTCAAAGAATCTGAGTGGGATTGTTTGGAAAGCAATGCTGTTTAATAAAATAGTTACTTTCTCTTCTTCAAAGATGAAATCTGCAATGAACAAGCGTAAGCTGAAGGAGAGCACTGGAGAAAGTGCTGAGTGCATTTCCCAGGTCAGTAACATCTTCCTTCATTGTTTTGTTTTCAAGTTATGGAACTTTTCCACCCTCTGCCATTCATGTCATCGTATTTAATTTTTTTTCCTAGAGCAGTTACAAGGATTTGTTCAAAATTGGATACAATTATTAGGGCTGTAAATGGCTTTTGTATCTGTATTTCTTTCAGCTTCTCACCTGTTGCTTGCTTCAAGTGTTTCAGTAATAGTGTAATGAAAGACTTACAGGATGGTCTTGTGCTTTTGCAACTGTTTGTGGCAAAAGATTTACATTAATCTATTTTTATCCATTTAGGGTTTTTTTTTATCTTCCAGTTTGGTGAATCAGAACCCAGGAGACTTTTTTAGCAGCAGGACAGCAGCTGCCAAATGGATTTTTAGTTTGTTTGGCCTTTTTAAACCTCTATTCTCCTGTTTTCCCAAAGTTGCTGGTTAAAAGCTCCAATGCATCTTGCAAGGAGTTAGTGAGTCAGTGATTTCTTATATTTTAATCTCTTCTAATTGCTTTTTTCTCCTTTATATAATGTTGTACAATAATCTGCCTCCTGCAACTTTATTCTTCCTTTCAAGACCCCTCTATCATTGATGACAGGAAAGATTTATCTATTAGAGAATATTTGCAAGCACAAAAAGGGCCTAATTTACTGTTATTCTATGGCTGGAGTTCCATCATTGGTGAATTCTGGCGTTTGAACATTTTTCCTGTGCTCTGTTACATTTGTAGGTGCAGAAAATCCTCCGTGAGAGATTCTGTCACTGTCGTGCTGCTGGGAAACTGTTTGGGGTGAAACAGCAGTACAGGTGAGGAGCCTCTGGGATTCACTGAGCTCTAATTCTACTGCAGGAATAAAATTACCTGGTGAAATCAGAATTTTCTCTGGTTTACTAAATGATACAGGTTTAAATCACTTCCAGCTCAGTGCTTCTAAAATTATTTGCCTCAGATTCCAGGAGTTTTTATACAGCTGTTCCCTTCTGGTTTTGTCAGGCTCTGGGTTTGGGGTTTCTTGTCCTTGTTTCACACCTCACATTCGTGGAGCACTTTTCTTTTTGAGACTCAAAGATCCTTTCAGTGCATATTTTGTGTAATGGCCAGACAAAGCAAGAAGTTAAATTCTGTTGCTGTTATACTTTCTTTTTTCCTTCAGGTTTTCTCCTGTTGTTGGTGCACTGTGTTAAAAAGTAAATCTTAAAATTTCTGTGCCAGCGTCCAGTTTTTGGAAGTAGAGACCCATATTTAAAGCTAATTCTGGAGCCATGCAAATGTGAAATTTAGGGTTAGGAAGAAGGGATCAATAAAATTGACTATTTTACAGATACAGGTCAAATTCTGCAGATAACAAACATGTATTTAAAGGACTTGTTTTAAACAATTTATTTTCCCAAGACTGACTTTATGGAAGTGGAATCACCTGGTGTGAGCACAAGTTTTCATTACAGGAGGGACAAAACCATTTATTAGGACATTGTACTGTACATGCAGAGCTCACACAGGCATTCTATTGCTCTGGGGAGAAAATGTGCTTCTGTTATATCAGTTTGACAAAACAAGCCTCCCCTATTTATCCTGGAATTCTGAAAAGCAATTTCCAGGCTGTGTTCTACTCCATGTGCCACTGGCAGTGAATTATCCTGAAGGGAAAACACAGGGAACTGCCCAGCTCTGGTTTTTCCTTCTCAAGATGTATCAGGGCTCCAAGGAACTCCCCAGCTCTGGTTTTTTCCTTCTCAAGATGTATCAGGGCTCCAAGGAACTGCCCAACTCTGTTTTTTTCCCTCCCAAGATGTATCAGGGTTCCAACGAACTGCCCTGCTCTAGTTTTTTCCCTCCCAAGATGTATCAGGGCTCCAAGGAACTGCCCAGCTCTGGTTTTTCCCTCCCAAGATGTATCAGGGCTCCAAGGAACTGCCCAACTCTGGTTTTTTCCTTCCCAAGGTGTATCAGGGCTCCAAGGAACTGCCCAGCTCTAGTTTTTTCCCTCCTAAGACGTATCAGGGCTCTAGGGAACTGCCCAGCTCTGGTTTTTCCCTCTCAAGGTGTATCAAGGCTCCAGGGAACTGCTCAGCTCTGGTTTTTCCCTCCCGAGGTGTATCAGGGCTCTTGGCTGGAGCTGCCTCTCAAACAGTGAGCAAACCCACACAGCTGCAGCTGTTCCATGAGGACTGTCACCTCTTCAGAATCAACAGCAGGATGTCAGCATTCCATATCCCAAAAGCACATTATTGGTGTGTGAGCATTTGGGAATTGGAGTTGCTTTAAGTGTGGCTGGAGGTGCTGAGTCTGTCTGCAGGTAAATTAGAGGGCTAGCACAGCAAGCAATCTGTTTCTTAAAGAAAGAGAGAATCATTGAAGTCTGTCCTTTCACAGCAGAGAACTGCAGAGCTTTATGAATTAGTGATACTCTCAACTTGTGCCTGTTTTAATATTTTAAAGTATTTTAAGAGCTCTGATCACTGAGCCCTTTGTGCTTTATTGTGTTCCATTTTGCATGCCCTGAGCGTTGGCTCTCAGAGCCAAAGTGGATCAAGTTTGATCCTTTGAATTTCCCCTGGATTTGGGGAACTTTGTCTTCTCTGAGGTTTCCATGTGAATTTCCCTGGGTTTGGGGAATGTTATGAGCTCCGAGGTTTCCATTTGAATTTGCCTGGTTTTGGGGAACACTGTCAGCTCTGAGTGAATTTCCCTGGATTTGGGGAATGTTATGAGCTCTGAGGTTTCCATTTGAATTTCCCTGGATTTGGGGAACATTGTCAGCTCTGAGGTTTCCATTTGAATTTCCCTGGATTTGGGGAGTGTTGTCAGCTCTGAGTGAATTTCCCTGGATTTGGGGAACATTGTCAGCTCTGAGATCTCCATTTGAATTTCCCTGGATTTGGGGAACGTTGTCAGCTCTGAGTGAATTTCCCTGGATTTGGGGAACATTGTCAGCTCTGAGTGAATTTCCCTGGATTTGGGGAACTTTGTCAGCTCTGAGATTTCCATTTGAATTTCCCTGGATTTGGGGAACATTCCCAGCTCCGAGGTTTCCATTTGAATTTCCCTGGATTTGGGGAACGCTGTCAGCTCCGAGGTTTCCATTTGAATTCCCCTGGATTTGGGGAACATTCCCAGCTCCGAGGTTTCCATTCCCAGCCTGTTCTGTTTCCCCACAGCCACCTGCTGGAGCTGCTGAGGAGAACCACGGTGCACGGGGAGAGCAACTCCGCCCTCATCATCGGCCCCCGGGGCTCCGGGAAATCCGCGGTAGGAGCAGCTCCCGCAGCCCTGGGGGGCTCCAGCACGGCCTCTCTGCATTCCTGGGGCTCTGCAGCCACACTGCCATCTCTGCCTGCTTTTACTGAGAGCATTGTCCGTGCTCTGCGTGGAGAAATGCAAAACATTCCAGGGCTTTCTGTGGGATAAATCTGTTCCTAAGACTTGTCTGTGCTGTTAAAAGTCATGATTACTCTTTATTAACCTGGGTTTGGGCTCTCACTGTAAAAATCACAGAATGTGGAGGTTGGAAAAGATCTTCAAGATCATCGAGTCCAACCCAGCCCCAACACCTCAAGTAGATCATGGCACAGAGTGCCACATCTAATCTTTGCTTAAACACCTCCAGGGATGGTGACTCCACCACCTCCCCGGGCAGACCATTCCAGTATTTCATCACTCTTTCCATGAAAAGCTCCTTCCTAACATCCAACTGATGAAAAGGCATCCAAAAGCTGTGAAGGGAGCAGTCTGGGTTTCTCCATAGCTGTGTGCATGCAGGGAGTGGTCAGGAGTATTGTCACCTGCCATGGAGCAGATTATTCTTTGGTGGTTATGGTTTCTAAATACAGATTTTGTATTTTAAGGGAATTCCCCTTAGCTGAGGCACATGAAGGGATGATGTCTAACTTAACTCTTCAATGCTTCAACATTATTCAAACACTTTAGTCTTTAATGTTCACATTAAATGTTGTGATGAAAATTTGTGGTCCTTTAAGAAAGAATAAGTTAGCAAAATCACCTGTGCAGAGTGAATTATTTCCTTTTTAAATATCAAAGGAAAGATGCTGGAGTAAAAAAATATGTGTGTATTTATGTATTTATACTTCCACATAGGTGGGAGCTACAAATCCTCCTCTGAAGAAGCCAAAGCAAATAGTAGCTTTTTAATTCTTAAATTGAACATTTCCACTACTTATAGACATTTTAATACAAGTTCCTTTTGGCTTTTAGCAGTAACAAGTTCTTGATGGACAGCAAATTTGGGAGTTTTATGAGCAGCAGTTGGTGTAATCATGAGCAGTTTCAATTTTGTCTTCCAAAAGAAGAGAATAAGCAGAGTTTCTTTTAAGATTTAAAGAAGAAAGTTTCTTTCTACAGCACCCAAAGAAGCCATGAAGCTGAATATGGCACCAGCTCAAGAGCCAAATTCTCTCACATCTTAAATTCATAATCTTTTTGATTAGGGCAAGATCCCCAGATATTACCCCCAAAATAAGTGACTGAAATAGCAGAGTTATTTTCCTTTCCCTCCCAGTTCAGCAGAATGAACAAATGTAATTCATGCTGGTGAATGCAAAGTTGTCATTTTAATATTTTAGTCTGGAAATTACTCAAACGTGTTCCCTAATGAAACCTCACACAGTTTCCTATCCTGCAATATCTGTAATCACACTTTCCTTGCTGTTAAAAATTAATCTTCTCACAGAAACTCTGTATTTTTTTTCTTTCCTAGTTATTAAATCATGTCTTAAAAGACCTCAGGGAGATGAATCAAGTGAGAGAGAACCTCTTGGAAGTCCATCTGAATGGCAAGTAAAAACATCATTGAGCCAGGGCTCTGTTATATTCAGTTCTGTGTTTTGTATGTACTGAGGAAAATTTCTGCTCTCAGCAATTTAGTCCAGCCTCAACTATGGCCATGTTTGTCTGTGAGCTCCAAAGTGCCTCTCTTTGTATTTCTATTTTGTGGAGGGAACTTCATTATTTAGTGAGAGAATTCAGTAACTTGTCAGGTGCAGAAAACTCCTGTCCAGTCTGATTTTTTCCACAGGCAAAGCTTTGTCAGGCTGGGAAGGGAGACAAGCTGCTGGGTCAGTTTTTAGTGGGAGTTCCTCATGGAGAATCCTTTTCTTTCAGGGCTTCTGCAGACAAATGACAAAGTGGCCCTGAAGGAGATCACCAGGCAGCTGCAGCTGGAAAATGTGGTTGGGGACAAAGTTTTTGTGAGTAACTTCACTTTCTTCTCCAAAAGCCTTTCCTGGGAACTGGAGCTGGAGCTGGCTGGGCTCTGAGTGCCAGCAGCTCCACACAAGTGCTCAGGTTCCCTTTGCTTCTGCAAACTGCTGCATCTTTTTGTTGCAAACTGCAACACTGCTGCACCTTTTTTATTTTTTAAATCCATCAACTCGTGCCTTACAGGAGGGAAAAAGGGAAGTCCCTCCTAACAAGCCTCTCAATGAAACAAACTTGAGTATTCCGAAGAAACTTTGTTCAGAGGGGTGAGGAATTTGGGAATGTTGGGTTTAACATTGCAAAACAAAGGATTAGCAAGTTCACCAACCAAAAATCAGGATCTTTAATGTATTATTAACCTTTTTTGGTCTATTTACAAAGGAAATCTGTCCAGGCTTCCTAGAGCTCTCATTTTCCATGGAATTTCTATTAAAACACTTGCTGCTATTTCCCTTTTCCCACAAGATAAACTCATTGACATTAATACTGATGACAGTCCTAAAGAGAGTGACCAAAGTGCTTGAAAATAAACTTCCCTCATTTTCTGTAACTCACATGCAGAGGTGAAATTTGCCTTTCTGCCCCTTTGATGTGGCTTGTGCTCTTCACTTTATTGTTTCTCCTCTCACACCTGGAGTTCTGCATGGAGCAGGATGGGCACAGCCCTTCAGAGTTTGGTTCAGAAATGTTTGATGCTTCCATCTGTTCAGAAAGTTCCCGGTTAAACCCTGCATCCTTCTCCTTCTCAGTGGAACCCTTTAGGTGGCACTTTTTCCATGTGTGTGTGCCTGGAAAATGAGGATCCAACAGCTATTTCAGGAAGGAGAGAGCTGCTTGTGAATTTAGCTGATTGCAGGAATTCTCTTGATCACTGAGTTTTGCCTGTCTGAGGCAGTTTTGGGATTTCAGGCTGGAAAAAGAAGTGGATGAATGTAGAATTCTCCATCATTTTGTCTTGTCCTGAGGAGTTTAGACACCATGAAAAGTAGCACTGGACATTGTTGAAAGGATGATTTTGGAAGGAAGTGGCCTCCACTGCAGGTCTGAGTTTGCTGTAGTTAAACAATCCTGAGGACAGCACTGCAAATCTTCTGAAACTCCTTTATTCTCTCCCTAGGGCAGTTTTGCTGAAAACCTTGCCTTCCTCCTTGAAGCTCTGAGGAGAGGTAAATAAAAAACCCCTGTCCTAAAACTCTGGGTCACTTGACTGAAAAGTGGAGGTTTTTTTCATCTGCTTTACAGGTGGAATGAAGAATCTTCATTCCCAAGGATGTGTCAGGGTTACAAAATAATAATAAAAAGTAGTTAATATTGATTACTATACTGAATTTAGTGTGTGTGCACCTGATGTAACTATAAAGGCTTGCATGTGATCTCAGCTGTGAAGGACAGATTCTTTTATCCATACTGATGCTATTAAAAATACTGGTTTTAAAATAAAATTGGCCAAGTCTGTCTTCCTTAAAGCCAGAACTGCTGCTTGGCAGAACACTACACAACCTTCCAAGTTTTTCCATGGATTTTCCTTTTTGCTGTTGTACCTGTGGGAAAGGAGGTGAAAAGCTGACAGAAAATCTGTGTGTTTTTAACCCCATAATTAAAGAAAGCTGTAGCAATGGAAGTCTAATGCTGAAGTTGCTGAAGTTGAATTTGAAACTCTCCAAATTTCTCTCAGGAAACCGAAGCAGCAGCTGCCCAGTTCTGTTTGTCCTGGATGAATTTGATTTGTTTGTCCACCACAAGAACCAGACCCTGCTCTACAACCTCTTTGACATCTCCCAGTCTGCACAGACCCCAGTGACAGTTGTTGGACTCACCTGTAGGCAGGTAAGGAATGCCATTTCCTCTTGGTAATTTTTACCTGTTTTTAAAGTGACTTTTGTCTTGAGTTGGAATGACTTCTCCTTCCCTGGAACCTTAATTTCCTCAAAGACTTTTCTCAATTATCCATTTTTCTAACTTCTGAATTGAGAAGGGGGTGTAAAAAAAATTTAAAAAAATTGTGCTGAGAGCAAATTGAAGATGCCCAAAGGCCTCAGTTTGCTGAAGGAACAAACCAACATTTCTATGAACACCAATTCAATATTAAACTGTGGGTGACTCTTTGGAGAGGCTCCTGAACCTCTTGGTTGGCAGTTGGCAAGGACAAATTTGTAGCAACTGTTTTTCAATCTCTTTTTTTTTAAAGTAACTACTTCAGTCAGGTGCTAGAAAATGGGTTCAGGATCCCTGTTCAATTTCCTGTGATTTTCCAATGACATTATCTTGAATTGTGGGCAGGTTTTGTCCATGTTGTGAAATAATTCCTGGGGAACACGATGGAAACTTGATAAAACTGATGCTGTTTTCACAGTGAACTGAAGATTGTTGGGTCGTGACAGGAAGAAGAATTCAAATCTCTGATCAAAGCCTGGCTCTGGGTTTGACTGGGATTAAAAATACCAGGGATTATATATATATTATTATATATATGATTATATATATGATACCCAGCTGGACAAATTTGTGGAAGTTAACAGAAAAATTAATTGTTGATTAAATAAATGACAACCTTTCCCTTTTGCATCATCCCTGTCCTGAGTGTGGTGTGCTCCTCACCCATTATTTAGACCCCTTGATCCCCTCTTTTGGGTGTAATTGAGGAAATCTCTCCAGAGCTGACAGCTGCTGTTTCTGAGGGGTGATTTTTTTTTTTTTGGCTGTTGGATATTTTGGGGATTTTGAAGCTGTATCCTCTGAGGCTGACACAAAAATCACGTGGCCTGTCAGCTGCCAGCCCTGCTGTGACCACACAACAACTTTGTGCAAGGTTTGATTCAGCCTTAAGTAGCTGAAATATTTCCATAATCTATGGAGAAACTCTGCTGGGTTTCCTAGCAACAAATGATCCTGTGTGATGTGCAGCATCACGTGGGCTGGTGCCATTGCAAGGCACATCAATTAAAATAATCAGCAAAGGGCTTGTTAGAACATTGAACTTCTCTTACAGTCTTCTAAGCCTGAGGATTCAATAATTCTTTTATTTTTTTTTCAGCACACTTTACTTCAGTGATTTGTCTGTGCTGTAGTAAAGGAAACAACAAATTCATCTGCTTTTTTAATTACTGTTTTTCCTCTTTTTTTTTAATTTTTTTTCCATCCAGGATATCCTGGAGCTCTTGGAGAAGAGAGTAAAGTCAAGGTTCTCCCACAGACAGATCTATTTGATGAATTCCTTTGATTTTAAAGAATACATGAAGATATTTAAGAAACAGCTTTCTCTTCCTGCTGAATTTCCTGATGAGGCTTTTGCACAAAAATGGAACAACAATGTTCAGGTATTTAAAGCATTTTCTACTTGATTTTAGGAAAAAATTCTAAAGCTGGTTTACATTATACTCATATCCTTTACCAGTAAAAGTGTAAAGCTTTTACCTAAGATTGGCCTTTCCTTTCACTGGCTGAGTGTGATATGGAATAAATTAAATTATTATAGAGAATTTTGCTGATTGAAGTTTGGAGGTAAAAATGTCACAGAAAGTTGAGGTTGGACATGAAAATTGTCAAATGAGAGGTGAGCTCTTTAAAAAAAACCATTTATTTACCTGTTATTTTTCCAGGTGAGTATGAAATGATGAGAAGGGAGTGTGAGATGGTTAAAATATTTATTTTTATTGTTCCTGCAGCATCTCTCAGAGGATAAAACTGTGCAGGATGTGCTGCAGAAACTCTTCCAGCACACCAAGGACCTGCGCTCGCTGCATCTGCTCCTGGTGGGTTTTTAGCTCAGCTTTTTTCCTTTCTTTTCATAGTATGTATTTATAAAATCTATCTGTTTTACTTTTGAGTTAAACCTGTTTCACCTTTTTCTCCCCAAATCCTGTCTCCCAATTATTAAGCAAAATTTAACCAACATAAAACCACCACATAAATGGCAAGCCAGGAGTCAAACCCAGAATCTTCTGGTTTCTGAAGCAGCTCCCAGGTTTGTGCAGTGATTAATGAGTGGCTTTCAGGCCATTTAGCTGAGCTTTGCCAAAAACATCATTTATTAAACTTTCTTGCCCGTGCTGGCTCCTTGCAGCCTTTGTCCTGTGCTGTGTCAGGGAGTTGTCCTGTGCTGTGAGGGGGCACCTCATCCTGGGAGGATGGACTGTTCCCATCCCATTTCACTTCCTCCAGGCCTTCCCATTGATGAAACAAAACTCTAGGTGAAACTCTTTGAAATGATTTTTTTTCCTTTCTGAGGTTCTTTTTGCTTCCTGGTGAATCCTGAACTCTGCTCATATTAAAACCTGTTTTTTTCTACTTGAACATCCTCCTATCACCACACAGGAGCTGCAGCTCTCTCCTGGAGGGGCTTTTTAAAATTCTGCTTCTGAACACAGCTCATACAAATGCACTGACACTTTTTACAGAGGCTAAACAACACTTATTTAACCATCCTAAAATATCCCTGTGCTGGTGTCAGTGTGAAAAAGCCCCCTGAGCTTTGGTGGTGCTGCTCCCTGGAGTGGGTTACAAGGTTCCAGATTATTCCTAGTGCAGGGCAGCCCAGGCTGTGCCTGTGGGGGCCAGGAAAGGAGCTGATGGCACCAGGAGCCCCCTGAGAGCAGCTCAGAGCTGGGGCTCAGCTCTCCCAGCGTTTCCTGCAGCATGTGGTGAGTGCTTCCTTTGGAAAGAGGCCTTTTCTGGCTCTGAAGTCAACTGCCCTGTAAAAACACATAATACAGATCCTGGAGGGGTGAGTGAGGAGTTCCTGGACAAACTGTGGAGAAGGGAAGGCTCCAGGCAGAGCTGGGAATGTTCCCCTGGAGAAGGCTCCAGGCAGAGCTGGGAATGTTCCCCTGGAGAAGGGAAGGCTCCAGGCAGAGCTGGGAATGTTCCCCTGGAGAAGGGAAGGCTCCAGGCAGAGCTGGGAATGTTCCCCTGGAGAAGGGAAGGCTCCAGGCAGAGCTCAGAGCCCCTGGCAGGGCCTGAAGGGGCTCCAGGAGAGCTGCAGAGGGACTGGGGACAAGGGCTGCAGGGACAGGACACAGGGAATGGATCCCACTGCCAGAGGGCAGGGCTGCCTGGGACATTGGGAATTTAGCTGGGCTGGAATTCTCAGAGCAGCTGTGGCTGCCCCTGGGTCCCTGGAATATCCAAGGCCAGGCTGGACCTTGGGGCTTGCAGCAGCCTGGGACAGTGGGAGGTGTCCCTGGGTACAAAAGCAGGTGCAGAACATCTGGAAGTCATTCCTGCAGCAGCCTCTGAGGTGCTGATCCACTGCCATGGATATAAACAGCTCCATGAGGATTTATCTCCTGGAATCAGGAGGCTTTAAAGTGTGAACCCTGGAAACCTTTCCTGGCAAAATGAAATTTAAGTGCCAGCGATTTACAGGGTTGTCAGGATGGAGCTGCTGTGTGCCTGGGGGGTATCCAGTGCTGCTCCAGCAGGTTGCTCTGGGGAACTGTGCTCCAGTGCAGCAGCAGTGCAGTGAGCTGTGTCCCTGCTGTGTTGCAGTGCTGGGGCTGTGCTCCAGTGCAGCAGCAGTGCAGTGAGCCGTGTCCCTGCTGTGTTGCAGATGCTGGCACTGTGCTCCAGTGCAGTGAGCCGTGTCCCTGCTGTGTTGCAGTGCTGGGGCTGTGCTCCAGTGCAGCAGCAGTGCAGCGAGCCGTGTCCCTGCTGTGTTGCAGTGCTGGCACTGTGCTCCAGTGCAGCAGCAGTGCAGCGAGCCGTGTCCCTGCTGTGTTGCAGTGCTGGCACTGTGCTCCAGTGCAGCAGCAGTGCAGTGAGCCGTGTCCCTGCTGTGTTGCAGATGCTGGCACTGTGCTCCAGTGCAGCAGCAGTGCAGCGAGCCGTGTCCCTGCTGTGTTGCAGTGCTGGGGCTGTGCTCCAGTGCAGCAGCAGTGCAGCGAGCCGTGTCCCTGCTGTGTTGCAGATGCTGGCTGTCAGTGCAGTGAGCGTGCACCATCCCCTGCTGACGGCTGTAGACCTGCAGGAGGCCCAGAGGCAGCAGAGCTCCGACTCCAGGGCAAACATTGTCCATGGTAAGGCTCAGCTCCTGCCCTCAACTGCCCCTGGAGGCCGGGAATGGTCAGATCCCTCCCTGGGATGGGCCTGGGGTGTGCCTCGGAGCCTGCTCTGAGCTCACACACCCCTGTGGGTGCAGCAGGGCCAACCTGGATACTTCAGTTCCTGCTTTTTGCTGGGAACAGCCCATTCCTGAACATTCCTGCTTCACACACACAGCAAACAAACGTTCTCTTACCAATCCTCTCCAGTTCTGAGGTTTCTTTACGTAATAAAGATGCAGAACACCAGTAATAAAAACAGAGGGATAACCAGAGTGGGTGAAGTGCCTGTGTTTCTGATGTGCTCAAGGGAAATCCTTGGCATTGTTGTCCTTGCCTGCAGGTTTGTCTGTGCTGGAAATCTGCCTCATCATAGCCATGAAACACCTGAACGAGGTCTACGATGGAGAACCATTCAACTTCCAGATGGTTTACAATGGTGAGAGCAAGGCCTGAGCTTTACAAACCCTGCCCCACTCCCTTTCCTTCCAACTGCCCCTTTTCTTTCCCTCCCACTGCTCCAGAATTCCAGAAGTTCATCCAGAGGAAGGCGCATTCCATGTACAACTTTGAGAAGCCCGTTGTCATGAAGGTCAGCCAGAAACACTTTGTTTTCTTTCAGTTGTAAAATACTGAGGTTCGAGTTGCAGAGCAGAGATCGGGGTGGGCAGACACAGCCCTGGCGGGGAGTGGGGTTGTCATGGGGCAGGAATGCTGTTCCCTTGCATTCCCTCTTGCCCTTTGTCCCAGGCCTTTGAGCACCTGCTGCAGCTGGAGCTGGTGCAGCCGCTGGAGCGGCCGTCGGCGCGGGCGCAGCGCGAGTTCCTGCTGATGAAGCTGCTGCTGGACAGCAGCCAGATCATGGAGGCCCTGCAGCTGTACCCCAACTGCCCCACGGACGTCAAGCAGTGGGCAGCCTCCTCCCTCAGCTGGCTCTGAGCTCCAGGAGAGTCCACCCCAGGAATGCTGGCTCACACCAAGGTGCTCAGGTCAATAAGGTTTTGGAAGCAGCTTTTCTTCGCTGATCCGTTTGGGATTTTTTAGGGAGGAGGGTGCTGCTCTTCCCTCACTCGCACCCCCAGGGGCTTTAGTGCCAGCTCCTGCCCTCACACAGCTCCCCCTTGGAGAAATCCCAGCTCTGGAGTTGCTCCCTGTGGCTGAGGGCTCTGGATCCTGGTTCCCTTCTACAGCCTCATCAGGGCAAAGCTCACTTTTCATCCTCACTTTTCCATCTCAGAGCTGACTTGACACAGAAACTTCACCCAATTAAATCTTTAATTACAACTGCATTTACTTCATTAAATGTTTAATCCGACAGGCTTCAGCTGTAAGGGCTATTTTGTGGCAGGCACAAGGTAACATCTTTCCACACCCGATTTTTTGTGGAGTTTGGCTCAAGAGCTGCTCTAGGACCAGCCCCACGAATTTAAAATAAAGTTTTCCAAGAATCATTTGCAAGTCAGAGTAGTCACATTTTTTATTTTCCCGCTGGGGAAGAGGGCAGAGTATACATTTGTATTTGTACAATATTTAACAATCACTTTATTGAGGGCGGGGAGGGGTTGGTTGGTTTTTTGGCACCTGCACAAAAGCAGCAAGTGCCCTTTGACAGTAGTACAACAACCTGTGCCCAAAACACTGACAAATACAAAGAGGAAAGTTAAAGAAATCGCTCACCAAACCCGAGAGGTAACGAAGAGGAGATGGACTGAACAAACCAAAGTGGGGGAGAAAGCAAAGCAGTCCTGCTGGTTGAGTATCTGAGGTAACAGATGTTCCATCGAGGATGCTACTGGGGGCCTGAACCCAGGGATGTGTGCTGCAGCTTCTGTGTTCTGTACCAAGTGTTCCTGATCAACAGAAATGTCTTGGAAAAGGTTAAAAAAGCTGGACAAGAGGAGAGGGGTGACCTGACTGATTGTGTGGATGCTGACGGGAGCAGGACAAGTCCCAGCACTGAGAACTCCACCCCGGCGGTTCCTGGTGAGTCCCTGCTCAGGGAGGAGTTGGGAATAGCCCAGGAAGGGCAGCGCTGCCTCAACCCCCTCCAGCAGAACTTCTCACCCTCTCACACAGAAATCACACTGGTGAGGCCAGGCAGGAAGGGCACTGCTCCAGCACTGCCCCAACCCTCCCTGGCAGCACATTCCCGGATCCTGCCCTCGCTGAATGCTCTCACGTGAGCCAGGAATCCGTTCCCAAGGCCCTGGGGGCACAGCTGGAGCACAGCAGCTCGGGAAGAGCCTTGTGACCCGTTACACAGCTTTGGGAAGGAGCAGCCTTTCCTCAGGGACGCTACATGATGCTGGTAAATCCCAGGAGCTGGGAGTGGAACAGGGACTGAGCATGGATATCCCAAAGGCAGGAGCCAGCCCCGAGCCCCAGCAGCTCCACGGGAAGGGTCACACAGGAGGGACTGGGAGCTTCACCTTTCACATCGGGTTCCCACAGAATGAACCAGCTCCGTTTTTGCCAGGGAAGGCCAAAGGCCCCGAGGTGTCCAGGGAAAAGGGCAGGGATTTGTTCACAACTCCACGCCTGTCCTGCTCTGTGTAATTCAAAGTGGAGCAGAAACAGAAGCCAAAGGGAAGTGTCCCCAGCCAAGAGGACCCCACAAACTGGATTTCTTTCCCTTTGCCAACAGCCCCTTGGAGCAGGATCCTCGGGCACAGCCCCGGGTGCAACATCAGCCCTTCCTCCCTCCCTGCCCAGAGCTGGCTCTGCTTCATCCATCACAGCCCACTGCTCCCAGGGATGAAGTTCCCGGGTCCAGGTTCCAGCCAGCCTTCAGGAGCTCCCAGCTGCTGCTTTCCAGAGCCCCTGGATGTGGACACACGGAGACAAGGACACAGCACACCCGGGGCCGCTGCCGGCTCTGCACTCCGGGGGGTTACAACATTTATTTGCCTTGGAATTTGGTGTGAAGGATCCAATCAATGCCCTGGGACGGGATTTGGGAGAAGCACTTTGGCACCCAGCTACCAGTCACTGTAATTCCAGCATAAGGCTTGGCATCCTGAACTCCAGTGCTGGAGTTGTGAAGCCATTTCCATGTTTTTCCAGGTTTTTTATGAGTCTGTGCTCTGGACACTGAAATTCTTTTCGTTACCTCGGAATGGTCGTTGCATATCGTGAGCAGAACTGGGTTATCCCTGAAATTCGTAACATTTAGGATCTGGAATCTGTGGCTAGGAGTCGGTCTGTGACTCCAGGCTCCACCTGTGGCTCACAGGCAGTGAGCTGCTCTCCTCCCCACTGGCCCCGAGCTTTGAGTGGAGGGGAAGCTGCAAATCTCCCAGCAGAGGGTGAGGAACCGGGGGCACTGAACTTCCTGAGGTGATCCTGAACCAGGGACACAGCCCCCACTGCCTGGCGGGACAGGGAACACGCGGCGACCTCGGCACAGACATAAATAGGAAAAAGACTCTTCTTCAAAAATAAAAAAAAAATAAAAAGAAGAAAGGAAGAAACAACAAGAAGATTTCAGAGCTTTCCAGTGTCACAGCTCAGAGAAAATAATAAAAAAAAAAGAAATTCATGCTTAAAGGTTTCAAATATTCCTCAGACACAGCAAACCTAAATAGTATTCAGTTAAATAAATGGATGAGATACTCTGGGAAATGGAGGGAAAAGCTTTCAACTAAACGAGGAAGGAAAATTTTCTTTCAATAAACAGCACTTTTTCTTTTTTTTTTTTTATACACAACAAGCGAGTACAAGAAAAGGCTAAAAACACGGCTCTAGGAATGGCCACTTCCTGGGGGCATGAAGCTTTCCCCTTCTTAAATAACACAGGGAGGTGGGAATACATCATTTACAAAACACGGAGCGGTTTATTATTCCAATTAGTGTTGTCAATCATAATTTAGCGAGGTGGAACTGAGGTATACCTGGTTGAGGGAGGTTAGGTAATACTTGGAAGCCTCTTTGCTCTATCCCATTGATTACTCTTGTTTCTGTACACGGAACAGCAGCACACGGAACATTCACAAGCTGTGTCGTAGTCGCATTACAATAGTCATTTTATAAACAACAACAAATGCAATAAAAACAAGTTACCCTTTTTTTTTTTTTGTTTGTTTGTTTTTTAAATCTGAAATGAAATGTTTTTGATTTAAAAAAAATAACAGTAGTTCATTTAAAGGAATTAGTGTCTTCTGACAGGGATTAAGAAATCGGATGTCAGTGTTTAAAACGCTCATTAGCCCGTTCAGGTCCGGATTCTTCATTGTAAGTTCCTTTATCAGCACGTGAGGGGTTCTCAGTCACATCCTTCAGGTGTAAGCAGGGAATGCAGAAAGTCTCATGGATCCACGTTGGGAAGGAGGAGGAGGAGGGGGCAAACAAAGGATAAACACCTGTTGGTGATGTTCCAGAGAGACTTACCATCCGTCCTTGCCCCCGGAACAGCAGTGACACCAGCAGTCCGTGCGCTGTAGCAGCTCCAGTGAAGAGTCCTGTGGTCACTTCCATGACCAGTGCAACTATCATAGACTGGATTCTTTGGGAGGAAAGTCAACGTTTGTCACCATTGTGACCACAGTCACGATGTCCTCTGTTGTTATAATGTTAGTGAGTTTTTGCATCTGGATGATCCTCTCCTCCACGCAGCCCGCGGACAGGCGCGCCTCGGCGTCGTGATCCCAGCACTCCTCGATGGTCTCGCACAGCATGGCCATTCCCTGAGGGAAACAGCCAGGAAAACCATCACACACCCACTGCAGGGCAGGGGGACGCAGGGGACCTCGCCCTGATTAGTGACAGTGCTGCTAATGACCCAGTGCCTCACCCCTGACAATTACAGATGGATCCAGTAAAGGGAAGTGTGCTAAAGGTTAGTGGGGAAAGGAATGACCACGGAGGATCATGAACAAGAGCACTGTGAAGAAGGATCCTGGGGAGAGAGTCCCTGATGTGAGCTCAGCCTGGGGCTGCAGTCACAGCCTCTTGTTGGAACCTGCAGTCACAGTCTAGCTGGGTAAAATCTGCAGTCACAGTGTCACCAATCCCTGCAGTCACAGTGTCACCCCAACCCCTGCAGTCACAGTCACCCCAATCCCTGCAGTCACAGTCACCCCAATCCCTGCAGTCACAGTGTCACCCCAACCCCTGCAGTCACAGTGTCACCCCAACCCCTGCAGTCACAGTGTCACCAATCCCTGCAGTCACAGTCACCCCAATCCCTGCAGTCACAGTGTCACCCCAATCCCTGCAGTCACAGTCACCCCAATCCCTGCAGTCACAGTGTCACCCCAATCCCTGCAGTCACAGTGTCACCAATCCCTGCAGTCACAGTGTCACACACCAATCCCTGCAGTCACAGTCACACCAATCCCACTACGAAGGCTGCAGAGGGGTCCTCAGATCCAAAATGGCATTTTAAGGGACACCTGGCAAATGGGAACCTTTGTGTCCCACAGGATGTGGGGCTGGTTTTGGTGTGAACCTGGAGTGCCCCATGGGACCTCAGTTCCGCTTTGTTCTGTTGAACAAAAACTGTTCAACAACACTGGCAAATCCTTTGCTGCAGTGCTGGAGCCTCACAGTGGTTTAAAAAGGTGCATCCCTTAGCCCTGAAATGGGACTTCACCAAAAAGTAACTCCAGGATCTCTTCTTCCACCAAAAAACAGAGAAAATCACTCACTTTCTAATACTGGAGAAAGAGCAGCTCAAGATGAGGAACATTTAGAGCCCCTTTAACTCCTACTGGAATTATTCAATCCCTCCCAAACCCCGGTGTGATGGACACAAGGTGGGATTCAAAGCCTTGCAGCAGCAGGTTGGGTCACACTTACAGAATGTTTCTGCCAACACTCCCTTAGGACAGGCCTCTTCTTTTTGTGCACCACAACTTCCTGCATGTCCTCCAGGGAGGGGTGCTGGCCAATCTCCTCCTCGAAAGGCAGCATGTACTCATCCACGGGGCCTGCACAGGGAAACACCAGTTAAATGATGCCTTGGGAAGGCTGACTGGAACACAGACTGGGCAGAGTTGGGGAATAAAGTAGGTATTTACCAGAAGGCCTTAAGGATCCACCTTGGGCAGGACAGGGCTGACCAGGGCTACACCCAAATGGACCCAAAATGGTCACAAAATGGACCCCCAGTCACAAGGTCTCACACTTTTATAACTTTTGGGCCATTTGCATATTGGGGTTTAATTGTCCAATTACAGCTTCAGATGATGAAGTCCCATCCCTCTTGTTTTCTCTCCTCAGCCCACTGTTGTTTATGATTTTGGGCCTGAAAACTTGTAACCATTTTCCTTCTGGGAAACGATTTGTTTTGTCTCCCTGCTCTGTGAAGACAGCTGACTGACACTTAATATGAGCTCAGAGCTGCACCCCTGGGCAGCCCAGAATGTG
Organism: Sylvia borin; assembly: GCA_014839755.1. Taxonomy (NCBI): domain Eukaryota; kingdom Metazoa; phylum Chordata; class Aves; order Passeriformes; family Sylviidae; genus Sylvia; species Sylvia borin. The sequence goes on along the minus strand of CM025963.1, from coordinate 36,461,007 downwards.
AAAAACATCAAAGCTCACACTGAAGGCACCATACCAACCGTTTGGAAAAGGGAAAGAGAAGACTGCAACGCTGGGAAATGTCGGCCATCAGCAAAATCGCAGAGTGGTGTGGGTTGGAAGGGATTCCCAGCCCATCCAGTGCCAGCCCTGCCATGAGTGGGGCAGCTCCCCCAGCCCCAGGCTGCTCCCACAGGGAATGCTGCTCACCGTCGGCGGCCGTGCAGCGCGAGGCCAGTTCCCAGAGCACCAATCCCATGGCGTACATGTCTATCCTCAGGAACGCGTCCCTTTGGAAGTTGATGGCACCTTCCAGCACCTCTGGAGCCATGTACCTGCGGGTGCCCACCTGCAAGGCCACCAAAACATCCACATTTGTGCCCAGAACCAAGCGTGGGCACCAGCCCACCTGCTGCCAAAGACAATCCCTGCTTTGCCCCAGATTGAACACAGCCGTGGTTGTTCCTGCTTTAGGATTAACTCTCGGAAGTTTCGCCCCTCAGTTTCTGAACAGTAATTAATAAGATGTTACAAAAGTTCTTTTCCAAATTGTGCAGTCAGGATAAAAGAGGGGATAGGTCATCATGCAATGAGCCTGAGGGGAAATTCCCATTACATCCAGGTAACAGCTGGAGCATTCCTGGAAATAACTCCAGATTTACCTGTCCATGGGTGTCTCCTGCAGACTTCCCAGCCTCAAACTTTAAAGCTAGACCGAAATCAGCAATACAAGCCGTGAGGTTGTTTTTCAGCAGCACGTTCTTGCTTTTGATGTCCCTTTCAAGTTCAAGAGAAAAAAAAAACAAATTAGAGATCTAGAACATGAAATACACATAAAACCCTAAGGAAAAAGGATAAAACAAGGAACATTGTGGTATGAAAGGCAAGAAAATGATAAAGAAATAGATAAGTTAAACAACAAAATAATAATCATAAATCCTTGGAGTGCCCTTGCAGACCCTTATCTTTATGGGAATGAATGAGACAGTAATTGGAACTGTAATTTTGTGCTTGTTTTTAAAATAAACACAGATGTATGATGGATATAGGGATATAGAGATACAGAAATATAGAGATACAGGGATACAAAAATATAGGGATATAGAAATACTAGGATATAGGAGTGTAGAAATATAGAAACAAAGAGATACAGAGATACAGGGATATAAAAATAAAGAGACATAGAGATATAGGGATATAGAAATATAGGGATATAGGAATATAGAAATAGAGGGATATAGAAATATAGGGATATGGATGATGCATGTGGGATGCAGAAATGGAATGGAAATGCTGGAATCCAAGTGTGCAGCCACTGCAACTTTGTTTAAACAGCAGGAAATAAAACACTTGGAAAAATGCACCTTGGAGGCTGCTAACAGGGAGATGCAGGAATTCCTGCAGGAGCCAAAGGGGATGGGCTGGCTGCAGGAGTGCTGAGTGCAGGCACTCCCAGGGCAGTACCTGTGGGAGATGGCTGGCTTGTGGCCATCCTTGAGGCCTGGGATGTCCTCGTGCAGGTAGGCCAGGCCCCGGGCCATGGTCTGGGCGATGTGGCACAGCTCATTCCACGACACCACGTTGGCCTTCAGGAAATCTGTCAGGGAGCCCTGCAGTAAAAACACAGTCACACACTTAGCTCAGCCTCACTCCTCCAGGGAAATCCTGCAATTCACAGCTGTTGGACCTCTGACTGTCCTTCCTTATGGACCAACAGCAGTTTCAGAGTGAAATACTTCGAATAAACAGAGATGAAATCATTCAACACCAGAGTTTCAGAGTGAAACACACACTCTGAACAAATCTAAAGAGATCAAAATTATTCAACATAAAACTGAACATATTCTTAATAACTGTATTTGTGTTTCTTCCTTTTGCTGTCACAATAGAATTGATCTGTATCACTGCATTTTTATTCTTATCAACCAATGAGTGAACCAAAAATAACCCCCCAAAAATCTCTGCAAGATGGGAGGTTATGTGTTTTAGGCAGGTTTAGATCAGGGATATTAAAAAAGACACATTTTAAAACGCCAAAAAAAGGTAGAATTAATTTTTGTTTGTTTCCTAAAACAACTCCTCTATCAGTGAAATCTGATGACAACTTTCTCAACTGCCTGAAAATGAATTTCAACGAACTCGCACTCTGTAAAAATCGAACAGCTAAATGAAAGCTGCTTTTAATTTTTTTCCCTTCCTGCCTCAACTCCAGGTCTGTGACACTTTTCTGGGGCTGTTCTGCCCCTGCCTCAGCCAGCCCCAGGGAGGGGCAGCCCCACCTTCTCGTGGAAGGCAGTGATGAGCCAGAGGTCGACGTCGATGCTGGAGCCGCGCTTCTCGGCGCCGATGAACTGCAGGATGTTGTCGTGCTTCATCCCGGGCAGGCTGTAGATCTCATACTCGTTCTGCCACGACTGCTTGTCCTGCAAGCACAGCAGCACAGTCCCAGTTATCCACCAAAAAAAAAAAGGGATATCAGGGGCTGGCCCTGAGGGGAGTTTGCTCTCAGCGTTTGGGAATGGTCTGTCAAAAACTGTGTGGGGTTTCTTGTGAAAGAAGGAGAGCCTGCAGTGTTTATTCTGCAAGGCAGCACCTGGATCACTGTGAATGAATAATTTCCTGCACCTCGGGTAGCAGGGGGTGCTTTAATCAACGTCAAACCCACCCCAGTGTCACCATCCAGCATCACTCTGTGCTCTCAAAATTCTGCAATCCACTTAATGCAAGCCACGGCACTTGCTGGGCAATGAGGGTTATGGCACTTAATTGAGGCATGGTTAATTGGAACAATCACTTCAGGGTTTGCATTTCAGGACATTCCTTCCAAGTACAATTTAATTTGATTATTAACTGGTCAAGAGGTGGGTGAGAGCTGCTTAAAACTACAGATGCTGAATATTTTTTATGGCTAGAAACCCACATTTCACAGGGTTTATGCTTCAGTAAGGTGTTTACTGCAGGAAAATACTTATTTTAAATCACTAAAACTCTTCATCCATCTTTTATGCCTCCAAGCCATTTCCACTTGGATTTACAGAATTATTGGGCCAAGAAAAGCTGCTTTAATGTGAGGAACAACCCAGGAGCCCAAGAGTTCTGCTCACCTGGATGGGGAATATTTTGACTGCAACGTATTCATTGAGCAGCTGAGCTTTCCACACACAGCCAAATCTCCCCCTGGCTTTGATCTCCAGGAGCTGCAGCGGCTTCAGACCCATCAAGGGAGATGGTGGGGGAGGCCCAGGGTCCTGCAATCAGGAGAGACCATTAATTAATGCTGCTGTATTAATGGCATTCATTCACACCATCCCTGACAGCACTACAGATAAAGGACTGGAAACGGGGAGAGCCTGGGATCCCCCAGCCAAACCCCACTGCAGCAATTCCCAGATCCAGGCACAAACCCCAGCCCTTGTCCACGGGATGGGAAATGGGATTGTGAAACATGCTCAGGAGAGAGCATCTCCACAGGGATGGGATACACCCAGATACCAGCTGGGACAGCACAGCAGGAACCAAGGCAGGATGTGAGCAGCTGGGAAAGCACAGCAGAAGTTAAGGAATAATGGAATCAGGTGGGAAAGCACAGCAGAAGTTAGGGTATAATGGAGCCACGTGGGAAAGCACAGCAGAAGTTAAGGAATAATGGAACCAGGTGGGAAAGCACAGCAGAAAAATTTGGGAATAATGGAGCCAGGTGGGAAAGCACAGCAGAAATTAGGGTATAATGGAGCCAGGTGGGAAAGCACAGCAGAAATTAGGGAATTATAGAATCAGATGGGAAAGCACAGCAGTAGTTAAGGAATAATGTGATCAGGTGGGAAAGCACAGCAGAAATTAAGGATTAGTCTAATCAGGTGGGAAGAAAGCTCAGCAGAAATTAAGGAATATTGTAACCAGGTGGGAAAGCACAGCAGAAATTAAGGAACAAAGATAATCAAGCTTTACTTGTTATAATTTTAAGAGCTGAAATTGCAATGAGCCTCTTGGATGCCCTGAAAGTTTCTGTGTTTCTCTGAAGGGTGGGACCTTTGAACCCTGCAGATCCACAGCTGGGGATCAGCCCCTCCTGCCCCACTCCCACTGCTCCCAGCTTTGCCAGTGAGTTCCTGAAATCCCAGCACTCAGAAACGAGCTGGGATTACACTGCAGAGGTGATCTGGTCCTGTCCTGCAGGATTTGTACAACTGGAGGTGAGACAGAGCTCCCACAGGGCAATGCATGGACCCATAACCCCATTCCCATATCCCACACTACAGCCTGGGCCTTTGCCCTTCCTGGGAAAGGGGAGGAGACACTTTATTGCACACCCTGTTTTTTCTGGTTTGCTGTGTCACATCATCTGAACAGAACAAGCAGATTCTCAATCTGATTGCCAAAGCTCTGCTGCCTTCTGGGCTGGCCCGTTCCCTCCACGTGGGATCACCTTGTCCCTCTATAAAAACCCCAACAACTGACCCCAAAGCTTTCAAAACCTCCAAAATATCCCCTTTTCCCTCTGTTTCCCCCAAAATATCCCCTTTTCCCTCTATTTTCCCCAAAGAGCCATTTTTAAGAGAATGAAAACCACCAGAGGAGTTGCTTCTACAAGACAGAGGAAAGCACTCAATAAAGAGTTAAATAGTTGAGCACTTCCATCAAAACCATAAAATCCTGTGCAGGTTAAAGACACATTTTGTGACAAACTCTGGGGTTAAGAACCCTTTACTATGGGGAGAGTGGAGACAAGTGCTGAGAGTACAAGTCCTGAGTAGTTTCAGTGCAGGAATAAACATCCACTCTCTGCTTTCTTGTACAACAACAAATAAATTAAAAAGAACAAGTTTCGGAGAAAGATTCAGAGCAGAGTAACCTCATTGCACAAATTAATAACTGGAAAAAGAATAAACAGCATTTGAAATTCAAATTAGAGACACACTGCAACACTGTCCCCAAAAAGGAGGAGATCCTTTTGTCAATGTGACAGTGACAGCGCTCCAAGTTTTGACATCAACATTTGCAGCACAGAAAACCAAATTTGAGAGCGAAGATTTCCCTCCCTTGGTGCCTTTCATTCCTTGCCAGAGCCCTCTTGGAATATTCCAGGCACCAGGGATAAGCAGTGCCCTCAATTTGTAAAACACAAACTGTACTAAATGAATATTTGTAAATCCAGTTTGTTGTTGTTAGAAGAGGAAGTGGGAACAAGATGCTGAAATTTATCCCCCCAAGCCAACCCTGATTTAATGAACTGTTCAAATGCAGAACCTCCTGCCTTGTCTAAAGCAGAGAAATTTGTGGGAAAGAACCCCAAATCCCCCTTGGCTGCAGTGGCTTGGATTCCCCTTCCTCCCCATGCCCTCCTCCCAATAGACTGCTGGGATTTGGAAGGACTTGGTGCCTGAATTCTTCCCCAACCATCAGGAAAACCAAAAACCCTCCAAGATTTGCTGAACCCAGTTCCAGCATCTCTGCCAAGAGCTGGAAGTGAAAGTGGCAGTGAAACCTGGTGCTTTCCTAATTCCCCATTAGACCACAACACTTCCCAGACACCAAATTCCCCATTTCCTACAAATCCCTGGCTCTCCACACCACATTCCCAGCACCTGCCACAGCCTCTCCAAGTGGGAAGCAGAATTCCTGCTGTTAACACAACGGGAAAGAAAGGTTTTCCTATTTTTTTTTTTTTCCAAACACCTTGGTTAAAATCTAACTCCAAACTCTGCAGCTCCAGGGACTATTTTTACATGGACAATATTTTCAACTTGCTCTGCTCCAAGGAAAAATGTTTAACATTCCCATCATTCCCATATGGTTTTGGGGCTGATCTCTGTGGTGCCAAGACCAGCAGGGATGGCAGGGGGATAAATTGGGCTCCCAGATTTCTCAGCTATTCAAAAATCCAGAGTCAAATTCCCTTTTGCTGCCACTTCCCTCAGACTGAGTCATAGGGGGGAAATATTCATTAAGGAAAGGTGACTCCCAGGAATGGGGTTCCTTAAGTGTCCTCAAAAGTGGGTCTTGAGATCAGAGAGCAGCTCAGCAATTGTGGAACTCAAATGCATTAAAAGCAGCTCCTTGGAGGCAGGACCCTGCACTCCTGACTGGGATAAGGGAGCCAAACATGGAACAGAGATCCAAGGAACTCTGGGAACTTTTTACAGAGGCACAGTCAGGAAAATATTTAACTATTTAAAACATTTAAACCATTAGATTTTTTTTCTAAACTGCATTTCTGGAGTACTTCAGGTATTTATTAGAGAACTTCATTGGTGACAGGAATTGAGCGTTTTTATTCCACCTCAAATCTCAATGTTTTCAATATTCCATTGAAAAACTGAGCAGGAATGACCCAGTTTGTAAATTAAGGAGTTCCAGTGACTTGGAGTTTAATACAAATAAAAATAATTCCTGGTCAGTGGAAAAACATAAGGAGACTGAGTGGTGAAGGAGTATTTTTATTTTGCTCCAGATGATCCATTTTTGTGAGTTCCTGCAGCTCACAAAATCCCAGGATCATCATGTGGAGACCCCACAGCTCCAGTTGGTGTTTCCAGGTGGGAAATGGGAACAGAGAGCCAAGGGCAGGGCCCAGGTGGGTGGGATGTGCCCTTTGCTTCCAGGGAAATCCCTGTGCTGGGGGGATGGATCCTCCTGGCCACGTCCTTGTGTTCCAGGATCAATCCCACATTGCAGATCCTGACCCCACCACTCTCAGGAACTCCAGGGAATTTTAGGAGATCACAAAGCACAGGCTAAAGCTGCAGTTTTAAACCACACATATTGACAGATGGCTTGGCCAAAATACTGAGAACCCCCAATTCAGAGCAAACAGTGTCTCCCACATCCCCAGAAAGCCCCAGAGCCAGGAACAAACATCCTCTTACCTCAATCATTATATGAAAGGCGTGCTTGCAGAGAGGGAAAAAACACAGGCAAGAGAAATTACTATTTACACCAAGAATGGGATGCAAAAACAGCTTAGAGGAGACAAAGTCAATTATTTGTGAGTTAATGACAGGAATATTCACAGGGACAGCAAAACTTTCCCATACCAGAAACACATAATTTAAAACGACAATCAAAGAAATCCAGCGTTGTTAATAAAGGAAAATGGGAAAAAACAGGATTATTAGATAGCAAATTAACTGAGTTGTTTTATAATCGCACGGAGAAACGTCCATTGCAGGCGTACAGAGCACAGGAACACGAGGAACTGCCAAAGGTGAAATTCCAAAGGAACGCGCTCCCTGCAGTGCTCCCCGCTGGCCGCCAGGGGGCAGCGCCGCCCCGGGAAATTCCCCCCGAACGGCAAATTCCAACGGCGCCGCTGGAGCCGAGCCCGAGCCGGGAACGGGGCTGGGCACCCGGCACACACCGACCCGGGCTCCAGAACCGAGCCCGAGCCGGGAACGGAGCTGGGCACCCGGCACACACCGACCCGGGCTCCAGCACCCAGCCCGAGCCGGGAACGGGGCTGGGCACCCGGCACACACCGACCCGGGCTCCAGCACCGAGCCCGAGCCGGGAACGGAGCTGGGCACCCGGCACACACCGACCCGGGCTCCAGAACCGAGCCCGAGCCGGGAACGGAGCTGGGCACCCGGCACACACCGACCCGGGCTCCAGAACCGAGCCCCAGCCGGGAACGGAGCTGGGCACCCGGCACACACCGACCCGGGCTCCAGAACCGAGCCCGAGCCGGGAACGGAGCTGGGCACCCGGCACACACCGACCCGGGCTCCAGCACCGAGCCTGAGCAGTAAACCCAGAGCCACAGCGGGACTCCAACACCCCGCACCCGGCACACACCCACCCGGGCTCCAGAACCGAGCCCGAGCCGGGAACGGAGCTGGGCACCCGGCACACACCCACCCGGGCTCCAGAACCGAGCCTGAGCCGGGAACGGAGCTGGGCACCCGGCACACACCCACCCGGGCTCCAGAACCGAGCCTGAGCCGGGAACGGAGCTGGGCACCCGGCACACACCGACCCGGGCTCCAGCACCGAGCCCCAGCCGGGAACGGGGCTGGGCACCCGGCACACACCGACCCGGGCTCCAGAACCGAGCCCGAGCAGTAAATCCACACCCACAGCGGGACTCCAACATCCCGCACTCGGCACACACCGACCCGGGCTCCAGCACCCAGCCTGAACAGTAAATCCACAACCACAGCGGGACTCCAACACTCTGCACCCAGCAGATCAATCACAATATTCAAGATTCCTTCAAACAATCCCGGGAGGAGTTTACTGGCTGTGGAAGGAAACCCAGGATAAACCAGGATTTCAATGACCCCCTTGTCTGTGCCGCTTTCATCCCTTCTGCTGAAGAACCTTGGTGTCACATCGGTGGAGTCACCTCCATCCCTCCTCCTGCACTTTGGACTGGGAGGCCCTGGCACAGCATTCCCAGAGAAGCTGGGATGTCCCTGGATCCCTGGGGATGTCCCTGGACCCCTGGGGATGTCCCTGGACCCCTGGGGATGTCCCTGGATCCCTGGGGATGTCCCTGGACAGGGCTTGGAGCAGCCTGGGACAGTGGAAGGTGTCCTTGCCCATGGCAGGGGTGGATGGGGTGAGTTTGGAGTTTCCATCCAACCCAAACTATTCCAGGATTTTGTGACTCTCTCATCTGAGCCATCTCCTTTGTCCTTGACAGCAGGATGGGATGGATGTTGGAAGAGAGGGAATTCAAGCCCCTGTCTGCAGCTGCCATCCCCTTCTCCCCCTGTGCCCTCACACCCTCAGGATGCTCTGGAGCACAGGGCCAACAGGAGCCTGTCCCTGAGCCTGGAGAGCTGAGCAACACTTCCCTTCCTCCAAATAATTAATACCAATAATTAATCCAGGAGGATTCATTGGAGAATGGAGCTATAACCCTGTAAGAGAACTTGGAGCACTGGGATCCACCAGGATCTCCACCACTGCTCAGGGCAGCTCCAGAGCAGAGCAGAACTCACCCCAAGGGGCTGAAAGTCTCTTTTTTTTCCCAGGCCTATTCATTATTAAAGTTCTCCAGCTCGGGTGAATTATGGAAATTCCTCAGCAATAAGCAGAAATATGTATGAATTCAACCTTTGTGCTCCGACCATAATAAAAAACTGCAAAAAAAATGAAGCTCTGAGCAATGAGCCCTCTCCCAAACCTCTCAGTCCTCCCTCGAGGGATCAGCTTCCCCCAAACACTGATGAATTCCACACACAGGGAAACTTTACCAAGATGTATTTGTGCTCATTAACACCTCTGGGTTATAAAGCAATGTCCTCCCCTTCAGCCCACAGAGCATCACCTCAGGCTCCCAGCAGAAATCCAAGTTTAAGGGTATCAGGCTACAAAAGAAATGCAAATCTGAGATTTCTGTCAGGAATTAACTCTGATAAATAAAAACAGGGAGCAGTTAAACCCCCTCAGAAGCCCTGTCACCCACACAAATATACATAAACACACTCACTGCTGTTTATGCTGCCTGAAAAGCAACTGTAATGAGTCTGCTACAATATTTGTAACCAATTAGACCAATAAAACCCTAAGCACTGTGGGTTTTTCCCAAAAATTTGAGCTACCCACAACCATTTTCTGACCTGTAAAAGCTGCAATTGGCTTTTGGGTGTTTTCACACAAATTCTTCCCTCTGTTAAGAGATTTTAACTTGTACCAGCCCATGGATTCTATTAGGAAAAAGAAAAAGGATCCAGTTTCAAGCTCCTGACCCAGGGCACATTTAGGGGTCCTGATTTGCAGTAACTTTCCAATCTCTTTTCCCATTTCCTATAAGCACTTGGCTTCTCCCTGTGTGTGTTTTTCAATAGCCATTAATCTTCCCAGGTTTGGATTCAATCCTTGAAAAAAAAAACACCTTTCCCTTGCATTTTTCCAGTGTTGAAATGTTTCTATTAAAATATCTGTAACAACAACAAGAAAAAAAAAAAGTGGCTTTTGGAAGATCAAAATGGAAAAAAAAACCCCTGAACACCTGGTTTAATTCTTCATTCTTCAGCAGGAAACTGGGATTTTCCCAGGGTGGAAAGATCACCCCAGCAAATTTCAAGTGCATCGGGTAGATTTAGGAATTCCTGTGCTCAGAAATTAAAACCTTGATGCATTCTTTGACTCCAGAAAGTTTGGCTGTTTCAGAAGAAATCCCCCAAAATTAGGTCACAAAGACAAGGAGTGAATCTGCCAAGCCTCTCAACACAACTATTTCAAAACCAACCCAAAGGGAAAAGGAAAAAAAAAAAAAAGCAACTGTGCTGCAGTAAAATCCTGCCAAGTTGAGCACCCAGGGAAGTACAAGAGGTGAATGATTCCCTGCTCATGGAGGCTGGGACTGGTGGCAGCTCTGTGGGAAGGGTGACAGTGGCACCCATCAGCTGCCAGGGTGGGAACAGCCTCTTGGAATGTGCACTGACAGCTCTGGCCCCAGCTCAAGGCTTGTCAGGAGGAAGGGAGCAGCTCCCTGCCATCCTCACTCTGGGTTTTATTTGGAATATTTAGGGAAAAACCTGAATTACACCTCATTGCAGTGGCCCCCAGTGAAAATGAGCCAGGTCCCAGCATCTCTTTCTGCAGAAAACTGCAACACATTCAATATTTAAAACACCACGGGTTTTATCAGATGAGGAATTTATGTTTGCTGAATCAAATAGAAATAAGGAGACAGAAGAGTTCTTCAGTGTTTTGCACACACACAGATGTATTCAGCAAACACGGATTTGTTAATAACTCAGTGGAGAACACAGGCAGTGACAGATTTGATGGGATTTGACAGCTTTCACTGGATAGTTCCCCACACAGCAGTGAGGCACAGCGAGCAGCACAAACAAGCCAAGACTAATTGTCCTTTATGTCTCCTCACAGGTTCAAACATTTCTTACAGTGTATTTCTTGGGTTTTTTTTTCTTTGTAAATATTCCAGGCTATTTCTTTCCCCTTTGCTCTCTTATCTTTTACTTATCACCACTTCTAATTCTTTCACCATTTCCCATTCTTCAGCGTTTCCTCATTTTTATCTTTTGCTCATTCCTCATCCACCCTTTTCATTTTTTCCTGGAAGTTTGGTACCAGGGCAGCAGCTCTGTATTCCCATTGTTTCTGGGAATAATCCAAGGAAAAAGGGATAACCTTTATCTGGATGTCCCATGGAGCAATCCCTGGTTTTCCTGCTGTACATCCATTCTACCACTGCTACACAAAGATTTAAACCAAATCCATTTACCTCCAAACTCCACTCATGCCCCAATTATTAAATATACTATTAACAGATTAATTGCACTAATATTTCAGAGTTTATTCGTGGTTGTAAAGTTCCCAATGCTTTCCCTCCCTTCCTGCTTTTCCCCTGTGTCCTGTTCCAAGCAGCTGTAATCAAATTTCAAGTGGGAACCACTGCTCTGCTGCATAAGGGAGAGTGTTTATACACTGGATTTACATAATAATTTTGGGTAGTCCTTCAGGCAGAAGTGGCTTTTCCTGACTTTCCACATGAGCCTTAATGCCTGTTCACCACAAGATAGGAAAATGTTGTTGCCCAAAAGCATCACTTATCCCAAAGATACAATCTGAGCACGAACACAACAGCTGATTATCCTATTTATTAAAAGTTTAGGTGTCTCTCCTGCCCCAAACACAACCCATGCAAGCAAAAAGCTGCAGCAAAAGGAGAGAGAACCAGAATTGAAGTTTTTGATACTCCACACGTATTTAACATTCACTTGCTTTATCCGGGACTTAATTTCTTTAGGAAGACAATCCCAGGCTGGAATTATCCCCACAATTAGCAGTTATGAATTTGATCTCCCAGCAAAGACCACTGGGTTGATGTAAAGTCCCAAATCCATCAAATGGGAGCTGGATGAACTAATTATGCTGACAGATTGCAGGGAGTCTGAGGAGCTGCAATCCTCTCCGCAAGGACAGCAAACAGACTTTTTTCCTCTAAATTATGTTCTTTTCATTTGGCAACAACATATGGCCACTGCCTCTCCCCAAATTCCTCTTATCTATTACTGTGAAACTGAAACCAAAACACTTGAGTTATCAACCCCAGGCAATCCTGCTTCCTGCAGCACCCTCGAGTCAAGCAGCAGCACTGGAAATATCCCAGGAGCTGCAGCAGGGAGCACCCAGAGATCAATCCTTGGCAATCCTCCCCAAAATAACAGGAGTTTCAATTTTAATCATTAATAACATCACTGTAGGACAGGTCATGTATTCTGGTCACTGCACTGAGTTAAAAGCTCAATTGCAAAAATGCAAATGATTTCTCTCCTTATTTCCACAATCACATTTTCTTCATCTTTTCTGCTTTGGTCTCTCTAGAATCTTCTGGTTTAACTCTTTCCATAAAAGCCTCCTAAAGTCAGTTGGATCTCCAGACAGAATTGAAGGAAGAGGAATTCCAGTATCAGCATTAATTACAGCTCCAGGATCAGCTGGAGCCTCCCAAAAGCAAGAATTCCACACACAAGAGCCCCAGAAGGTTCGTTTGGATGCAGGTTACAATAAAGTATGAAGCCCACAACCTCATCCTTTTGAAATAAAAGACAAACTAAAACTGCAGTGTTTCAAGACAAAACAGAAAACACACAAACAAGAGGAAAAAGATGACATGAATCACAATCCATGAGCTGAGCTATGCCCTGGAGTTGTACTTGAAGATTTTCTCAATATTCTCTATAACTGCACTGTATCCCAGTTCCAGGTTCCCCTAAAACCAGCTCATCCTCTCTTAGCTGCTGTTCTCTGAACACCTCAAATGGCCAAGATGAATTGGCAATTCCTTTTTTTTGTTTCCAGTTAAGCATTACAGCTCAGCACTCAGCACCCCTCCAGTGAGTCTTTGCCCTCTGCGTTCAGTTTTTCTCCTCCCAAACAAAGAGATGCATAAAAACATGAAGCAGTTGCTCATATATTCATCAAAGAATAATTAATAAGGCTGTTTTAAGTAAAGCTTAATTCTCTGCTTTAGGGGAGAGCAAGCATCAGGACCTCAAAATCAGGAGGGCAACAGAGACCAGCCAGGAGACAGATTCCCTTCAGGAATGGTTTGGCCCTTAAAGAAAACCCCAAAATCCTGGAGCAGGGGCTCACCTGGGTGGGAACAAGGACGGGAGGATAGGCCAGCTTGTGATGTCTGTACATCCAGAAGGAGAAGAGCACAATCACTGCAATTCCCATGATAGGCACCAAGGAATAGAGCAGGGTGTTGAACAGAGGTGGCTTCGGTGTAACAGGATTGGAAGTCGCTGAAGGGAAAAATAAAAAAATAATAATAATAAAAAAAAAAAGGACACAGCTTTTAAGGAACAAAAGCAGGCAGTGTTTGAAATGTGCAGCAGCCTGATTTTCTAACAGCTCCTGCCATCATCACAGCAGGCTCCCAGGACCTGATTAGCCAGCACAAACTAACAGCTGGTTAAAAGGCAGCACTTTGGGCAGCAGGGGAATAGCTCAGATCCCAGATTCACACTTCAGCACGCTGGAATTCTGGGCCTTGAACCCCCAGCAGCCAAAGGGGTGTTTGTATCCCCAGGGGGATGGCAAGATTTCATCACCTAATGAATGAAAACCAAGCAATGCAGGGATCCAGCACTTCTGTGCCTGGCTGGAAGGAGGAGATCTCCAGGTGAAGACACTTCCACATGACCTCAAAAGAGGCTCTGCAGAAACAGGAGCTGCTTCCAAGGCAGCCACAGCCCCCTGGGGCAAGAGAGGGCTCAGGAGAGGGAAGAATGTCAATTATTGCCTTAGCAGCATCACTGACAGAAATGACAACAGTATCTCTGGGGTCAACAAAGGCTATTTTAATCTCGCAGAAAATGTTCTTTCATTTCATAAACAACTTCCTCTGGCTATTTGGTACATGAGACATTTGCTGTTTTCAGCTCAGTTATTAACATCACTCGTTTTTCCAGCAGATTCCTGACTGGAAGAAGATAGGCAAGAATCAAATCACCTTTTAGCTGTTATTTTTTTTTTAAATAATTATTTGTTAAGTCTGGCTGATTTGGCTGTCTTTCAGAACCACAGAATATGCTGAGATGGAAGAACCCACAAAGATCCTGTGATCTGAGAGGAAATTCTTTTCCTCTTTTTAGAGGTCACTATGTCCATTTACAGAGAAATTCAAAAGCTCCAGGTGGGATGAAGAGGATTTTTTGAAGAAAAGGAACATCCCCAGGCTAGCACAGGGATACAGGGATGAAAAGGCTTTTAGGCCAACAATTTACACCCTTACAGGAGCTTAACCATACAATTAAGGTAAAATTTGACAGTAAATTCTGTATCTTCAACCAGCCAATTACTTCAGATTACCCTTCCTTCTCACCCTTGGAAAGAGCTGAAATACCTTCTACTGATTTTACAGGGAAGCACCTTTCCAAGTGGAAGAAATGAACTGTGTGGGGATGCACAGAGCTCTGTCAGATTTTGGAGAAGTCTGATCTCCTGGCAAAGCAGCACGTGGAATATTCCTGTCAGGAGGAACTTACGCTGCGTGACCTCCATCTCCGGGAAGTAGAAGAAGCGCTCGTTGCACATGTTGCCCTCACAGCAACAGAAAAACACCTCAGGGCTGTCCTTCTTCTCTATGCAATCATTCCTGTGAGAAAGAGGAATAAAAAGTTCATTGATCTTGAGCTGGGTTCATTAATCTCGAGATTCAAGAGAAAGATAAGTGCCCATCTTTCACGTTTCCAAAGTGGACTTTGTTCAGTGGAACATGTAACTAACACATGACCAAAATAACAGTTAAACCAAATGAAAGACATGAAATTTTGGTATTTTATATTGCAATGAAGCTTTGTTAAAACAGAAACACAGTTCTGTCACTTCTAAGACAAAGTTAAAGAGAATCACCAGCAGGACACTGAGGAACAGTTCACAAGCCAGATTTCCACAGGACAAGCAAGTGATCACACAGTGGGGATAAGTGAGAAGGAGAATTTTTACATTTTATTACATTTGTAGAAAGAAAGGATAAAATTTGTACAATCTCCTCTGCCTACATTATGCTCAGGGATGGGGCTTATTTCATTCCCTGAATTCACTGCAGCAATGGCTTTTTTATTAATATTCTGTAACAAACAAGCTGAAACTATTCCCATCAGGAAAGAAAAAGCAGCAACCAGGAGCCAACCCAACGGCAGAGGCTGCAGAAATATTGAAAGATTTTAAACACAGCTGAAGATTGTCAAGGAGGTTTTGGGCTCATCTTCAAAACTTGGGGTTATTCCCTAGAGCCAGCTCTTGCAGTCATCCTGAGCTGTGACTTCCAGGGAACATTTTCTCTTTGATGTCCTGAATCTGCTGCTGTTTGGAATCACCCCCAGAGCTCCCAGTGCAGCCAAAGCACCCCCACGCTCCAGAGATAAGATTTGGGCTGCTCTGGACAAACACAGCACTGGCTGTGATTAGCACAAGTTACTTAATGAGGTCTTACTGTTACTCAGCTTCCAACTCCTTCCTTACCATCCTTCCTGCATTTGATTTCTTCTTCCCAATTTTTTTTCTTTGCTCAAGGGAGAATTTTATCTCATGATTTTAGGTGGTTTTTGGTTTTTTGTTTTTTTTTTTTAGGTTGTGGGACTGAGCTTTAAGCTGTCATTAAAGCAGAAAACAGCCTGGGGTGGGGGGCAACTTGATTTGGGAGAGAAGACTGCAAAGTTTAAATATTTAAATATTAAAATATTTTACTTCCGTAAAATATTGCTGAAATAATTCCTCAATACTTTTTAATGATGATCCACTGTGGGTCTATTTCTTAATTCTCTGCCTTCCCCAATAATAAATGTTTTGGGCCAATAAAGCCCAGTAGAGTATTTAAAAAACTGCAACACCATTGCTTAAGAGAGTCATGACCTTTATTCAGTCAGCATCTAACAAACCCCAAGTCCTGCTGTTACTGCTCGTGGGTTCTTTCTGGACCATCTGTTATCAACAAAATAACTGGAAATTTAGAATATTCTTAGAGCTGCCATTGAGCTTATTAATAAACTGCCAAAACACTTCCATGATCTGGTAAATTGCAGACACAAAGTGCTGACTTCCCAACTCTAAAGACTTTGGAAAAATCAACGAGAGAATTTTGCATCCTGGTTGCAGTAATTATATTTGCACTGTTTGGCAATAACAAGGCACTACAGAATCTATTATTAACGGACTAAATAGGAATAAATTAAATTTTGGGGTTCTGTAGAGAAGGTGAAACACGTTATTCTGCAAACAAGACAATGCACTCACGTGGAGCATCTAAAAATAAGAGAATTGTGGTTGTGGATAATCTCAAGCCGTGGTTGTGGAGGGGATGACATAGAAATTACGGAGAGGCAAAAAGAGTTTACAATGACAAATCAATTTCAAAAAAAAAACAAAACTTCCTTGGCAAACTCACCTGTCATAACAATTGATGTCATCCAGCCAGCAGCCTTGCTTCACGATTTCAATTGATCCAGAAATGTTCTTCCATGTAGCAAAGCAGTGTCGCCTTTTATCTTTGTCACCGTAGCAGGGCTCGATCCCACTGCGGTTGGTTTTGTCCTTCTCCCAGTTGGCGTTGTAGTAGATGCACTCCTGTGTTTCTGATCTGCCCAGGATGGCACCTGGCAGGGATGGGAAGCACAGTTAAATGGAATTCTGCAAGGGGCAGGCACGGGAAGAAATGCAGGCTTGTATAAAAGATATCATTTACTGCTTGGGACCAATGTGCCCTCTGTCCCTTCTCTTTAATCAAGAGAGAAAACACGTAAAGTTCAGCAGCATTCCAAGTGTTGAAACATAAAACAAAGATCTTCTGTGAAGTCAAACAGTGACTTGCATAACTTAGCAAGATTTGCAGAAATGAGGAACAAGTCATGGCAATACTTCTCCATGAATAGCAATAGCAGAGAGAATTTAGAATGCTGAGCAGTGAAGATTTAATTAAAATATTCACCAAACCAGGAGATTTAGCCAGGAAAATTCACCAAAAGGCATTTGTGCCTCTTATCTTGTTACAGGAGCCAAAAGAGCAGGGAGCTCATCTCAGAAACCCCCAAAAAAGTCAAGAAGTGTTTAGGGGCAAGAGTGTTACAGAATCCCAGAATGGTGTGGGTTGGAAAGGACCATAAAGACCATTCAGTGACCATCTAGGAAACCTTTCTGGGATTCTGGGGGAGAAAACTTCACAGTTATTGGGATATAAAGCACCAGTGTGGCTCCTGCAAAGGTGAAGGGTTGTTGGGAAGCAAGGCTGTTAACAAAAGACAGGAAGGGAATAAGAACTGCCTTTTATTTCTGGTTTTTTCTCTTGTCAGACACTGCCCAGAGCGTGCCATTAATCTCCAGGGAAGCTCCATCATTTAACATGTATTAAAACCATGGGAAAACAGAGAGGGAGATGGAGGAGCTGGAGGATCAGAGGATCCACTGAGGAAGGGCCAGGAGGATGCCAAAGCACTCTGCCTGTGTTTATCTGTACATTCAATATTTTTAAGACATCACCTTGCACAGCACAACAAAGACCAGACTGGAAGAGAAAAGGTTTCCCACAGCCAGCAGGTTTTTAGCTATTTATTTGCATCACTCCTTTATCCACATTCACTCACAATAAATGTGACCCAGCAGCAATTCCTGCACGTTCCTGAGCAGAATGAGGATTGTTCCCACCTGAGCCTCGCTGCAGCCCTGGGAGAACAGCACAAGAGGCTGGAGCTGAGCCCACCCTGAGCACCTCACCTTGCTCCTTCCCCAAGTTCTGCCTGTGACGCATTCCCAAAATAGGCAGGAGCTGGTGGATCAATGGGAGAGGGGCAGGAGCCAGCTGGGAACGCTGTGAGGGGCAGCCTGGGAACCATTAGATTCCTTGTGCTGCCACGGCCTGACCTTTACAACTCTCAGCTATGGCAAGAAACAGATGAGGCAACAGATTGAACAATTTGGTTGTGTCAGTGCAATAAAGCAGAAGTCCTGGATTTCTCTCACACGTGCCATTGCTTTTCTCCCGCTGCCAAGCCCAGCTTTGAAGGACCACAGACAAGCTGAATTTGATAAAATCCATCAGTAAAACTAACTTTGCATAAATCTTCTCCTTGTTCCTGTCTCCTTTATAGTCAAGTTTCCTTATCCATCTATTTTTTGATGCATTAATGCTCCAATCAGGGACTGGCAGCAGTCGCTGTTGGTTTAATGACCTTGGAGCTGGCTGGGGTTTCTCACCTGGACAGGAACCTCCAATAGGTCTGGCCAGACTAACCCAGGCTTGGACAGAGCAGGACAGTCCTGGATTAATCCTTCCAAGCAGGAACGTGGTGGAAGAAAGGCAGGAGGAGAAGGGGAAGCACACCAAGAAGGCAGCCCTGAGCCCATCTGCTTCCAACCAGCTCTGCCACCCCCTGCACAGGGATGGAGCTCCCAGGGGACAAGGGCAGCTGGCATTTATAGTAAAGAGAATTGATGAGGCAGAGCAGGTCTCTGATGGAGCTCCTGTACCCATTGTGAGGGCACATGGATTTGCCAGGTCCTCAGAAACCAGCCCCTGAATCTCCACAAGCAAAATGGTGCTGCTGAAAGGAGCCATGAGCCAAATTCCAGCAGTCTCCTGTGGATGGAACATGAGGTCTGAAAGTCTGGGGGGAAAACACACTGGGAAAGCAAAGGGCATTAAGCACAGAGTAGAGTTTAGTTTGGGCACATTTAGCCAGATCCCACTGGATATCTGTGTATTCCCATTCCAGTGCTGCTCTGTCCCTCACACTCGTGTCCATCCTCAGCTGCACTGAGGGAACAAAAGCAACGTTGGAACTCCTGAACCACTGTTAATACAGGAAACAGCAGAACTGGAGCAATTCCATCAGAGTGCAGCCTGCAAAACCTCACCTCAGGAGGAGCTGGAAGCACTGCCTGCCATTTTTCCATCTGAAAGACTGAAAAAAAATCTACCAGATTTTTAATTAAAAAGGGGCAAACAGTGCACAGCTTCTAAGGACTAACACGGCCTTACTGCAGGAAGGGATCACTGGGAAAAGCTGGATGGAACAGGAATTGTCTCTTACAGGGATCACCACACACAAAAAACGGGATAGAAACTCCTGGGAGTTCATCATCCAACTTTATCCACCAAAGCTAAAACTGAGCAGCACAAGCCCATGGGTCTGGAATGCAGGAATGGTTTCCTGATACTTGATCTGAGATGTGATAATGATCATCTCCCTCCTTTCCCAGGGAAGGCTTCAACACTTCCCACGTCCTACCCTCATTCCCAAATCCTGCTTTTGCTGCGTGATTAGTTGGTGACACCATGTAAAGACACAAAGGGCAAAGGGAGCTGAATCTGTGATCTCTCACTGCTTCATGAAATGTAACAACATTTGCAAGCTGAAGTCATGAAAATTGATGAAAAGCCTACAAAGATTAGTTTGATGGTGCCAAGGACACTTTTTTCTTTACTTTTTTTTTTTTTTTTGCTATTCCCTAGAAAACTTACAATATATAAAAGAACTAAAGGGTGAGGTTCAGTCTGGCAGATACCTTTAACAGAAAGGTGACTTACATTGTGTTATATTTGAGATGAATTTGAACTCTTTAAATACTGAAATACAAGGAACAGAGCAGTTTATTAGAATAAAGCAGCAGAGAAAAGAAGCACCACAGGGGCTGAGTAACTTATAGACAGAATGGCCCATTCACCAAAATACCAGAATTGTAACACGCTGTTCTAAGGGAGCAGAAAAGAACAGAAAATGCAGCATAAATAGAAATAACACCTTGGGAAAAAGCCCTTCAGTTGCTGCACAGGTACCTTTCTCCAGTACTTGCCCATATGTGTTATTCTATTTGTTTCCACAGCGATCTCAAACACTTTCTAGCCCTACAAATATATCTAAGAACAGACTACAAATATAGACTAAAAAAGCCCAACTTTGATGTTCCCGCAAGCAGGAAGCAGGATTTTATCATTCTCTATTTTTTTCTGATAACACCCAGGGGAATGTTTCTCAAAGGAAGAAGAAAGAAGTTATTTCCAACCTAATAAAGCAGACTGAGTTCCAAGAGAAAGGATCCTGTCCTCCTTTTCCATGCCACGATGTCCCCAAACTTATTTTGTTGATTTTTAGACTAATATTAGTCCTATTATCACTGTTCTCAACGCTCCCAGGTCAAACAAGGACTGTACTTCAGATGAGCTGAGCCAAAGTACATTCATTAAATCCAAACACAGCAGCAATTAACTCAGGCAAGAACTGCAAAAAAAAAAAAAAAAAAAAAAAAGATAAACAAGGCAGTGAAGTAACAAATCACCTGCCCTGTGAATATTCCAAATTTAAAGATAAACCTGATGGTCCAGAAAGCTGCTTTCTTTTTCTAAACGAGTCTTTAAAAAGAAATCAGTTTGCAACTCGAACAGGAGTAAAACTTGGTAAGCTTTGGTGTAGTTTTGTACAGCAAGAGCTGCAATTTTTCTCCAGGATTATAGTGGGGGGAACAACAGGAAATCTGTATTTGCTAAGATGGCTCATCATATACTTGGAAAATATTTCAATTTTTCTTTTTTTTTTGCAGTTCACACCTTTTCAAAATGGAAAATTTGTAGGGATGAGCCTGCCATGGAAGTATGAAATTCTGTAGCTGAGATAACACTTCTGAAAAAGAAGGAGATAAGAATCCAGTGCTGGAAAACTGAAGGATGATCAACCCAAAGGCACTACAGTAGAGTGGAAACTATGGAGGATGATGTCACCTAAAAACAGGGAACAGAACTGAGAGGGAAGAGGGGGCAGGTGAGAGGAATAATATCTGTACTGTTAAAAAAACCCTTGCAGCCCCTGGGTTGCTTGGTGGACAGGAACAAAAATAAAAAACCAACTTTTTTTTTTTTACTCTGAGTCTTCTGGATTTACAGTATGGAAAATAAATCAGCTGCTCTAACCACTTGATGATGCAATTTGACATATATAGACATATCTTGGTTTTATTTGCATGGTCCTCTTGCTGAAGGAAAAAAAAAAAAAAAAAGCTGGAATTATTTTTCCAATGTGTTCCCTCAGTCCTTCCCAGCAGTTTGTGCCATTTGATAGCAGAAATTAATAATGCTGTAACGGGGTTTTGTAGAGAACTTCCATTTTCTGCCTCGTAATTCCAAATCTCTTATTTAAGATTTTTCAGGAAGTGGGAAAACCCCCAGATCTCTGATGCCCATGTTTTCCAGAATCCTTTCAAAGCAAAGCACGTGGCAGAAAATGGAGAAAAAGGCTCAGTGGCCATCTCGGTTCTTTAGGTAGAAATTCAAGAGCCACTAAGAGCTGGTTACCCCAGAGATAAAGATTGTCATCCTTTGGGAATCTCCAGAGACTTGGAGTTAAGTGTTATTTTTCACACTCCCCGACTTCAAGGGAACACAGTAAAACACAGGCTGATGTTTTCAAGTTCAAACATGCCAGTGCTGTCACTGCGAGGTGTGAGCAGCACACAGCACAAACACCTCTCAGCCACTGCCTGATGAGTTCTCTAAGGGGGAAAAAAAAAGCTCAAAAGATCCCAGAAATGGTTTGGTTTGAGGCACAGCCTTGGGGCTGCACTCAGCTTCAGGCTTTTTGTCACTGCTGGTCAAATGTCCCTCTGCTGGCACAGGTAAAATATCCAATATGGGTAACAAAAGGCTCAAAACTGAACAAAGTTTAAATTCTGTAAGATTCAGATGTTGGGAAAATAGAATAAGGCCAAACAGGCACTAATGCTAGAGATACCCAGTTCCCAATTTGGATTATCCTCCTCTCCCCAGTGCAAAACCCCTAACACAAACAATAACAATAATAAAGAGCAAGCTCAATTAATTTTTGGACAATAAAACTTGCCAACTGGGGTTCTGCTACCCCCTGATTATCCAGGAGGGATCACCTCCTCCTGCCTCTGGATGAAGCTGAGGGAAGCAGCTGCCCAGGAAGGAGCCAGGGATTCTCTGCCACTGCACATGGGAGTGACACCATTTCCACATGGAGCCTTGGAATGCTGTTATTAACCTAAAACAGAGGCCCTTCAGCATTCAGGGCACCAATTAAGCACCTAAATAAACCACCTAAGGACACACAGGCTGGATGAGGAATTATGAATCGTTCTCAGGGATGAGTCTCATGCTGGTGGTGGCAACCAGCAGCATTTCTATTTTGGGACCTGCCAGGGAGTTTCCCAGGGATGATCTCAGATACCTGTCAGAGCTGCTCCTCTGATCTGAGAATCCCAAACCAGCTCCTCTCAGGAACACCCAGCTGTCAACCCCAGTGGATTTGGGATCAAAATGATCCTTTTTTGGGGTTGGGGTTTGTGGAGGTTCTTCTCTGAGCTACCAAACTTTTTGAGAACTTCCCAATTGTGAGCTAGGAAACATCTAGAATTTTCTTCAATGGAGGGTTGAAATTCCTGCAGCCTAATGGAGATGGGAAATTTGAACAGATTAATCACTTCATTAAAAAGCATTGGGAAAGCTTCATTTTAGCTGTCAATTTTAGCTGTCTTCAGATTTTCTTCTCTGGTTAGGCTCTAAGAGAAGATGAGGAAATGACATTTTCTCCAACCCTCCTCCTGTACTGTTTGTTCCACACATCTCCCAGGATGCTGCTCAATACAATTGGTGTCAATATTTCACCTGCATTTATAAAGACAAATAAGGAGTCTCCTCTTCACAGGCTCCCTCCTGACCCCTCAAAAACACGCACAGGAAAGTTAATTCAGGCTAATTACAAGAAATTATTCTACCTTTTGCCTCCCAAATCAGTCAAGCACAATGCAAATGTAACAGTTTGACTGCAAAGCAAACAGAACCACACACCAAGTCAAACAAAAACACAGTCAAGACATCTAAGAGGCAAGCATCCAGCTCCACATTTGATGTTTCCTCCACATGATATATCCAACCCCCACTTCTTTTTCTGTCTTACAGGACCTTATGTAACTATTTAAAAGACAACAGGACCAGTGTGATTCTGCCTTCAACTCAGCTCTCCAGCAAATCTCTCTGTGGGTGTCGTGTCCCACTCGGTGCTATTGCAAGCAAAAACACCACCCAGTTCTCCTCCATGTGCTGATCAAGCTTCTTATTTACATTCCAATTCTTTAGCCATCGCTGTACTTCTCTATTTTTTGCTGTGGTTACAACCAAAACCTCAGCCTAAACATACTTACAACCAGTTTTGTTGTTTTGTTTGGGATTTTTTTTTAAAGCATCAGCTGTATCTTTTTTCCTTCAAATTCCTAGCGAATTGCCAAGTGCTGAGCTCCTGGGCAGGAGCTGGATGGTCAGTGCACATCCAGACAAGCTCCAGCTGCCCTTGGCCAGATGGCAGCTAAAAGGAGGAGAGACAGGTCCCACATTTGTGTAAACACACACAGGGATTACCTGGGAGCTGCAGGCAAACAGGATAATGTGGAGGAGGAAAAGGCAGAACGCAGAGCTGAAAAATTCCAACCTTTAAACATTCCTATTCCACCGAGCTGGAAACCCTCCTCACCTCTCCCTCTTTCAACTCTCCAACTTATTTATGGAGAGCTTCAGTCTTGATTCCACCTAGTCCATGATCCCAGAGTTTTGTATTTGCAGTTTCATTTCCCCACCTCATCCCAACAGGACTCTCCAAGTTCATCCTGCTCACACATTTGGCCAGAACTCCAGTCAGGACTTCAGCCATTCCCAAGGATTTCTCTGGGATGGAGATTGGGTTTGTTTGCTAGGAAATACTCGTGCAGAAGCATCTTGGGATCTAGAGGATGACGTTGGCAGCTCGTGGTGCCTGCTCTGATGCAAGAGCCCAGTTTGCAAAAGCATTTTGGAGCTGTAGCACAATCAAAAATCCCACTGAGCTGTGCAGCCTCAAACAGCTGAACTGGCACAAACGAGTGGAAGTAATTCCTTCCTTCAGCCACTAAACTTAAATAAATGTCAGGCTGCAGCATGACACATCTGAGTAAATACCTATCAGCATAAAAATGCTAATATGTTTGTGACTGCTGAACTCTCCTCCTAAAGCAAAACATCTACATAACCTCCAACTTGGCTGCATCTGTGCAATTCCATTTCTACTGTCCAGTCCTGTTGAGATCAAATTCCAAACCTTGTCTACACTGAAAGAGTTTTAAAATTTGTGGCTTCATGCTCTGAAATCAGTGTTGATTATATTTAAGAACCCAACAGAACTGCCTCTTTACCTCCAGCTAAAGTGGCTGTCACTCGAAATGGATTTTCTCTTTGTCCCCTCTCAGGCTGCCTCATTTTGCTCCCCGTGCCAGACTGTAATCTGAAGATTAAGTGAAAAATCCCATTTCTGGAGCTGGAAACAACCGTGTTTACAGACAGAGCCATGACATGGCCAGCACATCCCCTCCAGAGGCAGCTCCAAGCCCAGGCCCCAGCTGCAGCTCAGCCCTGCCAGCCTCAAGGAGCAGATCCTGGCACCTGGCAGCGAGGCAAGAAAAGAGGACAAAGACTTTTTTTCTTTTTTTGGTCTCAAGTTTCTTATTCTGGATTTGTTTTCTAAGAATCAGGAGAATCCAGAGTCCAGCTACCTTATGGAGGCATCATTAAGTTAATGTTTTCATTCAGAATTTAAATACTCATAATTTTGAAGCCTCATCATCACCTTTCCATGCTCCAAAGGCACTCCAAGGGAGTGAGAGCTGACAGATCTCACTAAAAATCACTATTAGGGCTGTTTTTACAGGGAACAAATTCGGATATAAGTGACTGGTAAACCATATTAAAAAAAAAAAAATATTTAAGACTCAGAAGAAGAAAACAGCAATGGAACAACAAAGCAGTTTCCTCATGCACCTCAATAAAAACTGATTTTTCTGTTCAATTTTTCTCATCTTTGTGGATTGTCATGAAGCTGATTTTGGTATCCACTCGTCCTCTTTTTAAAAATGTTATTACTAATTGTATCCAGGCAAGCAAAATCGACACCCAAAAGAACAAATCCAAAAAAGAAACATTTCAAGATCAAAAGGAGGTTATTAAAGTCAGCATAATACATATTAAAACTTAATTCTTTTTGTATTTCTTGTCAGAACTTTTAAGAACAACTGACTGGAAAGGGGAGCAATTTAAAATCACAATTTTAAAACTCTTTTCAGAGCATAACTCTGTAGAAAGGACTTTAAAAATGTGCTAAATACTGGTCACCCAGCACATTTATTGTCATTAAAACATTAAATGCAGCCACTCCTGCAACAGCTCCTGTAAATAAATCAGCTCTGATCTAACATGAGAATCAAATCAATATAAAAGTAATTCAGTGGGTTTTATTCCTTTTACCTGCCTACAAGCACCTACAAATAGTTTGTTTCCATGTTTTCTTAAGAAAACACCTTATTAGAAAGAATTGCAGTTCAATTCTAGCATCCTGTAAATGATCTCCCAAATAAAAATTTGGAGGATTTAAATATATGAAATATACATAAAGATATATATATAAATATATACATATATAACCTACCAACATCAAGTAAGTCAGGAAAAAGTTCAACTAGGAAAAAAAAAACCAAATCCAAAATATTCTTATTTCTGGTTCTGTATGAAGAACAACAAATGTGATGTCACTCTACACCATCTCATTTAACAGCACAAAAATACCTGCTAGATAACTAAAGGTTATTGCTGGAATTATCCCTAGGTATGAAAAAATTAAGACATGTTTTTAAGCACCTAAACATTTAAAAATGAATAGAACAAATTAAATCACATTTCACACTAGCTTAGGGGAATGCCAAGTCAACAGCAGCATCAGTTTGTTAAGAAAAGTCTCCAAAATCACACTAAAAAGTGCTACTGGATATTTGAATTTTGGTAAAACATCTGATTCTACACCTGCCACAGCACAATAACCCCAAACTATTTCAGTTTGTCTCTTGCACATCAATGAAAAAACTGCCTTCAAGTGCTCAACTGAGCCAGTTTTGCTCCGTTTCACTTGGCAAGAAAGCCTGAAAACCCCATTTGTTACAAACCCCTCGTACCACAACTGCAGATGAACTTTCCAAAGTGCTGATTTGGAATATTAAGATAATTTCCAGGAGCTCTGGGAAGAGCTGACTCTCAGGAGGCTCTGCACAGACCCCAAGCACACCAGGATCTGGGTTTAAAACAGCAGCTCCAGTTCAACCAGTCCCTCACTTCTCTGCTGGGTGATGCTTTTGAAACAGGGACAATCCAGATTTGCTGGCTGAGACTTGAATTAAAATATTTCCTTTTAATTCCTTTTCCTCCCCAATGCAGCATCAACATTCAGGCAAGATTCAAGATCTCCAGAGTGATAACCGCGTTGTAACATAAAAATCTTATTTTTTGCTACAGAACTAAAGAGAAATAAATTTTACAAACCCACACATTTTGCCAAGTCACAACAAAGCCAGAACTGTTTTAGCATTTCATAAAGATCAGGGGGAAAAAAACATTAAGTAATGACCAAATACAGAGCAATGCACAACTCACTGCCTCCTGTAATGGATTTCCAAGTGGGTTTTGACAGCTAAATATTATTTAACTTATTGTCTGGTTATTTCTCCATCCTTTTGTGTATTGGATGAGCTCATGGAGCCCTGTTCCCAAACTTGGATTTAAGACACCACTGCGGTCTAGAAGCTACAAATATTTTCTAAACTGTAACCAACAGATTGGAATAAAGCACTCAGTGGAGACACGGACAAAAATTGAAATAAAAAACAAACCCCATCCAACTTTAATATTTAATAGAACCACCCAAAATGTTTTACTAACTGACCAGCAAATTGTTCTAGTATTATTACAAGGTTTACCTTCATTTCAAACTTCCCCATAAAATAAATCAAGTTCTCCAATTGGCCCTAAACAATCTCAAGGAATAAATAAGGCAATAAACAGCAAATCTGAATATTTCAGGTCTTGGAGAAGTCATTTCAGTTGTACTTGGTGCACACAAATGAGGAGCTGCTCACCTCCCTCAGCAGCCCAGATTTAACACCTAAACAGAGATTTGAGAAACTCACATCCTTCAGCTCCTCTGCTGCCACACAGAATTGGAAATTGCACCTTGATAAGACGTGCTTTATTTGGGTACTTTCCTGAGTTTGACCCTTTTCCAGAGCCTGAAGCAATCCAGCTCCATCCCCCGGAGTTGGGAGGGTGGAAAATCAGGGAGAAAAATCTGGCTGGAGCAGAATCAATGGAGATGAGCAGCTCCCCAGTATCAGAGCTGCCACAAATGCAGCTGAGAGCAGCCCAGGATCAAAGCATCCTCCACCTTCCCTCAGATCTGCAGCCAACAGCGGGGGAAAAACCCACTCAGGCCTCACCTGCTTCACTCCCTGCGAGTTTCACATTTGGAATCAACATTTGCTGCACCTGAAATGAGCCAAAAGACTCTTTAAAAAGTCTTTCAAGATACAAAATAGCCACTTTCTGCCACTTGCTGAACATAATTCTTCCAGCGTTTAGAGACGATACCGAGTCTCTTTCTCTCCAAACAAATCCAGATACAGCGAAGAGACTTTCTGGCATTGGAGAAAAGAAGATGATAAATGCAATACAACCAGTTTTAATCAAGATCAAAGCTGCAGGAGAATGCAGACAGACAGTCTAGACTGCTTTACTTTGAAAGCCTAAGCATATAAAGCAACATCTGCAAAGAACATTAATCACATTTAGTCCACAATCTTATCACCTCCCAAGCAAGCAGAAACAACTTTTACTTAAAAGTCATATGCTTCTGTGTGACAAGCATTTTTAATTATCTTTAAATTAGATATTTATCACTGATTACAAAGCTGTTCCTGTTCACTTTGAAATAAGCTGATGTAATTTGAAATACACTCGCAGAGCTGCCTGGACAAAGAAAGGAATAAAGTATTATTGGTAAGGAAGCCTGTGAACAGCAACAATTATTTTACACCTCTGGTATGGAGTAGGAATTCTCAAAATATTGAATTAAATTCTGATTTGCACCTCTGCGTTTCAGGCCATAACTCAACAGGCAGCAATAAAGTGAAAGATTTTCTGTACAGTTTTCTTTAGCTTTGGGAAATGACTTGAGGATATAAACAATCAGCTTCTTTTCAATTTTCTTTCTTACAAAAAAAATTTTATCTGGCTCCTACATTTTAGAGGGGAATTAAAAATTGGAGAGATGGTGCATATCTACATACAGAGTATTTATGTGATAATACATATCTTTTGATACAAAAGCAATTTATTCCTTGTTTACCTTGGTTTATTTTGCTCATATTCTCGTCCATTCTCCCTTATGATTTTGCCTACTCACTAGCAATCATTTCATTTATTTTATTAAAAGTGGCTTGCATTAAAAGTTTTCCCTTCTGCCAAGGTCTTCATACAATCTACCCTTCAACGAGAGCCTGGCAGAGACAAACCCACAAAAAAAAAAAACACAAAAAGAAAAAAAATCCATCATCTTACAACCCTGAAGCAACAGCTGTGAAAATTTACAACGTTATAAACCCACAGAGGCAAAGAACAAAACTGGGAATTTCTGCACTAAACTCAGCTTCTCCAGCAGCCCCACATCCCACAGGAGAGCTGCTGAAAAGCAGCAGCAAATCCAAAATTTATGAGTCTTAGTCAAAAATCTCGGTGTTAAATTCCTCAGCTGAGAGCAGAGTGTGTGCAGCCTCCCCTGCAGCAGGAGTCACTGAAAATAGGGATTTTTAGGATTTTTTACTGATACCTTCCATTGGAGATCCCCTGACTGCTGACCATCCTGCTGCTCCTGGCTCCACGGGCACTGAGATTCCTCAGTCTCTCCATAAATTTATAGACAAAAAGATGATTCCTGAACGCCTTTTTTGGGGGTTTTTTTTCCCCCCAAATCTTCCCCAATCTGTCGATTTTGCTGTTCCAACTCTCAGCTGCAGAACAGAGGTTTCCCAGCAGCAAAGCCCCAGTAACTCATCCCACACTGAACAGGGGAGATTTCGCTGCATTTCTGTGGAAAAGCACCTGGTTTATTCCTCCTGCATCCTCCTGAAGCTCTGCAGCATTCCTGGAGTGCTGGAGTTCATCTGCCTGAGCTATTTAAAGGATTTCCTATCTTTAGGCCTACTGACAACACTTTTTTTTTTTTAATTTTTTTTTTTGGATGTAACTTTAACCTCCCACAAAAAGCAGTTTAACAAAGGGAGACTCTGCACACCTTCTGAGACTCCTACACCTGTGGAAATTGGAATGCTTGGAGAAATAGCCTCATGTACTACGATTTCAGCTCATTTCTTGGTGTTATTTTGGTATTTAACTGGGCACCTCATAGAGGCACACCAAGGCAATCTGTTTTCTGGTCAATTTTCAATTTGCTTATCTGATCAATTCCACCACGATTCTTGAAGTTCAAACAAATGACAAGGATTTAGGTAGAGCAGGAAATTTCAAGTGCTGTAGGATAACGCAGAGGCTTTCTCAGAGCTTGGCTTTTTATCTTCAAAACCCTGAGATCAGTTTGGGGCTGCAAAACTTTAATGAGGTAAATTGGATAGAATAACTAGAACTAGACAGCTGCTTTTAAAACAGCAAATAAAATCTAGTTTCAATCCTAACTCCAGCCACATGAACTTCAATTTTTATTATCTCATCTCATGCAATGAAGCACGTGGCCCAGGAGAAATAACACTGTGGCTATTTAGAGGCAAGGCAGGTTCTGACAGTTCTCACTGAACTCCCAGTGGAAAGCAGAAATTCCCAAGTCCAGGGATGAATCAGGGAATCCTGTGGGCATGACACAAGAAAACAACACCACAAACAAAAGCTTTAGGCCAAAGGCACTGCACTTGTTACTACACAAGATAATTTGTCTTCTAAATTTAGATAACAATTAAGAAAAATGTTATCTAGTGACCTGAAATCTGGGAAGGCACTTTAGGATATGATTTTGACCTTCCTGTTCTTATTCAAGAACACATTGAAAGGCGGAACACGAAGGCTGTTACTCCATTTAAAAGCCTCTTGACACTGACAAAGCAACAGCCTGAAATTTGATGATTAAAACTCCAAGTTCCACGGCAATAAAAGGCTCAAGAGGGTTCCCCAAACACGTTTTCCACAGGCACTGCCCGTGCCCAGAGGCAATGGGGTGAATCTCTGCTGCCTCTCAAAGATAAGAGGACAAAGACGACTGTGGATAGATTACATTAGTTTATTTGCCAGACAGGTGATCTGCTAACACAGTCTCCAAAAACACTCCCAGGAAATTACCAGAACATCAGTGAGAGAGGAAAATGACAATTTTAAAGCCATGCTGCATGAAAGATTACAAGGAAGACATTTAAGCTACAATTCTGTCTATTAATGCCATTCTCTGATAAGCATGAATTCCCCAGAAGTGAAGTGGCTGCTCACAATATTCAGGATTCCCTAGAAATAGCATTCCACCCACTGCACGTGGAGGCAGGTGAGTAAGAGGCAAAGAAGGATCTCTGCATGGAATCTACCATGGGCTAATAACACTTACTAAGTATCATGAATTTTGGATTTCACAGCATTTTGGGAAATCAGAACAGCCTGGTGTTAAGCAAGGCTTGAGAAAGCAGCTTTTCAAGGAGTTATTTTACCAGTAGACAGTAAAAAAAAAAAAATGAAGCAATTTTTCAGGCCAGGGTGTGGGAAATAGAAATACAGAATTTTAACTTCCAAGTTATCAATGCATGAAGCTTAATACCAGGGGAAATAAAAAAAAAAAAAAAAAAATCCGTACTTGAGTACAGGAGCATGAATCACACCAACTAATTTGGATCTGTTTTGCTCAAAGAGCACAGCCGATAAAGAAGCAGCAGGAGCAGAGGATTCAAGACATCAAAGCAGCTGAGAAGAGCCCAGGACACAGTTTGGATTAGCCCCCATCACTGCCATGCCTCACTGTGCCTAAAGCCACCCAGAGGAGGCAGCTGAGAGCCAGCACCACGTCCCTGGATCTGCTGACAGGGGATGTTCCAGGCTGCCTGAGTGTGAAGAGAATTGAGCCGTGAGCCCAGCCTGGGATCCATCACACAAACCCAGAGGGACAGGTTCACTCCCTAACCCCACACACACTGCACTGCTCACCCCCTGCCCTTCATGGAGCCTCCCTGAGCACACGGCCAAGGGAAGGGCCAGGGAATCACAAGTACAATTTAACTCTACAAAACCAGACGGTGACTGGAGCTGAGTGAACTTTGCACGGGCTCACAAAGGGCTCTCATTCCACCCCCTCCCTTCTGCCACACCGGGTGCAGCCCGAGGAAAACCTGGCCTAGGGAGGGCAAGGATTGCTCCCTTCCAGAGAAATCCAGAGTCACAGGGACCAGGGAACCTCCAGGGCAAGGGCCACTGCTTTAACCTTATCTCTGGAAAGTTCCTCAGTGCAAACTCTGAGGCTACAACTGGTGTCCAGTTTGGAAGAAGTGAGGAAACAAATGTGTCCAAACACAGCAAGTGTCGTAAAGCACAAACAGAAAGTTGGCCTCATTTTAATCTGAGTTCTCCTTTGGAGGAGAATTTCGAAAGCATCAGACAACATGAACTGTAGGGTGAACTCAAGGCTTTTGGCAGCAGCGTTCAGCAATCAGGAATTACTTGATCTGGAAGTTCCACGCAGACTCAAGTTTAATCACCTCTGAACAAACTATTCCTCCCTGAATTTGTCCATCTGCGAGATCATTTTTTTATTTCCCCCTGTTCTGAAACACGGAGTTCTCCAGTTTAATTGCCCATCATTAGTAGCTGTACTTTCTCTGTTGAAAGTACCTTCATCAATCATTGGGGTGGATTTGATGTGAAGCAGCTGGGCCAGCAGGCTGAGCAGGAAGAAAAGACAAGTTAGCGAGGTACTCAGCCCCCAAAGCATCCTGAGATGCATTTCTGTGGTTCTCACATGAAGGTAGGATGTTGGCATGGATTAGGATGGAGAAATTACAGGTATTTGGCAGTATCTGGGTTATTCACTTCAAATTCTCAACCTGCTTTAAACGAGAATGATGCTTAAAAGGAAATCCTTCAAGTTTGATGCCGGGAATTTTTAGGACAGAAAATAACTCAGCAGATTTCAAGTTGTTTATATTTAGTTAAGTTATATATGTGCTCATATGGAACCTTTATTCTTAGCTATTGGAGATAAAGAAATATCAACATGCCAAAGAACGCATTTCATGAGTAGCAAAATAAAGACTTTTCAGGTATGAAGGGACAGAATGATGATCTATTTTTATGGCTTTTTTTTTTTCCCCTTAAGAAAGGAAGCTTCAGTGTCACGGGGATTGCTGATTCTCTCCAGAGAAATTCCAAAGTTGTACTTGGAGTCTCTTAGCCAGAGTAGTCATAAACACAAGTTTAAGGGCTTCTACTGCCAGATGTTGTGTTTGATCGAGAAGTGCTTGTGCTCACACAGAAACAGGTGTTCCTCTTGTCACAGCTGAGGAATTCGCTCAGCAATAAATCCTCCTGGCAGGCCAGCAGAACGTCAAAGCTTCACAAATGCAACGAAAAAATTTATGGGAGAATTCTCATGTCTTGCCTGCTCCAGGTGTTTATCCTGTGGTAGTCAATGAGTGTTTGAACGTGAACACAAACAGTTCTATCAGTAAAATCAATAAGGAGAATTTGCCTTTGCAAAGGAGAAGAAAAATTGTCCGTTCATTTTTTCATTTGGAGTTTTTTTGTTGTTCCGTTGGCTGGCTTTTGTTGTTTGCTTTTTTCCCCCCCAGGACAATGATTACCTCCGTGACAGATATTTAGTAAATCACTGGCCAAACAGCAATAATGACTCAACTTTCCGTGAAGCGCCCTTAGGAGTGGTTTTTTCTGTCCTGTCAGGAACAAGTTTGGGGTTAGGGAGTGGAGGAGAATCCGCGGACGGCAGGGAGAGGGAACTCTGCAAACCTGAGACACTTATAGAAACACGTGGGTTTATAGCAAGGGTCGTGGGTAAGACTGAAGGGATGCCTCAAGGAGAGAGGGAGAGAGAGGGAGAGAGGCAAGAGCTAAGAGGTGAGAGCAGGGCAAGAGAGGTGAGCACGGTCCTTGTTACAATACATTCTATCTCCTTTTGTGTGAATATTTTCCTTTACATTGACCAACCCGCAGACTCTGCACACAGCCTGTGAGAAGTGCTCTATCACCATATCACTCTGCATTCTAAATTCTAAAGGCTACTCTTCTTATCTACCTATTCCCGGATACCTTGGGGGGTCACTCCTTCAGCCCCTTTGTTTGTTACCACCCAACCCATCACCAGCTAATCGCTGTCTTCCTGCCTGCCCTGCCTACATCTCAAAGCGAGCTTTCATTTCTATCTCACTCACAGGTTTTATATATTTTCAGTATTTCTTGCCAGGCAACCGTATTTGTATTTCCCGTCTTATCTTTCTGTAATAAGTAATTTCCTAACATCGGAGGAATCCCAGGTTTTCCTGAGCTCCCTTCCTTGAAAAGCTAGATGCTGACGCCTCCCTGCTCCCTGGAGGCAGTCAGCAGCACGTCCCACAGCTCAGGTGGATGGCACATTCCTGCGGCCTTAGTTTCTCCTCTTACGGTGTTTACTTAAGCCGAGATCCCGAGGTTAGTAATGGCCTGAACTCCGGGATCCCACTTCCCTGTAGAGTCACGGGAGAAATCCAGGACTCCTGAGCACACACACCAACTCCTACCCACAGCCAATACATTTCTAGACTCCAGGCCTCCGTCCTGTCACCCCTCCCCAGGACTGAGGCCACCTGCTCAGGTTACCAATAACTTTTTTAAGGAATTCACATACGTGCTCTCCAGCAAAAAGCATCTACTGGAAATTCCATAGAAAATTCCATTACACTCCCAGCATAAGGATCCCAAGAGTGCTCAGCCTTGCTGGAGGGAAGGTGGGCACAAAAGAAACCAATGTACATTTAGACCTCTGCTCTCCACTGCTCCTGCCAGGTGCCCTGGTTCTTACACACTCCCCTGGCGACTGGAAGATGCTCCTGGGGTTGAGACCTCTTAGATCTGCTCCATGGCTGTTCAGCTCATCAGCAAAATTCACCAGATCAGCCCTTGTTTGTAAATGGGATCCCTGATGCTGTGTTAAGTGCTTTGACTCAGGCATTATCAGAGTTTATTGCTGGCTGTTCTCTTCTTGAGTCAGATTTTAGCACAAAGTTTTATGCCCACCTGCTCAGAATAAATTCCTAAGGACATCTGCAGCTAAAATTCGAGTTCACATAAATTAGATGTTGCTAAGATGATGCCACAAATAGTCTTTCCAAACAGTTTTCTCAAACCTGGGACTGTAACTGGATTTTCCTGACCACAGTATCAGCCATTCTGTGATTGTGTCAGTCTGAATCTTTTCTTTAGTTCCCACCTCATTGTTATCAGAGAACCTGTGAGATAGCAGTGAATTTTATCATCTGTTCCTTGGAATGACAGAATCACAGAACAGTCTGAGTTGGAAGGGACTTAAAAGCTCATCTCATTCCATGCCAATGCCATGGGCAGGGACACCTTCCACTATCCCAGGTTGCTCCAGCCTGGCCTTGGAAATTTCCAGGAACTCAGGAGAAACCACATCTTCTCTGTGCCAAGGCCCCTCTGCTGTTCTGCCTGGAAATCTTGAGTCTAGGGCTCCCAGAGAAAAATGTGATACAAAGATATCTTAAAAAGCAAGGGAAGAGGAAAAAAAAAACAACCCTGTGAAAGCAAGGCTGCACTGAGATCCTCAGAAAAATGCTGAAAAAGAGAAGCAAATTCTTTCTGAAGATGGAGGTTATTAAAAATGATAATGAATTGTGCCATTTCCCCTTTCTCAGCCAACAGATGCACAGAAGAGCTCCGTTCACCAGCACTGAGGTGGCATTTCCCTTGATAATTCACTTCCTGGGACAACCAGCCTCCCTGCCAGCCCTTATCCCATCCAGCCCTTCCCTTGCTCCATCGTCTTTCCCCCAGCTGCTGCCTTGGATCCCGAGGGCAGGGAGCTGCCTCTGGGCTGTTTTTTTCCCCGGCATTTCTGCTGCTTTAGCAGATGGGATGAGCCCAGCCCAAACCCGAGGGCTGAGCCCAGGGTGAGGAGTGACTTCAGCACAAAATGGGGATGTGGGTGAGGCATCAGACACAAAGAGGAACTCAGTCTTGCTGCTCTCCCATCGGTTTTTCTTACATACTCTGCAACTAAAACAACCTTTTAGGACGTGTAGAGAGTGATTAACAAGGTTTTGAAGCTGGCTGCACTGCTGGAGGAACAATTAAAAATTGTGGATGTTGTGGGCTTGCTTCTAAAATTTTTGCATTACTGAATCTCTGTTTCAGAATGAAGGAGGACTGTAGGGGAGAAGAGTTCAGATGGGCAACAGAAGCTGCTCCAAAACACACTTTGTCAGCATCTAAATACCCCAAATTCATCAAAACCAAATTCCAACACGGTTTTTTTTTTACTCTTACACATGAAGAAATGGGAACTTGTCATTTACCTCTTCTCTCCTATCTTCACTTTGAATGAAAGAGCTTCCAACACCGAAGTATTTGTGACATCAAGAGGAAAATTTCTGGGATAATTAAATTTCAGAGAAATGGTTTTACAAACATGGTTCTAGGAAATGAA
This sequence comes from Sylvia borin, assembly GCA_014839755.1. Taxonomy (NCBI): domain Eukaryota; kingdom Metazoa; phylum Chordata; class Aves; order Passeriformes; family Sylviidae; genus Sylvia; species Sylvia borin. The sequence goes on along the minus strand of CM025963.1, from coordinate 36,425,482 downwards.
TCTGGCTTGATTTGCCATCCATGAGAATACTTTGAAATCATTGAAAAAGTCCAGCTGCACGCTGGAGCATCAGGATTTTTCAGGAGGGATCCACTCCATTTCCACTGGAATAAAAAGTGGGATTTGTGCTCTCCCTGGAAGCCTCTGACTCCAAAGGATGTGATTCAAAACTTTTCCAGCTGAACAGGAAAAGAAAACTTTCACCTGAAGGTGCTGTTTTCACGGGTGGTTTCCCAGAGAAGAGAGAAAGGCTGAGTTTGGGGCAGGAATGGAAGCAAAACCATCTTGTGGTTTGAAATCACCTCACAAATTCATCACAGCTTCACAGCTCAGCTTTAGTACAAGCACAGCACACAGAAACTCCCCAAGAGTTCACTTCTGATCCCTGTCACCCCAAATGGGCAAGGTCAGACAAACCTTAATTCCTTGGGGTCTGTCCCAGCGATACAAGGTTTTTAAATAAAATGTAACCAAGCTGTTGCAATTTTCCAAAACCACAGCAGAAAATCTGTTTGATGGGCTTCGTGTTAAAATTCATAAAGTTCTATGATCCCCAGGGACAACTTGCAAAACAGACCCTTTCCAAAATTGAAGATCAGAGAGTTAAAATGAGTATATTTAACCAGTGGTCTCTGCTACTTTTAAAGCAGCTTTATAAACAAGTAACAAAAAATAAATAACCCTAATTCTTTTTATAAAAAGTACCGTTAACTCCAACAATTGTGAGCCATTTTGCAACTTTCACAGCCTAAATGTTTTTCGACCCTGAAACACAGAAATATTTAAAGAAAACTCTCCCATCATGTAATTGCTGTGAGCTAAAGAGAACTATCTGTACCCTCTACTGACAAACACTAGCAAAAGTTTCTAAAATTAACAGTTACTGCAAAGTTTAATTTTGTCTCATACACTCAACACTGTAACTCGACAACAAAATTAAACCACTTCCCTGTTTATGTGGAAATTCCTAGAAGGAAACAGTTTTTCATGCTAGAAGGCTTGATAAAATGATCGGTCATATTTAAAAATAGCCTTTAAAAACAGATCCAATTTCTACTCCTGTGCTGATATTGAGATCCAAGTATTCAAAATCCAGCTGAGAGAACGAAGACCACTCCAATCTTTAGGCAGCATTTAAGGAATGGAGATTAGCGTTATCTAGGTGAGATAAGAGCTCTCAACCTGAAAAAATAAGGTCAGGCTTCAGTTACAAATAAAACCCACCTCGAAATGACAAGCTGGTGAGGCACCAAAAGGCAGGAAGCTGCTGGAACCCAGCTAAAATCAGCAGCGGGAGCAAGCAGAGAGATGTGGAGATAGAGGCAGCCTGGGGTGGGACAGAGCTGCTCCTGTAGGGAACAATCCAGAGAAGGACGAGGAGCTCCACAGGGTCCCTTCAAGGCCTCCCCGGGATCCTTCTTGGTTCAGACCTTTCTGGAGGTGGGGGAACAAGCTCAGGGGTCTGCAGGCAGTGCCAGGGGCAGGGATGGCACTCCAGGCACACCCCAGAGGTGTGAATTTTATGGGATACAGCACCCTCTGCACCAGTGCAAGTGGGGACTGCCAGAATGGGTGCCAGCTCTGCTGGAAACAACCCGCAGGTTTGGGGGACACCACACTGAGAAGTCATTTCAAAGAGGAAATGACCATTTCTGCTCAGAGCTGTTATGATGGAGTGACATTTAGATAGTGACATTAAAACCAGGCAGGCAGCAGATCACAGAAATCAGCTGCACGGAGCCTGTACCCAAACTGCCAACGCTCATCTCAAAGAGCAATCACCTTCAGATATGAAATAGCTCATTTGAAGGAAAGAATTATCCATGTACACTTGAGATCACAGCTGGCCTGAGGGCCAGGGAACAGTCCTCAGGCCACTGGTCCCAGACTGAGCAGAGATCCTGCCCAGGGCTCCCTGAACGCTGCCCTGGGCCCGGAGCAGGTGATGGGGCTGTGGGGTTGGCTCTTCTCGAAGTGGGACAGCTCCCAGTTTAACACAGGGCTGGGCTGGAGGCAGGAAACGCTGCCAATGTTTTCACAGCGCACTGATGGCACACACTCCACGCTCTGGGGCAGCAGATGAGGGAACACTGAAGTGCTGAAGCTGCAGGAATTCTGGTTGAGCCCTGCCTGCGCTGCCTCCTGGCACTGGCCCTCAGACCGTGCTTTGTGTCATCTCATTAGACACCACTTGGCACAGGCTACAACACTATCAGGGCTGCACTGGGAGCTGGGCAGGGTTTGTGTTCCCTCCACAGCCTCATTTCACTGGCAACTCCAGAAACAGGCAAAAGAGACCAGCCACTGATTGTCTCTAAAATATTTTTCTTCACACCAAAAAAACCTTAAAAACTATCACTGAGTCGCCTTACCCGCTTTCATTTTCCTTTTTCCAGAAAGAAAACACAACTAACAAACAAGAAAATTCAAATTAAACAAGTAGAAACAAACAAAAACTGCATGTTTTGCCCTCATAAAAAGTTGGGTATATTTCAGAAAATACACAAATCTTACCCTAAATGTTTTTGAGCACTGCTTTCCTCCTGCATTCCTAAAAACGATGGATGTAGCATCCAACTTTAAAAGTCAGTCTGTCACAAGAAGCTCTGCAATTTGTTAGAAAAATGGATTGTTTCCCTTATGTGCATCCCATTTAAGGATAAAAGGCACACAAAGAGTTAAAGCTATTTCAAAAGTAACACAATTCTGATTCTTGGCATTTTCAAAATTATTACACAGATACTTTCTAACAGAACTTTCAGATTAAACGTCTTTAGTAACTTCTCAGGTATCACCTTAAACAGTGTCCAAGAATTAGCTTTAATTCAGAATTAAACCAGCAAAACTTAACTCATTTGCTGCCATCATTAGAGAAAGTGGAAATCTTCCCAAGTGTGACAACAGCCTCATTTAGGCAAATCCCAAAACCAGATCAGACAGCAATGCCCAAATTGTATTGTAATTACGACACACAATTTTGCTGTAAATGCAAAATACAACCTTAATTCCCTTGGTTTTAACGAGGCAGATGAATATCTCAAAGTTCACAAAAGCATAAGAATTTGAGAAGTATTCTTTTTGGCCAAGATATAGCATTCTTCTTCATTATCTATTCACTAACTATAGACAATGTTTCCCTCATGTAATTAAAGAGTTATAAAAGCAGAGAAATGCATCTTGGCATTTCTTACATGCCCATCACAGTTAAGAGTACATAGGGGTTTGCTTTTAATTACATTGTCATTTTAGCATTTTGTATTGAATTACCACCTAATTATGGATCCATATAAATCCTTAAAAAAAAAAAAAAAAAATGATGCTGAAACAAAGGAAGGAATCTCCAAAGGTGATATGTAGCCATTTAAATTAATTCAAGCCCTCTTGCCAACTAACAGTCCCCAACATGCCATCAGGGCCAAGCAGTGCAGTTTAATGGTTCCCAACCAGCCACCTCAGTGAGTAACTCAAGAATAACACCGAAATTAATGACAAATTTGCACTGACTGCATCCTGAGTGAAACAGATTCCCCACTTTCACCAGGAACACCAAATTACCAAGCTTTTCACAAGGTGTGAAACTTGGGAACACTCAATTTCCCTTCCAAACCCAACAAAACAGGGAGTTTTTAGCCCCACAAGCGCTGCTGTTGCTGCGGTGCCTCGCTGGGATGTCACCAGCATTTGGGGTGACACTGCCACCACTCAGAGCTCTGCTGGCACCAACACAAGCGTGTCCCCTGCTCGTTCTCTCCATAACAGCGTGCTCCATGAAGGAATCCTGGCACAGTTCATGAGGAGAAGCTCACAAAGGAAGCCCCAACAGCACAGAGGTGAAGGTCCCCATCCAGCTCATCCTCCTTTGAGATTAATTAATCTGGGAGAACTGGGGAGCAGGAGATGGCCAAGAGAGGCACATTCTTTCACTGAACTACTCGAGGAAGAGCCCAGTTTTGTGCAGCCAGCTGTGGGGAGGTGCTGTCACCAGCAGGACCTCACACTTCCACCTCCCAGGGGAGCTGATCCCATCCCAACACCACCAACAAGCAGTGCTCCCACAAAAGCCTCCCTCCTTTCCAAGGGTTCTTCTAATACCTCTAACCACATCACCAAAGCTTTCTGTCTCCAGTTAGTAAGTGAATTGTCTGTTTTTCTTGTTTCCAGTTACAGCTTTAACCAGGAAATTCTGAAGAAAACCGTAAGTGTTGACTTTCCTCATCAAGAATTCAATTATTGTGAAACCATGACGATAATTATGCAATGGAAAAACCCTTCCCTGCTCTCTTTGCACCAACAGCTGAAGGATTTGATGTATCTAATGTACATTTGGGATTCCTGGCCACAGAGATATGCAATGTAAACAACACAGCAGTAAATATTCATTTTCTGTGGGATTAAGCCTAAAGATGCTCTGCTGTTTGGCACCGTAGTCACAAACTGTTTCTAAGAAAAAAAAAACCTCCTCCACCACACAGACAGTGAAGGGAGAGGAGACAAGAGATGCCACATAAAGTCACTGGCATCCAATATCACTTCAATTCCATATGGAAATAACAGGAAATAAGATGTGCCGAATTTTAAAGCACCAAGGCAACAAAAACACATTAAGATTTCATCACACGAGAATCTTGGCTGTAAAATCCGTAATTTTCTTGATCTTTTTAGGGAGTTTTCATTTTCAGGAACATCAGAGAGCTAACAGCTCATGGATGCTACCAAGCAGCTCAAGCAGGCATTTGCATTAAGCTGCTTTCAGTTAATTAAGTGGTGGAAATGCATCTCTCCTACACCAAGAAACCTCTTCCACAATCAGATTCCTTGTCAACCTCTGTCTTTTTACAGCCTGGAAAAGCCACAAGTGGAGAAGGTTGGGAGAAAAGGTAGAATGAATAGGGATGAAAACCATTGGTGAAGTTGTTTTTCCCCTTCCCTAGAACTAATGATAGGAGAATAAATTTAATGTCTATTAAACAGAGAAGCAAAAAAAAGAAAAAAAGTATTTGTTTGTTCTCATTTGCTAATCAGGCAAACTCATCACCTAAAGGATTTTTGCCCCTAAATTCCAGAAAGGTGAGAATGGGAAAAATTAAAAAAAAAAAATCCCATTCAAATAGTTCCCATTAAACCCAGCTGAAAACTATTATTCCTGCAAACAGTAACTCTCCTCTTGCAGAAAAGAGCTTTTCCCTCACACGGAACACCTGCCCCTCAACTTACACCCAGCATATGCAAACAAACTCATGGAAGCTTTTCCTTCAGCAAAACCTCGTGTGTGAAGCGTAGAGATGCAAATGAACTCATGACAGCAGCATCTCTCCGGAAATGTTTGGAAAGCAGAGTTCTAGCAGAACGATGCTCACATGTCCTGATGTTGCATTAGCACAATTACAGCTCTTTTCAGAGCCCAGAAGATTTAGGGGTTTGTGGCTGTTAAGTATTAAAAGATTACTTAGAAATAGTTAACAGATTTTGGAGCTGTGATAATTTAAAACATCAACCCCTCCATAACTCAGTCTATGCTTGAAAACTGTATTAAATAGGTTTATTTAATGAAACAAGTCCTGCTCTCAACAGCACCATTAGGAGTGCCCAGTGGTAATATATTTAATATAAAAAACTTGTCCTCTCTGATAAAATAAAGGTATCTTTACTTTAAGAGCAGTACTAATCCTGAAGTGGTTTATTGCCCCACAATAAAGTGAATGAAGTGATTAGAGTCCAAGCACAGTCATGGACAGCTCGCAGGGAACACGCCAGCAGGAGCAATTTCACAAACATTCCCTGACCTGTGGCAGGATTTTCAAGGGTTACTAAGTTAATAATGAAAGGATAGGAAAAAAAACAAAGACATTCCACATGTAAAATCAAAGAAAAAGTCTCCCCTCAACTCCTCCAGGACACCCAACCATTCAGCTTCTGAAGGCACACCATGGAAAGCAGGTTTTATAGTTCTCCATAGATTATTTTTTAAGGAGGGCAAAAAGATACAATTTTAAAAGTAATTTCTCTGATGATAATCGCTGTGAGACAGGAGAATAAAGCAAAACTCAGAGAATAAAATCTCCTCCATGCAGTGAAAACACTGCTTCAACCACAAAGGTATCTTTGACTTGCCAGTACCTTCAGCTAAATTACTCCAGACCTTGAGTGGCTTGGGAATGATCTGGCATTGGAGAAACAGAGAGGACCAACACTTTTCTGATCCAGTTCCTTTTGCTTAGGCGATTTTTAACTTGAGTTCTAAAAAAAATCCAGGTCTTGTTCCCTGTAGGAGACTGCAGAACTGCTTTGATGAGGGACCACCCAGGTGCCAAAGGCAGAGCAGGTATCTCTGAAGAGATGAAGGGTCGGGAAACGAGGAGTTTGTGAGTAACAAAAAGAACGATTTTAAACTCAAGATTATGGGGTGAGGGAAAAGCCACTGCTTCAGCATCTCCCACACTTTCAGCTGCACGGGGCCAAACGTTTCGAAAATCTCAGAAAATGATGAAAGTGCCCATTCTCTGTTCCTGAAATGTTCTAAAGTGCAGCCCAGCAATGACAAAAACACCACAACACAACCACACTTCCCCGGGGGAGGGGAGCACGCAGATAATATCTGAAAAGAGCCTTCTTTGATGAACAAGCTGCTTTAGTCACAAGTTTTCTGGTGAAGCTCCCCTACAATCCTGCCTCACCTACAGCACAGGCACAGGAAGCTTGTTCTGAAGTGTTTTATTATTACTTCAGGATCTTCTGCTCCTTCTGCAATCAAACAGGCACACGGGTTTATCCAAGGAGTGTATCAGAGGGCACAGGGAGAACCTTGACCCGGGCACTTTGTTTTCTTGTTTAGTTAATATGCATTCAGCTCAGCCTCTGGAGTTCCTACAGATGGGTGCAAACCTACACCCATTCACTTTTATCCAAGCATCTACAAATATTTTAATGCCTGATAACAACACAGATGCTCTTTTTTAAATATCTTAGTCAGAAGGGGGAAATATTTTCACTCAATCTTAACAAAGATGATTAAACTCATTGGAAATTCCTGTCCATTTGCAGTGCATTGACAGGATTTCATAGAGCAGTTTACAGATAATAAAATAAATGCTTTGAACCTAAAGAGCACTTCCACATCCACCACGCAGGAGAAAAAAAAAAATACAACCCACAACCTTTCCACCTATTAAAAGAACCTGGTATTAATTTGCCACGTAAACACCCGCACAAAATAGCTGTATTTAAAAATAAATGAACAAATAGACAGCAAACCAAACTCCCAAACGCTGAAACAACCTGTGAGGAGCTGGAGCTGCACAGCAGAGAGAGGCATCTCCACACCTGAACTCGAGGATTTCCTCAACCACTGCCAATATTCTGAAATGCAGAACTAATTTGCACACTAAAGACTGGAAAAGAAAGTTCTGGTGATGATGATTATGAAGGACCAATTCATCAGGTAGGGTTTTAAACTGAAATAAGTCAGTTAAGAAACACTACTCATAAAAACCCCTGTACTTCAAGCTTAAAATCTTACATAATCTTGTAGTTCTGATCATGAACCCAATAGTTTCCTGTTGAATTTATTTATTTTTAGGCTTGCCTAAAATTTCAGAGCGTCTCCAGTCCTGGTGTGAGTAGAAAATAGTATAATAATTCTTAAGTACCGGAACACTTAATGTGTAATACTGGAATAACCACCAAAACAATGTCATTAACATGAGAAGCAGCCCGGATTGCAGGCAGTTTCCTGCTCATTTAGCCAAGATTAATTCTTCACAGGCAAGGGAAACATTCTTTTCACCTTACCAAGGACAACCCGAGAGAGAAACGCTAAAGAAAGGACAGTTCTTTACTGCTTAGCTCCTCTTTTTCTGAAGCCTGATAGGTAATGTCAACAAAAACCACTATTCTGTGCTCTAGGCAAAAGGATCTTAGAGGTGGACGTGGAAGAGAGGCAGACACGGAGAGCAGATGGCAGCAAGTCTTTCAGAAACTGCTAGCGAGAGGGGAAGGAAAAAAAGTTTCCCCACAAAACATATTGCTGAATTAAGAGGAACGCTGCCGAGCTGGAAAACCAGGCGTCAGGAGAAGACGACACACACGTCTTCACTGCGAGGCGAAAACAGTCAGAAATCACGTTTGGCTCATAGAAGAATAAAAATCCAGCCTCCTGGACAGCCTTCTGGCTGCCCTTAACCCGCTGAGCCGTTTCTCTGCTCAGCACGGGCAGGGTTTTTGGGTTTCTCCCTGGCAGCGCTCGCCATTTCACAGCACACTGAGCGCACCCAGCGCGGATCGATAGCACTACAGACACAAGACGAGACTTAGCCATTTACTAACCACAGCAAAACGGCCTCCTCAGCAAAATCCTCCGGCTCCTAAGGCTGGAAATGTAAAAGGCATCGTTACAGGGATCTCATTACTTCCCTTCTCCCGGTCACACTCGTCTGCGAGCTTTGAGCCTGATAAACAAGTGGAGCTTTGCACACCCTGCAAGGATGCTAAAAACCTACACCGAGCACTGAAAACGCCTTCCAAATGCGGGCACAGAGTGCCAGGCTGCCTTCTGAACCCGCATTAGCTCCTCACACGGCTCCTAGGAGGGGTTTTGTGGGACTGATGGAGCTCCAAGCACAAATGGACCAACAGTCACCCAACCACTGGTTGCTGCCATAACAATTTTCCTGCTGGAGGAGCGTGGGGAAGTCCTCACACCCCTCTCGCTTCGCAGGACTCCGAGCTGGAATTTGAACCTCAAATTTTGCTGTTTTAAACAGAAAATTAGTAGATTTTTTTTTTATTTTATTCTGCGCTACTAGGCAGTGACATAACGAATAGCAAAATACAGAAGGTTAGGAATTATTCTTTGGAAAAGCAAAGCCTGGCTTTTCACCCCAATTCTGTCGGTACATCTCTACAGGAACACACCCCTCGCTCTGGCCAAAGGACGAGCTCAGCCTTTCAGAGCGGCACCCATTCTAAATTAATGAAGCACTAACGAAGGTCGCTATTCACCAGTCCGGGCTAAGAGAGATCCAGCTGAAGGAAAGAGCAGCTCAGCTGGGTAATTCTTATTTAAAAGCAGCATCCAACACCAATAACTGCGCTGCCGGGTTACTTCTATGACACTAGGTGCTTTATGTTCTCCACATTTATTCCACACAATTGAGCTGAAATCCAAGCGCTGGGAGGGTTTCAAGTGCTCACGCTATATATTTTTAAGACCAAACACGAAAGCAGCTTCTGCCTTTACAGTGGCTGCCATCCACAAACATCAGCCACCTGAAAAAAAAGAATGATTTCTTTTCATTCATACAGAGCCAACCCAAGTTTTCAAGTGCTGACCCCAAAGCCCTCCGTTTGAAGCGATAAATCCAGGAACATTCACTTACCTGATGAACAAGAGATAAGAAAAACAGCGAACGCCAACTTAGTAGCAGCTCCCATTTTCCAACGCTGTTAAAACATTTAAGTGAGTTTAAGTATCCAGTTTTCTGGGTCCTGCAAGGTGGAAAAAAAATCTCCCTTCTTGCTGAACCGTTATAAAGCAATTTATAGCAACATGTCTGCAGCAGGCAGTGTTCATAAAACACTAAAAATCAGGTTTGTTTAGACACTGACGACCTCCCCGCGGCTCTTTCTAGAGAGAATCCGAGTTGAGGGAGGGATAAATATATTTGGAACCGTGTTTCAAAACACACGTGTCATTTGGCTTCTGTACAAACGGTGGCAAAATTCAATTCATAAAAGTAATGCTACGAATCCACTTTAAAAAAAAAAAAATAAAAAATTAAAACCAAAACAAAATAAGTCAAACGATTAAGCTTGCTGAGCACGACGAAGTCTCTGAGTCTCCAAGTGTCTTCCACATCAGGCGCCGGGAAGGATCATCCCTGGTGGGTGCGAGTGTCGGGGGGTCGGATCGGGATCAGTCCAAGGCGATGTTTTTGAGCTGCCAACCCTCCCCTTCACACCCCGTGTAGTGTTTGGGAGAAAAGCAGCTCCATTCCAGTTCCAAACCTCAGGGCGAAGAGAGGAAGTTTGGCTTGGTTTTGTATTTTTTTCTGTCAGTTTGTCGATGAAAAAACAACAAAAAAATAAACTACCTTTAAAAACCAGCCACTAGCTACACGTGGGTTTTCTTTAATAAATGCCGAGGGATTTAGCGTAGCCCAGAAGAGGGAAAGGGGGGAAACAAGAGTCTGGGAACAAACAAACCTTCGGGCTTCCCGGGAAGTGGCAAATAAATCTCTAGTCCTTGGCCAGGCAGCAATGAATCCCCCCTCGTCTTCGCCGCCCTTCTCCAGCACCAGCGCTCCCGAATCCCAGCAAGATTTCCAATTCTTCTAGGAGATTTCCATCCCCTCCCCCAGCAAGAGGCTATATTTGGTATTTAAACACACAAGAGTGGCTGGGGAGGGGGGTACAAAAAAAAAATTAAAAAAAAAAAAAAAATGCAGTATCCAGGCTCTGGGGGAGGAGGGTGGTATATTCTTTGTGGCAAATCCTTGCTGAGTGCCGCGCTTCCAGGAGCAGGGGGGTTCTTTGGAAGGGAGGCGGCTGTGCCTCCCGGCGGGCTGAGGCTGGCTGGATCCCGGCTGCTCTCGCTGCTCACGGCTCCTGGATGGATCCACGCTCCTCTCGCTCCTCAGCGACACATCTCCTCCTCGCCGCCCCGCCGCTGCTCACGCGGAGACTCCACAAAATCCACCCCTCCGAGCTCAATCCAGTTCTTGCCTTTTCTTTTTTTTTTTTTTTTTTTCTTTTTTATTTTTTTCCTCCTCTTTTTTCTTTTCCTCCTAGGAGCGAGCAGCAGGAGACGGCAGGGGCGGGGAGGCAGAGCCTTGTCCCCGCGCCTCCCACACGGCGGAGCGGGAAGCGATCCCCTCGTCACCCTCTCCCCTAACTCTGACCCCGGCTCAACTCTCCGGTCTCCCGGGCGGCGGAGGCAGCGCGGCTCAGCCCAACTTTGTCCCTCCAGCAGTGCAGCTTAGGGGCTGGCGAGGCGAAAAGGCCGAGCCGGGGGATTCTCTCCGGGCGGCGGCGGCCGTGCCTAGAGCCCGCCGAGTGTCGCTGGCAGCGCGGAACAGCCCTCGGTGCCCTGCTGCCGCTGCTCCCCCGTGGTAATCTCATATCTACCCATTCACCCGTGTGGCGTGTGGAGAACCGGCCCAAGATGGCGGCGCCCGGGCGATTGTTTTTGTTTCCTCTCCGCCTCCCCCTCCTTCCCCACGGCCGCGGCGGCCGCCCCGGATTGACAGCCGCGCCACCCAATCACAACGCGGGGTTTGCCGCTTAGCCCCGCCCACCTCCGCTCGCCCCTCCTATCGGCGGCGGGGCGGAGCGCGCTCCCCTACGTTGGCCCCGCCTCCCGCGGCCCGCGCGCGCCGCCTCACGGGCGCGCTCCCGCCCGCCCTTCCCGCCCCTCAGGGCGCGGCCCCTCCGGCGCCCTCGCCCCGCTCCGCCCCGACCCCCCGGTGTCGGTCATTCAGCTTCGCGGGGCTCCCCCGAGGTTTTGGGGGGGGGGGTTGTGCTGTGCTCCCAGGCTCAAGTGATGGAGGAAAGCACTGCCGGCAGCCACGCGGTGGGACCTGGCTGGGAGGGGTCACAACCGTGTAACGTGTACACAACGGTGTGAGGCTGGGGGCGCTGCCTCTGGGGTCAAATGTTGGCCTGGTCTTCCGCCTTATCCCCACCCGAGCCTGAAAATGTCCCTGAAAATGTCCTACAGGTAGTCCAGGTGAGAGCTGCGGCTGTGGTGGTCTCTGCTGTGGGCACCTTGCTCAGGAGCATCACTGCTGCTGCAGCAGAGTCAGAGTCACAGAGTGGTTTGGGTTGGAAGGGCCCTGAAAGCTCATCTCTTCCTGTCCTTCCGTACATCTCACCATCCCAGGCTGCTCCAAGCCCTGTCCAGCCTGGCCGTGGGCACTTCCAGAGATCCAGGAGCAGCCGCAGCTTCTCTGGGCACCCTGTGCCAGGGCCTCCCTACCCACACAGGAGACAATTCCTGCCCAACATCCCATCTAATCGAAACCTGCTCTCTTTTAATTTTGATTCCACTCCCTGAACTCTATACAGTTCTCTCCGTGATTCTGGTAGGCTCCCTGAGGTGCTAGAAGGCACCTGGAGTGTGTTTATTGTTCCAGGTGAGATGCACCATGAACAGCTGGCTGTACATCCTCAGCCTGTGTGTCCAGGGAATAAATTTGCTCTGCTCTTTCATGAGTTTGGTCCACTCTTTACACCTTTTTTTAATTTTTTTTTTTAGTGGAAGCCATGAAATACATCTCTTGTCTCTGGATAAAAAGGAAGACACGGCTCTTAGATCTGGAGATCCATGTGGGAAAGCACCACAAGAGCCTTTAATTTCTGTATTCTTTAAAGACCTGTAATTGCACAAGCAGCAAGAAGCACCAAGTTCTCTGAAAACTGGTTATGCTGTTCACCAGCTCCAGATAGGTATTAAGTGATTCCAGATTCCTTTTCAAACTGTTTGGTGGCATGGACTAAGGGGTTTTTTGGGGAGGATATGGGTAGTTGGTGCTACTAAGGAAGGAAAATTATCTATATTTCACATATATGAATATACAGCCAAGTCAAGGCTTAGAGACACCGCCAAGCTGTAACTCACAGATCAGTAACTAGACCTGGTGATCCAGCAGGACCCAAGAAATGGATCTATTTCAGCTTTTTTACATTGAGCTGTCTGCTTGAGTTCTTAATCAGACACCCTTGGTGTTTCTCTGTCGTGTCCTAACACTTCCCAACATTAAATTTATCCAGTGACCATAATTTTTTTTTATGGTTTGAAACGTCCCAAGCACAAAATAAGATGTCAGGGCTTGTGCACATCTAGAAGCATCAAGACATGTGGCAACACCTTTTATGCCATCTTTTATCCAGGTATTTCAGGATGATTTACAAGCGTTAATTAATGCTAAGTGTTACAACACTCCTACTTAATCTGGAGGTTTTAATATTCTTCAATAGCAGAATATTTAAACGTGACCTGTTCTGCAGGTTGTGTTTTCACTTGGCTCAGCTTCTTCAGAGCGCTGGTCATGTTGCCACATGAGTAGGAAATCACAGCTAAAAATATTGCTGGGGTGTGTGTGTGAATATATATTTATATATTTATATATGTACTTCCCATTGCAGAGATTTGCTTTAGTTAGTGAGGGTTTTGTGGGTTTTTTTGCTGTTTTTTCTCAAAGAATGTAAATTACAGTCCATACTTGTATTTTCCCTGTTGTTTTTTGATAAAAATAGAATAAATGTGTCACCTAGAGAAGAGGATTTGCACGGATGTCACGGCAAGGAGGCGTCTCTTACTCAAGGAGCTCATTATCCTCAGGCAGGGGCTGGTTTTTGCTTGCAGGATTCCTCTGGCAGAGCAAATCCTTCTGGCCATCCAGGAAATGTTACAAAATTACAAATACAGTCATTTTCTGGGGTTACTCTTGTCGATCACCTGTTTATCACAGCAATCACAAGGAGGGTTAATTCCTGCCCTTTTCCCTCCCACTTTTGAGCATGGCCAGGGAATTAGGAGGAGTGTTGGTGCCTGGGATCAGGGAGCTCTCCCTACCTGCACTGGGGATTTGCTCCAATTAAATTACAAAGAAAAAAGAAAAGAAAAGAAAAGAAAAGAAAAGAAAAGAAAAGAAAAGAAAAGAAAAGAAAAGAAAAGAAAAGAAAAGAAAAGAAAAGAAAAGAAAAGAAAAGAAAAGAAAAGAAAAGAAAAGAAAAGAAAAGAGAAAAGAGAAGTTTGGTATAGATACTGTACAGACCTTAGGAGAAATTGCCAACCATTTTTATGAGGTACTTGATGCAAAATGCTTCAAGGGCTTTTGGGCTAGGCTGTTGTTTTATTGCTAGTAAAAGGATGAGCTTTATCCCAAGCAGACACATTAAATGTCAGCACAGTTGCTGTCTCCTCTTTATTTTTAAATGCCTTTCTCATGTGAATTTTGGGGGTGTTTCCCTTTTTCACCTTTTGGCTCCTCGTTTCTATTTGCCTTTCACCTCAAACTCCAGATCTTTTTTTTTTTCTTTTTTTTTTTCCCCCTCTTCCAAGATCAATCTGTCTCTGCATTTTTAATGAATCATTTACTGTGACATATGAGCACTGAAGACACAGTGTCAGAGACTTAAGCATCTGTGGGGAGCAGGAGGAGATGAAATGGATGTGATCTTAGCTCCAGCCTTTTGTTCATGTGGGATGGGACTTTGCCTAGAGGCAGCACAAATATAACTTTTCCTGCTAGGGCATAATGAGGAGAGTTAAAAACCCAGCAATGCCTCATTTTTATTTTTTTTTCTCACTGGAGAAAGAATTGAGGATTTCAGCTGTGCCTTTGCTGTTCCCACTCTTAGCATTGAATCAACACAAAACCCCAACGTGGTGGGAAAGGAGTTTTTGTGCAGAACTCATTCAGAACACCTAGAGGAGCATTTCTAAATGCAAAATGGGAACCATGGGGTTTATAATATCAGGAGTGACACCAACAGAGAGAATCCTTGTCGTTATCTCTTTCATCTTTCCTTGTGGTCTAAGTCATTCCCCCTTTGAAACTCTGGAGGAAGAGAAGACCCCATTCAGGCACTGTCCTTACATAACCAAATGAAAAAATAAAAAGGACCAAAATGGCAAGAAATTAATCTCTCCGAGGGTTGTCCTCTTTACCAGCCAGCTTCACTTTCCTTTGGGAAAAAGTGCTGCATGACAGCCTAAATTATCTTATTTTAGAAAAGGTAAATAACTGCCTTGAAGTATTTTTACTTTTGAATGAGTGACTTAAGTGAAACTCATCATAATCTAAAAGAGTTTTAATACAAATTTTCAGTTCTGTTGCTGTGGACAGATAATAAAATTCCTGCAAATTATTCATTATTGTGCACTTTTTAGTCTGTTCCAAAACCATTGAGACACTTTACAGTTGTATGAGTAGCACAGCTTGAAAACATGAGAGAATGTGGAATTAATTAACCTTTTAAATGCTGCTGATGAAGTGAAATGAAACCCAAAGCTTGTCTCTGCAGTGCTCTTGGGTTGGAGCAACACAGGTGACCATCAAAACATTCTCCTTTAATGTTTTAAATCAAACTTAAACATTTTAGACGCAGCTGTTGAATCCACAAATTCAAATCCAGGCTGAAGTCACAGCCCTCTTTTGGTGTGGGGCTGAAGTGGGGTCTTTTCATTCCCATGAACAGTGGCAGGATTTGGCCTGGATCAGGTTCTGTAAAGTTGGTTTTGGGGTGAGTTTGTGTGTGTAACAAATTCCCTTTTCAATCAAACCCCTAGAGCCTGTGGATCCCACAGCACCAGGGATTTCCCCCCCGCCTCAAGTTTAAATAGAAAGATACAAATTATCACAGAAATTAACTTTGATACAAATGTCATAGAGTTCTTTCCATAAAGGCTACATTTAAACCGAGGATTATTTTTCCTTTTTGACCTCTTAGACTTTTGCTCCCTTACAACAGAGATTCTGAACTACCTAACCAATTTTCCTGGAGGAGGCAGGGATGTTTCTTTCCAGGATTTGCAGAGTCTTGTCAGAAGAGATCATCCCACTGGAGCTTCTGGTTGCTTTCACACACTCCCTTTCCTCTTAAGGGCACTTTGTTGTGTCACAGGGTGATTTATCAGCTGTGGTTTCATCCATATTTCACAGCAAAATTCCAGTTCCTGGATATTTTTCTCTAGTCCTCATTTGTTCTGTAGAATCCTTTTTTTTTTTTTTTAGTGTAAGTGTCATGAAGAGTCCAAGCTGAATTCCTAAAATCCCAGTCTGTGCTATGAAAACGAGGTTCTCCAGGTCTATATAGAGAATTTCCTTCTCAGAATACACCATAATTTATAGACTCAGTTATAAACTGACTCTGTGTTCATCACAGAATGCAAAAGTTCTGCAACATTGTCATGTTTTCAACGTTATTTTTGAAGGATTCTTAAAATATGTGACAAGTGTTTGTTGTTTTTTTGCTGCAGCGTCCTGACAGTGATAGCAGATTTTAAAGATCTTTTGCACTGCCTTTGAAAGGCTTTATACATATATTTGTTGACAAAGATTTCACTATTTTAGACCAACAATTTGTAATTAAATAGTCACAAGAAGTAGGAGTGTGAAGTGGCCAAGTGTGGAGAGACTGTCAGATCTTAAGAGTATTTAATTGTGTGCTCTTTGGAATTATTGTGTCAATATGACTTCTGCTTGTTTTGAAATACAAACACATGAACAGCTGTAATTACTTATGGTGTCATTCCAAATATCCTAGAAGCTTTTCTGAAGGGTGGGATCAGGAGAAGCTGCCTGATACTTTGGGAATTTAAAACCTCAGTGAAGAGAATGTCCCTGGAAATAGTTTTTGGTTCAGATCGATGTCACAGAGAAGGGGAGTGCTGGGGAAGACAAATGAATGCCAGTTTTTAGTCCAACAGATAATAATAAAGTTTCCTGCAGTATTTTTATAGAATAATAATGAGAAGTGAAATTCTGGAAGGTTTGGATTGGAGGATGCCCAAATATTGGTTACTGGTTTGGGCTGAAACGCCAAGAAATTGAGGCCTCAGAATGTGACCAATTGGCTTCAATAAGTGATGGGAACAGGGGGTCAAGTGTTTATCAAACCATCCACGGGTGTTGCAGTTCAAAATTTGCCATTTGGAATTTTACAAAAGGAAGGTGAAGACCCATGGTAATGATTTTATAATTTATATTGCTGGTCACTGAGGAGTGTAGAATTAACCCTTACAAGCACATCACATGGCACAAAGCTGCTGTCCTGCTTCCAAAGGCAGCAGCTTTAGGCTAATAAAGCCTTTCTTCAAAGGGAAATGATTGAAATATGATTTCCTTCAGAGAAATGTCACTGCTGCTGCTCCAGCTGTTATCTGAACCCTTTGTGCTGTGGGAATGGAGCAGGAATCCTGATGAAACCACAGGTGTGACTCTGGGACATTGGTCTAAGTCGATGTGTTTTGGTTGCAGCCCATAATCCCTGCTTTAGGGATTTCATAATTTCTGCCCAGAATTTAACTAGCATTAAAAGAATCCTGCCAACAGCAGCTCAGGCACCCCTTTGTTCCTGTTCACTGTGACAGAAGTAACACCTCTCCCCAAGTGCTGTAACTCCTGAAAATCTGGCATGTTACAGGTTTCATAGGAAAAAGGATGGAAGATTCCCAAATTTGACTTGTTTCAGATTTTTAAGGACAAGTTTCTTAGGCTTGGGAGTCTCTCAGGGAACCCCTAAGAGCTGCCCACTTCTTTTTTCATTAGCACAACCCAGCTGGAACATTTCTCTCTGGTGATTGTGCTCTGACAAGATGGATGGGCTGAGCCATTCCAGGGATTTGAAATCCTGGAAATTCAAACCCAGAATCTTTCTTCTGCAACCAGCAGAACGTCCCAACCTGCTGCTCTTACCCATTGTCCAGGCCACTGAGGAGCTAATCCTGCTCCACCTTCTACTGCTGAATAGTTTTGGAGTTAATTCATCTGCAAATTACTTTATAATAATTCCAATTCAGACATTGGACAGATAATGTCAATATCTGAGATGGCAAAATTCTGTTTACTCCCTAGAGTGAGAAGTTTTTTTTCAGTTCAGGCTGGGTCTAAAATAAACAAAATTTAACCATTTTTTCCATTTACTTAGAAAGTTTTGTACACAGCACCAACCTTTCTGATATAAAGGCTCATTTTTTTTTTTTTTTTTACCTTGAAATTCTTTAGGCATTGAAATTGTACTTCTAATTTTGTAGTGATGCATGGTGCATGCACCCAGCTTTAGTAATATCATCTAAATAA
This sequence comes from Sylvia borin, assembly GCA_014839755.1. NCBI lineage: Eukaryota > Metazoa > Chordata > Aves > Passeriformes > Sylviidae > Sylvia > Sylvia borin. The sequence continues at coordinate 36,407,681 of CM025963.1, read as the reverse complement.
CTTCCATGAAACTGCAAGGGGAAAAGTATTTTTGTTTCATGTGGGGAGTTAGGAAAGCTGAAGGACACACAGAGGAGTTTTTAACCTACCCCAAAACACTGTTTGTTTTTCTCAAAGTTCACCAGAGATTTTCTTTTCCAGTGAGCTGGAAGACCACAAGAAGTTGGGAAAAACTTGATTAATTTGTGTCCTAGAGCTGTCAGGATCTACACTGAGAGAAAAAAAAAAAATGCTCCAGCACTTGAGCAGCTATTTGGAAGTGGGAAGGTGGGTGCCAGAGTGTCTGGCAGTTCAATATCAAGGTGGATTAAGAGCATTAAGGAAGCTTAAACAGCACCCAGGAGAGACATTCCCATGGGTTTGGAGGCTTATTCCTCTGCAACAGCTGCTTGCCTGAAATTTGGGTTGAAAGATCAGGTTTTTCTCTGCAATTGTGCATGGCACTGCTTAGTTTGACTTGTTGTTGTTAAGGATGCTCCAAGTTTGAGTGCTCAGGTTCTGCTGAGTTTTCAGGTTTAGGAAAGCTCAGACAAACATCCCTTGCCAAGTTTAATGGACATTGCCATGGGAGTTCTCAGGCTGAGGCAAGTGAAAGGAAACAGGCAGGCTTTTCCTTTTTGATTAATATTTCTGTGTTAATGACCTGATACAGCTAACAGACTCAATCTGTATTGGTTTTATTATCATTAAAATATGAGGCAATTCATGTGTGTTTTGTGCTGCTGGAGGGGAGGACTAAGAGGTGGCTGGATGTTCCATCCATATTACCTGGAAAAATCCTGTCTGCACTGAAGATTTATTGCCAAATGTCTAACAAACAAGCTTCAAAATATTGATATTACCTTTTATTAAAACTGTGATTTGAAAATCATAGCATGCTGTTACCTATAAAAGCTATTATCAGTGGGATGAGCACAATATATAACATATGCCTGTCATATGTTAATAGGTGATTTTTCTTCAACATTATTGGTTTAGTTAGATTTTATTTGAGATTTGTACCAGCTAAAGATGTGCTTTTCTGCTGAAGCTTTTTTTTTTTTTTTTTTAATTTAACCAGAATGTAATGACATTATTTTCCATTGTAAATATCTTCAAATGTGTGGAATAATTCTTATGGTAGGATTTCTATGTCAATAGAGAAATGAAGATAAAGGGTTCAGACAGAGTAGAAAATGTAGGATATGCTGAGGCACTGAGCTTGGGCTTCCAGGCTAAGACAACAAATATGGATCTGCACATGTGCAGCCCAACTTTCAGTGAAATGACACAAAACCAGCAATCAGAGTGTCCATGGCTTGTGTTCATATTATAAAAAAACAGTGATGGAAAAATGGGAGTGTCATTTGCAGATGGATTCTCCTGGTGCTCCTGCTGTTCCCTCAGCTGGATTCTCTTTTGCAGCATTACTGGGGAGTGGAAGCAGTGAGGATTCAGAGTGGCTGATGAAGGGTCAGGCTGTGAGAGGACCCTGTGATGGCAGCACAGGCTGGCCTGAGGGACGTGGGGACAATGTGGGGACAATGCCCCAGGGCAGCCCCAGCTCCCTGCCAGGAGCTGCTCTGCTCACCCTGCTGAGCACATTTCTCCTCCCTCACCCTGTGATACAACCAGCCTGGGAAGCAGAGTTGTGCCCTTGCTCTTGGAACAAGCAGTTACCTCCAAACTCAGATATTTTTCAAGCTGTTACAGCGATTTCTAAGCTCTCCTCTGTCAGGCCCCACTGCCAAGCACATGGCCAGGCCATTTATATGCTTTAACTATTCCTGTGTTGAGGAATGGCATTTGTGGATTATTGGCAATGTCAGACCGTAGCAGCTCTTCAGTTACACTCCTGCTGCACTTCCACAAACACTTTAAGCCAGTGTAAGCCAGAGATGCTGCCCTGCCCTGCACAAATGTTCCTGCAGCTGCACATTGAATTGATTGGGGAACTGAGTTGGGCTAAAACCAGCCCAGCCAAGGAGCCAAACCCATCAACTTTAAACTCCTTCCTGAAGTCACCTCCTCCCCAGCCTCTCCAATATTTCTGCTGGGTTGAAGATCTGCACCTTCCCGGGGCTGAGACCACAACAAGCCTGTGAAGAAAACCAGGAGCTGCTTTTTTGTTGCAACGGCTGGTTTTAAAGGACTTGAGGAATTGCAGTTTCAACTATGGCTCCTTGTTAAACAGCCAGATATCCTACAAGAGGATTAATGGGCATATTTTTGTGCCCTGACTCTCAAGGCACACCTTGGGGAGAGCTCAGGGTGTGACCTTGGACTAATTTTGTCTCCATCACCTGCCTGCCTTTAACCAATTCTCTCTTAAAAACATCAAGTTGTATCTTCTGTGAGCCAAACTGTCTCTAAGCAAAACACGTTTCCACACCCTCTGAAATATTTTTCTCTCCTCTCACAGCAGATACTTTCTATATTAGGTAGTTTCAGTATTTATGCAACAAAACAATGGAAGGAAAATACAGGACTGGGGTGACTTGTCAGTGTTAAAATCTGCTACTTGGAGCAGCTCATTTTCTCCAAAACTCTGCTGAAATAATCTGTGAGATTCACAAGTGGTTTATCCTTGGATTACAAGGATTTACAGGGGTTTGCTCATCCCAAATTACATTTATTTTGTTGTCAGCCACAGAAGCACAGAACTTTCTTTAGAGGCAGTTTGTGGGCACGGGCAGGAGAAGTGACACTACACCCCTGGCTGATGGGTTTGTTTGTTGGGTTTTTTAAACATTAAGTCAAAGATGGAGACATTATTCTGAGTAAAACATCACCTCTGCACCTGCAAGGACACCACCAAATCCTCCATTTCCTAGTTAATACTGCAGGATTAACTCTGCACCCTGCCAAGCAAAATTCAGGTGTGGAGTTTACCTCGTGTCATTTAGGAGACATGGGAAAGATAAAGGACTAATTATAGAGGTCGACTGCCAATTCTGTCTAAACTGGAAGTTTCCTCCTCTTCTCAACAGTAACTAGGACACAGAGTTACAAAAATAATCTCACAAAATTCCATGGTGGGATGGTAGTCAGCTCCTAACCTGTGTCCTGGCTTCTGGCTCTTTGTGTGGCAGCCACTGAGTTATCCCTGATTTCGCTTCAGCTTTCAAGAGCCAAACCAGTTTTGAGGTTTTCTCCAATGTTCTCTCATTGTCATGGAGTAGATGATGAGCAGGAGTGGAAAGATTTTGGATTTATAAAATCAAAGAACTGTTGAAGCTGGAATAACCCTCCAAGGTCACGGAGCCCAGCCCTGCCAAGGCCACCACAGCCCCGTGTCCCCAAGTGCCACATCCACACAGCTCTTGACTCCCTCCAAGGATGAGAATTCCACCACATCCTGGAAACTTTGGAATTAAAGGTCCTTTGAACTGTGTGAATTTCCAGTCCATTCTGACTGCTCAAGGGTTCTGGCTTTTTTGTCAGGAAGAGTTTGTAACCTAAGAGTTGCTTTTGGTTATAAGAGCCAAGAAAATCATCCACCAATTCACGGGTTTAAGTTCTTATAAGTTAAAAAGAATAAAAAAGAAAACTTAAGGGTTTTTCTAAAATGATCTGGAAGGCTGCTGCTGAAAAAGTAATCCAGCAGGCTTTGAGATAATACAGATTAATATTCTTATTTCTTATCTCTCTGTAATTTTCTCTGGTCTCTCCTCCATCTTATGCTATCTGCGTTATTTTCCTTAAAGATGTGACTGGGATCTTTAAATAAGAGGAAGGTAAGCCCATTGACTGCCCCAGTTAAATACTTAATCTATTCCTTCAAAGAAGTTAGGAAAGTGAAGTGAAAATTTTAAATCTCTGGAATTGAAATTCAAATTTTTGATATTTTTTTATTTAAAGGAAATTTCTTGAAAACAAAATTTGAATCCAGACTAATTTCAGTTCTTTTCTAGTGTAAAAATGTTCAGTAGTGTGGAAATTCTCTGAGCTCCAGTTTAGAGTCCCTTTAAAGCACAAGGAATGATTATCTTTAAAGCAAAGGCAGAGCATTTTGATTTTAACTCCTGTGAACTTGTATGAAACAAACTCCGGGCGATTAAATTATTTTAGGCTGGAATCCTTAATCCTCAGAAAACCACACTTTAAAAAAGTTCCTACAACCTGAGTGGCACGAAATGTTCCTAAATAACAGGTTGAGAAAAATGCAGGAGCTCTCTCACAGTGCAGAGAGTTCAGGGGGTGAGGTTGGGATCCAGCCGTGAAATGAGACGCTGAGGGAAGTTTGCTGCTTGGAAAGCAGGATTTTTCACCAGGAGACTTGGCACTGGATGTGCTAGAGCTGCTCTTAACAGTTTAATTAATGCTGTGTTATGTGTGCACAGTTTTTTTAGCATCTCCTATTTGGAAACACTGCTTGATATATAGAAATAAGAAGTGTGCACACTCCCTAAGTGATGCACGTTGTTGTGGCTGTGAACTCTGTACGTTTGTAATGTTAAATTTGTCAAAGTTAATGTGTTGAAAAGTAACAAGTTACTTCAGTTAGTTAAATGTCTCTTTCTGGAGGAAAATTACCATAATGGTTACTTTTACTAAAATGCAATTACTGTCATTGTAACAATCAATCATATTTTCCTGGGGAAGGAACTTTCCTAGTTAAAATCTTACATTAAAATGTAAGATTGCTCTGCTCAGTGTTCACAAGAGCTGCAGAGGCAAGAAACTTCTGGGGAGAATCAAGTTCCTCTCAGATGGTTTTCTTCCAGAGTATTCCAAAATAGAAATTAACTTCTTAAATGAAACTGAGCCCAGCGATTTGTAAAACACCAGCCAGAGCTTTATAAATTCAGAAAGGCTTGAAAAATATTTGAAAAAGGTTTTGTTACAGCTGAGATTGATTTAAGCCTAAAGCAACAAGTTCCCATCTGCATTTCCCACTTGGCTGCCAGAACCTGGGAATTTCTGCACAGGACCTTAAAAAAAAGAGACCTTAAAGCTCATTCCATGCCATATTGTGTCATCCCAAATCCCATCCCATATCCCATATCCCATACTCCATATCCTATCCCATATTCTATATCTCATATCTCATATCTTAAATCTCATCCCATATCCCACATCTCATCCCATATCCCATCCCATATCCCATCCATCCCATATCCCATATCTCATATCCCATATCCCATATCTCATATCCCATATCCCCCATCCCATATCCTCGATCCCATCCCATATCCCATATCCCATATCCCATATCCCCATATCCCATATCCTATCTCCTATATCCCATATCCCATCCCATATCCCACACTTTCCATAGACCAGGGTGCTCCAAACCCCATCCAGCCTGGCCTGGGACACAGGACAGAAATAAGAAATAAGTTAAAATATTCAGTGATATTTTCATGGCTGTTTTTATAGGAAGTTTCTTCCTTGCACAAAATTTTTAACCCGCTCTGCCACAGAAAAGAGAAGTCCTTAAATTCTCACAGATGAGAAATAATTTCCAGGTATCCTACAAAAAATCTGAATTGTTTTTCAGGCGGCTTTTGTCACATAAAAACATGATTTGAACTCTACACCCATCACTCAAAGCACAATTAACAATCTCATGAAAGTTTTGAAGCTGAGCTAATTTTTTTTTCCCTAGGATAGTGAACTTCAAAGGATTCTTCTAATTTCATTTTTTTGTGTTTGTCTCTGGTTTTGGAAACAAAAATAACATCTCCATTGCAGAACAACTGCTGGAACATGCACCAGGAGTGTTTTCCCACTTGGACGTTCATGTTCAGATATGATTCTGCTGTGGAAATAAATTGGGATAAACACATTCATTCCACACGTCCCCAGTTTGGTTGAGTTTGTATACTAAATTTATTTCTGCAAAGAAAGGCAGAGGTTTCAGTGAGGATACCCAGGCATTGATGACACTGATATTCAGGCAATTGGCTGTTTGAAATATGAATGTTATTTTAATTTCACTGGTTGTAGTTTGTTAAATTCGTGGTGGAGGTGCATTTTTAGTATTTATTTCAGTGTGTGCTTTTCAAACTCTCCAGCACAAGAGAGTGATACAGTGCCTGTGATTCAAGTCACAGAATTGTCTTTTAAGTTTATTAGGGTATTTGAATTCTCATTCAAATGTATGTTTTGGGTTTCAAATTTATTCTTTTATATGAAAACAAGCGTTCTGACTGGTATTTTGTTGGATTTTGGAGAGATCACTCGCCAAATCACATCCTCCTACAAAATTCCCTTTTCCTAAGAATTCCTTTACCTAATGTCTCACTGTGTGACTCACAAGGTGGTGAGAAATTTCAACCTCAAAATTTACCCAAATGCCAAATTCCAAACCCATTGGAAGAGTTTTGACTAATTAGGACATAAATCCCTTGTGCACACTCCTGTTGATCAAATTCCTCTTGCTAATGAATGCCTCTCTCCTTTTTTACTTTTCTACGAAACATTTTTAGATTAATATCTGTTTTTTTTTCTCTGAATAACCTCCCCCAAGCTGTGCAGTTAGGATTGCATTTTATGGTTTCTCTCTTGCAATCCATTGCTGGAATCAATAATTCCTGCCCTGATACAATCACAGAAGTGATAATATTGTCCTGATGGTGCAAAATGGGGGTTAATACAAAAGATGCTCTAATTAGAATTCCAAGCCTGGTTGGCACAGGGTTGATTTCCTTGGCTCCCAGCCTAATCTCGTTATGTTGTTTTTAACTATGAAGAGAGTGGGTTTAAAGATCTCCAGCAGTGCAAATGAGATGAGGGAGTTGTAAAGAGCTTAAAGAATCACAAAAGTGTAACTCCTCCAAAACAAACCATTCCACGGACACAGGAGGAGAAACTTTACCTGAACATCCCTCGGTGGGATGAGGACACTCCCAAAACCCAATTTCTGGGGCTGTTAAATAAATCTTGTGGAGTCTTGTAGTGCTCTCTAATTGCATGGTAGCACAGAGGTGTAAACCATTAATGATACGGTGCATTTTTATTTGGGAAAGGGTAATTATACTCCACATGCCCGAGAATCCATTTGGACAAATCTATGTAACTTTATTCTTGTGCAGCCTCTGCTTAGGAAGACTCTTTATAACATCAATTTCCACGAGTTCTAAGACATTTATATCAAAATTATTGATATCTTTGACTGCTGACACGAGATTAAGACATTTCGACCTTCTGTTGTTTGTTTTATTTGAAAAACAGTTATGCTGCCCCAACATACAATAAAATAAAACATAAAAAATGAAACAGAGGGAAGAACTCTTTACAAAACCCCTCCTGATTTTATGAATTTTAGTTCAGATCGTCTTTGAATAGCAGAAATTTTGGTTTTGCCAGCTACTAATTTCTATACAATCGTGTTAAGGTGTGTGAAATGTGGAAGTCATCAGAATTTTAGAACATTTTTTTCCTCTGCTTATAGTGTGTGGGCTTTTTTTTTTTTTTCTTTAATTTACATGTGATTCATTTCATGCACGTATAGACCCATACACTACACATACACAAAATATATATTTTTAATTTTCCTTTAAGAATTATCCACATTAATGGCTCCACTTCTCTTCCAGTCATTCCTCTTGGTAAGAATGAAGGCCAGCACTAATTCCAATTTTACTTTTCTCTGTATAAAACCATGTGTAGAGCTGGAAAGCAGAACATTTCTACAGGCAAAATTTTCTTTTGTGTGGCCGAATAATATAAAATATTTGCATCAATTTTCTTCATGTCTTCAGGAGTTTGAATGAATTTTTTATTCAAGTGCTTGACTTTTCATCTTGGAGAATCTTTAAGTGGAAGCATGTTCAGTGTGTTGGTAAACATATTCTTCCTTAATTTTTTATCCTTATTGTCCTTTTTACCCTATTGTCCTTATTTTAAGGACAATATTATCACTTCTGTGATTGTATCAGGGCAGGAATTATTGATTCCAGCAATGGATTGTAAGAGAGAAACCATAAAATGCAATCTTAACAGCACAGCTTGGGGGAGGTTATTCAGAGAAAAAATAGGTATTAATCTAAAAATGCCTCGTAGGAAAGTAAAAAGGAGAGAGCTGTTCATTAGCAAGAAGAATTTGACCAACAGAAATGTGCATATGGACATTATTTTTTTCATTTTCTTGTAATTATTTTTCACTTTCAACAACGATTCTTTGGAATTCCTTGGGTCTCCTGATCCAATTGGCATTAAACGGATTTAACGTGAATCTGTCCGACGCTTTGACCAATTCAGGGAACTGATGATATTTGAATTTATGACCGATTTGGCAGATTTCCTGGAACTATTCCTTTACCTCTTTGTGGAAAGGATCAAGTTTCTCCCTAGGTGGGTTTCCAGCAGAGTGAGTCGATCCCTGTGGGTGAGAGGGGCTGCATTCCCTGGGAATTCCCTGCGGATTTGGAGCCGATGCAGCCCAGGAAGGCACCGAGGAGCATCCAGGAGGAGCAAAAGTAGGTCAGTGGAAACGATCCCTGAGACTGCTCAAGGAGGAGAATTGGGATTTCAGCCCTGATCACTTCACACCGGATAACCTTGGGAAGGAAAGTAAGCCAGGCAGGGTAAAAATACCTCGGTGGTGCGCTCAGCTCAGGAGCCGACGGGAGCATTCCCAGGAGCCGCGGGGAATGGACCGAGCCGCTCCAATCCCAACCTCGCCTGAAACAGCACAGTCACCCTCTCTGCTCTCCGCTGTCTAGTGAAGAGAATAGGAGGGTCTGTTTTCCAAGGGGCTAATTTTGGCAATCAGGAACTACTTTCTGCTGAAATTCCTGGGGTTTTTTTTCCATAAGGAGAGGCTTGTGTTGCTGTTGCTCCTGTTATCCTGCACTGTGTACTCCTGCCGTGTCCATCCCTTTCCTCCCTCAAACCACTGAGCTTTCTCCCTGCCTGCCTTTTTACCTTTTCCTGCTGTCACTCCTACAGTTTATTTTAAACTTTAATTTATACCGAGCTCCTGCTTTCTCTATCAATATCACATCATTATTCTTACCTGATTCTCTTGATAATTTGTTTGCACTGGAATTCTTGGCAGTGAACTAAGAATTTCATTGTCTACCTACTCTCTTTTCTCTTGGAGAGTATAATAGAGTGGGAGGGAGAAGCCTCATGGTAATATTTTTATATTTGAAATGTAGCCACACTTTATATGCTCCTACACATGGTGCTACTTATAGCTAATGAAACAAGTCTCATCTTGTGGTCTAGAGCTTTTCTATTTTGGACTATTTTGTGCTAATTCTACTCATTTCTGCTCCCTCTGATTAATGCTGCTTCTCTTCTCCTCGTCTGCCTCCGTGGGATTATTTAGGAAGGGACTATTAGTACTGCCTGGGAAGCACAGCAATCATCCTCAGCCCGAAAAATGAGGAAGAGCAAGAGGAAATAATGGGATGGGAGCACAGCTGAGGCCATCTCAGTATCCCTCTGAAGTGACATGGAGGAGAATGAATCCTTTGGAAGCACAAAGCTGATGCATCCCAGCAGGTTCTGGGACATGGGGACACAGAACTTCTCATTTCGGGAAGCTTTTGGAAGCTCAGAGTTCCCACAACCTTTCCTGTAATAAATCCAGGACGACTGCATCTGGTTCCAGATCAATGGTAATTTGAAGAAAAGAAAATCCACTGTATCTGCTGATCAATGACTAATTTAATATTATAAAGCTATTTTTTTGTTATGCATCTTCATAAGCCACGTCAAGGAAACAATGATAACATACACAGCAAGTAAATAGAATTTAAGAATAGGTTATCATTGGCAGGACTGCTTATTTTTAATCCCTGTGTCTTTGATAAGAGGAAAAGGATACTTTTACCAGACACCTTGTTTAGTATAAAATAAAGATTTTTTTAATGGCACATCATCTTTTTTTACATCGCTCATCCCCTGCCTTAGAGATTATTTGTTCTGCTGGGAAAACTCTGTTTTGAAATAAGTTTACTCCCCACTTTTCCTTTTTCCAGAACCTCTTTCAGCCTATTTTTAGGTTGTTTAGATTTCAAAGCAAACTGGGAGTGCTTTGATAACGTCTAAGGATTGCACCTCACCTGAATTCAGAAGACACAGCCACAGAAACCTGCTGTGCTCCTTATCTCAGGCAATTTTGATAAAAACCACAATGCCCCGTGATCCACACAGATATTGCCAATTCATCTCCAAATTCAGTGGGCTAATTACATAGTAATTTATTGGGAACAGTCAGGGAAGCATTTAAAAACGCTCATTACAGACCAAATAAAATATATTTGACTCAGCTGTTTTCAGCTGTGATTTCTGCTTAAAGTGGGTGAATAGAAGAGGAAAGGAAAATTTCAATTCTGAAACATGTACTGCTGGTAAGCAGAAATGCTCAGCTTGAATTTTTTTTTTGCCATATCTTAATACTTACAGTCTTTTAGACACATTAAAAATTTATTTAATAGTTGGGCAAGAGAAGATTTTGAAATTAATTTAAGCTGGTTCATTTGAATCCCATTTCCTGATCACAACTGCAAATTAATAAACTTTTATGATCAGTTTTATTACTTAACTGACTCCACTATCTTGGAGGCTTGTTAAATCCCGAATACTGGTTTTGATAAGCATGAAAATAAATAATTTTGGTGTCTAAATGTATTTACACTCATCAAACATCCTTCACGAGACCAGTTCCAGTGAAATTGATTGAAACTTGAAGGTTTCTGTGAGAACACTTCAAATAAATCTTAGTCAAATGCCAGTAAATTTAGTACAGATTCACTTCTCCTTTTTTGTTGCTTTTTTTAAAAAAAAAAAAGATTTCATTATTATAAATAAGTCCTAATTTCCTCTAACATAGGTGCAAATCTGGAATAAACCTCTCTGTGCCTTTTCAAAGTTTACTTCAGTTTATGAATTTGAACTGTTAAGGGATTTTTGAGTCTTTCATGTCTTGATTTAAAAACAGTATTTTATTTCTTTTCTCAAACTGTAAGAAAGCTTTTCTTTCTCAAGCAGGTTTTCAAGAAAAAAATCTTCTTTGTAATGAAAAGTTCTAATTTAATTAAAAAAAATTGTCACTTTTGGCCTTGAGTTATACAGAATGAGACATCAACAACTGAAAAACTCATGACAAAGTTTCACATAGAGTTTCCTGATGAATTTCTGTCAAATGGCTGAGCTCAAAGTGAATTATTGACACATTGGAAGTGTATTGATTAAATGGGAACTTGGATCTTTGCACTAGGGATGGATCAGAGACCATTGGCCTGGGAAGTCGTGTGCCAGACAGGTTGTGACAGGTTTTTAGGGAGAATAAAGGTGGCAATGCAGACACCTCCAGCCAGGCAGTGATCTCGGAAACCACTCAGTCAGCTGAACTCCAAATTTATCTTATTATGGGCTGCATTTGTGCAATCTGAATCCTCACCCCATGTTGCTCCCAGCACAGTTCTGGTGGGATTTGCCCTGAGTGCTGCAGAATGTGCTCTGGCCATGGTCAGCTCCTCATTCCTGTAGGAATTGTCCTGCTCAGCACCTCTGACCTTCCAACTCCAGGCTCAAGTCCCATCCTGCCTATTTTATTTTGCAGAGATCCCTGGAGACAGAGGGTGTCTCATGGCAGGCACTGCAGTGCCAGGCTGAGCTGCCCAGATCCACTCCCCAGCCCCGACAGCAGCATCCCAGAATGATCCAGCTTGGAAAAACCTCCCAGAGCTTTGAGTCCAACCTGGGATCAACCCCGTTTTCAGCAAGTGCCACGTGCAGTCCTTCCTTGATCATCCAGAGATGGTGAGTCCCTCGCTTCCCAGTCTCTTCCCAGTCCCTTCCAGTGCCTGAGCACCTTCCCCATGGCTGCTCTGGGATCCTGGTGTTTCTCTGGGGTTGCTTTGGGTTCCTCTGAGCAGCTGCTCAGCATTAAGGACCTGCTCTGCTCTGTGTGTCACACAAAACCAGGATCCCATCAGAGTCCGGGGTGTCCCTCTGAGCTGCGCTCTGTGGTTTGGAGTAAATGAAATATGGAAAAGCAGATCCAATGGTCAGTGCCAGGTCTGGGAAACCTGTGTGAAACACAGCCCACTTCAAAGTTCTCCTGTGAGTTTCAGTCATCTTCATTCTCCTTTCTCAGCAAAACACACTTAGCACTGAAATGAAGCAGCATTTTGTATGTTTAGAACTCATTTAGCAAATCAGTTTACGATTCCCAATTTCCCTGCCTGGCCCTGCTGTTCTCTCCAGAGGTGCTGGGATCCCTGGAGTCAGGAGGCAAATCCATTTGTTCTGCTTCTCCTGGGGCACAGCTGTTCCAGCTTGCTGCTTTTTGCCTCTCTGAGATCTCCTCAGACCCAGGGGCTGATTTACTGCCCCTTGTGCTCCCTGATATTTCTCCACTGGGAATTTGTACTCAGAGTTTACCTGTCTGGAGCTGCTGCTTTTCCCTAGTTACAGATAAGGGCAGCATCCTTCTCATCCTTCTCATCTTCTTTTTATAACTTTCTATACCATAAAAAGTCTTTTTATAACTTAGACTTTGCTATGAGAGACCTTTGGGCCAACATACCACATGACAGTGCTGTTAGTCACTTGCGAGTGTTGCTTTCCCCCTGTATTTATAAAAAAGACAATTTTAACCGTGTTTTCAGCTGTGATTATAATTTGATTTTTTAGCTGTAACCGATTTTCAGCAAAGCTGTGGTTTATTTGAACCAGCCCCATGGTCTTGCAAAGCTTAGACAGTAACTTGAGCTGTCACAGTGAGCACACACAGTGATCAAAATTATGGAGCAACTGCTCTGTGAGGAGAGATTGAATTCTTTAGGATTTTTCCACTCTGCGATGAGAACACGAAATGCAGAGTTATGGAGGGAGCCTCTGAATTCATGAATAGTGTGGGAAAGGTGCACAGAACATCATTTTTCATCCTTTTTCATATACAAGAAACAGGCAGTATGCAAACGTGGAGTGTTCTTAAATAGCGCGGAATGAAATTTGGGAATGCGCTGCCGCAGGAGATTGCCGAGGCCAAAAGCATGAATAGATTTTTAAATCACCATCAGTGGCTATTGAAGTGAAACAAAAACCCTAAAACACACACACAAAATCACTGCTCAGGGTACAGACTCCTGTTCAGGAAGATCCTAAAGGGCTGATTGCAGGAGCTGGAGGTGTTACAGGCCTTGGTGACACCCCGAGCCAGGAGAATGAGGTGATGAACATGATTCAGCCCCAATTAGGGATTTTGTCAGGGCCATATTCACTTCATGGTTTCCCTTTGCTGGCATCACCAAACCCATTTACAAATTGAATTTCATTGATGTCAGTCCATGGAGTAAAAAATTTACTTGGGTCTTCAGCTCTGGGGTTTTATTCCCATTTTAGAGCCATTCTTTGCCTACTTAACAGTATCCAAAGGGAAATGACCCCAGAGCAGCAGCAGCAGGACTGGGAGAGACCAGAGACACAAACAGCACTGCAGAATTCATCCTGTGATGAATTCCACATTATCCTGGGAGGGAATGTCCCTCCAGGGGCTCACAGCTCTGATTTTCCTGTTTTCTTATGGATTGCACTCCGCTGTCCATGACACCAGGCATGGAGAAACCCCCCTTGATGGAATTTGCCAACAGGTTGAGCAGTGAAATCCACACTTCAAGTGGGCTCCCCCCAGCACTGCTGCCAAAAATAACAGAGATAACAGGTGGAGGGAGAGCAGGGATGTGGAGCCAAGTGTTCCACAGGCATCCTTTGTTTGTTCAGTAAGAGGGAATTTTTTTTCCATGCAATTCCAGCCCTGGAACACTCGTGGTGCTGGGAATGACTTGTCCAGTGCTTTTCATCCCCAGAGTTTTCCTGATTGTGCAAACTGTGACTCACTCTGGGGATGCTGAAGTTCACCACCTTTGGCACTGAGAGCAGAGGTTGGGTAACAGTTCAGGCTGAGGTTCTGCTGCCTTTGAAATTATTGGGGAATCCATTCTCTGCACCCATTAATGCTGAAATCTGCCATTGCTTGGCTGGTGAGAGGTTAGTAATCCATCCGCTCTCTACAACCCCTGATCATTAATTCAAAAATTTCTGGTGTTTGCTTAAAATCTGTGTTAAATTTAGTATTTTCCTATTGGTTTATGCACTTCTCTTGCTGACACTGACATCCTCCAGGATCCATCCTGGGGGTGGATTGACAGAAACATTTGCTCCATGTCTTGATTTCTTTCTTGTGTCTGAGTCTTGTAGGTTAATGATAGTGGCTGAACTCGTGCTTGCTGTGTCCACACATTTATTTCTCTCTCACAAGTATTTCACAAGACTTCTCCATTTTTTATTTTTTTTTGGATATTAAAAAAAAAAAATGATCGAGGCTTTGTGTCATGAGAAATCCTATAAATCAGGATTAAAATCCTGCTTTTGAGAAAGAGGTTTTGATATATCCCCGGGCTTATGCTGCAGCTTTTGCTGCCAATCTGAACTCAATGAAAAACCTGCTTTTTCTTCATATAGAATTACATCAAAATGATTTGCCATAAAAATGCCCTTTCTTTACTTCTAGGCAAGAAATTAAGTCTCATTATTCTAAAACTTAAGAAAATAGAATAGGGGCCCACTCTCTTTCTCATGATCTCTTGAAAAGAGAAGTTTTGTTTGGTCCATGGACAAAAGATTCCAAAGGCTGCTGCAGGAATGTTGCAGTAGATCCTGTTCCCTGCTAAGTGATTTTTGGCTGCTGTGTCTGATTAATCAACCTGGGCCTATTGATACAGCTCTGAATTCAGAGGGGGGAGACCTGAATTTCAATTTTCCTGCCTGTTTTTTGTTACTTCCAAATATCTTAGCCCAGGGACTTTTACATCTGCTGGCAGTGCACACTCCTCAGGGTTTTACTCCCTGCAGTATTTTACTAATCACAGTGAGATCCCAGTTTTGCCCTCCCCTTTTATCACTTTACAGCAGATATTGTCATACCTGACAAGTGAATTATCAAAGTTTACACTTCAAAATCTCATCTTAAATACCATAAATCAGAAAAACACACTTTTAGCAGTGTAAAAAAAAGTTCTATGGCACTTTTGCTCCCAAGGTCCCAAAATCTGTCTCTTCTGCCTGAATTCTATCAGTTGATGTAATTTATGTTCTCTTCCATTCAATTTCTGTCCCTTTTTTAAATGAGGTATTTAGGATCACTAAAATTGATAATTATTGGATACAGAGTACAAATAGTTAAATGGGAAAATGTCTTAATCATTTAGAGGCAACATGATTGTTATGAATTATTATTTATTAATATAAATATTCTGGATTATTAGACAAAGGTTTAAGAATATAATATGAAGTCAAGAGCTGCCTTTTGCTATAAGAAAATTAAAGCCCACAGCATCAGTTTTGTGTTTCTAAAGCAATTATTTTCCAAAGTAAATTTTTTCCAAAAGTAACAATTGTAGAAATGACCTGAAGTTGTGTCAGGGAAGCTTTAAATTGGATATTAGGAAAAATTCCTTCAAGGAAAAGGTTGTAAAACATGGGAACACCTCAAGGAATCCCCACCCCTGGAAATGTTCAGAAAATGTGGATGTGACACTTGGGGACATGGATTGTGCTGGACACTGGTGATGGTTGGATTCAATCCCACAGGTGTTCCCCAACCTGAACAATTCCATGATTCCACCTCAGAGCCCCCACAGTTCCAGTGGGGTTCACCTTGACAGTAATGGGGATGGTTCTTTCCTGCCTCCATCCTGCTCAGCTCCACCAATCCCACTAAAAGAGTTCCCAGCACAGGCACAAATGAAACATTTCACAGTTTTCGTACTGAAGTGTAGCTGGAGAATGGAGGAGTCCAGTGAAAAATGTTACCTGGTGATGTATTGAAATGACAAATGGGTGTGTATGGGGCAGAGTGGGAACTGCAGCC
This sequence comes from Sylvia borin, assembly GCA_014839755.1. Taxonomy (NCBI): domain Eukaryota; kingdom Metazoa; phylum Chordata; class Aves; order Passeriformes; family Sylviidae; genus Sylvia; species Sylvia borin. The sequence continues at coordinate 36,391,864 of CM025963.1, read as the reverse complement.
AGAGCTGCTGGTTGGCAGTTTTTAAACTTTCCAGTGGTTTCAGACAAATGATCTCCAGGACAGATTTTGGGGGGTGTTCTTGTGAAATCTTTAAACCATTGTAATGATCTCCAGGTTGGGCTTTGGGAGGTGTTCCTGTGAAGTCTCTGAACCGTTGCAGTGATGTCCAGGTTGGCTTTTGGGAGATGTTGTTGTGAGATCTCTGAACCATTGCAGTGATCTCCAGGACAGATTGCTCAAAGTGCTCCTGTGAAGTCTCTGAACCATTGCAGTGATCTCCAGGACAGATTTTGGGAGGTGTTCCTGTGAGATCCCTGGACCATTGCAGTGATCTCCAGGACAGATTTTGGGGCTGCTCCTGCTCCTGTCTCAGCTCTCTGAGCCCACTGAGATCTGTAGCTGCTCCTTGAGGCCCTGGGTCCTCCAAAGCCATTCCCACAGCCCAGATTTCCCTGCAGACAGCAAACCAACCCCCCGTGCATAGCTGGGGCCAAAATAGTCCCAATATTCTGTTTCCTGCTCCTACAGAGACTCTCGAAATGCAGGGTGAGATCATTGCAGCCTTTTGGGGTTTGCTGCAGTTTCCTATTTCTTTGGGGCCCTTTTTTAAGCCGGGCTGTCCTCATGGAGTCACTGTGTGTGTCCAGGATCCCTGCAGGCATCCTGATAACCCTGCACAACATTTTTAGCTTTGTGGGGGATCACAAGGTTCAGCAGGGACTTGCTGACATTCTTAAGAAGAATCCAGTGCTGGGCTAAGAACGAAGAGTGGCAGAAAGCACTTCTTAATTGATCATCAACAAAGGAATTAATGCCACTGGAGTTTGGTTTATTTTTAATTCTCTAAGTTCACTAGGAAGAAATCCTGTGAATTATTTTATTTTGCAGCAGGTCAGGATCTCACCAGCTGAGCCTCGAGTAGAAATAGACTGGCAGGTCCCAATAAAGATCTACTGGAAGAAATTTATTTACACTTGTGTAATAAACACTACACTGAGGAGTGTGTTAACAGCCCCTGAGTATGTTTTCATTTTGCTGCCATAAATCAACTTGTTGCAGCCCATGTAATATTTCCAATCCCACATCATTTTAGGAATTCTTTACACACCAAGAATTCTCGGGGATTTAAGGTGGATTTTTCATGTGAGGATTCCAGCTGAATTTCCATGTCCTTGAGTTGCAGATGCCTTTGTATCATGAGATCTTTTATTAAAAAAAAAAAATAATACATAGCACACTGTTCCTATGCCAAATATTCTTTTGGAAAGCTATTCTTGCTCCCACCCTCAATAGTAACAAGAAAATACTGCACTAGGAGTTATTTTTAAGTGGCTGGAAATAGCATCCATATTATTTCAAGCCACTGATGTATAAAATCTTTGGAAGAAAAGAAAGGCCACTTGTTTATTGCAGGTTGTTTGTTCCCATTTGTTCATTCTGCTATTCTAGAAAAGTGCCACGTGAACAGAAATTACCATCCAAGATGATTTGTAAGCACCAGGCACTCTCATGTAGGAAAAAAAATTATTTAAATAAGAATTGTTATTATTTTTCTCATTTCTATTGGAATTAAACAAAACAAGAAACCTTGATTCTTCCACGCTGGGATCTGTCTGTTGGAGCAGTTCTCCAAAACGTGGAGAATCAACCCCACAGAAAAATCTTTTCCTTCTATGAACAGAAAGGAATGAGGATTAATGCACAACATATTGAGTCCATTCATTTAAGTTTTACAGGTGTTTAAAATATCCTACCAGAAAAAGGTTTTGTGCATTGGAGAAATTCAGAATGTGGAGATGGTGTCAGACATTAAATAATTGAAGTTTTCGGTTGTATCACAAGGGGTGTAACACAATTTTACAGCTGCAATATTTGTGCAGGAGTTAATTGTGGTGCCTGCAGGAATTGAGAATTGTATTCCAGCGACACAATTTATTTCTTTTCAGTTCAGACACCTTAGAGAGATATAAATAATTAACGAAATTCAGAAGTAATTGATATTTTCTACAACTTTATGTAGGTAGAATTTAACTAAGCCCTCGGTATATTTCCAGTGTCACAGTCAGCTTATGACTTCAAAGACCTCAGAATTTGTACCATATGTGTCAGGAGTACCTTGAGAATGTGTAAGATAACATCCTAAATGCACTCACACTTTAACAAATTATATTCTTCAGAAGAGAAGTTTCTGCTGGATGCTGTTATGCTCCACATTCCGAGTGCAGATGCTCCTAAAAGCATTAAAAAGAAATGGTCAACTCCTTCAGCAACGTTTGCTTGTGAATTTTAATCCATTTTATAGATACTTCCTATCTGTAATTAGCTCCACTGCCTATTCTATAGCCAGAATTAATTACTTCAACAAAGGAGTTTCTGGAACCACTCTACTTGCAACAGAAGAAAATCAGAATTCCCTTCTCCAACTGTTTATTTGATGGAGAATATTTTTTTTTCCCCCTCACCGAAGTGTATCTAATCAGATCCTCCCAAAGCAATGCCTGCAATGCCTGTCCCATAATTCTCCTTGGAGACAGTGCACAGCTGCTGCAGTGAGTATTAGCTGCTTCTTAGGCTTGGTCTTTTCTTTCAATAAAAATCCCAGATGGCCCAGGGTCTTTCACACCACCCTGGTAAATATGAGCCTGCTTCAGGTGGAGAGGTGATCTAAGTCCATATAATTCTGCTTTAAGTGCAAAAATCCCACATTGAGCTCGATTACTGCCTGTTTGTCTCCAGTCCCTCCACTGGCCAGACTTGATCCAACGGCAGCAGTGGCTGGAAACAGGAATTATTGTGCTTCAGCTCCACGAATAATGACAGCTCTGCAGGGCTCAGCCCTGGCTGTGTTTGTCAGGGGAGCTCTTCCAGCTTTGGGCCTGACTCTTGAGAAGTGCTTGAGGCTCCTCCAAAGCTTCCACTTGTGCCCAGTTTGCCTCTGCAGTGCTGCTTTTGCTCTGCTCACATCCTCTGGGAGCCAGGGGAGACCTTCCATCATCATCATCAGGGGCTGCTGCTCATTTTGGGGTGACAGCACATTCATACCCAACAGCATCACAGATATCCCAGATTCTAAATGAGCTTCTCTGTTGAAAAAAAAAATAACTGGGGACAGGAATTTGGACAATATTCCCTTGCAGGCCTGTGCACCGTGAACTTTAAAGGAATGACTGGATTTGGCACTCAGTGCTCTGCTCTGGGTGACAAGGTGGGCATTGTCACACACTGGACTCAATGATCTTGGAGTTCTTTTCCAGATATCCTGAGGTTCTCAGCTGTGATGTGAGGACACATCCCAACAGAGGTTGGGATCTTACAGAGCTCTGTGCAGAACCCCCAGGCTTCCATCAGTTTGTCCCAGGTGTTGTTGTCACATTCCAGCTCCAGCCCACAGCGAAGCAGGAGGAAATGGAGGCTGAACCTGGTGGTGACACAGAGCCAGAGGAATTCAGGGAAGGGATGGACAGGAGCTCAGAGCCTTTATTAGAGTTAGTGCTGCTGGATACCAGCTTTGCCTCTGCACAATCTACTGAACTTTGAAATTATTGCAGAGAACTGGAGAATTTGCCAGCCCCAGAGGTTTGTTGAGAGCCCTGAGTCCAGGGTAGGACTGCCCCTGCCGTGGCTTTGCCAGGCTGTTTTCCAGGCTGTTGAAAGCACCACGTGCTGAACTCCACATAAAATTCCCTTTACGTGGCCTTTTCAGGTCAAAACACCCAACTGCCAACTGATTTAACAAGTCAAACTTGAAGCTGCTCTCTGGTTGTACCTTAAATTTCTCCCTTCCTGCTTCTAAGTCAAGTCATTGCCCCATAAAGCCAAGGACAGAACTCCAGAGAGTGAAATACAATTGCAGCACGAATATTTATCCCATTGAAAAATGAACAGGCAGGACTCATTTCCCCCCAATTTTTCAGAGTCGTGCTAAGCTATGCTGTCTGCATCTGAGGTTGTTTCAAAGTTTTAATGATTTTTCATTTGTCCCTGCTCACTTAAATTTTTATTATTCTTCCATGAATCTCCTGTCATTAATTTAAGTCTTTGTGGTCATGACAAGTCTCAGTTGGAGTTTCAGCATATGCAAGTTTTGTATCACTTCAGTTTTATTTTCCTGCCAAGCTCAGTCCTCACTCACAGAGCTGCTCTTCACCACTACCTTGATGAGTGGGTTTTATTTATTTTACTTTTCTTATTAAGAAGCATTTCAGATAAATTTCTTTTTAGTTTTTTTTTTTTTTCATCCTGTTCTATCAATTTCCTTTCTTTCATATTCTTCTTTAAAACATTTTTTTTGCCATTCTTCCTTAAAAATGCAGCATCTTCTTGAGGGATTTTTTTTTCTTAGACTTCATTTTCACGTTGGTTACTTTTTCTTCCAGAACACATCATAAAAGAGCACAAAATCCAGCCTATTGCCAGTCTTTGTGGAATAGTCTAGACTTAACAGTTCATTACATTTGCCTTTAATGGTTGTTTTACATTCTGCTTATTAGCGCTGCGTGTTAATTTTCAGTTTCTGTGTGGATGTGCAGCCTTGGGATTGGATGGATATCCAGGAAACACCAGTGGATGGCGTGGAAAAAATTTAATTTTTGGCCCAGTTGATGATTGGAATAGAGTTTAGCTCTTGGGAAGGAATTCCTGGCTGGAAAGGGGGTGATGCACAGGTTTCCAGAGCAGCTGTGGCTGCCCCAGGATCCCTGGAAGTGCCCAAGGCCAGGTTGGAGCAGCCTGGGATAGTGGAAGATGTCCCAAACCATTTCATGATTCTGTGATAAGAAAAAAAATTATTAAAACAGATAAATAAATATCTTAAAAAATTATTAAAACAGATAAATATCTGATCACATCAAACAGGGGAGGAGGAGCCACCTGCTGATGTCTTTCAGGTGCTTTATGATGTAAATTCTCCTTGCTGAGGCCAGTTCTGGCTGTGCATTTTTGAGCTGTTGTCAGCACCTCGGCCCCCAACCTCTGCCAATCTCACCTGGTGTTCTGCTTGCAGATGATCTAAACGAGAAGGGCATGTTGATAAATCCTGAGAATCCAACCTGAGAACGCTTGCCCATGAGCAGCTTTGGCAGTGCTGTGGTGATATTCTGGAATTTTCAATGGAAATTTAGAAATTAGTAGCTGAATTTTGAAGACGAATCTTTCTTTTGGGCAAAGTAATGAATTGCTTCTGGGCTTTGACTTTGGGAGATTTAGCTCTGTAAAAAGAGTTTTTTTAAATGGCATCATTTCATCTAAGCTTGTACTAAAGGTCCAGCTCATCCACTTAATGTTGGTCTGTTCCTTATATTTTAATTAAGCTTTAATTTTGATAAGTTACTTCCACTCCTCTGCACCTGATCATCCTCCCAGGAAGTTGTTTCCTCCTGGGAGCTTTTAGGCTGGAGCTTTTCTTTCCTCTGTCCTGCAGCTCCATCCATCTCTGCCTGGGCTTGTTTAGGGAGTTTATGTTTTGGCAGATTGGGGCTGGTGGAGCAGTTGGGATCCCAGGAATTTCCAAAAATCCTGCTCAGCTCAAGGCTGGGAAGGAGCCAGAGTGGAGCTGCTTTGGAAATGTGGAGTTCTGTCCCTTAACCTGTCATTTCATGGAAGATCTGTCATCCTCTCGCTTCTCTTCAGGCTTTTGCATATTTTCTGCAAGAATTCTGGAAGCAGAGAACAAGGAAAATCCCCTAAACTTCCAATCAGCTCAGGAATTCATCCTGCAGACTCCTTTTCCCTGTGGTTTTATTGACCGAGTCCATTGAGCCTTTTATATAACACAACCTGAATTTTGGCAATTGCTGATAAAACCAGTCCTTATCACCCTGGACAACTGACATTTGAATTTATTTCTGCTTTTCCTCAGTGGGGACTTTGGGCTCCAGACTCTTTGTGTGCCCCTGTAAAATCTTGGAATCCTTAGAACCTGTTTCTTTTTGGATATTGGGAACAGTGGGCAACACACAAAGTGTGACTGTCACCAACATTTTGCTCAAAGGGGCCCCAAATCTTTGTTATCTTCAAGAAGGAAGGCAAGATCATTAAAAGTAATTATCCAGCGCCTGCTACTTGTTAATTACTTGTAAGTTCATTATTTTAGACTATGCTCTGGGTATATCCTGCCTGGACAGTAGCCTACAGGTTCTGAATATAATTTTATTAGTGTCTTTGAAGCAGTCTATTACCTATTTAAAAATGCTTCAAAATGTAATTATTTTAATGATTTTTAATCCTACAGGATGCATTGCTAATTATTACTGATATTATAAATTTATTTTATTGTATGGGGTGGATTTTGCCTGACGAGTTTCGGGGTTTTAATTAAAAGTTCTAATGGATTTATTACTAATAGCTTTGGGCTCTATTAATTGGAATGCTAATCACCTTTTCTGCCCAATATTTTCTGTGGGAGATGTGGGCAATCAGAGAAATCATTCAGTGCCTTTTAACTGGCTGGAATGGGCTGATTTCCACCTTCCAGAAGAAGCTGAGACCTGTCCTGGATTGTCCCATGGAATTGCTGTTGGATAATCGACGCTACCACACAGGATTTGTCCCCTGCAATGAATAATTCCATCAGCCAGGATGTGACAAAGTGATGTGACCTTGCAAACTTCTATTTTTCACTATGATTTTTACTCCAGAAACGACCAAACTCACAGGAAACTTCTGCCCAGTGTAGGTCCTGGAAACATGGAAAGAATTTGAGCCGTGTGGGAAACGAGGAGGGGAAGTGGGAGAGGGATCTGAGCACCAGAGGTGAGGAGGGGGATCCAGAAGTGCTCAGGAGTGGGGCTGGCTGGAAGGGCTGCAGGATGCTGGGGGCTGTGGGAAGCAGGAATTTGGGGCACTGGGACATTGGGGTTTCTTTGTAGGTCCACCCTTGATCGTTGGACATCACAACCCTCTCATACCTCACAACCTTTTCATACCTTATTTATTAAATCCATCTGTTAGTTAATTTATTAAAGAAATTAAAGCTGTTACAACTCTCCTCCCATCCCTGCCTGTGCTCTGGTCTATCAAAGATTCTGTGTTTAAAGCTCTGCAGATCATTTTTGAGCCCTGCCATTGCCCTGCTGGGTTTGCTCATTAAGAGGATGACTTAATTAAACCTTCTCCTACCAGCAGGACTGTGTCCATTTGTAACCAAATGTGGGGAAATTCGGAATTGGTGCAGAGCTGGAGGTGTGGGGATGAGGTGTGAAGGGCAGAAATGTCTGGAAAGGCTGGAAGTGACTTTGTAAGGGACACTTGACACAAGCAGGGGCACAGGGCAGCCCGTGACGCCGTGGAGAAAAGCAGCAATCACTGGAATATTGCTCATGCTGGAGATGGGAATGTTTTAGCAGCCTGCAGCCATCTGGTTATAGTCAACATGTCCACTCCTGAGGCCTTTAGAGCACAGGGTGAGCAGAGATCCTACAGCTCTTCCCATTCCTTCACCTCTTATGTTCATTCCCTGGAAGAAAATACTCCGGGAGAAATGCTGGGAATTCAGACCTTTCGCCACATTGCACAACGAGGATGATTAAAAAAATCCCCAACAAACCCCAACAGACCAAAAATTGACTTTATTAAGACACATTATGAAGCTTTCTGATAATGCTGGGATTTAAAGGAGCCCAAGACGTTTAAATGTCTGGATTTTATTGGATATTCCTAGGAAAAACAGACATAAGCACTTCCTTCCTTGGAAAAGTGGAGAAGGGATGGGCCAGTGTCTAGCCTGGATCTCACCTCCCCTCCTCAACTGCAGCTGTGGTGTTTTCTCATCACCTCATATCTGAGATAAAGCCCAGAACCCGGATCTGAATTAGGAATACCCCAAAAAGAACCTGCACCAGGGGCGAGTTCTTTGCCAACAGAATCATCCTGAGGTGAGACGATGTTTCTTGCGCGTCGCTCCGATGCTGGGGGCCAAGTGAACAGAAAGTTTGCTCCTGTAAACCAATTTACTGATTAAAACCGGCACGCTGTGCTCATCACCTCCATCAGGGCGCCTTGAACTCCTCTGCTGGCTTCTCCAGACAAATGCAAAGTGACATCTCCAAGCAAGAGCAGCTATTACTGGCACTCGGGACTTAATGCACTGACCCCGCGTTCCCTCGGTGACCTTGGCACCAGCAGGGAGATTAGGAGTGGGAGCGTCTCCCCGCCTTGTTTATTTCCTTGGAAATGCTCCGCTTGTAAAATCAAAAAAATGAAACGAAATTTCAAATGATCAGCCGTGAGTGAAAATGAAAATAATTCACCCTCGCATCTGGCGGCCAGAAACTGCAAATCTCTCACCTGTGCTACAGACAACGGGGGGAAATGTTTTACTAAAAATAAAAACACAAAGGTGAGACCAAATCAACGGGGAGACCCGAGTTGATTTCTTTTGGAACAACCCCACGCCAAGCCTCAAAGGGACAATTCGGCAGTAAAGTTGTGTCTGCGTGGTTTAAATCTCAGCGCGAGGGTTTCTGAAGCTCTCAAGTGCTGCTGCACCACGGAATGTTCTGATTGCACCGACCTCCCCTCTGAGGCTCTTTCCAGTAATCAGGAAAGCAAATTTCCTTGGGAGCCAGTGGGAGAAGTGAATTTACAGTTGTTCCCTGCCAGCTGCTTAAAAAGCTGCCAGCTAATCTGTTTCCCTGCACTTTTTTGGTGTCAGAGTTGAGATCTATCTTGATTTGAGCTGAATTCTTTGTGGAAAAGAAGCTTGGTGATTGCTGGTGTTTTCCTGCTGGAAGAGAAACCCCCTCAACAGAACAAACTTCTGAGCTCATTTTTTTTTATAATCACACAATTTGTAGTGGAGCAGAAAATACTGCAGGAGTGAGAATGGGAGAATTGCTGAGAATTCACACTGACCACTTGTTCAAGACACAACAACCACTGAGGTCTGTGGATTTCAAATATAAAAATTAAATGTTGTTCCATGGAGTTTTCCCCCCATTCTGTTGGTGAACAACATAACTGTGAGCTGTGCTGCTGTATCTGGTGTATGCAGGAGACAAATTGCCTGGAATATGGATTCAATCAGCTCTGTCAGGATTTCCTTTCCTTAATAACGTGATGATCATTCCCAGAGGAATGCTCCCCTCAATCAATGCTTCATTGAGGCCCTTTGTTTTCACTTCTTGCACAACTTTGCTGCTCTTTCTGCGTGTTCTGCCCCATATTATTGAATTTTCTCACATTCTTACAGTCTCTTTTTCTGGTGGATGGTGACTTCTGATATTGATCCATCTGATATTTCTGAGATTGTCCCATCCCTGGAATGTCCCAGGCCAGGTTGGACGGGGCTGGGAGCAGCCTGGGACAGTGGAAGTTGTCCCTGCACACAGCAGGGGTGGCACTGGATGGGCTTTTAAGGTCCTTTCCAATCCAAATAATTCCGGGATTCTCTGCTCCTGCCATTTTGTGTGTCAGCTTTCCTTTCTTCTCATGGAAAAAGTGAATTTGGGACAATTTCTGGAAGCCATCAGTGCTTGGCAGATTCAGGAAATACCTGTTGCCTTCCCATTTTGTCCCAGACTTCCTTTCTAATTTAAAAAAAGAGTTTATGGCTTTCACTACTGAACAGGGAGAAATAGAAAGTTTTTTTTTATTTTTTTAATGGAACCTGTTGTAGTATTTAGGGATAATTACTGCAAACATGTAAAAGTCAGGAAGGCAAAGGTGGGTAAAATCCACTGCTTATCTTTCATTCCAGTGAGCAGCCCTGGGCAGGAACATTACAAGACAAGCGAAAAAAAAGCACTGCAGCATCATAAATCATTGCACATCACAATATTCCTTCGTCCTCCAGAAATCCATCTGTGTTTTCCCTGCGTGTTCCACACGTTTGAACACCATTCCAGGGAAAGGGCAGCTCGTACAGCCCCAGCCCTGCCGCTGATGCCTCCCCTGGGAGCAATCCCTCGCTGTTGGGCTTGGCAAAGCCTCTCCTAACGGGAGGAGTTTTCAGCAGGAATTTTTTATTTTTTGCGAGGTTAATTTTCAGAGCCTTAATTATTCGCTAAAATCTTCCTCCTAAAAAAAAAAAAAAAAAAAAAAAAAAAAAAAAAAAAAAAAAAAAAAAAGAAAAAAAAAAAAAAAAAAAGAAAATTATTATTATTTTTTAAATTCAAGCGGAAGTATCCCAGGCAAACGAATGGTTTCTGTTCAAACTTTTACCTCCAGGTTTTTAAACAGTTTCAAGGAGTAGGTGGAAAAGTCATTAGCAGATCATAATCACTGCTTCGGTATTTGCTTTAGAAATTCACAATACAATGCAATCTGCAGAGCATCTCTCAGGATCAGGTGAATTTTCTTTTTGGGACTGTTACTTGGGTATGTGGATGTTCCTGATTTTTGATCACATCCTTACAGGTGTGCTGTGCTACTGGAAATAACATCATTTGGAGTAAATTTGGAGTGATTTTTCCCAGACTGTTTCACTTCTGAGTGGGTGATTTTGGTTTTCTCCATGTCTTAAACACAGAAGAGCAGCCTGGTCCTGAATGACACAAAAATCCTTCAGGAAAAGCTCACAAAGAACAACTCCGTTATTTCAGGCATTTATGAACATCCCTGATTCCTTCAAACTCAACAGCAGCAGTGCCCTTCCCAGTGCTGAAATAAAAACGCTTTCATGAGTTATTCAACAGGAAATGTAGAACAGATAGTGTACAAAAAATGGAATTCTCTTCCCTGATAAACTGGGCCTGATTTGACTCATTTCAATCTCAGAACTGGAGGTTAATAATTTGATTGTTGGTCGCGGCATCCAACAACACTGGATGTAGAAAGATAATATTGCCAAATAATAATAATATTTACTATTGGTGCCATAATAAATATAATATTTATTATGATATTTAGGAAATCCTTTCCTGCCCGCAAATAATCTCCATCCAAACCCTTCTCTGCCAAACCTGTTGATTTTGAGGTTCCAAGTCCTTCCCTTCAGCCTTGGCTGGGGCCTCTTGTGCAACATCCCCCTTGTAAGAGTCAAGGAATTTCACCTTTCCCAGCTCTTTCTGGGCAGGGTTTGCACATCCCCTCACGTACCCATCATTAATAAAGCACATTTATTCCTCAGCTGACAATTTTTCACATTCTGAGTCGTGGCAGAGGCTTCCAAGGCAGCATTCCTTTTGTTAAAAGCCTCAATCATATCTGGAGTCATTAAGGATGATAATTACCTCTGGAGGGTTAGAGCATTGCTGCTGCTGCTGCTGCAGAAATTTAAGGTGTGTTTTGCTGCTTTGTTTCTGATTCGATTTTCAGCTGTTTAGGTTCAGGTGTGAAAGTGGGGATTAAAGCTGCAGTGACCCAATTATGGTTATGGCAGCTGTAAATCACCAGTGATTTAAAGATATTTGAAGGCAGTGAGGGGAAATGAATAAAATATTGTTGCTGACAATTCATCATGGCATCATTCAAAGCACGAAGTGACTTTGGAAGTTCATGGAATTAAGGGATGACTTCTGACAGGTGACTGTGATAACATTTGGCACTTAACAGGAAAATAAAAGCCGAGTCTGTGTGCTGAGGACAGGCTTGGCCTTCATAAAAATCAACACTTGGCAATAGTTAAAACATGTTTGAGATTGTTCCCTCCCTGCTCAGGCAGCCACTGTGGGTGCAAGATTCCTAATGAATTGTTACAGGACATGGACAATCACATCCCTGTTCCTCATGGCCAGGTGTCCACGTGACAAAACAACTTCAACTCTTCCATTGGACTGCCACAGGTGACCTCTGGGATAGGCTTGGATCTGGTGGTCTCACCCTGGCTGTGGGAACATGGAGAACTCCTCCCTGGCCCTGTTCATCCCCTCAGCAGGGCCTGGGCAGGGAACGACGGTGATTTAAACGCCAGCAGAGTTATTTTACTTCTGATCTTTTTAGACAAAGCATCCCGTTAATGTGCTGAGCCAGCAGGGTTGGCTATTCCGTCCATGCAAAGGGACATTCCAGAGGAATAAGGCTCTGAGGTTTAAACTGGGGATGGTTTCATGCTGCAGGCAGCAGGTTGGGTTTCCCAGACGGATGTGTAGACTCTCTGGAACCACAGGTTCAGGTCCTGGCAGCCAGCCCTGCTTGAGGACACATGTGACACTCCTCTGGTCCCCTGAGTGTGGCTCTGCTGAAATCCCACACACTCAGCGGGGAATAAACAGTTTTATCCCCTGCCAGGGGTGGGCAGCTACTCCTGAGGCTCTGGAATTGTCCCTGCTCCTGTTGGAACAGTGAGAGGAGAAGAGACACCCAAAGTTAATCAGGGTGGTGGAACAGACACAGAACCTCCCTGACTTCCCATAAAATCTGGGAAACGTTGACGTAAAATTGAGGTTTTGTTCCAGAAATTATTATCTTTGTGTTTGAAGAATGTGGGAGTTCAGGTGTTACCTGAGCTCAGCATCGAGGTGGTTGTTGAGCTGCGTTTGATTGTTTGGTCAGGTCTTAATTATAATTAAGTTGTGTGTAGAGGCCAAACAGGCAGCGAAGGCTCTGGGAGACCTTAAAGGGGTCTTGTAAGAAAGTGGGAGAGTGATTTTTTACACAGTCAGACAGTGACAGGGCACAGGGAATGGCTTCCCACTGCCAGAGGGATGGATGGGAGATTGGGAAGAAATTCCTGGCTGGGCTGGAATTCCCAGATTTGCTGTGGCTGCCCCTGGAATTGTCCCAGGCCAGGTTGGACACTGGGGCTTGGAGCACCCTGGGATAGTGGGAGGTGTCCCTGCACATCCAGGGGATGTGGCTGGATGGGATTTAAGGTCCCTTCCAATCCAAACCAGTCTGGAATTCTTTGAAAAAACCCCTCTGTCCCAACTGAAAAACTGCTTGGAAATTCTCACCCAATGGGATAGCAACACCTTGGCAGAGGACACTTTCTTGGGTAAATATTTTGACAGAGAAATTCAGTGTCACCTTTGATGAACAGAGTGGGATTCCTGCACTGCCCTGGTGACATTTCATAAACACCCCAGGTATTGATTTTCATCTCCTTTGCCTCAGAGCTTTGAAAGAAACCAGGAAGAACTGTGGGGAAGTGCAGGGACAGCCCCGTGCTGTGTTTTGGAGGGAAAAGGGGCAGATTTTCCTGGACACAGGAGTGGGAATGCTCCTGGATCACTGCTCTCGGACCGAATGGCTCCTGTCATCCCGGAGCTGACTGACACCCTGCAGAGCTGCCTGCCTTTATCTGCTCTGGGCCTGAGCACACACCTCACAGCAATATTCTCATCCATCAGATATGTTTCTTTGCAGGAGTGTTTTGACAGGCTAAAACAAGACAATATTTTAACCCTGCCCCATCCCTGGTTGCTGCTAAAACACTGTGAGAGCTCTTCAGGGCATCAAGCATCACTCACTTCAAATAAAGGCTGAACTGCAGGTGTCCCAAAGACTGGGGACAACTATCATTGAGCATTTTGGATAAGAATGAGGGGAGAAAACCCTAAATATCAAAGATTTTCACATTGGGGATACAAGGTATTTTTTAATGTAATATTGGGGGATTTTTATGTAACACAGAGCAGGTGTCTAATAATGGCTGGCACAGTTTTTTCTGTGTATCCTGGAGATAGCTGAAGGTCTGAGTGAACACTGATGGGTCTGAAACATATCAGTGGGTTGAGCAATGAGGAAAGGATTAAAAAACTCTATAACAGCAGCAGCTTTCCAGAGAAACATAATTTTAACAACCGTTGCTCTTGTGCAGATGGTGTTAATTTAGCTTCAAATGCTGTCCCAAGGAGTGTGGCTGACCTCCAAGGGGTTTACTGCAGGTTTGCTCGATGGAGCAATCCTTTGCAATTAGATTTCTGCTGGAATATTGGAAGGGAAATGGCAAAAATCAGTTCTGCTGTAGTTGGATTTGGAAGGATCCCCTCCCACTGTGAGTCCCTCAGCAGCATGGCCAGAGCAGGGAGATAAAACTGCACCAGGTAACCATTGCTGAACGGGCAAGAGAATAAAAACGAGTCTGGAATAAAAGAATAATCTCATTATTGTAAGAGGTGTTCAGCTGCACGGTGTCAATCATTCCCACTATTCCAGAATGTCAGAAATTCAGCTGTGATATCCAACTGTGCTCCAAGGGATCCTCAGACATAACCAACTGTAAATTCTTGCAGGTTTTTTTTTTACATTCTAAAAAGTTTATTTGATTCCCACAGATGTATTTTTTAAGAGAGTTTCATGCTTGAGGAGAAAAAAAACCCCTCATTTTTTAGAAAAAGCAATTTTACCTTTTTTTACTAATACAGTAATAACCCAGGCTTTTAGATTATTGCTCCTGCTTCTTCACTGGAGTGAAAATTAAACAAACTTCAGCCTACCCAGAATGGGTTGCACAAAAGTAAAAACCTAAGGAGAGGGAAAAGCTATTAAGAGATTTAAGCACACAAGGAACAAGACCTTTTAGAGGAGATTAAAGTGTGTGACAAGCATTAGTATTTCAAGGTGCTGCGATCTCCTCCTGGATTGATGTGCCTCAGAATGAGACGAGGCACATTAAAAGCTGAAATCATTCAAGCTGGTGTGAGACTGAATAGGAGCAATTACCAAATAGTCAGGCATTAAATAAAATGTGTGATTTTTGGGAAGCTGCAGCACAGGAGCCTCCGAGCGATCAAACACCGGCGGCTTCGAACCTCTGCCTTGAAATCCAAATTTCAGGAGACAACACTTCTGGGCGAAGCTGGGAAACTGGAAAGGAACATTTCCAATTTGAGTGTTGCTTGTCTGGCACTTGGTGTGGTGAGAAGGCATTACCGACTAAGAGAGAGAATAATTAACGTGGTTAATCAGCATTTAAAGGGCAGCAGGTGCAGGTTGGAGCGGTGTGAAGGTGCCCAGGTAGCTCTGGGTGCTGCAGGGGACTGAGGAATGACCCCAGACTCCACCAGGAGGCTTTTTCTGCATTAAAGAGCCTTATTCCCCCCCGAGCATTAAAGCAGAATCCTCTTAGGCCCCGTTCAAACAGTTTGTCTGGGCTCTAAGTCGGGCACAGCAGTTTTCCAGGGGGGTTTAACCTAAAGTGTGCCCAACTGGGATTAAACAGCAAGGGCAGCTCCCACTGCTGGGGATCCAGGGCTGGGAGCCTCCAAAGGCAGGGGAAAAAGCAGGAAAAAAACACACTCAAAAAGTATTTTGGAATAGTTATAAACAAAGCACTGAGTTATTGGCAGGGAGAAGAATCGTTTTTCTCTGCCTGGTATTCTGTTTCTCCCAATAATCCCAGAAAAAGCAGCTCTTTAGGAGAAGTGGGAGTTTTCCTGCCCCTGGGTTGATTTGTTTTCAATGAACTCAGCTGAAGTCTTGTCCCTGAACTAAGAAGGAGGCTCAAAGACTCCTCATAAAACCCTGTAAACTCATTAACAAGATACAAACCTGGGCATGCAATTGTGTTGAAACTTGAAAAAAGAAGAATTGGGCTCATTAGCACCGCTTGAAACTTCACTTATGAAATGAGAGCAAACGGTTTGGGTGAAATAAACACCTTTAAACCTTGGAAATATCAAATAAAGGCATTGTTACTGGTTTTGGTTTCAAACTGAGGAGTGTTTCAACCCGAGTTTCAAAAGGAAATCACCTGGGGGATGGACGAAGTTTGTTTCCCACATTTTTCCCTCATAACTCTCTGGGCACTTTTAATTTTGGGCCAAGTTCCTTCTCTTGGTCAAACGTGGCAGAAATTTCAGCAGCTGTGCAAATTTGTTCTTTACTTGTTTCACCTGAACTTGTAACTTGGACATTAAAGTCCACCCCTACCCACAAGTTCCTCACCGTTTAATGACCTATTAAAAAAGGAAAAAAAAAAAAAGAGAAAAGGAGAGAAAACCCTTGTTTGTTTAATAGGGTTAAATATATATATTTTACTATATTTTATTATTATTTCAACTGAGTGACTTCCCCAGAGAGTCCAAATAAAACCAGCACAAGCTGTCTGTGACATTTGAGAGCTCACTCTGTCCTGTTGATGAGAATCATGCACAAAAACTGCTTTTTTTTTTTTTTTTTTTTTTTTTGGTGGCTACAGTTAAAAGTATCAGAGATGGTCTCAGGACATTTGTGGCTTTAATTGCAGCATATTTATCATCACTGAGTAGTCACAGAAACAGCAACAAATTCAGGGCTGCTTTCCCTGTTTTCTAGTTTTCCCAGGAATTATTTATTGAGCAGTCAGAGCTGAACACATGAAGGATTTTCCTTTTATTTTGATGGTTTTGGATAGAATCAATATATTGATAATAATACCAATAATGGTAATAATAATAATAATAATAAACCTCCTCAAATTAAACACAGTTATTAAAAGCTGCATTCAGGAAGTTGCTCATGAGTTTCCCATCAACACCTGGAATATTTTCTCATTTTAGCTCAACCCAGATTGATGAACTTCCTATTCTTTGGTACTGGACTAAAGTTATAAATTCCCATCCCTAATACAATTTACTGATTCCAATATATTCCAACAAATCTCAGTCATGATTCTGAGATTTATTTCTGAAGGCTGTTTCAGAAAGCTGGTGTGGAATCGTTTGTGATGTTTGGTTTGCAGTTGGAAATGAAGAATTTTTATTCGTTAAATAATGGTATTTCTGAATATTTTACTGATGCTGGGTAGGGGCTGGTGTTTAAATCAGATTCAATTCACAGGCTGGATACTTTTCCTGGACAGCTGCTCCAGAGTCAGATTTTAGTTATATTTTCTCATAGGAAACAAAAAAATTTGCTCAAGCTAAAACTTGTTGCTGTTTTCTGCTCATGTCCCTTTTAGTAGGAAAAACTTTTCATATTTCTGTAGCAGAGTTTCACTGCCAGGGGAAGGCATCATAAAGAAATTCAAGAGAAAGTTTTCAAAACATCAGAGATCGATTTTTGGGAAAGCAATGGATGATAATTCAGTTTTAAAATATTTCTATGCGATACAAACATCAAACTTTGATGTTGGAAAATCCAATCGTGGAATTATGGACAAAAGTTTTGTTGCTGTGTCTTGGAAGGGTCTTAAAAAACCAGGATAGAAAATGGGATGTGCTGGTGGAGGTGGTGTCAGGATTTGTAGAGTTTTGCTGTACCAAAAAATATCTACAAATTGTGACTGAGGGATATTTTTACTCAGCCTCACATTGGTGAGACAGAAAGTTTTGTGTTACATTACAATAAACAAAATAATAAATTATTTTTAAGCTCAGTAAAGCCGCCGCAGAGTGGTGAGAAGTGGTGCTTCTGTGGAATTCCAGAACAGCTCTAAGAGATTGTTGTGGTGTCTTTACTCTTGTGTTTTATGTAAAAAAAGAAACCATTCTTATTCATATGCAAAGAGAAGAGAATAATTTTTCCTCCTTCCAAGCCTTAGAATTACTCCTGGCAATTTTAGTGCTCTCACCCGTGACCTTTCTAAACAGTGCAAGGTTGGTCTTGTTTGTTCTCCTGGGAGTTGCCTTTTTAAAATCAAATATTATATTTCAATTACTCTGTACCGGCAGGTTGTATGCTGAGGAAGTTGTAGGAACTTAATAATAATCAAAATATTATATTGATATATTAGTGCTTTATCACTGAAACAGAGATAAGTTTGCCCACCATTCCAAAAAGTAGAGCTTCAGTGGTAGCCAATGGGACAGAATACAAACACGCTGTAAATATAAAATAAAAATAAAAAATATTGAGTGGTTACTCACACGTACTGCTCTAATTATGGATTAATTCTGGAATTTGAGAGCAGAAAAAGGGATGTTAGCTGTGTTATTTCTTTGACATTTTTTTATTTGTTTATTGGGTGTTGTTTCTTTGGCAGTTTTAATGGAGCTCTTGCAAAAAAACTAAACTAAATCCTGTGTTTGAATCCTGCCTTTCTGCTTTGATCTACCACGAAGTGAGCAGGCAAATTCCCGGAGTTCTTACGGAAGTAGGTTGAGCCTGTGTGTGAAATCCGAGAGGAAAACTCCTTCATTTCACTACAGGATGCATTGGCTCCAGAGGTGCTCCCAAAATACCAGCTACTCAAAGAGGGAATAAATAAATCAACAGAGAAAACTGCAGCCACTCCACGTTTGTAGAGGATTATGCACCCGAGTTTTTCTGGAGTGATTCCACACCCAGATCCTGCACAATCCATTGGCTGTAATTAATAACATCAATATACTATTGATCAATAATTTTTGATTGGTTTTTCTGCAGTCGTCCCTAATGCCAGCGTTTGGATAAAAGCCTTTCTTTAGTGTTGTTGAAAAAAAAACAACCCTCATTTATATTATATATTATTTTATATCTATATATAATATAGAGAAAACATATTATATACTATACATTATACATTATATAATAGACAATAGATAATATATAATAGACAATAAATATAATTATATTATATATTATATAATATTATTCATTATTCATTATTCATTATTCATTATATTTTATATTTTATATTTTATTTATTTTATATCTATACAATTATTTATATTATATGTTATTTATATATTAGAGAGGGTTTAAAGAAACAATCCAGGCAGGGCTCCTTGGAACGGTGTGAGCAGAGGAGTCCATCGGGAGCAGAATTTGGGAGGGACACTCGGGAATTCCAGAGGAGGACACAGAGAACGGCTTCACACTGTCAGAGGCCAGGGATGGATGGGATTTTGGGAAAGAATTCCCGCCTGGGAGGGTGGGGAGGAGCTGCAATGGAATTCCCAGAGGAGCTGTGGCTGCCCCAGGATCCCTGGAAGTGTCCCAGGCCAGGCTGGAGCAGCCTGGTGAGAGGGAAGCTGTGTGCTGATATCCTTACAGGCTCCTGAAGGAGCCCGAACTGCTGAACTTTGGGGTAGAATCCCGGTTTAAAGCAGGGAGATGTGTGACTTTGGGAGGGCTGTACCTTCCTGACACCTCAGCTATGGGGAAGAAGCAACCTGCTGCTGGGAGTTTGGGATCAAAGGAACCTGCGCCATCCTAAATTCGAGAGAAATAGAAATCCTCACAGGTGCGTGCCCCTATTGCAGGATCCCCAGTCTCCTGTGCGGACAGAGGCTTTTCACAGTGGGATTTCCCGTGATTTGTCCAGGATTCTTCCACTGTCGGGGTCCTGCCCATGGCAGCAGGAGCTGGAGGTGTCACACCCAGTTTTTGGGTGACCCTAAAACCCTTCGGAGCTGGCTGGCAGCAGCTGATTGACGGGTGTTATAAATATTGGGGAATTAATTCGTGTTTTTAGAAAGATATCCTGTATAAAAATATGCTGTATCAAATGCCTCTGCCTCCACAAAATAAAAAGTGATGGTGCAACTACAAGCCGCTTCCAGGAACAGGAGAGACACCCATCTGCAACACAAAGGAGGGTGTCCCCACCAGGAGATGGGTCCTCTCTGGAGATGGGACTGCCAATGACCCGGTGATAACACCTGATCGGGGTCTTATCTCCATCAGACCGGTGGGGTGTGAATGCCCAGGTCCCGTAAATCCAATCAGGAGCCCCAACACTGCCCGGAAAACCATTCCCCAGACCAGCAGAAGAACAAAAAGGGAATATGAATTTGAAACACCGGCAGAGTGGACAATGGAATGAGGCAACTTTTGTTTCAAGCAAGAAAAACTGTATAAAATGGATTGTGCAAGGGCAGAATTTGTGAACCAGGGAGGACACAGCACGCTGCCCGTTCTGGGGTTCACCCAGCATCAATCCCGGGCTCGAGGCTGTCCAATTGATTTTGGCTTTTCCCAAAACTCCTATTTCACAATATTTTCCAATAAAATGGCATATTGCTGAAATTGGACGGATCATTTATTACAATGGGGTACCCGAGACTGTCCAGGAGAGAAAATGAAGGAAAGGACCACTGGATATGGACACCCAGAGAGGGCAGGAAGGGCAAGTCGACAAGGATTTCATCAAACCTCACCTTTTATTTGGGGAATAAAACATGGCAGGACGCCGAGGGCGGGCAACAAAGGGAAGTGGGAAAAGGGTCACGACTAAAAGGGTGGAGATCCCGAAACACCTTGGAAGGATCCTTTGGGAGAACTTGAGATGGTTTGCACATTCTCACAGAGGTGGTTAAGGACATGGATGGCCAGAGGGGATGAGAAGGGGAAGGATTGGTTGGAGGGGAGTGTGAGGATGGTTTGGAGATTCTCCTGGAGGTAATCAAGGACATGACGCCCAGAGGGGACGATAAGAAGAGCTGAGAAAGGGTCTTGGCAATCCAGGCCCACAGGGGACAATTCAGTGTTGGTTTGGGAAAGGATTGGTCCGAGGGGAGTGTGGAGAAATACGGGTGAGGCAGATATCAGCGGGAGGCTGTGTGATAAGGAAAGAAAAGACAAACATGGAGGACTGTGAAATTCTCTGCCTTATCTTCAAAATCTGTGGTCTAATTCAGGGCTGGCCTCAAATCTTTTGTATTCCCGGCTTCCAGGAGAGAGAGACCAGGGAAGAAGAGTTATTCCTACACCCCCACCCCTCCCTGGGCCATCCCGGAGCCAAGGCAAAGGATTTATTTGGGGTTTGTCCACTTGCTGCTTGGGATTTCCCGGGGTTTCTCTACGGCTGCATCCTCCAAAACCTCAAGAGAGAGAGAGAGAGAAAACCCCATGAGCTGTGCCCCCCAGACTCTCCTTTTATTTAATAAAGTTGCAGGACTCCTCTGCCCCCTTTATGGACACTGGCTTTTCCCAGAGGGATTTTCCATGTGCTGGGATAGTGGAAGATGTCCCTGCCCACGGCAGGGGTGGAACTGATGAGTTTTCAGATCCCCTCCAACCCATTCTGGGATTCTGTGATTCCATGATTCTCCTATTCTCGTTTCTGCCTGAAAGGGATTCAGATTCCTGAGAAGCTGTGTGATGGAATATGTGGAGTATGAAAGCAGAATGTAGGAAGCTGCAGAATACAGAGAAGCTGTATTATATGAAAAACTCCAGAGTATAAATTTAAAAACTGTACAAAATCTTTATTTATAGACTTCGGTTTTAGTCATCCAACTCTTTAAGGCTGCAGACAACAAGACAGATGAAATTGCTCTGGGAAAATGCTCCAAACACACACCCAGCTCTTTATATATGGCAGATGGCTCTGGAAACGTACACATAACTCTAGGAATAATTTTTATTTCTTACCAATTACTAAATATGCTATTAAGTCACTCTGTTGGTTTGTGGTTGCTCACCTGAGTGTGGTGAAGCCGGAATGGGAACATCTGTATTTATTGCAGTTCATGGGAACAGAGATTCCCAGAATGTTTGGGGTGGAAGGGACCCTAAATCTCATCCCATTCCACCCCCTGCCATGGGCAGGGACATCTCCACTACCCCAGGCTGCTCCAAGCCCTGTCCAACCTGGCCTTGGACACTTCCAGGGACAGCCACACCTTCCCTGGCAGTCAGTTCCATTTTTAATGATTTTTTGCACTTTTATTTTCCTTAATTCTGTCAAAATCCAAATGGGAACATGGATGTAGTTTAGAGATATCAGACAAGACCAGTGAATGGCTGAAAGTAGATGTTTGGTGTCCTGTAACTTTAATATTCACCAATAACTTGTAGCAGGTCTCACTTTGTCCTCTTGGCCAGGAATCTCAATTTTTAACATATTTTCCCTACTGGAATTTGCATATGGAAATGCTTCTTGTCTCAGTTTCTGGTGCTGTCCTTGTTTGTGATGGTGACAGTGACATCCTGTCCCCCTCCCAAGGAGCACAGCCTCATGTCTGTGAATTTATTCCCGAAAAAATGCAGCTCAATCCCTGCTGCTGGAATTTATGGGCTTTTTGTTTTGAGGAAAAAACAAAATCTTGGATATAGATCAGTGTATTTCAAACAAGTTGTAAACAGGCACGGCGTCTTTTCAAGTAACTGGGGCAGAAAATAATGATTCATAAACTTCAGTAAAAATGGACTTAGATAATTTTAAACCTTCAATGACTATTTCTGTCTCTGTGCTTTTGGGGTATCTGTAAATGAACCCCTCACGATATAAAAGAAGGTGACAGAAAGGTCTGTATTTCATCTTCACCCCTCCAAGTCCCGCTGTACCACCGAAGTGAAAGAGAATTCCAGAGATAAATATTCAAGGAGCAGGCTGACAACGATAATGAAGTTGTGGGCTTTGACTGGAGAATAATGACATTTCTTGAAATGGCTTTGTGAAAGAAGAGGCAAAATCTGTCTGGTTGTTGACAGAAAGAACATAAGACATGAGCTCGAGACCGGTAATTTTTTAATATGTACAGCATGGGTGTTTTATAACAAAATAGCATTATACTAAGTATTTAAACTAAATACGAAAAAAAAATATTATTAGATGAAAAAACCTCTATCTGATGCTTGCACGCTTCTAAATCTCTTCAAGCCCCGATTCTCTCCTGTCATCTGCGATGTTTCATGAGGAGGAATTGTCCCCACAGAACAAAAGGGAGTAGAGGCAATGTATTATTTATAAAGGTTGTTCATTATAATGATTCTGGAGAGAAAACATTAACGCAGTGAGAGGTCCTGACTGCTCTGGCGTAGGGAAAGGGCAAGTGGCAGGGTGGCAGCTCTGAACTTTGAGCAGCATCTCCCATTTTGTATTTGCAGTTGGGAGCTCTGTGCCATTTGGAAGGACATTTTTTGTGCCCAGCCCTTGCTCCTGGGGTAAAGGTGTGCCCAGGTGAGGGACCTGCTGCATGAAAACATGGTGAGAGGGAGCTGGTGGCCACAGCCCAGGGTGAGAGAGCCAAACCCTGCCCTGTGTGAGCTCACAGCCAGAGGGACCTGAATGGGCTGGGAAGCCATTCCCTGTGTCCTGTCCCTCCAGCTCTTGTCCCCCTCCAGCTCTCCTGGAGCCCCTCCAGGCCCTGGAGAGATGGACCCTGTGATCCCTGGGAAGTTCTGCAAGGCCAAGTGCTGCTCCTGCACCTGGTCAGGAACCCCAGCACAGCTCTGGGCTGGGTGGAGAAGGGATGGAGAGCAGTCCTGGGGAGAAGAAACTGGGGATGTTGGCTGAGGAGAAGTTGGATTTGTCCCAGCTGTGTCCTCTGGCACCCAGAACCCTCCAGTGGCCTGGGCTGATCCCACAGCTTGGGCTGCAGGAAAGGGGGGAATTCTGCCCCTCTGCCCCCTCAGGTGAGACCTCAGCCCTGGGCTTCAACATCGGCAGCACCTGGAGCTGCTGGAGAGAGTCCAGAGGAATCCACGGAGCTTCTCCAGGGCTCTGGAGCCCCTCTGGAGCCAGGCTGGGAGAGCTGGGAATGTTCCCCTGGAGAAGGGAAGGCTCCAGGGAGAGCTGGGAATGTTCCCCTGGAGAAGGGAAGGCTCCAGGCAGAGCTGGGAATGTTCCCCTGGAGAAGGGAAGGCTCCAGGCAGAGCTCAGAGCCCCTGGCAGGGCCTGAAGGGGCTCCAGGAGAGCTGCAGAGGGACTGGGGACAAGGGCTGCAGGGACAGGACACAGGGAATGGATCCCACTGCCAGAGGGCAGGGCTGCCTGGGACATTGGGGATTGGGAATTCCTGCCTGGGCTGCAATTCCCAGAGCAGCTGTGGCTGCCCCTGGCAGTGTCCCAGGCCAGGTTGCAGCACCCTGGGACAGTGGAAGGTGTCCCTGCTCATGGCAGGGGATGGAACGAGGTGATTTTTCAGGTCCCTTCCAACCCAAACCATTCTGGGATTTTAATTTGAGGGAATTGTGCCCTACACCAGCCCCGGGACACATCACTAACAGGTAGAAGCTTGGTATGACTAATTTAAAGGTTTGAGCTCTTTCATTTCCATATAATCAGTGAAGCAGATATTTAAACATGACAGCTAAAATGCGTATTAGGACATTGAATGATGGTCTGGTTTAGGGAGCAGTTGGAAAAACTGCTTTTGAGAGCAGTTTTTGTGTTTTCAGGAGATTCAGTTCCAGTTTGGCCCTTTGGGAAAGGTGTCATTTTCTCGTGTGCTTGTTTTTGTTTGTCATACTTGCCAAGCTCTGGATCTCTAGTTCAATATTTTTGTTAAAAACCAGGTTCAGAAGTAAATTTTACTTTGGCAGTCTGTCTTAACCTCTGAAGAATAAAACACTGCTGTTTGCTGTGCAAACAGAACCCCAGAGAAGCCTCTAAATATGACCTCAAATCTCCCTGACTTTAAAAAAGAGAATCTACAAGAAAGGGAAGGAGATGCCTCTCCTTCAGGATTTTTACTGCATTCTCTATTAAAATCATAGATGGCATTAGATATAAATTAGCTTAATGAGATCTGCATACCCTTATAACAGTATTTTACCTCCCTGAAGCTGATGAGAGGTTTTCAAGAATAAGCACTGTGTGGATCAAAGCTCCACAAATAAATGAGGGGTTTGTTTGCTGGGGTTTTTTCCTAACTCAGTAATTTGAGGTCTGAGCTTTCGATGGCCACAACAGAAACAAATCCCTGTGCTGGAGTGACAGAGATCCCAAAAACACCTGGGTTGTGAGGATTGCTGGGTCAGGGCTGGGCACAGCAGGGTGTGAAATGCAGGTACAGCTTTGGGGTGTCACTCCATGTGTCCCATCTGGGGGTTTGGGGTCACCTGGGGGGGATCAGCTGCTGCCAGGGGTCACCTGGACCAGGGAAATCCTCCTCTGGAAGCTGGTGCCTGTCTCAGGCTCCATCACTTGGGATCACCAGCAGACTCAAGTGAAAGCCGCAGATTCTTCTTCTTGAAACAGTAGAAAAAATTGATTTCTTTTTTTTGTGAGAGCAGTCCCCTGTGAAGGGATTTCTTGGAATGTTCATCCTGAACATTCATTTCTTTGAATTTCTTGGAATGTTCATCCTGTTAAAGATGTGCAGGATCTCAAACACAACCCCTGGGCAGAGCTCCTGGGCAGAGCCTGGATGTGCTGAGCTGCTGAAACCCAGGTGCCAAGCAGGAAGCTGATCCCAGAGGATGGGGACAAGGAGGCTTGGAGCAGCCTGGGATAGTGGAAGGTGTCCCTGGATGGACAAGATGGAACAAGAAGAGTTTTAAAATCCATTCCAACTCAAAGAGTTCCATGATTCCATGACTGGGATTTGCAGCCTCGGAGCTGGAATGCTCAGATTGGGAATCCAAGCTCCACTTGTGGTGTTACCTGTATCCAGCTCTTGGAATGTTAAAACAAAACTAAAAATAAATTAATTTACAGCTTCCAGATGCAGGGCCCGTTTTCATCCTCTCAGAAAGCTGGCAGGACTTCACCTCTGAGTAAAACTCAGAGACACGTTTGTAGAACACGACTGAGTGAACAGAAATAACACAAAAATATTTATCCAGCTTTTCCCTTGAGGTTTGTAATGCTTATTCAGGCAAGTGGAGACCTTTTTTTAACTTTATCGCTCCTTTGCCTGTCACTTAGGAAATTTGAAATGTCATCCCTTTTCAAAATTGGTGTTTTGGAAAAACAACAGGGTAAAAGAGAAGTGAGGGTTTGAAGGAGGAAGGTGAGGGATGTGGACCCTGAGTTGGCAGATTTGTTGGGGACAGGAGGTTTTGGCGTGTCAGGGAAAAGCAATGCAGCTCAGAGGCAAAGAAAATACCATTCTGTGAGCTGTGATGTGTTTGAGGGGTGAGCATGGGATGCCCCTAATGATAATTTCCTCCTTTTGCTTCCCAGCCGCACTTGAATTTCTGCTGCCATTTAAATACGCTCATCTTCTAATTGCTGATGATTGACCCCGTTGTTGCATTAGCTTCTCTTCTCCATCCCAGCACTGAAACAGGTACAAGCAGATAAAGAGTGAGGGCTGAACCAGCTCACACTGCCCAGGAAATGCACCTCTGGTGGAAAGTTTATTTTTTCCATGTGACATCACTGCTCTTCAGGTGCCAGTAATTGTAAACATCCCTTGTTTTCAATTCTTTGTCCCCTTAATCTCATTAGGAGCATATCAGACGTTAAATCTTTTAAGTAGCATTAGGGAGTGTGTTCATCCATAACATATGAGAATGCCAGTCAGTTCTTAGCACGCCCTGCTCCACAACGTTTGCTGTTTTGCAAGTTCCTGCGCTGAAAAATGAGATTTGATTCCCGGAGGGCTTTGCTGGCAGAGGCTGCTGTGACTCGGAGGAAAAGAGTGTTGGGAGAGGGGTAAACGAGGGAGGAAAAGGAGATGGGATGGGTCAGAGCTGTCAGCCCCTGGGACAGCCCAGCCTCTCCACAGAGCTCCTCCAAACGGGTTTGAGGTTGGGATGTGGTTCTCAGACACGTTGTTGTGCAAGGTCAGGGCAGGGATGTGCAGCACCCAGCTAACAGAGCTTTCATCTGACCCAAACTGAACAGAGCAGCTTGTTTTCCTGCAGGAAATCTCTCATTTCTTCATCTTGTCAGCTTTCCTGCTAGATGGAAAAAGAGATTTCTTTTTTGTATATAGCTTCATGCTTCCTCTTTGCCTCCTCATTTCCCTTTCATTCCCATCATTCTTCCCATCATCCCTAACCCAGCCTTGCAGAAAAAAAAAAATAAATTAATGAATAACTTCTCAAATATGAGTCAAAAGTTTTATGCCCTTCATCATTCCAGCCATTTCAGAGCTTTACTTCGCTGCTGGTGGTTTTTTGCCTTGGAAAGACTGTAGCTACTCCAGGCAAATCTTTGTGACTTCATTGAAAGAGAGGCTTTTTTAGTTCTACCATATGTAATTTTAAAGCCTCTGTCTCTGAAAGTAGCAAAAATACCCCTCAAAACAAAACACAAAAAAGGAATAAAAATTCAGGATTGTAATTCTCTCCCAGAGCCAGTGATGAGGACAGGAATTTGGTGATGGTGAGGTTGTGTGGAACCTTCCTTAGCTAAACACAGAAAAATATGTTCTTGCTGGTTACAAAACTTTAAGAAGAAATAAGAAGTACGATGATTCCTGCAAATCTTTGGAAGAAAAACTGACCCCAGATAAGGTTCAGGGGTTTATCAGCCCCTTCTTCATAGACCAAGTTCATTCTGCCCCATTAGAGACATGTTAAAAAAGTTTAAAAAGAAAGTTGATTGTTATAAGCTGGACTTGGACAAATATCACAGTAGACCTTTGATCAAACAAGGACCGAGGCTAAAAACTTTATTTTCTGTCCAATTTCTGAGCGCCTTGATGTGAATTTAGTTTCACCCCCAAACCCAGGGATTCTGTTTTTACAAAATCCACTCTATTTTCCTAGAAATTGTGTCAAAGACAATCTGATATCATGGCACCAGAAGTTTCAGATGGGAGCTGTTCTCTGTAAAATCACAGCCCCCACTGGCATCCAGAGCATGGACGTGGACTGAAAAGCCCAAAATTTTGTCTTGCAAAGCCACCTGGCTGCAGTTGATAGTCAAATCTATTGTTAACCCCTTTTCTGTAATATAATTAAAACACTGCTGAATGATCTGTTTAGTGTGGCCTGGCTGCTCCCTGGGAGCACAGCCCTTTGTGTCCCATAATCCTGCCCTTTGTGCAGGGCTGCCCGCGGCCAGGGCCGTGAAACCTTGTTTAAAGATTTTAAGATCTTCTTAATCCCTTCCCTGATGAGACACCCATTGCTGAAAGCTGGGGGGAAAGGTCCATCTGTCTTGCAACATATGTGTTTACACTGTAAAATCAGTAAATACAGCAGAGAGCTGCCACTGCCAAGAATTTCCTTTAGTCATAAACTGAGAGACATTGTTTGGTTATTGTTCCTGGAGTTTGCACACACCCGAGGGATTGGGATGGCAGATCACCCAGAGCCGAGCTGAACGTGCACCACGGCTCCCCCAAACCTGAAAATACTCCCAGAGAAGGGCAGTGGAAACCCAGCACTGGAGTGGGGGTCAGGGCTCCACACCAAGGCCATTATTCACTCTGGAATTTGCACGGATGGGCAGTGGAATATTGGACATTCCCAATTCTGCTTTTACAGGTGTGATTTACAGGCTGCAGAGAGGTTGGTGGGGAATGAGGCGTCAGTGAGGAGATGCTGTAACTGTCCTAGGAATAAATCTGTTCAAAGTTGGAGAAACACAAGCACAATAATGTGAGGAGGACAAGGAGCTGCTGGAGAGTCGAGAGGAATCCATGGAGCTGCTCCAGGGCTCTGGAGCCCCTCTGGAGCCAGGCTGGGAATGTTCCCCTGGAGAAGGGAAGGCTCCAGGCAGAGCTGGGAATGTTCCCCTGGAGAAGGGAAGGCTCCAGGCAGAGCTCAGAGCCCCTGGCAGGGCCTGAAGGGGCTCCAGGAGAGCTGCAGAGGGACTGGGGACAAGGGCTGCAGGGACAGGACACAGGGAATGGATCCCACTGCCAGAGGGCAGGGCTGCCTGGGACATTGGGAATTGGGAATTCCTGCCTGGGCTGCAATTCCCAGATTTGCTGTGGCTGCCCCTGGCAGTGTCCCAGGCCAGGTTGGAGCACCCTGGGATGGTGGAAATGTCCCTGCTCATGGCAGGAGTGGCACTGGATGGGCTTTGAGCTCCCTTCCAACCCAAACCATTCTGGGGTTCTATGAATATGAAGTATAAATTGAATTCTCTGGCACATTGCATGGCTTTAGTTTTAATCTCTTTCTGGTACTGAAAATCATTTTAACTTCTTGTTAAATTTGAATTTCTGCTTAGAAAACTGCCAACAACTCCCCCACCCCCATCCCCAAACACATTTTTTATTGTTCGCTGTTACTGTTTCTGTAACTGCAGCGCCTGGGGAGTGAAGTTACAGAACATGGGCTGTTCTGCAACGTTTTGTTCAGATTTTGAATTAAAAGTGTCCCCTAGATATGGCAATTGAGTTTTAAGAGATGATTTAAGTATGAAGCCACTAAGAAAGGAAGCCCCTGGCAGCGCTGGGGTGAAATGGATCCACTTGGCAGGCAGGGGCTCAAGCAAAAAACATCGGTTTTGGAACAGGTAACACCCAAAGGAAAAATCTCCAATCAGGATTTGAAAGAGGGCAATTGGGTACCTTGAGCAGGAAATAATTTCCATGTGCGAGCAACAGCAGCAGAGGAAATATAAAATATGTATTTGAACAATGGGAAAGGCAAGACAGGGGCTGCCTTATGGGCTGTGCTGCCGTGGAAATCAGTCCTGGAGACAGCAAGGGAGAGATTTGGGGACAGAGGGAGATGCTGAGCACCTCTCGGAACAATTTTAGTTCCGTTCAGGAGGAATGTGTGGCCAGGACCTGGCAGTGGAGGTGATGGGTGAGGATGGCCATGGGGAGGGAGGGGAATAAAGCCCCAGGTAAATGCAGGGATTTTATACAGAAAGACCTTCTCGACATAGGCACAGTCTGGGCGTGAGGGCTTTAAATGTGATTAATATTAACGATGCTATCCATGAAAAGTGCTGGTATTGGCTGTGGCGGAGCCCGTGGAGCTTTCATCCCTCAGGTAAAGCACCTGAAGTTTGTTCCTCTCTGTTCCCAAGGAGATCTGGGGGAGAGAGGCTGAAATCTGGGAAATAAATCAATCTGTGAGTCATTAAAACACTTTAATGCATTAAAAACTTCTGTGTGTGAACACATCGCCGAGGAGAGGGGACAGAGGGGTCCACAGACCACTTCCCCCGACTGTCAGGAATTCCTACAAAGCACGTGAATTGCTCAGGGAATTCCCGTGGAAAAAGCGCAGCGGCTACAGCCTGGAGGACAGAATAGGTTAAATGAGGTGAGAAACGTCGGGAAATGATCTGATTGATGAGGAGTCAGGTGAGTGCCCGCTGATGGGCTGGGAGATAGGACTGAGATCACATTTCGATATTCCCTGGGTGAAACAAGGAGCTGGGGAGGCTCCTACACTGCAGAGTCCATCTGGTCCCTGCTGTGGGGATGGAGGGCAGAAAGTTGATCCTCGCCAAAAGCGCTGCATCTCTGTTCTCTAGGAATGTCACACGTGCTCACCTGTCCCCCTAAATCTGCCTGCTTTTCATTCTTTGCGCTTTATTCGCACCCAGCTTCAAGAAAACTATTATATTTTTAGAACTTATCTGTTTTGTTTACATATTTCCCCTCTGGGAGGAGAAAGGTGATTGATGGTGATGTTCACCAACGAGGTCGAAGAGGTGGCAACTTGTGTAGCCAATCTTTGGCCTTCTGATCAAAGCGTATATAAGATAAAGTCAGAAAAATAATAATAAAAAAGAGCTTTCCTGCTGACCTTCCTGCTGCCTGCTCGTTCTTTCGTGTCCCTAACAGTGACATCCACCCTTCCACTCTGCACTTTTGACTGAAAGTGCTCGATGGTTGCTTGGAAGATTGTTCCCAAAACTTGGAAAATCACCTGCTTTTACTCCCAGAAATTCCTGATGGAAGCTGCTGGTAATTCCTCAGAATTCTATCCCGCGTTACACAAAACTGGGCATCTCATGCAATATTCTGAGGCGGTTCCTGTTGGCTAAAAAAAAAAATATTTGGGGGAACAATGCTTGCAAGTCACCCTGGAGGAACAGCAATCTAAAAATAGCAGAGGGAAGCTGGAAAAGCAGAGGTGGGAATGTTCATTTTGGAGTGGGCTGGGCCAGGACCTTGCGAGACGAGATTTTCTTGGTTTGCAATTGATTATCCTGGGAGATTACCAGCAATTGAAGGAGCTGATGCTGCATGTCAGAAATGCTGCCTGGGCTGGCAGGAAAAACATTCCCAGTCTGGGGGGTGCTGAGAACAGGCACCTGGCTCTTGTCACTGGAAAAATGGAGATAAGGATAGTCCTGTGGGGCTTTTGAAACAGAGGGGAAAAAATAAATCAGATAATATCTGTTACGCTCGAAAAACAAAGCAGAACGTCTCACCAATTCTAAGAAATGTTTTGTTTTCTATCTTTAATATCAATTTCTTATGCCGTTATTCTTTTTTTTCCCCCATTCTTCTCATCAGTGAGAGCTGTGGGAATTGCCTGGATAACTCCAGTCCTGGTGCCATGATTCATTTTTTTTTTTTTTTTAGCAGATATGTAAATGGCTGTGTCAAAGCATGAAAAATTTGCTCCATTAGTGCTGGAGAGAGGAGCAACAGGTTGATCAAACCCCTCTGCAAAATTAAATCTGATTTAGATGAAGATGAGGAAAGAGCTGATTCTTGGGGAAAAAAAAATAATGTGTAGTGATCAGAGAAAAGCAACTTTGGGGTTTTTGAAGGATCTCTGGTTTCCAGGACATATGTGGACATCTGGAATGGGAGAAGGGAGGCAAAATAAATCCACCAAGGAACAACCCCTTGTTATCTTTCGAGGCAGAAAGATGAGAACAACTGAGCCAGTGGGTAGCAAAGAATGTCAGTTATGTTCTAATCTAGATTGGTGAATAAAAAGATAATCATCAGTAAATTAGAAGAGGTGTTGAAAGCTCAGTTAATTATAGGAAATGAGGAAATTAGAGTGCTGAGTCTGACTGTTTCTGATTCACTTGTTAATTTAAAAAAAAAAAAGGAGTGGTGGGGTTTTTTTGTCATCTGTACTTTTGGCTCAGGTATGTGGTGATAGAACTAGGATTTTTTTTTTTAAATTTGATTTAATCTTTAACAGCTCCTCAAATTAGGGTTTGGTCTTTGGCTGAGCATTATCTGGAGAAGATTCTGGTTTTAATGCATCTCTCTAAGGTCAGGAATTGTTTTCTCTTGCACAGAGCCCGAGTTCCTGCTGACCATGAAGTGGAACACAAGAACTCTGTTGCCTCTTAAATCAGAGTCGTTTGTCCCAATGATTTTAAGAAAAAAAAATAAAATTGTAGCTTGAGAATCTCCATATCTTATTTTTAACTCATGACTAAATCCAGTGTGTGAGAGGGAGAAGTAGTTTGACCAGAGGAGTATTAAGAAATGCTTTAGCTAAGTTTTTGTGCCATACAAAGAATCATTTATTTTTGCATTTACTTCAGGAATTTTCTGTTTTTAATCTTTTTTACTCTTTCTTTGAGTACTTGCCCAGTGAACAGATGCATTTAAATGATCCAAAAAGTCCCTTCCAGAGCTGAAAGAGGTCCCCAGAGCTACCATCACCTACCACATTTCTGATTTTTCATGTTTATTCTTGGAAGTAGCTTCTTTACATGAAATTAATGAAAAGCTCTTGATTTTTCAGGCTTGGTTATGCAATAATTCTGAGTAAACCCGAGTCTTCCTTGCACTGCCTCTTGCAGTTTGGAAATCACTTATGAAATCACACTGGAATTATTGGACAAGTTACAGAGAATGGAATATTGACTGTTGGCAAAGGAATTGGGTGAAGCAGAAATCCAGTGCTCCTCTGGGACTGGGAAATCAGCAGGAAAGCTTCCCAGGAGCCTAGAAAGTGATTTCCTTATATTTTTAAGGGACCTTTGCATATGTACAGCGTTTCCTGAATTTACAGAGAGGGTTCTTTAAATAGCAACAGCAACAGCAACAAATATGATGCCTAAATAAATAATTCCAGATGGCCCAGATATTAAACTGCAGTTATATTGGAAAGGGCAACATTTCAACATCTCAGGGCCTCTCTGCAAGTTTATGGATAGAATATTGTCCTCAATATCAAACTCTTGTCCTTTAATCCTTTTTTCCCTTCATATGCTCCATGACAGGGGCTGGAATGAGCTGAGCTTTAAGATTCCTTCCAACCCAAATTACTCAAGAATTCTTTGGTTCTGTGATTCCGGGAAGAAAATATTCAGGAGCAGAGTGATTTTTTTTCAATGTTCTGTGGAGTAAATCTCATGCTCAAAGGATAATTATAATAATTTGACAGGACAAATTCCTCATAATCCTTCAATAAACAGTTTGCAGGTCCAAATTCTACTTTAGCAATTGCAAAAAGTGATATTTCCATGGAAAAAGGTGAAGAGGGGAAGAAACATCCCCGGAGTTTTGTGTCAAATGGGAGTTTGATCCTCCTCAATTCCCCGTTCCTGATATTTTTTAATTTGGGATGGCATTTTGGTCAGCCCAAGACAAGAAGAAAATGTTCATTTCCCTGACTTTTTGCCCTCTGTGAAAGGTTTTCCTTAGTGCAGGTAAAGGGGATTTAGCAGGTTGAGATCTTTCCATCAGCTCTGTTTATCTGGGAAAAGCTGGGAATGGGGCAGAGCTTCATGCCCTGGGCTGGGCCTTTAACTCCAACCAGCAGCAAAAATGTGGAATTAGGACCTGGGAATGACTTCAGTGGAAAAAAACCCTAGCAGAGTTAGGCTGGAGCTCCTCATTGTGTGGGGACAGGGAAAGGGAAAACTCCAATGAAGTCCAGTGCCCCGATCAGAGCTGCTGATCAATACCCAGATCCAGTGCCCAGTGATCAATACCCGGCTCGTGCTGTTGCCTTTTTTCCCAACCTGGAAATGAAACTGGAGACAATTTTAATAAGGAGGTATTAGAAAAGTGGATCTTTATTTGAAGGCCTTTGTTGAGGTTGAGGAAAGCCTCGAGCTGAGGCCGTGGGCAAAAATCCCCTGGTCAAGGTGAGAGAAATCTCACCTGCAAGGCCTCATGGGAGCTCCCTATGCAAATTAGACTGGAAAGTTCTTTGTTCTCCTTGTTACCATTGGTTACTTTTTGCTGCAATAATTTGCATATTCCTAATCCTCCCTCGTGATGTTTCCTGCCCTCAGACTCCGCCTTTATCCTACCCTATATAAATTATGGTAACCCCCAGGCCCTCACCCTTTTTGGTGCACCCCATAGTGACCTTTGTTGTTTTGCTCCTTATTAGAGTGGCTCTTTTTGGGTCCCCAGGTCGTGCCCGTCTCTCATTTATTTCGCTGCCAAAGGGACTTTTGGCACCCAAAACCCTGTGGTGTCACCCTGCCTTCCTACCCAGGCCTGAGCTGTCACAGCCTGTTGGTTTTCTTATCTTCTTTTCTTCTTCGTGTTAGTTCTGGCATTAATACACACGAGTCACGGTTTCGTGTTTGGTTTGGGTGCTTATTAATTCTTATCTATATCACAGCCTCACGAGCCGTGAGCTCTGACTAGCAACTTAGAAAATGGAGGGAAAATAGAGGTAAAATGGAGGCAAAAGGGAGGTAAAATGGAGGTAAAATGGGGGGAAAATGGAGGGAAAATGGAGGTAAGATGGAGGTACAATGGAGGTAAAATGGAGGTAAAATGGAGGTAAAATGGAGGTAAAATGGAGGTAAGATGGAGGTAAGATGGAGGTAAAATGGAGGTAAAATGGTAACATGGATAGACCTTTCTATCTCTACAACGTCTTTTCAAGGACAATCCATCCAGTTGGGAAATACCACCTAAATTATTTCTACTTGAAACTCAATAACCAATCACTTGAAGTCTGCAATGAGGACTTTACTAACCAGTTACAGAAAACCACCCAAATCCATGAGGAAGAAGGAAGAAAAAGGTGAAGAAGAAGGGGAAGAAGAAGGACTTCGACAATGCCTCAAATCCTCCATCTTGCTCCATATATTACTAGATACTAAAATCTTAAGTCGAAGTTTTTCACCCTGTGGTGTCACACACTTTTATTCAAATTTCACACCCACAGCCCCAGTGCTGTCACTCAGTTTTGGAAGTCTGTTCACGGCCTCAGGTCAAAGGCAGTGCTGGCTTGAGGGTCAGTGTCCTTTAGCACAGAAAGCCTGAAATTCTCAGCCTCCAGAGTTCCAACAACAGCCTTCAAGGGACAGTTATGGAAAGGTGTCCACCAAAGCCCCCTGAAGGCTTTCAAACAAAGATCTCCTTTTCTATTACCTCCTCTCTAAAATTATCTCGGATTTCATTTCCAGGCTGGGGAAAAAGGCAACAGTGCAACTCCTCCTGAGACCCCAAAGGGAGCCAGGATGGGCCAAACCACAGGGCAGGGAGAGTTTTCCAGGGCTTAACCCACAAGAAATGTCCCTCATTCCACAATTTGCTCAGGAATATTTGTGTGGGGGCCACGGGGATTTATTGCCACACTCTGGAGTGTGGCTGCCTGTGACAGAAATAAAGGATTTTATCTGAGGGCCTGTTCCGTCATGTGGTGTTTGCAGGGCAAATATCACCCTGAATGCCTGCACTCCTAAAGCTTGGAAATCCCATGGAAGAGGTGTCCAATACCAGTCTCCTCAGTCAGACTCATTCCTTGCTCAGATTGGAAAATCAGCAAATGCATCCCTCTTTCTTTTTCTTTTCTTTTTTTTTTTTTTTCCTCCCTTCTTTCCTCCTCCTTAACTTTGTCTAGGAATTGTGGAACCGCTTTAATTGATGCGGGGTTATTACTGTAGGTTTTTTTAGCTAAGGTTAATAAAGCAGAAATTTAATAGATACATTAAAATGTCTGGGAGAGTGGCTGAACGTTCTGGTGAGCGCTGGCATTGACCTCCCTGCACTTAAGGGCTCTGAGTCAGACTCCTGACGCCACCAGGCACGGGGAGAGTGGGAATGCATTTATGCCTTGGGTGTAATTCAGCCTCACAAGCCTCCTGGTGCACTAAGAGTTATTTTCAGGCATTGCTTCAGCACAAATTGAAGAAGAAAAAAAAAAAAAGATTAAAAAAAAATAAAAATAAAGGAAGCTTTTCTAGTTGGAGGTTGTTTAAATTTATTTCCCCCTGCAGTTTTATTTATTGGTGGTTAAAATCTCGGTATCAATTGTTTGTAGATGTTCACTTGCAGTTAATCAATAAAAATGGGTCAGAGATGAGGAAGGCAGCATCCCTGGAATAATTGATCTTGTTTCTTTCTCCAAAGGCTCTGGATTTTGGCCTTGATCCTGGTGCACGTGGAGTGTGTCCCTGCTTTAGAAGGGGCTGAGCTCATTGTGCAAAGGGAAGGTGATAAAAGTAATGCCATGAAACTTCTGATCCATTCATAGAGCCACGGACAAATTTGGGCTTGCAGGAACCTTAAAGCTCATCCCATTCCACCCCTTCCCCACCTCTCACTGCCCCAGGGTGCTCCAACCTGTCCTGGGACACTTCCAGGGATCCAGGGGCAGCCACAGCTTCTCTGGGAAATCCATTCCAGCCCCTCTCCACCCTCACAGCCAAAATTTCCTTCCTAATGTCCAAGTTAAACTTCCTCTCAGTTTGAATCCATTCCCCCTTGTCCTGTCACTATCTGCCCGTGTAAAAAGTCCTTCTCCATCTCTTTTTAAGTCCCCTTCAAGTACTGAAAAGCCAAATTTGAACAAACGTGATCATTTGTGTTTTTCTCGTGACAAATTTCAGACCAGAAGTGTGAATTGCCTTTCATCCAAAGGCTTCTTGCTTGGACAGCTGGGCTTTACTGGAATTGTAGTTCTGACTGCAGAATTTGCTTCTTCCTGAGGAAGTTTTCCTCCTTGAACTTCGGAGTTTCCACTCTGCTCTGAGGGCTGGGTGTGCCTTGTCCAGCTGGACCTGTGCACGGACCATTAGTTTGGCACAAAGACATCTCAGATCAGTGGGAATTCATTCCAGGCACTGCCAAACATATTTCAAATCCTTACATGAAACTTGAACACCTCACATCGCCTTGATCTCTGCCTGGACAGGCCGTGGGTTGGCCAGATCTCCCCGACTCCAGTGCAACAAGTCACATGTTTGTAATTAATTCATGGTTGGAATCAAGATGTAGATGGGGCTGCAGAGAGAATTGATGATTGCTGCCAGAGTAATTTCCTTGCACAAGGCAATTGAGCTGCCCTGAATATTAAGCTCTCCTAATTAAAATGATGTATTCACATATGTATCCATGTGTGGAAAAAGTAAGTGAAGAAACTTCCAGAAAACAAAGATTTTTCCTATCAGTGTCCAAGGAGGAAAACAAAAGAAATAATGGTCAGACATGATGGAATAAAGCTTCAATCTGGATTTGAAATGGCTTCAAATATCACCCAAAAAATTAAATTCAGAGGATATCATTGCTGAAGAGAATCCAAGTAATCACTAAATATTTACCTTGTTGCCAGCCTGATGTTCTAAACACTCACCAAGACAACAGTGGAGCCAAAGTGGGGCTTCTGTGTTATTATTTTAATCTGAGATATAGCAAATAAATAAAGGGAAAAAGCTTAAGTTCTTTGCTTGTTTCTGGCGCTGTTTCCACCAGAAAAGCATGGAACAGAGCAGACTTCTGTTTTTATAACATGGCTATCAGTAATAGGCTAAAAATACGTCTTGTGATTGAAGTGTTAAGTGCTGAATTGATTATTTCTATTAGCATTCACAGCTATTGGGAGTGGATTTATTAAAAGCTCCCTTGCAGCAGCAATCCGGAAACATTTACAAGGATGTGCACTTTTAATGGAATAGCTGAGTTTCACTTTGGGAGAGTGGGAGGGACTATGGAATGTCAGTGATCATCTGCAGTTGGGGAAAAAAACCCCAAGGAAATCCAAAGCAAATGTGCAATATGGAGGGACAGGACACGGGGAAGGGAGGCAAACTGAAAGAGAGGAGCTTTAGGCGGGATGTTGGGAAGGAATTCCTGGCTGGGAGGGTGGAGAGGCCCTGCAATGGAACTCCCAGAGAAGCTGTAGCCGCCTCTGAATCCCTGGAAGTGTCCAAGGCCAGGCTGGATGGAGCCACCTGGGATGGTGAGAGGTGTCCCTGCCCTGGGAGAGGGTGGGACAATAAAATCTTTGAGGCACTTTCCAACCCAAACCATTGTGGAATTCCCTGGTTCCTCTCCCTGTGAGGAATCTCTCCTGGCATGGCACATGTGGAACCCCACGGAGCACTATCCTGATTTCTTTCTGGGATGTGTCACTGTGGGATTTCTCCCACTCCCCACATCTCAGTGCAACTTGGCTCATCTTATCTGAAAGCCCTGAGCTGGTATCAGCTGCCTCCTCTCCCAGACCCATTGATGGCTCCAGCTCTGGAATGCTGACTCTGCTCCCTCCGTCTTGACCAGAACCAATCCCAGAGTTGATTACCAGCTCTCAGTAATTAGCACAGGAGAGGCAGAAAGTGAGCAGGAAATGGTACAGATTAAGGGAAGAGGAAGAAATAACAAAATGAGGGCACTCAGCTTGTGGACAAGTGTTTATTAATTAAAAATATTAAATTAAAAATGACCTAATGCAGATGGAACCTACCTGTGAAAGTGAACCTTTAAGAGAGATATTAAGGGAAAAAATATGTGGAGAAAGTTTATGCGAAGCAAAGGATACGTGTTCTGGGAGCACAGTTAATTATCTTTATGTTGAAATGACTTAGAGATCCTGCAGATGAAATTCAGAAATAATGCTGAACCTAAACATAGATGTGGAGGGTTAAAACCCCCCACCAGTACTAAGCTGACTGTAGCTACTGAAGGGAATGGGATAAGATCCCAAAATCCCAGACTGGTTTGGGTTGCAAGCGACCTTAAAGCCCATCCCATTCCATGGGCAGGGACATCTCCCACTGTCCCAGGCTGCTCCAAGCCTTGTCCAACCCGGCCTTGGGCACTTCCAGGGATGGAGCATCCACCTTTTTTCACAGCTGTACCCACAGCTGTGGAGGAGAATTTTCCATGTGAGGCTTGTTGGCGATTTCTAACCCTCATTTTAGCGGAGCCCGAGCCTCACCCGGTGAGATCCTGATTTCCCAGTGACCACAGGAGTCTCCTGTCTTTGACCACTGGGCTGTCTGGAGCTGCTCTGATACCATCAAGAGCCACTGGTCTCCTGAGCTCCACCTCTCATCTCTGTGCGGGTGATGGCAGAGGGCTGAGGACAGAGGAAGTTGTCCCTTTGATTTGGTCAGCAGGATTCCCTTGGGGAGCGTGGAAAAAGCAGCTCCCTGTGGCAGAGGAAGTGGGTGAGAGCCCAGCGCTGCTGTGTGGGTCCAGCACAGAGCCATCCCTGCCTGGGGACACCAGAAAAAAGATGAAAGGGCTGTGCAAAATCTGCAAAACCAGCAGCAGCCACTAATGTGGGATTATTAAGGAACTCCATGAGTTCCTTAATTAATCAAATGGATCATCCCATGACTTTGGGGTTTCTCTTGGAGACTTGTGATTTCTGACTTCTCCTCTTGGGAGGCCTTTCTGAGCCCATCACACCTCACACAGCCAAGGATTGCACAGGGAGTGGGGCTCAGCCTGAGCTTCCGTGTGCAAAGTCCAAAATGATCTTTTGTGACCCTTCTGGGAGGGATAGGACCGTGGGAAATCCCAGAATCCTGGAATGGCTTGGGTTGGATGAGACCTTAAAGATCATCCAGCTCCACCTCCCGCCATGGGCAGGGGCACCATTCCCTATCCCAGGGTGCTCCAAGCCCCATCCAAACTGGCCTTGGACACTTCCAGGGATGGGAATTGCAGATAACTCTGCGCTGGGATGAGCCAGTAAGGACAGACGCTTGCTTTTAGATTCAGGTAATTTATATAAAATTAAAATTACTCTCCTCCACTTTCTAAGAATATTGTACCCAGCAAATTTGAGTTCAATGTACATAGGTAGGATCTTTTTCCACCCCATAAATACTCAAATTTTGCATCTGTGAATCCTTCTTTTCCTACTGTAGCCTTCCCACTTGGGAGAATGCTCTGTGCAAGTGGCACGTGGAGCTGTGACAAAAGAGATGCATTTTGTGCCTTTCCTCACTGCAGGTTCCATAATTTCCAGCATGAAAATAGGATATTATAAATGGTATGGATATTAAATCTGAAGAAGGAGAAGGGGAAGGAGAAGGAGAAGGGGAAGGAGAAAGAGAAGGAGAAGGAGAAGGAGAAGGGGAAGGAGAAGAAGGAGAAGGAGAAGGAGGAGAAGAAGAAGAAGGAAAAGAAGAAGAAGAAGAAAAAGAAGAAGGAGAAAAAGAAGAAGAAGGAGAATCCAAAGTTATCAAAATTTGTGTAGTACATGTGCGATTTTTTTAAAAAATTGGTTTGGTTTTTAACTGCTCTGAAGCCCTGGGATATTCCATCCATCCCACCAGCTCCTGGGAATCATTCCCTGATATTTGTCTCCTTGTTTAGATGGTGAGGGAGCTGAGGACTGTGGGTTTATCCCTGGAGTGAGGCATCCTAAAGCAGGTGCTCATTTCAGCAGTCACCCCCTTTAAATCTCTCTGTGATAATTCTCGGAAGTGTTGAAAACCAGGGAAAAGGAACCCTGCTGGTGTCCTAATGCCTGCATTTGGAATTCTGAATTCCAAATTGTATAGCCTAAATTCTGAATGTTAAATTTCAATTCCAAATTTTAAATTCTGCTGAATTTTGCAGCTGAGGGTGCTCATCCAACTGAATTTTAGGCAGAACTTCCAGTCCTCCCAATGGTTAAAAAAAGCCTCTTAATAATTCTTCCATGATAAATGACCAGATTCTGGTGGAAAGGCAGCAAAGCAAAGGGTGGGATCTGTAGCCCTGAAATTTGCTTTCTTTTAGTGCAAAGCTGATGGTGAATTTTGGTTGTGGGACCTCTCTGGTGCTCCTTTCTTTTGCTGGAAAATCCCGTGTGGTGTTTAAGCTCCCTAAGCACCCCATGGGGATATAATCAGGGAGAAAAGAGGCTTGGGACAGAGCCAAGAGGGTTTGCCTGGCTCTGTGTCCCATCCCCATCCTCTGGGAATTCAGCTCCAGGGAAATCCTGCATCCTCCTCTGGCCTTTATGCATCTCCATCCAGAGTGATGCAGGAGAAAAAAAAAAAATCGGAGAAAAAACAATAATTTGTTCTTTAAAATTATGCAAGTAAGGCTAAAAAAAAAATTAAAAAAATAAAAAGGGGCCTTTCTGGCAGAGCTGATACTTTTAATGAGGTTTACTGATAGTTTTATTCAAATGTGACCTTTGCAGGAATCAAAGTCTAGCAAAAAAAAAAAAGTCCTAAATGCCACTTTATTATAGTGACACACACTGGTGTCGCTGCATTTTGGGGTCTGTCAGCACTTCCATTGCAAACTTCCAGAATTTTCAGTTTAACTCTGCTGTGAAATCTGGATCTGAAACATTCCCTGCGTTGAGGAGCACTTTTTAGTTTAAAAAGAAATAAATGTCTGTCTCTGTTCCAACCCCCCCTTAAACATTTATTGAGAAAGGATTTGTGGTCAGGTAATTCTTTGCTAGGAGGAATTTCTGATTCCACCTGGACAAAATGTTTTGGGAAGAGTTCTGTGCCTGGAAAAATTCACTTAAAATGAGTTTGGAGTCAGTTTTTCTCTTCCTGATGAGAAATAAAAATGCTTCTCCCCAGAATTATTTATCTCCCTTTTGTTTGTGGCACCACTTGGAAGGAAGGGGAATTTTATTATTGCCACAGAACCTTTGGATGTGGGGTTCAAAACAGGTGTGAAAATCTATTTATTGCAGCCCCTGACAGTCTCAGGGTGACACTGCATTTTGCACTTACATTTTGGGCCTTTTTTGGGTTTTCTCTGTGAAGGCTGAGCAAGAAATTTGTTAAAAATCAATGTTTGACATCTTCAGCTTTCTGCTGCTCAGGAATTTCCCATCAATAGGTTGTAGCTGGAATTGATTCTTCCAGGTTTGGTTTTTTTTTCCACAGATTTTCTGTTCTTGTTTCATGGTTTGTGAATTTTTTTTTTTTATTCTCCACCTTTATCATATCTTTTATATGTAAATGTATAAAATACAATCACAATTAACTGATGTTATTTCCCACTCCCAGTTTCTGTGTACTTCCTTTAAATTTTAACTTCACTTAAGGTCTCTGGACTAATTTCTGAATCTCATTTTTAAGAAGGGACTTCAATGTAGGTATTTAAATTTTTTTATATTCTTTTGGCAATATTTTAATTTTTGTATTATTTATATACATTATTACATTATATTATTTTATTTAAATTATTTTATCTTTATTATATTATTTATATTATATTATAAATTATATTTTATAAATTTTATATTATAAAATTATATTTTAATTAGATTTTAATTTTATTATATTATTTATATATTTTATATATAAATAATTTGATTGTATTACTTATACAGTGTTTAAAGAGAAATAAAGCTGCCAATGCTTTGGACTATGAAGAGTTTTCTAGCAACAATCAACTTAAAAAAAATCCAAAATTTCTATTAGTTCACAGCAGGCACTGCCACAAAGCCCAGTTTCAAACAGTGTTTGTATGTTTTCCAACAAATCCTGAAGTAAATCCTTTTGGAAAGACAGGGAGACATCCCAGAGCCATTGTTACATCCTTCCCTTTGCATTTCCCAAAATAAACCAGACTCATTTTCTCTCCCTTTCTGTTTTTCATGAATAAAGTTTCGGAATTAGCGATTTATTAGCAAAAAAAGGGTCTGAAAGCCATGAAGAGATTCTTCTGTGTGGCTGTATCATTTACTTTGAAATGTTAAGTATATCTATATATAGTCAGCAGGTGGATTTTAATGTCTGTGGATATATATATATGTATTTTCCCCCAAATTAGTTTTCCAGCAGCATGTGCTGATTAGAGAAATGACAAGAAAATCTGATGATGACTGAAGAAAGTTGATTTTTTTTTTTTTTTTTCCCTATAAAGAGATCGTTTCAAGGGCAAGAG
The DNA here is from genome assembly GCA_014839755.1 of Sylvia borin. Taxonomy (NCBI): domain Eukaryota; kingdom Metazoa; phylum Chordata; class Aves; order Passeriformes; family Sylviidae; genus Sylvia; species Sylvia borin. Next base: position 36,349,574 of record CM025963.1, on the reverse strand, counting down.
CAACTTCTGATGGCTCTCATCCTGGAGCACAGGGAATTGAGCAGGGAATAATCTCAGCATGGAATTCTGCCTCGCGTTTGTCACCTTTTGGTGGTTGATATAGGTAACTAATCCCACTCTGATAAGTCACTTCTTAGCGTGTGTTTCTCTTTCAAAACGTGGATGTGGCTCCAATTAATACTAATTGGATTTATGGAGGAAAATACCCTGCAGGACTTTGGGGCTAGGTTGGTGTAAGAGCTGTGTGTTGTGGGATGTGATGGCTGCAGAAGAAAATATCCCCACCAAAACTACCTTTTCTCATTGTTTGTAGCAAAAAGTAGTTGTTTTGCAAACCCTCCTTGTAAGAAACGGAATGTGGGTCCTGCTCTGTGGAGCTGTGCGAGAAAATATATTGAAATATAAATATCAGAAAGAGGAATGGGGTTGTTCAGTGTGCAGTGAGGGCGAGTGCAGGCACAAAAAGGACATTAAAGGCCAGAGTAAAGAGAATTCTGTGGGGAGCTGCACCTTTGAGAAGCTGCTCATGAGCGCAAGGAGCTGTGAGTAGGAGCTGCCACCTGCTTGGGATGGGGAGCTGGAGCTGCAAGAGGAAAACAAAAACCTTTATATTTATCTTTTTTGTAGTTCCTGACAGTTTATTGCCATCGTTATTCCACTATTTCAATGTCCAGTGGAGAAATCTGCGCCTTTTTCTTCTCCTACAACACCGAGTTTGTTGGTTGTTGCCTTTATGGAAGAGTTGGGCGGATTTTACAGCAATTAAAAGGTGTTTGTGAGCAGCCTGGAGCTGGATTTTCAGCACAGTCAGCAACAACAACAACAACAAAAAAAGCGCCTCCCAGGCTGGTTTGCAGCACTAAAATATAGATTACCCGAGCTGGGCTCAGGGGCAGCAGTCAGAAATCTGTGCAGGCTCGGGGGCTGTGTGAACCAATCTGCATACCCGAAATCCCGGCACGTTCCCGCCAGCAGCGGCTTCCCCGCTGCAGCCACGCTTTGTTTAGGCTCTCCCACCTCCCCGATGACAAAAAAGCAAAGCCCAAATATGTGCCAGAGCCCGGTATTTATAGCAGTTATTGGCTGTTGTTGTGGAGGATGGAGATGCATCTCCTCTCCCAACACGTTCCATATGTCGCAGGGATCCGTAGGTGGTGTTCCCGTGGGTTTGGAGATCTGTCTATTAACTCCTTTGAACAGCAAATGATCTGCCTGGCTCTGTTTATTTACCCAAAGACAAGCTAAACTTGGCTAATGGTGTCATGGGCATTTAAAAATATCCTTTTGCCTCATTAGACAGCCCAAGCTGGCGGAGGGTTGCTCAGGAATGTGGTGCCTTGGAGGGTTTCAGGGCCTGACTGGGTTTAGCTCTGAGGGAGTTGGGGTGGATTTTGGAGAGGAAGATTGGCCTGGAATTCTCCTCCCAACCTGGATTGTCCCCTGATCCTGGCGCTGAGGAGATGCCAAGACCTCCTGTGCAAGGAGATCTCCATTGTAGGTGCAATGTTAGGTGCTTTGTTAATCCCTAATCCTCCTGTTCCTCCACTCCTTTCCTTATTTCCCATCCCCACCTGCAGTGAAATTCCCAGTGACATCAGACTTCAGCTCCTGCCTCGTCTCGGAATTAGCTCCAATTAGAGCTCATTCACCCAGCATTAATGAGGAGGTCAGTGCATCCCACAGGTTTCCTCCAGGATGTGTAACAGGAATATCCACCAGACTTCCCAAAGCCACATGCAGTGTCAGGGCCAGGCTCTGCCCTTGGGACCATCCCAAACATCCTGGAATCCTCTTCCTCATCCCAGCAGAGCTTTAATATTTCCATTCCTTTTCTCTGTGTCTCTGTGGGCCTTTGCTGGGGGCTTCCAGAGCCTTTTCTTCCTTCACTGGAAATGTTTTTGTTCTACTCTTCTCCCAGGAACTTTTCCTCCTTTTCAGTTGGGAAGTTTCCCATTTTTCCTGCTCTCCTGTGGTTGTTACCACCGTGAGAGCTGGGTATGATACTGGGTTTAAAATTACAAACTTATAAAAACTAGAAAAGAAATTATAAAAGAAATTATAAAATTATATTTCAATAGTTGAGTGGACATATTACTGGCATGAGAAAAAATCCTTGGGAGTGGAAATCACACATGATCTTGAGGAAAAAATTGATTTTCTGTCTATAAATGGTCTTTTTTTTTTTTTTTTTTTTTGAAATATAATCATGGCAAAAATGAATAAAACAGAATAAATATTGCTGAAGTCAGCCCTAGAATCCAAAGTGTTAAATTGCCACAGATCATTGTGGAATGTAAAGAAAAATAGAAAAATCCAATATTTTGGACCAATTTGGTTTGAAATCGATGAGGTTCCATCAAGGATAGAAGAGGTAAATGTTGATCTAAGTCCCAACTGGTGGCTGTAGAATTGGAATTATTTTGTCTTTACCCTGAATTAGAGGGAAGCTGAGTGCCCAACAGGTGAAGATTTAAATTGGAGTTTTAATCTTCGAGAATAATTTCACAAAATAATCCCAATTTATAAAGGCAAAGGCAGAGGGAGTGGATGTAAAAACGCTGTGAGGGATCCCTAGAGGTGTCCCAGAAATTCCTGGATGTGGCTCTCAGTGCTCTGGGCTGGGGACAAGCTGGGGATTGAACTGGGAATGATCTCGGAGGTCTTTTCCAACCTCAATCATTCCATGATTCTCCAATATCCTTGTGTTCTGAAAAACCCTGCCAAAATATCAACAAGAAATAAGATGGGGGGTTAAAAACCCTCCTGCTTGTTATGAAATATGTCACCACTTTTTTTTTGTTTTTAATTTTTATTCTTTTGGGGTTGGAGGGGTGGTTATTTTCCTCACAATTATAGTGGGAGCAAAAATAGGCACATCCTTCCATAATTTGGAATCCATGGATGCTTTTGGTTCTGGTGTCGTGAATACAATATAAATGGAACTCGTTTTCTTTTTTTAGGGAGATACAGCTGCAGTTGCTTTTAGATATTCCAAGGCAGTAACCTCTGTAAATGACATTTAAGGAATACATCTAAAAATGCCTACTGGAGCCTTGTAAACTAGGGACGAATTTCAGATGTCAGCTAAGGGAGGAAAATGCTGGATATGGAGCAACTGGGAAGCTTGCAATGAGAAACTGGGGTTTGAAGTGAAACAGCTGAGGGCAGCTGCTCTTGGCTTGTACCAGAGACAAAGATCTGGCTGCTCCCACAACGAAAAGAAATCGTGTATTAATTGGTGCAGAACACGAGGCTTTTTTACCCTACACAATGTGCTCCTTCTTTTTGAGGAGCAACAAGCCCAACTTTGAAATATTCTGATTTTTGGTGAGGGTTTTGGTGGCACCAACAGAGCCCAGACTGGGCTTGTTCTGCTTATCCAGTAAGGAAGAAGAGATGCTTCCAAGCTGGAAATTGGAGTTGGACCTCGGAAGGTCCTTCCCAAACCAAACCTTTCCATGATTCCATTGGGTTTTGGATCTCCTTCAGGCAGAGCGTGCTGGGCTGTGGAAGCCAGAAGGGTTTGTCCCTGCCTCTGGAAAGAGCAGGAATATCTTGGAGCTCTTCTTGCCCTGCTTCCGAGGGAGAAGCTTGGCCGAGCTGCTCCATCGGCTCAGCGCCAGCTGGGAAACTCCCTCATCCCCAGGTTATTCCTTGTGGATCCCGTTCTGCTGGCTCTGCTGCTGCCTCTTCACGTGGCTGGGCTTGGAGAACTGGCTCCACGATTTCCATGGCTTTGTTCTGCAGAGCAGGCACCCAGGAATAGATAATGGGCCAGATATGGAGACCTACATGCTCGAGTACAGAGAGGAGCAAATTAATGGGAAAAATGAATTAGGAGTATTTTTATTTGCATAATTCCCATTAATAAAACATTCTTTTATCCCAAGAAAATGGAGCCTGAGCTAGATTTTGAATGGGGGATATTAAAAAAGCCTGTTTTTTGTTGGTTTTGTTTTTCTTTTTTTTCCTCCCTGCAGTCTGACAGGAACCAGCAAGTGATTGCAAAGCAGAAAAAAAAAAATCTCTGCTCCACCAAACACATTCCAGCCATTCCTTCACCCACCATTCTCCTGCCCCTGGAAATGAGGGAAGGGAAAGTGCCAGGGAAGTTGACATCACCCCGTGGAAAGTAAACAAAGACACACAGAGCACCATCAAACCTTCACTAGTGTGGTCCTGGGATGTTTATCCCCAGATCCTAAATGGCCTCTGGAGCAGCCTCCAGGCCTAGAAGGGATGGGATCCAGGATGGGAGCAGGAATTCCTTGCTCTGTGTGCAAGGGCTGCTCTGCCTTTGGATGAGGCAGTGCAGGCAGAGGGATGAGGTGGGATCTGGGATAAAACTGCTCCTTTTCTGCTTGGATTGCTTCCCATGGACAGGGATGGGATCCTGCAGGAATCCAGCAGATCCCAGAGCCAGGAGAGAGGGGAAGCTTCTCCCTCCAAAAGCCATGGCTGTGCTTCCCATGACAGGGAACTCCTGTTCTCACGGATGAGGGTTTGGATTTCGCTGCTTTTATCTGGGAATCTGCAAAGACTCAGGTTTTGACAAGGAACTTTTCTCCTGCACCAGGCTGCAGCTTCCTGCCTCACCTTCTGGGGTGTTTCCTGCTCCTGTGCCTGGCTGAGGCTCCAAGCACTTCCCTCCAAATAGTGATACACAAACCAGGAATTCCAACCAGGGGTTTCTTCCCTTTGTGTCTCTGATCTTATTAAAACCCAGCAATTTCCAGACTGGATGGTGAGAGGAATCCCAGGGGCTGTCACAGGACAGTATCTCTAACTTGATTTTAAGGAAATGAGTAAAAAAAAGTTTATCACAGAATCCCAGAATGGTTTGGGATGGAACTTAAAAGCTTAAAGCCCACCCCATTCCACCCTTCCCATGGGGCAGGGACACCTTCCCCTGTCCCAGGCTGCTCCAAACCCCATCCAGGCTGGCCTGGAACACTTCCAGGGAAGGGATATCAACAATTATGGATCCTAAAAGCTAATTTTTTTTTTTTTTTTAGTTCCCATGGACATGACTCAGTGTAGATATTTGCCATTTATCAATGATGGGGACAGGAGATGGCTAAAATACATTTATCCCCTTCCTCTTGATTTTTTTCCACAATTCCTAGAGATCTCTTTGAATCTCCCCATTTTTCCCTGGCAAGATACAAGTCTGCTATGGATCCAACAAACCACCTCAACATAGAATTTGGTGATTTCTCAGTTCAACCTGATTTTTAAGCCCACTTCCTTTGGCTTCTCTTGAAAAAAAAAAAACACCCTTGGCTTTGTTTTTCTTGCCTCCTCATCCCTGTACCTGAGCAGGGCGATGCTCTGGGGGGTGACTGCTCCTGTTGTCAGCTGTGAGGAAGGTTGGAACATTTTTCCTCCGTGGCATCCTTCCCACAGCTGTCATTGCTGTCTGCAAGTTTATTCTCAGCACAGTGTGAAGCTCTCAGCCCTGCAGAAGGGCAACACTTCCCCTGAAATTGCGAAGACATGAGTTTTTATATTCAGTTTGCTCTTGAGCAGGATGGAACTTGTTATTACCAGGTCCTTTTCCCTCCTTAAACACGAGATTGGTGTTCATTGTTCAGGGAGTTTTGGGCCAATTTGCTCCGAGTGCTGCATAAATGTGTTTTATTATGACTCAGGAAAGGGTTTTTCTTTTTCTGGTTAGAAAATCATTGCAATGGAGATAATGCACTATTGAAGGCCAGTCTTCTAAAAATACAGAAATGGTTTTTTCTTAACACAAAAAAAGTTTGTGTTGCCACACAGACTCATCGAATTCTGAGGGAATAAGGAGGAAAACTTCATTATCCCTGAAAAACAGAGCACTTCCTTCTGGGTATCCCTGTATTCCAGTCCCTGGAATCTGGTTGCACTCACCTCCTGTAAACAGGCTCCAGGATTTATTTGGGATGGGTGTGCACCTGCACCCGTGTGCCTGCACATGGATATAAACACCACATCAACAGCAACGATCTCCCAGAGTTAGCCTGATGCACACAGAATGCATTTGGGAGTGGGGAATACTCCTGGAAACTGGGAATTATCTGAAAGGTCCATCTGGGATAGCAAAACCTTGTGGCTCCACTGACATCGAGATATCTGCAGGAGAAGCAACCCACATCAGGAAAATATGGAAATAATTGGCAGTGGAACAAACAGCAGTGCACAGAGTAAAGAAGAGGGAAGAGGAAGTAGCTGGCAGGGATTAGCAGATGAGGATGTTATAGGGAAAGTTGGTGGCATCTTGTGAGTTCCCAGCTTTTGTGGCTGTGGTGGCAGCAGCAGCAGCAGCAGCAGCTCTGGACTTCCCAGACCAGTTTGGTTCCTTCCTGTTGTGTTTTTCAGCTCCATAAATCAGGGCTCAAATCTCGTTCTCCATCTGAATTCTGTTGCACAGGAGATCATTGCTTATGGAAAAAGCCTTGGCTGTGTGAGTGGGCAGGCCCTGGCACAGGGTGCCCAGAGAAGCTGGGGCTGCCCCTGGATCCCTGGAAGTGTCCAAGGCTGGACAGGGCTTGGAGCAGCCTGGGATAGTGGAAGGTGTCCCTGCCCATGGAGCTGGATGAGCTTTGAGGTCCCTTCCAACCCAATCCCTGCTGTGATTCCATCATTCTGTGATTTACTTCTCTCCAAACCACCTGGGATGGGTCACCATTGGGCCAGCCATGGTCAAGTGCTTGCAGGCTCTAAAATGTCAGACTTTTCACTTTGAACCACAGGGAAGGAAGAAATATTCTGTAAATATCCAGATATTTCAAGGGAAAAAAAAAAAAAAAGGGATTTATAGTTGTTGATGCAGAAATTCCAGAAAAAAAAAACCAGTTGCTAAAGGAGCTGTGAAATTATTGCACAGGAGAGAAATGAGGCTGGTGGAGCTGGAATTTTCATTGTGTGAAGGAAGCTGGAGCTGTGGCTTCATGAACTGAGGATCAGCTGCTCCCTGCTCACAGGAGAGCTCCTCAGCCCTGCTCTTGTGGGCATAAAAAACTCCAAAAGCAGAAGGTGAAAATTAGTGGCCGTCCCAAACCGGTTCTGCCAGCCTGGCACTGCTGCAGAGGGAGCATCAGACCATGGCAGGTTCAAAACCAGGTCACTCCTGTGTTCCAGGGAGCAGGAATTCCATTGAACTCCTTGTTTCCCCACCAGGCAAAGGTTCTGTGTGCTCAAGGCATCTCCGCCACTGGGTGAGGGAGTGTGGATGCTCCCAGTGAGCCTCCGAAGGGGATAAAACAATCCACATTTCTGATGGGTGCAAATGCTCCGGGCTGTGTGGAACAGCTGGAGGAACGAGCAGGGCAGGACCTGCTCCTTGCAGCTTCCAGCCCGAATTCCTCATCCCACCCCTGCTTTGCCTCTCCTCAGAGACCCCCTGTCCCTTCCACGCTGCTCTCCTTGCCAATTCCCGAGTTAAATGTTTGTTCCTGAGCGGCTGCAGTGCTCACAGGTCTCCTGGATCCTTTCCATCTCGTGTTTGGGGCTGATATCACCGTTCCTGGAGAGAATTCCTGCTCCTCCTCGGGGCTGACCTCTGACACCTCCCTGAGTGCCCTGTCCTGGCCTTTGGGAATTCTGCCTTGTGCTCCTGGGAGGAGCCACACAGGCAGAAACTTCTTTGATTCCAGGAATTCCCTTCTCTCTTTGCCATTTGTTGTCCTTTAGGATTTTAAAAGCGAGCTGGACACCCGTTATATGAGGATATTGTCACTGATCTCTCTGGAATCTTTTCCTGTCACTGAGATTTGAGACCTCCTTGGCTCTGTGGGGTTTTATTTTCCCTCTTTTCGGTGTTCAGATGAACCTGCTGAGGGATGCATCCCTTTCATCCCACAGCTGTGGAATAAGGAACTGATTTGTCCTCATGATTTGCTCTTGTAGTAACTCCTGTCTCCTGCTAAAACCAAACCAACATTTTCTTTCTCACTGCTTAGAATTGCACAATTGATATTTATTGCTCAGTTCCTCAGGGAGGAGAAGTAAACAGTTCCCAAAAGGACAGAAAAGATGGATGCTTTTGCAGGATTAACTTTAAAGCTTGAATATTTGTTTTTTAAATGACTAAATCCTGCTGCCCTTCAAGTTCAGGCATAGTAAGGTCAGACAGGTGACACAGATTCCATGGAGAAGTTTGTCAAGTTTATTGTAGAACTTGTGATTTCTCCTTTTGTTCCCCATTGGCATTTGAGTAGCAGGACCTGCAGAGTTTAATAACCAATAGCAGTGAGAGAATTTTCCTGGAGAAACATTTGGAGGACAGGGCATTGTGGTGGTTGGAATCTGGGCTGGGAATCTAATTTAATGAATTTATCCAGGCAAGCCATTCAACTTTGGAGTGACTCAGCTTCCCTGTTTTGAAGCAGGGTTACCAGTAAGACATTAAATCTAGATGTTATTAATGGGAAATCAAGTTGCACTGCCGAAGGTATAAAAGAAAATGGTTCATATCCTGCTTTAAATATAACAATTTTCTCACTTCCAGTAACTTGTGAGGCCGTAAAAACGGCCTCGGTTACAACCAAAATCAAATTGATAAAGGACAAAGTGGTGCTCATAGAAAATAAGGATGGTGGAATGTGCTGATCCAGGGGAAACAGGAAAAAATGTCCCCTTCAGGATCTCTCAGGATCCTCAGAGACCAGCGTGGGCAGCTGGAGGTGTGGTCCTCTGCCATCCCAGAGGCTGCACAGACAGCAAAGGGAAGGAGGTGTTTTCCTGGAGCACCTTTCATGTGCTGAAGCATCACCTGGAGTTGAAGGGCCGTGAGCTGATTTCAGCTGGGAGAAACTCCTTGGGAGTGTGGAATAAATCAATGGGCTGGCTTGGTGCAGCCACGTGGATAAAAGTGTTTTGTCCCACGGGGATTCCTGAGGTTTATCAGAGGTGTTCAGTCCTTGTAGGAACCCTTGCTTCCCAGTCACTACAGGGAATCTGCTCTTTGGGCTTTGAAATATTTGCAAATACAGAACCAGGCAGTAACCAGGCTCAGCAATCTGCTGAAAAACTGTGTTTTAGGGTCTGAGGGAGGTTGTGTGTGGATATTTATGCACATGTGGAAAAAGAAATCCATATGATAAAGGATGCTGGCTAGTCTGGAGTACAGAGGGAACTGAGTATGAAACCCTGAGTTCCACTCCAGACTTGGTTTTGAGGCCCATCCAGATGCAATAACTGAGTGTTCAGGGTTGTACGAGCTCAATAACTATTTAAAAAGTCATTTAATACAGCAAAATATTGTCTGTAATAAGTCAAACCTCCCCAGTGTCTTTGTTAGTGGTGAAGAGATCCGACCAGGGACGGATTTCTGCCCGCCAGACAAAGACTTGACAGCATTTGTGGTGAAATAAGCTGCTCTGTTTGCAGACTGGAGCAAAAATCCTTTCTGTACAGCTGGTGAGTTTTTGTTTTTGCAGTCAAAACAGATGCACTGGCTGGGGCAGCCACTGGGAATGCTTGGCTTTAACCTGGGCTGGAGTCATTAGTGGTAAATTCTGTTAATAGTAAACTGTTTGCTATTTAAAGAGCCTGATTCCAGGCCAGCTTTCCAAGGAAAAAAGTTACCTGCTGTTACAGCTTTGATGGAGTGAAAGCTCAACCCAAAACAATAATAAAAAAATCCAACACTCTCCGCCCTGACTCCCTCTACTCCAGGGCCATTAAAACCTGGAGAAAACGTAAAAAAGAGCACGTGCACACTCCTTTACAGTTCTGAGGGAGCCCTAAATTCGTGCCAGTGGAAAGCTCAGAGAATGTGGGTCTTTGTGGCTGTTAGGCACGTTCATTCTTCTGGAAGCACTGCCTGTAAATCCAATTTTATAGATTAAAGACTTGTAGCATAATGTAGGCACCTGTCGGTTTATGGCAGCCTAAAAATATCTGCCTGTCCATAACATGTTTTTTCAGCAGCTTGGAGCATATGTATGTTTTTTTGATACCTTTTAGCTATTTTTTCCCAGTCCTTGTCTGTCACCTCGGCTTGTTGTGCTGGCTCTAATAGGAATAATAAAGGACGTGCTGGATCAGATGCAGTGTGGGCTGGCCACTAGCAGTTAATGATAAAATCCAATCTCTCCCCAGGCTGTGGGAAGGAGCCAGAAATCAGAACTCTCACAGCTCTGAGCTGCCTGGGTGGGCTCTGCCCCTGCTGACGAGCTGGGTGTCATTACTGAGATCATTCTGACTGGGAAACGCTCAAGGATTCTGTTTTGTCCAGGATTAAATGGGGAGAAGGCTTTGTGGTGTCGGGGTAAACGAGCTCTCTGAGCACCATGAGGATTTGGGATCTCGGTTTGGGCGCTCAGACTGGGTCAGGAGCCCCAGGGTGGATTTCCAGGTGAAGTCTTCCCTCCAGGATGTGTCTGGGAGCACAGCAGGGTCACCCCGGGGGCTTTGCTGGAGGGTTGGTGTCCTGTTCATGCTCTGAGGTGGTGAGGAGCAAAAATCACTGAATGGCTGTATCACAGAGTCTGGAACGGGTTGGGTGGAAAGGAACTCATCCAGTGCCACCCCTGCCATGCCCAGGGACACCTCCACTGTCCCAGGCTGCTCCAAGATCTGTCCAACGTGGCCTTGGGAACTTCCAGGGGTCCAGGGGCAGCCACAGCTCCTCTGGGCCTCTTCATCCTCCCAGCCACAAATTCCTTCCTAACATCCAACCTAAATCTACCCTAAATTCCAGCCTAAATTCCTTCCTAAGATCCAACCTAAATCTACCCTAAATTCCAATCTAAATACCAACCTAATATCCAACCTAAAGCTCTCTTTCAGAAAGAAACCAAACAAGGATTTCTCTAATCATTTTAGTCCTTTTTTGGATAAGATCAAATGTGTGACTTGCTCTGAAACAAATGGAGTAAAAACCAGTTCCAGATGAGATTTAAGAATCTCAGCTCCCCAAACCTGAGTCTGATGCCCAGATTCTCATAGAGCTCTATTGGCACAAGCGTGGTGTGCATGATGTTATGATTTAAAATCCCAAACAAATTCAAAACCATTGAATTTTTAGTTGCAGTTGGCCATGGAGAGGAAAATAGCCCCAGTCTTCCTGCTCTTAGGGAGGAATGTAGAAGAGATTTTTTTAAGAGAATCAAAAGAGATTCAAATTTGAAGAGTTGAATGCAAACAAAACAACTCAGTGCCTTATATTTGGTTGGTCCCAGAACAAATTTGGGAAAAAAAACCAAAAAGGGAACATGCTAAAAGATTTGCTTGGAAATTAAGAATGAAAAAGAAAGTGCCCTAAATCAAAAAAATACCCAAAGAGAAAGCACGAAGTTAAACCAAGCATCTTGTTTATTTTGTTTGTATCATCTCATTTTGTTTGCCTTCAGCAGTGCCACCTTACCTGTCAGCTAACCAGGGACCAGTGTCTGGGGATCAGCATGGAGCTGTGCTTTGGGAATCTCTGTTTTCCCTTAAGGACATCGAGATTTCTGCCCTCTCCATAAATATTCCTTACGTATTCCAACTGGCCAAAGGTTCCAAGACATCCCTGGTGGGGCAGGAGAGCAGAGGCACGGCCTGGTAGCTGCTGTAGCTCCACCAAATCATGTTTTTCCTTGGGGCAGCTGCCTGGGGAGCCGTGGCTGTGTGTCTGTAAGCTCTGCTGGTGTTGGGATGGGCTTGGCTCAGGCTGGCACCGCTGACTCACCCCTGCTCAGCTCCGTCCTGGGCAGCTCCAGCAGGGTTTGCAGATAACACAGCCCAAGGTTTCAAACTCGGACGTGGGAGGGAAGAAACGGGAAGGAAATCTGAGCTCTTGTAGGTCAATCTTTTGGTTACGTTGGCATTAAGTCAGGAGCAGGAGGAGAAAAATTTTGCAACGAGAATCTGAGAGTTTTTCTTTTTTTTTTTTTTCCCTCCTGGCATGCCACTTTCTATTTATGGGAACCCAAAATGACCTGACTTCCTGGACTGGAAACAGTAGCAACATGTCCTTGATGGCTTCTACATTTCAAGCCAATCTCTGATACATATTTAGGATATTTTTTTAATAGGTGCCTTAGTCTGAGAGGTGGTGGGACCTGGGACTGCGTCCTGCAACACATGAAACACTGGCAGGTGATCAGAAATTAGAATTTCAGGATGGTTTGGGTTGGAAGGGACCTTTAAACAGGTTGGTTTTGTCCCAACCCTGCCATGGGCAGAGACACCTTCCACTGTCCCAGGCTGCTCTAAGCCTGTCCAGCCTGGCCTTGGACATTTCCAGGGATCCACGGGCAGCCACAACTTCTCTGGGAATTCCATTCCATGGCCTGCCCACCCTTATAAAGGAGGAATTTCTTCCCAACATCCAATCTAAACCCACTCTCTCTCAGCCTGAAATCAGTGCTGATGTTAGGACTGCCTCTCCCACCTCCAGTAAATCAACATTTGGTGCTTCCCTCATCCTCCCCCTCAGCCTTTTATAAACGTTGTCACTCGTTCTTTTCCCAACGATGCCTCCAGGAAGAATAAGGCAGAAATGGTCAGCACGAGAGAGATTAAGCAGAGACATCAGCAGCCCAACTGTTACAGTTTTTCTCCCTTGCTTGGCTTTTGGACTAAATTTAATCTGTCCTCCAGACAGCTCAGAATCTATTTTTTTTCCCCCTCTGCTGTGTTTTAATGCACTCTGGTTGTTACCTGTGCTGGGCTTGTGTGAGCCAGGACCGAAGTGAGGAGACAGGAGGTGACCCTTGGCACCCATAAAATCTGGGAGAAGGGATCTCAGGGGCTGCAGCTGAGCCTCATCCCTGGGAGCTGCTCAGCCACTCTATGATCAGGGAGAGCAGGGCTTGGAGGATGTGTTAACAAAGCTGGGTCATTAAATATTTGTTTTATCTCTGAACTCTGGCATTTAGGAGAGCTCACAGAACCCTGGAATCTGAGAATGCCAGGCTGGTTTGGGTTGGAAGGGGCTGAAGCTCACCTCATCCCACCCTGCCATGGGCAGGGACGCTTTCCCTGGCCCAGCTTGCCCGGAATGGCACTTGGAATTTTATTTTGTCCACCAATTTCTTCCTCAGTCTTTTCTCCTTCCAGGACTTGAAAACTGGACTTGAATTTTCAGTGTTTGGCTTTGGGAAAAAGGAGCACAGACATTACAGACAGCACTCAATGTTCTTAAATAGCTCGCTGCTTCTAATCCTCTCTGTTCTCCACAACCAGTAGGAAAAGTGTTCCCTGTTCCTTTTCCTCATTTTTTATATAATATTGAGACCACAGGGTTCCTATTTTTCTTGCAGAGACTTTTACCAGGTTCACTTTGCTCGCCTTGAGAAGCTTTTTGCTGCTTCTGAACGTCTCTGAAAGGAAAATTTCAGTAACTTTCTTGCAAGTTTAATCAACTCCCCCAAGAGAGAAAAATTCCACTTGGGAGCAGCCTTTAAAAATGGTGCCATCAGTGATCCCTCACCAAAATCCTCTTTCTCAGAAGTAAACTTTATTCCACCCCTCATCCTCTTGCTCCTGTCTGCTGGGTGTTTGCAGCCAGCTGGACGATGAAGGGAAGAATTAGGATTCATTGCTGTATTTTTTCCTGTGCACACAAATAAAGTACACCCAGGCACGGGATTATTTATTCATAGGTGTGGGGAAATGGTATAAGGACTTCAAACAAAATTAACATTTAAAAAATGCATGAAAAGTGGTTGCAATATTTAGCCCTGCTTTAGACGTGGAGCTTTAGTTTTTCCTCCTCTGAACTTTTTGAAAGAGCTCTTGTTTCTAAAATCAAGCGCCTATAGATGTCAGAGGATAATTAGGTAATTTATTTAATAATTGAAATAAATCACCTCCATTTCAGTGAAGCCCCCACCAGTGGTTGAATATTCGACCCTTTTGTGAACATTGAAAAAATTGGAATAACTGAGGAAGTTTAAAGATTCTTTGTGATATTTTTGGTTACCTGAGAGAACTTCACAGGCAGAGAATTTACTCTGAATTTTGATCTCTCTGAGCCACACCAGAGCTCCTGGGTCACATTTGCACTAGGCAGGGTAAAACACAACTTCATACTTAGAAGATTTTGGAGTCTTCTGCCTTTTACTTCTGCCATGTGCCAGCAGAGGGAATGAATTTGGAGAAGGGATTCGAGTAGAGCTGAGCTCTGAGGTTGGTGCTGCTCAGTTCTCTGCAGTAAGCCAGCCCTAAGAGCTTCTCTCCATTTCTTTGCTCCTCTCTGTTTTTCAGTTCAGAGAAAAAGCCATTTGAAGGAAAAAGGACTCAAATACTCTCCCAGAGACTCTTGTTCCCATCAGTGAGGCCCAGCTGGGAGGATCTGCTCGGGAAGTACAACTCAGGTTCAAATACCTGTTTTATTTCCAGGCCTGTCTGGGTCAAAGAGGGGAAGGAAGAATTTTCCTTCTGCTCCAATATTGCAATTTTTTCATGTATTGCAATGTTTTAATCAATTTAAATAGTGTGGACAGACTAATTTCTTTTACCTGAGAGTCGTATGGATGCTTGTGAGGAAGCTTACAGGGATTTTTTTTAGAACAGGAGATTTGAAAAATCTCCAGCAAAAAGGTGTTGATGCTTCCAACTTTTGCCTGGCACAGGAAATAAAGGCTGGAGAAAAGGTACCAGGGGCTGTACAGGTGATTTCTGTGACAGAGAATATCTTCAGATTAGGGATTTTTCAAGAGATGATGGCAAAGGGGGACAGTGGAAACAAAAAGGAAATTGAGATAAAGATTTAAAAGTAACAGAAGTCAGGAGGGATCTTACATTTGACCTTCTCTGAGTATTTATTACCTCTGAGTTCACATCTTCTGTGTGTCTGTGTAAAAATGGGAAAGGGGAGAGTGAGGGGAAAGAATGCCTGGTTTTTCTCCTGGCCAGAGGAAGGTTTGGCAGAGCCAGGGCAATGGCTGGTGATGGCAGCACCACCAGGGGAGCTCCTGGCTGCCTGGGGACAGGAGGATCCTCACCCACCCTGCTGGGTGCCAGCGCTGCTCCTCTGCTCCCAGCTGAGGAATTTGCTGCCTGTAGCACAGGGACAATGTCTGGGATAAGCTGAGCAGCTCCTGTGGGTGGAGAAGAATGTTTCAGAGGGCTGAACTGAGCCTTCTTCTGGCTGGGAGGATGGGGAGGGAGGAGGGTGTGCCAGGCTCGTCCTGGGGTGATGGTCTCACTGTGTCTGCTGCCTTGGAAGGACCGTGGTGAGGATGTCTTAAGTTTGAGCTTTCATATATTTCATGTTCTGTGGTGCCCAGGAGCAGCTCTGAGCTCACAGTCAGTGTCACTCAGCTCTGCACACAGCAGGGACACAAAACAAATCCTTCTCCTGCTGCACACCAAGGACAACTTTCAGCCCCAAGGCACAAACAAGGGTGGGCTGGAGGGAGGGACAAGAGGGATGGGACCTCACAGCCTGGAACTGGAATGGGACAATTCAACCCCAATGTGCAAACGGACCAAAACCTATAAAAATGTGAGATCTCATGACCGTTTGTCCATTTTGTGACCATTTTGGTTCCACCTTGGGTGTAGCCCTGGCCAGGCTCTGTCCTGCCCAAGGTGTACCCTAAAGGCCTTTCAATAAATCCCTGCTTTATTCTCCAGCTCTGTCCAGTCTCTGTTCCAGCTCAGCCTTCCCAAGACATCAGTGGGCTCTAGATATTCCTGAGCCATGATAATTGAAAGTCTCTGTTTTTTTAATGGTCTCCCATTTTCTACATCATGGATCATATTTGTTGGATGGTTGGTTCTGTGTGAGCAAAGTGAATGTTCTCAGTAGGAGGAGAGGAGACTCTGGGAAGAGCTCATGGAACCCTCTCAGCTCTTCGAGGGGGAAGAGAAGACAAGACAAGAAAACAGACTTTTAGCAGGACCTGTTAAAGGCCTCAGGACAAGGGTTAATGGATTTAATTTGGAGGGTTTAGGTTGATTCGTATTAGATGTCAGGAAGGAGTTTTTTACCATGAGGGCAGTGAGGCCCTGGCACAGGTGCCCAGAGAAGCTGGGGCTGCCCCTGGATCCCTGGAAGTGTCCAAGGCCAGGCTGGATGGGGCTTGGAACCACCTGGGATAGTGGAAGGTGTCCCTGCCCATGGAAGGGAAATTTATCTAGATGACTTTTAAAGGTCCTTCCCCATCCAATCCATGATTCTGTGAATCATTCCTTGATTTTATTCTGCCTCTGAAGCTGGATCAGCATTGATGCTGCTGGACTGGGGATATTCTCAAAGCCTGGGAGCCCAGCCCTGTTCCAGTGGAGAGGACTCCACTGCGCCTTTGTGACCCCTGGCGTGGTGACGCTGTGTCTGGTGGTGGTGACAATGCCCCGAGGCCTGATCCAGCTCAAAGTGACACTGCTGGCAGGCTCTGTGCAGGAATCAGAGCTGGTTCAGGGCTGTCAGCTGCAGACACCCAGAGCTGTCCATTCTTTGCAAGTTTTGAAAGCTCAAGGTCTCCAAGTCCTTGAGCTGTTGGCTGGAAACTCCCAGAGAAGCTTCCAGGAGCCTGCTTCTCCCATCTGCTCCCGTGAAGGTAAATGTGACAATTCACTCTGGGGACAGCCCTGACTTCCTTCATTAGCTCCACATTAGTCTGATGCTGCTCATTTTTCTTGGAGCCTGGTGTGGGAGCTGCGGGAATAGAGCTGGGATGCACGGTTAGTTCAGGTGATGGAAGCTGCTCCTGGGGATGAACTCCCTGCACCTGTGCCCTGCAGGTTGTTCCTCCTGGTGGTTTGGCATCCCGAGATCCCATTTTTCTGGGTGAAATCCCAAGTGACTCAAGGCTGGGCTCCTGAGAGCTCTGTTCCTTCTTGCTTTGTTATTTTCCCGCATTTATTCTGTTCCTTCTTGCTTTGTTATTTTTCCATGTTTATTCCGTGCTGCCACAGGAGTGATCAGTAGAATCCTTGAACTGGAGCCAGCAGGACTTGTAGGAGCCAGTCTGGAATGACTTCCCAGTGCTGCTCCTGACATTCCTGCCACCTGAACAGGCTCACTTCTGGAAGGGATTGGTTCCCAGCTGATGGATGGCATCTCATTGCACGGTGGTGATGCAGAATTCCTCCTATTCCCGATGGAATCCTGGCTCCTTGGGAAGGCTGATGGCACCAAATGGCTGTCATTCCTTGGAAAAATCTTCCTGAGGAGATAATCCTTCCCGGCTGGCTTTAGCAGCTTCACAAAAACCCACTGAAAATGCAGAATTCTACTTTTTGCATGCATTCTAATGCAGCTTACTTTTTGCCTACTTTAGAAAACCACAAATACATTTTTTTTTAAGTCTTCAAAAGGGCAATTCCCTTATTTTTAAACTAGATTCTGTTTGATTGCCCTTCCCCCAAATAATGGGGTGCCACCACGTGTCACTCCAGAAGCCACGAGCAGAGAGCTCCTCTCATCAGTGCACTGAAATGGTCTGGTTGGGATTTTCTGAGCCAAATGTAAATGTGCTTGATGAGACACAAGGGGACGGGGCTGGGGCTGGGGAGAAATGGCTTTTAGCAGCAGATGCAGACAAAAGGATTGGATTTCAGTCCACAAAAAGTCAAAGACAAAAATGAAATAGAGACTGGAGTCCCAAATGGAGGGAGGAGGTGTCAGAATTTGGAAGGCTGAACAGCTGTAGCCTGTTTATGCATTTCAATCCATTGTTAGAGGGCTGGAAATGACACAAAAAGCTAAGGGCATTTAAATTCTGTTTTCTTAGAAAAGATCTGCAGTTGACCAAGACAGGCTACAAAAAGAAATGCAACATTTACCAAGAGTTTTTTGGCTTATATGGAATGAACCTAAAATACATTGAAAGATTCTTCTGAGTGGGTGTTGTGGGGAAAACACTTGAAATCACAGAAAGAAGATGAAATGATTGGGATATCTCCTGGTATCAGAGATCTGATCAGTGTCTGGAACCTGCTCTCCCAAACCTACAGCTGAGGATATTCCTCCTATGAAAACTCTTTACTGGCTACCTAGAGAAGCATTTTTTTCTCCAAGTGTTGAAAAGTGGAATATTTCTGACCTTTAACAATGATGATATTTGATTCTGGTGAAAAAAAAGGAAGCAAGAAGTAATTATGAAATATTTTTATTGGCTCCAGCAGCAGCTCTGCAGTGCAGATGGTTTAAATTACCCACCTCGAGGTTGGAGTGTAAGGCTCAGATCCATCTCCACAGTTTTAATATTTAAAGCAAGGTACTAACTTGCTGGCCTAGATCTTGAAAGCAGCTTAATTGAGCCTTTAAAAGCTGATAGTTCTCTCCTGTTGTACACGAGTCAACAAACACTTTTCCCTCTCCCGTTCCCTGGCAGTGCTTTACTCACACTCAGACAGTGACAGGTTGAAGGGAAGGGATTTTGTTCCCCACATTTCAGCAGAATGTCAATCCTGATGGAAGCAGCTGGACTCCGCTGTTTTGTTTGCTCCGTGACTGAAGCCAAAGGGGGGATCCCAGCCTGGTTTGGCTTGGGAGGGACCTTAAAGCTCATCCTGTTCCACCCTTGCCATGGGCAGGGACACCTCCCACTGTCCCAGAGTGCTCCAAGCCCCATCCAACCTGGCCTGGGACACCTCCAGGGATGGAGCATCCACAGCTTCTCTGGGAACCTGTGCCAGTGTTTTGCCACTCTCACCCTGGAAAATTTCTTCCTTAAATCCTGTTCTTTCCTCTCCATCCCACCTTAACTTACTGCTAACAAGCTGCTACTTCCAACAAGCTCTGGTGTTTGCCTTGTTTTTTCCCTTTTTCTCCTTCTCCTTCTCCTTCTCCTTCTCCTTCTCCTTCTCCTTCTCCTTCTCCTTCTCCTTCTCCTTCTCCTTCTCCTTCTCCTCCTTCTCCTTCTCCTTCTTCTCCTTCTCCTTCTCCTTCTCCTTCTCCTTCTCCTTCTCCTTCTCCTTCTCCTTCTCCTTCTCCTTCTCCTTCTCCTTCTCCTTCTCCTTCTCCTTCTTCTCCTTCTCCTTCTCCTTCTCCTTCTCCTTCTCCTTCTCCTTCTCCTTCTCCTTCTCCTTCTCCTTCTCCTTCTCCTCGTTCTTTTCCTTTTTCTTCTCCTTCTTCTCTCTCTTTTATTTTTTCTTCTCCTTCTTCTCTCTTTTATTTTTTCCCCTTTCCTTTCCTTGTTTTATTTTTTCAAATAAATTTCTTTTGGCTTAAAGGATGGAGTAGTTTGACAGGTCAAAGAAGCCTCCTGTCCCTCTTTGGTGTCTGTGTCCTGCTGGAGAACTTGCTAAAAGATTTAACCCTGAAATGTCAGGGTAGGGCACTGTGGGGCTGCTTTGCTTCAGCTTTCACAGAAACCCAGAATCCCAAGATGGTTTGGGTGGGAAGGGGCCTTAAAGCCCCTCTACTTCCAACCTGACACTTCCCACGAGACCAGATTGCTCCCAGCCCTGTCCATCCTGGCTTGTTTAAACACAGAGAGGCTGGGGTGGGATGAATTCCCCAGACCTCACTGTCCAGCAGAATCCCTGTGCATCCCTGTCCACCTCAAACCCTCAGAGTGCTGCCCCTGGGACAGAGCAGCCCACAAAAGCTGCTCAGGGCTTGGTGAGTCTCAAAAACAAACCTTACATCGACACCTTCATTTTTCTGTGAAGAACCGAGGATTAAACCCCTTTTTCACGCCCCAGCTGAGTCTCCACTCCAGAGCCAGCAGGAGAGGGAGGAAGGAGCCGAGTTCATGGGAAGCTCCCTGTTGGTGGGTGAGGTTTTCCCAAAAAGTCGCAGCCATGTGTCAGACAAAGACAAGCAGGGAGGAGTGGGATGGCTCCAGCCAGGCTCACAGATGTGGTGGGTTCCCTCCAGACAATCCCTGCAAACTCCCCAGAGCTCTGGCAGGCCCTGGAGTGAGAGCTGGGAATTCAGGCTGGAGCCACGCTTCCTCCAAACCCACACAGAGCACTCGGAGCGAAAGCGAGCTCCACTTCCCAATTTGGGTTTGCACAGAAAAACTACAATTCTCAAAAGCCTCTGACTGTTGTTTTTCTAACAAGTTAAACAGATGGATTGGAAATAGTATTTACTGTTTATTTCCTCAACATATCAATATGTGAGGAGCCAGTATAAATTACGGTTTGACTGCAAACAAACCAACCCACGCCAAAGCAATAGAGTAAACACTGGTGTATTTTGTTTCAAGTCAATATTATGGGAATTTAGATGGCTGATGTTTCTGTTTTTACTGGCTATCTCTGACTGGCTGAATTTTCAGCCCTGCAATAGAAAGAAAGAAAGACGGGTTAAGGTTTTTTTAGGGGAAGTTGCCGTGGTGGTTGCTCCACAGAACATCAGAAGGTTGTCACTTCAGAAGTCACAGGCTTTAGCAACAGAAACAAGATCCTACCTATTTCAGAACTGTTACTTTTTTTTTTTTTTTTTTTCTTTTTTCCCCCATGAGAAGAACAAGTGTGAAGCCGTTGCCAGGTACTCTGATGGTGGGGTTGATGGTACAGCAATCTGTTCCTCCCTCTTTTCCTGGCTTGGGCTTTATTTTCCGTGCTGACTTCTTGACCTTTCCGGGAGCCAGTTGAGGGCCCTAAACCAGCAGAAAATCCACACTGCCAAAACAACAACAAAAAAGGTGTTTTGTGCCATTTAAGTCCCCCCAGATTGCTCATCTTGAAGGAGGGAAATGGGGGCTGAGGAGGCTGAGAATGAGGGGATGAAGAAAGAGCACCTTTTGGCAAAGACGAGCCATGAAATTGGCTCATCTGAGTTGTGCAGCCTGCACACCAAACCCCCCAAAGTGATGCATGTCGAGCTCGTTACAGCTCAGCCTGCGTGTTATTAATTTAACATTAACATTATTAATTTAACATGCAGCCCGGCAAATGAGTGGAGATGTCAGCTCTTGACCAACCTGTCTCTCTGACCACGTGCTCCCAGCTGCAGTTTCCCAAACAGCATCTCGTGGAAATTGAGACCAGATGAAACAAGGGAATGTAAAAAGAATGAATTGAATATACTCCCCAAATTATTCACTTATTTCAACAAACAAGAATCCCACTGATGTAATATATGACTGGTTTTGATGCTAAAAGCAAATCAAGAGCTGGAATGTACTTACGTGGCTAGACAGTAAATATCTCTGAGTCCTTCTAATCCATTAAACTGCAAGAGTATGTCTGCTTGTCTAAATGGAAGGAGACATCTCTTCTCCCTACCACTGTCATTTACTCCTCCGCTTCCTGCTTCTTTAGCCTTTTCTTTTTTTTTTTACTTTTTTTTTTTTTTTTTTCTCTTAAAAATAGGGCTCCTTTTGTATGTGTGAAACTACTGCTACTCCCACTTCAGTTTTCTCCTGAAAGCCGGGTGGAAGTGCTGTAGGAATTACATGGCTGCAGCTTTTCCCCTGGGAGTTTTGCTCTGTGGAACCCAGAGCGTGGCCTGAAGCTGGGTTGAAGAGAGGGTTGAAGAGAAGCTTGAACCTCCAGCCCTGTTCTCTGTGTTCTGCTTTTTTGGGGTGTTTGCTGTCACCCTCCTGGCCTGGTGTTGCAGATGAACACCCCAAATCCATCCCAAATCCAACTGTGAAATATGCTGGTGCCACTAGATTGGATATTCCCACTGCATCCCAGTATGCCCAAAGCTTTGAGACAAGGCAGAGCCAAGTGCTTTTTCAGGGGAACATCTTTAAGGTTGATAAATGTTGCTCCAGCTCCAGGAAATAGTAATTTCAGGATGTTTCAGCCAGCCAACCTGGCTCAGGGTGTCCCAGCAGGTGAGCTGAGACCAGGATGCAAAAAGAGGTGGAGGTGTCACAGTTTCCATGTTTTCCAGTTTATCTCTGTTTTAAACTGACTGGAGATGAAATCAGCCCTCAGGGCGCCCTGTAAAGATATTTTGTGTACAAGTGGAGATCCTGAGCATGCAGAGATGGCTGTGGATGTTCACTCCTGCTCCCTGCTGCCTTCACTGTGAGTTTTGTTGCCCTCTCAGGGTTTCAGCTTCTCATCATGTGCATCAAAGTACAAGAGAAAGCTCTTCCCAATTTCCGCAGTCTTGCACAGAACCCAAGGGTTGAAACTCTTCCTCTGGGATCTGTGCTGTGTGATACTTTCTCCTGGGTGGCGTTCCAAAATTGCCTGGGATTGAGGTGGTCTTTTTCCTCTGGGAATGGTGTTTGTAGGAAGCTTGTCAGCTGGCTGCTGAGGATTCCTCCCGAGGCATCCCCAGATCAGCCCTGAAGCCCAGAAGCTCTTCCTGTACCTCGAAGGGCTGATGAGAGCACCCTCATGATCCCAACACATCAATTTCTGAAGGGCAGAGTTGCCTTGACCTTTGCCTGATCCCACAAACAGAAAAGAAAATCAGACTTTTTCCACAATCCTGATCAAAAGAACACAGCTGTGGAAGTTTTCAATGACGGAGACGAGAGGGAAGGAACCCTCTGCACTTCCCCATCATCTCCAAACCTCTCAGATCCCAAGTGTGATCCCTTGTGGCTCTGGTTCCCCCACTGGCTGTGGTGATTTATGGACTCAGTCCCTGGTGTTGCAGACCCTGGGCAGGAGGGGCTCAGTGCCATCCCTCAGCGCCAGGTTTAGTGTGAGCCCCTCTGTGCTCCTGGCTTCTGGAATTCTTGCCCTTTAGGAAAACACACTTTGATCACTTCTTTTTCCCTGTGATTTGTGTGCCCTCAGGTTTTGGAGCCACTAAACCTCTTTGGCAGAGACCTGGTGTAATCAGCTCTTCTGCTTGATTGAAATGTTAGCAAGTCGTTAGTGCAAACACCAAATTACTCAGTGAGGCAACAGCCAGATTTCGAGTCTGGAGGCTCTTTACACCCCCAATGTTCTAATTTCACATAAATAATACAAATTGGCCCGCATTCTTTATGCAAAATAATGAATGGGAATAATGTGCTGTTTATTACAGACCAGAAATAACCTTTCAATTTAGTGACATGGTTTGGGTGGCAGGTACAGGGGATGTGCATGAAAAGGGATTTACAAGACACAGAGAAGGGACTTTTTACATGGGCAGGTAGTGATAGCACAAGGAGGAATGTTTTTAAGCTAAAAAAGATACTTTAATTAGGTATTGGTAAGAAATTCTTCCCTGTGAAGGTGGGCAGGCCCTGACACAGAGGAGCTGTGGATGCCCCTGGATCCCTGGAAGTGTCCAAGGCCAGGCTGGAGCACCCTGGGATGGTGGGAGGTGTCCCTGCCCATGGCAAGGGGTGGATTGGGATGGGTTTGGGGTTTTCTTCCAACCCAACCCATTCTGGGATTCTGTGATAACTGAGTCAGGTCAGCCCGAGCTCCCACCCCTCTCTGCAGCCCTGCAGTGTTGGTGTAACACAGGAATTGCATTTCCCTCACCACAGCATTACCCTCTTGGCACCCAAACTTGAGAGGGGCTCAAAAATAATCAACTTCATCAGACTTTAGCAATTTTGCTTCAGTGTGTTTGGATAGAGGACAGAACATCAAGCTTTCCCATCCCCCAAAACATGAAGCACCAGCAAATCAGTTCCCAGATCTGTTGGTTCAATATCTCTCCTCCATCACAGGTGTTCAAGAAGGTCTAGGGTAGAAGATTATTCTGTTGAACTCACAATTGTTCCCTAAATTTTGTTAAAATAGTTTCCCATTTGCTGGAAGAGCAATTTTGAAGTGTTGCACTTCTGTCGCTGGGACTTGAGGACAGTGGGAATTGGTTTGTGCCAAAGGAAAGTGGACAATTATTTCAAACCTTTCTTTTTCATTGCTGCAAGTTAGCGACTGCTGGGAGCTGCCATGTAATTCCTGCACAGCTCCAGCTGGACAAATCCCACCAAGGTGTATAAAAAGAACCGTGCAGCTGAGTGCTGTGTGTGCTCAGCCTGGGAGGGTTGGGTTATTCCCATCTCAAACCCCGTTGCAAATGTTCCTGGCCCTCCCTGAAGCCCAGGTGGGCAGCACGTCGGAGTTGCCACTTCCAGAGCTGTCAAAAATCCCTTTCAGGCCAGGAGACACATGGAAAACTCCTCACTGCCAGCCTTTGAAACATGAAGCTGTGACCTCAGACCACCCAGAGACGCTGGTCAATGTTTATAGCGCTGTGGGCTCCGTGTTTTCCAGGTCTGGGATCCCTCATCAAATATCTGCCAAGGAGCAGCGCTGCCTTTGATGTCACAGGCCTGAAGGTCTTAGACTTTGCCTCCTTTCGTTGGAACGGGCAAGTCATAAAAGATAATAACTTTCCTTTGGTGGTTCACACCTCAGAGTGCAGTGCTGAAGTCTTTGTTAGCGAGTTGGAGTCAAGGATTTCTTGCCACTGGGACAAATATAAAAAAGAGCAAACGAGGATTTATTTATAGAGCTCCAGATCCTGCAGAATTCTGAACAACAGATTAAAGGGACTGGTGGTTATTTCATTCTCCAGTGAATGTTTGACTAATTATGAGCTATCTATTTTCTTTCCAAATATCGAAATGGGAAGAAAACAAATGTTTAGCAAACTAAGCCCTGAGTTTGTGTTTCAAACAAATCTGTGAGGAAATGTGTCTTGCATTCACAGCAGGCTCTGCTCTATTAATCCATCCGGGGAATCTGAGGGGAGCATGGCACTACAGGCAGGAGAAGTGGAGGTTTTCAGAAAACTGCTATGGATGTTCTACAGCAGTAAATAAAAATACACATTTATGTATTAACTTTCAGCTGCTCAAAACCCAGTTTACCTCCAAACTGGAAGGTGATGTTTGCTTGTGGTGACGTGGAAGACCAAGCTCACTTCTCCTGCTGCATTTTTGTTTAGCTGCAGAATACAGCACAGCTCCTACAGCTATAGAAATTCCTATTTTGCATTCAGGTGTCTGTCTATGGCCACCACATCCCTGGAATGTCCAAGGCCAGGCTGGGCAGGGCTTGGAGCACCCTGGGAGAGTGGAAGGTGTCCCTGCCCATGGGAAGGGTGGAACGGGATCAGATTTAAGGTCCCTTCCCACCCGAAGCAGTGTGGAATTCAATGTTTTATTGTGCCAAACACGCAGTTCAAAACTCACAGTGGCAGATTTGCTTTCACACTATCCCAGGCTCTGGACTTGGCCTCTCTCCTCTCCTCAGCTTCCCAAGGTGCTGTTGTTGAGGGTGTGTTTTCCTTCCTGCCACAGAAAACTCCCAATCTGATGCCATAAAACTGTTCCAAAAGTCTCACACGGTTTATTCCGGGTAATCCTGAAGAGCCATGAGAGCAAAGTGCTCCCACAGCAGAAACTCAGCTTGCAAATACCTTGTTGGGTGACTTAGGGAAGTTCCTGCCTGAATCTCAGGTTCCCCATCTGCTAGAAGCAGTGCTTTGTAAAAGTTCCTTCAGGTCTGCTGATGAAGATAATTTTTATATATATATATATTTTTTTTTGCAGCTGTGAACGCTTTTCATGTGAGAAATCCTGCATAAGTTACACATGGATTCATCACAAAACTGGCAAAAAAGGAAAATATTCCAAAGAGCTATGTTGTTTTTTTTTTAATTGCATTGGTTAGAGAGGATTAGAATCTGATATTTTCAAGAATAAATAAAAATAAAAGGGATTATTTAAGCAGCTCATGTTCAAAGCCTGCAACTCACAGCGAGTCTGGGCGTTTTGAAGTTTGTAAGGAAATATTCTGAAGCCATTAGGCTGCTGCTGCTGCTTGGAAGCAGAGTGGAGATTAATTAAAAGTTTGAGGAGGAAGAGAGGATAGTGAAAGTTGTAGAACTATGGGCTGAGGTTTTTGAAAAACATAATCACGATTTTAATACGTGAGGATTTGTAAAAGTGCAGGTTTGGGTGAGAAAGCTTGTTCAGTGCCAGGGTTCACCTGCAGCTCCTGGCTTCTGGGGTTTCACTGTCCTCAGAACCACATCCTGGGTGCTCCACCCACCAGGTTCCTACATTTCTGCGTATATTGAAAGACGTGGCTTACTGTAACTCAAAATGAGCTTTAAAAATCTGATTTTTTTTCTAGATAACTCTACAAGTTCAGTCATCAAAGGACTTTCACATTTTTCTTTCCTGTGGATGTGTTCACACCTGTATTTCCCATTACACAAATATTGCCCTTCACTGTTTTGTATTTGGCTTTATAAATTATTGCCTTATATTGAAATTACCATTGGTGCTTAACTTGCCCTTCCTTTTCTAGTTGCACTTTTTCTTGCTGTGTGATTTTGGGGCACTTTATTGTGTGTGGTGTTTGATTATTCTCCACTCTTTTGACACGGCAGCAATGTCAGAAATTGGGGTTTTGGAAGGATCCTAATGTGCCTGTGTCCCAGAGGGAATTCAGGGAAATATTGCTGAAGCCTCTGATCACAGAGGGCAGGTGAGGAGGGAGGGAGGAGATGTCCAGAAATCAGAGAGTAAAAGGATTGTAAATTCTGGAAAAGCCCTCAAACATCCAGTCCAACCATCCCCAGCACTGCCCAGGCCAGCACTGCCCCATGTCCCCAGGTGCCACAACCCACATGGCTTTGAAATCCCTCCAGGGGTGGGGACTCCACCTGAGCACCTTTTCCATGAAGGAATTTTTCCAATATCAACCCTGGGCCAGCCTGAGGCTGTTCCCTCTCCTCCTGTCCCTGTCCCCTGGTAGCAGATCCCAAAAATCCAAAAGAAATCCCCCCCAGCTGTCCCCTCCTGGCAGGTTATTCCAGAGAGGGAAAATGTCCTTCTGGATCCTCCTTTTCTCCAGGCTGAGCCCCTTCCCAGCTCCCTCAGGAATTCTCCAGCCCTTTCCCAGCTCCCTCAGGAATTCTCCAGCCCCTTCCCAGCTCCATTCCCTGCCCTGGAGAGGCTCCAGCCCCTCAATGTCCTTCTTGGCATAAGTGGCCTAAACCTGAGCCCAGGATTAGAGGTGAGGGAGAAGCTCACAGTCAAGATTTACTCCTGCGAGTTTGTACATGGAAAAGTTCAGCCACTTCAGGAACTTTGTGGAGTTGAGCCTGACCTTGAGCTCAGCTTCCAAAGGCTCCAGAGAGAGGTGGTCTTGGGATGTGACAGGGAAATTTGGAGGGGCATGGCCTGAACAGTGCCAGGCTGAGCTATCCCCGTGCAGATGGAACCAGGATGGTGTTGGGAGGCTTGGGAAACCTTTCCTTATTTTCCTGGCACCTCACTTTTCGGAACGCCGGCGCTTTTGACAATGAACGACGCGTCACTCCCCTCAGAGCTTTCACCTCCTGTCTCATTGTAAGAATTTCCACCTTCATTTCAAACAAATCTTTCACTCTCTGGAGCTACAGGAGGGAAAACTTGGAGCCGTGGGCCCAGCTGTCGGAGCGCCAAGCGCTTGTCACTCGGAATTTCACCACCTAAATATGCCGGAGAAAGTCGCATTATTTAGACCTGTCTGGGGAGTGCTCTCCTGCTCCTCTGGGAGCTGAGGTGTCCTTTTGTTTGCACACACGAAATAACGTGTTACTCATGGATTTTTGCCCTCCCCGAGCGGCCTCAGTCAGATGGGTTTGTGTCTAAGAGCCTCATGACTCCTTTCCTTCCACTTGGGTCAAACGAGACAAATTTTAGCTCCTCGGCGCTCGGCTAAATTTACCCAGTTCTGCACACTTGATTTGGCAAAACCATATGGGCTTTTTTTTTTTTTGCTGCATTCCTCAGAGCTCTTCGGAATCCGCTTCCAAAGTCTGTATTCCTGGCTTGTACCCACTGTTCAGTGGGAGGTGTAGAAGAACAACGCCTATTTTAGGCGGAAGGTTTCCTGTGAATGTTCTTGTCTCGGACCAGCTCTTCCCTGCAGCTCCTGAAAGTGTGGAAGGGGCCAGACCTGTCCTCCCACCTCCTCCCACGCTCCCACACCTCCCCTGGGATGGGGATCCAGTGGATCAGCTCAGGGATGAGGCTGAGCGGGGATTTTCTCTCCTCCCTTCAGGCTGGGCTTTCCAAAGCGGCGCTCTTGGTCTGATCCCGAGTTCCCCGTGCTGCAGGGAAGGTGCTTGGGATGCAGCTGGAGATGGAAAGGAAGACTGGGGGGTCAGTTTTAGCTATTTCTACCATCACACTTCAGTTTTTGCCGTGGGTTATAGAGTGAAAAATAAAAAAAAGAAAAAAAAAAAAGAAAAAAGGAAAATCCCCTTTTAACCTGTTAGGCAGGATTTCCACAGGAAAAAATGTATTTGCCAAACACAAGCTGTGAAGCAGCTGACGGATCAATCCCCAAGGATATGCCTGAGAGTCATCCTGGGGGATATTAGGAATTCTAATCCCGTTCCCTGAGCAGTTTGCTGTGGGATTGAGAGCTGGGGATGTCCTGCACTGCCAGCTGAGCCTCCAGTGGGGCTGGAGCACGAGCCTGCAGCAAATATCTGAGGCTTCATCCATAAAACACTGAGTGCACAGGGCCTGGGAAGGGCAGCTCCAATAATAAAGGTTCACAGAGAAAAAAGAAAAACCTGTGAGCTGTTGCAAAAAGTACGTTTGAGAATAGTCTCAGCCTCCTTTGTACTTCAGAAACAACAAGTGCATGAATTGCCTTGTAATTGCTTTTGAGAAATTTTCAAATTGTGGGTAGGTTTGGGGATTTTTTTTTTTTTTCCTTCTCTTAGTGGGCATAAAGCCAGATGATTTGTACCTGATAGGAGAGATCTGAACCAGAGGGGTGCTGTAAGGCCTTGGATTAGAGACAGCTCCAAACTCAGCTGATGTAAAAACATTACACAGATACCACAGAATCAGTTTTTCCCCTCCTGCTGCCCAAACCAGGTGATCCCAGAGCTTGTTTGCCCTGTGAGGAGCTGGTTCAGGGAGCCCAAGTGGCAGCAAACAACTCTCTGTTTTCAGGAGAGTTGGTTCTTTCCTGCACTGATTCACCACAAAGGGAGACAGATGCCAAAGGTAGGGGAGGAGAAGTGGAGTGTGGGCAGCACAGCAAAGGAGGGAGCCAGCAGGACACCTCCTTTCCACTGCAGCTTACCTTGGATTGGTTTAACCCCCACCAAAACCTCCTTCTTGAAATTTCAGAGTGACTCAAAACCAGTTTTCACTTTTGGGTGGTAGCAGGGAGAACACAAGAGTTTGCATCGGCTCGTGGTTCAGATAAGTGTGGGAAGTCAGCCTGGACTCATGGGGGTGAAAATCTGGATATTCTCATGTGTGTGTGCCTGTGTTTGGCAGGGTTTGTAAGAACAATACAGAAAAATTCTCTTTGAAAAATAAAATCAGAGTTTATTGGCATTTTTGTTCCCCAGCAGAAACTATTAACTTAGAATTGAATGCAACATTTTGTTTCATATAAAATATTTTGCTTTGAGCTTTTAAATACTTTCCAAGTTTCATATCTCCTCTGCTCTGCTATAAAATCCAATCTGAACTTGCAAATACTTTGTTTACTCCAGAATCCTATTTTTTTTTTTCCCCCTCTGGAATATAAACCATTCCTTTTTTTTTGCTGCCAGCTATAGCTCCTGGTGCAGGCTCATGGAGCTAGGCCACTTCCCCTCCCAAACACTCCCAGTGAGTCAGGACTGCGGGTGGAACTGGAGTTTTGTCACTGCCAAGAATAAAACCCCACTGCTTTGGAGAGCAGAAAACTTAAGGGCATCATTTTTCATCATCCAAACCGAAAAGCTGTGCTTCAGCATTTTGATATTTTTGTATCACCGGTGGTTCTTCTTCGAAATTAAAAACATTCAGCTCACACACCGGTTTAAAAGCACCCAAAGCCGTGGAAATGCAGCTTGTGACATCTCTGGGTGGTCCACGAAGCCACCAAGGCCCTTGACCATGTTTGGTCACCACGGTGGTTTTCAAGAGTTCCTTTGTGGGTCCAACCCCAAAGAAAGCTCCCCTTGCAGAACATCGTGGAGAAGTTTAGGATCCGGATGGCTGAATTGACAAATTTTCTGGAAACTCCCCTAAAATCTGAGCTAAAATTATTTCTTTTTGATGCTGAAATCACAGCTGTGACAAATATTCAGCCTTCTCCGTGATTCATGTGCTCTCTGAGAATGGGAAGTGTCAGAGTAGCACAATTTAGTAACTTGTGTTTCCTTCCCCCTAGTTCAGCATTTCTAATTTCACGCGTTTTCTCCAGAGTGGGTTATCTGCAGACCCACCCTTTATTACCTGCCCTTATCCCACCCTTTCCCATTTCTCCAGCCATTCCCTGCTCCCAAATTATCAAATATTCAGCGTCCTGTAACGTGACCCAGTGAGGGGAACACTGTCTATATTAATTGCAGAATTAATTTACAATCTCATGTCTTTTTTTCGTTATTCTGCTTCAAAACATGCCCCAATTTACCTGGAAAATGTAATTCCCATCTTTTTCTCTTGGCAGCTGCAGGTTTCTGTGAACCTGGTGCCCTCCACGTCCCTGAGCCCACCTCCAGCAAGGTAAGACAATGCTGGGCACCTTCAGAGGTGTTTTAAATCTTATTTCTGCTCCTCAGGGATACAAGAAGAAGGGAAGGCCTCTCCTTCCCCATCCTTCCACCTCTCCCTGACCACGTGAGGACATTATTCCTGACCAACTGTCTCCCTGCTGATAAATTAATTTAAAACTTCTCCTTTTACCAAAGCACCAAACCCCACTTTGGTGCACGCTTGAAAGTCACACTTCCCATCATTGTTTTTTGCCTTTTTGGTTCCTTTTAGACCATTTCAACATCTCAGATTGGTTTCCTGCACGCAATAATTGTCTTTTTGGTGGCCGGCTTCAGAAAGATTGGCTTCCTGCACGTAAGAGTTGTTTCTTTGCTGATAGGCTTTGGGTTTGTGTTTGAGAAAGAAATCCTGGTGGTCTTCCGTGCAATTAAATTCAAAATAGCTGTGGGGCTCCTGAAATGAAAATCTATTTCACTGCAGAGCTGTCATCCTAACCAATCACCTCAGATGAGCGCTCGCTGTTCTCTCCCTTGCTGTAAAATAATGTGTGTTTTAAAGCTGGGATTTTTCTTTTCTCTCTACCCTCGTGCTCGTTAGAAGTTTGTAAATGAAACCTCGTTATGCTGAGCAGCTGGGAGTTGTGTTTTAAACCCCTCAAGTTAAAGCAAAAGAATTACCTAAGTAACAAAGTTAAAATGTGCAGGCTCAGGCCAGGGTGGTAAGGAAGTCACTCCAGTCTTGGCAGGGACGGCTGAGCACAAGGAAAACATGGAAAACGCTGGGAAAAGTGGAGTTCTGCTGGCGCATTGTTCCCCCAGGCAGGGCTTGGTTTAATAACTCACCAAAGTCACCTGGTGCCAGTTGTCAGAGGTTTTCTAAGCTCCCCTTCATGAGAGGGATTGGCTGGAATGAGAGGAAATTTTGTTCTCCTGCTTACAGCAAAGTCATTCAATTTCAGGGTCTGGAGTGAAATGGAGCTCGTGGTGTTTAACTGAGGGATTCACAAAAAGAACCAGTCTGGGGCTGGGTTTGTAGGGAATGCATCTTTTATGTGAAAAGAGGAATGGGAGTTATTTTGAAAATGTCAATTGATAAAAGTCCTTCTGCTGGAATATTGAACAGCTCAATCAGAGGTGGAGGATTTGAGGATTTGCTTTTTGCTGGGTTGCCTCAACCCTGCACTTTTGTAGGATTCCTCTTGGTGAAGGATTTTTAGGAGGGCATTGCCATCCCAGGACTGGCAGCTCATTGACCAAAGGAAGATCTGGCTCCACACTCCCTCATTCCAACCTGGAATTTGAAGTTGCTTAGAAAACACATTATTCTACATTTGACTTCCTTTTTTTTTTTTTTGGGGGGGGGGGGGGGGAGGGGGTGGGTGGGTTGAAAACTGTGATTTTGCATGAATTTTCAGGAAAATTGGAGATGAATTTAGATTTTTAGAGGCGAGCTTTCAAGGCAGCTCACTGCTTTTTGTGAGTCAGAATGGGCTGGAAACTGGTTGGCTGGGATCACATGGGACTTTTCAAGTCTGAGATAGCTCCACTTGTTCAAGAGAGGCTTTCATGTGGTTTCCAAGGGAAATAGTAACTCCTTACAACGTTTTTTTACAAGAGAGCCAATGTCAAAGTGCCTGGTGGCAAAGTTCCACTGTGTCAGCCTCCAAGCTCATCTTTCCAGCTAAAGTAAACACGTGTAAAGGATGAATAAATAAATCCCTGTGAGAAGTGGATTGAGCAGGAGGTTTTGTAGGTTGGCAGTTTAACAGAAGTGAAAATTATTTCCCTTCTCTTAGTGAAGGAGGGAAGAATGAACAGGTAGAGGAGCAGGTGAAAGCTTTTGGTGCTGTGGAATGAGCCAAGGAGTTGGGAAGAGCTGGGGTGTAGAATCATGGAATTGTTTAAGTAGGAAAGGTCTAAAGATCAGGGCCTTTCTTTCATGGGGCAAAAGTTAGCAGAATAACCTTTAGTTCCCACCCAAAATGTCTGTATCACATGGAGAACATTCATTTTTTTCATTGATAAGCCCCAGAAATATTTCAGGTATCACGCTGGGGCTGATAATTTGCAGTGAGCTTTTCCCATTGCACTGAATGATTGTTCTGTGTGCAATGAGCAGAGTGAATGACCCAAATCATCCCCTGGATTATTTGGCCCAGTGTCGGGCTCTAGGAATTGTTTTGGCCATTGATTCTTCCAAAGTCAGTATCAAAACAATAACTTAGATGTGGTGGATTTAATTTCACTTTTCTCTCTGTCGAACAATCCAAGACATCCTTTTTTTTTTTTTTTTTTTAATATATGTAAATCAGCTTTTTTTCACATTGGACTCATCTGGGGCTCATCACTCACGGATATCACGATGATTATTTCGCTGTGCCAAGATTTAATATCTCTTGAGACAAGCTTTTCCCCATTCAGAGCATCACCAGTGGCCTGTCTGCCAGCTCTGGGGTGGGCAGGAGATGGCATCTGCTCTGTCTGAGAGTGTCTGCCTGGCCAGAGGCAGCCCTGGCCTGGGGGGGACTGATGAGCTCCCATTTAAGCCTTTTTTTTTTTCCCC
This sequence comes from Sylvia borin, assembly GCA_014839755.1. Lineage (NCBI taxonomy): Eukaryota > Metazoa > Chordata > Aves > Passeriformes > Sylviidae > Sylvia > Sylvia borin. The sequence goes on along the minus strand of CM025963.1, from coordinate 36,316,764 downwards.
AGGGACAGCACCAATTTGTGTCCTTTTCCAGCCATCAGTCCTCATTAGGCTGGTAGGAAATGATATCTGGGAGATGTCTACCTGGCTCTCTGATTGGATTAAAAATGGCCCAAAAGTTATTGGGCCAAGGGTAGGAATGGGCAATGTGACCACAGAACTCTGGTCCCTCAGCAATCAAAGTGTGACACATCATAAACCTCTTCTGTGCGTTTTTGGGGAGATATTTGTGTTTGTTTTTTTTTTTTCCTGGGAGATATTTGTATTTTTTTTGGTCCACATTTGCCGTTTACCCCTGGTTTGCTGTGGTGTTTTCCATCACCTGGAAAGCAGTGCTGGAAAACAAGGAGGAGCAGCAGATTGTGAGAGGAGCAGCAGCCATGTGAATATTAAAAGGCCTCAGTATCAGCAAGGCCACTACATTTGCAAGACATTAGGTAGTTTATGTACTATTTTATGCATGGAGCCTCCTAACAGTTATTTCTCATGGATCTGCAAAATATAAAAGACTTTAGGTTAAAGGAATAATAATGAATCATTTATGAGATATTATCTACGAAGATGGATTGGTTCCATCTGTTGCAGTAATAAAAATAATAATGCTCAGCAATTACATAAATGCTTTACAGGTTTTCAGTGTGCATCACAAACATTAATCTAAGATCTAGCCCATAGCACAGTTTTTAAGAGCTTGTAAAAGGCCTTCAGCTTATACATGCTGGCTTATTTATTTATTTTTAACAAGGAAATTCGTCGTAATAGAGTTTTTAAACTGGTTTAAAAAATTGAGTTGGAGCTCCTCAGTCTAAGGCACTCTGTGAAGATGGCCACAAAAATTGGTTTCTTTTTCTTTCTGTTGGTTGAAGTTGCTGCAAAATGTCCAGGAGAAATACAGCTCCACAGGCAGGTGTTCATTATCATAGAAATGATGGAAAAGTCTTCCAGGATGCCTTACTGGCATTATCTCCCAGTTATTTGTTAATTCCATTTATTTTGTGTCTTGTAAGCAGCTCACTGAGGGAAGGGCAAGGCTTTCTGAGGCAGAGCAGAGCCTGGTTGTGCTGTTAGACACTTATATTTCATATAGGATCTTGCTCCCTGAAAGAAAGAATTCCTTTTGTTCACTGCAGGTAGAAATCAGATACATGAACAATTGGTTTCATGCTTTAGATGCAGCCTGATTTAACCAACAGAATGAGTATTAGATTTAATTTTGTTCTGCTTGGATTTTCATTTGAATCCTAGAAAAAGAAGCGATGACAACTTTAGACAAAAAAGAATGGTTCGTTTGAGGTGCTGCCTGGCAGGCTGAGGTGTGGTAAACCAGGCAGGATTTAAACTCAATTTAAAACAGACTTATCCCAAGTGATATTTTGGGCATGCCTATAGGCTCTGTGAATATAAAGATCAACCTGCCTTGAGCAAATGGTGAGCTTTGATTTAAGCACATTTGGGAGGGTGTCTTGGAGCTGGCTCCTCTGCAGTGTAACTTGTGACCTTGAGGGACAAGGTGCCACGGGAGCTCTTGCCTTGTAAATCTGTTTATCTGTGCACGTCACAGATAAGACCCAGGCTTTGCAATGCCCCTTGACTGAGCAAGTGACATTAATTCCATTAACTCTGGGCAAAAAGAGTGTTTGTATTGACAACTGGAATTGGAGGGGTTGTGTATCTTCCCCCACCAGATATTTGGCTTGGGAATGTTTAACACTGAATCCGGAGAATAGAAAGGTTTTATTGGAACTAAACAGACAGACAAACAAAATTTTCCTTCAGCAATATTCTGTTAATTCATATCTGATGAGATTAATTAAAACAGATGGGGGAAAAAAAACCCTCCAGTGTTTCATAGGCAGAGAAACGCTGGGTTCAGTTTGGTCAGACCCGAGTGCTGATGATCATTCATGGAATAGAGAAGAGTTTGTTCCTGCCCCTGTAATCATCCCTGACCTGGGAAGCAATTCTCTATTCCCTATTCCCTATTCCCTATTCCCTATTCCCTATTCCCTATTCCCTATTCCTTATTCCTTATTCCCTATTCCCTGTTCCCTGTTTCCTATCCCATTGTCCCACTCTCTGGGTTTGTGGCTGTGGGAGGAAGCTCTGGCCATTGCAAACTCCTCCTGCTTTTGGAAGCTCCCAGATGCTGCTGGAGGGGCTCTGCTCCCAGCCTGGCTTCACCTGGATGTCCTGTGCTCCTCCTGCTCCTCACCTGGACATCTCCTTGGGTATCGAGGGAATTCCTTTATTTATCTCAAGGGAATTATGGGTTGGATATTAGGAAAAAGTTTTTCACAGAAAGCATAATAAAGTATTGGAATGGTCTGCCTGGGGAGGTGGTGGAGTCACCATCCCTGGAGGGGTTTAAATAAGACTGGATGTGGCACTGGGTGCTGTGGTTTAGTTGAGGTTTGGGTTGGTTGGACTCGATGATCCTGGAGGTCTCTTCCAATCCAGTCATCCTGTGATCCTGTGATCCTGTGATCCAGCTCCTCTCCAGTCCTCCCGTCGGGATGTTTCTCTCATGGAGCACCTTCGCTCTGTGTGTCTTTGGCTGCCCTCTGAGCTGCTGGGTCACGGAATGCCAGGATGGCTCAGGCTGGAAGGGACCACAGTGGCACAGGATTGTGTCCGGGCAGTTCTGGGATATCCCCAGTGAGGGAGACCCCACAGCCTCTCTGGGCTCTGCTCACGGCTGGGAACTGCCCAGGGCAGAATTGTGCCCCTGTGCAGGGACAATTCCTGAGATCAATCCCTGCCCATTCCTCTGGTGCCATTGCTGGGCTTGGAGCAGAGCCTGGACCTGCTCTGCCCTCCCTGCACACAGGGACAGTGAGGGGCAGACATGGGGACACACAGGGACAGACAGGAGCACCCAGGGACACACAGAACATCCAGGAACACCCAGGGCTGAGGGTCCCTCTCAGCTGGGGCTCCTCTCCGGGCTGAGCAGCCCCAGCTCCCTCAGCTTTTCCCCTCCTGGAGATGCTCCAGCCCTTCCTCAGCCCCAGGAGCTCCTGTCCCTGCTGTGCTGCGGATCCAGGGCTGGACACAGCACCCAGAGGTGCCTCAAAGCCTGGGCAGAGGGGTCCCTTGTCCTTTGCTGGATGGCAGGTCCTATTCCCAGGAGTGAAATTGTGCCTAGAAGTAATTATTTCCTAAACACTTTTCCTTCCATGTCTCCTCCAAAGCACGAAGCACACCATGGAAATCCCTGGATGCGAGTGCACCTCACCCATTCAGGACCAACCTACAACAAACTGCTGTGGAAACCTGTCCAGAAATGTCCCTGGATGCAGGGTGGAGTGCTCAGGTGTGAATGCTGGGATGTGTTTTCAGTAGCACTCTGATCAGAGTTACATTTCAGAGGTGCTGCTCTGAACTTGTCTCAGGCATCAGAACAAACCCTTCCAAGCTGCTCTGACAAATCAGTTCCAGCTCATCCTGCTCTGAGCTGGTTGTGTCTCCTGGCCCCAGGTGCCTGCTCTGTTTTGCTCTCAGGGGTCACCAGGCCATGGCAGGGCTGGCAGAAGGGGAATGTGCTTCCTTCAGGATGGGGATCCTGGATCAAACCCGGCCACATCAGCAATTTAAACCAAGAGGCCACTCTGTGAACAGCTGAGGCATCACACACCTCCTGTTTCAAACCTCTCCTGGAGGTGTTTTACCTCCCAGAGGGTGGCAGGCTGGATGATTAGAAATCATAACGGCAAACTGCTGCTGCAAGATGCTCCCCTTGTTTAAAATAACCATCTCCTGCAAAATCCACAGTCGGGCTGGGAAATAATTAGGGTGATATTTATTTCTTTCTGTTCCTTCTCTCCTTAAAGAATGGTAATTATAGTTGAGGATATTGCCCCACAGTTACAAATAACTTGCTGAATTTTCCTGTGAAAATGGGTTTTGGTTGGGGCTACTCAGATGGGAGCTCAGCACGTAACAGGGTTTGAGAACACTGGAAAAAATAAAATGAACTGCTAAATACCAATGCTGTTTGTGAGGAATATATAAATAAGTGGCTGTTACACAGCGGGATGATGCACAGAGCAACACAGAGTAATATATTGGCTTATCTCATAGTAATGGCTCAATAATTGTGATAACATCAGAAATCACTATCACTCCTTGCTGAGAAATTACTTGTTACCATCCTCTTGTTTAAATACGGCTGGGAGAGCTCTGAAATTATTTTCAGCACTGTTCAGAGGCTTCCCCTCATTTAACCTTCCAGATTCTACTTATAAAAATAAAAAGCTTAAATTCTTGGTGATACTTTCCACATGCTGAGTTGCCTTTTGTACACCTTCCCAGCTGGGTGTAATATTGAGTGGGTTTTATTATTTTATCTTTTTAGTGTCTTAGGAAGATCCAGCGCCTTGTAAAAAAGTGCAGAGGAGAAAAAAAAAATGGTATTGATGGCTAATAAGAAATAATCTGTAGTTAACACAGCTCATCCTTTCTTTCACGGTCTGTCATGATCTTGGTGCTTTTGAATTTTGGATTATCAAACTGCAGGGTTTGAAGAATGTTTTGTGAACTTCCTTGTGTCTGAGTAGAGTTATCTGCTTTAGTGGAATTTCCTGTGAAAATGAATCCCACCTAGGAGGTACCTGGGGGTCCTCTGGTCCCAGGAGACTAAAAATATTGAGTGTTCATTCAGCAGGAACAAAAATGTTTCTCCAGCTCGAGGACTTTGGAACAGTGCTCTTCATTGCTGATGTTCCATAGTGCAGAAGGTAAAAAAGTCTAGTTTTGGGAAAATGGAGCTGGAAACAATTTCCAAAGTATTTGTGTTGCTCCTGCCTGTATCTTTTCCCAAATCAGAGAAAGGATTTTCCCTCAGAGGATTCTGGGGCACTGAACTGGGTCTTCAGGGAATGGTCACATTCCCAAGGTTGCCAGAGCTCCAGGAGTGTTGGGACAAGGCTCTCAAGGACAGGGTGGGGTTGTTGGGGTGTCCTGGGCAGGGCCAGGAGCAGGACTGGATGATCCTCAGGACACTCCATGACAGCCCCAACCACTGTTAAATGGCACTTTGGATGTGGCGCTCAGTGCCATGGTTTAGTTGAGGAGTTGGGGCATGGGTTGGACTCGATGATCTTGAAGGTCTCTTCCAACCTGGTGATTCAGTGATTTCTGTGAATTTTGTAAATACTGGCGCTTCCTAAATTAGTGACAACCAGCACCCTGTGCTGATAGACCGGCACAAGTGAGGTGCTTTGAAGGAATCTGCTCATTAAAAGGGAATTTTACCCATTGGAAGACTTTTAGGACTGTTTGGTTTGGGGTTTCCTTTTATTTTTGTGCCTCTCTGGTTTTCTCGTGTATTTTTTGTACTTTCAAACGAATCCATGTGTATAAAAGGTGGAGTGAGGGAAGAGGGAATTGATGATTTAACACTTGCAGAGGGTTATTGGTGATTTAACAGCTCTGAGTGAGTTTTGGTGGTGCCTGTCCCACGAGAACCATGACAAAACTCACTGGGGCCGCCGATGGACAGTGCAGCTGGAAATTACCCTGGAAATTTGGCTGCCTGCCACTCTTTTACTGCCTCCTGCTAATTCCTGCAGGGGATTGCCATGATGGCTGTTGGGAAAACGGGCGGCTCCATCAATGGTGCCCTTTATTCCCAACGAAACTGTCGGATTTTATTTCGTTCCCTTCGTGATAATGCTCCCCCTGATACTCACATGACAACCCCCGTGAGCTGGAGCTGGCTGGGGAGATGCCAAAGGAGCCTTTCTTGTGTGAGTTCAGGCTGATTTGAATGTACTTCCCTGCAGGGAAATCCCACAGGTCCCAGATAAATCCTCTCATCCCTGGTTCCCATCAGAGAGGCAGTGGCAAGGAGAGGGAGCTGATGGCTCTCCCTGCTGCTGCTGGGCGCTAAAATAAAGGCTCCACTGCACATTGAAGTGGAAAACGTGGAATTCTCGAGCTGCTCCAGGCAGTCAGCAGGATGGAGGGAACTTCCTGAGAGAATTAAATGAACGAGTGGAGAGTAAAACCCCCGTTCAGAGGTGTGGGTGTGAGCAGGGAGGGATGGAGAGGTGAAAAAACCAGCTGAAAGGAGGAGAAACATTCCCAGCTAAAAGGCTCACTGTGTTTACCAGGAACAAAAGTAGAAACCCACGCTGGGTGTATGATTTAATTTACAGAAATCTGAAGTTTTTGTATATTTAGGGGCTTTACTGTGACATTAGTAGTGCGAAATGTTATGTTTAGGTGGCTTTGTCACCTGCATGGTGTGTGCCCCCCTCCTGCAGAGCACCAGCTCATTCTGCTGTTCCACCCTGCTAATTTCTTCATTTCTACTGAGTTTGGAATTTAAATATCTGCCAACCCTCTGAGTTCCAACAAGCATTGGCATGAGTAATGAGTCAAATGTTAGAGCAGCATTATTCTTTGACAGTTCTAAAAGGATTATATAACTCGAATTTTTAAATAATATTTTTGAAATGTGTAATTTAAAAGGTCCTCGTGTTCTGTAAATGGTTTAATTTTTCATCCCGTTTAATTGACATTGCAAAAGAATCATTAAGTCAATGATGATTTAAGCAGCACTTTCATGGATCAAACTCTCTTTGGGGAGAAATTCAGTCACCATGAAAGGAGATATAGACATGTGTTTTGAGGATGCTGCAAGAGAAGCAGGAGCTGAACAGGCTTTTCAATAAATTTCATCTAATCTGGAACCTCCTTCCAGTCAATCCAAGGCCAAGGCACCTCAAGGGTCAGCCCTGGAAAGTGTGGAAAAAACCCTCTGTGATTTTACAGGATGCTTGGGAAGGAGGGAGGGTTCCAGCCCAATCTGAGCCAGATTTTAAAGAATCTGAGGATGCAATCCAGTTATTCATTGTATCCTCAGGGTGATATTCAGCTGCTTCCTTTGCTGGGTAGTAAATTTCTGCTCCCGCCAAAATAAATCAGGAACTTCTCTTGGGTTTATGTTGGATTTCAAAGGTGCATCCACGGGATCGTTGCTGTCTTTGTTTTGACTAAAAATTAGAATATTTAAATCTATGGTAGGTCCTGAAATGGGAAATAGCACCTGGAAATGTTTTGGGTTTTAATTCTTTCCAGTGCTCTTAAATAATATCTGTGTTTGAGTGGGTTTTGTTCCTTTTGAAGCTGGATAAACATTATCCCATTATCCCACCCTGTGGAAAAGGGGAATGGTGTCATTACAGACTCAGCTGGATGAGCTTCACCTCCAATCTTGTTGTACATTCAAATGTGGGTGCCAGAAATTTGTGTTTTTAATCATCTGTTGGAGAGGTTCTGTGTAAGATGTGACCTTTACTGGAAATAAAATATGTAGGAAATTCCAAGTTCTGGGAAACATCAGCAGAGCAAGCTGTGTAAAAATCCTGAGAAGGAGAAATAAACAAAAATCAAGAAATAAGGAATGATAAATACAGAAAAAATATATCAGGTCAGAGAAGTGCACTGCTCTAAGGGGGTTTGTGATAACACAAAATTGGGGCAAGGTGGGATCTCAATAAAAATGAAATCTGCAAAGTCAGGAATGTCTCAGAGAAGATAAATAATTGGGAATAGGAATTGAAAATTCAGCTTGAAAATTCACATTTCTATGATGTAGAGATAACAACCAAATTTTAAATTCTATTCCGTAAGTTCCCTTAAGTGATATCTCTGCTAAAAAGAACGCTCAGCCTAAACTTAAAAAATCACTAAACTAAAGGTATGACATTATCAGAGAGAGGAAAAAACCATTTTAGAACACGTTTGTGAAATACAAATTTAACAACTAAACAGGCTCTGAGTTCTCAAACCTCTCAGTGAAACAATTTAGCAAAAACTTGGAAAAAAACTTACACCTGGTGATGAAAGGGAAAAAAAGATTTTACACTAAATATCGTGGTCCTTGATAATAAAGAAATTTTTCAGCCCTAGCAAAGTTTCTGGAGAATCTGGTGGCTCCCAGGCCACGTTTGTTTAGCTGGTGTCAATAAAAATAATAATAATAAAGCAGAATCATTGGCACCAAATCCATAATATCCCCACAGAAATGGAGAAATCTGGGTGAAATGTCAGCACTTACAAGGAAAAAAGGCTGATTGCAACTAAAGCAAATTATTTCTTCCCTAAAGAAAAGGAAAACAGATTCTGCACATCTCTCCCAACCCTGCTGGCCCCATGTCCAACTTAATCCCATTCCCTAATCCAGATTTCTCCTGAGCTACAGTCACTGTGTGCCCACTTGTCAGAACAACCTTTAAATTTTCGTTTATCCCTCTTCACCCTCCAATTCCTTGGCTGCTCCCACAGGGAGGCTGAAGGGTCACATCCAGCTGGAGAGTCACATCCTGCTGAGCTCCTGCCTGAGGACCATTCCCAAAACAATTCCTGTGTGATTTTCCTTTTTCAGGGCACTTCAGTAACCCTTTGTGAAGTTTAGGGGGCTCACATCCTGCTGAGCTCCTGCCTGAGGACCATTCCCAAAGCAATTCCTGTGTGATTTTCCTTTTTCAGGGCACTTCAGTAACCCTTTGTCAAGTTTAGGGGACTCACATCCAGCTGAGTTCCTCTTTGGACCATTCCCATGATGGTTCCTGGTGGATTTTCCTTTTTCAGGGCACTTCATCAGCCCTTTGTGAAGTTTGTGGGGGTTCACATCCAGCTGAGCTCCTTCCTGGACCATTCCCATGGTGGTTCCTGGGGGATTTTCCTTTTTTCAGGGCACTTCATCAGCCCTTTATGAAGTTTGGAGGGTCACATCCAGCTGAGCTCCTGCCTGAGGACCATTCCCAAAGCAATTCCTGTGGGATTTTCTTTTCTCAGGGCACTTCAATAACCCTTTGTGAAGTTTGGGGGCTCACATCCAGCTGAGTTCCTTCCTGAACCATTCCTATGGCAATTCCTGTGGGATTTTCCCTTTTTCAGGACACTTCAGCAACCCTTTGAGATGCAGCAGGATCCTGCCTCACCTTCCCCGTTTCCACCTCATCCAGCTGAGCAGAATTTGAGGGACCCCAGCAGGAATTCCCTGCAGCACGAGCGAGTTGGGAGCCTGAAGCTCAGCCCCAGGATCGGGACGGAAAGCTCCCATCCATCAGCGCTCCAGTTCTGCTGATCCCCTTGACTCCCCTGCTGACTGCCCTGTCAGATGCATTTGTTTTATGGCCCAGGACCTCAGGCAGCCTCAGCCAAAGCTCCCACAGGCTCCCTGCAGGGTCTGATGCTCTGCTGGGGCCGTGCCAAAGCGTCTGCACGGCGTCTTCCTGTCCTGCTTCTATATGGAGCAGCCTGGCACTCATGGGAGGGAGGCCAAGGGAACTTAAATAGTGCATCAGCCCACAGAATCTTAATTGTAGCTTCAGTTATTCCTTGGGAGGGCAACAGATGAGTCCTTGATAAAGTGAGAGGACTTTTTAAGCCTCGGTCTGGGTTGGTATGAGCAGGGTGGGGAGAGAGAGCATTTTGAGGGCAGGTGAAAGGGAGGATGTTTCCTAAATCTGAGGGCAAGGTGTGACCAAGGTAGATTGAAAAAGGCCTTTAATGAGATGGGCTGTTTGTCCCATTTTCCTCATCGCTTGAAAAATCCCTGCTGAAGCTTTCCCTCAGTGCAGTTTATTCTCTCTTTAAAGAAGAGAAAAAAAAACAAACCCTCTCTCTTCACAAGAATTTGGGATTCAAGCACCTCTATTTGATAATCCCTATCTTTTCATGGGGGGCTGATAAAATGAACTTTTGAAATTGGATCTATTTTAATAGTTTTGAGCAAGTGTAATGAGCATACAAGTACAGAATATTTTAGTGAATGTTTTGCATCCAGGGCAGTTATGCCCACGTTGGGCATCTTCCCCCCAAGGCTCTTGTCTGTCCATGGTATTTGTTTTGATCTCTAACATGCCCTTGAATGCAATTTTTAATATATTTACCTGCAGAATTCATTTTAGAGAGACTGAAAGATTCCATTGCTGAGAAGAGCATTTCAGGTCAGCCTTAGGATTCAGCCAGAGCTTCCCGACTCTTGAGTTTCCTCATGAAACCACGGCTCCTTACCACATTTTTGGGTATAAAACCAACCCAAAAAAAGCATTTAAAAAAACTCCACTGGCAAAATCTGAACAATTCTTTGGAGCCTGCCAACTCCCTTGTCCATCTCAGAGCTTTGCTTGCTGAGCTTGTGGAACTCCAAGTCCCAGAATCTTGTGTTGTGTGCTGCCATTTCAAGGAGCTGCAGTGGGCTCAGGAGTCTCCATCCAGGACAAGATCCATGTGCTCCCCTCTGCCTCCTGCTGCAGCCTTTCCACAATAAAACTTCTGGAGGAAACAGCTGATACCAATCTTATCTTAATGGCTCTGAAAACGTGGCTGTGAGGCCTTGCACAAGGGAAGTGGGATCTGGGAAAACTCAACCTTGACTGTTGTTGCAATAATTTAGCAAGTTTTATTATGTTCAGTCTTTATTTCTCGTTTGCCATTTGTGTTGTATGTTCCCATTAGTAATTTATAATGAATTGCTGCCTTGGAAGTGTTATTAAAGACACAAAAAACCCCACCCTTTTGCTTTCCTTTAAAGTTTGGAAATGTCCAAAATATTTTCGTTGCTTGAGATGCCACTGAAAAATCCAACTTCCTTCTTTTCCCCCTGCTTTTTGTTTTGATATTTTCTTTAACAGCTCAAATTTGCTTCTATTTCAGAAAAGCTTTATTTTAGCTCCTTGTTGAGAATTCTATCTAAACACTTTCGCTCTAGGATGTAATTTTTTTTTTTTTTTCTGGTAAAATATTTCCTGGAAGAGAAATTTCGGAATACAAGCACATATGGCCTGCTTAGGATCTGATTTCAGCTCAGAGAGAGGCAGAGCAGCATGAGAGAAATTTGGTGGCCACTGAGCTCCTGTCTGGCTGGAGCTGGGACTTTTTTAGCCCTTATCAAAGTTGGGAGAGCAGCTCCAAGGCAGCCACTGGAGGGCTGGGATCGATACCTGGCAGAGAGCCTGAAGGTCAGATAAAGTACTTAGGCAGGCAGGATGCCAGGCTAAAGGGATGTCAAGAAAATCAATTAGATCCTAAAGAAAGAGCAGCAAGCTAACTAAAAATCCAATCTTGAAAGGCTCTTGATGTTTCGAAGCCAGCTTATTACTGTTGCTATATCTTTATCTGGCTAATAAAATTACCTTTGTTAAGCAATTAAACCCAGACTTGGGTCACGCCAGGGGAGCTCAGAACGGCCTGGGGGACACCTGTGTGGGTCCAGATTAGGCCCAGCTACCAGGGGGGAGATGAAATGGGGCAGCTTTGGGCGCAGAGAGGGACACCAGGGTGATTCAGCTGCCCTCCTCCTCCTCCCCTATCGATCCCTTCGCCTCTGTGCTCTTGGCACACGTCTTGGAGACTTTCTCCCCCGAGTGGTAATGGAAAAATGGAGACTTGGAGTTTGTCTGCTGGTGCCAGGGAGTTTGCTTCATAAATTATGGCTGTCTGAAGTCCTTGGAGAGGAGAGAAGAGAAGAGAAGAGAAGAGAAGAGAAGAGAAGAGAAGAGAAGAGAAGAGAAGAGAAGAGAAGAGAAATTGGGAGGAGTGGGTCAGCCTTTGCTTTCCTCTCCTCTCCCCACTTCTCCTTTTTCTTCCTCTCCTCTCTCCTCTCCTCCAAACCACAGTGATGGGAAGGAGCAGCATTTAACAGGATTAGCAGCTGAAAAATGGACTCTTGTCAGCTTTTCTGGGATGGGATTTCACCTCCTTTGTGCAGGACTGAACACAGCACTTGGAGGTTCCTTTTGTTCCAGTTGGTGTGTTCATGGAATCAGAGCCATGGGGTGGTTTGGGTTGAAAGGAATCTTAGATTTCATCTGGTTCCAACTCCAAAATTTCAGTGTGCCACCCTCCAGGTCACGTTTGGTGGTGTGTTGGTGTCATTAGCCAGGGTTTGGGTTGACTGAAAAATGTCAATTTTACTCTGAAACGGATGGGTATTCCCACACAGCTTTTATAATTTGTATTTTGACTGACAATTTTGGGTGTTGTCAACCAGATGCTGGAAACATCCTGTGGCTGGCCTGTCCATCCACGTGGGAATAGGGATGGGAATGTGTGCATGGACATATCTCCTCCTCACATCACTGGGACAAACTCCCAGAACAGAAAGAATAATAATAAAAATAAATCCTTTCTCCATTCTGACCTTACATGGAGACACAGAATTCAATACATATTAATGAAATCAACAAAACCTGTCTGTACATAATTAATAAGGTTATTTATTTTATTCAGGGCCTTACTGGATGACTGAAGAATCAGAATAAGGAAGGGCACAAATAATGACAATAGAAATCTGATGTGTCACTGAGGAAAGGGATGAGGCTCTTAATTGCCTGCTTGTTTTTCTGCTCAGATGAATTTTGTGATAACCTCGACCTAGAGCTTCAGCACATGCACCAGGTTTTAATTAATTGGAGCCTTTCTGTTGCCAGTGATCTCACTAACAAAATATTATAGGAAATAAATGGTGTAGGACTCGCCACACTTCCTGTCCAAGCCCTTGGTCTCCTTGCCAGGGCAGATCTGTAACATTCTTGTCAGTATTCATTAGGATTATTTTCTTATTCAAATCCAGATTTCACTGGCTGGCCTATAAATGAATCCTGCACCAAAGGATACGAAACCTTTCAGAATTTGAAAACGTTGCATTTTGAAATCTTAAGACCAATAAACAAAACCAAACCTTTTCCACAACTGCCTCCACGGCCAGTTGTGACAGCACCTCTCAAATGTCCAAATTTAATATTTATAAATAATAAAACCACGGTTGAATCTCCCCTCCTCTCTCTGCCTTTCCCAAATATCTGTGCATTTCCCACAGGAGCAGCTTTATTTGAATGAGCTGTATTTTTAGGAAGCTGGTGAGGAACTCCACGTATTTCCCATACATAAATACATATATCTGTGTGTGTGTGTGTGAGCTAAAGAGTATTGCAAGTAGCAGACAAAATAGTGCTTTTGAAGAGTGATGGCAGTGATGTATGCAGAGTAAATTAGGAGGATTTGTGTGAAATCCTTTGTACTATTCTGGTGATCAAATGTAAATCTTGATAGGGAGTGAAAGTCACCTCTTATGGATATTAACCCGGAGCCAAGCCTTCCATGGGAAATAGGGAAAAGGCAATTAAATGAAGGGTAATGACTTAATTATTAATTTTTTGAACATTAGTAGGTACTCTTTGTCATATTCAGACTTCGTAAACTTGTGGAGTTTATAAATTTCAAGTGGCTCTGAAGGCTCAGGGCATAATTTAGTTCTGAGAGTTTTGATCTCTGCTTCATCCATAAGCCCTGGGGAATTCCTGCTGGGCCAAGACCACTTGATTCCCAAGGAATCACTGGGAATTGTTTCTGGTTTTTTTCAGTGTAATCACTTTCCATAAAGGAATTATTATTTTTTTCCTTGCAAAGAAAACAGGTGTTTTAGGAGTTATAAAAACACAACAATGTGGGAAAGTCTGTTCTGGCAGTGACAACCTGATTTCATCACCTCTAAGAGGATGCACAGATAACTGGGCTCTGGTCAGCTGCTCCACCTCAAGTGTAAGAACCCTTCCCAAGCCAGCCCAGGATTACCAGCAGGAAGGAAACCAGGAGATTACTGCCTGGCTTTGTGCTTTTCCAACTCCTACAGGCATATTGTGCCACTGAGTGTTTGAAAGTTAATTCAGTTTTTTTTTTTTTTTCTCTTGCAATTCTCTGAATTGTTTGGGCGCTTTGGCACAAGAATTCACCAATTAAGAAACAAGCAGAAAGACTTTTAAATAAAACTCACCACATTTGTTCGAGTCGTTGAAAAGCAGGAAATTACTGTTGCTCTCCAAAAAGCAGCTGTGTGTATGTATACAGTGACATTTTATTTAATGATTGAAATTATAGTATAAATATACATTGTATTGCTGGTTATTCTCATTGTACAATGCTGCAAAAGGGCTTGAGCAGAGATGTCAGTTCAACCAGCCAGGCTTTCTCCAGGAGCAGCAGAAACCCAGACCTTGATGACATTAAGAAATATCAATCAGTTTTCAAATTCTGATGTTGGAAGAGTTTTATGTTTACTTTTTGAATCTTCCCATTCTGGGAGCTGGGCTGCTGCTCCCTTGGTGTGACTTTCTGTTGGTGTTTAGTATCAAGGTGAAAAAATGATGGTTTAGGAATTGTTGAATGGTTTGAATTGGAAATGATTTTAAGGAATCATCCAGTGTCATCCCCTGCCATGGGCAGGGACACCTGCCACCATCCCAGGCTGCTCCAATCCCTGTCCTACCTGGCCTTGGACACTGCCAGACATCCAGGGGCAGCCACAGCTTCTCTGGGAATTCCATTCCAGGGCCTCCCCACCCTCACAGAGATAAATTTCTTCCTAATATCTCATCGAAATATCTCCACTTTTAGATTAAAGTTGTTCCCCCTTATCCTATTAATATCTCCCTTGTAAAAAAAAACCAAAACAAACCCAAAAAACACCAACAAAACACCATCCCTCTTTTTAATAAATCTTCTTGGAGAGCAGGAATGTTAATGTTAAACTTGCAAAAAATAATAATACCAGGGTTCTGTGAAAGCCTTGCTCACATGGCTGCTGCTGAGGAGAGGTTCTGTGGCTCCTCCAACAACCCCTTTAAGCTTGTGGAGTTGTTGTTGCAGATTCCACCACAGGTACAGTGACAGAGGCAGCTCCTGCCTGAGCCTGGGTCTGCTCAGTGATGGCAGGTGCCTGAAATGGTGAAAGGATTAATTCCCTCGGGAACAAAATGTGGCTGGGCCACTGTGGAGTTTCCTGCTTAGGAAGGGGTCTGGAGAGGAGCAGGAAAAGCTCTCAGGGTCTCAGCTCTCAGAAGAAGCAGCAATTCAGCTGGACACCCTCATCCCTGCAGAGTGCCTGGAGCGAGCTCCTCAGTGGGCTGGGAATACCAAATAGGGGTGGGGGACGTGGTTTGAGTGCTGCCTGGTGAGTAATGGACTGGGAACACTCACCGTGGCATTAAGACCATGGTTTTAATTAGAGAGGGGATAAGAAATGATCTAATTACCTGGATGGCTCTTCCAGAGGGAGAATGAACAGCTTTGTGCAGGTGGAGGTGGCCAAGCCTGGCTGGAGCAGAGCTGGGGGCTGATGGAGCTGAACCCTGCTCCTCTGGAGGTGTGTGCTTGGTGGATTCAGAGGGAAACAGGAAACTGCAGGAATTATCCAATTTCTGATGGTCTGGAGAGTCAGTTCTATGGGGAGCAGTGATATAACTATTAAAATAATGACTTTAGTAAGAATAATAAATATTTAAGACCTATTTTGCACCATGAGGATAGAAACTTTCTAATTGATGTAAGAGAGCATCTTACGGATCTTTAAGGACTGAGGTGTTTCACACTTTGATTATGTAAACGTTTGAACTCTTTTTGGCTGAATAATTGAAATGCAGAGGAAATCTCTTGCCTATTTTTCAATCTGGAGAGCTCCAAGATGTTACTGGTGGTTAATTTTCCAGCCAGGAGGATTTCAGCCATGTGAGGGAAAATGACACCGATTTTATTCAGTCCATCAGCACTGATAATACACTTGGAGAGAACCATCTGCATTGATGGGATTGTACTCATGAACAACTGCACATAAATCAATTTCTTTTTCCTGAATCATCACTAGTGAATTTTTTTAGGGGTATTTGGGATTAATTTTATTGTTGTTCTAGGAGAGGTAAGATAAGGACCAGTCTGTAATATTGGAAAACAAGAACACATCAGCTTTGCTCTAAAATGCTTCGTTGGTCGGGGATTCAGCGTGAAAACAATCTGAGTTATGCCTTGAAGATGGGCAAGGAAATGATTAAGTGACTCTATTTCTATGCAGATTGGGGCTACGTAATTAAATACCTACTTACAGACAAAAGCAGAGATGAAATTGCTTCCTCAGTT
This sequence comes from Sylvia borin, assembly GCA_014839755.1. Lineage (NCBI taxonomy): Eukaryota > Metazoa > Chordata > Aves > Passeriformes > Sylviidae > Sylvia > Sylvia borin. Next base: position 36,300,843 of record CM025963.1, on the reverse strand, counting down.
CAGAGGAAAAAAAAGTAATAGGAAGGGCTATAAAATGGTCTGAATAAAGAAATAAATGGGAGCAGTAAATGGCCAGTCAATAGGGTGTTTTGGAATTAGAGAGGGTCAAGCCAACCTGATCTTTTATTCTGTTTTTAATTTTTCTGAGTGTGCAGGTTAGGCTGAAAAAGAGACTGGGATGAACCTAAACTTGAATAAAACATTTGCAGTGTAGCTTGTTTGAAATGTTGATTAAGAGCTATAACTCATTATCTGGCACATATTGAGTAAGTTGAGCTGGCAATTGTCTGTTTTGGGAGCTCGAAGAGATGATAACTGAGAAATAAATTCCTGGTAGGGAGACTTTTAGGTTGGTTTTAGATGTTTCTATCAGTGACCTGGAAGGAAGCAAGAAATCATCACTGAGCATCACTAAACTGAGCAAAGCTGAGGTGCACACGTTCAAAATGGCTCCGATTAATCATTATTATTAATTAATCATTATTCTCATGGGCTCTGGGTGCAGTGCCACTGTACTTTTGATTTTTATCTCCCTGCTGTCTGGTTTTGAAGCAGGGGATCTGCTGAGTTCCAAGACTTCTTGGTGACTGAGGGTGGAGATATCAAATTAAGTGTGGAGCTGGAAACACTGGACCTACTTCACTGCCCTGCAAGAGGCTTTTGCACTCCTGCTCTTGGCTGTGCCCAGGGAACCTCAGGTGTTCCCCAAAGGGATTTTAATGTATCAGTGGAGAGCTGCATGTCTGTAGGAAGCAGTAATGCAGGTGGAAAGATCAGGGAACAGCTCTGCAATAAATTCTGAATAAAAGAACATTTTCCCAAATGACTCAGGTTGCAGCTAAGGAAATGAAGATGCCTTTGGCCTGGGAATGGGTCTGAATGTGCTGTGGATTTAAAAAAGGGGTTTGAAATGGCATTTGGGGTTTGAAATATGGACATATTGCCTGGCTCCAAGAGCAAAAGGTCCAGTGAATCCTGTGGAGCCTTATCCCTCACAACAACAATGCCCAGTATGTTCTGCCTTGGGAATAGAAAGAGAATTATTAATTATGCACCTTGAAGCCAATCATCACATTCCCAGCCCATTCAGGAGCTCTCTGCAGGGATGAGGGTGTCCAGCTGAATTGCTGCTTCTTCTGAGAGCTGAGATCCTGAGAGCTTCTCCTGCTCATCTCCAGACCCCTTCCCTGGTTCCTGCATCCCTCTCCTCTGTGCATTCCCAGGGCACTGGCTGCTGTGCCCAACGGGGCCATCCTGACCCCTCACCCCACTATCCCTGCTCCTCTTCTACCTCACTCCTCATTCCCAATCCCAGCTGATCTCACAGAACCCTACACTGGTTTGGGTTGGGGGGAATCTTAAAGCTCATCCCCATTCCATCCCCACCTTCCACTATCCCAGGCTGCTCCAAGCCCCATCCAACCTGGCTTTGGACACTTCACAACCATTAACAGCTTATATTTAAATATTATTCAGTAACACAGTACTCAGGTGTGGAGAAAATGCTATTTACTCACAGTTCCCCCTTTTTAGTAGAAGTGCTGAGTAAAGAAGACTTTGTGCTCAGTGATTTTCTGGGCATCCCCTCCTCTCCAGCACGGGTCTGGCTGAACATTTGTCTGAGAGCTCCTTCCTCACATCCGTGGCATTAATTCAGCTGCCTTCACACCGCTGCTGTCCTCCTGGGCCATTTGATAGACTCTGTGAGCTGCCTGCTGAGGCACTGTGTCTGTGCAGCCCCATGGAGAGCACTGCCAGTCCCGCTGGATTTATATCCCTGATTTCCTGGATGCTGAGCTTGTTGCCATTACAATTCAGAGTCCTGCCTCCGTCCCTCTGGCCGGGGTGCACAGCACGGAAATTGTTTATGTTGTGGAATTACCTTCTGACATTGATGCATGAGGAAATTATTCCAAAAACCCCTGAAAAATACGGTGCATGCTGCAAGAAATTCAGGGTACTCACTGGGATAAGGGAAACCTTCCAGACCAGCCAGAAGTATGGAAGTATTTCCAAGGATTTGTGTCATCCGGGGCAATTGTGTGGTGCTCGGCAAAGATTCCTCCAGGACAGTCACACTTGGAATTCCAGCAGATTAGCCTATCATCAAGTCATCAGGATCCTGCTATTGGAATAAACACAGCTGTTGTTTCCCAAGAAATGTGGCAAAGAGCAGCAAGGAAAAAAGGGACAATTAAGTGTTGCTAAATGCCAAGGAACTCTGGCTGGCATCGCTGTGTTTGGGAGATTTTGGCTTTCTGGAAAGCAACAGAGGAAAACTCAAACCTGTCCCATTTCAGAGTGTCTCTCATGACTTTCTAAACTGATGATGGGAATAATTCCTTTCTTTGTTGTATGTTTTTTGGGTAGGTTTGTTGGTTTTTTTTTATGTGGGGGGCATTTTTTAAATTGGTTGCTTTTGTTCTTTCAGAAGTATTTAGTTTATTTTATTTTCTGCTCCTCCTATTTCTGCTCCTGATCTACATTTTAACAACAAATGGGAGAGATGGGAACGTTCACCTGGAGAAGGGAAGGCTCCAGGCAGAGCTGGGAATGTTCCCCTGGAGAAGGGAAGGCTCCAGGCAGAGCTGGGAATGTTCCCCTGGAGAAGGGAAGGCTCCAGGCAGAGCTGGGAATGTTCCCCTGGAGAAGGGAAGGCTCCAGGCAGAGCTCAGAGCCCCTGGCAGGGCCTGAAGGGGCTCCAGGAGAGCTGCAGAGGGACTGGGGACAAGGGCTGCAGGGACAGGACACAGGGAATGGATCCCACTGCCAGAGGGCAGGGCTGCCTGGGACATTGGGGATTGGGAATTCCTTGCTGGGAGTGAGGAAGGGCTGGCACAGGGTGCCCAGAGAAGCTGTGGCTGCTCCTGGATCCCTGGAAGTGTCCAAAGCCAGGTTGGATGGAGCTTGGACACTTCCAGGGATGGTGGAAGGTGTCCCTGTCCATGGCAGGGCATGGAGCTTGAAGAGATGATAACTGAAGGAGAGGATCTTTAAAGCCCTTTCCAAACCAAATCAGTCTGTGACTGTGATTCCTTGTTTTTGATGATGTAAGGAACTGGGGAAAAACTAATTGGGATATTTCCTAAATCAAATCCCTAGATTTTCTTCCATAGCATTTCTCTCCAAAAAACCTGCAAACTCTATAAAAGATGCAGCTAAAAGCTTCTTTTTAAAGTTTTGGCTTCTGCAACGTTTTTTACCCCAAAATAAATCCACAAACTGTTTGTTAGTGCTGCAGCCAGGAGAGAAATTTCAGGTTTCGATGGAAAAATGGAAAGTTGGGGCTTAAACAATCTGTTCTTTCCTGGGATACCCTTGGAGCAGGAGAGGCTGGGTTCAGAGACCTGAGATAGCAGGGGAAGAGATTAATTTGGATAACAGAGGAAATAGAAGAGCCTTGATGTCACTAAAGGAAGAAAGTGGAGAGAAAATGAACGTATAATGACATAAAACACCTCTGGTGGCCTCAGCAAAAGTGTCAGGAGGTGCCGTGGGAGAAAATATGTGCGAGTGAGAGGAGCTCATTTCCTCTGCGTGTCTGGGGAGGCTCATCCCTTACCCCTCAGCCCTTCCTTCGTACCCCCTTCTGGCAGCATGTGGACAGCAATTTCCCTTATTTTTTATATCCAAACTGGAAATCATCCTGCTCTCCCCTTTCCTTACGGGAAACACGGCACGAGGATGGATTGGGCCGAGGGAAGAGAATCAAGAAGGTGCTGGAAATAACGAGTGGCAGGATTGTCATGGTGATGGGAAGAGTGTAACCAAGGCCTGGGATCCAAAATCTTGGAAAAATAGGTGCTGTCACCTAAGGACTTTTGGGAGATACCAAAAGTCAGCAGCTTTTAACAATGTTCAAAAGGTGGAGCCTGAAAAATGTTGTTTCTTTGTGGAGTTCTTTCCCACAGAGCACATTTCAACGTTCAGCTTGCTAATTAATCAATAAAAGTAATTTTTTTTTGGCACAGCTGTGCCCTGTCCTGCATGGACTGAGAAGAAGAGGAATTCAATTATCTTTCTTGGACATTACTCAATGGACTTTCCACTGAACAGTCTCTCTCTTGCTTCTGCTTTCAAGCTCATTAATACAAACTTCCGACTTCTTCATTCTTAATGCCAGAATAAAATTTTGTCTGTGTGTTTGAGTCCAGGCAGTCTGGCAAAGTTTATTCAAAGTGAGGATACGAAATCTGATAAAAAAAAGGAATGATGGATAGGAAATCTGATAAAAGGAATGATTCATTTCTGCAGTAGCCACGAGTTGCATCTTTGTTCCCTCCTCATTTGTGTCACTTCAGGGTGGAATGTCCTTCCACTGTGGCTCTGGAAAGCTCTGGAGAGAATTCCTGCTTGGGCAGTGATGTGGAAACTCCTGGGAGGCCTTTTCATCTTTCTTTACTGTCACTGTACGTTTTTGTCAACACTTTTGTGTCTTAATGACAGCAAGAAGCAGAATTTGTAAGAATTGTTTCAAGAACAGAGAACGTGGCAGCCAATAAATTAATTTATTGGAAAAAAACCCCAAAATATCATCCATGGAATTCCAGAATTAGCAAATACAAGCGAATTTTGGATTTTGATGTGGGATTACCAAGAAGATGGTTTAAAAAAGGTCATTTTATTTGGCAGGTGGATTTTAAATGAAACACAATGTCAAGTGCTTTGGAATATTGCCACGGGATCAACTCTTTGGATGCAGCTCCTCATATTTTGGGTTTGTGGCACAGAATTTACCTGTGGAGGGAATACACAGCTGCTCAGGAATAGCATGGGAATGTGTGGCCTTTTTCCCTAGTTTATTCCTGAGCCTTTCATGTGGCTGCTTGTTGCATTTCTGACATGATGGAGATTTTGATTTCTTATGGAGCTCTTGGATGTGACATTCAGCATCACCAGGAGCACACCAGTGTCTGGAGTCCTCTGTTGCAACATCTTTTACAGCATTTTTTTGGTAGGAATTTGGCTCCCATGGTATTTTTTTTTTCCCAGCTTTAATTTTCCATCTGGAACTCGCCTGGGCACAGGGATGTGTCTCCATCCCAACCTGTGCATCTGCTATCCGTGCCCTGCACTCTCTGGGCCATCCAATCCCAAATGGAGCCCTGACACCAGCAATCAAATATCCAGCAAGGCCATCACATTCCAGGGGGAGAGAACAGCAAAATGCGTTTGGAAAATATTTGGGGAAATAAGATAAGTGGTGCACGCCGAGGTAGAGGGAGCCAATTTTGTGAGTCTCGGCTCCAACCGTAATGATGTGATTTAGATTAATTGCAGTGTTTTATTGCTTTGAATTGAAAACAGCGTTTTTATAGGCGAGACAGCAGGTGCAGAATATCTCAAAAGCAAAGATCCAGTTTTCCCTGAATGCTTACTAAGTAATAAAAATGGGAAAGGAAAACAAGACGGAAAATTCACTACACAAAGTGAATTTTTTTTTTCTAAATCCAAAGTCTTGTGCTCGCCCTCATCTTCCTTGAAGCAGTCACACTTCTGCGGGGAGCAGATTTCTGTCCTGCCTCACTGTGCACCCTGAGGATTCTGATCCAGCCTGAACTTTGTATAACAGACTGGTTGAAACCATTGGGTTGTGTCAGTGAGATTTATGAGGGGCTGGAGAACACCTGGTTTTGGGGCAAGAGCTGAAGAGCAGGTCAAGGGTTAACACAGAGCCATGGCTCCAAGATCAAAGTGTCCAGTGAACCCTGTGAATCCTTATTCCTCAACAATGCCCAGTGTGTTCTGCTTGGGGAATAGAAAGAGAATTCTGGATCAGGCACCTTGAAGCCCATCATTACTTGCAGCTCTCCACCAAAAGGCTGCTGTTTGTTCATTCTGGCCGTGTGTCCTGGCTGCAGTCTGTCCTGGGTACACTCTGCTGCTCAGCACCCAAAGTGCTTTCTTCCTAAATTAGCCAAGAATTCCTCACCCTTGATGGGATTGGATGCCCAAAGCTGCACATTCACAGTCTCTTCCTTGGGATGATCACAAGGACGTGGTGCTGTGCAGTGAGACAGCATTTTGCTCAGTCAAAGGCAAAGAGAAGAGTTTCCAAGGGCACGGAGTGACAGCACAAGGGGATTGGCATCCAAGTGACAAAGAGGAGCTTTAGATTGGATATTAGAAGGAATTCTTCCTTTTGAGGGTGGGGAGGCCCTGGATCCCTGGAAGTGTCTGAGGCTGGGCTGGACAGGGCTTGGAGCAGCCTGGGATAGTGGAAGGTGTCCCTGACTGTGGCAGGGATGGGACTGGATGATCTTTAAGGTTCCTTCCCACTCAAACTTTCTGGGATTCCGGGATAAGCAGAGGGAGTGCTGTGTGGGGAGTTGTAGGTTCCCCACATCCTTTTTCCTTGGGAAGAATGTGGCTCTCCCAGCTTTGCCTCTCTCATCCTTTCTGGGTGTAGATTCAGAAATCCATTCCCAGTTGGAGCAGCTGAGTCTGTTCTGCTGAGGCTTCCAGGGATCCACTGGAGTGGGCTGAGGAAAGCTCTGGGCAGTGCTGATGTTGGGGAGAACACCTGGGGCAGCCCAGACTTCACCCACAGAATTCAGGCTCCCTGGTTACCCACTGTGCTTGGTTTGCTCAGACAATTTTCATTTTGTTTCAATAAATGAAACAGCCAGTGCTTCACATTGTACAGGAATTTGAATTTGGAAATGCAGATTCATCCATAGTAACAAAGGGCACAAGCATTGGGGCTACATTTAGGGAGCAGAAACTACAGAGAGACCTAAAGAGAGGGGTAACAAGCCTAAATATACACAAACATTGATTATTTTAATTAGCAATGTGATTTTTTTTTTTTCGCAAGATAAAACATTTTGTTGCCTTTCTTTTCCCTCCCATTGATGTCCAGGTTGTTTTGATATTTTTGATGAGGATAAGGAGAGAAATCACTTAGCTTGGAGGCAGGAATGGGCCTGAGAGAGCTGTGCAGGGCTGTTAAGAAGGGCTGGCTCAGCAGAGCTGTCTGGCCTGGCTGTGTCTGTCCTTCCAGGTGTCTGCTGAGCAGGGAGCTGACTGCTCCGAGCCTGAGCTGCATGGCCACGATGGCCAACAGCTGCCAGAGCCCTCCTGGGGCTGCAGAGCTTCCTCCCTGTTCCCAGGAACACGAGGAGGAGGGACGAGGTTCTGGGGATGCACCGGAGATAAATGAAAATAGAAAAAACTAACGTCGAATCCGAGAATGGTTTGGGTTGGAAGGGATCTCAAAGCTCATCCCAATCCACCCCTTGCCATGAGCAGGGACAGCTCCCACTGTCCCAGGCTGCTCCAGCCTGGCTTTGGGCAATTCCAGGGATCCAGGGGCAGCCACAGCTTCTATGGACACCCTGTGCCAGGGTCTCCCCACCCTCACAGGGAAAATTTCTTCCCAACATCCAACCCAAACCTACTCTGTTTGAAATAAAGGCTTTTCCTTGTATTCTGTCCCTCCACCCCTTGTCCCAAATCCCTCTCCAGCTCTCTTGGAGCTCCATCAGGCTCTGGAAGAGGATCTAAGTTCTCCCTGGAGCTTCCTCTTCTCCAGACATCAGCATTCACCTCAGTAAGTTAAAAAGTGGTCAGATGTTGGCCAGAGATTCAGCTCCATTTGGTTCAGCTCTGCTCTTGCCACAGGTCTGTCTTTACACAAACAATTTTAGGTTTCCAGTGAAAGCTTTGGGCTCTTCCCAGGCCAGAGATCCCACCCACGGGGTTTGGAATTTTTGTTTGCCATAGAGGAGCAGCTCCATCCCTGCCCTTCCCTGGTCACATCTGTCTTCACAAATGGTCAGGTGAGCAGCACCAACATCCCCACCACTGCATCCCCACAACGGGGTATAAACATTTCCCAATTCCAGCTCTTGGCTTTTAATGAGGTTTGGGGTATTACCGAATCCCTTCAGAGTCTTTGGGGAAAGACAGCTGGGAAAGGGCAAGCAAAACTCTCCTATTTTGGTGTGCATTGCATAAGAGAGGCACAGGAAGCGGGGAGAGAGCTCCGAGGAGGAGAGATTTATCCCACACAACACTGCCAACGGAGCACAGTCTGGTAAGGGCACCCAGGGCTCATTCCTCCCGTGCTATACATAGATCCTCCTGCCTATAATGGGAGAATTAGGTAATTTTACACAGTTTTTGGTCTAAAGCACGGTTTGTTTAGTGTAGCTGATCACTGGAATGGCTGGAAAACAAGATTTCCTTGAGTTGTGACACCGGAATATTTGTTCTGTGAATGACTGAAGGCTCTGTCCCCATTTGTTTTCCCCATGACCCTGTCCTTCTGCTAGTCCCATTTCCATTTTTAATGTGCTCCTTGGCATAGCAGCAGAGCGAGAGCGGGGCTCGATCATTCAAGGCAGGGTTTTGGTTATTTTTTTTTTTTTGTTTTCCTTTTTCCTGTTTGTAATTTTCTGCTGTTACAGATCAGGTTGTAGTTGTTGGCAGTGATTCAGGCAGAGAGGCAGAAGACCCAGATTTTTTGTTTAGCATTTTTCAATATGTTTGGCATTTTAATGTTCTCAAACCACTCTTTAATTTGTTACATCTTGCTCACTCATAATGTACAGCTGGGGAGAGATTGGTACCACAGAGAAGCTCCTGAGGGCTCCTGGGTGAGGAGTGTTAGAGACTGGAATGTTTAGGTAATTATGGAACAATTGGGAGTTTACAGAGGGTCCATTATATGCCAGGGGTTTAAAATGTGGGGGGAAAAAAAAAAAAGTGTTTTGACTGAGCAGATTTTTTGCTTGTCTAAATTAGAATCATGGAATGGTTCAGGTTGGAAAAGACATCTCAGACCATTGAGTCCAACCATTCCTCCTGGCAGGGCTGCCACTAACCCGTGTCCCCAAGTGCCACAGTCACACATCTCTTCAACACTTCTAGGGGTGGTGACTCCACCACTTCCCTGGTCAATCTCTTCCAATGCTTGACCATCCCTTCAGAAGTGAATTTTTCTCTAATATCCAATCCAGATTTCCGTGCTTCCATTGACTGCAGCATTTGTAGTGGCTGCAAACCCACTGTGGTGTGTGAATTGGATTTGTAACCCTGCAGATGATGCAGTACTTGCTGCCAGCAAGGTAAAGTGCTCTGTACATAGGTAGAGGAAGGGATCCTTCTGTGAAGTTGTCCAAGTCCTGTTTTATTTAAGCTCAGTTTTAGTGAGATTGATAAAAGGCAGTTGGAGGCAACTGGAAAGAGGAGAAAAGTGCTGGAGCAGCAGGTAAAGCCCGTCCTGATTTATTTCTCTGCCCACCAAGGAAAAGATTTAATCTGAGGGTAGATGCCAAGACAACCCAGCCCCTTGAAAGCAGGATGAGATGAATTCTGGAGAGGAACAAGGAAAACAGCAAGACCGGAGTTTCACCTCTTCATTCCTCCCCCGACATCCACTTTACAAAAGAATCAATTTTTTCTTTTCTTTCCTATCCGAACGCATCTTGTGAAACAAACCCCCCGAGCGGAAAGATCTCGGTGTGTTCGAAACGCCTTCGGAGCTCCTTCCTCATCCCTGGGCCGCCTTTCCCGCGGATCCGAGCGCCGTCACCAGCATCATCTGCCGCAGGAATCATCTCCGCCTGGCAGATGGGGCTCCCAGGCACAGATGGGGCTCCCCGACTGCAGCAGGGAGGGAAAAGCCGAGCCTGGAACATCGCGTCCTGCCCGCATCCTTCCCTGCCCCTCACACGTGGTGGTGAGGCCTCAGGTCGGAGCTTTTGTGTTTTTGGGTTCTGTGGTGCCCAGGGAGCAGCTCTGAGCTCACAGTCAGTGTCACTCAGCTCTGCACACAGCAGGGACACAAAACAAATCCTTCTCTTGCTGCACACCAAGGACAACTTTCAGCCCCAAAAGCACAAATAAAGGTGGCTGAAGGGAGGAACAACAATGATGGGACGTCACAGCAGCCTGGGGCTGGCACAGCCCAGGGGCCTCTTGCCCACCTGGGCACCTCTGGGCTCGTGTCCAGCCACTGTCACCAGCATCTCCAGGACCTTTCCCGGCTTTCCAGCCCCTCTGCCCAGCCTGGAGCTGCAGGGATTGTTGTGACCCAAAGGCAGGACCCAGCACTGGGCCTTGTTGTGCCTCATGCCATGGTCCAGCCTGTCCAGATCCCTCTGCAGAGCCTCCTGCCCTCCAGCAGCTCAACACCCCTGGTGCCTTTAGTTTCAGCTTTTATATTTTCAGGTTCTGTGGTGCCCAGGAGCAGCTCTGAGCTCACAGTCAGTGTCACTCAGCTCTGCACACAGCAGGGACACAAAACAAATCCTTCTCCTGCTGCACACCAAGGACAACTTTCAGCCCCAAAGCACAAACAAGGGTGGGCTGGAGAGAGGAACAAGAAGGATGGGACCTCACAACTGGGGCTGGAATTGGACAATTAAACCCCAATATGCAAATGGATCAAAACTTAAAAAAATGTATGATCTTGTGATCCATCAGCCATTTTGTGACCATTTTGGGTCCACCTTCGGTGTAGCCCTGGCCAGGCTCTGTCCTGCCCAAGGTGTACCCCAAAGACCTTTTAATAATTCCCTACTTTATTCTCCAGCTCTGTCCAGTCTCTGTTCCAGCTCAGCCTTCCCAAGGCATCAGTGGGACACAGCTAAGGCAGGAGAAGGATGGAGGATCTGGTGTGATTTCCACTGGGAACTGGGTGACACTGGTGGGGTTCACAGGACATTCCAGCATCACACAGGTTTTTGCTTTTTTTCTCTGAGGATTTTGCTCCTCTTGTGGAACAGCTTTGGATGCTGAAATCTGGATTGTTCTCACACAGAGTAAAGGAGTCTCTGCCATCCTGCTGATAGCTACACAGTCTCCAGGAAGAGGTGGTTGGAGATGAGGGAGGTTTCCTTCAGAAATCCTCCTGTGTTCTGGTTGTGCTTGGCAAAAATTGGACCTTGTCTGTCAAATGTTCTGATTATTGGGAAGGGACGAATTCCCCAAATTTCTGCTTGTTGTGTTTTAAATGTGGAGAAGAGACACCTTCCTACCAGACTGTGAGAAAAAAAATGCATGAAGGCTCCAAAAATCCCAGAAACTGAAGCAATAGGGGCTATTTTATTAGGGTATATTTAATGGGAGCTATTTAAAGGCAGATAAATCCCTTCTATCTTTCATTAGCAAACAAGAGGATGTTGTGGACTCCCTGTCCCTGGAAGTGTCCAAGGCTGGATGGGGCTTGGAGCACCCTGGGATAATGGAAAGTATCCCTGCCCATGGCAGGGGTTAAAACAGTGCAAAGTTGATCACCAGCTTTATAGTTGGGATGAGCTTTAAGGTCCTTCCAGCACAAACCACTCTGGGATTGTGTGATTCTGTGAAAACTTCCCGCAGGTTTAAACCTCAGAGCAGGTGGCAAAAGGCAAACATTCCTGTGTCCACAGCCTCCAAAGACCCAGGAAATGACATTGTCACTCATGGCTGTCATCCTTCCCTTTATTTCCTGGTGGAGGTCAGGTCAGAATTCCTTGTTAAAGGAATGCAGAATTAATTGGTGAAGGGATTCGTGGGTGGAACGGTGTCTTGAGCAATTCCTTCTCCAGGGAGTATTGGCTGAGCTGGGCAGGGATCTTCTCCATGAGGGATTATCATTCCATCCTCCTCCCTTGCAGGAGGTGTGTTTGTGAGTGTGTGAGCTCAGGAATTGTGTGATTTATTATTATTTTTTTAATGCATCGGGGTAGGAACCGCGTCGGGTAACAGCATTCTGGATCCTTTCACCAATAATTTCAGAAAAAATTCTTTTCTCCAGAGCTGGAGCTCGTTTTCTATCAGAGTTTGGAGATATTATTAAACTTTGCATCGCTGTGAATTATGTCTCAGTCAGCACATTATCAAAATAGCAACATCTTGAAATACTTATTGAACAAACATGAAAGTAGCGTCTTGGATTACTTAGGAAGCATCTTTACTCAGTGAGGAGAAATACAAGCTTTCTGTTTTTTGGGTAATAAAGGGCAAATAGGCTCAATAAATAGCTGCTTTTGGGAAATGGGATTTAATATTCATGAAAGTCAGCATTCTTGGGGAAAAAAAAAATATAATAAAACAGAGAGAAAGCCTAAAAGCTCAGGGCTCTCCTCTACACAATAGGCAAAACCATCAAGGAGCCCATTTGGGATACACTGAAGTTCAAATTTTGTCAGTCCCAGGGAGGGTTTTTAGTGGCTGGAGGATGTCAGGGAGATAAAATTCACCAGGGCCTTTGGGAAATGCTCCGAGTTCATTAAATGAGATGGTGGTGAAATCAGAATATTTTAAACTTCACATTTTAAATTAGTTTTATTCAGCATTTTACACTTTTTTTTTTTTATCAAGCTTTTTTGGTACATTTTTTGTCACAAAGGCTTTATTTGACATCCTGTGAAGATAATGGGACAATCTAAAACTAAACCAAAGCGTGCCAGCATGAAGCCACACCTCAGTGAGCCCCCAGCTGAGTTCTGATGCTGTCCTAATTCCTTAATGATCCTTTTATTTCAACAACCTCCAGCTTGTCCAGAAGGAGGTCTCTGCTTGCTGAGGACTGTGCAAACACAGAGTAATAAATGTTCCCTGTCATGGCACAACGTGGCTCCTGGGAAGAGGCAGGGGAAGGGTTCATGGAATGGTTTAGGATGGGAAAACCCTCCAAGACCATCGAGTCCAACCTTTCCCCCAGCACTGCCGAGGCCACCACTGACCCGTGTCCCCAAGTGCCACATCCTCGTGGCTTTGAAACCCCTCCAGGGATGGGGACTCCACCTCTGCCCTGTGCAGCCCTTTCCATGGAAATGGAAATCTTCCCTAATATCCAATCTAAACCTCTCTTGGTGCAACTTGCTTGGTCTTGGTTACTCAGGAGAAGAAATGGAATGCTGTGTAAGAGAAGGAAGGGAGGGAATCCTCCTCTCTTGAGGGGGATGTGGATGGCCTTCCCTGGGATGCTCCAGGAGATGCTTGTTTCAGTCTATCCCTTCTTAAAAGTGATTAAATTGATGAAATTTGCTTAGAACTCCTGTTAACAAAACCAGCAATTTATATTTGTTGCAATGCCACTTGCTGTAAGAGCAGAATTTTACTACAGGATTTTGCTCAGCCACTGAACGTTTAAATTTAATTTTTTTTTTTTTTTTTGAAAATAAGTGACTGATGGGACATCCTGCTCTGTGGATGAGTACAAACCCCCAAATCTCTTCCAAAGCAGCAGTGTGAAGGCACTCCCAGTGCTGACACCTTTTGGGATCTCCTCCTCCCGTGCACTGGTGCAGGCTGAGGCTGCTCTGTAATCCATAAAACCCTTTTGGCATCCCTGAATTCCCTGGCACTGCTCCGGCGCCCGTCCGAGGGAGGGGAACTCTCTTTGTCACTGTAATTATATCTAAAGCCGAGCCTCTGCAAAACAAAGTGATGTCAGGACCAGTCCATCACGCTTTTCCAGTAAAAATAAATCCAAGACACTTCCCTTCTGCCTCTTTGCATACTGGAATATGCTTGGGAAAAAAAAAAAAAAAAAACAAAAACCAAAAAAACCCCCCAAAAACAACTCTTGTTTTGATATGATTATTATGGGTGCTTGTTTTCAGTAATGCTCCAAAGCACCACCTGTTCCTGAGGTCACTGCTGCCAGTGAAATGCACACGAGCCCTGGTGAGGGGATATCAGTGGGAAAACCACTGGAGACAGCAAATAATCTCGGGATCTGATTTTATCTCACCTCGGCGCTCATGTTATAAGCCTTCATGTTGCAGTTGTAGGGAGCTAAGGACGACCTGGGGAAACGTGACAGCGCCGACAACAAATGTGTGAAAAAGAATTCCCTCAGCTAATTGCTGCCCTGTGACTTTTCCAGTGGGAGCAGCCTCACAGGCGCTGAAGGAAACAGAGACAAAGCCCTGCTATCATCTGCTGTAAACTGAGCCCAGCCTGCTGGGGCACTCAGAGCTCTGCTGATTTATCGTGGCAGCTGAGGGGATGGAACTTGGGATTCTTCGTGGTTTTAATAATTTAGAATGATATTCTGACTGGCGGGGACAAACTAATACAGAGGGAGTTTTTTAGTGAGGTGCTTTGATCCCTGGAAAAGGAGGAAACCTCCAGCGCCCTGCCAGGTCCACAGCCCTGGGATTGGGACAGCTGGAGAGACCTTTGGAGTGGCCACTCACAGTCCCACTACAGTCAATACAACCCTAGGGATAAAGAAATCCCTGAATCTGCAGGAATTCTTTCAGTACTCTTGGGTCGGTCCTGCCTTGCTCACCTCTGCTGCTGCTCAGCCTCCGGACGAGGCACGGATACTCCATCCAGCACATCCATTGACTTTGATCCAAATCCAACTGCAGACCTCCATGAACACTCATCTCCTGGCAGCCAGCACTTCCCAGCAGCACTCCTCACCCACTGAGAGCCTCCTGGTTACCCCCAGCATCCCTTGGGATCACACTGGACCAGAACTGATGGGATTTAGGGACTGCTCTGTGCTGCTGAGACATCCCAGCCATTTCCAAACCTGTTACAATATGAAAACGTTGCATTTCAAGCTTTAAATTGTTTCACTTCCAAATGCCCATTTCAGCCCCGCTACGATGATGGAAATTCTGTAAAGAGGGCAAATAGATGCAGAAATTCTTCAGGGTTTTCCCTTAAATTGGTGGGCATAATCAGTGTCTCTTGCTGTTTGGAGGCCTTTGGACCTTATTAATATTGCCAATTAGAAACTGGTAATTTCCTTGTTAATATTTTCAATATTAACAACAGGTTGTTGCTAAATTATAAATATTAATTAGATTCTCTCCCGTTGTCCATTAGTGTTAATTGATATTTTGTGGCTTTTGTTCTTTGTTTGAAATATCGGTTATTCTAGTACGGGCCTCAGTCCATGGTCTAATGATAATGATGCTTTCAAAACATTAAGAAAATGTTTAATATCTCACTTTTGTCTCCTTTTTTTGGTCATTTTTTTGTTTCCTTTTGTAAAGCAGCTGAAGCGTAGTTTGGGACAGGTCTGTTGAAGTTGTTCATCTCTGATTTAGGAATGTAAGAAATATTTGCTAAAATAACAACTCCCAAGTGCAGCCCCTTGCTCCCCAGATCAGCTTCCAGGGAAAGAAAGAAGTGCAAACACAGCTTGCCATCCCATGAGGGGATTTTTTTTTTGTTGTTGTATTCCTGGGTCTCAACTCTTCCCTGAAGCAACAGAAATGGGGGAAAGGCTCCTGAAGCTTCTTGACATTTGTAAATTCGCTCTTATTCATCTTCCTATCTCAGATTTCTCAGCTGGATGACAAATGTGTGTCATCCGTGGAGTTCTGTTTTTTAGACGTCTCCATTTATTGGATGCTCCGGGGTGTTTGGATTCAACTGGAACTTACAGCTTGTCTATGTTTTATTTGCATAATAAGACTCTGAATGACAGAGCAGCTCCAGCCAGACGTGTTGGCTCCAAACACGCTGCAATTGAAGCTGGGAGTATTTTGCAAGAGTGAAAAAAGAATGAGACTGAGAGAGAGAGAGAGAGAGAGAGAGAGTCTGATCACGTGTGAAAAAAGTTACAGGAGGGAAACACCATCCTGAGACAGAAGATTCCTGGGATGATGATTTTCCAGGCCAGGCTGGATGGGGCTTGGAGCAACCTGGGATGGTGGGAGCTGTCCTTTCCTTGTAGGTCCATTCCCACTCAGAATAATCCATTATTCAATAATTCTATTATTCTATGAAGTGCTTCTTCCCCTTAGAAAAAGAAAAAAAAAGGTAAAAGGAGAGCCAGATCTTCACATCCCAGCCCCAATCCATGTTTTTGGGCTCTGCAGCACATCCCCACCTTTCTCATCTCCCCTCCTGCCCGCCCCAGTTCTCCTAAAAAGCAGCAGGGAAGGGCCCTTCCCTAAAAAGCAGCACTCATGCATCATGTACTCACCCATACATACAGAAATATAATATAAAATATAGCATAAATATAGTATATGACATGTAACTCAGATAGATGTGGTTTCAACTTACATGGCACACCTGACGTGCCTGTGTGTTACTCCTATGTGGAGAATATTTTTCTGTGTTAATTTCTAATTTCCCTATTTTATGTTACCTAATATTCTCTATTTCCATGTTAACTTCCAATTTCTCCACTCCAAAATCCTTCATTTTCCCCCTTAAGAACCGGCCTGTGGCAATTCAGTCAGGAACCTTTGGAATGGTGGATGTTTGCTAACAATGTCCACGGGATCCTGCATGGAATGGGTGGTTAAAGTGGTGTTTTGTGTCCTTCCAAACTCAGTTCCTGACATTCCCTTGGAGAAGCAGCTTCAGCCTGTGCAGTTCCCATTTTTTTTTTTCCCAGGCTGGCTGGAATCATCTCCAAGCAGAGACCTGAGATCCCTGGGTTGGTAGTGCAGCAATGTGGGAACAATTTTCCTTTTTCCACGTATTTTTGATTGCATATCTGTAAATAACAACTTGGCAAACAAACTCTATGTGCAGACATGGAGAGCACTGAGCTTTGAAACATCTTTAATATTCCAAGAGTTAATCCAGAGCCAATCAGAGCTTTGGGGTGATGATTTACAGATTTATTGAGCCGTGCACTTTTATTTGTGAAATGATGCTTTTCAACCCTCGTCAGGTGAGTTCTGCACTTGTGCATTGTTGATAATGGAGCCATTTGTATAAAAACAAGACTTCAGTAGAATAAAAGATTTTCCTTTACGTTCTCCAGTCATAGAGGTTATTGATTGTAACCATGGCCGTGTCAGGCGGTGCATTTTTAGATGATTACTTCATACCTCAGGTGATGTGATGCGCCATAAAGATGATGGATGGAGATTTGCACTTCCAGGACCTTCCAAGTGAAGCCTGAATAATCCCTGTGGATTTTTTTTTTTCACCCTTACAGCAATACCAAAACCCTTGGCCTTCTCCTGAAACAACAGAATCTGCCTGACTATCTCTTAAGTGCTGCCTTACCCAATTCCTAATAATGACATTTATTTCCCATTGATTAAATTCCCTCTGGTGTAGCTCCTGCAGGCAGAGCAGTGTGTGAGCAGACATTATGAAGTTAGTAAACACTATAAAGTGTGAAAGCATTTGCTGCAGGAGCTGTAGTCTAAACATTCCAGGAGAAAGCAGGATTCCAGCTCTAGTCTTGGCTTTGCCTCTGAATATGATTGTAACCTTGGGCAAAGCTCTTCAGTTTGCCTCTCCTTAGTTGATTTAATTTGTGTAGCAGGATAATGAGACTTAGCAAGTCTCATCCTTTTTTTTTTTTTTTTTTTCGATTTTTTAAATTTTTTTTTTTCAGGGATAGTGATGGGGAGAGAGTGGAGGGGCTGGGGAGAAGCTGGCTGGAGAATGGAGAGGGGAACAGAGCAGGGCAGAAGGAGAGATCCTCACATCCCTGCTGGATTGACTCTGGAAAAGTGAGGCTGAGGCTGAGTCTTCACTAAGTTGTGCTGCTCAGTCCTGTGTTTGAGGCTGGCTTGGAGGGGAAAACATAACACCAGAGAGGTGCTGCCATGGGCTGAGCTGCTTGGAAATTTCCTTGAGGGAAATAATGTCCCCAGGATGAGAGGAAATGGCCTCAGGCCGTGCCAGGGAAAGGTTTGGATTGGATACTGGGAACAGTTTCTTCACTGAAAGGGTGGTCAGGCATCGGCACAGCTGCCCAGGGAAGAGGTGGGGAGTTGTTCAGAGCCCAGGTGTCCCTTGGGGACAGGTGGCCCTGGCAGTGCTGGGGAATGGTGGGACTCACTGATCTCAGAGGGCTTTTCCAACCTAAACCATTCCATGGTTTTCTGCTAATAGATTTCCAAGGTTATGCTGATCTCCAAGGCAGGACTTTCACCCCCTCTCTCTGGCATGACTTTTTATTTCTTTTACCTGAACACTAATCTATTTTCTCCAAGAAAATCCAGTGAACTCTGACTTTAGGACGAGTCTGCCTCTCTGCTTCCCACCTGGCTCTTTTTCTCTCTGTTTTCTTGTCCCCACTGGGAGATTCACAGCCATTAAAGAAATTAAAGGCTTATTTCATTTCCCAATCCATCTCCTGGCAGGAGCTGCCCCGTTCCCCACTGTGAGGTACGAGGGCTCTTGCCCAGTCATGTTTCAAAGAGTGGGGATTAGTTGCTTACTTGGGAGCGTGTTTGAAGCTGAAACCTTTCACTGTCAGGAAGTTGTTCTTCAAATACAACCTGAATTATCTTTCTTAATTTAATCACACCACTCCCAGCTATGCCCAGTGAGCTGCACTAAATCTTTCCATTCTTTCTGTTTACATCCTTCACGTGTGTGTTGACAGATATATTGCCCATAGGTATAGCTTGGCTTCACTATGTGTATTTAATTGAAATGCTTCTAATTATTCCTCCCAAATCCACCTCTGTGGCCCCTGCTTTGTTTGTATTTTACTTTTTCTGTGCCTGGTTTGCAGTAGCTTGTTGGTTAAAATGATTTGTAAAAGTGTTTGGTGCCCAAGTTTTGGGAAAACTGGAGCAAGGGAAGGAGGCCACATCAACATGAACAAATCATTAATTTTCTAAATTCTTGCAGAGCTTTGGTGTTTGTGTGAAATTAATTATCCTGCTTGTGTTCTCCTAATCTTCTGGCTTGTTTGTGGGTTGTCACTGGGAGTGTTTATGGGCTAAGACTGAAGGCTTCCACTGAAAGATTTCAAAGTGGGCTGGAACCTCTCTCCTAACACAGCCTGAACCTCTGCCATCCTCCAGCATCAGCCACAGCACCAGCTTCTACATGCTCAGCTCGGTTTTGATCTCATATTCCTTTTTCCTCTTTGCCTAGAGGGAGATCTAGAAAGGTTTCCCTGCTGCAGCCTAAAGCTAATTAGCAGATTTCTTTCACTGGTGCTGTTCAGCCACTCTGTGCCTTCCATTGGCTTCACCAAGGGATATCAGAGGGAAGCTGGAGAGCTGGAAATCATCATCCCAGGAAGGATATCACTGGGAGGCTGGAGAGTTGGAAATCATCATCCCAGGAAGGATATCACAGGGAAGATGGAGAGTTGGAAATCATCATCCCAGGAAGGATATCACAGGGAGGCTGGAGAGCTGGAAATCATCATCCCAGGAAGGATATCACAGGGAAGATGGAGAGTTGGAAATCATCCTCCCAGGAAGGATATCACAGGGAAGATGGAGAGTTGGAAGTCATCCTCCCAGGAAGGATATCACAGGGAAGATGGAGAGTTGGAAATCATCATCCCAGGAAGGATATCACAGGGAAGATGGAGAGCTGGGATCAAGGCATTGTGGAACTCAGCACAACTTCTCCTGCAGCTCTAGCACATCTCAGAGTCCCAGAGGCAGGAAATTAGAGACGAGTGTTAGACAGGGTGAAAAAAATGTTACCAGTACTGGTAGGGAAATAAAAATTAGGGACCAAATGCTCTGCAAGCTCATCCAGCTTGTGTTTGTGCTTTGATGCCTTTGGTTGTACATGGATGTCTGGGATGGTTTAAAAGGGAAACCTCTGGCCAGGAAAATGAGGGGAGAGTTCTGTTCCTTCCCAGGGAAGAATTTCCCCTCAGTATCCCACCTAACCCTGCCCTCTGGCAGTGGGAAGCCATTCCCTGTGTCCTTTCACTACAAGACCTCCATATATTACACACAACAAACTATTATCCACTGGAATAACAATTTCACTGGGAAAAATATATTCACTGTTGAATAAAGTAATTAAATTAAATAAATGCCCAAGTAAATACTTAAATCCTCATATTTTTGGTCTAATTTCAATTTGAGAACATTAAAAACCTTGAGCAAACTCAAAAAAAAAAGTTGTCAGAAATCTCCCACACTAGTTCCCCCATCCCTGGCAACTCAGGAGTCAAGTTGAAAAGTTAAGATTTTTCTTTAATATTATTTTTTTTAAAATTTTCTTTTCTTTTTTTTTCCTGTTTTGAGCTTCCCAACTTCCAGCTCATCTGTCCCCAAGCCGGCAGCTCCCAGGCACTGGGAGCCCTGCTGTCCTTTCCCCTGTGCTCTGCAGCAAATCCCAGGAAGGTCCCAGCGCTGGGGCTCCAGGGGTTAAAGGAACTGAACTTGTCAAGATATTTTTGCATCGTCTGGAGGAGTTGTTTGTTGTGTCGTCGGTGCTGCAGGGGATCAGTCACTTTGAAGGAGAGGATGTCCAGGCAGTCCCACAGCCAGACAGTGACTGGCACTGCCAGTAAATCATTGTGTCAAGGGGTGGCTTCGCAGCGGCGCCCTGCGAGTCGTCGGATTGTTTGGAAGGAACTGGAGCGTTTGGGATTTATCACCGCGATGAAATGATCAATTAGAGCTCCTTAATGGCACCCAGGGGTGGTTTGGGCAGGAGAGATCAGAGCTGCCTGGCCCTGGTGGGGCTCACGGGGCAGCAGAGCCTCTCTCAGTTTTTGTGGTGCCCTTGGTGCTCTGGGGTATCTTCGGTGCAAAGGAGGGAAGGAAAATGTTTTCCTGTGTACTTAGGGAGGATGAGAGATTTGGGATTGTTCAGCTTGGAGGACAGAGAGCTCTGGGGTGAACTTAGAGCTCCTTCCAGAGCCTAAAGGGGCTCCAGGAGAGCTGGAGAGGGGCTGGGGACAAGGGATGGAAGGACAGGACACAGGGAATGGCTTCCCACTGCCAGAGGGCAGGATATTGGGAAGGAATTCCTGGTTGGGAGGGTGATGGGGCCTGGCACAGGTGCCCAGAGCAGCTGTGGCTGCCCCTGGGTCCCTGGAAGTGTTCCAGGCCAGGTTGGACATGGCTTGGAGCAACCTGGGACAGTGGAAGTTTTCCCTGCCCATGGCAGAGGGTGACATTGGATAATCCTTAATTTCCTTTCCAACCCAGTGCAGTCTGGGATTCTGTGATTGAAGTTCTGCCTGAGTAGTCTCTGAAATTTCCACATCCCAAAGGAGCCAGGGCAGATCTTTAAAAAATATTGGATGCTTTACCCTCATGTTTAGCAGGGTTTAACTTTTTAATTCTTCTCAGGCAAGTCTGTAGCAAAGTATGAACACATGGGTTACCACTTCACCTCCAGATGGCAAAGAGCTTTTCAGTTCTAGCCATAAAACCTAAAACTTAAAGTCTAAAATTCAGTGCATTCAGAAATGTGACATTTTTCAGTGATGAAGCCAATTTAAAGAGCCAAATACCTCTGATAGTTTGCAGATAATGTGGTCTGTAAGGAACCTAAACAGCATTATGGGGCCAGGCTCTACTTTAAAGACAAAAAGGCTGGAATTTGTTAGGGATGAAGGAGGAAAGTAATGGAGCTGGACTTTGATGATCCTTGTGGGTCCCTTCAGATCAGGATATTCCATGACTCTGTAGATGACAGGTGTGAGGAGTGGCTCAGGCCACCCCTGTTTCCATCACCCTTGAGACTGAGCCCCCAGATCCCCCTTTTCTTTGCAGATAACTCAAAAAGGGCTGTTTTCCTTTCTGCTGCCTGCTGCCCCATGAGCTCTGCCCACCCCCCCCCCAAAAAAAATGGAAAAAAAAATCCCCCAACCTAAACCCAAAACAACAAAACAATCTTCAGGGAGAAGCCAGCAGGGAGATTTCTGCCCGTGGGGAGAAGCTTCACAAGAACACCTGGAAAGCCTCTTTTGGTTTGGTGTTTTTTTTTCCCCTGGACTTTTTCTTATCTGTGCCATTCCTTCATCCCATTTTCCTTTCATCTTCTGCTGTTCACCTCAGCTTGCTCCTTCCTCGAGGCCTTTCCTTGCCATTGATTTGCAGAGCCATGCCAAGGAGTTTTGGCACGGGAAGGGAGCGCAGGTGTCTCTGAGAGGAGACAGGAGCAGGGAGGATCCTGGTGCCTGCCTTGGGTAACCCTGGCTCAGTCCTGGAGGTGCCACTCACCTCAGCTAATTGTGCTCCAGCTCAAAGGCACAGCCTCCCCTGGCGCCTCCTTTAAATAATTTGGATGTATATCCTCTGTGTTTCATCTCCTCTCCTTCCTTGTGCCGATTTGTTTATTTGTCCTCAGGCTCCCCGAGGTAAAAACCAGCCACTTCCTGCATGGCAGGTAATATGGAAATGGGGGCTGCTTTTCCTTTCAAATTAATTCGGTGGTATTTTCATTTCATTTTTTTTTTTTTTTTCAAAAATAGAAGCAAAAAGATTCCTATCGGTGCCTAGGAAAATATCGGAGGAACCGTGGAGCAGTTGAAGGCTGCCAATAGGGGGTTTTGTTGGGGTCAGCAGCCTGGGTTTGAACTTCTGAGCAGGGACCTTTAGGTGCTGGAAGTGACCAGGAGGTCACTGAGGTTTTGTTGTTCCCTTCCCAGGGTGAAAATCCTTGGGAACCCAGTGCTGCTCGTTGTTTTCCTGAGTTGTGTCCTGGTGTTTCTCGTGTGGTGGCCGATGTGCCACGTCCCAGGGCAGCCCAGTGTGACCCCACAGGAATGCTTTTCCCCAGGCTAATGGGAGGGCATTTGGGGAGCCAAAATCACAGAGCAGGTTGTTTCCCATCCCGCCTGGGCCTGGCAGAAGGAGCTCCTCTTCCTGAGTTTTTACAACATGATTGCTCTGGTTTAGTTACCTGAATGACAAGTTTTAGTTGAGGTATGGAATAATTTCTGCTGATGCTCCACTTCTCCTTCTCATCTCAGGAAATCCATCTTGGGTTTCTTTCTGCTGTTCATTCTGCTAATCCATTTGTCACTGCTTAGAAACTCCTGATGCTGTGAGGATTGCTCCTTTTAAGGAGGTGAAATCTATTTGTCTTTCTCACAAGCTGAGATACAAATCAGAGAATCAGAGAATCAGAGAATCCCAGACTGGCTGGGTCAGAGGGGACCTTAAAACTCATCTTGTTCCACCCTCTGCCATGGGGAGAGACACCTGGGCTGTCCAAGGGTGCGGGTGAGGATGGGTCAGTGGAATTTTTCCCCATCAGATGATGTCTTTACTGTGTACTGAACACAATTTAGAGACACCTGAGCTGCAATAACAGGCAGGGCTTGGCTGAGATGTGTTGGAGCAGGTCAGGTCAGCCCCGTGGGCTGCCTGGGCTAAAGGAATGTGACTCCTGCAGCTTGTCCCCTCAGGAAGAAAAGGTCCTACTTTCCTCCCCTTCTCTTCCTCCCTCTACCTTCCCTGCTCCAGCCCTTGTCAGATCCTTCTTTTGTGGTTTTAACCTGGCAGAGAACTCTTTTTTCTTTGGAGTTCTCCACTGGCTCGTGCGCTGACCTGGTTCATGGGAGACATCCAGGAGGCTGCAGGGAAGGGAGGGAAGGGGAGGACTGGCAGCTCTGTGCTTCAGCAGCACAAATCTGCTGGATCAGCTTTTCTCCTACAGCCCAGCAGGACTCCTCAGCTGAGGAAGGAGCAATTCCTGCCTGTTGCTGCTGGGACTCGAGCTTGCGTCCAAACATTTTGCTACCTTGTGATGTAGAATCCTTTGCACAGGTCAGTGCTGAGGGCCAGGAAATACCACAGTGCTCTTCCTGGGACACAGAATTTTAAACCAAAGCGCCACAGGAGCAGCTAAAAACTCACATTCTGTTGCCTCATTAATTTGTTTGAAGCCGCATTGTTGCGCAGTCTGACAACACGCGAAGGCTCTCCTCACACCAAAGCACAACGTTCATCTCTTGGCAGCTCCAACATCCATCTGACAGCTCTACCCACAATTATCAAATCCTTTATTTGTTGTCTTGTTGTAGCGCTTCTGATGATTATTTTTATCCTTTTGTCTGCCAGTACCAATAAAAACAACAGCTGAGGTTCAGGCGGCGTGACGGGAGTGTGGGAGCTGGGGGCTGGCCACGGTGCTCAGTGGAGTGATCACCACCAGCAGTGGCACGGGCTCTGTGTGTTAAAGCCCTGCTCCATAATTGAGAAGAAGGGGCAGAAATTCCAGAAATGCAGATTGACAAGTGCCTTGGCTCCTGAGTCCTCAAGGATTGTCACACGGCTGCAAATCCTTCGCTTGTCTCTTGGTGAACGCGATGTTTTGACGTTGGATTTTTTTTTTTTTCTTTCATTTCTATACTTTTAGTAAAAAGCTTTACAACTGCATGAAGTGAAAAAAATGTAGGTCCCACTCCATAGACTGGATCTTTCTTTACTAATAGTCTTTCTGCACCAATGTTTGTGAAGCTCTTTATTCATGCAACATTTAGGACACAAAAGTAAGTATTTACGCAGATCAAGAAATTTCCCTTTGAGGGCTGCAAAGGTGACAAATATTCTTAGAAGATGAAATAAAGTGAGAGAATAAGTAACTGCAAAAATCACATCATTGTGGCAATTGATTGGCAAATAAACCCCTGGGATCTGGAGGATTGGTGGTGGTGTTGAAATTACAACAAATTTCAGGCTGAGATGGTTGCCCAACCACTCCGTTGGCCTCCGTATGGCAGAGTGTGGGCCATTAGTGCAATTAATCATCCCTAATTAAAGTTCCCTCTGAAGGAGTCCTTGTGCACCTCAGCAGTGGGAGGTGCTGGCAGTTCTCCTCCACTTCCCTTTGCTTACAGACTTCCAGGAGCATCGTTTGCAAAGTTCACATTGACAAATCCCCGCACTGGGGCCTCAATCCGTCATCCAATAACAGCATCAACATTTTTCCTGGGCTATTATCATCCCTTCAGCTGCTGCAGCAATAAATCCTGCACCAATAAATCAAGGAGGATCATTTCAGATGGGCAGGAACATAAACAGCATTTTTAAAAAATGTATCTTTTAGCAATCTCTTTCCCTCTTGCTGTCGGTTGGTTTTATGAGGTAAAAATAGCCTCATTTTTTGAGGTTGTCTTCATTTCCTCATTTACACAAAGCCAATCTGGTATTTCCCAATTTATTTTTTTTTTTTTACCAGCCACTTAACGAGCCCTGAGTTACCACATTCATTTCTCACTTTTTCTTTGTCTTTCACTGCTCTTGAGAGTGGAATGTCGTGGTGGTAGGAAATGGTTGTATTTCCCCAGGCAACAGGTGCTTATCTTTGTGGTTGGGACACAAACCTGACAAACCCTCTCACGTGTCCAACAGCTCTCGCAGGGAAATTGGAAATCTTGCTCTCCTTTAGCGAGGAATTCACTTACTTTATAAGGCAAACTGCAGCTGCAGCACCTGAGTTATGGCATGGTGAGACTTTGGGTTATAGCCCCTGTTCCATTTCCCTGTTCCCAGCACAAGCCGTGTTTTTATTCTTTACATCATGAGCCTGTTCCCATTTTCATGAAACAGTTTTATGTGCTGAGTCCTGCCCTCCCTCCCTCCCAATTCATGTGCATCGTTAAAGGGGCTTTCTTAATTTCCTGTTTTAGGCTTTCCTCGGAGATTTCTCATTCTGTTTTCCCTTCCCTGTAACACACAGATATTCCTGCTGGCTGGAAAGAGCCTGGCTGGTTATTTTTTATTTTTTTTGCTGCAAGTCGGCAGCTCAGGTGATGACAATTGGCTCCCTCTGCGTGTTCCAGCTGTGGCTCTGGTGCCAGATGGCTCCACACATGTGCAGGGAGTTGGCATTTCGTGTTTCTGGGTGAAAAATGTCCCACCTGATGGTGGGGTTGGATGCTCCCACCCCAGGTGAGCCTTCGCAAAGCAAAGGTTCAGCTTTGTAGCTGGTGTGTCATTCAGGCACCCACCTCGCACAAGTTTATCAGAGTGCGAAGAGTTTGGGCTGAGAATCCAAGTTTGGAGTTTCAGGGATGACTTGGGAGAGCAGCAGCCTGCAGAGAACGGACTGAGAACAAAACACTGGCTCTTTTGCTGGCTGAAAATGGTTTCTTTCCCAACATAAAACAAGCTGGGAATTGGAGTTATTGGCCCGATCAGAAAAATCTCCATGTCATGCAAAATGAAATTTTTTCTTTACATTTTTTTTTTCTTTAAATAAAAATATATTTAACAGAACCATTCCATCCAGCTCAGTTACAACATCACAGAATCCCAGACTGGTTTGGGTTGGAAGGCACCTTAAAGCCCACCCCATTCCACCCCTGCCATGGGCAGGGACACCTTCCCCTATCCCAGGGTGCTCCAATTCCCATCCAGCCTGGCCTGGAACCCTTCCAGGATGGAGCATCGTGACCCAACCCATCATGTAGCTGGCAGAAAATATTTCCTCTAATGACAACAATCATGCACAGGCCTGAACCTGCATTATCAGCGTGAATGGGAGCTGCACAAGGGCCCAGAAAGAGTGGGAATTTCGGAAGCGCTGACAGAAGAGCAGGAAATATGCTCCATATATTCCCAGAGTCACCTGGTAAGAAGTAGGAACCCAAATAATGTTTGAGGTAATGTTGAAAAGAGGAGCACCACAAAAAAAAAATAGAAAATCCAAATTCTGTGCTTTCGATGCTTTTGCATTCCGGATGTTGGACCAGAGAGTAGACAATGAGGGAAGTTTTCTAAACTTTCCTACTGCCTGAATTTTATCCTAGAAAACAACTGGTTTTCTGATCACCTGCTATTCAGCACTCAAACCTCTGACCTATATTCAAATGAAAAGTACAGAACTGACAAAATAAAAGATATCAGCATTTCTTTCACCCCCCCGAGTAAACTGGTTTGACAGCTACATAAAATGATTTAGTTTTTTATAATTCCAAGTGTGGCAGGATTAGCCCTTCATCCTGTTGTTTCAAGACGTCTGCATTAATTATTTCTAGTCCTCTTTAATTCAACACTAAACTCACATTTTCAGTTCAAGGGACTGGCCCGTTCTTAAATCATGTAAATATTATTCAGAACTAGGTGATACCCACGTGCAGAGCTGCCAAAGTACACTCATTTATTTTTTAACTTCTTAGTCAGCCAGGGAGCAAAACAATCCATGATTTATACAAGGCATTTAATGAATTTCATCCTTTCCCCGTCGAGGTTTCAATATTGCTGAGGCTTGGGCACAAGGAGAGAGAACAACAGCAGAATTCCCTAAGAAATGATGCCTCTGCATCCCGGAATTGTTCTGATTTTGCGTGTGGAAGAGCCAAAGTGCTGCTTTCTTGTCCAAATCCTAAACGGAACGGGGCTGATTAAAGCCCACAGTGCCAAGGAGGGATTTGCTGTCTAGGACAAGCCCATCCCTTCGAGGAACAGTTCCCTGCTGAGCTGCCCATCACCTCCCAGCACAGCAGGAGCCACCTTTAATCCTCTCAAAACTTCCCCTCTTGGTTGGATTTCTGCGGCTGCTGAGCACAAACTTTGTGCAGGTGGGAAGTTTGAGCAGCTGGGATTTAGGGGCACAGCTGGAGAGGTCTCTGTGCACATTCCCAGTGTGGGATTGCTGAGTGACCTGTGAGCAGGGCACTGGTTAAAGTGAATATCCCAACGTGGCCAGCATCCCAAAGGTCAATATCCAGAAAGTTGGGACTCTGTGGGTAATGGTTGATTTCTCCATGTCTCCAAAAAGCCTCAGTTAATCCAGGCTTGTGCTGCTGCATTTCAGAAACTCAAGACTTGCAGTTACCCGTCTCAAATCCTTCCCGTTTTCACAGCCTGTGATTCCTCATCTTTTACTTCGAGGTGGGAGGGGCAGAACTTTCCTAAATTGAGAGCAGCCTGATGGCTTCAAATCTGTGCAACTGTTCCTCTGTAAAGGATTCTCTTCTAAACTGAGGCTGGGGACAAAGTCCTCCAGAGCTGGAAGTTCTCTCTGGGTTTTTGAGTTGGCAGAAACTCTCCAGCTCTGGTTTGTGTGACCTGTGCATGGCCCTGGTTCCAAACACCATTCCTGTTCCTGGAATTCTCCAGGATTTCTGTTTGGAAGGTGAAGTGTTATCTCTGGGCAATTTGCAGGTAATTAATACCACAGGGATATTCTGTCCCCAGCTCAGAGGAATCCCACGGAGGCACAAACTGAGCAGATGTTGTAAGTGCAGAGGTGTACAACAAATGCTAATTAAAGATCATAATATTTATCTCCAGTAGCAGCCATCCTTAGGACACAGCTTGCGCTCCTTGCACTTGGAATGTGAGACATGAGTGTTGCAGAGAAAATCCTGCTTTTTGATGGCATTTTGACAGCATTTTGACATCTTTCCATGACCTGTCAATTATCGATGTTGGCCAGATCATTATTTTTTGAGAATCCTCATTGGAAGGGGCAGCTGAGAGGCAGCTGTGGTGAGCACTGCTCTTAATCCCAAAATCCCAGCCCAGATGGGCTTTAAGGTCTTTTCCATCCCATACCAGTCTGAGATTTTGAGTTTCTACTTAATTGCTTGTCCTGGTAATTATTCTACCTGTTCTCAGATAGTTTACCCAAATAAATTTCAATTTGAGATATAACCAAAACCAATACAAATTAATCCCAAATTTGCTTCCTTTCCCCTTCTCCCCTAAAAGTAGGACAGTGAACTGTTCTCTAAAATTGAAAAGCAACAAGAGCTGCAGTCCCACAGATCATATTTAAATCAGAATTTACTTCATACCAAGATGGTTTGCATTTTGCATTTATTTGTTATCTCCCATTCAAAGGCAAAAAAAGTATTTATGTGTAACCAAAATTGTCATTGCACTTGTATTGGCTACTGGAATTTGATGCCAATTTGTATTTTAAGTAATCCAGGATGATAATTACACTTATTGCTTCCCTAACTGCACAGTTGCTATTCAGGGTAGCTCATGTATATTTTATGTATGTTCGGTATCAGAGCAGACCTTTTGCAAATTGATTCATTTGCATCATTATATCCTTCTTTCAGAAATCATTTTCTGATCGTGAGGATGAGACTTCTGCTGGAATCACAGAGAGAATTCCTACAACTCAGCCTTAGAGTTGGGGAAAACTGAAAGAGGAATGAAAGTAATGAGGGTTTTTTTTTTTAGTTTTGAAGTGTGAATTTTTGACAGCAGTTAGTAGAGAAATTTCACAGAATGATGATTTGGGTTGAAAACGACCTGAAAGATCATCTTTTTCCACCCCCTGCCATGGGCAGTGACACCTTCCCCTACCCCAGGGTGCTCCAAGTCCTGTCCAACCTGGCTTTGGACATTCCAGGATGGAGCAGCCACAGCTTCTCTGGGCATCCTATGCCACTGAATTTTGCTTTTGTTCATTCACATGGAAAAAATAATCAAAAAGAACAAATTATTTGTCTAGTATTTTTAAATTTTTTTCCTATGGAAAGGATCTCCAGCTCTGGGGCTGTGTGGGGGCATGTGCCTGTCCTGTGGCTTGGAGCACTTCTTGCTCCTCCAGCCCTTCTCAATCTCCTTCAGCCACTCACTTCCCAAAGATCCTGATTTAAAAACAAATAAAAAATAAATAACCCCTGTGCAGAAATCCATTAGGAGGTTCCTTCCCTCTCTCACCTACACAAATTGCCAGTGCCTGGAGCTGGAGGGAAGCTGGCTGAGTGACAGACAGCGTGGCTTTGAAAGGCTCTGAGCCTGCAGGGAGAGAAGAAAGGGGACAGAGCCTGCCATCAGCCTGGTGCCACACAGACACAGCAGGGCTGGCTCCTGGGGCCTGCAGAGGACCCATCCCCTTCTTCTGCTTCTGCACAGGCTTGGGGACAAGATCCTCCCACACTGGCAGGGTGACAACTGCATTCATCTGCAACATCTGAGGGAACCGACTCATTTGATGTTTTGTTTTGAAAAAAAAAAAGAAAAATTATTGAGGACTGTTTTGTATGCAAAAAGATTTGAGCTTTTTTTTTTTTTTTTTTTTTTTTTCCTGCTTCTGAGTCCCAGATAACTGAAATTATGCTTATCAGAGGTCCTACATTTAAAGCTGCTTTAAAAGGTGTTTTGACACATGGAGGGAACATGCAGGGTTTGTCTGGGCTGTGAAGAGCCTTGTTTTGATTTATTTGCTCTAGACATGGGCAGCCAGCAAAGAGTTAATTCCCCTTTTTACTCTTCTCCTCCTGAAATAAGATAAAATAAACCTTAAGTGGACATAGACTCATTTTTTTTGGCCTATCTCTGATAGGCTAAACCATCTAGGAGATGTTTGGGCAAGGAACAGGTAGCTGAAATAGGCAGCAATCATTTTTTAAATTTAATTTGGAAAAGCAAAGAAAACCCAGTCAGGACACAAACACCACACAGTTTAAGGCTTCAATTTGTTACAGCACTGGAAGGGAAAATGATCCTTATTTCTAGGAGTGATAACAGAGAAAATGCCTATTTACATGCCTAGGAAATTTTAGGCAACAAGACGGGGTTCCATCCTGTTTTGTGTGTTTTTTATCCTAAATTGCACCCTACACGGAGCAGATCACCACCCAACCACCAGCTCATCCCTTTTTCTCAAAGGAGCAACTCCTTAATATCTCCTTTGCATAAAATTTGAGGGCCCCTGCCTCGCGTTATTGAGCGCTGCTGATGGTCTTTTGATAGCTCTGCTTTTAATAAGCTGCAGATTATCTCATCTGCGTGTGTAGCGCAGCATATTTCAGAGCATAGGTATGGAAGGAGTAAAGTTGGATTGGCAGCACATGAAAGGCAGCTGAAACGCTTCAAAGGGCAGGGAGAGAGAGGCAGAAAGCAGAGAAAAGGCTCTGGTAGGTATCGGGAGGAGAAGCTTTTGAAATATAGATAACCTACAGCAGAGAGGAGCTCTGCTCTCCCAGCACTAATAATTACACAGATAAGAGGGTGAAGTGAAAGGAAGCCAGGAGATACGGACAGAGTTCAGGATAAAGCATCCTGGAAAGGAGAAGCCATGGAAATTTTGTTCTGGAAGAAAGTCAGGTGAAGCCCAGGTTGAGGATCATGAGGAATGTGAAATGTTTGTGACAAACCTGGGGACACACAGTGAGATCAACCTCAGCTCTGGGAGTGCTTTCATGTGACCAGCATAAAACCATTTCACCATCTTCACCGTTTGGTGAAAGATCAGGGGGCACAATCTGGGGGATATCCTGAGTTAGAAGGATCATGGAAATCCAAGAACAAAAGTAGAGAGAAAGTAATGGCCCAAACTCAACATATCAGTTCCCAGCTATGGGAGAATTCAAGGTGCTGAGGATAAAACAGCCCCAGGGATGACAAAAAGCCCAGGAAGGGTGAATTTGGGTCATCCCTGCTCAGGCTGACCACAGCCAGGTGCTCCATTCCACAGACCCTTTGTGACAATAAACCGCTTGGCACAAGGAAGGAGAATTCCTCAGTTCTTTCAGTGCTTCATCCACTTCAACCAGTGTGAGAAAAAGCCAGCCTGGAGTAGTGACAACAACAGTGAGGATCCTTGTAGGAGGGGAAAAAAAACCCAAACACATTTGAAAATCAATGCACCTACAGAGGAACTGCCTAATAACGAGGAAGATAATTAAAAGGAAATTAAAGGAGCAGCTAAGAGTGGAATATGTTTGTAGGCGGCTTAGATGCTTTAAGGGCAACAACTTATTTTACTACTCAACACAAATATGCACAACATAATTATTTTCAGGAAGATATGCCAGAAAGAAAATATAAACTGACATACAAAGGAGTTATTAGGTTTGGTTGGGGTTGGGTTTTGTTGGTTGTTTTTTTTTTTTTGGAAGGAAAAAAAATGCAGCCTCTCAATTTAAAAGCAGAAGGGAAGCCAAGCAGATTCCGAGCACTTACTGGATGTGGAAAAGCTACTAACAAAAAGTTTTTTGAGCAGATCAGAGGCAGGAAACTTGCCAGGGAAGCAGTCAGGCTGATGGATGATCAAGGCATAACAGGAGCACGAAAGAGAGATAAGGCCATGGATGAGGAGAGAGATGAGCCCTCACTGCTGTTCCCTGCTGGAGCCTGGGGATGGCTCCAGGCTGGAGCTGCTTTAGTGGGAACATGAGACAAAAAAACCCCCAAAAAACGAAGAAAATTAGAATATGCTGAGTTGGAAGGGACCACAAGGATCATCCAGTCCTGCACAGGCACCCCAAAATCCCGATCTGGGCATCCCTGGGAGTGGTGTCCAAATTCTCCTGGAGCTCTGCCAGCCTCGGGAGTGTGATCATTCCCTGGGGAGCCTGGGCAGTGCCCAGCACCCTCTTGTCCTGAAATCCAACCTAAACCTCCCTGGCACAGCTCCAGCCATTCCCTGGGTCCTGTCACTGATCACCCTCCTCCTCCCCTCACCTGGAAGCTATAACAGGGATCAGTCTCCCCCCAGGCTCCTCTTCTCCAGCTGAACAGATCCAGTGCCCTCAGCCCCTCACAGACCCTTCATCATCTTCACTGCCCTCCTTTGGACACTCTCTGATGGTTTTACATCTCTCTTATCTTGGGCTGCCCAAAACTGCACCTAATACTCAAAGTGTCCTCTGAGGAGAGAGGGGCAAAGCACCAAATGAATTCTGAGCAGGAGTAGATGGAAGTAGTAGCTCCTCAGAGGAGCAGTTCCTCAGGGGCACCAGATCTGCTGGTGCAGTGCTTTGTGAGTGATATTCCCAGGGTTACTGCGTCCACAAAGGAAAGGCTACCCCAGAGCAGCTCTGTTTGCTCTGTTGTACTCACATCTTTGCTGAGCGTGTGAATATTCCATTTTATCCCTTTCCTGGGCCTTCCAAACTGCTCCTTGTGCTCAGCCTGACTTACACAAGGTCCAGGAAACACCAACCCCAGATATGTTGCTCTACAGAAGTCGAACTAATCTTTAAAAATGGGCTAAATCCCAAATTAGAATGATTCCAGCGGAGTGAAGCTCAGAAGACAATTGCTATAATTATGCAAATGTAAACAAGCAAAAAACCTTAACACAATGTATACAAAATAATGATTAAAAGGAATTAGCGTTGGGAATTAGCAGAAATTGGGCATTTGTACGTAATAATAGGGCTGGAAGTTAATGATCCAGAGTGAAAGAGTTTTGCCAGTTGATATTAAAGCTTAGATAATCTTTTGTTCAGTAACTTCACACTCGTGTTTGTTTAGGATTGCAGCCTATG
Source organism: Sylvia borin (assembly GCA_014839755.1). Lineage (NCBI taxonomy): Eukaryota > Metazoa > Chordata > Aves > Passeriformes > Sylviidae > Sylvia > Sylvia borin. Next base: position 36,268,052 of record CM025963.1, on the reverse strand, counting down.
CCTGGATCACCATATTGGAATTCCAATCACTCACCAGCTTTTAATTAGGCAGTAGAACTGATACGATAATTGTGGCATGAATTGATTATTAACTGAAGTTTGTGCGATAATTAATAACAAAGTTCTCGAACGGAACACAAATGACACAAAATTAACATATGCCTTCCCAAACTGGCATTAGCACGGTGTGGTGGTGACCCAGAGTTTTAATCGTCAATGTGCATTTTGATTCCCTCCATCCAGCCCAGTGCTTGAAATCTTTATCAGTAGCTGCCAATAAAAGAAAATTTATTTGGTTACCGAGGCCTTTTCTCCAGGCTGGGAGATTTTCAGCTGATCTGCCAAAAGCAGTCTGGGTTCTGCAGGGCCAATAATTGATCAGAGTTCTGCTTTTTGTGCTCTATTTCTGTTCTGCTTTTACGGCTCCAGGCAGGAACACAATCCCCAGAATCCCGTAAGTGTCTCTGTGCTGGGTGGGCACTTTGCTGCTCCAGTGTACAGGATATTTTATCCTAGTGTGGAGCATTTATATGCCTGGTGTTCCATTGCTCTGGCTGTAGAAGAGGCATTATACCTGGAAAACTTAAAGGATCATTTTTGGAACTGTTATCTCCTAATAATAAAACTGAAAGACAGTGTCCAGAGGAGCTGTGGCTGCCCCTGGAAATGTCCAAAGCCAGGTTGGAGGGGGTTTGGAGCAGTCTGGGACAGTGGGAGGTGTCTCTATCCATGGCAGGGGGTTTGGAATGAGATAAGCTCCAAAATCTCTTCTAACCCAAACCATTCCATGATCAGGTTGTACACCAGAGCCTCGTGGCAGGAGCTGACCTGTCTGGAGTTCTGATATCCCAAGTCAGGTTGAGGACATTTTCTCCTGGCCCCTGAGCAAACACACAGTGAGGGACGGTCACTGCCCTGCAGGACTTTAAATCCAGACCCTGTTTGGGGAGGCAGAAAACTTTCTCCAGAGTCAGACCTCCTGCAGCCCCCTCATTTCCTCAAGCAGGGAAGTGTCCTTCTGCCCCAGAGCTCTCAGGGAGGAGCTCCACCAGCAGTGCTGGTCCCTGAGTCACCATCAATTCTCCTGCCTGAGGTTTGGACATGTCCTGCCCTGGTGGGACACCTGGAGAACCCAGGAATTACACCCAGGTAATTGTGTGAGCTGGCAAAGATTGCCAGCTCTCTGCCAGGGCTGAAACCAAAGCTCATTAAACATAATGAGGGTGGCCTTAAGTGGCAGTGGGAGCAGCCCAGGTTGGGCTCACGTGCCTGCCCAGGAGCTGTGGGATGGGTCAGGTCAGATCCTGCTGCAAACTCCTCTCTGGTTGCATGTTCCTCTCTGTTTTCTGCCAGGTTTGCATTCAGCACATCAGCTCCTGATCTGTGTTACACAAATGTGAGTGCTGGTGCAAGGCAGGGCAGAGGCTGGAGGTTAACTCTGGAGAGGGGCAGAAATTTCAGTTGTGTTAAAAACTGTATTTCTACCGAATTTTTGCAATCCTTGCTATTCTACTCATGAAGCAACTCTTCCATTTGAAGCTCCTTTTGATTTCTTTATGATATCAAACTGTGTAAGAAATGTCTCAGCTCTTCATCATGGAGTCTGGTTAAACACAGCAGGGAGTTTATTTGGTTTGGAGTTAAACCAAAATGTCAGAATCCATCCAGAAATGCACCACCTGTCCTTCCCACAGCTGTAGCTGAAATGGAAGGGAAGTGCAATTTTCCCAAGATTTACCTGTAATTCATTTTGGAAAGGTGAGACAGCGGGCATGAAACCAAGCAGGTTTGTTTGGGCCTGGAAATCCCTTTATGGTGCAGGGAGGTGCTGAGGTCCTGCTTTGAACATTAACTGGTGACTGCCCCACGTATTTGACCATTCAGTGATCACTCTTCTCACTTTATTTTTACATACAGCCCAGTTTGGGGGGGCAAAAAAAAAGATGTGAGTAAAGCTCTCTCGGTGCTCCACTCCTTCTTTTAACCCCCTGATAAATCTGTGGCTTGGAATGTTCCTTTTCTGTGAAAAACATCTGGGTGTGGATGCTCTGTTATCCTCAGGTGGTGCAGCTGATGCCAGAGCCACCGTGCTTAGCAATAAGAGGCTTCTCCTGGGATTTATGACATATCAGAATGAGATGTGTGGCTCCAGAGGTCGGATGCAATGGATGGAAGGAAGGAATACAAATAGGAGGAATCCCTAGGCTTGAGTGTCCACAGAGCTGCATCCTTCCTTCTCCAAAGGCAGGCAAAGCCTTTGCAGGGGCTGGGAATATTGCCAACCGTTGCAGTTGGGCTTGATGATGCTGCGTGTCCCTTCCAGCTCAGGATATTCTGTGATTCCATGATCTGGCAGAGCAGCATTTGAGATAAACGCTCTCATTTGGAGCTGTGCGAGCAGCGAGTGCCAGCTCCGGTAGCCGTCGGGAAGGAACAGGAGATGCTCCATCATTCTGCTCCTTCTTCTGAGGAACAAGTCAGGCTGCTCTCCCAAACCTCAGGCATGTGCCAGCAATCTTCAAGTAGTCAAAAAAACCCAGAATGTCCCAAATCTAAAATTCTCTCCAGCAATGAATTTTGAAAATCATTTCCAGCCACTATTACTTTTGGGTAACAAGCGATTTTTATTACAGGCTTCAGGAGCAAGTCTCCTCCCCCTCCTATCTGTACAAACAGCTATAAACTGACTGCATTTTAATAACTTTTTTCCAAGAAGTTACAAGGTATTTCATTAAAATGTCAACTTTTTCTTTCATATATTTTATGATTCTCTTTCTTCCTTCTGCCACAAATATGTTGTTGCCAACATCATCATGACACAGTTTGCTGCCAAGACTATGGAAAGTTAAAAAAGGAAAGGAAAAATGAATTTCTCTTCACTTTTTAGGTATAATTCTTCCAGCACTAGGGGCTGAGAAAGCAGTCAGAAATATCTGAAGTGCCAAAGACAAATGTTCAGAGTGCCAAAGCGGTGACATGAAAACATGGAAAGAGAACCAGAGAGCGATCCTGTGTGAGGAGTGATCAGCTGGGGACATTTCCTTTTGCCATTTGTAGATTCCATCTATTTGTGGATGTTTCTGCTGGGATCAGAGCAGCAGGAGCGTGCACACGCTGCCTGGAAGAGGTTCAGCACAGCAAGTCAGCTCCAGCTCGCAGGAAACGCCGTGTCCTTCCCACCAAACCATCTCCAGCTGCTGCATGAGGTCCTTCGTGTCCTCCTGCACCCCCTCAGGACCTGCTCTTCAGATATACCCACCTGCTGTCACTCAGAGGGTCCCCAAACCCAGCTCCAGCCAGCTCAAGCCATCTGCTCTTGGCCGGTTTAATGAGCAGGGAGCTGTTTCACCCGGCTTTATCTGGGCATGGAGGGAAGGACTGGAATTCCCTCTGAGAAGAGCCAGGAGATGTGACTGCGTTTGCAGCTCAGGTGCCTTAACACCTCGCTAATTAAACCCAGCCTGGCTTAGCACAGGGAGTATCCCTGCAAAGGCCCTCATTTTCAGCCCTTCAGCAGATGGATCCTCGCTGGAATTTCGTTATTACCTCTGCTGTCCCAGCTCTGGAGCTGCCGAGCGGCCACGGAGACATGAAATTAACTTTGTGCCTAGGATTTCTGGACTTGTGCCTTTGCAAATCTCCGTTCCTGAGCATGGAGGGTCCTTGCTGGCATCCTCAACACCTAATTACACTTTTAAAGCATCATAAAAACTTTCAGATTCCCAAGTGTAATTTCCTGCTCGGCTGGAGAGCGAGGGACAAATGTTATTTCCACTGGTGGTGAACCAGTTGTGGGTTCAGACTTCCCAGCACTGCCCCTGGCACTGGGGAGCTTTGAGTTCAGCTGGTTGAGTTTGTTTATTTTAAACAGCATAAAACCCCTTTCTTGGAATTTGCTCTGCTTTGGCGTTGCCCTCGCCCCAGAGACCTTCTTTTAAAAGTGATTTCATTTCTTTTCCTCTGCCTTATAGGCCACAGCTTGATTTTTCTTGCGCTCCTGGGTCTCGAAGCAATTTTCCAGGGGAGGCAAGGAGCTGCTGCACGGAGCTGTTTTGTTTACATTATGTAAAGTTGGGAATCTGCCATCAGAGCAATCCCACGCACCCCATGCAGCGTTGCAGGCACTCAAGGGCGTGGATGGATCAGATAAAATAGGAGGTGGAGTTTTCAGCAGAGGGCTGCGACTTGCCCAAAGGAGTTAATTACACATTAACTGCGTCCCACTTTCCCAATACAGAAACGTTGGTAATTAACAAAAAGAAAAAAAAAAATTAGCGTGTAGTTCAGAGTTGGCCTTGGGCCGTTCTGTCACATTCCTGACTCTGGGACCTGGCCTTGCCTCATCCTCTCTTCCAGAGTGTGATGCAAGAGGAGAATATCCCGGGAATTTGCCTACACCCACTGCTCTATTTTAGGCTCCTATCTCATGGAAATATATTGGCAAACATCACACCAATATCTTATGGAAATTCAGCTGATTGAGCAGTGCCATCCATGGGCTCCTTCCATGGCCAGGTGACCCGGCTGGTGGAGAAAGGAAAGGCTCTGGATGTCACCTGGACTTCAGCATGGCTTGGAGACATCTCCCACAGCATCTCCTGCAGAAGCTGCAGCCCAGGCTTGGACAGGGTCCCTCTGTGAAGGGGCTGTAGCCCAGGGAGTGGTGGGGAGGGGTGCCACATCCAGCTGGTGTCCCATCACCAGTGCTGTCCCCCAGGATCAGTGGCCAGTTCTCTTTCATGCCTTTATTGGTGATGTGGAAGAAGGGATCGAGGCATCCTCAGGAAATTTACTGTCGACACCAAGATGGGTGGGGGTGATGCCTTGGGAAGGCTGAGCTGGAGCAGAGACTGGACAGAGCTAGAGAATAAAGCAGGGATTTATTGAAAGGCCTCCAGGATCCACCTTGGGCAGGACAGGGCCTGACCAGGGCTACACCCAAGGTGGACCCAAAATGGTCACAAAATGGACAAACGGTCATGAGATCTCACATTTTTATAGGTTTTGGTTCATTTGCATATTGGGGTTTAATTGTCCCATTCCAGCTCCAGGCTGTGAGGTCCCATCCTTCTTGTCCCTCCCTCCAGCCCACCCTTGTTTGTGCTTTGAGGCTGAAAGTTGTCCTTGGTGTGCAGCAGGAGAAGGATTTGTTTTGTGTCCCTGCTGTGTGCAGAGCTGAGTGACACTGACTGTGAGCTCAGAGCTCACCCCTGGGCACCACAGAACCTGAAAATACAAAAGCTGAAACTAAAGGCACCAGGGGTGTTGAGCTGCTGGAGGGCAGGAGGCTCTGCAGAGGGATCTGGAGAGGCTGGACCATGGCATGAGGCACAACAAGGCCCAGTGCTGGGTCCTGCCTTTGGGTCACAACAATCCCTGCAGCTCCAGGCTGGGCAGAGGGGCTGGAAAGCCGGGAAAGGCCCTGGAGATGCTGGTGACAGTGGCTGGACACGAGCCCAGGGGTGCCCAGGTGGGCAAGAGGCCCCTGGGCTGTGCCAGCGCCGGTGTGACACAGCCCCAGGGCAGTGCCTGTCCCTGTGCTGGCACTGCTGGGGCACCTCCAGGGCTGGGGACAGCTCTGGGACAGGGGGGACACTGAGGGGCTGAAGCGTGCCTGGGAAGGGGCTGGAGAATTCCTGAGGGAGCTGGGAAGGGGCTCAGCCTGGAGAAAAGGAGGATCCAGAGGGATCTTTTCCCTCTCTGGAATTCCCTGCCAGGAGGGGACAGCTGGGGGGGATTTGGGGTCTTCTGCCAGGGAACAGGGACAGGAGGAGAGGGAACAGCCTCAGGCTGGCCCAGGGGAGGTCAGGGTGGACAGCAGCAGGAATTTCTCCATGGAAAGGGGGGTCAGGCTTTGGAAAGAGCTGCCCAGGGAGGTTTGGAGTGCCCATCCCTGGAGGTGTCCCAGGAATTCCTGGAGGTGGCACTCAGAGCTCTGGGCTGGGGAACAGGTGGGCACAGCTCAGACTCCATGACCTTGGAGCTCTTTTCCAACCTTAACGATCCCGCGATTCTATGGAATAGATTTGCAGTGCTGTGTGCAATATATAGGACATTAATTTCCTGGGATTCTCTCAAGCAGAGTGTTGGAATTGTGAACTCCATAATGCATATAAAAAATCCATATTCCCATACTTTTATTTCCAGCCTCAACAACCTCCATGCAGACTATTTTCCACGTCACAGGCAGCTGGAGTCAATGACTCTCCCATGTACTTGAGACATCAGCTCTCCCCTGTGGAATATTGATTTCCAGGAAATAATCTTCATGCAGCCATCTTTGCTTAAATATCACATCAACTTATACCCTTACTCAAAAAATACTGCACATTCCTGTCGTGTTCTACTGGAAATTGAATGTATTGCTCTGTTTAGTGAAGTGTTTAAACAATAAGGCACCAAAAAATATAGGGATGTCTCCATACTATGGAACATTTTTGTATTTACGTCCCTGTTACTAAACATGAGTGGAAATTTAATGCTTTTGGAGCAGTTGGAACTGTGAAATAGAGCAAAAAAAGCACAGGGCTGGCAGCTGTTTTAATGCAGGGTGAAGCCAGGAAGTTGTTTAGACTGGGTTTGAACTTGGCCAGCACACAGAGACACAGATATCGGTCAGAAAAAGGGAGATATTTAAAGATCTGTTAGGTCAAGAACACATTTTATGGCATCAAATATTTAATATTATCTAAGTAAATAGAAGAATGGCATGGAAGGGAAACAAGGTTAAAGCGAAACTTTATGGCTGATCTCTGGTGCTATTAAAAGATAATGTTTTTCAGAGTTAAAGGGGATATTTTCCAGCACACACGTTGCAGATTGTGTTGAACCTTTCTGCCTTGCTGCTTGTGGCTCTGAGATTGGTGTTTACACCACATTTATTAATTTAGCAATAATAAGTTTAGCGATTTATTAAGAAATACAGACAACATTTGCATCTTCACTTAAGTGATATTCTTTTGGTTTTGATTTAGAAATGCAGCTTTTAAATATTTTTAAAATTATTTTAATTTTTTTTTCCCCTGTAAATGACCTTGAGATGAACCTTGTGGTTCTTCAGGCCGAGGGAGGTGTTGTGGGCTTCTCCTCTTCAGCCCCTTCCACCTCACCTCATATCCAAGAACCAGAAGAAAATATGGCCCATTTTACTGGTTAAATGGACAAATGTTTTACAATGGTTGGATTAGAGGATCTAAAAGGTCTTTTCCAACCTCAATAATTCCTTGATTCACCCCACAAGTCCCTCCTGGGCCAGCGAAATGCTGTGTCTACATTCAGATTTTCCCTGTTTTTCCCTCTTTTGCTGGCAAAAGTGGCTGAAACAAAAGAGGAGGATTTAATATTCTATAAACCCCACTGTGGAACAGGTGAAATGATTCTTTTCCTTGGCAGAGCAGCAGCTGGATTTGGATCTGGTCATTGTTTTCAGTGGATTGATTAAACTTGGATCTTCAACCTCCAAATGTGGAGTCAGCCAGCAGGAATTATCAGTGTCCAATACTTCCTGGGTGATTTTCGAGCTGTGGGAGACAACAGATTCCAGTTTTGTGGCAGCAGAATCCATCTTTGGCCTCAGGATAATAGTAATAAAGAAAATGGCATTTCAGTTTGGATATCATTTGTCTGCAAAATTTGATTTTCGTAATATTTTTCATGTGAAAGTCTGATTTCAAACCAAAGGAAAAAAACACCCCCAAAACCTGAATACAGCATGATTAACCCTCTTTTGCAGCTCAAACAAGGAATTTTTGGGGAACAGTGCAGCTGTTGCAGCAGCCACACATGAAATTATCTCCTGCTCAGAGAGAAATGCAAAATGAAATGCCATATTTTTGGATTGTTAAGTGTCACTTCAGTGAAATGTACTCATGGCTGAATAGCTCCCGTTTATTTTCTAGGGATGGTTAAAAATGAGGAAATTGTGACAATTCTTGAATATTTTCAATTGCTTTTTCCTTCTGTTGTTCTTGCTGAATGGCGAGAAAGCCTTTATATTTGTGCCTTTAAAGGGAAAATATTCCAAACGTTTGGTTTTGCCTCCACTTCACCTCTTTTCCCCCTTTTTCTCACATTTGCTGCTGAAAAGATGAGGAAGTTCAGGAATAGGGAATGAGGACATAAGGGAAAGTGAGGGGAGGGAGCAAGAGAGAACCAGAAATGTAGTTTATTCAAAGGAAATGATAAAATGGAAGATTGTGTCTTGGAAATGGATATTTTCCATGAAAAAGCTTAAGGGGATTGAAGGGAAGGGATGGAATGCTAAATCCAACATGCTTTTGGTGATTCCTTCATTCATTCCATGATTTTGGGGACTGCCTTGTCCTGAGGAACTCCTGGTCAAATAGCAGATAAAGCAGGAAAAAATCAATGTTTTTTGGGAGAATTGGTGCTGATCCATGAAGGGGCTGGAGGCAGAGGCATGGAGAGATGGGGAAACTTGGGCTTCCCCAGCAGCAGGGTCAGCTCAGGGAGAGCAGGAAGGTGAAACAGCACAAACACAGGAGAGCTGCACCAGGTCTGGGTCCAACATCAGCAGCACCTGGAGCTGCTGGAGAGAGCCCAGAGGAACCCATGGAGCTGCTCCAGGGCTCTGGAGCCCCTCTGGAGCCAGGCTGGGAGAGCTGGGAATGTTCCCCTGGAGAAGGGAAGGCTCCAGGCAGAGCTCAGAGCCCCTGGCAGGGCCTGAAGGGGCTCCAGGAGAGCTGCAGAGGGACTGGGGACAAGGGCTGCAGGGACAGGACACAGGGAATGGATCCCACTGCCAAAGGGCAGGGCTGGATGGAAGGAATTCCCGGCTGGGAGGGTGAGGAGGCCCTGGAAGAGGTTTCCCAGGGAAGCTGTGGCTGCCCCTGGATCCCTGGCAGTGTCCAAGGCCAGGTTGGACAGGGCTTGGAGCACCCTGGGATAGTGGAAGGTGTCAGTGCCCATGGCAGGGTCACTGCAGGGGCTTTAAGGTTCCTTTCAACCCAAACCATTCTGGGATTCTTTGAAAGAGCAAAAGGTAGAAATCAGATATCTGTGTGTGGCTTCACTGGAGTGAAAGGGAGGAAGGGGAAAAAAAAATTAATAAATTCCCCCCCCAAATCTTTGAAAATAGGAACAATTATCAACATAAGAAGGGAAGAGCTGCTTTATTTCAGCCCTTGTTTTGAGGGAACAAGAGGCTGCCTGTGACACCACAGACTGATGGGGCTTTTTAAGATTAAAAATAACTCAGGAGAAGAGTCATTGAAATGGATTATGGACTGGCTTATGGAGATGAACCCCAGGGTGTCAGGGGAGGAGAGAATTCTGAGTGAGGAGGGAAAACAAGTGGGGTCAGTGCCACGGGCTTTTTTCCTGCTGGATCGTGAGCGGAGATGACCTTGGTGAAGGAGAAATTTCCAAATAGATCTGCACAGTTCTGATCACACCAAGCTGGAGAGAGGCAGCCAAACACCACCAAAGCAGGCAGACAAGTCAAGAGAGTTGAAGTTAATTATAAAGATGAACAAGCTATTCGTGTCATTTAGCATATGGCACCGTGGCTTTGAACTATTGAGATGGAAGCTTTATTTAGGGGATCGCAGGGCTTTCATGGCCACGCTAAACCAAAGCTCTGGGCTCAGAGTTTTGGGTTCAGGAGCTGACAATCAGATGTGTGGATGTGCAGCTCTGACACGCTCCGTCCTCCGGGATGTTCCGAGGAAAAGCTGAGCTTCAAAGAGTTCCATCAAAAAAAAAAAAAAAATAACATTTGGGAGAGCGAAGCGAGCGGGGTGGCGAGATTTTCTGATTCCTTTTTAGGGTTTGAGTGTGTGCCTTTGGGTGTTTGGCAGCGAGGGAATGTTCAGTGGCTTAGGGGTGTGATGATGCTCTTTAAAGGGAAGCGCTGTGCGATCATGAGGATGGACTTCATCCAGCAGATCTCTGCCGCAAACTTCTGTGACATGGACACGATCCCAAAACTTTGGCTGCCTTTTCGAAGTCACTCAGCTTCCCAGGGCGGCCAGAAGGGGTTGAGCACTTCCTAAGATGTGTTTGCTCAAGATGTTTACAGAGCTGTCACCCAAAAATGGATCTGGACCCAAAAACTCTCTCAAGCTCAGGCTCAGGACCAAGTTGAGCTCTGTGACTTGCTGCTTCCTGCTTCTGGTCATCCAACCAGAGACCTTCCCAGGATTGCACTGCTCTGGATTAGCACCTGGAACCAGACAGGGGCAAGGAATGTGCGTGGTAAGAAGTAACCAAGCTTTTTTCAGACCTGGAATTTGTTTCAGCTTTGGCACGTTTTGCCCAAACCGATTTGTCCATTTCTAATGCAATGTAAATAGCATTAAGCCCTTTGTGAAATATGTGACGTTTGTAGAGAAGTATGGATAGCTTGGCCTCCAATATCAAGATATAACCCCTTGCTATTGCACAGCAAAGTTCTTTTCTGTTTGGACACATCTTCTAAGTGAGATGTAGACTCCATTACTTCGCATTCATTTTAAATTTAAACACAGAAATTGATGTATTGGTGAAAATGTGCAAGCCCTGATCTTTATGGATGCCTTTTGGAACGCATTTATCAGAAATCCCTGGGTTTATTTGCTTGTTTTATTTAGAAAAGGTCTGTAGATTGTCGTGGTTTTAGACAAACTGAGTTGCTGAACAAGTTTTTGGTGGCACTGCTCAGTGCTGAGTGACGGCCCAGAGCCCCTGTCTGACAGGAGCCAGGAAAAAACATTTTAGTTTTGCTAAAATTCTTAAAAAGTATTTCTAGAGGGGCCATGTTCCCTCCAGCTCCTGCCCATGGCCCAGGGCCCCATTTCAGCTCACCTTGGGACTGTCCCTGGTGATGCTGTTGGATTCCATGGCTTGATGTCCCCAGCCATCCCTATCCCCACAGAGCTGTCCAAATCCCAGGGCAAATTATAAAGACAATTCCCATTTCAAAGGTCTGATCTCCACGTTTGGCTAAGATAAAATCTAAGCTGTTTATCACCTTTTTTTTTAAATTTAAATTTAGCTTTTTAACAATTCTCCCTAACATGAAAATAGAGGCTCTGTCTCAGCCTGCCCTGCAGAATAATGTGTCACCTAAATCTGTTCATTAGAATGGTTTTAAAGTATTTGCACATAAATTTACAGGTTTTCCAACACACATGAATCTGAGAATAGAGAGACTGTGATACCTTTTCTTTAATCCAGTGCATCAGAGTCACCTTGAGCTCATTTCATGGGTTTAAGATGGTAAAAGGACTGCATTGACAGCAAAGATGAAATGGATAAAGTGAAAAACCCTTTAGATTTTGTTTTTTGCCTTTTTTTTTCTTTCCTGTTTAACTCAGGAGATTCTATTGGGTGGATGAGAAGTCATTAGAAGCTAAACTAAGTTTTCACCTTTGCCAGCAAAACAAAGTGCTGAAGGCTTTAGTCTGAGCAGCCCTGACGAGGGCTAATGTGTCCTGACACTGCTCTGGCTCAGCTGTCCCCGCTCCCACTGCGTCCTGCAGACCGTGGCACTGAGCTGAAGGAAAAGGCAGAGGCACTGAATTAATGACAAAAGGCAAACTCTGGCCTTTTGGTTGTGGTTGTGATGGCTGTGAGAGGCAGGATCTGATCTTACCCTGACCTGGGTGAAATTTACTCTTTTCTTGCAGAGCAGTGTTGGCAGTGTGGAAGCACTAATGGGGACATTCCCACTGCTAACGAGGAGAACTTCACCTGTCTGGGAAGGGAACTGGGGGTCAGGATTCCCATTTCTTGTCCCAGATGTGTAATTCTGTTTCTCCACATGCAGTCGGCTTAACACGATAAACTGTTCTCTAACGACACGAGGAAGGGTTTAGAAATGCTGAAATAAAAGTTCTTAAGATCTTTGAATGGTTTTTTGGTTGAAAGTGAACTTTAAAAGTCATTTATTTCTAACCCCCTGCCATGGACATCTTTCATTATCCCAGGCTGCTCCAAACCTCATCCAGCCTGACCTTGGACACTTCCAGGGATCCAGGGGCAGCCCCAGATTCTCTGGGCACCCTGTGCCAGGGTCTCCCCACCCTCCCAGGGAAGAATTCCTTCCCAATCTCCCATCTAAAGAGTTTGTTTTAGCCTGATGCTGGATTTTGTTGTGCCACATAGGAGAGTCTTCACAGTTTGCCTCGGGCTGTGAGTAAATCCTGTAGCTTCATTCCTTATCCCTTCATCCTTCTCCCCCAGCACTAAGTGCTCTGTTAGGAAATTAATTAAGTAGTAGGCATGAAGTATTTTAAATCTTTTGAGAGCATTGCTGAGGAGAAAATTTCCCTTTCCTTCCACCTGCACACTCAGGCAGAGTTTTGTTGATACACCAGGGAGGTTCCTCAGCCTCAGGTGCTCCGGGAATTATTTAAACTCTGAAACAGCCACAGCACGAGGTTTTGGGGAGAGGATCCTGGGGAGAGGCTCTGCTTTTCCTCAGCCTGTGGCGATTTGTGCAATCCCACCAGCAGGAACGTGAGTTCTGTCTGCTCTTAGCACGGGCCAAACTTCCAGGATGGCTGATTTGGAGCTGATGCCTGTGCTGGAGCCGGCAGTGTTTGGATGGAAAAATTAGTTATGTCAGCTCAGCCTTAAATCCTGGAGCTGTTTTAAATAAACTGTTCTTCTCTTCCTGTAACACTGTCACGTTGGGGCCAAGAAATGGAGTTTGGGACATGCAGGATTTTCTACAAACTGAATTTATGTTGTTGTTGTTGTCGTTTTTTAAAGAAAAAAAAAAAAAAACAAACCCAAAACCTCCAGACACTGCAAATACAGTGACTGTTCCAATCAGGATCAACATTAATTTCTTCCTAGCTTTCAAATGTTATAACTACATTTCTCCCGACATGTTGGCATCTGTGTTGGTATTTATAAATTTTTGCATGCTTTGACTGCCATGCAAATCCTTCCAGAAAGTACCCTCTGAGGAGCTGAAGTGAGAGAGAGAGAACTCGGCACTCGGAATAACCCTGCCTTGTAGGAGATTATTTAGCAATTAAAGTTGTGATGTTTTTATCAAACGGATGCGCAGTTTTATCGAACTCCTTGGCATCAATAACAGATAGAGCTGCCTTTGCATTCACGAGGAAAAGAGCAGTTCTGTTTCTCTGAGCTCGCACAGGAAGCATCAATTGGCGTTTAAACTCTTTTTAGTGTTTGCTTACAAACCTGGGAAGGGCTCATGGTGCAGCGTGGGGCACCTGGGCTGACAGGAGCTGTTCACCGGGGATCAAGTTCTCAAGACAGAATAATTATCAAGTTATTTAACAGAAGCAAAGCGGATTTATGTCTTCTTATTGCTTCTGAACTGTTGTGCAGTTTGATCTGTCATTGATCTCATCTTCCCATCTCACGCTGAACCCAGATGCAGGAGGGGGTGCTCAGTACCTGCCAACCTTCCCTCATTGTCGCCTCCACAACCTTCTCCCTGGGCTGTCCAACCCCTCTGCAATGAGCTGGAGTGCAGCTGCTGCTCTGGGAGGGACAGGACCTGTTCCATGAACAATCCCTGCTCCCAGAGTTGGGGATCCATGAGGAAAGGTTGGTGTTCTGTGCCCCATCCCTCGCTGCAGGCAGGAGGCTGAGGGGGTGTGCAGAGCCATGGAAGGATGGGGGTCTCTGCTCTCAGCCCTCTGTCACTTGATCATCCCAAACTGCAGATATTCCCCCTCTCTTCCCCTGCAATCTCCTGTGAGCTGGATGACATTCCACCAAGGCATTGAAACCTGTTTCAGTTAAGGATGAAATAGGATCTGGTTATTTTGCTCCCTGACATGTTCCTAAGCAGAGGTGGAGACCTGGGATGGGCCGTGACTTTCCCTGCTGAAAAAAAGTGACAAAGGAGCAGGGAAAGTTCTGTCTTTGCCAAGATAACCAGGAAAAGGGATAATAGAGAACAAGGTAAAACCCTCTGTGTGTCAGATAATCAGGAAAAGGGATAATATAGAGCAAGGTAAAACTCTCTGTGTGTCCACCATCAAGGGAAAGACCATCAAGCCCATTCCTACTCGGAATCCTCTTCTTGCCACTGCTGATCCCCACCTCTCCTCCCCTTCCAGAAAAAATTTGCCAGAGCAAAATGAGGTCTGTCCTGCAGATTATCAGCCACAGATGATATAGGTCAGCCTCTGAGCTTGTCTGCTGGATTTCCAGGGTCTGAGAATCCTGGACTCATGAATGGTTTGGGTTAGAAGAGACCTTAAACATCAATTTCCAGCCCCCACGATGAAATCCTGTCCTTGTCAAAATCACTGGGAATTTTGCTGTTGTTTTCAGAGGAACTGGGATTTCTTTGCAGGATTTTACAAGGCTTTGAAGCTGCCTCTCTGAAAGAACTCTGTTTGCTCCTGTGGAAATGGAATATCCATCCCTCAGATATTTTATCCTGCTGCACTGTCAAACTGCAGCGAGTGTTGGAAGCAACACACATGCTGAGAGGGCTCAGTGCTCAGTTCTCCCTGCTGATTAAAGTTTAAACCAAGTTTAGACTAAAGCAGAGACATTAATGCACGCAAAAGTTGAATATTTAAACCTGAATACATAAAGACTTTACGGGCAAAAAAAGTCTGTGGAGGGGTAAAGGGGAGGTCTCATCGCTGTTTGTCACCGATGTCACCTCCAGAACTGGTCACGCTTCCCCACTCTGAAGTTTGCTGTCCTACTGGACATTCCTCCTGCCCTCTGATTTTCCAGCAGATCTCAGAAACACAGGCACTGGGGAAGTTTCTGCTCCTCGCTGTGAAGTTCCTGGCTGTGAGGAGTTCTCCCTGACGAATGTAACCCAGTTGTGCCTGTGGATCTGTCACCACTCCTCTCAGATTGCAGCCTCATACGATCCCAAAATAGCTCTGCAGAGACATTAGTACATAGCATGTACCTCTCTGCCATATGCTGGGGATAAAGGAATCTAATTGGGCTGCCTTTTTTTTGCATGTATTATAATGTTTGAGCTTCAGTTCCTGCAAAATAATTCTTTTTGCTTTCAGCGGCAACAGCTAAAATATATTTGACTCGGCTTATGCAAACAACCATCCTTGTCCTGCTTTTAGCTTGATTAATGCACTGAAGGAAAAGAGCTCAGAGGAAGATGGAACATAAATCTTAAGCTCATTTTTGGGTTGGCTTTTTTTTATTTTTTATTTTTTTAATTAATTAGTTGATTTTAAAAGCTATTTTAATCGCGGTATCAGCCCTTTTGCTATGGGTTTGTCGTCTGTTAAAATCAGATCTTCTCTGCTGCTGCCACCAGTGGAGCTTAGTTTGAATAAGTCCCCAAAAATATTCAGGAGAGGTGGATCTGATGCTGAACCTACCTGGTGCCCCGAGCACCCTCCTGACCCCTTTCCTCATGTGCCAATGCTTCCAAAATGTAGTGGGAAATGGCATTTCTTTAGCTGTGCTGCATTTTAAGAGAGTCCTTGGGACAGAAGCCTCAAGTGCCACAAGCAGCAAAATGCAATTTAACCCTGGCACAGCAAAGCCTCACGTCCATGTGCATTCATGTCCAGTTAAAAGTGTTTTTTTTTTTTTTTTCCCTCCCCCATCCAGGCAGGAAATAAAGCACTTAGATGGAAGTGATGTGGCAAATCACTCCTCGACAGCACGACTCCAGGATCAGATTATGCTTTCCAGTTAATCCAGAACATGAAAATCTGTCACAGAATGTTTTCTCAATTCTTTTCTCAGTTATAGCTGTTATTTGAAGAAATGATCAAATATGAGCAGGAAAATCATGAGCAGCATCTGCTTGGAAAATAAGCAGGGACTTAACTATGCCTCGATATAATCAAATGAGTCTCTCCATGGTTGGCTCTTCAGGCATTACTGTAGTAAACATGATTCAAATAGCAGAGAAAATGCTGATAGTGCTTGAACAACATCTGAAACAGCTCCTTTATTTCCTTGCTTCTGCATGGGCCGTGTGTGAAGGAGCCACGTGAGTTTTTGTGCTTTGTGTCCACGTTTCCACGCCCAGCTGGTGCTGCCGTGGCTATTTGGAGCTGCTTTTCAAAACTCTTGTACTTTTTAATTTTTTTTTTCATTTCCCTGTCTTTTTTGGACTTTTTTTTTGCTGAGGTGATGCTCTCCCAGAGCTCACTTCATCTTCTAGCACAGACCTTTCTTCAGTGCTGCTGTAGCAGTGCTTTTCTTTGTGGTGTTTTTAAAACACAACCCAGCAGCAGAAGACTCTTTGCATCCTACAAGTTGCTCAGATGTGAAGTTATTGATCAAACAGCCGAGGCACGGCATCTGAGAGAGGAAAATCTGGATTATTAGCACCTCTGGGGATCCCTATCCTTATGTGCAGCCCTTATGGAATCCTCCTTCCTTCCACCCCATCTGCTCTGAGCTTGCTGGCAAGTGGAAAGGCCAAGCATCTGCATTGCACTTGTTTGTGTGCACATCAAAGTGCTCCGAGGGTCAGGATTTGTGTCTCTGGTGTAGCTGAATTTATTATTTTGTTCCGCTCTTTCTCCCTGACGAGTCGCACGACCGAGGGGAAATAGCTCCAAAATATAATCAGGAATATTTTATATTGTTTGGATCATTTTCTCTACGTGCTGGAACATTTTTAAGTTTGCTGAAGGGCAGGGAGCTTCCTTTGTCCCATTTGCCACTCTCTGCCACCCCTTTTTATTTATTATTTTGTCAAAACCTGAAAGTTTGGGTGAAAGGAGCAGGAGGTGTTGGTGCAACAACCAAATCCCCAGCAGGAAATTTATTGAGTTGCCAATTTATGGTCATCTAATTGGCTCAGAAAGAATTGGAATGTTTCTAAACATCCGCCTGAAATCAATGGTGACTGCCTTTATTTTGGGCCTGGGGCAGATTGAAATTGAGACAATAAATGAGAGTGTCTCATTCCAAAAGAATGAGAGCTGGCAGCTCTGCACAGGCTCTGATTTTGGGAGAGGAGGACGAGGAACAACCGAGGGCTGAGGTTCCCCCTTTCAGTGAGTGTTGGGGAGATTAAATATGTGTCAGATCAGCCTCTGGTTTGCTTTTTATATATTAAAAAAGCTGAATTTTCCTCTGCCCAGGTTCACTGGTTAGAGATGAAGTCTTGCTGAGAGCCCTAGAAAGGGGGAAAAACAGGAAAAAAAAATAAAAAATCCCACTTTTAAAATCTGTTTCACGCTAAACCCCTTAGAGAACTTAGATGCGTGGTAGAACGTTTGGAGCTTCTCCGTTTTCAGCCGTAATTAACTAAAACAAATCCTGGAACTAATGGCCTTTCAGATCAGCGTATTTCTCTCAGACTTTCACCCTACACAGAGAGAGCCGTGACCTGCCCGTCCCAATTTAACACCCCTCCGCTGAGAGTCGGGCGCTAACAGCTCGGAAAAAGCGTGGAGTGAGGGAATTTGGGAATTTTATGGTAACACGGATCCCTCCCCAGCCCAGCAGCCTCAAATGCCACGCTGCCAAACAAGATTTAAAACCAGGAACAGATGCAGGTCCCCCCCTGACTCCCAGGCACGTTCCCCCATGCACATGATCCCTTTTGAAGTGCTCCCGGTGCTGGAGGTGGAATTTGTTGGGTATGGGCTGGAAATGGAAATAGCCCCTCAAACACAGGGACAGATGGCAAAATCCCAGTTGGAACGTGGGACCAGCAGAGCGGCCGCGATTTGTTTTCACTGCAGGGCAGACAGCAGACACCGAGTGTCTGCACAGCAGCTGGGGCAAAGAATTCCACCACTTTCCGAGCTCTTCCAGGAGAAGGGACAGCCCTCACCTGGGTGATTTCACGCAGAAAATAGTTTGAGACCCACAGGGGAAAGCTTTGAAATTTGGGGAGGAATAAAAATCTCTGTGACGTTTGTGTGGTTTTACAGCAGAGAGCAAGTGGAGCTTCATCAAGTAAAGATGTTGGGCTCTTAATGCCAGGGACATTTTTTTTTTTTTTTTTATTTTCTGAAAGTTGAACAATGAGTTTCCTTGAGGGAATTTTTAATTTCTTTTTGTTTTGTTTTGCATTTAAAGTGTTTTTCATAAGGGGCTGGACAAATGATGTGCTCTCGTGTGAATCCAAGCCAGCGATCTTTGCAAACCTTTGAAGTGATTTCTTCAGTTTTAAAACAATTTTTTTCTCTCTTGAAATGAAACATAAATACATAAGAATGTAATAACTGGAGTATTACCAGAACGAAGGAAATGATCCAAGTGTTTTTCCTCTTTAAGTACCAAACATAATTATTAACTGAAGCAATATTTAATCCTTAGTGTGTGCTGGATGTTGTGTTTGCCTTTTTCCTCGGCTCTTTCCCAGCCATGCTGGACTCAGAAGTGCTCTGCTCACATCCAATGGCGAATTTTGTTAGAAAACCACCTCAAGCTGAAACCATCAGACCCCGTGTCCAGCATTGCCCTGCATCCCCTCCATCTGCTGGACTTCTCCTACATCTCTGCACCCTGCCAAATTCCCTGAGCACGTTATTTGGGCTCTCTCAGGTCCTGCTTTCCCCACCCAAGGCCCTAAAGAGCAGCAGATTTCGTTTCAGATCCCCATGACAAGGGCCCCAAACGTGCCATTTCATGTAACCCATGGAAAGGAGGCTGCTGTAAGGTTAAAAAAAGGTTTGGTGTTTCTTTTTTTTTTTTTTTTAAATCTCAAAGTGCTTGGATTTAATTGAAAACTAAATTCCTAAGGGGGGGGGACACTGACTGGGGCTGTAGAAAATTAACTCCTTTTAATGGAATGTGGCTTGGCTGCAAAGCTTGTTCACACTGGTGTGAGGCTGAGTGATGTTGTCAATGCATGCACGTGTGTGCAGAGAAGCTTGGCACATAAATCTGTGTATAGAACATATTTAATCCTGGGGTTCTTGTGTTTTGATCACTGAGGCCTTGGTCTGTTTCCCAATGCAGAAAAAAACCCTTGTTCCTCACCTCAAAGGAAAAATATATTCAGATTTGAGAAATTGTTAATCACAAACTATGATCTAGATGCTTTTTCATCCTGTGGTAGGAAAAGAAAGGGTTGTATGGAAGTCCTGAGTGAAAAAAGAACTGAGTTCATTGAAATAAAGAATTTATCTCAGGCCCGTAGCAAAGTTCTGAATAGGAAGAAGTGAAGCAAATCCCAGGGGTAGGAAAAATTACAGACAGCACAGGGCTATCTTCGTTTTATCCAGGCTGTGGATTCCAATCTCTGTTATTCTTCAAGATACAGAAAAAAAGTGCGAGTCCAAGTCTTCCTAATGATAGATAAATCATATAATTTCTTCCTTTCTGTGATATTTTGTCTGCCAGGCTCACTTTATAATATATTAGGAAACACTGTGATAAGAACAGCCTCCAGAAGGTGGTTTAAAAAAAACCCCCAAACCCCATACAAGCCTTGCCCTGGCTCATTTATTCTGCTCATTGTTTTCTCTGTCTAATTCCTGCAGGAGACACGGCCAGGTCAGACCTGATGGTGGGAAAGAGCCGCGCTTGACAAAGGCAGTTCTCTTCTCCTGCATTCCCAAAGCCAGGGATGGTCTTTTCTGGGAGTTCCCATTCAGCTCTACGCCCAGGGGACGTGGCAGGCTGTTCCCAGGGGCACTGTTTCCTAGGAATCCCCCAGCCCAGAAATATGGGCTGTGCTCTTTGTCCCTACAAGTAGACCCCAAATTTCATTGTGCTGCCCTGAATGTTGTTTGCTCATGCCAAGGCAGTCACACGAGGCTGGATCAATGACCCACTTGTTCATTTGGTGTGTTGAGGACATTCAACTGACTAAATATTAATGAACCTGGTGGAGTTTGTGTGCACTGAACTTTTCCCTGATACCCTTCAGGGAACGTGGCCCGGAACACAAGAAATTTGCTGTCCCTGCAGCTTGGGGAGGGGTTTTGGTGACAGAGAAATATTGTTCTCTGCTTAGGGCAGAATCCCAGGGAAATAACCTTTATCTCCCACGTGCTGCTGCCTGGCTGTTTTTGTAATGTGATGTGAGAATCGCTCCTTGGGTGATCAGAGATGAATAAAATGAGGGATAGGAGCTGAAATGACACACCCAAAATGAAGAAACTTACAAATGGTGAGGTCCAAATGTGCTGTTGTGGGTCTCTGGTCTCGTCCTGTGCTCAGAAACTGCTTGAATTAAAACAAACAAAACACAGCAGAAAGGGGACAGCTCTGAAGAAAAGCCTGATAAAAATCCCAGAATGGTTTGGGATGGAAGGGAACTTAAAGCTCATCCAGTCCCTGCCTGCCATGGGCAGGGACGCCTTCCACTGTCCCAGGCTGCTCCAAGCCCTGTCCCACCTGGCCTTGGACACTTCCAGGGATCCAGGGGCAGCCACAGCTTCCCTGGGAATTCCATCCCAGCCCTTCCCAATCAGGAATTCCTTCCCAGTATCCCAGCCCTGCCCTCTGGCAGGGAGAAGCCATTCCCTGTGTCCTGTCACTCCAGACCCTTGTAAATAGTTTTTGTCCATTTCTCCTGTTGGCTCCTTCAGGTTCTGGAAGGCACCAACTGGGTCATCCCAAAGCTTCTGTTCTCCAGGCTGAGTTATCCCAATTCCCTCAGCTCTTCCTCACCAAACACAGAAGATGAGCAGAGCAGGGATGCTCCATGACTGACATTACCAGGGGGCTGGAAATACATAAAAATTCTGCTTCAATTTCACCTGCAATGCTCCATTGTTGGAAAAAAAAAAAAAAACCAACAAATACAGAAACCCAATAACACAACTTCCATGTGGTGCTTCACCTTGGAGAAAACATGGAGCAACCCCTAAACCTCATGGACTGAATTTTAAGTAGTCTGAGAACAATCTGCCCTGAAACAGATCTAAGTTACACAAAACTCTCCAGCCAGGCTGCTTGGAAGAGCAAACGGCAGATCAGTGGGGATGGATTCTTGAGCTCAGTGGGACTTTAGAAAGGAAAAGTGGAGAAAAGATTCCAAAGAAGCCGACACCAAAAAGGAGACGTGTGCCTGGAGAAAGGAACCCGCTCTGTGCCTCTCCCTCGTGTGGAACAGATGCAGTGCATGTTTTATCAGCCTTGAAGGACTTCTGCGTGGTGCCTGATGCTTCTGCAGCTGCACCTGCATCTGCACCCGGTGATTCCTGGAGTTACAGATCCCAGCAGCCGCTCTGGGGGCTCGTCCTGGTGACTGAAATCCTTGGGGAGACACCTGTGCAGCAGGGAAAGGAGCTGTGCTGGTGTGAGAACCTCTGCTGCAGGGGGTTGTGGGTTAAATTTAGCTTTTCCAAGCAGACTCGAAGCAGGAAAAATGCTTCATTTCGTGGGGGAAAATGGAATATTGGAGGAAAGCAGGAGAACAAGCTCCAGGTGGCTGTGATGTTTGAAACAGAAAAACCTTAATCCACAGAAGTTCAGCCTGTGATGGGAAGGAAGACTGGCAGCAGCTGTCAGCAGGAAAATATCTCATTGTTTTTTTTGCCCTGAAACCTTGGCATCCTTTGAGATCTGGGAACAGGGTGCCCTGAGATGCTGGGGCTGCCCCTGGATCCCTGGAAATGCCCAAGGATGGGGTTTGGAGCAGCCTGGGATGGTGGAAGGTGTCCCTGGGCATGGCAGGGGTGGCCCTGGATGAGTTTTAGGGTCTCTCCCAGCCCACCCCAACCCACTCTGGGATTCTGTGATAAACAAAGTCAGCCTTGGCAATGCTTTCCATTCCACTCAGGCGTGCAAAGCAATTAATTAGTTAATTAACTATTGCAGAGCTCCTGACAGACTTGATTAATGATGTCAAAAGCAGAGAGCTGGATAAAAACCTGGCAGGAGAAGTGAGGTTTGTGAGAGGTGAATTGGTGGAGCTGCAGCCCTGGCAGTGCTGGGGGTGTGCAGAGCCCCTTCCCTCCTCCCTGGCAGCTGGATTGTTTTGCAGATTCCCGTGCAAATCCAGTCCCTCTGGAGCTGTGCTGCTCCGTGGATATCCTGAAATCATCCCTGCTTTGGTATCTGAGCTCTCCTGGTGGGTTGCAAATTGTTCTAGATAAATGGTTGCATTTATTTTCTCCTCACACTGAGCCCAACCACCTGCTTTTCTGTGCTGCTGCAGGAGCTTGTAAAACACTCCACACTCCATGGATTTTTGAACTGGAGCCCATAAACATGGCAGAACAAATTTGGAGCTAATTTTACAGTGGCACAGGTTGCCAGCAAGGACCATTAATTAAAGAAATCTTTCCTCTGTCATCTGTAATAATCCTGATTAAAGGTTTTCCCCTCTAGATCTCTCAGATACTCCCTGTGTGTGATCTTGCATGGGCTAAGAAAAACATCTGAGGTTTTTCACCGTTTAAAAACTCCTCTGAGCTAAGATCCACCTTCAAACTCGATGACAGTAATGATTTCAGGGAAGCAGAGCCACAGTGATGCACCTCCTGGAATTTATCCCAAAGACTCCCTGTTGCCTCACAGGATTGTTTTCCAGGCGAAATGTAATTTGGAATAACACTACAACATTAATAACATGTATTAAACGAGCTGAGGATTGTTGAGCTATATAAATTAGTGATTAATATGGATGCATAAACATTAGTTCGTCTAAGGACTAAAAATAAGGTATATTTTGACTAAAAATAAGGTATATTTTTTATTATTTATCTAGCAGAGCTTGTTATTTTTTTAAGCATGAAAACTGGCATATTTTTGAGTGAGGATTTGATCCTGCTGTTTAAGCTGATAAATTGATCAAGGATTGGAATTGCCCACGGAGGTTTGGAGTGCCCATCTCTGGAGGCATCCAAGGAATTCCTGGATGTGGCACTCAGGGCTCTGGGCTGGGGACAAGGTGGGGATCAGGCACAGCTTGGACTCGATGATCCTGGAGGGATTTTCCAACTCCAATGATCGATCCCATGAGGTGGTGGCTCTGTAATAGCCAGTTGCAGAGCAGATAAATGGAATTGTAGGAATAAGTCTTAGGAGTGTTTGTCCCGTGCCTCTAAGTTGAGTTTTTCCATAGACACCAAGGATAAGTCAATGTTTACTCACATTTCTCATGGCAGAAGTGAGATTTTCCTCTGGAGTGAGCTTTTGCTGAGCACTTTTTTGACTTTATTCTTCTCATTGCTCTTTTCCTCTGTTTATTCCCTTTGGGAAGGGCCTCCTTGGAGCCTGAAGAGCAGCCAGAGAGCAGCTCCCTCAGACACACTGCAGGGTTTGGGCAGGACAGGGAGGCAGCACCAGGAGCTGGAGAGCTGCTGGGGGGATGAGTTTCTCCAGCAAAGGGCTGCTGCAAAAAAATAAAGGCCATTGGCAAAGGCCAGAAGGTCAAAGACTGACTGGAGAAAATACAGAGTGTGAGTCAAGCCAAAATAAACAGGGCAATCACAGAAATGTGGATTGGCACTTCTGGTAAGAATTCCTGTTTTAATAAGGTCAGGCTTATGTAGTAACACACGACAGCAATGAGAATTTATTGAATTTCAAACATGATTTCTGTTAACATCTGCTGAAATTCACTTTAAATCTTCTCGATTACACTTTCACCATTCTTCTCGCTGCCTTTCTAAACAGAGGTTTTCATCAGGATGCAATTACAAGTCAGTTTGTTCACCTCATGATGCTTCGGAAGACAAATTTCTATTTCTTAAACAAAACCATTTGAACTACCTTTCAGATAGAATAAATCACCCTCTGGAAGAATAAGAAAATATGAATTTTGTGGCATTTAGGGACAGGGGCTAGTGGTGGGCTTGGCAGTGCTGGGTTGAGTTGGGCTCAATTATCTTAAGGGCTTTTTCAACCTGAGCAATTCAGTGTTTCTGTGGTTCTGAATGTAAACAGGAGATAGATTTCTGCATTTATACATATTTCAAGCAGCTGAAAATTTAGGAGTGGGCTGTAATTTAGTTATTTTTTTGCTGTTTGATACTCCTAGTCTGTGCTTCCTGTAAACCTCACTGGGATGTTTGTTTTGGTTTGATTTTCTCTGTGTGTACCCAGCCTATGAATGTCTGTTAATGCCTGTCCATGTCTGTAAATGCCCCTCACGGCCATTAATGGGTCTGTGAAATCCCAGTGCCATCTAATATGGGAAGGAGGTTGTTTTGTGAGTCAGAGTGGGTGTGTGAACGCTCACATTTATCAGAGGCTGTGGAGACTGGGAAGGAGAGAGGACAGGGAGTGTTGGTGATGACTCTTGGTGTGGCTCCTGTGGACTGGCACAGGTGGCATCACATTTGTTGAACTGAATCAATGCAGAACCCCAAAAAACCTGTGTTGAACCCAATGATTTTGTTCTCCGTGGCAGACTTAACCCATACATTGAGATCAGCAATGAGGGCAGTGACAGGTCTGGTTTATATTTACAGTAAAGAGCATTTAGTTCCCTTTTCACAGGATTACCAATCCCTGTCCTCACTGATACTTGATTTTACATCCCTTCCACAGTCAGGGAAATATTTATTTCCACTATTGGTTCCTTAGTTTGATAGGTTTGGGTAATGTCACCTGCTCTGGGCTGCAGGTTCAGCCAGGTTCTTTCAGAGCACTCAGAGTGAATTAACCCCGTTCTGAAGCAGAACTTCCTCTCCCTGTAAGAGCCATAATTTGGGATTCTGAGCACATTCAGCCCACCTTGGGAGCACACAGAGCGCTCCCTTTCACTGAGGGAGCACAAACTCGTTGCCCTGCTTTGCAGGAAAGCTTCTCACTTCCACAAAGTTCAGCCAAACTCCTCCTCATCTTCTGACAGCTCTTGTGGTTCCAAATCAAATCACTCCTTATCTCCTTCCGTTCGTCTGATTCCACTTTTCTCCTTCTCCTGACACACTCGTTTTGGCAGAGGAGCACACTCTGCCAGTTTGCCATCTGGTGCTTCTCCTCTTTGTACGGCGTCACTTCGCTGAAGAGACTTTTCCACTGCACTTCAGAAACTTGTTTTAGCTCTCCCCATCCCCTGCAGGATTTTTTGTCCACTCATCTCCAAACTGCCTCTCGCCGCTCTCCCTGTGCATCTCGAGGGACACCAAATTGAGGTATTTTGTGGAAGTGCTGCAGCTATTCTGTCCCGCTGCGCCGCGGTGAAAAAAAAATATATATCTCTCGTCAGTTTTTCTAAAAACAACAACAACAAAAAAAATCATTTGAATTCACTAAAAATGTATATTCTGCCTGTCCTTGTGAAAAAATGTAAAGATTCCTGCGGAGCAACAGCCACAATTGGATGCGTGCTCCGATTGCAGCTCCCTGCTGGAGAAAACTGTGTTTTTATATACAGTGACTAAATGCAAACACTTGCACATTTAGAATTACTTATTTTACTCCAAAGCTTTGAACAAAAGCCTTCTAATCAACAAGGTGCTCTTAATTTCGTGTCTGTTGTTTCAGCAGACTAAATAAAGCCCTGCCAGTAAATATTTATGATCAAATTGCTTTGAGAAATGCATTTTTTTTGCCTGATTTCTCTTATTCTTTGATAGACACTTAAAGAAAATAAGCATACAGCATCGACTTCTGCTCTGTTACATTTATGCAATGAATTAAAAAGAAAAGTATAAAACAGAACAGAAATGGCCTCATTATATAAAATTTGCTGGCCCATTATGTGTAATTTGCTTAAATCTTTTGAGACAGAGTTACAGGTCTCACACAGCCATGACTGCAGCAGCTCCGTAGCTTAGAAAGTACATTTTCCTGTGTTAGTTTTTATTCACTAGTTAATATGCTTTAACATTTTCTACCAAATGTCTTGTCTAAACTATTTTTAAAAAGAGCTCACATTCTGCTACCAAAAGTCTAGTTCAATGTTGTAGCGAAACCCAAGAAATCTGGAGGCACATTTGACATCCTGAACTGCGAAGCTCTTCCTTTGTGCTCTGCGTGGCTGTGCAGCCTCAGTGTCCCGTAACGGGGACGAATTTAAAGGAGAGATTATTATCATATTTCCATCCCCGTGAATTCGCAGGATTCCTCGTGTGAATGAAGAAAGAAAACAGCCAAGCCAAATTCTCCTTGTGTTCTAAGTCTCGAAGATAAAACAAATGCTGCTGAACATAAGGTTTTAAGGCCAAATCCAAAAAAGGATTTAGCAGTGAGGCAGACTTCAGTGCCTAAATCCAAAACTGCACGACCAAAATATCATCAGCTCGGCTGTGGAAGTAATGAAACTGTCCTGGCCGTCCCCCTACACTCCGAAATCTCGGTGGTTTTCAGCTTCCCCGTGTGCCCAGCTGCCTCAGCTTGTTGGAGAGGGATGTCTGGCTCCCTCTGGAAGCCAGCAGGGGAGAGGAAGGGCTCGAGGATCCTTGGAGCACATCCTCCCCCACGCTGGCAGCCTCGGGCCCCGCGGGATTTGGTTGCCGTAACTCTCTTCTCTCCAAATGTTCCCGACGGAACTGGTTGTGGTCTCCCCTCTTCTTCACACCCTACAGCCGAGCTTTTGGGGAGGTTTGGTCAGGAACAGCTGGTTGTCACCTTCGTGGAGGTCACCCCAGTTGTCCAGCTCAGGGTGAGTGGCTGGAGCAGTGGGCTGGAGATATGGGGTGGCTTTGTCCCCTAAAGCTTTCCTTGGGGTTTCACCTCCGTGTGAGGAATAACCCGAGGTGTATTTCAGCAGAGATGGATCTGTACCACGTGTGGGCACAACTGGAGGGTCCTGCTCACTGGAGCACTAACTTTGACAACTTTTGGATGCCACTGTTTGCCACAGAAAGCAACAAGTTTTGGCAGCAAGGTCAGACTCCAGGACTTGCCATTGAGGGTGTGATCCTGAAGAGCTGGTTTTGCTTGTAACCTTTCTCCTTCCATTCCTTTGGTTTTGTCACGTGGCAGCACAAGGAGAAGCAGAGAAGGTCCTCCCACCACCAGGCTGGTGGTCCAGAGGTTGGAGTATCCCGTTGTGAGGGGTATTTTGAGCTCCCTTTGTCCTTCATGGAATCC
The DNA here is from genome assembly GCA_014839755.1 of Sylvia borin. Taxonomy (NCBI): domain Eukaryota; kingdom Metazoa; phylum Chordata; class Aves; order Passeriformes; family Sylviidae; genus Sylvia; species Sylvia borin. The sequence goes on along the minus strand of CM025963.1, from coordinate 36,241,214 downwards.
CAGAAAGGTTTGGGTTGGGAGGGACCTTAAATATCACCCAGTTCCAACCCCCCCACCATGGCCAGGGACACCTTCCGCTGTCCCAGGGTGCTCCAAAAGCCCCATCCAATCTGGCCTTGGACACTTCCAGGGCCTCCCCATCCTCACAGGAAAGGATTTAATCCTCATATCTCATCTAAACCTACTGTCTGCCAGAGGGAAGCCATTTCCCCTCGTCAACTCCCTGCTGGTACTGGAAGACCAGAATTAGGTCACCCCAGATCCTTCTCTCCTCCAGGCTGAACAATTCCCTCAGTGTTTTCTGAAGGCTAAGAAGGACAGGAATTTGGAAGATATCAACATCTACTTCACAAGTAGAGGATCTGATGACCTGGTTATTTATTCAAAAGTGTTGGTTGTTGCCACCTCCCCAAATGCTGTGGCCAGAAGTTGTGTTTTTACCATCATCTTTGAGGTTTCTGAGAATCTGCAGGATTTGAAAAAAAAGGAAAGTTTTTCCCTGTCGTGCTGAAATGTCCTTATTGTTACTGAGGGAAGGCAGTGCTAATGTGTGAGAAATATCTGATTCATTTCCAGAGACGTTTCTGATTTGGGAAAGAAATCGTTGGGAGGTTATACATTCCAAAGGAGCTCAGAGTAGGAATTTCTGATTCTTTGGTATTCTCTTTCGTTTCCTCCAGAATTCAATAGGGATTTTCTTTAAAATGCTCTTGCAGTGGTACTGATTGATTTCCTGTCAAATTTATGGATTGTACAGTGGCAGGAGGAAGAGATTTCTCCCAGAGGATATAATTTGTTATCAGAAACTTGGGGGTTTGTTGGACTTCTGATTAAGGAAGGAACAGAATTTGGGATTGCTGCATCTTCCAAGTGTGATGTGCTGACATTTCAACATCTGGATGCTGCACTTTTACTCTTTGAGGTTCACATTATGTCTCTATTACTGGAAAGTTCTTTTTCATGGTATGATTTCCAAGAGAAGGCAGAAATAAAATGTCAGAGTTTGGAACATGAACATTTATTTTCAGTGTATCCACTTTTAACAATATTCTATTTAATAAGGTGGTTCCTAATTTCAGGTCTGTTCAACAGCCAAAAGAAAAATCTCTTTATGTCCCTTTAGGAGGAATCTTCACAAGGAATTCCACAGCAAATATTCACTTAAAATCATTTCTTTTAAGTGATGGGTTCATATTGCAGAATAAAATCTTTAATGAGCTCAAGGGAGCTTCAGTTCAAGGTTGCATCTGGTTTTTAAACACTAAAACTCTTTCTTCAACAATCAAATACAAACCACTGAGGAGATGTTGCTGCGCTCGGTATCTGAGCCTGCCTTCCGTGTGGCTTTTGCTGCCTTAAATTAGTGTCCTGCAGGACTTTCCAGCAGGTCCAGCTGCAGGACATTGAAAACCTCGTAGTGACAATTCTTAATGCAAGGGGAGAGACAAAAGCAAACGAGATGGAAACGGAATGAGATGGTTTGCGCTGTGGCTGTAGCGTGGGTTTGCACCAAATGACTGATTTGCATTTTGTCAGCCTGGCTTTTTCAAGAGCCTGAAACATTTCTGGCCACGAGAGACTGGGTTTTATAACTTCAAGGCTGGATTCCTTCAAGGCTTTTGGGGCCTCGTCCTGTGGTAAATGAGAGAGCGTCCATTGACTTCAGCTGGAAGGGGATCAAGCCCTTTAGACATGCAATGAAACATCTCTCTAAGGCTCTATGAACTTGAGCCCGGTATTTATCAAGCCTGTGTCATATTATATGTTGAAATCAGGCAACAATTGTGTTTTCATATGGCTTTGGCAAGAAACCAGGAGAGGCTCTGGGCCTTCACTGACTTTCTCATGGAGAGAAGCTGGAGGAAATATTTTTACAACACCCTGTAGGGGAGAAACATGGTGGTTTGCTCCCCGTCGTCTGCGGTGTTCCTTGCTGTGGTGCTCGGCCCGGGAGAGGATCTTCCCTCCATTTTTTCATAATTCATATTTTTTTTAGGGTATTTAAGTATTTAAGGGTGGAAAGACCCCTCAGCTCCTCAAAGATTGCAGTGAATCGCTCTGGCTGAGCCACTGCTCCTCTATCAGCTCCCATGCTCTGTGGTGAAATATCCCAGGACGTGCGTTAAGTAGTTTTATTGGTAGGGTGGTGTGACTGCTCTCTGTGCACTGCTGAAATGAATTGTTGAGTCTCATTTACCTTAAATATGCATTTTCTCACACTGGTCTTGGATAAATTTAGTCTGGGGATCAACAATGCTGAAAAAGGCGAGAGAAAACCTGGTATTTTCCCCCAATATTTGCATGATGTTAAATGTGCCATTAAAATGGTGAGACTTAGGAGATGGACCTAATGGACTGTAATAATATATAATCCATCCCTGCAAGATAATCTGTGTATTCACAGGATTGTCACAGTCATATGCAAGTCATCCACTGAGATCACTGTAATCAGCCCACTGTCAGTGTTTCTTTTCATTTCCAAATGCACATCTCAGGGTCTGTCTCCATCTGCTTTGGCCAAACACCGAGGCATTTCACAGCTGAAAGATAATATCTTCTGATAGGGTTTATCATTAAACCCGTTTCTTGCTTGTTTGGATGTTATCTCCTGCGAGATTGATAAAGCATTCAAAACCTATGCAGAATATAAACTGCATGAAGAGGCATTTGAATGTGCCAGCAGCTTGCTCGGTGCTGGCCTCGGTGGGGACATCTGCAGGCTTCGAGGGTGAGGATGCGAGGGGCCCCAGCAGCTCCTGGGACAGAGGATGACATTCCTGAAGTTTTTTGAACTCGCTCACGCTGTTTTGTGTCACTGTCTCTGGGTTTTGCACCAGCAGAGGAGCAGCGCGGGAAGGGAAAGTGTGGGAACACCAGCCACAATGGTTGCCTGAACACTCCTCAAAGGCCCGCAGGCAAATTCTATTAATTAAAAGAAATAGGAAACTCCGTGGGTCTGCACTTCCCTGGGAATTTCAGTGTGTGGGGCAGACGCTATGGTGCAGGACTGCTCTGGGGTTGGCTGTGGGCCAGGACTGCTTTGATTTCCCTGCACTGGCTCCCAGGCCTTGGTTCTGGGGTCAGTGTGGTGTCCTGCCTTCTGCCTGGTGCTGTGGGTCACAGGTGGGGCTGTGCCCTATAGGGGTCCTGCAGAGAACTGTGTCCTACAGGGCTCTGCCCTACAGAGGGGCTGTGTCCTACAGGGCTGTGTCCTATTGGGGTCCTGCAGAGAACTGTCCCCTACAGAGCTGTGTCCTATAGGGCTGTGTCCCACTCACCTGTAGGGCTGTGTCCTACAGGTGCTGCGTCCTACACAGGTGCTCTGCCCTACACAGGTGCTCTGCCCTACAGAGGAACTGTGTCCTACAGGGCTGTGAACTACACAGGTGTTGTCCCCTAAAGAGGAACTGTGTCCTACAGGGCTGCGTCCTATAGGGCTGTGCCCTACAGAAGTGTTGTGTCCTACACAGGTGCTCTGCCCTACACAGGTGCTCTGCCCTACAGAGGAACTGTGTCCTACAGGGCTGTGAACTACACAGGTGCTGTCCCCTAAAGAGGAACTGTGTCCTACAGGACTGTGTCCTATCGGGCTGTGCCCTACAGAACTGTTGTGTCCTACACAGGAACTGTGTCTTACAGGGCTGTGTCCTGCACAGGTGCTCTGCCCCACCAGCTTTTCCACAGCCCTGCCAGAGCCCTTTGAGATGGAGATTTCCAGCCGGTTCCTCAAGGCTCTTGAAGAGCAGGAAATCCTCTGCCTTATCTCTTTTCCTGGTAGCACCAGGCTTATCTTGGGTGGGTCACGGGACAAGGCTCTCACAGACCTGGAGGTGGCTGTGTGGCTGCCCTGGGATTGGGACAGTCACTCTGGGAACCCCCAGCTTGTCCTCCCTCTGCTGGGAGCTCACCTGAGCCCCACTCCGTGGTCAGGGTAGTCTCAGGTATCCTGCCCTCTCCGCTCCCCTCCTGTGCCTCCTCCCTGCACCAGAAGTTCCGGAGAAGGTATTTTTATAGCCTACATTGTCAACGTGCTCCTAAAATTTGGCTGTCCCTTTGCTGCCATATGTCCCTGGCAACTTGCTGACGCTGAAGCAAGCCCCCCTGACAGCCAGCACAGAAGCTGTCAATCACGGCCACATCCATCCAGTCACTTGACAGGCCCCAGGGACCACCTGCTCGTGGGAATGACTTCTTTCCCTCATCCCCCAAAAGCTGTCCCCGATCAAACACCTGCTCCCTCCTGGATCCCTAGCTCCTGCCACATTTTTGTGCTCTTCCTTCCATCACCTAGGAAGGAAATCAAAATCCAAGGACTACCTGTCAGTGTTAATAACGGGCGTAAAGGGGAACAGCTTAAGCAACGTGTGGTTCTTATTGATCTTCTTGGCATGGCTTGTGTGAGCATTGGGATTCTCATTCCAAAGTCACTTCCAGCTCCTATCTGAAATTAGATTTTAAATTTGGTGGCATCCTGTGTGTTTGTGAGTTCCCAAAATTTGCACCAGGATCTGGCTGTCCTTCATAGTCTCCAGGAGTTGCTGCAAAGATCCAGAGAACTTCCGATGTATAAAGATGGTGAAAATGGGAACTGGGACTACAAGTAGCTGTGTTTGCAGTTGATATTCCAATTACTACTGACTTTATTGTTTGTGTTTGGCTTGGATTTCAGGGCCTGAGTTTTGGTTTCGCTCAGATCAAAGATTAGCAGCCTCTGTCTCTGAAGAGAGAAGAGCTTTGTTCCAGGGGTGGCTGCAGAGAGGAAGTTTCACTTGGGTGGCGAGAGCTGGTCCAACAACTCTATTTTTAGACTGAGAAAAAAATGAAGCAGAAACTAAAAATAGTCAGATATGGAGCAGATTTGCTGCACTGCAAGGATAAAATACCTACTCCTGAAAATGTAATGAGAACACACCTGTAAATTATAGGGGCCACCAAAGACTTACCCCTACCGTGTCCTCTTTTCCAGCTGGTGGAAATCGTCTTTTTTCTCACCTTCTCCCAGTGCTTGAGGACAGAAGCTGGCAGGAAATGTGGGGTTTTTTTCTATGTAAAGTTATTGCCATTTTAGTGGAGTAAACTGGCCTGTGGAGGGCTCAGAGTGGCTGCAGGGACGTGGTGGGGACATGGAGCTGGGGTGAGAGCAGGGGAGCAGGACTGCCCATTCCTGCTGGATTTGCTCATGGATCAGCTGACACATCCAAAAAACCTCTTCCAAAGCAAGAAATAGTGATCTTTTGGGTCAGTACCCAAAGATCCCAAATCTTATCTGGATCTAGTCCATAGGCCAGCACCTGGATTAATCTGATTTAGCCTGGATTTAGCAATTGCAGATTTTTCCTCATGGACACAAGTTCCTCACTCTGATTACAAGAGCAGAAGTTGGATTGCCAGTGATGAGCAGGGGAAATGGGGAAAGGTGAACTTAAGAAATATCTACAACCTCCTTAAGAAAAGATTGAAGAAACCTTTCTCAAGATGTCTTTATTTATTTAAGTAGCCATCTTTATTTACCAGCCAGTGTCACCAGTAGAATATCAAAGGTATTAAAGAACTTTTCTTTTATATTTGGCTTTTCAGCTTCATTTTGCTTTTGTCTGCTCATTAAGTGGCCTTTTCCACTTCCATCCAGACAGGACCTTCTGGTTCCTTTTTCAGGCCCCAAGTTCTGCTGCAGCCTTTGGTTTTTTTTTTAACTTTCTCTTGTGGCTGACTTAAGTCTTTCTGGGAAGAAGTGCAAATTATTGAAGATATTTCAACTTGCCTTTAAAGTCTGATTTGGAAACACTATTTTGATTTACTGGCAAACGGGAAAATGACTGATGCAATTCTGGAGGTCTTAAATCTTTAGTTTGTAATTATATTTTTTTTTTTTTGGCTCTAATATATATATTTATATTCCTTGGCATTATTTAAAATTGTTTTCCTGATCAGAGGTCAGATGGAAATGAAATGATGTTATCAGAAGCAGCTACGGCATAACTGAGTACAAATGTGCAGGTTTAGGAGGAACATTAATTTGATTAATTCTTGAAAACAAAAAGTAGAGAAGAAAGTGTAACATTGATTAGATGGGTTTAAGGAGAAAATTGAAGACTTTAATTATAACTAGATTTAAATTATGGCTAGAATTAAAGGGCATGAGCAATAATGGTTACTTAGAGAAAAGGTGCCTCCTTTCTTCTCCCCAATTGTATTTTTCGATCATTTTATAATAAAACAATAAAACCTCTCTAGCACATTTTGTTCCAGTTTTTAAAGGTCACCACATTCACACTTTAAGTAAATCAAGATGCAGGGAATGACGTACCCTGGCCAAATATTTTCACCAGCATAAAAAAGGCATTTAAAAAAAATCTACTTTTTTTAGTCTCTTATTTTAAAAATGAATTTTTTTTTATTATTATTTTAAATGATTCAAGGTTGGAAATCCTCAAAGATCTTTGTCTTTTCCCTCTGCTCTGTTATGGTTTCCCACGTGATGCTCCAATTTCTCCGTGCTTTGGTGTGGTGAGCCCCACTAATCCCACACTTCCATGGGCATACCTGCAGTGCTCCTTCCTTACCTCCTCTCCTCTGAGGAGCCACCCAGCTCCTCAGCAAAGCCTCCAGGACCTGCTGGAGCCACCCTGGGCCCTGGCACATCAGCTGTGGTTGGTCATGAGGCCCCTCTGGAGCAGGGAATCAGCCCTTGGAGGGGTGGGAAAAGCAGCTCTGAGCGACCACAGGTGACAAAATTGAAGTTTTTAGAAGTGAGGACAGCACTGAAGAGGCTCAGTGCTGACCCTTCTCACCCTCCACAACTCCCTGAAGGCAGGTTTTTGTGTCAATGTAGAAAAGTTGGTATCGTTGACCTCTCTTGGCACGAGCGTGGTGTACATAATTTTATGATTTACAGTCCCAAACAAATTCAAAACCATTGAATTTTTAGTTGCAGTTGCTCACAAAGAAGAAAATAGCCCCAGTCTTCCTACTCTTTGGGAGGAATGTAAAAGAGAGTTTTTGAGAGAATCAGAAGAGATTCAAATTTGCCGAGTTGATTGCAAACAAAATAATTTAGTGGATCATATTTGGTTAGTTCCAGAACAAATTTAGGAAAAAAAAAAAAAACAAAAAAAGGTTGTGGTAAAAGATTAAGAGTGAAAAAGAAGGTGCCTTAAATCAAAAAAATTAACCAAACCACTTAACCATACAACCACAAAGTTAACCATACAAATCTCTGAAGGGAGGTTGTCTCTGGGTGGGAATTGGGCTCTGCTCTTGAGGAACAAGCTACAGGAGAAGAAGGAGGAAAAGGTCTCAGGTCACTGCAGAGAGGGTTTAGGTTGGATATTTGAATATTCAGGAAAATATTTCAGGAAAAGGCTGTCCAGGGCAGAAGTGGATTTAATCCCTATCCCTGGAAGGATTTCAAAGCCGTGTGGATGTCACACTTGGGGACATGGATTAGTGTGGACCTTGGCAGTGCTGGTTTTTTGGTTGGATTTGATGACCTGAAAGGTGTTTCCTGACCTCAATGCCTCCAGGATTCCATGCTGGAATGTATCAAAGTGACCTCACTGTAACTCACTCGAGCTGCTTTTGTGCCATCCAGTCCTTGTGCACCACCAGAGTTTCTTGCCCTGGTAAAATTCCTGCTTTGCCCTTTACTTTGGTAAGGCCACAGTTTTGTCCTGGTTTCGCTTGTTTTTATCTTTCCTGACCTACTTTTCCTGCTGCAGACCCAGTACATATGAAGGCGAGCAGAGTTAGGATTCAGTTCTGACTCAAGCAGCCAGAATGAAAAGGAAAAAAAATTAGCTGTAAAAAATCTGGCTGCCAAATCTTTGTTGTTTAGTAATGCGTGACTTGGAGAGAATCCAGACCTGGAGTAAGTTTGCATGGCTCATATTAAAAAAAAAAACAAAAAAACCACAACCCAACACCAACCCTCTGCTTCTTTCCTTCTAGCCTGATTTCATCTGGAAATTACCAAGATGCCATAAATATGAGAACCTCCAGCCCCAAATTTCAGAGGGAGCAGAGCTGCTCTGAAGGGAAACTCGATCCTCCAGCAGCAGAGAGGGGTTTGGGTTTATATTTAGTGCCTCGCATACTTGCTGGGTGATTAGAGCCTTTCCCATTTTCTGGCACGAGGGAAATGGTATGTTAAGACAGGATATAATCCTTTCACACTCCGCAGGCAATGTCACAGTGTGATGTTGGCACCGTGTTAGGCTTCCTTAACCCCACAACATGTTGCATATTCCCTCTTGGCAGTGTTTTCCAGGCTCCAGGCAGTAACCCAGGAGTAATCTTATTACCTATATCCAACTGGATCTCCGTGGAACGGGGCGCTGAGCGAAAATGCGCTCGCAGCCGCGAGGGAGTCGATTAAAACCCGTTGGTTCAGTCATTTCTGGGAGTCTGGAGCAGATTTCTTCAGCCTCCTCTTGGAACTGACACTTTCATTGAGAATTTTTTCTGAAATAACAAACATAAACTGCTGGTGTTCCTTCAGCACTCGGATTGCATCTGAAATGCCTTTTGCAACATGTTTTTGTAGACGAATGTGAGCAATATCTTTATTTATCCGCGCAGTTCTTGCTGCTTGGAATCTTTATTCCTCCCAAATCGGTCGAAAGGGGTTTATTTTAGAGAAAAGACACAGCTTGCACAGGTATTTCTTTATTAGATCTCTGCAAGTTTCTCTCCCTCCCCTCCTGCACGGCACAAATGGAATCAAACCTTAAAATCATTAGGTTGGAAAAGACCTCCGAGGTCTTCAAGTCCCAACTTTGACTTAAAGGTTTTCAACCTTGCCTCAGAAAAAAAAAAAATCCTGAAAAATCAGAGGATTTTAACAACAACAACAGTGATAAAATGAAGCAAAATAGGTAATTTTTTAATGAAAGATGTTAATTCTCTTGCACCTTTCCATTCAATATATTTATTTGTAAGAGAGAAAAAAGACAGGAGAAGGTGGATGTAAATATAGCGGCTGGTGGACCTTGGTGCTGTTATTAACATGTTGCAGGACTAATTTTAAGAGGAAAAACCATAAAAAAATCTATTATTTATATTTATATGTATATGTATATCTATATTTATGCAATGTTTGTACCAAATTCTGTGGGAGACAAAGTCAAAGCTCTTCTCACCAGCATTTCACAGTACTTAGGTGCACTCACCGCTTCAAACAGTTTCATTAAACTCATCGTGAAACAATTTTTTTTTGCTGCTCAAAACCATCCCAGTCCACTTTTTTTCCCCTCCTGTTACTTGCAATGAATCTGTAAATGAAAGCAACTGGTCAAACCTTATGAGTCATTGAGATTTTTAGATATTTCCTGGTGTATTTTGCAAGATTTCTGCTGCTCTAATTAACCACAGAAAGGCAAAGTGTAACTGCTTGAGCCATAGGGGTGAGTTTCGGTGACGTATCTGTTAAAGAATGGTAGAAAAAGAAGACAAAAGGAATTTCTAGACTTTTGGCTCTCCTTAGACTTTCCTGTTGGTGTCAATACCAGCAGGGAAAGCCGTAAATCACATCCCAGCTTTTTTTTTTTTTGTGCTCTTTAACCACATTCCTGCCACCAGCATACCGCTCACGTCAACAAATTATAGCTCAGATTAATTAAAATGGCTAATTGCATCTGAAATTATGATCTATTTGTGTATGAAAACACGTTCCTTACAATAATCCTGAGGTCTGAAGGTTTGTTGTTGGGTTTTCTTGCCCCCAGTCTGGTGTGGGTCCTATGGAGTGCATGGTTTTAATGCTCCGATAGGAAGTTTCATGTGGGGAATGGAACATAAATGTGGTGTTTCCCCAGGGAGATGAGAGCAGATTTCAGGTTTTACACAGCCCTGGGAGAGGCACTTAGAGGCTTTTCCCAGTTCAAGGATTCTGTGATTCTGTGGTTCTCCTTACAGGTGTTGCCCACACATCATCAAACACGGCGCAAAAATTACCAACGTGCAAACCTGAAGGTTGAACTGGGGAAATTGTTTGCCCTCTTTGTTTCCATCATTCTAATAAATAACTTCCTGTTCTTCCCCTGAATCACGAATATCAACAAAACTCCATTCCCTGGGCACCAGGGGTCAATTATTTCCATTGACAGATCTTTTTCTACACTTTCTAACCCCAAATAAGCTGCTGTTTAGGGGTGTGTTTTTTTACTATTAGAGGGTTGGCAGATCCCAAGTGCAGAACCCGAATTTATAAGCTTTGGGCACTGAATTTCTGAGTGTGAGGAGAAAATCAGCTCCTTGTCACACAGGTTTGTCAGTCCATTTCGATATTGAGCCATTGGATTCCACCTTTTTTTTTCTCCCCAAAGTATAGGTTTTTCTAGGCCGAATATATCCTCTGAGGTAGGAGCAAGTGCAGGAGGGTCTGATAGACACAGGAAAATTTTACAATATATCTATAATAAAAACATAAATAAAAATTCAAAATATAAATATAAATATAAATATAAATATAAATATTATATATAATATATAATATATAATATATAATATATAATATATAATATATTAGATAATAGATACTAGATAATATATTATAGATTATAGATAATATGCAATATATTAGATAATATAATATATAATAAATATGCAATATGCAATTTGCAATATGCAACATACAATATATAATATCTAATATACAATATAGAATATATAATTTACGATATATAATATATTATATAATACACACAGACTTTTTAATTTTTTATATAATAAAGCAACCAGTGGCGTAACAGGCAGAATTATCTCCGCCTCCATAAAATATGAAGCAGCAACTCCAGGACAGTTCATTTCCGTATCAAACCGTGGACGTTTTCCCTTCCCTCTTCCAAGTTTACTTTGGTGAAATGTCAATGTTTTTGGATGTCAGGAAACCTGTGTTTGCAGTGGGCCTGGCTGGAGCTTTGGGCTTTGATGAACAAACCCCTCCAGGCTGGTTTGGAAAAGCCTCAGTGCTGACCACAGACACCTCACTGGAGCTGGCATTCCTCTGCGTGGGACCAGAGCCAGCCTTGAGGGGAGCAGGATGTATGCAATGGCTTGGAAAAGAGAGATTTGGGGTTGTTTTACCCAAAAAACGAGAGCCCAAAGCACAACTGCAGAGCTCAGCCAGGCTCAGGAACAGATTTGTTCCCCCTTGGAGAGTGAGTTTTGAATAAAGCTCTCCCCGGGCTCCCTCGCTTGTGTGCCAGATGTGGTTTTCCTGTGTTTGGGAGCACTAATTGTGTCCCAGCTGGGGCATTTTATGGCTGAGCCTGTACCTGCAGCAAAACAATTAAAGATTCTGTGGCTCTGGAGAGAGAGGGGAGGGACGGGAGGTGGGAGGGGAGAGGTGGCCCTGGGGAAATGGCAGGACCTGTTTGTTATCCCTTACAAAGCACAGTGAGCATTAATACCTGCAAAACAGATGTGAACACCCTGCCCAGACTCCCAGCACGTGTTTCCCTGCTCCAGAGGCCCCTCCTAATGCTGCTGCCATTGCTAAGCTGAATCTGTGATGGGGGGAAGGATTACTACCCTACACTGGTGGCAGTGGGAGGGAGAATTCCCAAGGAGCATCCAGGGTTTAGTGCTCATGCTCATCCGGGGAACCAGCTCGTTTGGGTGTTTAGGTTTTGCAGAGGACAGGTAAAATGGGGGTTTAGGAAGGTGGGGCCTCCTGGGCACAGGGTAAAGGTGCAGATTTTACCCCAGGAGCTTGTGTCTGGGAGTTGAAGATGCCCTTTGATGCCTTCAGTTTGAGCTTTTGTATTTTCAGGTTCTGTGGTGTCCAGGGGTGAGCTCTGAGCTCACAGTCAGTGTCACTCAGCTCTGCACACAGCAGGGACACAAAACAAATCCTTCTCCTGCTGCACACCAAGGACAACTTTCAGCCCCAAAGCACAAACAAGGGTGGGCTGGAGGGCGGAAGAAGGATGAGACCTCACAGCCTGGAGCTGGAATTGGATAATTAAACCCCAATTTGAAAATGGACCAAAACCTATAAAAATGTAAGATCTCATGACCCATTCAGCCATTTTGTGACCATTTTGGGTCCATTTTGTGACCTTTTTGGGTCCACCTTGGGTGTAGCCCTGGCCAGGCTCTCGTCATGGTGTTCTCCAAACCACCAGCAGTGCCCAGAGAGGTGAGAAAATGATGCATTGCAGAAAAGTTCATTTTAATTGAGGGAATTGTCCTGAAAACTCTCATGTTGGGTCTGTGTGAGTCTCTAGAGAATGTGGAATCTGAATTTATTTTTATTTTTAAGAAAAACAAAAAAAGACACGAAGCATGAATTTGTGTGGAGTGGTTAAGAGCTGTGTGTGTTTGGTTTTAATATCTGTCAGAAGAGACGAGGGTTTTGCAACAGGATGTTTTATGTAGGATTTCTTGGGCTTGGAATTACTGTTGACCAGCCAGATCCATGCACCCAATCCCAGAGCTCACTAAAACCTGGGATAATGCTGGAAACAGAGGGGCAAAGTTAGCCAAGCGTTAAAGATGGTGATTTATATGGGAGGCAAAAAATTACCCCTTGAATGCATCACCTTGGAAAAACCCCACGAATTTCTGCTCCCTTGTGCTGTCTCGAAGTTTTAATCCAGTTTTTTAAAATGAGGGAGCTCAAGGCTGGCCCTGGTGCATTATTGAAGAGGAGATGTTGGGTCATTACTAATGCACAGGAGCACCTGCACCTTTGCTCTTTGGTTAAACATGCAGATCCCGGAGAGGAGATTACGGCGGGATAAAATACAATATTTTTCAGACTTAAGTGAGCTCAGCTTGAAAAACTGCATTAAAAATCCCCTAAAAATGTGAAAGCCACTTCTTGCTCTTGCCAAGTTTAAGTGGTAGCATTAGGTTTGTTAGGTTAACCTTGGTTAAAGGAAGGTGCTTTGGAGGAACGTGTAGGGCAGAGGAAGGAGGGAGATGCTGCAGGGCTTGTGGGCTCCTTCTTTTCCCTAAAACTCTCCTGGTTCTTGGAAGCAGGGTCAGGAGTTTCTCCTCCAGCTGCTCCAAGCGCAATTCCAGGCACTGCTGGCTGACAGGGACTTATTGGCCACAGCTGGCCCTGGACTCAGCGAGGAGAAATGTGAAATATCCACCAAAAGCAGGGCCCAGGCAGCAGGGAAAGGAGCAGTGCTGGGGCTGCTGCAGCAGGAACACGCCTCCCTTTTGGGCTTCTGCTTCTTCCTGCGTCTAAATCCCACCCAGTCTCCCCAGAAAAGTGAGGAGGTACAATCCTGGGGTGTCCAAGGTTGGAAAAGCCCTCTGAGATGGAGGCCAGTGTTCCCCCAGCACTGCCAAGGCCATCTCCAACCCCTGTCCCCAAATGCCACATCCCCCCAGTTTCAAATCCCCGAGGACGGAGAATTGTTGTCGAGGGGTAACAAAACTTTTCCTTTCCCAACTCCTTTATCTGCTGCTCACAGCAGAACTCAGAGCCTCGAACTGGCAGGAAAATCCAGGTGGTTGAGGAGGTTTTGGGTGCAAGTTGCAGGATTTTCCTGAGGAATGTGTGTACTCAGTAATTAGCACCAGCGCATCCCAACGCTCCGGCACCGGGGCCATCGTCTCGGAGCACTTACGACTCTGAGACATTCCCAGACAAATGGAAACAGAGTGTGCTCACCCAGATGGATAAAAAAACCCCTCTGGTAATGACAGACAAACTGTGGAACAGGACAGGAATGTCATGCATGATCAAGTATTTCAGCGTGAGCATTCAGGGTTTGGTTTTTTCTTTTTTTTTTTTTTTTATTTTCCCTTCAAGTCTTTGGGGAAGGTGGGTTCAGCAGCTCAAGAAAAGAGATGCCAGAGTTTCTGACAAGTTAATTAAGCTTTCACTTCTGAGTATTATATGTACAGTGAAGAAAAGAAACTTAATTGTCTTTGCAGTGCCTGACAAACCCCAAGAAAAATGCCTGCATATTTTCTCAGTTTTGTCTCTATTTTTGATACTTATTCAGTGTGAGCATTATACTTTCATGGCTTTAATTAAAAGCCAAGTTTTGGAAGCTTCTCAAATGGTAGTTTTGGTACAGAGATGTGTGCATTTAAAGAAATATTTATGTGAAATCTAAAGCCTAAAAGGAAGGAGAGAGGCTTGAAAATGCATCAGCTGCCTCCCGTCATATATTTTGTCCACCTCCCTCCCACCTCTCGGTGTTTCAGGTAACTCATGAAGAAGAGGGACTGCAGCTTTGCTCTCTTCCAGGGATTTATGATCTCTGACTCCTCATACAAACATGAACAAAGCAATTCTGCCTTTGCTCAGCCCCAAATTTCTCAAAGTATTTCTATTTTAATTATTCCGTGCAGTACATAAGCAAATTTTAGGCTTATAAGCATCTTCATGAACTTAACTCTGAAGATATCCTGGAGCATATCTGTGGCAGGAGAAGAGGAAATGGCTTTAAGTTGGGCCAGAGGAAGTTTAGGTTGGATATTAGGGAAAAATTATTAATGGAAAAGACTATCCAGCCCTGGCACAGCTGCCCAGGGCAGCGGTGGAGTCTCCATCCCTGAAAATTATTTAAAAAATATGTGTATGTGGCACTTGGGGACACGGGGCAGTGCTGGGGAACAGTTGGACTCGATGATCTTAAGGGCTTTTCCAGCCTTAATGATTCCATGACCTACAATTCTGTATTTCTTTTTAATCTGCAGCCCTCCTGTCCTTTGCTGTGAGAGCTGTTAAAATATAGTCGCTATAAAACTGAGAGTGGCACAGGGAAGGGTGAATAATGAATGATTATTCACCATTTCATGATAATTCAATAATGAAAGAATTGAAATCATAAAGGAGCTGGAGAAAAAGAACTAAAAGAACTTCTTATTCATAGAATCCTGGAATATCCTGGGTTGGAAGGGACCCACAAGGATCCAGCTCCTGGATCTTAGGAGGGCGTAGGAAGTCAGGAGTTCTCAAAGGGATTACACAGAATTGGAGGCACAAAATTATTTGTGGCTGCTGAATCTAATGGGATGCAATTATTTAATTGATGAGCCCTTGCGAGTGCTTAGCACAGGCCATTTGCCACGAGTGCAACTCTGAAGGGAAGCTGTGAAAATGTGTAAATATATAAATATCTACCTGCTGCCTGGAGGTGTTTGCCAGAGAAAGGAAAGGGAAGGAGCTCTGCTTTTCCCAGCTGGATCAAGACTTTTCCCTGAGTCCTGGTGAGGTTTTCCTTGGACAGTGTTTCCTGGAAACTCATTTTCAAGTTGGTGCATCAAAGAGTATTTCAATCCCTGACTCAGAACTTACTGGAAATCCAGTTATCAGCCTTAGGAGAGAGATAGAAATCGAAGGTGTGGTGAGCAGGTTGGGCTGAGCACAGAAATATCAGAGGCTGATTTAAGGGAGTGTTTGTGTGTGTGTGTGAGCAGAGCTGCTCCAGGCAGGAGGAAGTGTTGGCTGTTTATTTATTTAATTACTCACCTCTGCCAAGGCCTAGAAATCAGATCTTTAAATGAGAAACTGAATCCTAGAATGAGCTTTTATTAAAAAAAAAAGGAAAAAAAAAAAAAAAAAAGAAATTCCCTCCCTCTCGCTTTTTTTTGGGAGGTGTTTTTATTTTTTATTTTATTTTTTATTAATTGCTAGGATAAAATATTTCTTGAGGTGGCTGCCTGGGCAGCACACAAGCTCTTGCTTCTCTTTCTTGCAATCTTCTGTTTCAAGCACCACCTAATGGCATCGGTGCACAGTGCAGAGCATCCCACATCCCTGCATCTCACATCCCTGGATCCTGGATCCCACAGCCCTGCATCCCACATCCCTGCATCTCACATCCCTGGATCCTGGATCCCACAGCCCTGCATCTCACATCCCTGGATCCTGGATCCCACAGCCCTGCATCCCACATCCCTGCATCTCACATCCCTGGATCCTGGATCCCACAGCCCTGCATCTCACATCCCTGGATCCTGGATCCCACAGCCCTGCATCCCACATCCCTGCATCTCACATCCCTGGATCCTGGATCCCGCATCCCTGCATCCCACATCCCTGCATCTCACATCCCTGGATCCCGATCCCACATCCCTGGATCCTAATTCCACTTCCCTGGATCCCACATCCCTGGATCCTGATCCCACATCCCCTGGATCCCACATCCTGCTCCGAGCAGGAGAAAGCAGCACAATTTCAGACCCCAGATCCCAGGCCAGAAGTGGAATAAACTGGAGGGAGCTGGAGTTGGTTTTCACAGCCCATCCCAGCTCCAAATGCCCAGGAGATCTGGATTTCACCATGGAAATGCATTATCCCACACAGTCAGTGCTCATCAGAGCAGGCAGTGCTGCTCCAATGGTTTGCTGATAGAAACAGAGAACTTTTAACTCTTTGAAACTTCTCTATAACGTTTGCACTTCTCCTTTCTCCCCTCACTTTTTGGGAAGGGAGCCCAGAGTGGGAGCGTTGCTCGCCTTGGCCGCCCCTTGAAGGAGCTTTTTGCATCATGAAAAGATCTCAGATGTGCTCCTCCCGTGCCACAGGCACAGCTACAGATCCTTTGATAAGGCAAACATGCAGAGCAGAGACTTGTATCAATAATTAATTCCCTTTAATCCCCAGTTTCTGGGGAGCCTGGGAACGTGGCTTTCCCAATAGCCCATCGGAGCAGCTGTCGAGGAGCCAAGGTTTCGAGTAAAGCAAGTAGGCAAATGACCCTGCAGGAGCAGCTCCTATCAGATTGATCCCTTCCCCACACCATTTGGAGTTCTGCACGTCAGCAGTTTGGAACAAAGCAGGATTTAATCAGAAACTCCTGCAGCAGCTTCAGTTCTGACCTCTGTAATCATTCTTCATGTTTGGAAAATGTCATTTCGTTACCGTCCCGTCGCTTTTCCATCCTTTCCTCCCCTCCTCTGTTGCCTTTTTTTTTTCCCCCCTCATTTCATTTATTTTTTTAGCACGATCTCGTGTCTGCCAGACCTCCTGATGCTGTTGGGAGTCTTGTCAGAGATGAGATCCTTCCCAAATCCACGGTGGGCAGAGCTGTGGCACAAAAGGACACGTCCAGCCCTTGCTGCTGTGAAAGAGAACCTGAAAATATAAAACCCAGCAGTTAAAAAGTGTTCTTTTAAAGTTGTCTCCTACATCTGGGAACTGGCTCTGGTCTCTAAATCCCTGAGGCTGTCACAGAGACCTGAGTTCTGATCTGGCTGTTTTTGACATTACCTGAAAACTCCAGGGCTGATGGGGAGAAGGCAGAGATGTCACAAAGCTGTTGTGTGAGGAATTAGCCTGGAATATCCCAGGAGAACCCCAGGCCAGGAGCTGCAGGGCTGGAAAAGCTCTTTGCTTCCCCTCTCTGCCTCCCCCTGCTCTTGTCTAAAGGCACAGAATTCCTGAACCTGGCAATCAGGAATCAAAGATCAATAGTGACTGCTGCAGGGATTTGTCTCTGGAACCAGCAGGTTTCCAGTTGGCTTTCATTAGGAGGGGGATTTCACCCTCCAATTAACAATTAACCTTTGTTCTACACAGTTCTCTTCTTGTGCAACCTTTATGACCATGAATCAGAAATGCTGGACCATGAGATTGAAATTATATGTATTTAAAAAAAAAAAAAAAAAAGTGATTAATTCCACATGACAGTGAGTTTCCTGAGCAGACAGGGTGTGGGAGACAGTTTGTACATCCTCGACTTCTTGAAATTCCCCACTTGAATTATGGGGCAGCTGTGAAGCGCAAGAAAGAGGGGATTTTAAAAGGAAATTCAATGTCTTCTTATCTTTTTTTAAAAAAATAATCCAGTGATACAATCTCGTTGAGTGCACAGAGGGTGGGAGCAGCTCCTGTTTTGGTGTCATGGAGTCAGGGAATGGTTTGGGTTGGAATGGACCTTAAGGATTATCCAGTGCCACCCTCTGCCATGGGCAGGGACACCTTCCACCATCCCAGAGTGCTCCAAGCCCTGTCCAATCTGGACTTGGACACTGCCAGGGATCCAGGGGCAGCCACAGCTGCTCTGGGAATTGCAGCCCAGGCAGGAATTCCCAATCCCCAATCTCCCAGGCAGCCCTGCCCTCTGGCAGTGGGAAGCCATTCCCTGTGTCCTGTCCCTGCAGCCCTTGTCCCCAGTCCCTCTGCAGCTCTCCTGGAGCCCCTTCAGGCCCTGCCAGGGGCTCTGAGCTCTGCCTGGAGCCTTCCCTTCTCCAGGGGAACATTCCCAGCTCTGCCTGGAGCCTTCCCTTCTCCAGGGGAACATTCCCAGCTCTGCCTGGAGCCTTCCCTTCTCCAGGGGAACATTCCCAGCTCTGCCTGGAGCCTTCCCTTCTCCAGGGGAACATTCCCAGCTCTCCCAGCCTGGCTCCAGAGGGGCTCCAGTCCTGGAGCATCCTTGCTAAGGAAGTCCAGAATTCTACATCATGTTTTCCACCTCTCTGCTCAAAAAGTTGTACAAGTTGTTTCTGGAATGGCACAAATCCAGCAAAGCCTCTGCTCCATGGGCTGCTCCTCAGCTTCTCAAACAGCAGCTTTATCCAGGGATATGGAGGGATTAAATGCTATAATTATTTTATATAAAATGTGCTGCCACTCTGGCTGAATGTGTGAGTGGAGGCAGCTCAGTGTGGAGAGGGGCTGCTGCCCGTGGAATGTGTTCATGGATCCCAGCAGGGACCAGATCCCAACACCTGTGGCATCCTCTGCACGTGCTCAGGTGCATTCTGCAGAGACCTGGAACACTTCCAGCCCAGACAGGATGATATTCCAGGAGATTTCTGCCCTTCCAGCAGAAGTTCCTGGTGAAAGGGGTTTGTTCTGGAGTTAAGTCAATTATCCCGTGTCAGACTGTGGTGATCCTTGTGGGTCCCTTCCAACTCAAGATATTCTGTGACACTTTGCATGGAGTAATATTTTCATTTTTAAAAAAAGGTATCCAGAACCAAAACGCTGAGGCTGCAAGTACAGGAACCCTGGAGTTTTGCCAGGAAAAATGCACATTTTTCAGATGATCATTTCCCGCACTTGTTTTTAAAAACAGCACGACCTTGTAATCATAAATGAATTTCACAATGAACACAGTGGAAATTATTTTTCTCCAGTGCACTTGGAAGCTGCAGGAGTTGTGTTCAAGGGGAGCAGAGCTACCTGAGCAGGGCCATTCATCCCTGTGGTTTTCCTGGAGACTTTCATACCCTGTGTTTAGTCTCTCTGGCAGTAACTTATTTTTTAGGAGAGCTCATTAGGATGAGATGGAGCGAAAGCTGGAGCAGGTTGGGAAGGAACTTTCTCCATAAACTGATTTAGAGCTCAGTCACATGGCAGCCAGGCCCAGCTTTGCTCACACAGCACACGATAATGACACGTTTCAGGATTGCAGCTGAGAACAAATCTGACAGATCTGTGCACCGTGCACTTGCGTTTGCTAATGTTGGTTTTAAAACAGCAAAAGAAAAAAATCGATCCCACTTGGAAATGTTTGCTTGGGGAAGCTGTGAATGTGTCTCAGGATTGCCTGGTAATGGATCTGGGTGTGCAGGCTGCAGGGGCTGGGGCTGGTGGCCACCTGGTCCATCCACCACAGACAATTCCTGATGCTGCTCCAGCTCTGGGCAGCTGTCCTGGATGCTCCCAGCATGGAAACTCCTGTCAGGCTTCCAAGGGAGAGCAGGGACATGGAGCATCTGTAATTTGGTTGGAGATCAGGCAGAAATCAGCCTGCAGCTCCTTCTGAGTGTGGCCAGGGAAGAGAACGCAGGTGGGCAAGGGGCTGGAGACCCAGGAGGGGCTGAGGGAGCTGGGAAAGGGGCTGGACAATTCCTGAGGGAGCTGGGAAGAGGCTCAGCCTGGAGAAAAGGAGGATCCAGAGGGACCTTTTCCCTCTCTGGAATTCCCTGACAGAAGGGGACAGCCGGGGGAATTTGGGATCTGCTGCCAGGGAACAGGGACAGGAGGAGAGGGAACAGCCTCAGGCTGGCCCAGGGTTGATATTGGAAAAATTCCTTCATGGAAAAGGTGCTCAGGTGGAGTCTCCATCCCTGGAGGGATTTCAAAGCCATATGGGATGTGGCACTTGGGGACATGGGTCAGGGTGGCCTTGGCAGTGCTGGGAATGGTTGGACTGGATGATCTTTGAGGTCTTTCCCAACCTTAATGATCCCCTGACCCTGTGATTTGATCTCCAGGCTGAGATGAGGGCATTGCTTAGGGTTAAGGAGTTATTTGGTCACACGTGGGTTTGGGCAGGTGACAGAGCTGCTCTTCCCTGTCCCTGTGCCCTCCCTGGATCCCACTCCCTTTGCTGGGGATGAAAAGGTGTGCCTGGCAAAACCCTCCCTCTGAGGGATTTTGGAACATGCTCTCTCCAAGTCTGAATTTGATCATGTCTTGCTGTGCTGCAAGACATCTGTTTGAGGGGGTTTTTGGAGAGGACTCTGAGATTGCTTCCCACAGTGATGAGTGAAGGGAGAGAAGCTTCCATAGGTGTTCTGCTGGCTGAGTTCCTGCTGGAACAATTATTTCAGCGCTTCTGGGATTTCATTATGGTGTGTAATTAGTGGAGGTGTCAGGAAAATTCGAGCCTGGGATAAGCAGGGTTTTATCACTTTAGATCTTAATAAATCAATATTCCAAGGCTGGATGTTTGGAAGGGGCTTCGAGGTGTGGGTCTGAGCTGGGGCAGCCGCCAGCAGCAATTCTGGGTCTGTTCCTCAGAGAAAAAGGCAAAATAATTCCAGTGAGGGAGCAGAGCTCCCTCTCCATACTTTATAATCATCACACATTAAGAATTCACACGCTGACAGCTAAAACAGCTCCTCCAAATTGGGACAGCTGGGTATGTGTCCAACCCCTGTGATCCTTCCTCCTGTCTCTAGTTCACTTCTTAAAATACAGGTTTACGTAACAGGTCACATTTTTTTATTTTTTTTAAATTTTTTTCCTTTCTCTCCTAAAAGTTCCTAACTCTTTCTAAGTTCTTGGAGAGGTTTGTGAACTTCCAGAAGGTCTCTGGATAAGTGATGCAGATGGAAGGGTGAGGAGATTGCTCTGAGCTCACACATTCCTGTGGGACCACGAGGATTTTCTGCACAAACCCTCCCAGGGAATCACTGCAGAGCTGGGCCTGGGAGTTGATGGAGTTTGGAAAACATAATTCCCTTCCCAAACAGAGGAAACAAAACTCTCCTCTTCTGCTCTTCTCTTTTGCTTGCCAGTGTTTCAGTTTTCTTCTCTTCCAGGGAATTAATCTTGCTGTAGCTAAATGCAACACCTCCTCTGGAATGCCAAGCAGAGGGGGAATACTGCAGCACGTTTTCAGCTTGAAAACAAAATAATTGCTTTAAAAATAGCCTTATATTCCTTCATTTTGTGACGTGCTCTCTTTAGACTTGATAATCATCCTTTCTTGCAGTCGAGATACCTTCCCTCCCCACACCCACTCTCTCCTATCCCCCTGAAATTCGGGAGGAATGGGAGAAGATCTCTCTGGCAGCTTTATTTCCAACACCAGCACAGGAGATGGAGGCGGCCAGTCTCCCAAATGGTTCAGGGGGCAGAGGTTTTTAACATTTTTAATGAGATTTTAATCTCTTTCAGAAGCATTTTGGTCTCTGCAGCCACAGTTTGGACAATCCCTTCTCCAGTGGCCACGGGAGTTTGCAGCTCCTGGAGCAAAGAGTGGGGAAGGAGCAGGTTCACGGGGTTGGTTTTTCCTTTGAGGCCTTTAAAAATGGGCATTTTCATTTGGCAAAAAACCCCCAAAAACCAACCCTAAAACCCAGCTGCTCTTGGTGAGTGCAGAGGTGTGGGGAGCTGGGGGTGAAAGGAGCACGAAGCACTGGAAGGATGCGATCAGATAATAAAAAATGAAGAGTTCTGGCTGCAGCAGCCGAGGCTGAGAGTTTGGAGCTAACCTTGCCTTTCTCCAGCATACCTCAGGAATGACAAACGGGGAGAGCAGGTGGAAACAGATCCATCCAGCTGCCACAGCCCAGGGGAAGTTGGAAGGAGCCTGGATCCAGCAGGTCCCTGCACGTCATGTGGAAAAGCGGCTGCTTGTTCACAGTGCAGTGGTGAAAAGCCCAGATCTTCTTAATGCCTTTTTAATGAAAAAAAAAAAAAAAATTACATCAGATGCAGGAGAACTTTCTCATTCCTTCTGCTTTTAGCTTGGCTCTCAAACGTTTCTGAGTTATCTGAGAGCTCCCTGTAATGCTGGGTGATTCAGAAAGAGAGGAGGCCCACTTGGAAAAATCTGTTTTGGGGAAGGTAAAGGCTTTTGTTTGGCTCTGAATGACTTTTGCAAAGGGAGCTCATTCTTTACATTCTGTTCTTTGTTGTGGCTCTGCCGAGTTATGAGTAAACAAAACACTTAATGCCCATTTCTGTGTAGGATTTGATGAGGATGACGTGCGGAGTTCGAAGGAAGCTTGCAGCTTTTGGGGTGTACAAAGAAACAAGGCTTGAGAGTGGTGAATTCTTCTCGCTGAAACGCTGGGGAACAGCAGATTGTGCAAGAGTTCTCAAAAAGATTAAAAAAAAAAAAAACAAAAACAAAAAGGAGGGGGATCAGCAATGATTCTGTGTGTTTGCTGTCTTGAGAAACAGGCTGGGAATGAACTGTTCCCTGCTTCAGGCTCTTGTTGAACAAACCCTTCTCCTGGATATTTTCATCCCACTTCCCAGAGAAATTTTTCCCATCCTACTCAAGAGCATCAAAATCCAAAAGAAGATGCAGCGAATTGGAAATCACGTGAAATATTGAGAGTGACTGCAGTTAATTATGAACTTTCCTGTAGTCCCTGGCCTGTGCTTGCTTCTGTCACAGAGAGCAGGGCTCGGGGAGGCACCTCCTTGTTTTTACCCCCGGATTTCGGGTGGCACAGGCTCCGTGCCCTCCTGCAGGAAATCACCTCTAATCACAGCTCCCCGTGTGCATTCCGTGCTGTGATTCATGCAAATCTATTGCAGAGCAATTTGCTTTCTCCCTCGAAAATCAGAGGCAGCAAAAGAGAGAGGGAGGGTTATTTTGGGAGTCCGGAGAATTTTCCTTCCTCTCCATTTCTTGCCATGAGCAATAACCTGAAGGCTTCCCTTGAAAAGTTTTGGTGGATGATTCCAACTCTTGAAGATATTATAGAACCTCACAGAAATTAAACTTTTTTTCTTGCAGGGATGGTTCAGTGAATGATGGTCTATTCAGTGAATAATATTTCATGGTTCATATAAAGACTCTGGAGTTTTTCTCAGGAAAAGGTCTGTGTTTTTTTCTTGTGGAAGCTGCTTGGCTGGGAATGAGAAGTGTGGCCTTGAGGTCTGGTGATTAAAGGGAGCTTTAAATGTGTGAAACATTTCTCACATTAAAAGTCTGTACAGGGAGAACAGTTAATACCACAATTAACCTTTGTTAAAAGGTCTGCGATATCCTGTGCTATTTGATTGGATTTATTATATTGCATATATAATATAATAAATACAATTAATATAATATACTACCCACTTTTTTTATTAATCCAAGTCAGGAATATACATCACTACAGGAGCAGCCTCAGAAAAACAACCATGAGAAATTAAGCTGAGCTTTTTTGTCACCTGATTCTGTGTCTTATTTAAATCTAGTCACAGATCTCAGTTGAACATTTCAGTGTTGGTGGCAAAGAGCTCAAGGGGGAGAAAAATTATACAGAATAATCTAAAATATAATTGAGTATCCTGTCTGAGATAGGATGTGGGGGAAAAAAAAATCCTGTCTGGGATAGCCTGGGAAGGATGTGGAGCTGCTGGAGCAAATCCAGAGGAGGCCACGGAGCTGCTCCAAGGTTGGAGCTCCTCTGCTCTGGAGCCAGGCTGGGAGGGCTGGGAATGTTCCCCTGGAGAAGGGAAGGCTCCAGGCAGAGCTGGGAATGTTCCCCTGGAGAAGGGAAGGCTCCAGGCAGAGCTGGGAATGTTCCCCTGGAGAAGGGAAGGCTCCAGGCAGAGCTCAGAGCCCCTGGCAGGGCCTGAAGGGGCTCCAGGAGAGCTGCAGAGGGACTGGGGACAAGGGCTGCAGGGACAGGACACAGGGAATGGCTTCCCACTGCCAGAGGGCAGGGCTGCCTGGGAGATTGGGGATTGGGAATTCCTGCCTGGGCTGGAATTCCCAGAGCAGCTGTGGCTGCCCCTGGATCCCTGGCAGTGTCCAAGGCCAGGATGCAGCACCCTGGAGCAGTGGAAGGTGTCCCTGTCCTTGGCAGGGGATGGAACCAAGATGATCTTTCAGGTCCCATCCAACCCAAAGCAGTGAGGGTTTTATTCCTGTGAATTCTTTGTGATCCCACCACATCTCCCAGCTTTGGGTGGAATCAGCCCAGCTCAGCACAGAGTGCTGGAACTGGGCATCAACTCCTTTTGTCTTTAGGAAGGAATTTTTCCATCTCTCTGAGTGGTCTGCAAGATCCCCACGATCCAGGCACAATCATTTCAGCTCTTTCTGGAGGGGATCCCTTTGCAATGAGCTCCAAGCTGTTTCGAACAGAGAACTGAACTAGGGCACATCTATGGGATAATGCACTGAGATCCTGATGAGAAAGGCGGAATTTTTCCAGAACAAACACTGATCCATGTACCTTCCATACAAGCAGAGCTGACACAACCGAGCTGAGCAATCCCAGCACTTTGCAGAGTCACAAAACAGGACACAGGAGAACAGGCACTGGGAGCCCTGGAGAGCTCCAAGAAGGAGCTTTGGAATGACCATCACAACAACAACAACAACAACAGCTCAAGAGCAGAGTTCCACGTCAGCCTGGCAGAATCTCCAGTGTCATCTGGGATGGGAGCTCATCTGCCAGAGGGCACTGCCAATCCCCACCTTCCCCTGCCCTCACAAATCACAAGTGTGCAGCTGGGAGGCTACTGAATTTCAGCGCGGTGCCCTGGCAGCTCGGGAATTTGTCAGCAGGCTCTTTCCAGCCTGGGAATGTCTGTGCAGAGCCGTGGATTGTGTCCCTCTGTTGGGTGTGTGAGAGCTGGGCAGGGATCTCTGCTGGACTGCAGGGAGAGGGGATGAACCCCATCAGCTTTTTTTTTACTGATTTGCTTTTATGTCTGGGTTTTTGAGAGGTCTGCATTGTGACTGGAACTTCATTGTGAAAAATAGGTGTATGTGCAGATATATATAAATAGATATATAATATATATATATGTGTGTGTGTGTATGTATATATTTATGTATATATCCCTGGAAGTGTTCAAGGCCAGACTGGACAACCTGGAATAGTGGAATACATCCCTGCCCATGCTCTGGAATGAGATGAGCTCTAAGGTCCCTTCCAACTCAAACCATTCCATGATTCTCTGATGATTCTATACAGAAATAGGGGAACATCATCCACTCACATCACTGTTATTTCCTATTCTTTAGAGCTTTTTTTTCTGTTTAGCTCTAAACAACTCCTAGTTCCCGCCATGCAATACCTGAATGCCCAAAATCTTGCTGATCTATCAATCAGTTGATTTTCAAAACTATTATTTAAACATGCTAGAAATACAACAGCAATGATTTCTTGTGTACATAATGTCCTTTTTTCTTAGCATTTCCAGACCTGTGAAAAGTAAGGGAGCATTGCTTTGATAAATAGAGGAAGCAGAATATCTGTTTGAAGTAGTTTGCTGAAGACCACGTAGGAAATCTCATTTTTAGCAATGGTCTGTGGACTCATCTATCTTTAACTGAGTATTCGAGAAATTCTGGGCAAAACTGTGCCTTAAAGGCACAGCTCTGAAGCCATATCCGTGTGGAAGAAAGGGAGACCGAAGAACAAAAAAATCTTTTTCATTTGGAGTTCACTTTGTAATATCTGGGAAGCACACTTGGCAGTGGGAAGGCTGCCAAAAGCCTGGCTGTGTAGTAAATAAACATTTTGGGGAAAAGCTGGCGGAGAGAAGATGGTCGCTGAAGGAGGATCTTGAATGTCTGGTTATTCCTTTGTTTGTTCACTTGAATTCTGACCTTATAGATGGAACCTTGATACGTATAGTGAATATTGAAAGTTCATCCTGCTGCATCCCTGGAAGTGTCCAAGGCCAGGCTGGATGGGGCTTGGAGCACCCTGGGGCAGTGGAAAGTGTCCCTGGAGGTGATTTTCCACTCCTTCCACCCCAAACCATTCTGCCAAAATCAAATTAACCAGTATCATGCCATGGCTGCAGGTGCAGACTGTTCCTGCTCTGAAATTCCTCGTCCTGTTCCTGGTCTGAGGAAGCTCCATCCCACAGGGAAACAGCAGCAAATCCCAGGGTGTTGGAACACCCAGACCCTGCTGAGTGGGAGCTGCTTCAGGAGTGGAATTGTCACACGCAAATGGAAAAAAAAAATGCAGCTTTTTAGGTTAAAAGAATCACAAAAACATACATTGGGAGAGGTCAGACTGCTATATCTGCTATGCTCTGTGGATATTTGGGACTCTGATGACAAAAGGAGGATGCCAGGACCTTCCCTGGCTTGTGCTCTGAGTTAAGATCAATAACTTCCCTCAGCTTGACCAGGCTGTGCCTTTGGAGCTGGATCCCGCCTGGCAGAGCTCCTGGTGCAATCACTGCTGGAATCGGATTGCTGCCTTCCTCACAACTGCACCAAGTTCCTCTCGGGGCTGCCCTGAAGGAGCCCTCAGAGTGCTAAAGAAGGCACAAATTTCCAGCTGGGTTTTCCCAGGAAAAATCTCACAATCTCTCCCAGTCCCAGGCTGCTGGGAGCTGACTCAAGCCCGGCTCTCTCTGGGATTTATTCACCCAGTGCTGAAAATCCCTGGGAACAGCAGAACCCTGCCACACAATGTCCAGGTGCATCCACGGAGCTGAATCTTATTTCATTTCGCTCACCAGCTTGGGGAAGATGAAAAATTCCTTTTACTGGCCGTAAGCAAATCAATAAAGGACCAAACTCGGGAGTTCAAGTATGTGTGGCATCCTGCTCTCCCTGAGCAGGCACTGAAAACAAACAAAACAGCCTTTTTTTCCCCTCCTCTCCTGCTGCAGAGCTTTGCTAGCTGATATTGGAGTAGGAATATTAACACATGCCCGCTCCAAAATGTGATACCCTTTGGGGTCTGGGAGATGGAGCTCCTCTGAAGTGCTTTTCCTTCGGCTGCCTGACAAGGCTTTTTGGCTCCACTTCAGTCTGGTAAGGAGACAGCTGCTCAACTTCTGACACAAATGAAGAAAATTGATGAGATGCCATCTCCAAAATTCCCTTTTTTTGCTGGCAGGCACTTCTAGGCTGAGTGTTAGGAGTCACTCAAAGGTTTGGGATTTTTTTAATTTGTTTTTTTGAACCTCAGTTAGGGCAGGGTTTGGGGTTGGCTTTGTCGGCCAGGCTGCTTCTAATAATGCTCGATTCTAAAAATGCAGAGAAACTGAATCTTTGGGAACATAAACAGTGATCACAGAATTTACACTTCCACAGCTTGATTGCTGTTGTGTTCTGAATTACATACACGGGTTTGCATAATTCTGAGCAATTTATTTATCTCTGTTTCTTGTGGAAATGCAGGTGACAGAATGTCCTGGGGGGGCCCTGTAAGGAGGGATCCTTTTGGGGTGTTGCTGTGAGTCTGGGTTTTCCCAGGATATCTCTTTTAGGATGTGGTCGTGTGGCCAAGAGGAATAATGTCAGTAGCTCCCAGAATTTGTGTGAAATTCCTCTGTTCCTCTCCCGAGTGGCAGAGCCTGGAGATGCTCTCAGGATTTTGAAGGTCACTCATCACAGGGAAAATGTGTTTAATTTTCAGCCGAGCACAAAGGAACCTCCTCTCCTTGTGCTTCACTGCCATGGTTTTCCTGCTCCTCAGGATAACAAAAACTACATTTTCTGTGTTCCTCTTGAACTATTTCCTCGGAGTTTCATCCACAAAAGACCTCAGCTGTGTAAAGTTCACCTTCAGTCCTGTCTGGCTAAAAAAAAAAAAGATTAAATTTATTGCATTTTTATCCTGTTACATTAGGAACAAACCCTTGTGCTAGTCCAGCTTTAGACTTGATGTCACTTCATGATTATCTTTATTGTGGCAAAGGCTTTGGGTTTGACACACGGTTTGCTGTTCCTTTTTAAACCTCCCTGGAAAAGCAGCCATGGAAAGCTCTGAATAATGCACATGACATATGCTGCCTGTCTCTCAGAGGGAACTGAAGAGCCTGACAGCAATTTGCATTTTTGGAGCTGCAGAAGAGGAGCAGGAAACTTTAGGAAGGAGTTTTTGGGACTCTGAGGTCAAACCAAGGAGAGAAGCTCAGAGAGGCTCCAGCAGAGATCAGAATTGGATGGAAAACAGAGGATGGAGCCCAGAGCCGGCCTGAAATGAAAAATAATCCAGTTGATGTCACTGTAAATTCATAAAGACATCATTTTCCTTGGGATGGTGGAATTTGAGTCCCATTTGGCAAACTTAGAGGAACAGGCATGGGATCTCCTGGTTGTCCATGGAGGGAAATGCTGATTAAAGGTGGGGCTGTTGATTTTCCATGGCAGTAAAGGATGGCTCAGTGCTCACCTGAGCTCTGTTTTCTTTCTGAGAAGTGGAATTATTAATCAGCATCAGATTTCATCACTCTCCACTGTTGTTACTCAGCATTCCCTGAAACCCTGTGGGAGATGGGTGATTCCTTTGCAGGAGCTGGAAGTAGAGCACACAGTGGTAAAAAAAAAAAAAAAAAAAAAAAAAGCCTTGGTTATTTAAAGCAGGTAAAAAAGCATTAATCAAATATCATGGAATGGTTTGGCTTGGAAAAGAACTTAAAGCCCATCCAATTCCATCCCCTGCCTTGGGCAGGGACATTTCCATCATCCCAGGCTTCTCCAAGCCCTGTCCAGCCTGGCCTTGGACACTTCCAAGGATCCAGGGGCAACTGCAGCTGCTCTGGGCACCCTGTGCCAGGAACTACTCACCCTCCCAGGGAACAATTCCTGCCCAATATCAAATTCTATATTGAAGCCTGACTGTTCTTAATCCAGTGTTTTGTAGAAGCAGCAAGACACACTCTGGTGAGCAGCTCTGAGAGAAGAAGATGAAATAACAAATTAAGTGAGGTTTGGGTTTTGGTTTTTTCTTAATAAACGAAATGAATTTTAAAGAATCAAACAGTGCACCCCCAACCCCCATTTTCACTTCCATTCCTCCTTGCAAACGAGTGACAGGCACGATCAAAACTTTCACTCTTCTGAGGGGTTTTTGGATGAATTCTCCAGTCAGCTGATGGAATGGCATTTGCAGGTGGTGGCCCTGTGACAAGAGAGGCTGTGGGGACACTGCTGTCCCTCCCTGCCTCATCCCAGTGCCACCAGCTTTGCATCCATTAGTGCCTGACGTGGCATATTCTTGGATTGTATTAGCTGGAAGCCAGTTTTGATGTCCTCATCTCAAACAAGTCCATTTTTGCTGCTGTTGTTGTTGTGAGGATCTGTTTTGTGCCCAGCTGAGCTCTCCCAGAGCACAGGGTTTGGTCAGGAGCTCGTGCAGGTGGGAGCACAGGACTCGTGCAGCAGAATTTACCTTTTTTTAAAATATTCCCCCAGCTCCTTTGTCTCTTGGCAACTGCAAAAATAACTCCATCAAGAATAAACCTGCAAACAAGGGCGAAAAAGCAGAACTGTGTGAAGACATGAAATACTCTCGTTTAAATAGTGCTGGAAAGCTATTTCCTCCCCATGTCCCTTCCAAGGCTGGAATGATGTGCTCTGATTCTTAAACACAAATCCTGACTTGCATAAATTCAGAGATTTCATCTGTGCAGGGCAGCAAATTGCTGGGATAGTAATACCTGGGTATTTTATGGCACATCCTTAAGTCAATAGGCAAAAGGGCTCTGAATAAAAGCCTTAAAATTACCTCATGAATTATTAACTCTTCCCTGTATTACCTTTGAATTATAAAAGCCTGGAAAAAATAAGAAGGAGAATTGAAAACATCAATCTCAGGTTCCTTAAAAACGTAATACTGATCATTTGACCAGTGTACAAATCTTTTATTAAAGATAAAGAGGAAGCCATACTTTTTTATTAACTCCAGGATGTGTTCAATCCACATGATTAAAAATCTCATTACTAACTCAAGTCAGGGAAGTGATTTATTGCTGAAACAAAATAGGAGGTGTTTTGCTGCCCAAAGCTGTATTTATGGTGAAAAAACCCTCTCAATTTGTATCTCTTTTTCTGGGTTAGGTATTTCTAAGGGTGGCTTGGGTTTTCCTGGGAATGATGGAGTTTCACTCCAGCCTGTGGTTGAAACACTACTACCTTAAGAGGGAAAGCCTGAAGTAAAATTATAGGTACCAAGAGATACATTTTTCCTCTAGTAAATTCAGCTGGAGCAAATGATTTTGTCTGATTAGGTAATAGGATGTGCAGGGAAAGAAGAAAAAAAAAAAATCAGGATTTTATACATAGCTACCATTCAAGTGGAGCTAATTCTGTAAAGCAAGTGTAGATATTTTAGGCTTTCTTCGTGTATAACATACACTAATATTTCCTGATCACTGTAGTAGGGATGTACTGTTCCAAAGGAGCCCTCGAAGTCTCATTTTGCAGTGACAAAAAAAATGAACAACCCAACGACATTTTTTTTTCCCCCAGAAATACCCTCCAACTTCGGGAGATACAGATCACAGATAATATTTTTGTCCTGCTGTACCTGGAGCAGGTCAAATATTTTGTGTTTTGTTTAGGTGGCTCTGTGGGTGAATTGTACTC
This sequence comes from Sylvia borin, assembly GCA_014839755.1. Classification (NCBI taxonomy): domain Eukaryota; kingdom Metazoa; phylum Chordata; class Aves; order Passeriformes; family Sylviidae; genus Sylvia; species Sylvia borin. The sequence continues at coordinate 36,210,543 of CM025963.1, read as the reverse complement.
GATGTCTCAAACATTGAGTTATGCCCAGCACAAGTCCCAGGACTATTTATATTCCACCCTACAATGTAAAATGGAGATAATACTGAATTTATTTACGTCACAGCAGCTGTGGAGAAACTGGGTTAGACACACTTGCATATAAAGACAAGACATTGAATGGTGCCATCAATTCCTGCAAGCCAGCAGAAAATAGCTTTTCTCTCCCTGATCACCATGCCTGGATGGCTCCCAGGGCTGAGTGAGAGTTTTGCACATCCCACAGGAAGTTTGGATTCTCTCCTGCGCCGTGGGTGGAAAATGCCTGGTATTATGGTGACAGGTGCAATAGGTATTGAAACGTAAACCTCTCCCTGCTCCTGGAGGAACATATTGCCAGTCCTGGGCTCTGCTCCAGAGGGGTGTTTTGGGAGAGAAATTACAGATCTTGAGGTAGAGAAACAGTTCTGGAAATAGGTTGCCTTCAAAAAAAAAAAAAAAAAAAAAAAAAAAAAAAAAAAAAAAAAAAAAATCTGGCAGCTTTTTAGCTGTTGGAGATGTTAGGAGTGGGGAGGATGGATTTGGGGGGCTCGGGATTGGGAAGGGGTGGCAGAGATGTGGGGCTCAGACATCACGGTCGCTCCAGGAGGGGTTCTGTTGGAACCCTAGAGGATAAAAATTTTAGTCCTTCTGAGCTAAAAAGTGCTGACCCTCACACAAACACCACATTTAACTTAAAGCCTTAGAATGAAGCTCCCAAAATTGTATAATAACACAAAAGCTAAAACGTGTAGTTTAAGTAATGTTGTGTAATCTCACAAAGTAAAAACCTAAAATTTTAAATTTTAGTATATGGTAATATATAAGAACCAAACTAAAAAACTTTAAGTATAAATTAGTTGCCTTTTACACCTTCTTCCACCTTCTTCTTCACAAATCGAAGTAGTTTTCGGTAATTAAGTAAAAAATGTCCACATTACAAATTTCAAATAATCATAATTAAATTAAAACCATAAATAATATAAATATCTCCTGTTTATTAGATAATTAAATTTTAAATAGCCTTAAATAAACACCATTTTAACTCACTTTCTCATCTTATTACAAAACCCTCACATCTCATAAGTTCATAATAAATAAAAAAAATAAAAATTTCAAAATAAAACTGCAAAAACGACGTCTCCTATGTTTGAGTCACTCTACCCTTAAAATAAAACAAAACAAAAAAAATCCCCAAAAATTCCAAAAGGGTTCCTGTGACGGTTGGAAAAATCACAATAAATGGGTTTGCTGGGCACCTGGACTCGTCTCCCTTGTTGGATTTCCCTCTGGATCCTGGGTTTTGATGCACTGAGCAACTTCCACTCACCTCAACCTCAAAACTTCCACTGTGACGATACAGCCAAGGTGTGAGAGACTGCAGCTTCTTGATTTAAAACTCTGCCAGGTGATCTCAGCAGAGACCTGACGTCAAACACTCTGCACGTGGAGTGGGAACCTTTCCCACAGGAGAGGATGGGAAAGGTCCTTCCTAGCGAGAATCATGGAATGGTTTGGGTTGGAAGAGACCTTAAAGATCACCCAGTATCACCCATTTCCACGGGCAGGGACACCTTCCAATAGCCCAGGTTGTTCCAAGCCTTGTCCAGCCTGGCCTTGGACGCTTCCAGGGATCCAGGGGCAGCCCCAGTTTCTCTGGAATATCTGAAGGATATTCCATCTTCAGCTTCCAGAAAGTCCTAGGCATTCCAGGGAGATGTCAGCACGCACAGTGCTGTCAGCATGTCCCTCAGACTTTGTTCTCAGTGCAGTAAATGTTCTCTCCTCAGTAAATGTTCTCTGTGAGCCTTAAATCTGCCCTGTCAATGTGTCTTCCAGTTGGGAAGTTCTGGGATATCAGGGATTAGAGGTGGGGTTCATCTCCTGCCTGTGTTTGGCCTGTGCTAATTAAGCTGGGTGTGACTGTACTAGGAGGAGCAAAACAAGGAGAAAAATGCCCCCAAACCATCTTTTTAAAAATCTCCCTTCAATCTATCTCCCGAGTGGGCTTTGTTGTCATAGTTATGGCAGCTGAGGGAGGCTCCTCAAGAGAACAAGGACTTGTTTTCTCTGGGGAATACGCTTTTCTCTCTTTTTTCCTCCTCTGTTTGCAAATGAGAATTGCCATGGTTTTATATTCTCCCTCTGAAATCTCGCTGTCCTGGCTGCATGAAACTGCACCGAAGCAGGTGATAACGAGCATATTCCACATCTGATGGTGATTATAACAAGGAGCACTCCAGATCCTGCTTCCTCCCGGGAGGAATCTCTATCTGTAAATCCATTACAAAATCTGCTCAGCCTGAATCTTTCAGGATTTCTCCAGCTTTCACAGGAGTGTTTCAGGTTGGGTTGGGAGAGTCATGTCCATGTTTCTGTGCTTGGAGACCATCAGCACCAATATTTTGCTTCACTGGGATGCTGCTGTTGGATGTCAACGCAAACTAATGCAAACAGAGGTTGGGCTATTCCTTGTGTCATGTTGAGAATGAAAAAAAACCCCATGAATTAGACAAGGTGAATTGTAAAAATATATGTTAATATATATTATAAATGGGATAAGTGCTCAGTTGGGAGCTTGTATTTGTTTTTGTTTTTCAGAAGAATGCTTCACAACTCAGAGCCCAAATTCCTGCAACCTGGATTTCATCTGCCAGACCCCGATCCTTCCCTTCATAAATCCTTGGAGAGTTTGCATTTGTGATTTGGCTTGAGTTTAACTTCGCTGTGCTACGTGAATGTATCGTGCAGATTATTGGAAAATCCAATTTGGAAAATCCGAGGGAAAGACAACAGCCTGAAAAAAGGGATGGGAAAATCACAGAGCTAAATAGGCACCCAAATAGTCTGTCTAACAACTATCAAAGTGATAAGTTTGAATTAGGGTCTAATTTACAGCTTCTATATATTGTAACTTCTCCCGTGGAACACCAAGTCGATGTCAATGATTTGACATTGCTTTCAAAGAGTACAATTACAGCATATTCCACAGAAGGGTTTCGTTTCACAGGAGCCCTTTGTTAGACTCAGCAATAACTTTGACACAGCTTGGTTCAGAGCTGGGTGTTTCAATTCCACACCCCCCCCCAAAAAAAAAAAAAAATCCAACATAATTCATTAAGATGCTCAGGAGGCAAAAAGTTCATCTATCAGAACAGAATTTAATTGTATTTATTTGTGTTCTTGTGCCTGCCTGTATTTTATGTGGAGAGATTGGGGAGGATGAGAAGTTTTCCAGGTCGAGGCTGGAATATGTGCCAGACCTGAAGAGGTGCATCTCTGATAGGTGTGTGATAACTCAAGAAACACCACAAATACCCTAAAAACAGAGCTGTGAAGAAGAGCGTGGTGTTGAAAGGGAATTAAAATGTGTATTTTTGTGAACGTCTGAAATTAAAACGTGTATTTTTGTGAACGTCTGCGTCGTCGTGTGAGAACAGATCCCTTCAGATCTGGCTTTTTTGTGGGGAGTGCTGTGAGAAGGGCTCTTTGTTCAGCCTTTACCTGGTGGCTTCTCAAATATCCCTGTGGCTTTTCAAGCTGGGTTTGTGTCTTGGTATGAACCCCGGGGCTATGGATGGTTCTCCCTCTCACCTCATCCCGTGCCAGCAGGATTCCATCCTGAAACCAAAGGAAAAGGCTGAGATGGAAAACAATAGAGATAAAATGTATAAAATCCTATATTATAGTCTTCCTGCTGTGTTCTTCACCCCAAATGTGATTTTTTGGGGGACAGCCACAGGGAAATGTTCACATTCTCTTGTACAAATGAAGTATGGGGCTGGGAAGTGCCTTATCCTGACCATGGCAAAATAAAGGTTCTGTTTTTAAAAATAACCCACTTAAATATGGAAAGAAGGCCTCCTATGGAGAGTTTAAGCAGATTAAGCAGGTAACTCCTGGTACTTCTCATGGAAAACTTTACCTCTTCGATTCCTCTGCTCAAAACCTCCACTGGTGATTAATATGTGGGAAATACTCACATATCTTCTTCCAACCAATGTTCTCAGGTAGTTTGTGGATGTGAGGATTTTTGTAGTATTCCAAATTCTCCTGGCAGCACCTTTTCCCTCTCTGGTTTAATACTGGGAGTAGAAGAGTGATGAGAGCTTCATTTTAATCCTATTCAGGTACTGAACTGACATAAAAGGGGAAAAAAAAAAAAACTCACAGACACCAGACTCTTCATGAAACATCATTCCAGAGTGGTTTTTTTAGGCACCTGAACACAAAACTTGGATGGTGTTGGGTTCCAGGTGCAGCTGGGAGAGGTGATGTTGTGGCAGCTGAGTCACCACAAGTGGTCAGTCCTCTACTGTTCCCTGCCCCACTTTTGGGAATCCCACAGCCTGCCTGACAGCAGGCATTTTAGGAATTCAGGATTGTCTGGTCCTTTTGGAGTGGCTGCCCTAAAAGTGATACCATATTTTGACAGATGGTGTCAGCTTCGCCACAGATCTAAGATGATCGCAAGAAGATATTGGCTTAAAAATACCAATTTTGGGGACAAAACAGTGAAAACAAATAATAATAATCCCTGTTGATAATATCTTCATCATAAACTCTGCTTTATTTGCTGTTATTTCCTAGTTATCTCCCCACAGTTCTCAGCTCTTTGGGACTGGTGTCTCTAACGGGTTCTGAAGGACATTTTCTGGGATGCTTCAGGAGCAGAGATCCCGACCTTGCCATGATTTACTTCAGGAATTAGGTGATTCCTTCAAATCCCCTCTGTGGCACTGCTTTGGTGTAAAGGTGCTAAAGCAGCAGCTTAATGAGGTAATTATAATTAATATTACACAGGGGTTTAGAGCCCTCAGGCAGGAGTCTCAGCACCGTGGTCTAACTCTTCATTTAAGGGAACATCTTGAATACATTATTTACATCAGATATTAGACCTGCTGTGCCAGGGACTGCGAGCCAGGGGATTTATTAGCACCAGCTCTATTTATTTGGAAGGAATTCTGTGTAATGAGCGAAGCTACCAGCTCAGTTTGGAAATAAATAGATGTTAATATCAGATAAATGATAGATAAGTTCAGCCTGGCTCCTGGGGAGATCAGGACAAACTCTCTGCTGGAGATTTAATGTTAATTCAGGGATATTTTAGGATACCAACCCCAGTCTCATGACACATCGGGCTTCTGGAATCTTATTGCTGAGATCTTCTGGGTTTTGAGATATTTCTGCTCTTCGTGTGTTTAGTGAAGTGAACTTGGCTCCCTTCAGGTTCCAGTAGCTTCCAAAGCTTTAACCCTTTTCATTCCTTGATGAGTTAAACCATTTGTGGCTGTGAGATGGAGTGGGCTCAGAGATCCTCAGGTGCAGCTCTAAGCTCCAATGGGGGTTATTGAGCCCAGCTGAAAAAAGCCCCTCAATGTGCAAAACTCTTGTGGAAGGAGATGATGGTTTAATCCCATTTTAAACATCCATATTTTAATTTGCGTGTCTATGAAGTTCTTTGGTTCTCCTGTTAATATTTGGTGTAAATATCAGTATTCCTACTGATACTGTGGACGGTTTTTGAGGTAAGTCTGAGCAAGTTTTTCTCTACAGGAGGTTGTGGTGAGGTGAGGACCCAGCCACAGGACAAAGAGGAATATTTTCACCATGGGAGGCCTGGGTTGGATCTCAGGGAAAAAAAATCTCCACTGAAAGACTGATCAGGCATTGAAATGGGCTGCCTGGGGAAATGGTGGAGCCACGATCCCTGGAAGTCTTCAGAAAATGAGTAGATGTGGCACTTGGTGGGTGTTGTGCTCAAAGGTGGGACTTGGTGACCTTGGAGGTGTTTTCCAACCTGGATGATTCCGTGCTGTGATATCCAAATGGATCAACAAGTGGAACAACTGAATGTGGAATCTTATTGCTGAGGAATAAGCCTGAATTTCAGGCTTATTATTTCAGGAAAAGCCTGAATGTGGCAATGCTGAATCCAGACCCCTTATGTCTGCCACAAATGCTGCATGAACACCTTGTACACTCTGGATTTGGGGCTTGTGTGATAAATTTCCTGTGGATTAAGAGTTCCAAAAATGTAAGGGATTGATTCCCCTGAAAAGCTGGCACTTTGAGTTTTCTCTCTTTCTCTCCCATGGACAGACATCTGCAGTTTTCCCTGGCAGAGTGAGGAGAGTGGACTGAGTGAAATTAGCCCACATATTTTACTGGCATTGCTGCGTTTTGCTCTAAGAGTGACAAATTCATGGCTCCAGGTGACATCACTGTGCACGAAAGAACTCACTGGGCTGTGGCTGAAGCTCTCCTGACCCAGGAACTCAAGTGCTTGGCTCGTGTTCCTGAAGGCTGATGTCCCAAAGCCAGCAGAAAAACTCCTTTTATAAGCACCTTCTCCTGCTCCAGGGCTCTGCTGGAGGAGGACACGGGGACTTCCCTCTGGAGATGAGGCACAATTCCCACAGGAAGGAGATTTTCTCCAAGTGCTGCAGGTGAACCGAGTGGAAAGCAGAGCTCTTGCTGATGCTGCTGTTCTTGGCTGTGATATTGCTGCCGAGGCCTGAGATTCCTTGATCCGTAAGTGTAGGTGGGGTTTTGTGAGTTCCAAGTAGTTTAATTCCATACAGGAGGAGGCAGTTTGTGCATCACCTCTGTCCTGTGCCCTGCTCCTCCACGCCCCACACAGATCAGAAAGTTTGGGGATGAATCCTCTCTTCTCTGTGGTGGGATGTAACATCAGGCAGCCTTGGTAAAGATTTTGACAAATATTCCGTTTTCGCTCTGCTTCTGCTTAGCCCTTTAATTTATTATTATTTTTTTTAAAAAAAATAATTTCTTCTCAGCACCTGAGTGGGGGGAGTTTTGCCCCCTGAGCTGCAGCTAAACAGGATTGATGGTTTGCTTCCTACCCACCCCAGTTTAATGAGGCTGTTACTATTTCCTGCCCCTCATTACACCACTGCTGCTCCCCGACACAGCGCTGGAAACAAATTATTAGCAAAGCACAGAGGAATACAAGCTGCTAATTTGTTTTAGTCTCTGCTGGAAAATTGCAGTTGTACATATTGCTTTTCAAAGTATTTTATGGGCCCTGGCACAGAGCTTGGTTATCTAACTGTTGCTTTTCAGAGGAGTAAGCTTTGGCTGGATTATTAATTATGCATAACATCTATTATTTACATTATTAACTATATTATCTCTTTTTCTTAGGACAGAGAGAAGGGTTCAGGTGGATGCAGATCAGGAGGGCTTTTGCATTCCATGACTGCACACGTGTCCCTGCAGCCACGAGGGGAAACAGGGGAGTTTTTAGCAGAGGTTAACCAGCACATGTTAAATTCTGGGAACAAGAGTTGTGATTTTAGTGTGTGTCAGCTGGCTGAGTGAAACCCCAGGTCAGGGCAATGCTCTGCAATACAGAATTCTGGCAGGGGCTTGTTTGCCAGGAGGAAAACAAAAACAAAAACAAAGCCAGGAAAAGAAATTAATTCTGTTTGTGCCTTTCTGGTTTGGGATTTAAGAGTGGCAAGTGGAACAAATTCAGGGCTGTGGGGTTGGTTCAGGGTGCTGGAGTAGAAGGAGCCACAGTCACAGGAGGGTGGCAAAGGCAGGGGAACAGCCAAGGAGAGACCCTGCTAAAGGGCTTACACCACACTGAGCTCCCTGAAACTGTTCATTAATTGAATTTGCAGATCATTACACCATTTTAAAATTTTCTGTTTGAACGTTGACCTTTTTGCCAATAAATAGTGTGAAATATTCATAGCAGTGACCCAAAGTTGCTTGGTTTATCCTCATTACAAATGCACACTTCATTCATTAACTGTGTGGGTTTCAGGGATACTTTCTGGGGGAGGAAGAAGGTTTACTCTGAATTAACACCACCACTCTCCTCCCTCAATTTTCTGTTAATACGCCATGAGGTTTTGGGATGTTTATTACTTTGCAAGGTTTGTGTCTCCCTAAACCTGAGAAAAAAATGCAGACAGCAACATGCAACCTTGAATATTTCCAGGGATGGGCAATCCACCACTTCTCTGGGCAACCTCTTTTGTTCAGTAGCAGATAATATTGATACTGGAATTTGAAAATTTGAATGGGATTGTGTTTCATGTGGATTAAAATTATGCTTTGGAGGAATATTTTTTATAGCCTGAGAAAACCAAACCTGTGTGTGGAAGGTGGGCTGGGGAAAACTCAGTTCTTGAGCTAAAGAACCAAAGTGCTGGACCAGACCACGACCTCTTCTGAGTCAGTATTGCCATAATTATTTCTCTGCTCCCCTAATGAGTCATGCAGGGAGAGCAGGACCTCAGATTCAGTTTGAGATTCTCCAGCTTGAGATAAGGAGCAAAAACAGCACAGGAATTTACAGGAAGGGAGTGGATGGTGTTCAGACATTGCTCCATCCTTCCTAGAGTGTGTGAAACGACAGCTGAGATTAAAGCAGGTCATCTCTGGCGAGCGATTTCACAATATCCCAGTTCCTGTGACCCTGTGAGCTGGGGAGAGTCAGCTGCTGGCAGAGGCTGGGGAGAGAGGGTTTGGAAAGGACTTTGTTTGTGCAGCACGCCCGGGCGAGGACGTTCTTAGAGAGCCTCTGAGCTGGTGCTGTTTACAAAAAAAAAACCAACCCTTTTCCCCAGAAATGAGAGTCAGCCAAAGTGTGGTTTGGAGCTCTGGGAGCCACAGGCTGCAGGATTTCATCCCTGAGTGGTTGCTGGGACATTGTTCCTTCCTGTGACTTCTGTCCCGGATCGTTCCGGGCTGTGGCCTCGGAGGGGACACACAAGAAGAAACACAACCATTTCCTGCAGGGAAGGAATTCTTTCTGAGCTGTGACAAGTCAAATAATACCCACAACAATGTTAATGACAGAGAAAATTTATGTTTGCAGACCTTCCCACCTGCTTTTGTGTTAAAAAAAAATTATGAGTGAGAGGTTTTCTGGTTCATCATACAGGTGGATGTGGGACTGAGCTGCTCCCCACACCACTGGGATTTTTTTTTCCTCAGATGTGGAACATCCAAAAATCTTTTCCCTTTTTGCTTCTGAGAGGGCTTAAGGGGAGTTCTGTCAGCTGTTCTCGAATTAATTAATAAGAATTGGCTCTTTCCTGTGAGGGTGGTGAGGCCCTGGCACAGAAAAGCTGTGGATGGAAGTGACCAGGGCCAGGCTGGGTGGGCTGGGAGCACCCTGGGACATTTGGGAGGGAATGTGGACACACGGAAGGTGTCCCTGCCCATGGCAGGAGATTTGGAATGAGAGGATCTGCGAGGCCCCATCCAACCCAACCCATCCATGATTCTAATGCCTGTTTCTCAATACAGCACCTCAGCAATGACCAGGGGACTCCAGGGACCCCTGTGCAACCTCTGCCTCCCTTCCAAAATCTCCTTTGCCCTGGAAATGCCTCAGGGACCTCCTTTGTCCCAAAAAGTGCTGTAGCAACCAGGAAACTTCCAGAATCAGTCACAAATAAATGCTTTTTTTTTTGTTTGTTTGTTTGGGTTTTTTTGTTTTGTTTTGTTTTGTTTTGTTTTGTTTTGTTTTGTTGGTTTTTGCTTTAGAGCAGCATCACCTTCCAGAAACTTTGTAACTTTGTGAACAAACTCAGAAGTTGATGTGCTCTAGATCTGCAGTCATGGCAAACAATAGAATTAAGAAAAAAAAACCCAACAAACCAGCAGAAGGGATACATTTTTCATTTTAAATTATACCCAGCTTTCTTAAAGCAAATTAAATTGCACTTAACCAAAGAATACAGATAACAGTATTAAGCACAATAGAACATTTTAATTACTAAGAAAAACAAATGTCCGTGTCTGTAGCTGTAATTAAGGGCGAGCTGTATTTGCTGTGCATTAGTGTGACTTGTATGTCTGAGATACAATAATTGCCCCCATCCATCAGGTGCTTCAGCCTCCACATCCTGGCCATGGAGAGGCTCCCTGGGAAGGCAGGGATGGGGTGAGGCTCTTGGATGGGGTGTCTGACCAGTGATGGGGCACAGCTGCTGTTGGTTTTCACCACAGCCAGCCTGGGAATTCCAGCTGTGCTCCAGGAGCTCCCTGGGGGCTCTGGGTGTTTGCCATGGGTGACACTCCACCTCTGGAGTGTGGGATCAGGGGCGTGGGGATGGGAGACAAAGCTGTGCTTTGCTGGACCTCTCTGTCCTCCCTGTCACAGCAAGGGGTTTGGGAAGGAGAGGATGGAGGAGAGAAAATGGGTTCAAGTCAAACCAGCGAAGGTTTAGGTTGGTTATTAGGGAAAATTTCTCCATGAGAAAGGGTTGTCCAGCCCTGGCACAGCTGCCCAGTGCAGTGGTGGAATCCATATTCCTGGAGGGATTTCAAAGCCATGTGGATGTGGCACTTGGGGACCTGGGTGGCCTTGGCAGTGCTGGGGAAGGGTTGGACTCAAAGGTCTTTTCTAACCTTAATGATTTGGTGATTCTGTGAAATGGACTTTAGGGTGGAAAAGGCACAGAGGGAAACCTGCAGGAATGAATAGGAAGAGCCTAAGAAGGAAGAGACCACTCAAATTTCCCAGATTTAGTTCTCTCCTCTCATTCAGGATGCCCAACGACAGTAAACCCTCAGATATGGAAAGGGAAGACAAAAGAAACAATTTGTTCTCCATGCCCCTTGTGATGGAACATGAATAATGACAGCAAAAAATCACAGCAGGGAAGGGTTGGCTAAAAATGAGGGAACGGTTTTTAATAATAAGGCAGTTAATTACTGGAATAAATTTTCTCTGGACACTGGGAAAAGTTCTCAGGGCAGCCTGTGAGGAAACATTCCTGAGGAACACCACGGTGGAGCTGGTTCCATCCCTGGATGAGGTGGATAGGCTTTGGTCTCTTTGGCCATCTCATCCAGATGGACTCCAGGGTGGACAATTCCCACTGTTTGGGGAGGTTTGTGGAAGGCAGAAATCCATCCTGGGATTGCCTGGGGTATCTCTCCTGGTCAGGCAGTGGAATGGGCTCACAAGTGACCTCTCAAAGGGAAATAAATCCAGGGAGGAAATGATTCCTGGAGGTGTAACCAGCTCCCAGTCTTTTCTAGGATTAAAAATACATGGGATGAGCTAGTCCAGATTTATAATCCCAGACTGGTTTGGGCTGGAAAGGAACTCAAAGCTCATCCAGTTTCAGCTCCTGCCATGGGCAGGGACACTTCCACTGTCCCAGGCTGCTCCAAGCCCTGGATCAAACGCCTTGAATTCAGTTCCAAGCAGAGTTTTTCTCTGGCTGGAGTGGGCAGTGATGTTGTTTTGTCCACTGAAATGCTGGGAACACCTTCTTCTGCCATGGAACTTTGCCCTGGTTTAGGGCAGCAGGTGGGAAGAGAGAAGAGACATTTCTTACACTGCAGATCTGCTCCTCCTGCTGTGGCCTTGCAGTTACCAAAAAATGAGAGAGAGCTCTGTCAGGAAAACTGCTGGTTAATGGTTAATTCCTGGGTCTGAATGCACATTCCAGAGATGCCATTGCTGATGTATTTAAGCAATGAAATCCAAATGCTGATTGCAGCAGGCCTGGTGTGGTGTCACACTGCACGAGGTGAGGAATGAGTGACTTCAGTGGCTAGAGGGCTCTAAATCCACTGCCTGCTCTGATGAGATGGTCTTTGAGTTAAAAAAAAATCAGAAACCCCCCCAAGTAAAACAGGTAGAAATGTGAGTTTATGGAGTGCCACTGGCAGAAATATGATTCACTTGGCAGCCAGTGAGGAAACACTATTTATGCAGAAGTGCCAGTAAGGTTTGTACTGGAGGAACAATAAATTATAGTTATTCTATAACCAACTGATATATTTGTCACCTAATGCTGCAATATCTACCTCAGCAATGCTGTGCATGAAGTCGTGTGTTGGGTTTGAGGTGAAGTTCCTAAATAAGGAATCTCTCACATGTGAAGTTCTTAAACCAGATTAATAACATTAATATTTCAGAACTGTGTTAATCCAGATGTGCTCTTTGCAACCACTCAAACAACAACAATAACAACAGAAAAAGTGTTTTTGCTTTTCCTTTGGGCCATTAAAAATGACAATTCTAGGGGCCCTGATAGTTTTAAAGAAAGAGAATCCAAGGAAGTTTCATACCCACCAAATGCAAGATTTAGTGGTAAAAAAATTCCTATTTTATGTGGAAGAAATATAAAGGGACTAAGGAAAAGTCTTGCACGTGAGAGTGATCAAATGGTTCACAAAATCATGGAATTGCAGAGTGATTTGGGATGGAAGGGACCTTAAAGATCATCCAGAGGAGAGGGCTCAGCTCCCCATGGGATTTGCTCCCTAAGCCTCCATCCAGGACTGGAGAATGTCTCCTGGTTTTCCAGCTGGTTTTCCATCATCATCCTCTGGTGTACAGACCCCGATTTACTTTTATTTTCGCTCACTCTCTGCTTTCATTTTGAAACGTTTTGATTTTCCTGAGCTCAAAGAGAGCTGGCAGCTGTCTTGGGACATCACCCTGAGCCATGGAAATCTGGATGATTCATTTGCCTCCAAAGAGAGAGCTCAAAGCTTGAAGCCCTTTTTCAGGCTCAGTCAAAGACACGGATTTAGGAGGATCTTGGTTTCCATCTCTCAGAGAGCTGCCAAATTCCCTTCTCCTCTCCTGTGGTTCTTGTGCCACTCCTCAGCATCGTGCATTAGATAACATTGCTGCTGTTTGTCATGTGTGACCTGTCCTTTTGGGCCTCTCTGGAGGCACAAATATGTGCATTGTTCTGACTGGCTCTTTTAGAGCTTTTCAATCCAAATATATTTCACTGTGGCAGCTCGAGGTAGCACATCAGACACTGTGGGGCAGAGTGGGATTTGGCCTGGGAGAGCATTTTGCTTCCAGAGGGAGTTTGTTCCAGACTGGGGTTAATTCCTAAAAAAACTTATTTTACAGAAGGAATCTGTCTTTGCTGTGGAAGGAGCTCATGGCCAGTGGTGGGGTCAGAGCAAGGAGGTGCTGAGAACCCTCTGGCTGCATTTGGTGCATTTTTATTCCAGACTCTGTCTGGTGCTGTGGGAGGGCACCCAGTGCCAGGGCACCAAGGATTTTCCTGGGATATTTCTTTCAGTTTTTCTTCGTAAAATTCCAGAATGGTTTGGGTTGTCCCATGGGCAGGGACACCTTCCATCATCCCAGGATGATTCAAGCCCCAATGTCCAACCTGGCCTTGGACACTTCCAGGGATCCAGGGGCAGCCACAGCAAATCTGGGGATTCCAGCCCAGGCAGGAATTCCCAATCCCCAATCTCCCATCCATTCCTGCCCTCTGGCAGTGGGAAGCCATTCCCTGTGTCCTGTCCCTGCAGCCCTTGTCCCCAGTCCCTCTGCAGCTCTCCTGGAGCCCCTTCAGGCCCTGCCAGGGGCTCTGAGCTCTGCCTGGAGCCTTCTCAAATACTCCCAGCTCTCCCAGCATTTCCTCATAGGAAAAGAAGCAGAAATCCATTCCCACAGTGGGAAGCAAAGCTCAGGAATCAAGAAAGACTCTTCAAAGCCTTTTTCATGGTAACTACACCCAGAGTGTGGCTGTACCCCCCAAAAAATGCTGTTGATCAGAGGAAGGAAACCTGTGAAAAATCAAAGCTGCTCGTCAGATGTGCAATCCCTGTACAAAAAGGTGTCACTAACACCGAGAACCTTTTCCCAGGAATTTTTTTTTTTTTTTTTTGGCACTTCCACTCGTGCTAGTTCATTACCCTGCTAATGAGAGCACCACTGCCACCAGCACTAGGAGCACACCCAGAGTTTGTGTATCCCTTCTCTTGTTCCCTGGTTAATTTACAGCCCCTGACCCTTCTCTGCTGCTCCCAGGAACCGCGGGATGAGCTTAATGTGCCTCCTGTGCAAATCATTCCTGTGAGTTCAGCATCTCTCTAATAATCAGGCCCTGTAATTTGGTTTGCTCCATTCATTGATTGCCCCAAATATGATTTTGCAAGGCGAAAGCTCCCCGAGTCATAACTACAAAAATGACAGGCAGTGCTTTTTGTAATCTCCATATTTGACGCATGAAAGAAGGCTAAATTCCTGTTTGAATAAACAACATAATAAGGTTATTGAGAATAAGACCATTACTATATAAAATTATGTCTAAGTGGCAGATATAATTAACATTGGATTGTAATTACACTAATTACAAGTCACATTAAGATACTCCAGTAATGACAAAGTGAGCACCCTATAATTGAATGGAATAAGCAGGGAAACATGCTGCTCACACTAATTACCTAAATGAGCTAATATGTCTTCGGAGTGACAGTCATGCTCAGTGTTATTACACAGGCAAGACAATTTTGTAAGTTAAAAAAAAATCTAATTTCCTTCCTTCCTTCTCTTCAGGACCCATTTCAAATCATCAGCAGCTTCAGAATTTCTCTCTTGAGCCAAAAATAGAGAGATCCCACAGTTCAGGCCTTTGGTAATTTTCTTCGACAAAGGACTATTTTCAGGGTTATGCTGCAATTTTTTACGTGTTCTTGCTGCTTCCAAAGTAAAACTGGGCTTGTTCTGGGTTTCTTGGTGGGCTCCTTTGGCAAAGTCGATCCACTGTGATTTTCTTATTTTTTTCTCCACTTGTCTAAATTTGAAGCAAACAAAATAATGTAACTTAAGCTCAGCGTGCTCTAGGACATAAAACGGACTTATTTTGTTGGCTCCAGAGTAGCAAATATGGCTTAGAACAGTCTGGCTCCAGTTGTGCCCTTGAGAGTGGTAAAATTTGAATTATTCAAGGCAATTAGTGGAAGCGTTGCAGTGGAACTCAAATTTCAGCTCAAGCTTCTAAGAATAAAAAACTAATGTAAGAATAGGAATTCTCCATATTGTGGGAAAAAAAAAAAAAGCACATTACTTTTCCTTTAAACACCTCCAGCTGTCTGGGGCTGGGAGCTGGGAGGAAAAACAACCTAACAGCTAATTTAACAATCAAAAATAGTTCGCTACGAATTAACAAACATGAGCCAATGCACTTCATCAGATTGTCTGGGCTTCTAACTTATCTGAATGATAATTTATTTTCTTTGCTTTATGGGTGGTTCGATTCTCAAGGACCCAGGACATCAACAACTCCCATCCTTTTGGTGATAGCCAAAAAATCCCAAGCATATGGTTCCCGAGCCATCTCTCTGCCTGTTGTTGTTTATTTTTATCCCGGGGTGTGGGAGGTTCACTGGCAGAGCACTCGGGTGCCAGCACTTTGATGAACTCTTTTCCTGTCACCAGGAACGCCGTGGCTTTTTGGGAAGCATCTGACAGAGGATGAGGAGGCAGCTGAGTGGGAGGGTGTCCTCAAATGTAAAGAGACGTCAAAGCTGCTGATGAAAAAAATGAGATGTAGGGGTGTCTGCAAGGCACATCCTCCCCTACTGGGAGAATGAGGGGGGGAAAAAAAACAAAAAGAGATGGAGCTTTGGAAGCTTAGGTCAGGGGAAGAAAAAAAAACAACCCAAAACTGGCAAGGAAATTAGGTGATTTGTGGTTTTAAAAAAAGGATGGCTGCGTTGTTTTTGAGTTTAAAGAAGTGAAGGAGATTTGCTGTGGGCCTGTCTGTGGAGGGTTCTTTGGAAGAGCTGAAGGAATCCCAAGGGAGGGAAGAGGAGGGAGGAAAGGGAAGTCAGAGAGAGGTGGCAAAGCAACACCAGAGAACTCCAGAGCACCAGAAAAAAAAAAAAAAAAAAAAAAAAAAGAGAGAGAGAGAGAAGAGGATGAAATGAGAAAAAAATGGAGAGAAAGGGGAAAAATGATGGAAAAAGAGAAAGGGCAGTGGGGGGAGCATCAGGTATTTTTAAGATGACAGAAGACAGCTACAGGTTTGTGCTATTGAGGGAAGGGAGAGGAGAGCAGAATGTTCAGGGAATGTGCAAGGAAGAAGGAAAAGAGGGATCAGGAGGAGGATCAGAAGTGGGGCTGGCTCCAGCAGGGGACAGCCACTGAAGGAATGTGAATGTGTGAGGAGAAAAAGTGAAAACCTCTCTAAGTCTTGGCTTTAGAGAGGCTGCACAGAATTAGTTCAACTCCAGACAACTGTTCTGGAGAGTGAAAGTTTGATTTGGCTCGCAAAGACCCACCAGTTCCAGCCCTCCTTTGCTATCCTTGCAGGTTTTAAAAGGAAAGAAATGATAAAATCCTTGGTCTGCCCAAAATCTTTCATCTGGACTCCACCTGAATCCTTATTCCTCCTCACACAGATCCCTGCAGGGACTCGGTGAACTGCAAAAACAACAAAACCCTTCCTTGGGAGAGATGGAAATGTCAAATTTGACGTGGCATTAGCAATCCCCTTATCTGTGATAACACAGGAAAAAAAAAGAAATAAATTGATATCTGAATTTATCTCAGCAGCTAGGATGGTTCATCAATCTGTATCATGATATAGGTACGTGTTTTACAACTGTCTAGAAAAGTGTCGTTGCTCATATTAACAAATAAATGAAAAATTGTTGCTAAAATGCAAAAAGTACATTAAAAAGAAAAAAAGATTTTAAGTAACCAAAGTTTTTTTCTTTTGATTGAAAGCATTTATCCAGAAAAAGTTACCTGAGAATTTGAATTCCAGAGAAAATTGTGATTTAAATTCAGAAGACCATCAAATGAATAATTTTAACAGATTCTCAGCTCTTCTTAAACAGATGACTGTGTGTTTGCAACTGAATGTTTGATAAATGAAAAGAGACGAAATGTTCTACTTTTCAGCACATTTTTACCCACAGCTGGTGCACAGACTGAGACTCAGTGTATGTTGCTTTAGCCGTGATTTTTCAACTTGAGGTTTACTATATTTAGCCCCACATATATTTAGAATTGATGGAAGTAAATTTTGTTAACTTCGGGAAACGGTGCTGAGCTGGACTTTGGTCCAGCTGAAAAATATCAGGGTTTCTCCTTAATTTCATGATGCTGGGAATTACCAGCTCCAGGGCTCCCACCTGAACACTGTGAGGGATTCCCATGTATTTGCAGCAGAAACGTGGCTGTTTATTAGGGCCGAGCACATTTGAGGAATATTGCACACATCTGGGAAAAATAAAGATACCTGGGGATTTGCTGAAGCATTTTTACTAACAGTTAACGTGTGAGAAGGTGTTTAACTTGGCAGGAAGCTTGGGTGTATATATTTTTTCTAAAGGCCTGTTTGCCTAAGTGGTGTGATAATAAAAGGCATGGAGAATTCCATGTTCCCACTCCTGGTCAGGAGGTGTGGCCATCCTCACACACCTGTTGAAACATCCCATGAGGAATTCCCACCACATTTCCTTCCATGTGGACGCTTTATACATTCCCTGGTGAACGTATCCTCAGCTTTTAAAGCAATAATTTTTCAGCACATTCTGCTGGTAACTTTGGAGCTGGGCAGAAGTTTGTCCAAAAAATTGGGACAAAGTTTAAATGTTCCGAAAACGAGTAAAGAAAAATGAGTAAATACTCAAAAATGAGTAGAATTTTGTGCTATGGTTTATTTGACAAGGTGGTATCCAGTTGAAGGTTGCACATGAAGATCTTGGGGCTGGGCAGAAGTTTGTCCAAAAAATTGAGACAAAATTTAAGTGTTCTGAAAACGGGTAAAGAAAAATGAGTAAATACTCAAAAATGAGTGGAATTTTGTGCTGTAGTTTAGTTGACAAGGTGGTATCCAGTTGAAGGTTGCACATGAAGATCTTGAGGCTGGGCAGAAGTTTGTCCAAAAAAATTGAGACAAAATTTAAGTGTTTAAAGAATGGGTAAAAAAAAAAGAGTAAATACTCAAAAGTGAGCGGAATTTTGTGCTGTGGTTTAGCTGACAAGGTGTTATCCCCTTGAAGGCTGGACATGATGATCTTGGAGACCTTTCCCAGCCTTCATGGTTGTTAGATTTCCATGCACTGCTTGTGTTCTACCACTGATACTGATATTGGTAACTTCTCTCAGTTTGCTAAATGCTGTGCAAATTCCAGTCTAGGAAAGTGTTATGATAAAGCTGTTGAATAAAAATGCAGTTTGAATGATTATAAAATAACCAGCTCAAGGCTCTCACTATGGTAATGGGAACACCAAAGTTAATTTAGTTGTTATTTAGAATAGCAATTCATTCAGATCTGCAAAAACACAGTTCTCAGCCACTCCAGATAAATAACAATCAGGAAAAAAAAAGAGTGATTTGTTGCAATTGGATTTTATCAGCACAGGGCTGCTGCAGCGAGGAGGGGAAATTGCAGGCTCAGTAGCACAGCAGAGGTTGGAGCATCTCCCTGATTTGTATCAGAATTTGCTGCAGAATTTCCCATTCTTCTCCCAGGGAACAAGGGACAGGAGAGGAGACAGCCTCAGGTCACATCAGGAAAAGCTCAGGTTGGATATTCAGGATAATTTCTCCACAGAAAGAATAGTTAACCACTGGCACAGGGTTTATTTGGTGTGGTGGTATCAGCTGATGCTTGCACTTGATGATCCTGAAGGTCTTTTCCAACCTTAATGATGATTCCATGATCCTGTGACACTCTCAGATCTCAGCCTGGGCAAACTCTTGCTGTGCTGAAGGACCAAATTAATGTGGCAGGGATTTGCATATTAATTTATTTGGCAACATTTCTAACAATCCTCTGGGTTTACTCTGCTGTTGAGGCCCTCCAGCAAGTCACTTCTCTCACACAATTCAAATATTTACAGTTTGTAAGGAACAGGATACCCAAGGGAGGATCAGAGCTCCCTGGTCAGGGTGGAAAAGGAAAGAAGTGAGAGTGAGGGGTTGGGGGATCCAGTTTGTTGAGGAGAACAGAGAGATTTGGGCCATACAAAGCCACCCCAAATCCTCCAGAAGCCCAGCTTTTGTTCAGACTTTTGTCAGAGGAGGTGGTGTCCCCCTAAAGCTCTGTGGGATGATAAAAACGTGCAGAAGTGGAAGGGGTCTGGACAGACCTGTTAACACTGAGACATTTTAGTCTCCTTTTTTGGGGCTGCTGAGCCCAGAATTCTGTGTTCCTCGGCCAAAGAGGAGTTTGATGTTGCCTTGCTGAGGGGTGTGTGGTCCTGGGAGAAGTGCAGATCTCCTGCCTCTGGAATTCCAGCTGCCTCCCAGGCAGCAGGATCCATCAGCACCAGCAGAAGCTTGGGATTTGTGGAAAAAGAGCAGAGGGAAAGCTGAATTTGGTCAGAGGCCACCGAGGAGCAATGGTGATTGATGTGTCTCCATCCTTTCTGAGCCACAACAGCTCGGGATTTATTCTGAGCAAATCTCAGGTTTTAGGGGAAGCAGAGAGGATCCATCTGGTGATTTCACATCTCGTGGGCTACGAAAGGGACTCGACTGACAACTTTTATTGCTCCGTTGTCTCAAAATCTGAAAGCATTGAAAGTTTTTTTCATTAGAGGGAAATACTGATCAGGAAACAGCCCAGACCAGGAATCCATATGAAGAGCAATTACTGCCCAGTTTGGTGATGGATTGGAGTACCAGCCCAATTTAGTAATTTTACATTTTACATTTTATAAAAATAAATGGCTGTGTGATTAAAGCATCAAGTGTTGTGTCTCAGGCTTACAGGAAGCAGAGACTGAATTAGTTCACTTAATACTCACCCAGCTTACCAAGGTCTCCCATGAGGAGTTTGAAGCTTTTGTTCCAGGTTTGAACTTACATTTTGGTAAGCTTAGATTATATAAAAAAAATAAGGCAGGAATCCTAATTCACAGCTAATTCACAGCTTCCTTCTCAATCTGGAAGTAAAAATAATCCCTTTTCCCCATCCCCTTACAATACTTGGTCTGATAAGTGCCACTTGTTCATTCCTGTAATTCATTCCTATACTGCTTTTTTAAATTTTTTTTTTAATTTTTATTTTATTTTATTTTTATTTTTAATTTAAATTGACCAGGAATAGAAGTATTCCCAGTGTGGTTTGTCTTTTAAAACTCTTTAATGTAGACATTCTACAATATTATAAAAGCTGCTAAAATGACTTCACTCTTTTACCATATCTGTGTGTAATGAATCAGCAGAGGTACTAAAAGCAATTTGGAATGCAAGTCTGGGCCCTGATAAATTAAGAGATTAGGGGAAGTCTCTATTAGGAGTTAAAAGCATCCAGCCTTTTGCCAAAAACAGCTCTACTTTTAATAAAAACAATTCATTTGCAGAAAATAAGAGGAAATTGGACAGGGTCTTTAAATTTTTTTTTAAAAAAACTACGATCTTGCTTATTAGAAGCAGTCATTAAAAGTTTAGAAATTGCAAACTGAAAATAAAGGAGCTGAGATGACTCCTGCAGTAGAAGAGCATGTGACAAAAAGGATGTTTTGTGCTCTTTTTGCATTTATTCCCCTGGTAAATGAGTGTAACTTATCAGCCATCAGACCTGGAGTAAAGGTGATGACTGGGGCTTGTGCATTTCCTTATTTATCTTTTTCTGGTGAAAATTACGTGTTTCAATCCATCTTGTTCATCCTTTCTTCTTTTTTCTTCTTGGGAAAAAAATGGATTTAAGGCTTAAAACATGACAAATCCCAGAGAAGGATCCCTGGAGAGGGAAGGCTGCAAAGGTCCCTGTTGAGAATGTGATCCCAAATCAGCCCATTGATTGTTCTGCTTGTTTCTGACAGGACAGAGATTTCATTGCATCTCTTCTTCATCTTCCTGAAGCTGACTCTGATGGAGGAATTTTTTTTTCTGGAAAATAACTTGAGGAATAAGTATTTAAGACACATCTTGTTTTTTAATGACCCAAGACACAGGCGTATCTCAAAACTTGAGTAATTTCATATTTACCTCTTGTATTCTGCTTAAATTATACAGAAGCCTGAAATTTTAGGAGGACATTAATGCTGCTTCTTGTGGTTATTATTTTTTTTTTCCCCCTCTATTCCTTCAATTTTCCTCCTGGATTAAGGATGGAATTAAATCAACATAAAGCTTTGGCTGGTCTGCCTCTGGCTACTGGTCTGTGTGGCACTCTGGTGTCACACAGTGGCTTTCAGGCCATAATTGAGCAGTTTCAGTTATTTTAAACCTTTATTTAAAGGCACAGTGTGGTGATGTGATGCAGCTGAGTTTTGCTCTCAGCTACGGAGTTTCTGAATAAAGTCCTGCCTTCTCTATTCCTGTTCTGGTAGATTTATGGCTGAGGGATACAATTTTCCATGTTGACCATGATGGAAATGTGTGGCTGGTGCCTTCCAGGCCGTGGTTAGGGGTTGCTGGTTCTATAGAAAATTCAGCATTCAGCTGTTTCTGCCTAATTTCTTCTCAATTCCTAAAATTCTTCCTTGCTGACAGTTTAAAAACTTGCTTTCTGTAATTTATGTCATCACTGAGGCTTGTGTCGGAAGAAATGTGTTTGGATTCTGAGCTAAATCCAGGAGCTGGATTTGTGTTACTAAACCAGGAATAGCATTTGCATTGAATGAGGCTTGAGCTAACCTGTTGTGGTTGCATTTGAGACCCTCAAAAAGCTGCAGGGGTAAATCTCAAAATTAAAGTACTTTTTTGGGGGGGGCAGAGGCTGTTGAAAATGGCTCTGTCAAAGATACCCAGCGTTAGTTTAATGAAATGAGGCCATAAATTATGTCTGTGGGAAGTGGAAACTCAGGAGTTCTGCTGCAGAAAATGGGACTGGCAGCATCTTCCTCGCTGCCAGGTGATAAAGTTCCTTAATTACAGCCCCAGCTGGAATGAGAAGTCTTTGGGAATTGGACTGGGTTCACACAAGCACTTATCAGGAAATATAAATAGTTTATTTATTCATAGGGCAGCCACCAGCTTCTTGCTCCAGGTCCTTGATGGACACTTGTGCTGCCTCAATCCACTCAATTCCAAACTGTTCTTTTGTGCAAGAACTCGGTGGCAAAAGCGCTGTGATTTAATTTAGCACAATGTCTTTAAAACAATGATGTTTGTTTTTTTAAATGAATATTTTATATGTTGTGTTTAATTAAAATAAAAGTCTGCTACTGATCTCGGAGACGCAAAACAGACTCGAGTTCGTATTTATGAAGTGTAACAATATTGGCAAGAAACAACTTATCTTGTTTATGAGACATTCCTCCCATTACTGCTCCAGATTGCAGACGTTTTATTGCTGAGCTTTCCATGGTTTACAATTCAACAAATGGAGCAAAACTGTCAGCATGGAAATCAGACTGTGAGTGTGGGTTTGGAGGGGCTGGCTTTCTGAGGGGAGTATTTACAGATCAGCTCCCTTGGGGCTGGGATCCCTGCAAAGACAGAGCCCTGGGGAGTCACGGAATGGTTGAGGTTGGAAAAGCCCTCTCAGACCATCGAGTCCAACCTTTCCCAAGGCCACCACTGACCATGTCCCCAAGTGTCACATCCGCAGGGTTTTTCAACCCCTCCAGGGTTGGTCACTCCACCGCTGCCCTGGGCAGCAGTGCCAGGGCTGGACAATCATTTCCAGGAAGAAATTGTTCCCAATATCCACCCTGATCTTCCCCTGGCCCAGCCTGAGGCTGTTCCCTCTCCTCCTGTCCTGTTCTCTGGGAGCAGATCCCAAATCCCTCCCGGCTGTCCCCTCCTGGCAGGGAATTCCAGAGAGGGAAAAGATCCCTCTGGATCCTCCTTTTCTCCTTTCCCTGCTCCTCCATCTGCTCCTCATCACACCTGAGCTCTTCCAAACACAACAGGGAAAAGGGCGAATTTTTGGCTTTTATTTCCAGTATGACACATTTGGCCTTGGACACTTCCAGGGATCCAGGAGCAGCCACAGCTTCCCTGGGAACCTTGTGCCAGGGCTCACCATCCTCCCCGTGAGGAATTCCTTCCCAAAATCCCATCTAACCCCACCCTCTGTCATTATGAATTCATTACCCCTTGTCCTGTTATTCCATTCCTTGGCAAAAAGCCCCTCTCCAGCTCTTTTGTTGTCCCCCTTCAGGTACTGAAACATTTTGCTCTAATTAATGAAAGCGCACCCAGATCAAAGCCTAACCCCAAACTTTTATATTTTCCATGTGTAGCCATGGAGTTGCACATCTTTTCAGGATTCTCATTAGCGTGGAGGATCTGAACCTCTATAATATTAATAACAGCACTGTGAGGTGAATGCTCTGCTGGGGGAAGATGTAATTCATTAAAGCAAGGCCTTTGTGATTCCAGGAGACCTTTCCCATTTTTCAGGTGGGCAGAGGTGAGCTGAGCAGTGGTGTGGGTGTGCCATGGTCGGAGCAGAGGCACTTGAAAAACAGTGATGGAAATTCATGGCATTCATTGTCTTTCCAGAAAGGGAACACAGCACAGATTAATTCCAACCCTTGGTGATGAAAGTGGTCAGTTCACTCCTCTTCAGGGGTGGATTTTCATGAGAAAATTGTTGCGTTCCTTCATATCCACATTTATTCAATGGGCACACGGAAAACAGGGACACAATTTCATGAATTCAGCTACAAGAGAGGTACAAACCCCTGAGCAGTTTGATGCAGGACTTGTTTTTGAGACCTCCTGTCTCTCTTCCCTTCTCTGTTTCATCCTGAGTGTGTTCCCTGCTGCCAGATTTCTTCCGAGGTTTCACAGACGACTCCAAATCCAGAGATTCATTATCCTCTTACTCATTTTTTCACACAACAATATTTTGACCAGTTTAATCATCTGCATGGAGAGTGTGGAAGTCTTGGCAGCTACTTGGCATACTAAGATAGATTCCCAAAAAGACCAGATACGCTTCAGAAAATGTTGGAGAAGGAAGAGAGGAGATGTAATTTGCTTATTAATCATGCAGGAGAACAGACAGAGGAATGTCTCTGCTCCTCACTTACTTCTCTCCCTCTCCTCAAATCTTTTCTTGTCTGAATATCCAAATCACTTAAGGATATAAATCCCTGCATTGTTGTTCCATGTGCAATTGGCTCCATGTGGTCTTTAGACAAGCTAAACGAGTTCCTTAAATGTCGTGCTTAGTTATTCTATGGATTTTTTTGTGGCTTCTAATAAAGTTATGTCAGTGCTGTTTCTAAATTTATACCGTTTTAAGTCTGAACAAAGTTTTAAGAGCATAAGTGATCAACAACTCTATAGGAAGATTCTTTTTTCTTCCCTTTTTCCTTGAGAAAAAGAGTGAATTGTGCCCTCAGGCACGTTCTGTGACCTTTGTCTTCATTGGCCATTGGTCTCTGATGCTCTTTTACCACTTCATACTTCAAATTTCCAGTATTTTTTTCTGAGATAAACAGGGCTGCTTTAGACATTTGGATTCTTCTGGGTGGTAAATCCATGAGAAATCCAGGCTGTATTAGACAAAGTCAAATGCCTTTTCCGTGTGAAATGGGAGGCGGTGTGAAATAACACAGCATGCACAAAGCTACTATTATGTGTTCTCTGATGTCTACACAGACAGACAAGTATCAGTGCAGAAAGTGATTATTCCAACATATTTCGAATCCATATGTTTATTCCTCCTTCCTCACAAGATGGCAGCTTGCATGGGATGAAAAAAAAAAAAAAAAGTGCAATAGGCTCAGATCCGTTGCAGTGTTAAAAGCAGGAAGGTTCTGGAACAGAGTGATCTTAACATTGGCCTGGATGGGACTGAATCTGCTCTTCTGCCTATGGAAATCTTCAGGTTTGGGTGTTGCAGATTTACAGATGCCCAGAGAGAGCAGATTCTGGTGTAGGGACTGACCAGTGGGTCATTGCATCCAGCTGGAAAATAGAAAGGAATAAAGGAGACGAGGCGTTTGCAATGACTGACAGCTGCTGTGTTATTCCTGTCATCCCAGGGAGTTTCTTACTGAACCAGATAGAAGAGTACAAAGCTCTGTGCTGGGATCTGCAGCCTGTCCTAGGCTGGGCTTCCTGGTGTCAGCCAGCACAGATGGGATTGGAGGAATTCAGCAGGGTTTGGAGATGCATGGAGCAAAGTTTGGTAGGGGCAGAAGAAATTTAGCAAATCATGGGATGGTTTGGGTTGAGGGGATCTTAAAGGTCACCTAATCCCACCCCTGCCATGGGCAGGGACACTTCCCACTGTCCCAGGCTGCTCCAAGTCCCATCCAACCCGGCCTGGGACACTCCCAGGGTTATCTCAGCTCCACTACTAACACAGGACACACTGAAATGTCATTAATGACACTGGTAATTGCCTCAAATAAATGCTGTTCTCTGCTGAAAGGTTTGTGGGGCCACAGAGGGGTTAAGAAGTTATTCTTTGCTCTCCATTCCTTTGGGCATGCTGCTTGTTTGCTCTTCCAGTGGGGAGTTTCCCCCCAGACCAACTCCTCTGGATTTAACAGATTTGAGCAGGATTTAGGGGAGAATTTCAAAGCTCGTGTTCGCTGCAAGATGTTACAAAGGAAACAGTAAATTCCCTGTTAATTTGTCAGAAGTTCCTCTTTGATTTATTTCTGAATATCCCACCTGGAATCCATCATTCAGTTGTAATCCTTGACCCCCTCCCAGGAGCCAGTGAGAAAAATATTACTCTAAATTCCGATAATTAGCTGTGGCCTCCTCATTTTTTTTCCCATCAATTTATTATTTATATTTCATTCCTCTCCCATTTTACTTTGTGGGTTGGGTTTTTTTCCGTTTTCTCCAATAAAATTCAACTCCTTTCCCTGCTTTCAGAGGTTTCTGGAATTTTTTCGAGGTTCATGATCCTCTGCAGATCACACCACAGAAAACAATGATAATTCTGTTGATCATTACCTAAGTTTTGTATGCTCACATTTTGTGCTGTCACCTGCAGCTCCTTTGGAGCTGTTATTTATCCCCAGATCCAGGAGCACCACGGGATGTCTGGGCACATTTTAGATCTGAAGAGCACTGAGTTTGTCAGTGGAAGCTTTTAGCTCTAATCTCAGCTTTGGATGGCTCGGGATGAAAAGGGAGGATGAGGAGTTTTCTTCCCTTCCCTCACTTCCATCACTTCTTGTGCCTCCACTAAATTTTCTCCCAGGCTTTATCCCAGGGCTTTTATCCCTTTCTGCTCCCTCTCCCACCTCACCTCTCTCCCTTGTTGATCCCACTGCTCCAGAGGATGAATTCTCCAGCCCCAAACCCCATTTCCACTGTCTGTCCTTTGCCTGTGCCTCCTGTCAGGGCGGGTTTTTTGTGACATTAAAGGCATTGCAGGGACCTATTTTAATTCCCAGTCTGAAGATGCCTCGCTTCTACGTTGGCTGCTCCAAGTGCAGCAGCAAAAAATGCTTTTTACGTAAGAAAAGATTGAGAAGAAAGGTCTCAAAAGCTGGGAAAGCTGTTCTGCTTCCCTGGCACAGGGAGGCACTTCCACTGAGCTCAGCTCAGACTTCTGGCAGCCTGTTAAGCTCAGTGTTGCTGAGCTCAGTTCTATTACGTCTGTAATTATTTACTAAGAGTATTCTTTGTCTCGCTGAGTCGCAGATGCCAAGTTCCAGTTCCATTTGCAGTTGTGATCCTGTATTTGTGGACATTCCAGGGTATCTGGAGAGCAGATAAATTCTTCAGATTATTTTATTTTTGATTGATTTTCAGGTTTTAGTAACGTTAAGTGGTGATCTATCCAAATACGTGACCACAAAACTCTGTTTGAAGGTTGCAAATCCAACAGTTGCAAACACAAAATATCTATTCAGGAAAAAAAAACCAAAAACAAACCTTGAAATGTCATTTTTAACGTTTGGAAAAAGTTAAATTCGTCTCTAATGGGCTGTCTAGAATGATCCATGCTCAGGGTAATATTTACATCTTTATGTGGGTAGGGATGGGTGGCACTGCTGCCCTTGGCAGGGGTTGGAATGAGATGAGCTTTAAGGTCCCTTCAACCCAAACCATTTGGGGATTTTGTGATTCCAAATGAAGATAATAATAATAATAATAATAGCAATAATAATAGTAATAATAATAGTAATACTACTAATAAAAACAAACCACTTTCTTCTGTCAGCAACACTTGCACGTGTGCTGAAGGCACTGTTAACGGGCTGTCATGCTTTCTAATGACTGTAATTCATCATGGGAAGCCATCACTTTGGAAATAAAACATTGCTCTGTGGCATGGAGATTGATGGCCATGGCCTGTTTATTGATTGAACAAGAAAAATGAAAAAAATGGGGGTAAAAAATTAAATTTTTGAAAGTCGGTAGCACCAGGATAACTGATTCGAAATCTGCCATTTTCCTTTTTTTACAGTTCTCTGTAATGTGGCTGCAACATGGGAAGAGACGAAAAATATGGTGTTATTGTGCAAAAGCCAACTTCATATTATTTTCTTTCCATATGTTTTTCAGTGCATTAAATATTTAAAACAGTGTCATCACTCCTCAGAAAGGAATATACCTGTCACTCACCCCTATTAGCCTTGGATTTTGAAGAGCTCTGGTTTTTGTAGTAAAACTTCCCTGAAATAAGAGCAGAGCTGATTGAACGAAGCACAGAGGAGGCTAGTGTGCTTTTTAAACCTAAATAATTTGGATGACATCTGATTTTCTCATTTCTGCTTATTCAGTTTGGACGGAGGGAAGCAGGTTCCTGACTCTTGAGGTTCAGGGTGTCTCTGGTGAGGTGAGGACTGGCTCTTAACAAAATAAAAACCTTGGGCTAGGGACAGGTCAGCGAATCCCAGAATCCCAGGATCACTGAGGCTGGAAAAGACCTCCAGGGGCATCAAGCTGTGCCCAATTCCCACCTTGTCCCCAGCCCAGAGCTCTGAATGCCACCTCCAGATTCTCCTTGGGCGCCTCCAGGGATGGGCACTCCACCACCTCCCAACACCTGACAGCCCTTTCCATGAGGAAATTCCTCCTGATGTCCAACCTGAACCTCCCCTGGCACAGCTTCAGGCTGTTTCCTGCAGGATAGGTCAGTAAAAACTTCAATTCAAACAAAAATTAGGGTTGAGCATGACGGCGACTTTGGAGTGTATGCTACAAAATGGACCAAGAGATCCATGGATGAATTTAGTCTCTCCTCTTCCCTGTTTGGGAATAGCAACTGAGAAGGTTTGCCATAGATCTGAGTCACAATTATTGTGGATCAAATCATGTGCATTCTGTACATTTCAGTGACTTCCAAATTCAGCAGTTTGGTTGGATTCCCAGTGGGGTAGCCATGGTTACATCCACCCCAAAGTCATCTCCACTCCAGAAAAAAAGTATATGACCTTAATGTCTTTTTGTGAAAGTAGGAAAGCACAGAGACATTTCCAAGTATCTGTATTTGTTCAATTCCAAATTGCCTTTCTAAAAATACGATTGTGAACTCCTTGGGAATTAGAAGGAAGACTTCTATTTCAGAAGGCACATTTTAAAGCAATTTTAGGCTGAATTGAGGCCTTTTGTTCTT
This sequence comes from Sylvia borin, assembly GCA_014839755.1. NCBI lineage: Eukaryota > Metazoa > Chordata > Aves > Passeriformes > Sylviidae > Sylvia > Sylvia borin. The sequence goes on along the minus strand of CM025963.1, from coordinate 36,182,310 downwards.
GTCATGGAGACATAGGGAATGAAAATCCAGTGGTCATAGTTGGCTTACAGAAACCAAAATAAAGAATATTTTCAGATCATCTTCCACTTCAGTTGCTACTGATCTTAAAGGAACTCAGAATCTTTCTTCAGCTGCAAAGTCAAGGGCCAAACTGCTCCATTGATTCCATCATATTTTGGGGATCCAGTTAGCAGAGAACTCGCTTGGGACTGTTCTAACCCTGATGGCAGACTCAGATGTGGTTTAGAGGCTTTTAATCTTTTAGTTCTTGCTTACCTCCAAACATGGAAATCACTTAACAGTTCAAGAATTAGAAACCAAACCAATGCCAGTGGTTTTCTGGAGAAGAAGAGGCTCAGGGGGAACCTCAGTGCTCTCTACAACCTGACAGGAAGGTTGAGTGGGGTGAGGGTCAGGCTCTTCTCCTGTGTCCCAAGTGAAAGGACAGCAGGAAATGGCCTTAAGTTTCACCAGGGGAGGTTCAGATGAGATATCAGGAAAAAAAAAAAAAATCCCTGCAGGTGTAGTCAGCCACTGGAATAATTTTCCCAGGGAGGTGGTGGAGTCAGCACCTCTGGAAGTGTTCAAGAGGTGCCTGGATGTGGCCCTTGGAGGGGACAGGGTGCATCCCACACCCCCCCATATTTATATAGGTGTTGCTCTGCTGAGCTCCAAAAATATTTGAGTTAAAAAATAAATAAATCCAACATGCCCAGTCAAGGATTTGCTCTAAGCACCACCTACAGCTCCCAGGGTTCTGCTCCGTTTTAATTTTGTTTTCTCACTACAAAGAGAAGCCTTTGTTTGCACTCGGGGAAGAGCACCTGTGGAATCTTTAAACATTTTCAGGCATGTTTGAAAAGCTCAGCCTTGTGGTGAAGATTTAATCTATCAAAGTGGTATAAATAATGTAGACATAGCCTGAGGTGCCACTTCTTCCCCTTGCAGGTCGGAAAAGAACAGAAGCATCGCTCTGGTGCATTTTAAAATATTGCTCAGGCAGAGCAGTGAAAGGTCCTGGGCTGGCCTTGAATTATGGGTGTCTGTTTATTACTGATTATTTGTAAGGGCCAAAAACCACACTTACAAACCACCAGGATCCAGACCAACATAAACAGCAAAATAATGCCTTATTAAAAAAAGCCTAAAAAAAAAAAAGTCACAGGTTTACCTCAAAAGGTTTTGCTTTTCAAGTAATTAAAAAGAATTACTCGGCAGAGGTTAATTGATTTATGTTTGACAGCTGACGTGGTGCTTGATGGATGTCTCTGAAGAGCTCAATCTCTAAGACAAAGCCACCTTTTTGTAAGATTTCAGTAAAAATAACTGCAGTGTGCAACATCAAATGTCCTTGCAGAGTTCCAAAATAATCACGTTTTGCCAAAAGTCTGTTTTCACAACAGAATCCAGGAAAACAGCTGCAGGTTTTGTTATGGATGTGCTCCAGAGTGAGCTCACAGATCCTGTGAGGTTGCCCTGGTGCTGGAGAGATTATTCATAAACAGAAAAAAACCCCCCTCCAAAACTTCCCTGCCCATTTTTATTAAATATCTCCATTTCCTGTCGTGTCTTGGAAGTTGTCTTTCAGCCTGGGCATTGATATATTGTGAATTCTGATTAATTTAATCAGCGTAAACTCCAGTATTTCATACAGTATTGTGTTTGTCATTCTTGGATTCAGAAAGATGTTTTCTACTACAGAAGAAATGATTGAGGAAAGGTGATAATTTGTGGGAAAATGGTTCAAGTGGAAGGAGAACCAGCGAAGATTGGTTGGGATGTACAGCCCATGAGGTGCTTCGTGTGCAGGTCCTTTTATAGGATGCGCTGATAAAACGTGACATCTCTTTTCCTAAAACCTGAATGTGTGAGAAGTTCCTCTTGTAACATGAAGATTAGAGTTGAGGAAGTCGTATTTATCTGCTGCTGCCTGAGCTGCACAAATATCCTGCTCGGTGTGTTTGCCAGGTGTGTGTTCTGAAGTAAAAGTGCAGCTCCCGAACTGGGAAAAACATCTGAAAAATGAGTTCAGGGCGTGGTTTGCATTGCTGGGAATCAGCCCTGGTTTGTGGGGGAGCTTGGGGTCTCCCTCTGGGTTCTGTGCTGGTGCAAAGGGGCCCCCAAAGGCGGGTGGGATGAGGGGAGGCTGTGCCTGGAAGGGCTGGGGCACATCCCCAGGGTCGTGCCCTTTTTCAAACCCCGTGTTCCCAGACAGAGCCAGAGTGGTGTGAGGATAACGCTGACACTTCCCCACTAACCCAAGGAACTGCAAGGCCAAACTGAGCAGACACCAGCTCCTCCTTTAATTTAGCTTTTCAGGGGGACTCAGCCTGTGGAGGGTGTTGCTGTCATGTCTTGTTCCCGTCGCCTTCCAGGCATTGGAGAGTCTGCCCCACAATGTGTCCACAAGGAATTCTTCCATCCCACCCCACGAAACAGAGCCCACCTGACTCACAGCACCCCTCATTCCTGAAGGTTCAAAAGGTTCAAATCACCAGTGAGGATTCAGAAAATCAGAGGCTGAAACTTTTATCCTTGAAAATCTGTGTGAGAATGAGCACAAATAACGGCGGCGTCTGACCCGTGCGGGGTTGGATGTGTCCATTCCACAGTCTGGGTTTCCACAGATGCTCCCAACACCTGCAGGGTGAGGGTTTGGTGTCTTGAAAGCCATGAGGGATGAGAGGCAGGGAAAGGAGCTGATCCCCAGCCCAGAGCTGCTGTCACGCGTTCAGCAGGTGCTGCTTTGTCCGTTCCGGAGTCTCAGATTAATTCTTTGAAAGCTTTCAGCCACATCATCAGTGGTGTGGAAAGATGTACAAGGGGAAAGGGAACAGGGAAAAAAGTGGTTTTCTGATTCCAGAGCTGTGTATGGGAAAGAAAACAACTGTTCTGCAGCTTATTGGGTGCATTTGTCATTGAGGGACACGGCACAGCTGGAGACGTGGGGAAACTGCGTGCTTTACACAGAATCCTGGGATCACAAAGGCTGGAAAAGCCTCTGAGCCCATCCAGTCCAACCATTCCCCAGCACTGCCAAGGCCAGCACTGACCCGTGTCCCCGAGTGCCACAAGCACATGGCTTTGAAACCCCTCCCTGGGGAGATTTCAAAGGGCACTTTGACATTTCAGTGGGGCTCCCCCTCTGCCCTGGTGACAGGTTTGTCACCTTTTCAGTGAAGAAACCTTCCCAATATTGAACCTAAACCTCCTCTAGTGCAACTCAGGGCCATTTCCTGTTGTCCTGTGCCTTGCTCCCTGGGAGCAGAGCCTGATCCCCAGCTGACTGCACCCTCCTGTCAGAAGTTGTTGAGAGCAATAAAGTTCCACCTCAGTCTCGTTTTTTTCCCAGGCTGAAAACCCTCAGCTGCTCCTCATCAGACTTTGCTCCAATCACCTTCTGCCCTGGGGTACATCCCATCCCTGAACGGCCTTGTAGGGTTTTGGGTGGTTTGTTAGGAAAAGCAGAGTAGGGAGGCAAATCCTGCTGGGAACTGTGTGTGGGGAATGTCCCCCAGCCCTGCTCCTCTGTGCTGCTGAGGAAGTCCCGTGTCCCACCTGGCTGTGAGATGTCACCTCTTCTGTGTTCTGGACTCTGCACAGAACCATTTGTATGGCTGCTGTAAGTGCCTTCAATTTATCACTGGTTTTACTGCAATTATTTACTGCTCTCAACTCTGCTCTTGGCAAATATGAGTCAGTGAGGTGCTGTTCTGTTGGTAGGGAAAAACACAGAGTGAGGAATGGGCCACACAGACAAACAACAGAAAGGTCTGTGGGGTTTGGTCAAAAATATTGAGGTTATTTTGGTGGGGAAATGTGTGTTTATTGAAAGTAGTAGATGAAAGAAAGTAACAGAAAAATATCTAAGAACAGAAAAATGTCTAAAATATCTAAAAAATATCTATTGCCTGATGCAATAAAGTCACTTTGGTGTCAAAGGACAATGTCAACAGCAGCCCTGGTGCTTGAAGTCATCTCCTTGGTCCTCCTGGGGTGAACCTCACGCCTTTGAGGTGCAAGTGCAGGGAAGTTGTTTCTTTTATCTCAGAGATTTATCAAACAGTACAACCAGTGTATCTCATCTCTGCCTATGAAAATTATTTTTATGCATCTTGTGCTTTTTACTCGTGGAAATGAGGTTGGAAAGTTCATGTGTTCCTGTCCCACCGTGCCAAAATTCTCTCATGGACTCTCACTGCCTCCGGATTTTATATTTCAGCTACTGACTTTTGTAGAGGTGAAAAACTTCTATCACCCTGTAAAGTAATCCCCATTAAACCTTCTAATTCCTGTGAAGTTTTCTAATTCCTGAAAACTTTTCTATCTCTCCTTTGGTTTTACATGCCAAGGATTGAAGTTTGTAGAGGGAGGTATTAGAAACTGGAGGGAAAAAAAAGTCATATTCACTTTCAGGTACAAAAACTAATTAGCCCAAGAATTTCAATTTTCCTAGTAGCAAGTCATACTAAATTAGCTTTCCTGTGGGAAAAAGAAAAGTTCAATTAAAACAAAAGGCCTGTGTGGAAGAGATTCTACAAACTACTTCAAGTTCAGTTTTCAGATGGGTGACAAATTAAGAGGGATATTAAGATTTTATTCAGGTCTGCGCTTTAAGAAACTCTAACTTATACCAGAGAGCAAAAGATAAATAGAGTCAGTTCTGCATGACTTCTGATATAAAAACTAATAGGATGGAAAATTACTTTGAAGTAGAAGAAGTGGCTCGATATTAGATAATTAACAGTGCTTAGTTGAAGTTCTGTAACAGCTGAGTGACAACAAGGATGTTCTCTGTCTATAACCTGACAGTAAAGGCTCTTACTAATGCAATTGTTTAAAAACTTTTTTATTTTTTTTTTGCTTTGGATTTTTCCTCTTGTTCTTGGTAGTGTTCAATGCCCAGATATCATGGTGCTGCTCAGAGCCCATCTCAGGGTTTCATCCAAGTGGCCAGACTCATCCTGTTTGTCCTGGAAAACCTATGGAAAACACAAATTCATAGTGGTTTTCTGGGAGGAGAAGTGAGTAATTTCTGAGGTCCATATAGCTTGAGTTGGTACTTACACTCTCACAATTTGCCAAAAATCTAAATTATCTCATTTAGTCTGGAACAAGGCACCTTTTCATGTTGGCATGGCCTCAGATGGAAGAAGTTTTCCAGGTGTCTGACAAGTACAAGGTTTTGAAAAGCACCTGTGAGCATCTGATTGAAAGTCAGGGGCAGTTTTATGTCTGTTGATGAAATCCCTGATTGCAGAGAGGTTTGCATGGGCAAAAGAGATGGGGGCAGACTCTGGAGAACAGCAAAGAAGTTATTATTTTTTTCCCTGATGGTTTGGAGTCATGTCAGGAACATGCCCTGAGTCCTGAGCTGTCTCTGGCTGCCTGTCCTGGTGGACAAGAGACAGTTGCTTTGAGTTTTTGTGCACAAATTGATAAGGGCATGAGAAATAATCTCCTGGAACAGGCTTGGCCCAGCCTGCTGCACCTGGAAGTGCAGTGGGAGATGCTGTTCAGGGAGAGCAAAATCTTCACAACAGCTCAGAACTTCTGGGAAGCTCCAGCAGTGAAAATATCGAGGCTGAGCTGACTTTTCTTTTACCTGCCTTTTTTTCCCCAGATAGCATCCTCCTGGTGTCAGGAGGGCGTCAGGAGTTCATTTTGACACTGGATTTCTTTTTGGAGCTGTTTGTTCAGCTCTGCTCCTTTTTCTTTTTGCCTTAATTTGGAATAATTTTCATGGCTTCTGAGGGCTCAGGTGCCTCTTTATAGTTTAACCTTCAGTTTGGCCAGAAACCCTGCAGGGACTGACTTTAGGTAGGGTGAGAAAGTTGGGTCCTTAACCCACAGAAATTCCACGCTTGAATCCAAGAAAACCAGAAGTGGGCAGGATGTGTGGTGTTTTGGGAGCAGCCATGGAGTTAAATTATTGGATGTGGGAGATCCTGTCTTTGGTCTATCCCCATAATCCCATAGATGGATAGGCGGGAATGTGAATAATGAGAAAATATCTTTTCTTGGGTTGGAAGAACCCAACAACTCATTGAGGAGATAAAGATAATGGAAGAGGACAGGGAATACGTTCTGGAAAACTCTGAAGTCTGTGCCAGCAGGAGAGCAGATGTCAAAAGACAACAGGAAACAAGAGCAAAAGAGTGAGAAAGATTTTCCAAAGGTGATGTTTTCTCTAACAGCTCCAGACTCAAGCTAATCAGAGAAATTAGAAATTTAAACTACTTTGCCAAGGCCTTTCTCAGAGCAAGGTTTTTGTGGAGACCTCGTTTTCCCCAAGAATGCCCCGAGCCCTGCCTGCCTTTAGCATGGCTGAGCCCAAATTAACATTCCAGTTTGGCTGCTCCGCAGCCACAATCCATCTGTAACAGGAGCCTTATCCCTGCAGCTGGCGTGGCAAGTGCCTCAGAGAGATGAGGCCATTGCTACCACACAAATATTTTCTTTTTCCACGCTCTCCCTTTGAAGGGGTCACACACAACATGGTTTGGGGCAAAATTACACAGGAGGAGAGGCGAAATTTCAAAATTTCTCCTTTTCCTTCTGGCAGGGGTTACTTTCTCTTTTAATAGGAAGGTTAAAAAAGCAACTTCCACTTGCAAGTAACTAGCAAAAAAAATATGGTTCAGTAAGTTTTTACCACTCTGGTTTGCAAAGTTATTATTAATATAGTTTTTTTTCTGCTAAGACTGCTCCCCAGTAAGAACAAATCTCTCATGAAAACCTCCTCTAAAGAAGAATAAAAATGGCTTTTATGTGACAAACTCCTGAATTAAGTAATACTTGGATGTTGAAAGATCACAACAGAGCTGGAACAAAAGAGAAAAGTCTGACTGAAGAAGCAAATCATTCAAATGTGCCTGGCAAAGGGTATTCAGGGTTTGCTGTCTTGAGGGTTTTCACCCATCACTCAGGCTGCTGTCACTGTCTGTAGGAAACAAAACTCTTCAGACTTGCAGGGTACAATTAAAGATTGTCTTCTTCTCCTCAGGGCAGGGAGAGATCTGTGTCCTTCCCTCCTGGTCAGGAATTTGTGGATTGGTAGGGTGGTTCAAGTGTTTGGGAATGGAGTTTGACACCAGCAACCTTCCAGGGCCTGAAGGGGCTCCAGGAGAGCTGCAGAGGGACTGGGGACAAGGGCTGGAGGGACAGGACACAGGGAATGGCTTCCCACTGCCAGAGGGCAGGAATGGATGGGGGATTGGGAATTGGGAATTCCTGCCTGGGCTGGAATTCCCAGATTTGCTGTGGCTGCCCCTGGATCCCTGGCAGTGTCCAAGGCCAGGTTGGACATTGGGGCTTGGAGCACCCTGGGATGATGGAAGGTGTCCCTGCCCATGGATGAGACATGAACCCAAAGCCTTCCAGGGAGAGAGGAGATTTTTGCTCTCCCTTCCAGGATTCTGTGAGGAGAGGGGAATTTATGCCCTGAGGAGCAGCTCGTGCTCAGGGCTGTGAGAGGGAACAGCCAGGAAAGGGCTGGGCTGGGAGATTGGGAGCAGCTGATGGAAACACACGGGGCAGAGCTGTGGGTGCACCCTCAGGATTCCTGTGGGTGACCTTAACTGGTGCTGGAAGGACTGTTTGTGCTGGAAGCCGTGTGGGAGATTCCTGGAGAGCACTAGGGACGATTTAGGGGTATTTTCCTCCCTGAGCAGGGCTGTTTTTGGGGAGGGGCTCTGTTGGATCTGCTGGTGGTGAAGGAAGAGAAGCTGATGGGATGTGCAGCTCCAGGTCAGCCCTGGCTGCAGGACAGGAGCATCTCAAACCTTTAAACACCGTGGGAAGTGAGCAGGGGGTGACCCTCCACTGATGGAGCTGCCTTTGGAGCTGCTTCTGCTTTGAGCAGACACCTCCAGAGGCACCACAGGATGGGGTCGTCCTGTGGCTCTCTGCTTTCCCAGTTTGTACCAAAATTGGAACCTACAAGAATTTTATTTCATGGGGCCCAAAGCTTTGTCCTGCGAATTTCCTTGACTATTTGCTGATTTGTAGAGCTGGTTTTTGGTTTGGTTCTTCTTTTCCTAGCCCTTCTGTTGTGTTGTTACCTGACTGTGACTTCTTGGAGGTCAAATTTTCTTGGAAGTCAAAATCTTTATCACAAAAGAAAGGCAAAATACAACCCAAAATATGATGTATAGGCAGCTCTGCTTCTTCTGGACGTTCAGTCCTAATATCTGACCTAATATTTCTCAGTTTGTACCAAAACTGGAAACTATGAGAGGTTTATTTCATGGGGCCCAAATCTTTGTCCCGTGGATTCTCTTGACTATTTGCTGATTTTTAGAGCTGGTTTTTGGCTTGTTTCTTTTTTTTTCCTAACCCTCCTGTTGAGTTGTTACCTGACTATGACTCCTTGGAGGTCAGATTTGCCTTCTGGTTCTTTGTTACAAAGGAAAGGTAAAATGCAACCCAAAATATGATGTATAGGCAGCTCTGCTTCTTCTGGACTTTCAGTCCTAATAGTTTCATCTAATATATGAATTCACTTTTCTGTTGAACCATCAAAAAAAAAAAAAAAAAAAAAGAAAAAAGAAAAGGAAATCAGAATTCATGTTTGTGCTGACAGGAAATGCAGTTTTTGAGAATTTTATGAAATGGCTGGCTATAATTTCAGAGCATTAAGATAATTTACTAGCCCTATCTACCAGGGCTAAAATAGAAATATCTTTATATTTTCTCAGTATTTTACTCTTTTTGACACCTTTTTTTCTCTCATCTCAGTATTTTCAGTCAGTTTCTACTGCATTTATGGAACATTGCACTGGTTGGCCTGTCAATGTCACAATTATTTGCTTATAAGAACTGGATCAGTTTATTAAAAAAAAACCCCAACCCACTAGTGATGTTTGCATTTAACAAAATTTTGTTTTCCTGAACTATATTGCGCCAATATTGATTCAGCTAATTTGCTTTGATTTTTTTATTGAAAAACGCATTATCTATACTCTGTTTTTACCTTAAAAGCTCTAGATATGCCTGGAGAGGCTGATACCTGCAACCAGGTGAGGGCTTTGAGGTTTAGATTATTTCCTAAGAGCTACAATTCTCATAAACTACCAGGTAAATTTATATAGAATTAATTGTCCAATCCCTACCAGCTCTCAAAATCTCAGAGAATTCGTGGATTCAGCTGAGAGTTTTATAACTCACGTTCAGATCTTGCTGAAGTTTTGATGAGGGAAATGTTCAGCTTTTTTGGCTACTCCCTCTAGTGCTGAAGGTGCTTCATGGCTGAAAAAAACAAACAGATTTGTGTTCACCAACCCAGGGAAGGAATTAAAGTAATCTTTTATTTCTCTCTTGTTTCAATTCCTTTTGGCTTTGCTCTCATGGGAACTCAAGCTCGTTTGGGCTGGTGGCAAATACATTGTGTGGCCAGTTGTGCTTGAAAAATTAGGGCTGAGTTGAGCTTTAAAGATAAAATTGTTGCAAAATTTGCCAAATACAAACGAACAAGAAAAAGCCTTTGCTGTCGGACGGTGCCTGATGGTTAGACAAAATGATTGGTCCCTAAATTAATCTTATATTCAGGCATCTATTTGTTCCAGCTCCTTGCAGCCACATTTCAACTGGGGCTGGAAAGGAAGACCTGGATGAAAGCAACTTGGATTTTTCAGTTACATAAAACTCTGAAAGGCTTTTACAAATTGCTTCTGTGTGGGAGGCAGCTTGCTGCAAAGCTGTCACTTGAAACTTTATCAATCAGAAGACAGTGCTGGTTTTAATTATGTAGATTTTCAAAGTAAAATAACTTTTTTTTTTTTTTTTCCTTCCCTTGCCTGAAAATGTAGAACAGAGTCAGGTGAGATCTGGAACAATCTGAAAGATTTTTGAAGAGTTTGCTGGGCTTAATTGAAATGGCTTCAAAAAGCTGGCTTTTATGAAGTGTAGTAGAGCCGAAGCGTTTTTAGCTTTCTTCTTTTTAAAAGAAAGGCCTTTTTCTCCTTGTACATTGTGCAAAATTCTCACTGACTTCTAATTATCTCTCTATCCAGCCATGGTGCCCATCTCAGTGCTGTGAAGATCTCCACTCTGTGCATTTTTTGTGGCCTAATTTCAGTGCCTTGAGCCCCAAAATAACGTGATGCTGTAGAATTTTGTGTCGGTCCAGGCTCAGAAAGTGCTGGGCTCTGACAAGGCCCCTCCTGGCTCTCTGCAGTTGTCACCAGCCAGGTAAAAACCTCTGCAGACATCCTGGAGTTTGCTGGGAGAGCTCCAGAACTCTGTTTTAGAGAAGCTCCTGCATTCTCAGAGAGCAGAAACAATGAGCTGGATTTTACGCTGCTCCAGCAAGGAGAGACACGGTGGGAAAGGAATGTGAATTAATCATGAACACTCCATTTTGCTGATGTGTTTGGCGATGGGGGAGAGAGAGACAGACAGACAGAGTGTTTCCTTTTGCTCTTTTCCTTTTTGGGTTGTTTGACTTCATTAGGAGTTGGATTTTGCTGTTTGTTCTCACTCTGGGAAGCAGGCAGAACTAACATGTCACATCGTGGTGACGGATATGTTCTCCAAAGCCTCTTCTCCAGTGTTTATTGTGCAACACAGTTGGCACCACTACCTGTTGAAATTGGATAAAATCATGATTTCTACCAGAAAAAAAAAGGTGCTTAGGCTCTGATTTCTGCTGGTTTTGACACCGGCTTTTTCTTTTCCCAATTTTCACATCATCTTTCTTAATTCCCTCTCCTCTGGCAGCGCTGTCCTTGTTCCCAGCCTGGTGCCTGTGGATTGTCTGAGAAATCCTCCCAGTGTTTGTCACCCAGCGTGGGGGTGACGGAGCTCTCCGTGGACCTGCTGCTGATAGAAGTGATGGATTGCAGCTCTGCTCCTTTCACAGCCTGGGGTGGCTCAGCTGGGGCAGGGTCACGGGTCCCCTGATTCTTTGCAGATTCCCTTTGTGAGCTCCCATTGCCTTTTCCATGTCCTTTTTCCTCCTCTGCCTGGAGTCAGCCTTGCTGCCACTTCCCTTCCCCCGGCTGCTTTGTCTTCTCCTCCAGCTCTGCTTTAAATCACGTTGTATTTTTGGATTCCACACCTCCAAGGCTGTGACCTCTTCAGTGGAGCTGAAGAATGGCCTTTTCTGTGGCTGGGATTCTCTCAGGGTCACAAGTGCTGCCTCTGCTGTCTGGGAGTGGGGCACATCAAAGTCAACTGTCCCAGTTTTTGGCGTTCGGACTCAGAGCCAAAAGAAGAAATGTGGCGGTTCCTTTGGGAATTTATGGCTCCCAACCCCTGGGTCCTTTTGGGTCACTCAAACAAAAGTGCCGACTGCTGTGGGTGAGCTCTTTTATCCCTCCATTGCCCAAACTCGTGGCTCAGCACAAAAATTAATCAGGAGTGGTGTGGATGTGGAGGCCGGCCCCCAGAGAGATTCCCACCGTGCCAGAGATGCCAGTCTCCATCTCTGCCCTTCCCTTTGGGATCCAAGACCTCTGAATGCAAAGACATTCCAAGAGAAGCTCATCTGAGCATTGGGTTCCTCTTCTCAGGCTGTCAGAGAAGTCCTTGAGTCCCTCCATGTAATCCCAGGGAAGGGGAAGCTCAGCAGAGCCCTGAACCCTCCTGAGGGCAAGGAAAAGTTCCCAGTGGAGCCCTGGAGCAGCACATGGAGCTTGTGCTGACCCCCCTGGTGATCCAGGTTATGAATTCCCACGTGGCCCCTGGTGCCTTCAGAACAATGCTGCTGCAGGAACCACATCCAGAATCTTCTCTGGAGTACAGCCATGGAGACATTTAGGCTGGAAAAGTCCTCTTAGAGCACAGAGTCCAACCACTGCCCAGCACAGCCAAGGCCACCACTGCCCCATGTCCCCAAGTGCCACATCCACAGGGCTTTAAATCCCTCCAGGCATGGGGGCTCCCCCACTGCCCTGGGCAGGTGACCTTTTTGGGGAAGAGTTTCCTCATATCCAACCTAAACCTCCCCTGACATGAGGCCATTTCCTCTTCCTGTCCCTTGTTCCCCAGGAGCAGAGCCTGACCCTTACCTTCCTCACTGCTCTTCCAACTCCAACAAGATCTGAGGGAGAGATCCACCTTTAAGCCTGTTCCTGGTTTCTGAGCCCAAGGAAGGATGGATGCACTTACAACACTTCAGAAATCCACGTAGAAGCCAAATTCCACTCTCTTGTTTACTTGCCTATGAATTATGCCTGGAAATTACCTAAATTTATTTGCAACTAGTTGAGCATCTTGTGATTCATAGGTGTCTTCCCAGTAGTACTGCAGTAGATGGTTACTCACTTCTAGCAAAGCCTCCAAATTTTATTTTCAAGCTGCAGGCTGTGAAGTGGGATTGACAGTTGCTGAAATTTATGGCGTTTGTAGTCATAAAAGAAAATGTATTTGAAGTAGCACCCAACAGTGTTTGGATTATAGGTTATACACCCAGAGCATTTCTGACATTTCTGCACTACCCCAAATGGAGAAGGATGAGGAGGATTCACCATTTAAAGGTTTGGGTCTAAAAGAAGGGGTCTAGAAGTTGGCAAAATCTGCTCTGAAAATTCTCTCACCTCATTTAGGAAAATGGGGTGATTTAAAATGCCATCCTGAGATTGACATGAAAATTTGAAGCCTGTATCAGCGACTGTTATGTAAATGGTTCTTGAAAAGTCTCTGGATCATTTACTCAGAGGTGTATTTAAAGGAGGAAATGACTTATTCATACATTGTTTCATGAACTCATACTGTGATTTTTATTTTTTTTTTTTTTTTTAATTCCAAGCTACTTGAAAGGAAGCTCAGAGGATTATGAGAGTGAAGAAAGCCACGTGATAAACAAGGGCAGTGGAGTGGGTATGGAGGTGACAGGAAAACATAGCCTGGCAATAAACACTGAACAAACAACTGAGACAACAAAACAAGCTGAATTAAATTGCTGTGCCAAGGCTTGACTTGAGATCTTTTCGCTGGGAATGTCAGAAATTCTTTCAGGACTTTGACTTGCAAACAAATGAAGGTTTCCAGGGGAAGATGCTCTGATAATATCCACCTGTCTCAGGCATCACTCTGGGGTTAACTCTTGCTTAGGAAGGATTCTGGCCTTTTTATTGGGTATTGTGTGCTTTTAATCCTTGAAAAATGATAATTTTTTTTTATCTAGAAGGGCATTAGGAATGACCAACCCGAGCAGCTGGGAGTCACTGGGATGCTTCAGTCCTGTGACCTATCTGATTACCTGGTAATGAGCAAGGAGGGACCAATACAAAGATCCTTCCCATAATAGCACTGCTGACCCCACAATAATGTATTTGTGATTTGATTTATTCTTTCTAGAAATCTTTTTAATATGTCTTTATTGCTTCTGATTTAATTAATCCCTTTCCAGCTCTTCTTTATCTGGGTTGCTCTGTTTATCCACCAGCCAATGCAGCCACAAGGTTATTGTAGCTCAGAGGAGCTTTAAATGTTTTGTACCTTTGATTAGCAGGGTTTCTGTTCATTTTTTTAATACTTTCTTGGTTCCCATACAGTTCAGACCTATGGGAGACATCAAAACATCTCATTTAAAAGCAACTTGGTAGAAAAATAGTCATAAAGAAGACCGAGTTTGCTGTAGCTGCCCCATTTGTGTATCAGGTTCATACCAGAAGCAAAGTCCATAGCAGAAAGGCACCATGGAACATGTTGGATTGGCTATTTCTGCTCCTCTGAAACTGTAATTGAAGTATCAAACTTACCATGGGCTTTTCTTTAGGCTCAGATTAATTTCTAATTAACAGATACAAGCACCGTCTCTAATTTTACATTTGGGCTTAACTTTATGTACACTTTTAGTCTTTGCTCTTAAATTATTTTACTGCTTATTCATCAGTGCAGATCAGCTTTACTGGATGGAAAATAAAGTCTGGAAAAGACTAAATCTTGATGGCAATGGGAATATCTCTTTGTATCTGATGGAGCAAATGCCCAGAGGGAATAGATCTAATTCAGCAAGGAGGGTTTTTCAAAAGCTTTTGTCTTCTGCCCTCTCACAGACAAATTTTGGCAGGGAAAAGAGAGTTCTGCAGCTCAGTGTAATCAATAACTTGACTGCCTTTCCTCAGGCTCCTTCAGGCTGAGGTTTAATTTGGTGTCTTTCTGGAATATGTGCAGACCCTGCCAGAATCACAGAATCATTAAGGGTAGAAAAGAGCCCCAGAATCATCAAGTCCAACTTTTGGCTGAAGCCTTCCATGCCTGACCATGATTTCAGGGAATGATTTTTTCCTAATGTCCAATCTCAACCTCTCCTGGCACAACTTGAAAGAAGACCTTGGTTTGGAAAGAGGAAGATTTTCCAGCAAGGCTGGGTTTGGCTTTTTGAAGGTTGGGGAAGATCAGTTTGTTCTGGGAGAAACCGACTGCCATTCCTTCAACTTGAAAAAATACTAAATTTCAGAGACCCCTGGGTGTTGTTATTGGGATATTCTCAGTTTTATCTGAGTTTTACCTGGCAATGAAAATTTCCCAGGATGTCAGGGTGACTCTGAAATGCTGATACCTCATGGATACAAATTGGGATGAAACTGCTGCTGGCTACAGCTGCTGCTGTCGAGATAGAGAACAGCACTGATAAATTGAATGTAGGGCTCCTACTCCTGCATTTTTATTTGATCTTGGGATGTCTGACTCCAGTTGAGATGTAGAACTGCAGAAACCTTCATGGTTTGGTCACTCACATTCATTAATGTCTTTGGATCAATAAACCAGAGCCTGTGGATTTGCCACAGCCACGGAAGGAGAATTATGGCTCAGATCCCCTTGGCTTAAATTCTCTATATTAAGCTAGCTCTGGACTTGAAGACAAAGGTGAATATTCAGGGTCATGAGAGTGAAATAGTATCAGAGATTTTCTCCTATTCATCTTCGCCAGTTGTGCAGAAAAGACACTTTTGGACTGAAAACTCCTCTGTGCAATGCAATGATTGATTGTGTTATATTGGGAGTTATTTTTCAGAAAACGTAACTCAAGAGCTGAACGCTGAACTATGGAAAGGTCTGTTTGCTCAGTGCCCCTTTCCTGGGGCTGGCTTAGAAACATCCTTGGAGGAATCCTGTTGTTCTTTGCCTCCCTCAGAGCTGTCTCCAGTGAGCTGTGGAGGAAAAGGGCGCCCTGAGCCTCCGTGGTGAGATTTAAACAAAGATTTACTCAATGCAGACGCTATGATTGGATTTTGTGGTATTCCATGCATGGGCCAAACAAGAGGAATCTTGTGCTTGAAAAAATCAGTTTGTGGCAGCAGGAAGGACTTAGTCATGGAACCTCAGGAGTTGCAGGAGGCAGGAAGATGGTGCATGGGAATTAAGCTTCAATCAAGGCATTGAGGTTAAGATTTAATCCTTGTTTTCCAGCAGAAAAAAAAAAAAAAAAAAGGTGTAACTCAAACACTGAAGATAGTACAGTTATAAATCTAAATAATAAATCAGGCATGTGTTTAGGCAAAGACATTGCTTGTGTCCCTCTTGAAATATAGATCTTTGGTATTTCTTATTCAAGTTAGGAAATAGAACGTCAGGACAGTGAAAACAAAACCCTTTGCTTGGCTCCACGAGGTAATAACTCACCCAGTCCATCTCCATGTGATGCACACATGTTAAAGAGGGATAAATCAAGTGATGATAAGAGTTATTAATTGTCCACATAAAAGAGCTTGGGCCTGACCTCATGCTGCTGGAAGGGATGATCAAACCAGAGTGGAGTTTGCAGGGAAGGAGGCACGGAAAAACCCTTTTCATGTGTCTTCCCAGATGTGTTTTGCCCTTCCCTCTCCTGCCATCAGCTGTTTGTCTTTATGTGTGGTGTGGGAAAAGCAGAATTAAACCTATTCCTTATTTTGCTGCTCTGGGTTTAGTCCCTTCAAACCCTGTTAGGTCCATCTTATCTTTCTGCTGTGACCATGGATCAAAGCCTGGTTTATTCAGTGCCCCCAAACAGCTGATTGGCTTTGGGTCCTTTTTGATTTGCTGTCTGTGTGTGAATATTTTTTAGGATTTAAACGTGGCAGTGAAAGAGATGCTGGTCTAGACTCTGTGTTTCTCGGTCTGTATATTAAGGTAAAAAAAGCAGTAAGTGTGCCTCAAGGCTCCAAATCCCACAGACCTGGGTTTTCTTTCTGTTTTATTGCTCTGTGTCAGTGGTTTGTTGCTTATTTTTATATTCTGTTCAGAATGTGAAAATACCTAAGTGAATGAAAACATTAACTTCGCTAATTCTGATAGGCAACTTAACAAAAAATAAAATAACAAACCCTAAATTTTTCAGTGCTACCATCGCTCTGAGATCTGAAATGCTGGACACTTCAGAGGCAAAACAAGCTGGGTCCTTTATTCTGAGATTCCTGTGTGCAGTAGCCCCAAATCCTCCCTGCTCCGAAGAGCCTTTTGTGCACACAATCACATCTTTTAGGTATTTAGATATTCAAAGTACCTCCTGTGCAGAAGCAGCAGAGATCAGGGCCTAATGGGACAAGAAGCAGAAGAAAGAGCTCATTGTCAGGAGGTAATAACTCCTTGTCATTCTCCGTGGGAGGCTGGTGGAGGTTAAAAAAATTGGGAAAGAATGTTGCTAAGCACTTGCCATATCATGTCTTGGTTAACCAGGATAGCCTGGTTTTCAGTAAGTTTTTAAGTGAATGTCCTGCAGGCTTTTGCAGGAAAATGAAGCTGAATTTATTTAGCCAATCTTCTGTGAAGAGCAGATATAGCTAAGTATTAAAAATACAGCGTTGTCTTTCCTCTCTGAGACCCTTCTGGAATATTTTGTGTCCATATTAAGATTGTCCCAGTGGTGTCTCATATTTGTCAGGCCATGCTGCTTTTGATCCTCTTGATCTCGAGCAGCACATTGCTGTAATGTGACCCTGAACCCCCGTTTTTCTGGAAATGCCCATTTTTCTGTGAATTACCCATATTGGGGATGTGAGAGGGGACACTTTGAGGTGGCAGCGTGACCATTCTTCATCAGTTTATCGCTGGTCGCTCATTATTTGGAATCTTCCTTCCCCTCCATCCTGCCAACGTGGAAATTCATTTCCCAACATCAGAACCCCCTCCTGCAAATGAAAAGCCTGGCGATTGCCCTCCGAAGCCAGGAAGGCTCTTTGACATTTGTTAGTTGGCTGATCTGTTTGAGAAATCTTACATAAACTCCGGCAGGGGAGCTGCCAATTCCTGCACGTTGGAGGAGAAATGCTGCCTTATTTGGAGAGGTTTGCTCCTACTCGGGGCCACAATAGTGGTTTCCAAACGCCTCTGGTATTTGATGACTGTGGCATAACTTTGGAGGGCTTTGTGTGCCTCCTTTCAGCTGTTCTCAGATCTCTGGGTGGCAGTCGGGGAGAGCCCTTGTCTCTGCTGCCTTGGGAGTGGAGGGATGGGCTTGTTCTGCCCCAAAAACAACCTGCAGGAAACCCCCAAAATCAAACCAACTCCTTCATCCTCCCTTTTTACCTAGATTTTTTTTGGTTTTGGTTTTGTTCTGCTGAGGAATTATAAACAGAAATTGGAGGATTTGTCTGAATTTCTGGCAGATATCAAGGGTGGGTGCTCAGATTTTGGAAGGGTCCTCACCTTCACAGGATGTCCATGGGCAAACAGCAGCCAGGGCTGAGTCCTTGGCACTGTGGGATCCTGTTGTGGTGTGATGCTCGTGGTCCCATGGGACAAGGATCCCTGTCTAGGGAAGGGAAGGGAATGGAGCCCCTGGGAGGGAGCTGGAAATGGGCTCAGCCTGGAGAAAAGGAGGATCCAGAGGGATCTTTTCCCTCTCTGGAATTCCCTGACAGGAGGGGACAGCCCAGGGTACAGGGCCAGGAGGAGTGGGAACGGCCTCAGGCTGGGCCAGGGGAGGTCAGGGTGGACATTAGGAACAATTTCTTCCCAAAAGGATCATCTGCTCAGGGCACTGGTGGCATTCTCATTTCAAAGCTGTGTGGATGTGGCTTTAAAGATGGTTTAAAGACCTTTTCCATGTGAGTCCATGATTCCATGGCCCCCAGGGTCACTCCCTCAGCAGTGGTGTGAAGCCACGTTTGAGGGATGGAGCTGAGCCTTCTTCCATGGTGACTTCCATCAGTGGATCAAATGCAGAAATGTCTGTAATTAATCACTTTTGTGGTCTGGGGTGGTGCTGCCAATGCTGTAATGTTGGGGCTTCAGAAATACATTGGAAAAGAGGCTGAAAAATCCCTTTCCTGACCTCTGTACAAATCCAGTCCACCCTCTGCACGATGCTTTCCTCCCTTTACCAATTTTCTCTCCTTTTCGTCCACAAACTCTTTGTTTAGCAATGTGTGTTACTTCGTGTTACCATTTCTCTGGAATTTATTTGTTGCCATCTCCAGAGTTGGTTTTACATGTTTAATTTTATTATGTTCATGAGGCAACGTTGGCAGGAACGGCGCTATAAAAAGCATTCATTTCATGGAGTGGTACAAACATGTTTTCAGCTGAATTGATGACACTGAATATAAAACACTTCTCATTTGCTCTTCCCCTTAAGGTTTGTTTAATGAACTAAAGTTTTTTCTTATTACTTAGAGGTGCAGTTCTTTCTACCCATCCAGAAAGAGTACAAAACATAATGTGCATTTATGGCTGCCATCCCTTGGAAATAACCTACTTAAGGAACATTTCTCTGTGAATCTCGGGGTGTTATGGAAATTCCTCCACTCTCTTCTTTTTTTCTTACTGTTTCTCCCTGAACCCTGATCTCTTTATTGTGAATAAAAATGACTCTCAATGAGGAGATCTGTATTAAGAAGCCAGTTGGGAAGGCATCAGGATTTGGATGCAGATTTGTGTTTACACTCAGGGAATTGGTTTGAGGTAATTTGGGGGATTGAGACCACCCTTTCTGGTCTTCATTTTGCATCGGCACTGCCTGTGAAGAGCCATGATTTATTGAATTTACATATGATATCTCTCCCTGGCAGCAGGGTAATATTAATTAAAGCGTTCATTACTGTTTATGATCTGATACTGAGCAGGAGGCACTTCCTTAGGGGATTAATAAGGGCTGGGATGGAAACACCTGTGTTTCCAATGCTGTTTTCCGTGCATTGGTGTCTAGAGGCTCAGAGTGGTCCTGTCTCCATCCAGGGCTCATCTCCATGCTTAATTAATTTTCTGGTGGGGCCGTTCAGGTGTGCCAGGTCACGTGGGGAAGCTGGGAATGGGAAGAGGGGGGGAAAAGCAGAGCCTGAAGTGAGATTATCTCTGCTGCTTTCCCATGGGCGGGTGTGCACATGCAGTTGGTGCCTCATCAAGGGCTTGGTCTCCTGCCCACCACTTCAGCTGACCTAGAATTTAGTGTAAATATTAAAAAGAGTTAGAACAAGCTGCTGCATAAATGGCTGTGCCTCAGATCCTCACCCTTGTAACTCTTCATCCTCCAACATAGCTCCTTTGCCCACCACTTATTTATTGACACCGCTTCAATTTGGGGCAAAAAAAATCAATCATTTGTCCAAATTCCCTCACACCTGGGGTGTAAATCAAAGTCACCAGCCTCAGAATGCCATGACACACCAATGATGGACACTGCAAGGAGGAGATGCCACATGCCTGACTGAGCATCTGATAGACATGGTAGACTTGGAAAAGAAAGTTTTGGAGCCAATGACTTATCAAAGCCTGTCAGAACGATCATTTTCCCCCCAATTTCAGTCAGTTGCTGCCTGACAATTGAAAAGCAGGGATTCAGAGAGCGTTCACCCACGCTGGTGCCTGATCCCCAGTGCTCTGCAGCCATATCCTTGGAATAAAAAGGAAAAGTACACATATGAAGCACCAACTGGAGTTTGTTAAACATGGAGCATATGTGTTATTTAGATCTGGAATGTGGCGAGGTTATGAAACTATTCTTGGGAAAGAAGACAAATAAATTTCTGGTACATCAAAATAATTTGTAACAAATAGATTCGTGGAAAGATTGCTGGAAGATGGGGCACGAGGCACACGACAGAGCCCTGGGATTCAGCTTCCAACTGGAGCCTCTCCATCCTGCAGTGATGGAGTTCAGGCAGTTTTAGGAATGTGATTAAACACAGGGCACGTTAATGATTGGGAAAGGATTTGAATTTATTTTTTGATGGACTTTGCAGCCTCCTGAGTGTGACTGGGAATCAAACTTCCAGTTCTCCCCGACGTTATTGAGCCTGAACTCAGAGTTGTTTAGTGATGAGTGAATTCCAGACTATTCAATATCAGCTCATAATTCATTGAAGTGTTGTGGTCCAGGCTTACCCGTCCATGTGCTTATCAAAACTGATGGTAGAACTCTGAATGCGACATGAATTAATTTTTTATTGTATGAGAGGGGGGCAAAAAAAAAAGATGCCAAAGGCTGCCCCCAACCCAAATATTGTACAGTGCATATCAAATGAGATCTGAACATCAGTGATTACATTTTTAGTAGGATGAGTGTTCTGACTGAAATGCAGCAATCTGTCACTTGGCCTTTCTGTGACATTCAGTGCATTGAAATTACCAGGCAAAGATTGCTTTTTGACATGCTAAATTAACTAAGTTGGAAATGGGAGCTTTATCATGGCTGCTAATTGTTACAGGGAGAGGGAAGAGTTGTTTGCCTTTTATATTCTGAGCAGCCTATTCAGACAGCAGTTAATAAAAAATAAAATCAAGATGTTCTCCAAAAGGGCCATTTCTGGATGAAGTAGAAATGGTTAAGAGAAACCACTTTTAACCTGAACTGTGGCAGTGCTGAACACTTTCCCTTCAATTCCAACCTAACCATAATTAGGGTTTATTGTAAGGAGATGGAAGACCTGACAACTCCATTAATAAGTGGAGAAAAAAATGATTTAAAAGAATTTTTTTAGACATTTAGAAGTTTTGGTTCAGCATGAATGAGGGTGTTTCACTCCTAACCTTTTTGCTTTTTTTTTCCTCTTGGTGTTGTTTCTTCAGATATGTAAAAATCCAACTTAACCTAATGCTAAATGATTATGCTTCATATGCTTTACAAAATCTGCTGCAATCACAACCCTTATGTTTTGCTAAAAATTGAATAATGCTTTGTGTAATTATGTTTTCTTTAGCATGGGCTATATTTTGTTTTTCTTCCTACTGATTTTACCAAATGTAATTTTTGTTTGTGAGAGATAAATGATAAATCCATGTAAATTGTGCAGGTGATGGTACCAGGACTCTCTCTGTAAAGTTGAGGTGTTTCAGAGCTGAAATTCTAAATACTCAAGCAGTTATTATCTACAAATGTCAACAAATCAATTTATTTTTAGCTCACAGACAAAGAGAAGTTCTGGATAAACGTGCAAATGAAATTTCTGGAGGCTTTTAACTGGCATTTCAATGTCTGTGTCAGTGACCTTGTTGTGAGGGGCAAATTTCACTGATATTTATCAATTATCTGGGAGGTCTCCAACCTTGGCTTCCTATTCCTAGGTGTTGAGATATGAATTCCTGGGCCTTATGCTAAGCAAATATTTAGGGAAATATTTATTGGCTGGTCTGTAGGGGAGAGTAATAGAATCAGAGAGTCTTAAAAGGCCAGAGTGGTTTGGGTTGGAGGGGACCTTAAACTCATCCCAGTTCCAGCCCTGCCATGGGCAGGGACACCTTCCTCTGTGCCTGGATTCTCCAAGCCTGGCCTGGGACAGTTCCAAAGAAGTGGTGAAATTAGGAAAGGATGAAATTAAGACGAGATCCCTGTCCGTGAGGTCTGTTAGTCCTACTTTTGCTGTTTCTCAAGCAGAAAGAATTAATCAAAGTGCTTGAGAGATTAGATGACCCTAAACATTTTGAGATTGATACTGATTTCAGGACAAAGTGGTGATGTTTGGAGCTGTCCCTGAATCTGGGTGTTTAGGTGCATGCCCAGAGGTTTTTTTGCACCCTCCATCCCCAGGTGGGCAGCATGGGCAGAGCAGTAACTGCAGCTGTGCACGTGGAATTGTGAACAGAACATTCTGTGGGCAGCCTGACACCGCCAGGAAAAGCAGGATGAAGGGAAGCATCAACTGCTTCACTCCTGACAGGATGGGAGTGGGTGAATTAGGGAAGGCTCTGCTCATTCATCCCACTGCTGCTCTGGGAGGGAGCTCCAGGTACCCATGGCAGTTCATGGAATGTGGATTTACGAGGTGCTGCCAGTCCTGCTGCCCATCCTCCCTCTCCAGGGCCATCCTGGGAACATCTCCTGGGTTAAGGGAGTGAGATGGTCAAAGGGAGGGAAAGCACAGCCTGTGATTCGTGTGCAGACCACACAGGCCACTATAGATCTGCTCAGTGCCCTGTTTGCGTCCAAAGAAATAACTTTACCCAGGGTGAAACCACGGGAATTCAGTGGGATGGTGTGAGCAGCATCCCTTCCCAATCCCTGTGGGTTAGGGCTGGGCAGTGTGGTGACAGCCTCCTGCAGAGCTCCTGTTGGGACTGAGAGTTGGCTGAGGGATGTAGAGCTCGATGTGTGTTTACTGGCTAATTTAGAAAAAAAACCAGAAAACAGAAATTTAAGGAAACCATGAGGATTATTTTTGTCAAGTCATTTAGTTTTTCCAAATCATATTTGGGGAGAAAAGGAGCACAAAAAAAAGGCACTGAGAGCTTGATCCAACCAATGTAATCTAATGTGTGTGTGTCCCTGCCCATGGGAAAAGGAATAAGATGGGCTTTAAGGTCTCTTCCAACCCAAACCATTCTAGGATTCTGTGATTATTATACCTCGATAAATGCGTTAAATAAATGAAATCCTGTTTATTAATTAGATTAATGGTGTGACACGGGTGGCACAAGGCAGGGAGTGAGGAAGTGAAGAGCAAAGCAGTCGTGTCGCTTTATCACAGGGATTGCAGCTCTTTTAATTGCAGGCTATGTTCGTTAACACAAGTGAAGAGAGAAAATGAGACCCCTTGTGAGGAGGGTACAGAGCACTGTGAAAGCCTCTCTCATTTCCTGGTAATTAGTGGGTAGGAGACTGTGGTGCTTCCCGTGCTGCTCCCCTCCTGTTCCACCATCCACCCTGACTCCATCCAGGGAGCAGAGGAGCTGGGTGTAGGTGGAGGTTGTGCCTCAGAAGTTCTGTCTCGAAGCTTTTTGGATCGTGTAAAAGAAGTGAGAGACTGAGGACAGGTGTGTAATAACATTCCCAAATATTTTGGCTTGTGGCGTGAAGACACCTTTTTAAAGTACTTGTTATAATTAGAGTTTGCAAAACATTTGAAGTGATACAAAGGTGCCCTGAAGGAATGTGAGGTAGGAGAAATATTCTTGTATTTTTAGTATTTCAGTTAGTCTCTTGATAAATTAGGAATTTAGTTACTGATACCTTTCCTTTTCAGATTTGCTCAGTATAACCTGTTGTAATGTCTCTGGGGGGAACCAGAATGGAGCAGGATTCAGTGTCTGGAGGGGCTCCAAGAGATTGCAGAGGGACTTTGGACAAGGGATAGAGTGACAGGACCAAGGGGAAACGAATTCAAAATGGCACAGAGTGGATTAAATGGGATATTGGGAGGGAATTCTTCCCTAGGCCCTGGCACAGGGTGCCCAGAGAAACTGTGGCTGCCCCTGGATTCCTGGAAGTGTCCAAGGCCAGGTTGGACAGGGCTTGGGGCAGCCTGGGACAGTGGAAGGTGTCAGGATGTCACCCTGATTTTCAGCCTTCTGATTCTGTTTACATTCTTGTATTGGAGTTCTCATGGTTTTAACACAAACAAAGTAGATTGTTTTTTTATTCCTCTCTGTGACGGACTGCTGGTTTCACCACTGGGGTCATAGAGGTGTTCCTCTTGTCCTTCAATCCTTGACCAAATCCTCGAAACTATATAAGTTAAATCCCCAAAATAAAGGGCTTTCTTTTCTCACTCTCAGCCTCAGGGGTGAGTGTCGTCCTTTCGTGTCCTAACTGTGACATCGGGGTGGAACTGGATGGTCCCTAAGGTCCCTTCCAACCCAGGCCATTCCATGATTCTGCGGCACTTCCTAATGAAGGAATTCCTGTCTCCTGGGTCTGGCCCTTCCCAGCCTTGGAGCTGTGACATTTGGGAGGTGGATCCCTGACCCTGGGCAGGTGTCTGTGCTGCCTGTGTCCCCTGTTGTGTCCAGCAGGGCTCCGAGGGCTGGGTGCTGCTGTCCACACTTGGCTTCCATGACCTTCTGCCAAACCTTAAATGTCTGTCTGCTGGCAGATGAAGGTTCAGAAGTTAGTTGGCTGTGGGGTTTTCTGCAGGGCAAAAGGCTCAGGGTGGCAGGAGAGGTTGTTGTGCAGGAAATTGTTGTTTAGGCTCTGAGCTGAGTGTCTGACATCAGGAAGGAGTGGATTTCAGGCTGTGGGAAGCCCATCCAGCTCCCGTCACTGCTGGTGGTGCTTTAGGCTGTCATTACAGTTCCCTTTTCCATGGGAACCCCAGGTCATGTTCCGTGCACATGACAGCAGCAGGGAGGGGAGGATCACGATGCCAGAGCAAGCTCAATTTGACTCATTTAGGTTGTGATTTAAATATGGCAAACGTTTCTGTGTGGTGAAAAACCACCTTGGGTGCTTTAGCCCCTCCTTGGTTATGAATTTTGTCAGAATAAGTTGGTGGGAGACATTTGGGCTGTGTTGTTAAATCCCTTTGTGTGGATATTTCAAAATACTCACTGGGGGACAGCAACACTGATTTATGGGGCAAAAAATAAATGTTTTATGTCTCTTGTTATTTCCAGGCTGAGCTTTGTCTTACTCTTTGCCTGTGAATTTGATTGATATTATTATGAGCTTATCTTGGTTTTCAGACTGAAATAATGCACCTCACTGTTTTAACTATAAACTTTTTCTGTGTTCAAATATAAACGAGAAAAGCATAAAAAAAGTCCTTTTTTTCTCTCCCCAGATGAGGATCTCCTCTCTCCCCAGCTCTCCTGCAGCTTGGCTGGGATGCTTTGGGGTTTGTGACGGACCAGGGGTTCTGGTTTTTGGCATCCCCTTGGAGCTGCAGGTTCATTCCTGCTTCGTTTTGTCTCCCTTAAAAACGTGAATTTTTGAGGACAGGGCTCCCTCACGTGGTGGCACCACACAAAAACTTCAGCTGCTTCCCCTGCAAGGAAAATCCGAAGTTCCCCTTTTTTCTCCCCGAACCAGCAGTTTTCACGCGTGTGTGTAGGGACCTGTCCACTGGTGGAGAGGACGAGAAAAGAGAAAACACTGCTGAGCTCCCTCTAACCCAAACCATTCTGGGAATCTAATCCCCAAAATTCACAAGATTCCCATTATGCAGAATTCTAGAGAACTTCAAGCTAAGCAATAGTGTTTAAAAATTTCTTTTTCTGAGTGTTCATAAAAATTTCTTTTTCTGAGTGTTCGCTATCCCCGAGGCTCCAAATAAATTTTTGACTTAAACTTGTAGGAAACAGACAGCAGGTTATTAATACGGTGTTGTAGGAAAATCAGTGTTCCTAATGAAAATCAGTGTGCTCAGAATAGGACAAAATTTGGCAATCAACTACTGTTGCTTTGTGAATATTAATTAAATTACATAAGTGTGTGTATGTCTATGTATCATATATAGACACACTATATATGAACTGATAATGTGTTAAATATATAAAAATAAAATTTATTTTTATGTATTTATAACCATTAAAGCTGTCTATATAGATAAGTATTTTACAAAAGATATTTTCAGTATTATCAGTCCAAGTAGAAAGTTTGGCTGTGGTTATCCATGTGCACCTTCATGATATTGAACTTGGGTCTACTCAGTGTCCACTGCATGGGACACTTCCAGTTTCTGTAGTGGAACTTTTTTTCCTTAAAATTCAGCTGGTGAGCTCATCTTTCCTGTGCAGTCAGTGGGAATTAGTCCTGTCTTTAAAATTGAATTTCCACGGAGTTTAGGCTAGATGAGACATTAAAGGAAGAAGGAATTTTCATCCTCCTCTCACTGTTTCAGTGTCATAAGGGGGTGAGACTGTTTCTTTACAGAATTCATAGCCAAAACTTGTATCATCAATTTTTTTTTTTTAACTGTAGTTATTTTCTTCTTTTCAGAAATTACTGTTTCCTCTCTCCTAGTTTCACAATATTTAAAAATAGATTTGCCTTAAAAGGCGTTGGGCTTGGGAGTATTTTATTAAGATTTTCCATTTTTATTTTCAATTCAATAACAGGTATTTCACTGGCAGATTCAAAGCCTCTTTCTCTCTGTGAACATGTTATTAAATATTCAGCTGTAGAAACTCAACCCCTTTCCTCCTGAGCTGTTCCCTTTGGGGTCTGGGGGTCAAAGCATCCTCTTCCTCGTGTTCAGAATTCCATAATGGTTTGGGTTGAGAGGGACCTTAAAGCTCATCTCACTCCAACCCTTGCCATGGGCAGGGACAATTCCCACTAGACCAGGTTGTCACAAAAGCCAAATTCCCAAAATATCATCTGGATGAAACCAGATCTGCTCTTTGGGATCGTGTCTGTGGGAAACCAGACTTTCCACAAGTAGGGAACAACAACAAGTAAACCTGCTTTTTCCTTGCCTGATGGTAAAATACACGATATTGGAAATTTTGTCTTGGAACGAGACAACTGGAATCTTCTTTTCTGCAGAACATTATTCAGGGAGGAATCTGAGCTTTTAATGCTGACCTCAGGACTGGTTTTGCCCTCTTTCTACTTGCCATGGGATTGTGGAGAGGGTACAGAGATGAGACCCAGCACCCTCCAAGTGTCCCTGAGGAGTGTCTGTGCTGTGGTGCCTGAGGCCAGGGATCACTCCAGAGACAGATGCCTTTGGAGGCACAGACGTATGTGTTTCTGCTTTGTAAAAAAACATAAAAATTAAAATATATTAAAAAAAAGCCACTGAAAAACTCTTGTGGTTTAGACAGCTGGTCTGGCAGTTGGTGATGTGAAGGCCTATTAAAATATTTATGCTATTTGTTATTTAACTTCATTTGTTTCTTTTCTATTCCCCTCTGAAGAATTTGGAAATGGGCTGGTTAAATAAAATTGCGTGAGGCCACCCGGGGTCGGGAGTGACGGGAATTGGCAGAAATTTGGGAGCACTGGCAGCACAGGGGGCTAATATCCTGTCTTTCACTCCCCTGAAATCCCGTCGTTCTGTTTGCCTTCTGAGCGAGAGGAGGTGCTAATAAATACGCTGAAAATATTTTCACACTTCTGCTGGGTGGAATTTTGATTGGGGAGCTGGGGCACAAAGGCCTGGCTTCGTGGAAACTTGGGAGTCAGTGACAAGGCTCCCTTTGACTCAGCCCCAGCAGCGGAAATCAATGTTAAAATTGACACCCCCCACCTCAAAAGTTTCAGTGATTTGTTATTTTGGGTGCTCGCAGAACTCGCTGTGTAGGTTTAAGTGAGGGATCCAACTTCTGAAACTTCTCGGCTGTTCAGAGTGTGATGTCTCAGAGTCTGGACAAGTTTCAAGTGTCATTTAACTGTTTTCCTATAGGGAGCAGCTCTCGTGGAAATGCAGAGTGGGTATTTGGACTGGAGAAAAGCGAAAACAATATAATTGGGTTTAACATTCTCGGGGAGTGATGATCAATGAATCCCAGTTTTCCAGCTCATGTTGGAACTGAGCCCTCTCAGACCAATGAGTCCCACCACTCAATGCCATGCATGTCCCCAAGTGCCACATCCGCATGGCTTTGAAATCCCTCCAGGGATGGGGACTCCACCACTGCCTTGGGCAGCTGGACAACTCTTTGAGGGAAGAAATTCTCCTCGTATCCATTCCTTAACCTCCCCTGGCAAAACCTGAGGCTGTTTCCTCTCGCCCTAACCAGCAAACCTGACATCACCACTTGAAAATTTACAAAAGAGGGATTTTACAAGTTGGAGGGTGGGAATCCAAGTGTCTGCTCTGGGTAAAAGTTGAACAAATCAGATTGCTCCCTATATTTGGGGAACATGGAACCATAGACAGCAGGAAAATGGGGAAATTTCATGATAGAATGGTAAAAAAAGAGATGTTTTCACAATAATGAAAACCAAAAGAAGTGCTCACCTACAATGGCCAAGTTTTGAAGAAAAGAGAGGAATAGTGAGCATGAAAGAGGGGGAAAAAGAGGATAATGAAGTCCCAAATTTCCTTCTTTTCCAGTGCCTCGCTTGAAGGACAAACTTCCTTGAAAAATTATGCTTATTTATGAAAAAATAATGATTATCTAATCAATCTACAATTCAGCTGGATGCTTTTGAAGCCCTAATGCTGGGTTATGTTCAACCCTTGGTTTGGGACAATCGAGGGTCCTGTGAAAGGTTTGGGACCGAGCCCAAGAGGTCAAACTCAGGTTACATTCAGAGGTGGTGACAGAGCCTGAACAAACGGTGCCAGACGTGTGGAGATCAAATTAGCAAAGCTTGGTTTCCTGTTAACCAGAGATAATATGGTGTGAAATCATTTAATTAAGGAAAATCCCCAGATATTCTGGGAAACACCGAGGAGCAGACTGGAAAGGGAAGGAGGCAGCGTTGAGGTGGTCAAGGGGTGAGTGTGGGAGTCTCCATGGCCTCGTGTTGCTGCTGGAGGAGTGAGGAGAAAGACAATCTGT
Organism: Sylvia borin; assembly: GCA_014839755.1. Classification (NCBI taxonomy): domain Eukaryota; kingdom Metazoa; phylum Chordata; class Aves; order Passeriformes; family Sylviidae; genus Sylvia; species Sylvia borin. Next base: position 36,153,774 of record CM025963.1, on the reverse strand, counting down.
GTTCCCTGGTGGGCTGGAGTCCTGTGGGATCTGCTGTGTGGGGCTCGTTTTGGAGAGCTGCTGTTTAAAGGCTGATCTTTATTAGGGCTTTCACACTGTGGCAAGTTGCTGTTGAACTTTTATTTTAAGACTGAGAGTCTCTAACTTGTTTTCACAGCAAGCTGTTTCCCAGACTCCCATGTGTTTCCCCCAGAATTTGTGCAGAACCTTTTTCTGGGAGCTCAGCTCTTTGGTGTGTTTTGCTCTACCAGCTCCTTGGATGGGTTGGTCCCACAATATTTGACACCAAAATCTGGTTCATGTTCCAGCTGAAGAGAAAGCTCTTCTTCTCTTGCTCTTTCCTTCCTCTATTAATGTTAAACTTCTGTAGAATCCTGGGGTGGTTTGGGTTGGGAGGGTTTTTACAGTGAGAATTATCTGGAGACAGTTTCTTTTATGGGAAGTGTAAATCTTTATTTTAAAGTCATTTTAATGGAGCTGTGTCTCCTACCTCTTCATCCCTTTTGTTCCTGTGAAGTTTGGAAAAGCAGTTTATAGCCTGAAGATCTCTCAGCGTTTTTAAACAAATCTTGAACCTTATATTCATTATCCCTAATTACATGGGGTCATCTGAACCCATAGTAAGTAATTAAAAGGAGGGTGGATGCATATCCAGTATCTGGCTTGTAATTTTTGGTGTTTGAATAGATACCTTTTTTTTTTTTTTTCCCTGTTGTTACCAGTTTCATTTAGGGATTGTTTTCTTTAAAATATTGAGAAACACTAATTTTATATACACATATATAAATATAAACGCCTTTAAACTATTTATATGTTTTTCTCTCATACATGAAGGCTAGAGGAAGGCTGACGACCAAGGTAGCTGATTATAGAAAAGAGAATTGAACTTTTTCTTGTACCTCAATTGAACTTTTTTTTTTTTTGTACCTTTCTGAGCAGCTCAGGGAGCTCCATGTATTTTCAATTATTGCAATTAAAATAGTATTTGCCTTTTGTCAAATGACTGAGGAGAACAGTGGTCTGAAAAAGGGTTGATTTGGTTTAAAAAAATGAAGAGAAAATATGATGATGCATGGCCCTGACAATGCTTGCCTGTGTAAGGAAGCGTGATGTGTGTCAGCAATTCCTCCTCAAATCCACCAATGTAGGAGCTTAAAAACTCTCTCCTGATCCCATGTTGCTGCATAATTCACTTTTAGGCTCTAAAAATAAAGCCAGGCTCTTTACAACACTGTGCACATGCTGGAGTGGAGTAAACACGTGTTCAATCTGTTCCGAGTTGTCTGATTAAAATAATCGTGGTGTGAAGGAAGGAGGCAGGAGGGGCACAGCCGAGCATGTCAGAGAGCAGAGAGGTGTTGAAATGCCCTTGAAAATTAAAACTGTGGAGGCTGTGCATGTTAAAATTATTAGGGTTCACGTGGGTGCAAAGATGTTGACAACTTGAACTTGAAATTTCTTACAAGCGTGGCCTTAAATAAATTTGGATTAAATCAGCAACAGGAGGTGAAGCCGTGTTTGATGAAATTGTCTGGCAAATTGGTTTTAAGTCTGGAATTTCATTTTCCAAACAGAACACTGTGGAGAGGGCAGCAACAAGCAAAAATGAACTGCAAGTTATTTTACTGTTCGGGGAGACAAGAGACTCTTTATAGTTCTGCTCTAAAGCTTAATTTTTAGGACCTGTATAAATAGAATCCGATCCACCAACTGATTTGGAGAGGATAATCCATCAATATTTAATTTGGTAAGGAAGAAAAGGCTCTAAAATAATAAATGTAGTTCATGAATCAGACGCACCATTGAGTTCCATTATTAAATGTAGACGTATAATATCGGTGGCCTCGTGTTTGTTATTTTAATAATTCTAATTAACTTCTGGTAATTGTGGTGGACCTGCTGCCAGCTATCCTGGCTATGATCATTACTCAAAGGTTATTATTTTCTGTAGACAGTCAGCCAGTGAATAGAGGAAGTTGTATGGCAAACTAAACTTAGATAGCACGAGTAGGTTTTCTTGTTGCAGGAAAATGTCTTGTCGTGGACTTCATCATGATCTGTCTGTGTTTAAGAGCTGTGGAGAGGTCCAGGGGCAATCTTCAGGATAATGCAGTCATTTCCAAAGCCCTCATAAACAATATTTCACCCTTTCTCCTCGACTGGGGATGAGGAGTGAGATTTGTATGGAGAAGCAGGAGCTTTCTCCCTCACAATTCGCCTGCTCCTCTTGTCTCTGTCTCTCTGTGGTCCCACACTCCATTTTTCATGCCGTGGTTGTGATGGTGATAAACCAGGGTGCTCCAGCCTGAACTGCTGCAAACACAGGGACAGGAAATGAATCCATGGATGGGTGCAAGGACAAATCCTTCACTCCTCTGAAAGACATTTCTATGTCCAAGAAATCCACTGGAGCATGGAGCTGCCAGTGAAGAAGGATCTGTGAAATGAACTGTGATTTTGTCTTTCCCTTTGGTAGCCTGAGAGGCTTCTCCCACATTGGAGGTGGCACTGGGAAGCAATTTTCCATGTCTGGATTAGGTCTTTCTGCAGCAGCAGAAATTCTGCCTCATTTCAGCTGGGGAAGTGTCACAGGTTGGAGTTTCCCATCAAAGACGTGCTTCCTGCAGAAGAGAAAACCCCAAAATGTTGTGATATCCAATTTCCAGGAAATTGAGGTTGTTATTATCTATGAAAATTGGAAAGACTTATTCTTCTGCTGCAGCAGTTTTTCCATGGGAAGGAACAGTTGCAAACACAGACTTTATTTCCTTGCAACAAAACCCCACAAAACTTTTAACTGGAAAAAGAAATTTCAAAGGTAAATTTTCAGTGGTCCTCAGGGTAGGTTCCTCTTGTGCCTCCTCAGAAAATAGTGAGTGGATCCCAGCACCAGTTCCTTCTAGAACAATTGACTTTTGAGAATCCACCACCTTCCTTAGTGGAAGGTTGGTAATCTCCAAAATGTTGCCCTCGTTCTTTTAGCTGAACAGAGGAAAGCAGGAATAATGTGGAATAATGTGCAGAGCAGAGCTGGGGTGTGTGGGAGCATGAAACCATGGATAAGGGCTTTAGGACAGCCTAAACATTGCAAATATCCTCTGGCAAGACTTGAAATCTGGTGCTGGGAAAAGGAAAAAAAACAGAACCACTTTTCTAGCAGTTTAACATGTGAGTGGATCTAAAGGAGAGATACAATTTATTTTAAATTTGGAAATAAAAAATCCTGTAAGGAAAGGGATTTAATCCCCAGAGTGTGTTTGGGGTGTAATTGACAACTGTAAAATAAAAAAGGAACTCGAAGTGGATTTGGGGATTGCAGCTGTTGGGAGAAACGTGTTTGTGACCCCCTGAGAGCACAAAGCCAGACTCTGATCAGAGGGAGCTTTTGGCACTGAGGGACAGTGCCCATTAAAATAACTGCTAATTCCTTGTGCCAACTGCACTGCCTTCAGGGCACATTGAGGGAGTTACTGAGCTCCTTCTGAGCCTCAGCTCCTGTTTGCCCATCAGAACATCCACACAGTTATTCCACAGAGTCACCAGGTTGGAAGAGACCTCCAGGATCATCGAGCCCAACCCAGCCCCAACACCTCAACTAGATCATGGCACTGAGTGCCACATCCAGTCTTTTTTTAAACACCTCCAGGGATGGTGACTCCACCACCTTCTCCAGCACACCATTCCAGTACTTTATCACTCTTTCAGTAAAAAGAAAATTCCAAAAATCCAGCCTAAATTTGAGGCATCTTCAAAGCTTTTCATTGCCTTGGAGAAGATCCTGGAGGGAATTACGTGCCCTCCTTTTACAGCACCGTGTGCTTCTGGATGGCAGTGGGGGGAAATGAAGCCCCCACCACCCAGGAATCTTTCCTTTTCTTCCTGCCCATCACAGCAGCCAGGAAAAACCCCAAGATCACACAGAACCAATGGATTCCTCGAAAGAAATTAATCACAAGTGGTTTTGTCTCTTTTTTTTTTTTTTTTTGTGTATTGCAATTTGGGCTCTTAATTTGTTGTTGCAAAAGATGAATTTGATTTCCTGCTGTCAATGAGTGTCTGCCTGTCGGAAGGCTCCAAGCATGACTGGCATAATGAAAAGTCTTTTCTTGAGTTAGAGTTGGAATTTTGTGTGTTAGGAACTTCCCTCTGTCTGATAACTCAGATCAGATGGCAGATCTTCCTGTGTCTTCACTCCAAGTTGTAGTTAATCTTTCCCATCAAAGGGAATAGGAATGATGCTCATCGGGGTACAGCAAGAGTAGAAAAAATAAGTAGAATATGTAATAAATGGCAAATCTCAGTAATTTTCTTCTTTTGACTCACTGTTAGAGCCAGGAGTTTAAATTTCTGTTGCTAAAGGAATATTTGTGACCTCTTAGGGGTTTCTTTTGGTTGTTGGAAATGGCTGTGGGTGGATCTCGAGCTTTCTTCTCTGCTTGAAATATAAATCTACTTTGTTGTTGTTTAGAAAGTGTTCATTTCAGATCTACAACAGAATTCTGCTCTTTAGTTGGTGGGAACAATGCAGAATAAAACACGATGCCCTCTGCTGCTCTAAGCAGATGGGAGAGTAATTCTGAGTGGATTTTTAGATGTCCAGCCTAAGTTTTTGTTCTCAGGTAGGTGCAGTGAAATCACCCTGCTCTCTCCCTCTGTGGAAGTAACACAATTGCCTCTTGGGGGCTGTTCTTGGCCCCTGGGTGTCAAAATGCTGCTTCCCAGTTCAAATATTGTTTGCAGACAGATGGGAGGCACCCATGGAATTGTTCAGCTTGGAGAACCCCTCCAAGGCCATGAGCCCATCCCTAAACCACGTCCCCAAGTGCCACGTCCACAAACAAACACAACTCGAGCCAATGAGGTTCTCAAATTTCCAGCAGTTCACCCTCCGCGGTTTATTTTTTAATTTTTTTTTTATTTAATCTACATCTCAATTACACAGCGAGATGTTCTTTATAAAAAACTTGTTTGTTATTAAGATATAAATCTACTTATTTTAGTCGTGTAGTGCACGGCGGCGTAATGCAATACAAGGAGATTACAAGCTGATGGTGAGATGTTAATAACAGTAACACAAAACATTAAGGCAAGTGACATTTACATAAGTATCTTGATCTTAATACATGTAATTTACATATGAAAATTTAATCACCATAGAGATAAACAGCTGCAATGTTTAATTAAACTCTCCACACAAAATCAGCCTGCAAGAAGTAGTTTGTCACTGCTAATTTATCACAATTCTCATAAGTATTCTTTAAAAATAAAAATGCAAAATAAATGACTCTTATTGATAATTTAACTTCTGGTTACTTTATCGTATTCTCAACAGGCTTTGATGATACAATTACAATATGAAGATTCCAGGCTCATTTTCTCACCATTTAGAAGACAAAACATAAATATATGGAGAACAAATGTATTTGTTTACAGACTGAGGGGTCAGCAGTGGAGCACAATTTAGGCAAATTTAATGCTGTGATAAGTTATGTGCAATGAAGGGCTGGGAGTGCCTCTCTGTGGGGCTGTTTGAGGAGGAAACAATTAGAGGTGAAAATTAATGCTGGAATTATCCTGGAGTGGGAACAGGCTCCATATCCCTCCCTAAACCACATATTTTGGGAATCAGAGATGTGCTGACATTCAGGAGTTATTGGAGCCCAGACTTTGGGTTTTAAAGCCAAACAAAGCTCTCAGTGTCTTGAAAGAAACAATTTCCTTGTCTTTCCAGGGACTCTTCCAGAAAATGAAAATTAGAAGGTTGGCTGTATGCTCTTAACAGCACTAACAGAAAAAAAAAAAATCAACCAAAAAAAACAACCAAAAAAAAAAAAAAACCCAAAAAAAACAAAAACAAAAAACAAAAAAACAAACAAAAAAACCCACTTTTTGGTAACTTCAGGATAGGTGGATAATAGGGAAAAAAAAAAAGATTTTGGTAACGCTGGGGTAGGTGGAAATGGAGATATTTAACATTTAGTACCTGAAAATGCGTATTTTTAGGCGTGAAATTTATCCTCTCCCCAGAAGAACAAACTGTATAATGAGGCTGTGTCAGATGCAGCTTCTGCATATGCTGAGAATTTCGATTTTGTTTATATCTAAACTTCCTGAATTTCCTATCCCATGGCAGCCCCAGAACTGTGGGGAACCTTGGGCCACATTTGGCAAACTCATTTCTGTGGATCCTTGGCAAAGATGACCCTTGGAAAATCCTATTTTTACCTTGGGTTTTAGGCTTTGTTCTATTTATTGCTCATTTCTCTTTCTGTGTAAGTTTTGTTTAAGGATGTGATCATTTAAGGTTGTTCTTACTCCTAAAGAAGATACCCAGATCACACAGAAAAAATGAGGTTATTTGGTCCTGTGTTCAAAAATCCTTATTCTCAATGATGAACCTGTTTAATTGAAGTAAAACTGGGCTAAATTCAGCTTTTTTATTTATAAATGAACCTTGTAGGAGAGCTAGATAAGAAAGAAAAAAAAATACCTAATAAGTGGAGATTAGGTCTAGGATGGGATAAATCAATACCATGCTGAAAAAAAGAAATCAATTTTAAAGCAATACAACTTTTTCTTTATTTGTTTTATTCCAAATTCAAATTTTACAACATAGTTGGATTCAACAACGAAGAAATTTGCACTTTAGAAAATGAAAATCATGGGAGAGATGCAAAAGTTTCTCTCTTAGTGGGGTTCTGCTTCAGAAATAAAAAATTCAAAATTTAAGAAGAAATATTCTCAGTATTAGGAAAAGTCTATTTCACCTTTGATTTTGGTGTGGTTTGAATGTGTTGGAGGCAGCTGATCCTTAGTGGCAGCTTCCTGCTGTTAATTTCTCTGTGTTACAATACATAATGCTCATGGTTTGAGCTAGGACAAAGAGATTTAGGCACAGCTCCCCAGCAATTCCAATGTTTGTGTCCAACGCAGCAACTGGAATGAAGATTCCAAGGAGAAATTCTGGATTCCCAACATTTTCAGTTCCAGGTTAGGACTGTTTGGTCCTAAGTAGGAGCAAGTAGGTGCAGGATCTGTCAGTGCTGAGAGAAGAGGTGCTAATAAAAATGGAGTTTTGAACAGATATATTTACATAAATATATATATGGAAATACAGAATTAGAGTCAAAAAAAAAAAAAAAAGAGGTGCAATTCTTTACAAAAATAATATTTTCCACTCCTGTTTTGCAATCAATATAAATGCATTTGTTTCATGTAATTACCTGAGTGTGTTTGTAAAGTTACTTAATTCAGTGATTTGGGTGGTCATTGGTTTATTACCAATTGAGAAATTGAGTACAATTAAGTTAATGCCCCTCTATGAGTTGGTTTTTAGCTCATAACTCTCCAAAACTCAGAAAAACCAATAGAAATCTACTCTGTAAGATCTGCTTGCTGGAATGGCAGCATTTATTCTAGTAGGAAAAAACAAAGACCAATTTCAAGTAAAATTCAACAGTAGTGTTCCCCACATTCCAAAATTATTTTTTCCATAATTTTTCCATATTTTTCCCCTTACCATGATATCTTTTCTATATTTCTCCGAAGTTCTTTGCCAGTACAGGGCAGGAATCTCTATATTTCCATTTGAAGGACTGCAACTTGAGGTTCTTTTGCACTTAAACCATTATTATTAAGCAATATTTTAATTAAATTTTGGATACTCTTCTGGATACAATTCCATCTCCCACATCCAAACTAACCTGGCTATCTGGAAAGTCCTTATTGAGAATGTTGATGGTGATAATTGTAAATTTATAGTGCCTAATTAAGATAGGGGATATTTTTCCATGTGGGAACATGGGATTTCTCCTTCTGCATGGTCAATGAGAGACAGAAAACGTGAGCATCAGCTAATTTGGAGTCATTAAGGGTTTAGGAGCTCCAGAGTCCTGAAAAATCAGGTCCAGCTTCACAAATCCATGAATCCATGAGATAATGATGAGCAAGGAATATGTATTTTGTATTATTTTTGGTTTTTTGCCTCGTGTTTGTGCAGCAGCCTGGTGCTGAGCTGGACCAGAGGGTCCTGGAAGAAGGGATTGTGGGAAGTGTGTGAGGGAATGTCCTCTGGCTTTCCAAACGGACCATGGGATCTTTTGGGATGGAAAAGACCTTTAGGATTGGGTCCAACCCAATGGCTGGCATTTGTTAAGTTGATGCCTGGAGGGTGGAAGACTGTCCAGGCAAGATGCTTGTTTCCAAATATAAAATATATCCCCATGGAAAGTGATGCAGGGTTTCAAGGCTGGTTTTTGGGATGTGGAGCACCTCAGTCCCTTCTTCTTCCTCTTCGTTTTTGGTGAGTGCCTTCTCTTGGTGTTAATGAGCTGTGTGACACTCCCCACCCACATCCTGTGCTGGAAACACCCCTGAGGCTCCTGTGGGATCCCAGAAAATCCCATTCAGGCTGGACACACACAGACAGACAGAGAAGCTGCCCCTGCTCTTGGGCAGAGCCAGGGATGCTCAGCACGATGTTCCCATGTCCCTCAGCACTGCCTTCCTCTGGGAACCCTTTTGAAGGGCACAGACTCAGTTTTTCCATCTGTTATCCCTGCAGATCCCAGGTAATCCTGGAGATTCAGGTGTACAACCCCACAGCATCACCTGCTGTGCCCTGCAGGGCTGGTGGGCTGACCCTCCCTTGTCCCCACCCTTTTGGGAGAACTGCTAAAGACACATCTCTATCCTGCTTAAGAGGGGGCTTTCTGTGGGCTGTAGATGAATTAAATGCTGTGTTGATTAGATTTACAAAATCTTTCAGGATAAAAGTATTAAGGAAACGCAGAATGATTAAAATGCAGTATCCCTTTTATTTCCTCTTCTGTCTGGAAAACCAGTGGCATTAATAGAGCTGTGCACCAGCAAGGAGATGATTTTCTTGTGTTTTTGAAGTGACAAACTATGAGACAAAGTCTGAAAGGGTTGGACTATCAAGGACTGTCTCCTTTAACTACGATCTCCATCATGCTGGATATAAATCTCTGCTGCCAACAGCACAAACATAAATTGCAGCAGTGATTATAATGCAAACCCACTTTATTTATCTGCAAAATCCACTCACGCTCCTGGTGCAAGTGTAGATTTTCTCCTGTGAGAAGTGATCGCTCCCTCGGGACATCTTTTCTCCCTGTCCCTTGATGATGTCAGTGAGTGGCTGATTAGCTGCTGACACATGAAATTATGGGGGATCAGGAGGGTTAATGAAAGGCTTCTCTCTCCAGCCATGCCCATGCTCTGTCTCCCTCTCTCCTCCTCAGCTTTGGGTGGTTTGATGACCTCGGTGACAAAGTCAAGAGAGAAAATACACACTATCATAGCAGCGCAGCCTAATCAGTGGTTCTCCGTTAATATCTAATTATTTAATAAAGGGGAGATGAATTATTTGTGGCCCAGAGTCTCCCCCAACGAGGGCTGCTCCACGGAAGTGCTGTTCAGCTGTCCCCGCAGTGTTGTCATTGATTAGCTCTGTCATGTTGAATATATTTTTTGCCCATGTGATTTGCACAGGAAATCCTGGATTGTGTTGAAGGCAGAGGGTTTGTCATTCCCAGGAAGAACAAGGGGTTGGGCTGGAGTCATCAGGGGACAGATTGGGGTTGTCTGTGGCTCGAGGTCAGTTTGGAGAGGGGTCATTGCCAGCCTGCTGTGAGGGTGTGATCCCTGAAACTCCTTCGTGTTCTTCCCAAATATCCTGCAGCAGGAATATCTGGCATAGAAATACTGATTTTACAACTCCTCATCTCCAGCTCTGTGCCTATAAATTGGGTTTTCAAGGAACAGCTTCTCTTTGTCCTTCTCACAGAGTGTTGTGGATAGGAAGGGACTCACAAGGATCATCAAGTCCAGCTCCTGGCCCTGCAAACAAAATCACACACCAGGGGGATGCTGCTGGGTCAAGCTATGCCTTATCCAATCTTCTTTCTTCTCCCCTGGCCTCTGCCTCTGATTGCAGTCACTGGAGCTGAGGGTATTTGTACCTATTAATTTAAATCATCCTCCTTTAAGGATTCAGCTTAGAAAAGATTTTCTGAGTTAGCACGAGTCTGACCTTAACATGTGTCAGGCTTTCCACAGGGTGGGTGAAGATTATTTCCATACTAATTACTGCTCCAAAACTTTTTCCTTCTCAGTTACACCAAATTCCTGCAGCTCCTTCCTCTTTGGGCCTTTCTTTGTACCACACTCCAACCATTCTGAGTTTTTATCTTCCTGTGGGGGAGAAAAAAGAATGGTTGAAATTTTGTTTTACTGAAAGAATTGTTCTCAATATAAATTTGAAAATTTATATCAGGATCTGAATTTGAGTTCTGGAGTTCAGTCCAGAATTTCAGTTTTGGCTATCCCATCCCTGGAAGTGTTCAAGGCCAGGTTGGATGAGGCTTGGAGTAATTTGGTTGGGAGATAAAATGAGACAGGTTTTTGTGTCCTGGCAGTGAAACCTCTGCTGGATGGCACCTTGGAGACCTCCTTGTGTCTCTGGACCACTCTGACTGACCTCAGGGCACTCCCTGGGAGGGTTGGGAAGTGAACCCTGGCTCAGGAACTGGAGCTAAGGGTCCCTTTTATCCCTCTGGAATGGTGACACAAGGGTTGCAGCAGCAATGTGGACGCTGGCCAGAGAAAGGGAATTATTTTACCGGCAAAGATGTGGCAATAATTCCCCCAAAAATGTCATTGTGCAATTCTGGGTGCTAAAGGAGTGGGAACAAAGGATGACAGCGTTGGTGTCACAAACCTGGAGCTCCAGGTGGGATCCAGGGGAAGCCACAGAGATCTCCTGGGACCAAAGCAGTCCTCAGTGGCTTCTATTGACCTTTGCTGGTGATTTTGCCTGTGTCTGTTTCCACCCTGTCGTTGAGCAGCTCCAGGAGCATTTGGAGGTGTTTGTGTGGGATTGAGACGGGCCAGACCCTGCTGGGCTCCTCATAAAGAGGGGTCTTTCTGCTCGGGGGAGGATGTGGGGTCTCTCTTTTATTTCCAAATCCATGGCAAAGACATTTTGGCTCAGCTGAAGGACCAGGGGCCTCCACACCCTCCCTGGAGTCAGCTTTTCCCAGGAGTTCAGAGGGAGGAGAAAATGCCTCCTGCACTTGGGTACAGGCACGACCTGGTGCCATGGAGAAGTGCTCCAGAGCTGCCACCTGGAAAGTGGGATTTAAAAAATTATTTGGCTGTGTGGTTGATTTTGGCTCAACATTTGTTCCCCTGGCACCTCAGCTTGTGTGTGAGCTCAATTATTATAATCATAACTGTATAAACAATTAAAGCCCCAATAAAATAAGAGCAAACTTTTTTCTTCTTGTCATTCAGGATCAAGCCATAAAACTTTATTTAATTTTGATTTTTAATTTATTTTACATCCTTATATATACAGATATTTCTTATATCTTTATATATATATTTCAATTTTTATTTCAAAGTGAAAAGCCCATGGAAAGGGCAACAAAGGAGGTTTTTAAAGTTGAGCTCTCAGGATCAACCCTTTCTCCATGCCCCATCTTGTCTGCTTGGGATGGAGATTCGGAGCAGGATGTTCACAAACTTTCCATAGATGAAGTGTTTTTCCTTGTGCTGTTTCAATCACCCACAAATAACGAGTCCAAGTTGTCAATATCCTGGTTTTGTACCCTTCACCTCCTGACTGGAGCAAGGGGACAGGGCTCTTTCTAAATATTGTGATTTTTTTTCACAGCATCCTGAATTAAGCACATGAGGTGATTTAGGCTTGAAGCTTCTGGAGAACAGATAATTGTTCTTTTATTATTATAATAGATCACAATAAACTCAGTTTGCCCTCCTGCAATGGGGAGTATGTTAGCTGGGGGAGTGTGCAATAATTCTTTTACAGTGTTATCAAATGGCACCATAGAAAAGCAAAAAAGCATCTCATTCTCTAGGCTGTTTCTTTTTCATATCCTCTTTGAATTGATAAACGTTTATATTCCAGTCTGGGATTCTGTTTGGAGCATCAGCCACAACAATGATCCAGTGAGGATCACTGGATCTTGAGCGAGCTGATTTTTGTGCAAAATAACACAATAAAAAGTTTTTTCTGCCTGATTGTACACAGGTAAACTTATAAGTCTGGGTTAAAGACAAATATTAATGCGTGCTAATGGCATCAGAAGGGCCATTTCTGTGTGAAAATTCCAGAATATTGATGTTACTGTATCACTCAGTACCTGTGGAATCTGGCACAGAGCTGAAATAATTGTATATAAACCTCTGCGATCCCCTGCCCATTTTCATAAAAAAAACCCACCAACAAAACAAACAAACAAACAAACAACAAACAAACAAACAAACAAACCCCAAAAACTTCTGGATTGCTTGAAGAAAAAACTGTGAAACTTGATATTATCAAAAAAGTTCTGCCTTTATCCACATGCTATGGATTTTAGCTGAAAAAAGGAGATTTGGATTGGATTTTAGGAAGGAATTCCTGGCTGGGAGGGTGGGGAGGTGAACCTCTGCACCTCTGGCACAGGGTGCCCAGAGAAGCTGTGGCTGCCCCTGGGTCCCTGGAAGTGTCCAAGGCCAGGTTTGGAACATTCTGGGATTGTGGAAGCTGTTCCTGCTCATGGCAGGTGATGGAAAGATGAACTTTGAAGTCCCTGCAAGCCCAAACCACGCTGGAATTCCATGATTCTCCAAACCCTTTTAACTTTCCCCACTCTCTGTAACATGTTTGAAGGTCAGCACAGATCAGCCCCCTCCTGTTTCAGTGCCCACTTGCCATTCCCAGAACGGTGGTTGAGTTAAAAAAAAAAAAAAAAAAAGATTTACACAGATTTTGTGCCCCAATTAGCAGTGCTAATTGGGGCACACAAGCAAATTGCACTCTACCCTGTGGAGATTGTCAGGCAGTCAACCAGAGCACTGAGTCACTGAGAGCATGACTCTAACCCTGAGTTAGGATTAAATCAGGTGCAAAATCCGAGGAGGTCCCTCCAGGAAGGACAAAGTCCTCTGATGGGTATCAATGAGAGAAGCTGCTTCAGGCATTTTGCTTCATTTTATTTTTTTTTTTTTAATTTTTATTTTAATTTTAATTTTTATTATTTTAAAGGCCGGGATTCAAAATAAAACCTTGGGTAGTTGGGAATGGAGACTGCTGGTAGTTCAGCATTTTAAATTAAAAGAGGATTGATTTAGGTTAGAGATAGGAGTTTTTACAGTGAAACACAAGGAAAAGTTTTCCAGGAAGGTGGAGAATGTCCCTGAAAGTGCCCAAGGCCAGGTTGGATGGGGCTGGGAACAAACTGGAAGAAGGCTGGAAGCAAATCTTGAGTTAATTTGGTTTTGGAGGTGCATTTTTTGACCTGTTGGGTATCACAAAAGGCTGGTGCTGTGAGAGGGAGGTGCAGGTGGTGCTGCCCAGCCCTTTCCTGAGGGAAGAAAGCTGAAAAGTCCCTGGGCCACTTGGTTCTTCAGGGATAAAATATTGGTCCATATTTTGTGGTGTCATGGAAAGCACAGGAATCCATTTAGGTCCATCCTGCTGCATGTGGAGAAAGAAAAAACAAGTTTTTATAATTGCCAAACAATTATTCTTTATTTTAAAAATATGATTAAATCAGTCAAACCTTTCCTACGTTTTCCACATGGGAGGAGATCTCCTTATACAATGGAGATATTTTCTCCAATATGTAGATAAAGGAATATAACCCAAAAATCCTGTCACAAAAATCATATCTGGATCTTGTAGCACAAAGAACGCCCAGAACTTTATCACTAAATCCAGCATGGAAAACTCCCTCCTCTTTCCCCCCTCCAGGTAATGGGCATCAGTGTCCACTTGAAAACTCTTTTTTGGGGGGGTTGGAATCCATTTTGATAAGAGGAAAATTGTCATTCTAAGGTGTGGTGCAGGTGTAGATGATTTTGCTGCTTGAGTGAAAAAGTGACCAGGGATTTTAAAAAGGAGAATATGGAATTAGGGAATGATTTGGGTTGGAAAAACCCTTTCAGACCATCAACTCCAACCATTCCCAGCACTGCCAAAGCCACCACTGACCCATGTCCCCAAGTGTCACATCCACGTGGCTTTTTAATCCCTCCAGGAATGAGGGATTCCATCCATATATTCTTAATTCCCTGGGCAGCTGTGCCAGGGCTGGAAAACCCTTTCCATGAAGAAATTCCCCCTAATATCCCATCTAAATCACCCACTGAGGTAATTTTTTCTTGTTCTATTGCTTGTACCAATGAGTCACAGATTCACCGATTTGGGATTTCTGCCCATTTTTGCAGAGTGTTTTATTAGAAGCCACTACGCACATGAATACACACAAAGTGAGGAACAATGTAATATTCATCATAAAATGGATAAATTCCATATATTTTACAGATTGAATATTTTTTATCCCTATTTTTTTGGCATATAATTGTTGTAAGTCGTTAAATCCACTAGATGGTGGTAAAGACCATCGACTTCATCCTCTCGCAGCCACAAAGTAAAATGAAGAAGTGAAAAAAGTTAGGAGTACATTAAAAAAAAAAAAACCCAAATCCAACCCCAAACCCATATTTGCTTTTCTGTGGTGTGTTACTGCGAGCACGAGAAAGCAGCGATGCTTTGGGGCATCATGCAATGAGGAGCTCCCCAAACGAAATGGTTTTGTCAGGATAAATACCCAGTCAGATGATTATGAATCATTGTGGCAAGTTTTAATACAGATCAGAACCCAAATTAATCCTGCTCCAGCTCATGGACCGTGGCTCTCCTTTGCCTTGGATACAAATGAATGGTAAACAATATTTTGGCAATATTTAGGTTAATCATGTAGAACTGATTACTCGAGAAGAATGCTATTATCATTTAGCCAATTTATACCCTGCTCCGTGACAAATGAAAATTAATGTTGCTGTTTTTAAGATATCAAATGGGTCATGATTTTAAGAAAAATGATTACCCCTAAAGATAGCTGATAATGATGGCTAAAGGCAAGGAGATCCGAGCAAGTTAGCAACATCCATAATTCCCTAAGTAAATTCGGTGGAAAAGCAGATAGAGCTGAGTGTGTCAGGTGGCTAAACAGGCAGCACTTTAGGTGTTGCATGTTGGGTCTTTTTGTTGTTGTTTTAAGTGTAACATTCCCCATTAATTATTTGTTTGTAATTTCCCATTAGAAAGGGCGTGATTGATGGTTTTTTCCCACATTCAGTAACCGAAAGCAGATTTCTGGAGTTGAGCACTGTGTGTTTTTGGTGCGGATGTAATAATTTATATTCCAGGATTGGTTATTTTTGTTGATAAGGAGTTGTGGAGTGGATCTCTGCTGCCTCAGTGCTGTGCATTGATAAAGAAATGTTTTGTAGTGAGCACTAGAGGTGATGTGATGAAAATTGCTGCAGGCATTTGCAACAAGTGAGGGGTGAGAAATCCAACCAAAACAGGCAGGGAATTAAAGCTGGCAGGGAAAAGAAAATGTTCCTAATTCTAGAAAGATGTGTTTTGCATCACAGGGCTGTACAGAAATCAGGTAATGCAAAGGATTGTTGAGAAGCTGATGAACAGGAATGAATTTATCCTCCATCATTCCCAATTCCCTCATGGAGAGAGCTGATCCCTGTGTGCCTCAGCACAAGCCTGGAGTCACTCCAGAGCTTGGACTTGCTGCCTGCGGTTCTCCTGTGTGCATGGCAAGTGTACCCTCCTTTCCCCATAAAAGAATTTTGAAAGATTTTGACCTTTTGTAGAACCAGAAAAAAAACCCTGCCAGCGCAGTTCTTCCTCTGCACCTTCATCCCACCTTCGGGATTAATAAATACTCTGGAATATCTGAATTTCCTGATTGGAGACAGGGCACAAAGTGATTTCAAACAGCATTCCTGTGCTTGCTCCAAATCCCTTCTCTCATTTTTAAAAATTACATGGCATACCGTGGTTTTACCATATATTGTGTACTGATTATCAGAATGAAACTTTATCAATTTTAACAACTTTTGAAAGAGCAGGCGTGCAAAAGAAGGCTTTTTGTGGGGAGATGATGTGGAAATTATGGATCTTTTAGGATGGCATTCAAGCTCTCCACTGCTGACTTTTATGTGTTCCAGAACAGAGGGATTTGGGCTGGTTTTGGAGCCATTTCTTTGCTTGTCCCCAGCTCTTTGGGTGACAGCCAGCACCAAGTGGGATGGATCAGGGTCCAAGCCAGAGCTGACCTTTGTGACCTGGGGATGATCTGTGGAGCCTTGGGAAAGCTGGAATCTGCATTTCTCATGGCTTACAGCAGCATTTTCACTCCAATTTTTTTTTCCAGCTGCGTGCTGACCAGCTCTGGTACTGAGGTAGGGCGCTTGGAAAGGTTAACATTTGTAAAGGAACACTCATTGTCAGAGCAGCGCTTCAATCCCAATTTCTTTGGAGATTGGTCCTGGCAAAATTTCCTTTATGAGTTACTCAGGGAATGGACCAAGAGTTTGTTTTGTGGAGCAGTATTTTTCTTAGATGTTTAAAAATAAGGCAAGAAAAGACTCCAGGGAGAGCTCAGAGCCCCTTCCAGTGCCTAAAGGGGCTCCAGGAGAGCTGGAGAGGGACTGGAGACAAGGGATGGAGGGACAGGCAAAGGAGGAACAGCTTTAAGCTGCAGGAGGGTGCAATTAGGTCAGATACTGTGAAGAAATGATTGGCTGTGCGTGGTGAGGCTTTGGCAAGGTTCAAGGCAAGGCTGGGGCAGCCAGGTCTGTGGTAAGTGCTCCTGCCCACGCTGAGGTGGGACCTGATGGGCTTTTAGGTCCCTGCTGCTTCATCCATGGAGTGTCTTTTTTTGAGCATTCAGCCCTATCCATTGTTTCTGGGTCTTTTTCTGAAGCTGTGCTCATGGCAATGAAAAAGGAGAATCTTAATGTGTGAGGAAACTGTTGATGGTAATGGTTGTGAGGAATATTTGGATGCGGTTTCATTTGTTCCCCAACAGCCACAGGGAAAAAAAACACCTTAAAAGTAAAGAGATTTCAGGCAGGGTTGATGTCAGATTTCATTGCCAAGTTCTTGCTTTGGAAAACAAACCCTACAGATGTGTGGCTGAGGAGGGCACCCACCCCTGGGATCCCAAAGGGTCCAGGTGCTCCCAAACCAGTGGCCACCAGGTCCCAAGTGGGGTGGGACAAACCTGGGAGCCACAGCAGAAACAGAAGCAAGGAAGGAGGTTGGATTTTGCTCAGCAAAGGATAAGACACTGCAAACCGGTTGAAAAATGCCACAGAAATAGATAGAAATATATGGAGATAAATGTGAAGTGAGGGAAAGCTGCTGTGGGCTGTGCAAAGGCTGTTGGGCAGTGCAGTAGTACAAAAAATTCTCATTAGGCCTTTTAATGAGACCAATCCCATACTCTCTCTATATATAATTATATATAATCCCATCAGATCAGGATAATATATTTTTGTATTTTAAATTTTTTGTTGTTATTAGTGTATGCTTTTCGGTAGAGTTGCAACTCCAGATTTTTCCAGACTTTTTTTTTTTAATCAAGAAAGAGTTTCCTGCAGTGTTTTCTCTTCTTCTCTATTGCATGCATTTTGCAGAAGCAAGGTAACTCCTAGAAAGCTGCATCTGATCTTCCCATCCTTACAATTCCTGGAGGAATGACTGAGATTTTCCTCTTCCAGGAGATTTTTACAAGTTCCAGTCGATCTGCCAGGCTTAAGATGACAATTTCTAGTTTGTATCCTACCTCTGAGTTGTTACTGAAAGTGCAAAGTGGCTTCCAAGCCCACAGATTTTCAAAGGGGGTTTTGGAAAATGCACCCTGAGATTTCTTTCCTAGGCCAGTCTGTGTTTGCAGACTAACTCTGCTCCTAAATATGAAAATTAGAGCCTTTCTTGTATCACTTAACCAGTAAGTGAGATTTTAGTTAGCACTGAACTGGTTAAAAGAAAAACAAAGTATTTCTTTACCCAACTCTAGCTCCTCAGGCCTAAATTATTATTTTTTTCTTCAGAAACGGGCATTTTAATGTGTCACTTTTCAGTTCCAGCTCAATAAACAACCATTTATTTACAATTTTAAAGCAATCTTCAGCCTAGTCAGGTAAGAATTATTTCAAAAGAATAAAAACATTTTCATTTCCCATCACTGCCAAAAATGAAAAGAACATGAGTTATGAGTCTTGCTGTGTTGTCTTAAGTTGATTACTATGGAATGATTAAAAAACTAGCTGTGCTGTCATAGCAGAGGAGTACATTATAAGTGTAATAACAGTTTAGGGATACAATCCATCAATGCCGTACTTGGGGGGAAGGGGAAAAAAAAAAAAAAAAGAAAAAAAGTTGATCTATTTCTTTGGTCATCATTTTCAGCATATTAGATGACAAATAATTGTACGTTCATCAATAACAATAGATTAAAGCTGAAATGATTTATTGCCATTACGCCGGGGGATGATGGAGCGCCGGGTCACTCGAGCAGGGATGGGGGCTGTAGTTAATTTTCACGGGTCCCTTGGCAGGAATAATAGACAGAGAAAGAGGGTGAAACCACCTGAAACAAGGTAGATCAAAGTTGGTGAGGAGTGATTTGTAGCTCTGTTCTGCTGAAGGAGTGAGCTGGATGTGGCTGTGATGATCCTAAAAGTTTTTTCTGACCTTAACGATTCCGCGGTTCCGTGATCCCGAACCGGGCGGTCCCTCACATCCTCGCCCAGCTGAGCAGCCTCCCAGGAAAATCCTCTCCCAGGAAAATCCTCAATGCCAGCCCTCAGGTCAGGCCGGTCAATAGGGAGAAAATGGTCTTGGAAGTTCTTTTTTTGATGTGAAAATTCTTCTATGAAGCGTTTTTATTTACTCTTAAAATAGCAGAGAAGCGAGAGCAGCTCCATTTGTCAGTTATCCCACCACCTTAGTGCTCCTGTGAAAAAACAGACAACACTCGTTTGGAGAGGAACAGTCCCAAGTTTTAAGCTCAAACTTTGTTATTTTCCTGAAGACTTTCTTTGAACAAACTTTGCAATTGCAATCTTTGAACAAATGTGACCATAATGTCGGATTTTGATTTGTCAGTTCCTGCCCTGCTGCCACGTTTATTTTTCTGGGCTCAAAACAGGGAGAACATCTCTGTTTCCTTTTAGTGAGGAGCTCCCCGTTTCCAGCATTCCAAGACATTCTCTGGAGTGCAGTTCATCCGTGGATACCCCTCAGCTGCAGTTTTTACAAGGAAATTGTGAGATCTCAGCTGGGCAAAATGCTTGGAGGTCTTAGACAGTGATGCAATTTTCATGAAACAGAAACTCTGCCTAAAAGAAGATAAGTTTGAAGTCAGCTTAAATTTATAGTGATTTCTGCTCTTGTAGTGATTTTAGGAGGAGGCAGCTTTTGTTGATAAGGTCAGAATTAAAGGTGTTTAGGAATTTTCTCTGCATTTATGGTACAGAACCACCACCAAACATAATGGTGGGAGAAGAGACCAGCAAGAGTCAAGGTCTCTCTCCCTCATAAGCCAATAATGGAAAAAACCAAACCTGTTTCATAAATGACATTAATACATATGGAATTTCGAAATGATGATTTTCTTAATGAAATAAGAAAGCAGAGGCACCATGTCTTGGTGATACTGAAAAGTCATCACACCTGGGAAGAGGTCAGCAGTTCTCTGTGCATCTTATGCTGCCTAAAACTTAGGACAGGTATTAAAAGTACTGCCTAAATTAAAGTGCATTATAAATTCCTTAATTAGAAAGTCTCTAAAAGGCTCCAGGATATATTTTTTTATCAGGATATTTATAATCTTGCCTTAATGCTGTTGATATTTTATGCATGACAGCTGTGAATTCAGCGCTGGATGGCTCAGAAGCAATTTTGTAATAACAATAATGATAATAATTATTTAATGGGCTAAAACATTTTCTTTAACTTAGGAAAATCCATTGCCTGCCTAAATAATCTCTTTCCTGGTGTTTGTGATTTTTAAAGCGGCTCCAACACATGACAATATCCAAATGACCTGGGATAGGAGTAGTAACCACTTTACTTTGGAGTAACCATTGAATCCACATGATTTTTCCATCTAAAACTCCTTGGACATGGATTTCCACTCTGTGTCTCTGGGAGGCACAGGCAGAACCTGCACACTTTAACACCACTAAAAGTTAGAAGGAGTCATTTGGGGTCTTTAAAGCACAGACTCTGGATTCCCACTCCTTGGAAAAGCCATACCTGCCGAGGAGTTGCCAAGAGCAAGTGACACGAGCAGCAAACCAGTTTTAATTTTCTGTCCAGTCAAATCTTAGCATTTCACACTCAATTCTCCTTCCTCAGTAATCTCAATAATTTCCCACCTTGCTCATGATGAATGTCTTGCCAGTTCCTACTCAGTCCTTCCACTTTACACAACCTAATTAAAGAAAACATTCCATGATTGCCTATTTTTCCTCATGCATGACAACCTATTATTTTTGCTACCACCTGATTAGGGCTTTATTATCCTTGGATTTAGATTGATTTGCTGGGCACTTTAATAAAACACTGCTTAGTTTGATTTAAAGGGCTACAGGTTTCAGTCACTCGTAGAATTGCTCTTACAAGTAACTCACATTCCAAGTGCTGTGGAGTGTCAGTCAAAAGGGATTTGAGCCCAAAAAAATGAGGATCACAGGTGGTTTTCCAGTTGTGTGTGTTGTTAATATTCTTGTTGGAAGCAGTCAGGAGAGGACGTTTTGCAATATAATTTGTCAAGGGTGATAAATCTGTTTCATCATTTCTGTCAAGAACGGATCCCGTGTATTAAAACTACCATAAATATTTTCTCAAGATAAACCAAAAGTTTCATATGATTAAATAATAATACGTTTATGATGACAAATTGCATTTTCTGTGTGTTATCTGAAATGCAAGACAAAATTAGGTAGTTAAAGTTCAAATGGATGGAGATCAGTTTTGATTTAAAATCAAGGGAATTTTATTAAGCAAATGAGATTTTCATCATTATTTTGTTATATCTACCAGTCTCTTCTTTCAGAAATATTACTTATGAGCTTAGATAATGATTTTTTTTTTTAAAAAAAAACCCTAACACCACAAGTGAGGTTATTTTACAGCAAAATGTAGCCTAGTGAAAAAGTTCAGGAGTAGTTAAATAAATCCATGATTATTCCTGTCACTTTGCTGATGGGTTCCAGCGTTAGGAAGGTGAGGACAGGCTGCTGTCCCCTGTCCCCCCTCAGTGCAGTGATGCTTTGGGGTCACTCTTGTCACATCTTATTATTTTTAATAATTCGGGTGTTTTTTTTTCCAGAGTGCTTTCGGATGACTGAAGGTGCAGCTCTGTTTCCTGAGGCTCCTTTCCCAGATACAGACATGGAAAAGCTTGGGAAGCCCAGCAGAGTTTTTCCCTCTAAAGGGGTTCAATGCAAGTGCAAGAATATGGATTTTTGGAGGTGAATATTGGCTTTTCTCTTAGTTTTGTAGTGTTTTTTTTTTTTTTTTTTGTTTTTTTTTTTTTTGTTTTTTTTTTGGGAATTTTTTATTGAATGGAATGAAAACTTCCTGGTTAAAAAATGTCTGTAGGGTTAGCTGACACCAAATCGTCCTCACGTTAGGGCTTCCTTCAACTCACAGGAGATGTGCAGTGTAGGACACTTTGGATCTGGATCCTGGTCCATCTGGGGCAGTGTCCCATTCTGGCACCTTTCCTGTGAGGAAATGTTGGGAGAGTTGGGAATGTTCCCCTGGAGAAGGGAAGGCTCCAGGCAGAGCTGGAGATGTTCCCCTGGAGAAGGGAAGGCTCCAGGCAGAGCTGGGAATGTTCCCCTGGAGAAGGGAAGGCTCCAGGCAGAGCTGGGAATGTTCCCCTGGAGAAGGGAAGGCTCCAGGCAGAGCTCAGAGCCCCTGGCAGGGCCTGAAGGGGCTCCAGGAGAGCTGCAGAGGGACTGGGGACAAGGGCTGCAGGGACAGGACACAGGGAATGGATCCCACTGCCAGAGGGCAGGGCTGCCTGGGAGATTGGGGATTGGGAATTCCTGCCTGGGCTGCAATTCCCAGAGCAGCTGTGGCTGCCCCTGGATCCCTGGCAGTGTCCCTGGCCAGGTTGGACAGGGCTTGGAGCACCCTGGGATGGTGGAAGGTGTCCCTGCCCATGGAAGAGGGTGGCACTGGATGATCCTTAAGGTCCATTCCAACCCAAACCATTCCATGACTCCATGACACCAAAACAGGAGCTGCTCCCACCCTGTGTGCATTTAATGAGATTGTGCCACTGGGTTATTAAAAAACCAAAGATGGTGTCTCTGCCCATGGCAGGGGTGGGATGGGATGAGATTTAAGGTCCTTTCCATCCCAACCCACTCTCTGATTCCATGTATAATTAATTTAGCCCTGGCTTTATATCTTGCTCCATAGGAATTTTGCTTCACGTTTCACATGTGAAGATTTTTTTATCATGAAATTATTGATTGTTCATTTATTATGATTTTTTTTTTTGCTGCCAAGCTGATGCCACATGGACGTGTCTGTGGAGCTGTGGCAGGCTGAGGGTCACCCTGGGCTGCAAAGCTCCTTTGTCCCAAGCTCAGATGTGCCACTCCACACCTGCAGGTGGACAGCAGCTCCTTGAGCTGTGGGAAATCATGGATCCACTGCAGAATTTAGGAACTTGCTCAAACGGAATCATGTGAAAAACTCATTTTGGTCTGAAACCAGACTGCTCTGAAATTTCTACATCTTCCTGGTGTGGGGTTGCTCCAGCAGTGGAACATCTGTTTCTTACTGGAAAATGGGACAAAAGGAGCTTGAGTCCCTTTTTCCATGAGACATAAAATCCAGGAGGAGCCAGGTGTGTGTGGATGTACCTTACACTCCTGCTCATCCCAGTAAATCACTTCATATAATTAGTCATATCCTTAAATTTAATCACTTCTGCAGCTGGAGAATTGAAAGAGCTTCCTTGAAGGGGAAATAATATTTTTTTTCTGTGGCCAGCTAATTTCCCTGGATTTTGAGTTCTTTAAGGAGTGGAGGAGAAGGGGGTTGTGTTTGCATGGAGGAATCTGCAGAGACAATTACAATGAAAATAAATAAAAGGATCACATAAAAGCCAAGTTGGAGTGCTGAAGAGACTTAATAGCTACAAACTGGTAGCTATTAGCTTCTAATTACTCTCAAATAATTACTGAATAGAATAGTAAATGTTATTAGCTTACTTTAATATTCCACATAAAACATTGCTTCCAACAATAATTTACTGTTTCTTCAGCTTTAATATAAACACATGCAAAACTGGGCTGCTTCATAAACATTTGTAATAAATGAAATTATTCTGAGGGTTCTGTGGAGGAGATCTGTATGCTGTAGGCCAATGGAATTATTAAAGTGATGGGAAAGACCTCCAAGTTCATATTCCCAACTTCTATTGGAGTTAAAATACTTTTCCATTTAGTGTAGAGGCAGATTTAAGTACTAAAAGACAAATCAAAATCTCCACACCAAAAAGGAAAAATAGGAGTTGGGTGTGTAACTATGGTTCTGATTTCCAGATATATAGGCCTAATTTATATTCTAATAATATTAGAATTATCTTAATTACTCATTCATTATAGTAATACTTGTATTCATCATCATCTTTGGAGAGTTTTTACATATCTCTGCCCTCTGCAACTAACTTGGGACCCCATTTTTTTTTTCCTGAAGGAAAAGAATTTGTGGTTTGATGTATTGAGAATAAAAGCCTGCTGTAGTTCGAGGGGTAATATCCAGAAAAATTCTTGAAGCCCCCAAGGGAGGGTTCTGTTAATAAGAGCTGTTAGTCATGAATTTACATCTTACTCCTTTGCCAAGGCTGTTTTGCTGTAGATTAAAAGATATTTGATAAATAATGATGGATTAAACCTTGAGAAGTTGGCACCTGATTTTGTGTGGGGCAAGAGGGGCCCATCAGGAACCTTCACATGGTGCTGCAGGTGTGTGTGTACCTGTGCATGGTCATTCCTACACCCCCAACCCCCAAATTCTGATTTATATCTGTGCTGGAGGATGGAAAAGGGCAGAGGGAGACAAAGGGGTTCTGAGTGTCCCTTTCTGCATCCTGCCTGAATTCATCTGCTTTTCTCTCATTTGGTCTGGGACTGGGGATGGGTGTAACTTTTTCCTTTTCTGTTCCAACAGTGGAGCTTTCCTGACGCGGACAATTGACAATTTTTGTTCTCTGGGAATTGCTGAGGTGCCTCAGTCAGTAGGGCTGAGGCACCTGAAGGGAATCCACTGAATCTCACTTTTCTTTAAATTATATATATTTTTTCCTTGTAATTCCAACTTGCTCAGGGAAGTGTGTGGTGAGCAGGAGTCAGTCAGAGCATGAGGGCAATGTTGGGATCAGGATCTGCCATTCCCTCGGAGCCAAAGTCATTCCTATTTCTTTGGAACATCCTGAGAATTATCACGGGATCTAGGTCTTCTTACAAGCATTGTTTGTCATTGAAAAAAAACCTCCAACCCCTCTCCTGTTTGGAAAGGTTGTTGTGGCAGCCAGATCCTGGCCTCTGGGGCTGTTTTAAAAGTGGGCAGATCGAAAATCTACATTTAAATTTCATATATTGTATATTCATAACCCAGCTCTTCCTCCAGCGCCGGGTAAAAGCAACATTTCAGTGCTGCCCCATTTTTAAACTTCATCCTTGAGGATAATCACCCCCAAACATAATAACAACATCATCCAAGTACAAGAAAATATGTTTGAAACGTCCTGGCTTTTTTTTTTTTTTTTTTATTGTACCATAAGATAGTGCTTCCAAAATCCCAAACTGAATTGCTTTTCAGCAGATAAGCATCAAAAACTACATTTCCTGCTTTCGGGGAAGGTGCAATAAGGTGCTCTATCAGTGTAATAGTTCCCAATGATATGCTCTAGTAGTATTTTGATGAATTACATGATTATAGCTAAAATGAACACTTTCATCATGCCTGAATTAATAATGGTGGTATGATTTGGCAAGTACTCCTGCGGTGTTCTTTAACTCATCACTTCAGAAGACGGAGTTTTCCGAGCCCATCCTTTGTCTCGGGGAAGCACAGGGGATCCTTCACTGCTAAAAAACACAGGGAGCAGGAGAAATGTGACAGCTTTAAAAGGGAAAAGGAAACTGATGCTCACTTACCTTGCCAAGCTCATTCTGACTCAATGGCTTTATTTTTCACTGCCTTATTCCGGTGTCTGAGGCACCTTTGACTGTGTCAAAACAGGAAAAAAATCAGTATTTCTTTTTGTGTGTGTGAGAGCAGGTTTATGAATTTTATTGTAAATGTTTGTTGTAAGAAGATGTGAGTGACAGGGAAAGAGGATTTGTACCTCAAGGTGCACAAGGTGAGGTCCAGCTTGGACATCAGGAGGAATTTCTTCACTGGGAGGGTTGTTAAACACAAGAATGTGCTGCCCAGGGAGGTTTGTAGTCCCCAGCCCTGGAGGTGTCCAAAGAATTCCTGGATGTGACACTCAGATCTCTGGGCTGGGAACAATGTGGAGACCAGTCCCAGCTTGGACTCGATGGTCCTGAAGGGCTTTTCCAACCCAAATGACTCTGATCCTATAAATTGCTGTGTTTCCAAGTGACTTTAAAGCCTTATAAAAACGTAATTTTCCCTTAAATCACTGGGTTTGCTGCAGAACTTTGGTGATGAGGATGTTCCTTTCTGTGTGCCCTGTGTCAGACAACATTTGACTGTACCCTCCCCAGCCCCTGAGGGAAGCCATGGATTGGTGTGACCATTCCAGGGATCCTTGGGGTGTCCAGACATGTCCATAGAAACTTCCCACACTGAGGATTCCAGAATTCTGTGCAGATGTGCACAGCACTGAGAAAAAACCTGCTCTGCTGTTGCTGTTGTAACATCCTTTCTCTGGCAATAAATGAAGGCTCTCAATCTTTACAGCTGTCATCTAATCTCTTTAATGAACATTAATTTCACTGGAAATAATAAGAGTGATAACCAACCTGCTGGAGAGAAGGAATGCAAACTTTTGCAGGCTATTGTAAAAAACGCTGATGCACAGTGCAACATGAACATCTGGAGCAGATGTGTCTCTAATTGTGACCCACTTGATGGTTATTCTGTGCTCACTGGCCTTTGCTGTGATATTTCAGCCTCCTGCTGGGGCTCTGAACTGGGAAACAGGACTGGCTGGGGCAAGAAACTTCCTTTTTCTTTTCCTGAGTGTGTTCTGGCCCTGGAATTTTTGCTCCTTGGTTAATTATTATCCTCTTTCTTTGCGTCAAATAGTAATTTTATGCCACAAAATGTCTCAGGGTTGCTGATGCAGAAAGGGAACATAAGCAGTGTTTGTGAAGCCAAGCTATAGGAAAGGTAATATTTGGAGCAAATGGCATTACAGAACTTAAGACCTGATGGAATTGTGGAATGGTTTGGGCTGGAAGGGATTTTAAATATCCTGCAGTTCCATGGGCAGGGACACCTTCCACTGTCTCAGGCTGCTCCAAGCCCCATCCAGCCTGGCCTTGGACACTTCCAGGGATCCAGGGAGAGCCACAGCCTCTTTGAGAAATCCATTCCAGCCGCTTCCCACTCTCACAGGGAAGAATTCCTTCCCAATACCAGATAAAAGCAGAGGAAGATGAACTCAAGGGAACTTTTTCTATCTTTCCTCTAGGGCAGTTAAAAATCTCAGTACAAGATTCTTCTCCTGGTGTAGGTTGGTGGGTAAATATCATGAAAACTGCTCAATCACTTTCGTGTCCACCCAAACTGAATGACTTGATTTTTTTTTAAGGTTTTGGTGTGAAATATGTTATTTTTTTGGCACTCCAACAGTGTAAAGTCTGTTAATAGCCTGCGTGTAGAGACACAACCCCTGTTTAGCTGCTGTTATAAGGAAACAAATTGTAATTCTTAATTGAATTCTCCTATGGAACCACCAGCAATATAAATTACAATGTCATTGGAGTAAGAGGGGGGAAAGCCCTTTTTACAAGCCTCAAGATGATAATTTATAAATAAAGTAAAACCAAGAAGCCTTAACGAAAAATCCCTACGGAATCTGACATTAATAGCCTTTACTTTTAATCTGATACAATAAATCTTGCAGCCATGTATCCAGAACAGAAATAACAGAAACCAGGCCAAGCTGGAGGAGATATGGGGGAGTTGAAGAGAAACATTCTCTTTCTTTAATTAAAAATATATGGTGATTTTCTGGTATTCCAGAGTCAAAAAGTCATTGCTGCCAAGTTGCTGCCAATCACTTATCTCCAAAGGGAGGATTTTTGGTCGGATTCTTTGCCTAAAATCTTCCAGATCCACATGTGCTTTGGAATTTTCAATATCCATTTTGTAGGGTTTGTGTTCTGGCCCCACTGCTGCGATTGCATCTCAGATTTTCAGCTGCCCCCTGAGTTTAAAAGGAAACCAGAACATTCAATATTAATTATTTTTATAATATTAATTTTTGAGAGGTTTTTTTTTCTTTTTTCCTTTTACCATTGCGAGGATACTTCAGAAATTTGTCCAGAGAAAGGACACAATAAATGCTGACCAAGAGGAGGGTTCAAAGATAGTGCCCTGTGACATTTCTCCCAAAGAATTAAGCAGCTTTATCCATTCCATATGTCACACATCAGGGATGGGAGCTAGAGTTTCATGGTCTCTGGGTATTGCCAGCACTCTACATTCAAAGATTTTTATTTAGAAATGAGAAAAATAATGGGAAAATCTTATGATTGTGACAAAAATCAGCACACATTTGCCTCTTTATTTGTTACTTTGAGGATGTCACTGAGAGTATTCAGATTGGGACTGATCAGGGGCTGGATTTCACTTTTATTTTTTTCAGAGACTGGTAGCATTTTACCCAGTCTTGGTATTTTAAAGCCTTAACTTTATTAAAGAGAAATTCTACCTCGTTTTCAGAGTTTCTCTTTATTTTAAATGGCACGAAAGAGCACAGAGTATGTACAGATCTTCAGTGCATGAAAAAGCACAGAGTAGGTACAGAGTTCCAGTCTTTCCAGGTTTGCCAAGGCTTTTTGTGGATAATTTTTAATAACAGCAGCAGAAAAGTGGCACAGCCTCGAGTCTGCTCCTGAACCAGAGCAAACCGAGAAACCCACAAAATTAACATTCCCCTTGACTTGTGCAGTCTGGAATGTAAAAAAACCATCTGACCAAAATCACATTAACTGAAGAAGAAGTGTTTTAAAAACAAAAGAGAAATTCCCCGTTTTTTCCAGCAGTGCCAGGAGCAAGCATCACCCTCTTGTGGTGCACTGGGCTGTAATTGCCCATGGATCTCAAAAATCATCCCAGTCCTTAAACCACAGGCTGTGTCAGGGCACTTTGATTTTTAGCTCAGGCAGATGCAGCTCATCTCAAATATTTCTCTGGACAACTCATCACCACCTTGTTTCAAATCTGGATGTTTCCCGTGTGCTGCATCTGATGGTGAATTTATTTTTTAGTTGTTTTAAAAGCAATACAAGCAATAATCTGAAGCTCACTTATGAGGTCTGCATAAAATGCTGTCTAAAAACCAAGTACAGTAAATTAAACATGATACTCATTACATAAATACAATTATATTTATCAGCCTTTTATAACCACACAAAGCATTTACCAGTAAGAGTTATTTTGGAGTAGATAATTCCCAATTAACTTTTACTACTTTATTTTTGCTAATTTAGTTAGAGTTAATTTTTCAAATAAAATAATAAAAAAAAGGAGCTGTATCAAATGGCATCTCTAACTATTACACTGGAGATGAGATATAATTAAAATGTTATGTATATGGAATTGCAGCTGATGGGAACCTCAGCTTAAACTCTTATTTTTTATCTTTATTTGATTATTGCCTGCTCTGCACAGAGAACATGATTGAATTGCAAGGTGGCTGGGTGCCCACAGTGCCAGGATTTGGAGAGGGAAAGAAAACACTTGGAAGGAGAATTACCTGGAAATTCAAACAGGTCAAGGTATGACCTTAAATGTGCTGAGGAGTCTATAAAAATCCTTCTCTGATCATGCCTTTTTTTTTTTTTTTTCTGTGTCTCTGTGGGGTTGGGAATCTTGGAATTCCATGGTGGGAATGGCAGTGGTGTGTAGGTGCCTCTCTGCTCCGTGGGGTTGGTGGAACTCATACGTGAATTATTCACCTGTTAATGAATTTATTCACCTGTTAATTCGGACGTTGGCTCCACACCAGGGAATGTCCTTGTATCTCAGCTCAGTGAAGGCTCTGTCTAAAATTGCCCCCAAAACCCAAAGTCCAATGAGCTGCATCACTTGGGTGAGAAGTCCTTTGCAGTTTTTCATGCCCTTTGCGGTTTTTCGTGCCCTTTGCAGTTCCTTTTCTTCCCAAGTGCCGTGGTGGGTGACTGAGGCTCTCTTGGAACCAGGAATACCCAGGGAATCCATTTATACTGTAATTTTGTACTTTTTAAAGAAATCCTTCAGGGTTAAAAAAAGGACAAGTTTGTGAACCCTTCCTACATTTTGCTTTTCTGGTTTTCACTTTGCCTTGAAACACAAGGCTTAAAAACCAGCTGGAATTGAGGCTGTTGGATTTATCCATCAGAATTCCCCCGGAGACATCCTCTGTGTTCATTTCCCTGTCCCTAAACCAGGAATAGTCCAACGTCCTCCCAAAAAACACCCCCCTGGCAGGGTTAAATGTGCTGAGGGCTGTTTGCCACTGGTGTGGCTTCACAAATTCCAGTTGAGGACTGGGCTCGGGGCTCTGGGGGTGTCTCCACACCCTGGAAAGGAAAGGAAATGTCAGGAAAATGAGATTTTTCACAGGGAGAGGTGCAATGGGGACACAGAGGGTGTCCTTAAACCAAACCTCTCCTGATTCTGTCTGTCGCCACTAATGAAAACACAAAAGCCAGGTTGCTGATGGTGCTCAGGACAATGAGGTTGGGAAATAAAAGAAATGTGAACTGGGAGCGTTGTGCAGTGCTCGGAGCCAGGAATTAATGTATTCCAGGCGGGAAGGGGGGCTTGGCTGGCGGGAAATATCAGCTCCTTCTGAGGGCGAGGACAGTCACAGCCCCACTGTTCATTACTTTGGATGTGTCACATTTGCCAGGGTGACAAGATGTATTACGGGCGAGGAGTTTTGCAGATGGAGGGAAATATCTGTGGAAGTTGTTTATTCGATTTTTTTTTCCCCAGTGTTTTTATTTTATTTTTTTCCTTTTCTGCGCTACCCTGTCCAACCTTGGGATAATGGAATTATTTTATGCCTTTTGCACCATCATCAGGCTTTGGATGGCTGCACAAAGGCCACTGGCAACAGAATAAGATGGCTGTAAAAAGATGCAAAAAATTGGGATGGAGGGAAAAAAAAAAAAAAGGTACATCCAATAACTTGCCCTTAAATTTAAAAGGAACTAAATGAAGAACTTCTGGACAATTTATCTTGCTGTTTACAGATAACAAGTCACTTTGTTTTTATGTGCTCAGTCTAGTATTCCATAATTTATTTGAAAGAAGATGAGAAATAATATAGATAAATGATGAAGTGTCAGGGTCTGACGCTCTTAAATGAAGCTATTATGGTCAAAGAGAAAACGTAAAACCTGCGGCTCATTATGAGAGCGTTCTACTTGTCAGTTAAGTGAAAAGGCCTGGAATGATTTCCAGTTTATTTGTCATTGCAGTTATTAAAGCTGTCTTTTTGGTGCCATGAAAATGAATTGAAGACTTTATTCGAAGTAAATTTGTACTAAAGCTTTCAGATGTATCTTATGTGAGTTCAGTGAGGCAAGAAAACAGCTTAAAAGCTGAAATATTACAAGCAGGCAACTACTGAAGTCCTGAAACACACAGGAATATAAAGTCTGAGGAAGTTACACAAATAAATGAAGTATCTTGTCTCTTGGGAAATAAAGCTTAGTTTGACTGTATTGTACACTTAGACAAAGAAATCAGCCCTTGTTAGTGGCAGCAAAATATTGTCTTTCACAGCCTTGTGCGTGATGCTTACTTTTATATCAGGCTATTAATTTTGGGACCAGCTTATCAGAGAAGTGGGGACTGTCTGTTCCAGAGCACCTTCAGAAATGCAATCTCTGAGTCAAAGAGGAGATGTGGCATCATCCATGGCAAGATGAGGCTTTTTATGGCCATCCTTTATGGTGAGGCTCTGTGATCTCAGTGGTCTTTTCAAGCCCTGATGAAGCTCTTGTCCCAATGTGGTTCAAGAGCTGACAAAATCATGGGAGATAACGGGGTTGGGGACACTCACTCAAGGGGGTCCCTCTCCCTAATTGAACAACCAAAGCATCACATCTGACTACATGGGATAGGAGGTAGCGCTGACATTTTTATTCCTCTGGAAACAGGCTTAAAATGCTTGAACCTTGTGCAGCTGGAGGGTCAAAATGAAATGTTAGGCTGAAATCCTGCCAGCCCTGCCACTGAGGTGGTCACTGACACCACTTTTATTGCCATCTCCTCTTCAGATGGTTCCTGCTGAACTGTAAATCCCCAATTTACGTGGAGACGATTGATAGGTTTATTTTATTTCGTTCTGTTCCTCTGGATTTCCTTTGCAGCAGTCGTGTTCCCCACCACCGCTTCATATTTGCCAAGACAAATTAGTGCAGTTCTACTGGGCTTGGACTGTCCAAAAGGAAATTAAGAGTCTTTTTTTATTTGAAATTGAAAGCTGTAGGAGCACTAAACTGAATGCTTAACTCCAAGCTCCAGCAGTCTTAGAGCAGTATAGTTGACACTTTATTGCAGATATTACAAATGTTATGACATGTCTTCAGGGTCAAGTTAAAAACAAAAAGGGTTCCACATTCTCATCAGAAGTAATCTGTCAGTTTTGTCATCAGATATTATAGCAGCCCTTAGTAGCAGTGTCACAGTCAAGGGTTTATCAGGCTCGGTGGTAGATGTGTACGTACTCTGATTTCCAGGGGTTTATATCTGCAATAAAAATTCCCTCCAGGCTAAAACTTGGCATTCATAGCCCAAAGGGATTTTTTTAATTAAAAAAAAAGTATCAGTGAAGGTTTTTCTTGAACGATAAGAGCGCACAAAACCCAAATCTATTCTGCATTTTAAAAATACTTTAAATCTTTTAAACTGGCAGGCTTCAAATATTTAAGCAGCCAACTCTCTTTACATGAGAGACCATTAAAAAGGACATCCCAGGAAGGGGATAGGTGGCGGAGCAGACAAGTGCTTTGTGCTCATCACGAGTTTAAGTGTTGAGCATTTGATGAGATGTATAATTAGCCACACATTTCTAAAGCTCTCGGTGTCTCTCTCCATTGAAACTGTGCATGAGGGAATTAGGATGTCTGAGGCACAAATATAAATCACTCCTTCCTCACCACCCCCTGACAGGGTCCTGCAGGACGGGGCTGATACGGCGTAAGCTGCTCGGATCAAGGCAGCCCCTCTGACACCCACAGCACAGCTGCTCCCTGGAGGAGCACAGGGCTTCATTTCCTGCAGCTTTCCTCCTCTTCCCTTTGTGGAAGCAACCAAAACATTCCAAGTGTGGCAGGGAAAATCATATAAACTGAAACGCCCATGAAGGTTTTGTTTAAGACCCTCGGCCTGGAATGCTCATTTATTGCTTGGTGGAGCTGTGGGGTTTGTCTTTGAAAAATTAAGAGCAGAGTGTTTGATACAGAGATATTTGTGCTAAAACATGATGGAACGCCATCTCTTATCCCTGTAAAAAGTCCAGCTTTACTTAGGGAGTGGTGAAGCCCTGGCACAGGCTCCCTGAGAGTGTCCAAGGCCAGGTTGGACAGGGCTTGGAGCACCCTGGGATAACAGAAGGTGTGGAATGGGATGGGCTTTAACTTTCAACCCAAACCATTCTGGTTTTCCATGATTTAAGCCTTTACTTGGATCCCAAGCCCAGATTTTCTGTGCAGATGCTTTGTGTAACAGTGCTGCAGGTCCTACCTGGTTTTATTTATAACCTGTGGCTCAGCGACAGGGATAACAAACAGGCTGTGCTGAAGAGTCACCAGGATTCCCCATAAAATCCCAGTAAAGCAGCAGAGAACAAGCTCTGCTCTGTAGCAGGAAAGAGGAGAACATGGCTGTGGTTTCATATTTTCAGCTTTTATGTCGTCATTTGACTTCCTAGGGGGAAAATGAAGGAATGTGAAGAAATAAAACCAGCTCTGAGCAGGTTCGCTGCCATGTCCAGGAGGAAATTGTCCTCAAAGGAACCTGCTCATGCTCCTTTAGTACTCTTGTGGAGGCACTGTAAAGATTTTCCATTGGAAAATTGAATGGACTTCTAAGATGCTTCCTATTCTCCCTGTCTGAGTTCTCCACTTGGGAATTCAACAGGTTGAGTTGACATTGTCCCTTTGCCACCAGGAGCTGCTTCTGAGAGTCACCAAGAGACTGCCAGGAAATGAGATTGGTGCGCAGGATATTCTCACTTGGGGGTGATTTATTGCATATTTTTATTATTTTGTTTATGTCTGATGTTGTCAATCTCATCCACAAATTGGATTTATCCACCTGTCCAGAATCCCAGGAGCCTTTGTGGGCGCTGGATGTGGGTGAGGGTAGTTTGATATATTTTCACTGACTACTGGAACCTATTTCCTACCTGCCCTGTGGCACAAATTCCCCTAATTTTGTGTGACAGCTTCCTACTTACTGCTACTGAATCCCTGAAAACACCAAATATTCCCCAAATCTTCTGGATCAATCAGACCAAGACTGATAATGACAAGTTTGATGCCCTGTACTGGGCCATGAGACTGATGAGATGGAAGAAAGAAGAATTGTCTCCAGGGAAGCAAATGGTTTCAGTAAAGGGCCATAAATGCAAATTTAAGTACTCTTTTTAGTAATGCTGGTCTATTATTACAGCCTAAAGGAAGTTCATTTAATTAATAATTAAGCTCTTCAAGTTACTCTTAGCATGAATTTTAGTGTCAGGAATTGCCAGGAATTTGTTTTACGATGTGGCTGCGAGGGAGAAGTGACAGCAGCACAAAAAAGGTGAAAGTTTTGCCGAAATCATGCACCAAAAGAAGCCCAGAATAATATACCAAAAATATCAAAGTCACACACCAAAAAATGCCAAAATCCTGTGTTTTGGGAAGTCTCAGCAAGTCCAGTGTGCTGATTAAAGACAGAGAGAAAAAGCAAAGCCCACATTAGAAGATCTGGTACTAAACAGCCACCACAGTTTCTCTTTTCTTTAATGGGACAGCAGAGAGGTGATAATTATATTTCAGAGGAATTTCCTGCCTACAAAACTCCTGACAGCTCCAGGCGATCTTTGGCAGGGTCTCCAATCCCACAAATTCCACGTGCAGCGATGAGAATTAAAACCCTGTTCCCAGGTCCTCCCTGGCCAGTGGGTGCCACCAATGGAACCTTCTGGATCAGCATCCTGGACAGCCCTGGGACCCACCTGGGGCACTGCCTCCCTCTGAAACTGGGTTTTCCCCTGCTCTGGGCAAAGTTTATCCCCTTCCTGTTGCTTTTTCCAAGCTGCAGTGGTGATGGTTTTCCCACTGGGAATATTTGGATCATAACCCACAGAAGCATCAATGAAGTACTTTGGATTTTTTGCTACAGAAATGCAAAATTTTGTTGATGGTATATTTTTTCCCTCGATTTCTTTTCTTATGTTCTTAATTTTCTTTTCTTCTTAACAATTTAAATTATTAGGAATGACTTGGAGTTTTGCCCTGTTTCCTCCATGCTCCTGTTTTCTCCTCCTGTGTTACCTGGGGGTTGTAATTCACAACTTTATTGAGTTTTCTCTTTAATCCCTGATTTAACTTGGCTCAAAACCTCTCTGTGTATTTACTCTACGTGACTCACAGAGCAATTCTGTCTCATATTTCTGTGTAGGGATAAATAGTTGTGCCTTCAGAGTGCAGAAAGGAAAAATATATTAATTCATATTACAATTGAAATATATTAATTTCTGAGGCTGATTGGTTTCTGCCCACCTGGGTGAATATTTTGGAGCATAAATGTGATGGTATTGTTGAGGAAAAATATTCACATATTCTATAACTCACAGTAATTAATATATTATAATGCATTTTTTCTTATTGCTATAAATATAAGCTCTGAAAGATTAATAAAATTTCTATTTTACAGACTTTTTTTGCTGGATGGGGCTGTGAAAATCTGAGTTTGGGAAGCTGAGCACCAACCCTTGCTGCTATGTTCTCTGATTGATCCAAGGAATGGAGGATTTGGGTTGAGTTCTCATGAGCTGTGAGACCATGAGCAGTCTGACTGCACAAAATTAACAACCCACATGCTCCAGGTCTGGGTCAAGGGGAGTTTTTTATTTTATCCCATGATGTCATCAGAGAAGGGACATAACAAGTTGTTTTTTATTTTTGTTTTTAGCCCACATAGGTGAATAAAAGCAGAAATAGAAGCAGAGTTGTACAAGAGGAAAATGATCCAATAATTCAGGATGATCCAGTAATTCAGGATGAGCCAATGATTCAGAATAAGGGAATAAAAATATGAGTAGGATCATAGAATATCCTGAGTTGGAAGGGATCCTTAAGGATCATGCAAGTCCAACTCCTGGCCCTGCACAAGGCAGCCCCAAGAATTCCGCCAACAATAAGTCCTAATAATTCTAATAAATTGTGATTACATAATTTTGGGGCGTTTCCTACCAAAAAACTCAAGATTGCCCCCTCTTAGATGTTTCTTAGTGTTGGCTTTTTTTGGGAGGCTTTGAACACCGTGGGGTGGTTTTTTTTGGGCAGGATGAGGAAACTGCTCCTTCCCAGGATAATCTCATCTGTCTGGTCTTTCTCAGACACCCCTTCTGGTCCAGGTCATCAATTCTATTGCTTGTGTTCAACAATCAACCTTCAAAATAGAAGGAAAAGTGCTATTTAAGAATTACTTACTTTTAAAAGCTTGAAACTTCTTTCTCTACAACCTTTCTTAGTGTTGGAAAAGTAATTAATGAAACGGGCAGAGTGGTCTCGTATCTGTGTCCCTGTGAAGTATTTTTAGGATGTAAAGTACAATGATTTTTTAGAGGTTTGGAAAGCCCTAAGATAAAATTTGAAGTTAATTTTCCAGGCAAAATTTAAAGACAGGACAGATTTAAAATTTTGATTTCTTACAACAGCATTTCTGTGGAGAAGGGGATTTGCATTGTGCAAAAATGCAGATAACATTGTGAAGTTCATAAAGGATCTAATTAGTGACTTAATGTGGAAATTATTTGTTATTTCAGCACCCTGAGTGGAGCACCAGTGGTGCTGCCTGCCCTAAAAAATGTCAAATTAATGGGGTGAACCCCAGTAAAAAAATCAGATCCAGAGGCGTCCAATGTCACTGTTGGACACAAAAGACTAAATAATTCAGAAGGCAAAAGATGTAGAAAAAGAAGGCTCTTTATTGTCTAATTCTTACTACCTCTTATGAGGTGTTCTGATACAGACTTAACATGATTGGTGAACAGGAACGACACCTTTTTAATCCCATTGGTTAAACTGCAAAAACAGGAAACACCAGCTGGACAAAAATTGTTTTGAGAAAAGAGAGTTGTTTACCAAGATCGTTTTGAGAAAAACTTTCTCAAGAAACTTCTCCTTGGGAAAATGTTAGCAGCTGCTGAGCAGGCTAAAACCTCTCAGGTCCACACCGATGGGAAGGAGTGAACGATAAAAATCCGTGACTTTTGACTGTTGCTGATTTATCTCCAATTCAGGCTGCTTAACTTAACTTAACTTAACCACAGCCGGAGTATTTGCTCGAGCCCCGAGCTGACAAGAACAGAGCACCAGCCCGTTATTCCTGCTGGAGAGAGTCAAGGGGTTGGAGCCATCCATCCTGCAATTCCTTGAATTCCCAGAGCTTTTCACGCGGCTTCCTCAAGGACAGCGCTCATGTCTCAGGCGCGGCGGTGACAGATGGGATACAACTTGTCATGTGATGGATAACGCCGGAGCCATGGCGCTTAATCCTTCTAAATACTAATAGCAGCATTATCATAGAGATTTATGAGAATGTCAGTTCCAAGTTCCCAGTTCCCATTCATGGGTTTTTTTTAAAAACTTCAGCTGCAAAAAACACGCATCCATCCCATTAATTCTAATTATCATGGTTCATCTTCTCAGCGGTTTTGTACTCCGGAACCTTTCAGTGCAAATTAACGTACCAAAAAAGTGTATTAATTAATATTTGTAGCTTTTAATTTCTGCGAGAGTGTTGTCTGGAAGCAGCTGGCAGTACAGGGCCACTGCTATTGAATCTTTGCCAAACAAGTGCAGATGTAATTTTGTTATCTCTTGCTTAGTCATTTACGCAAATTAATTTGAACAATTAGCCTTTTACTGGTCCTTCATGAATCATGCAAAAGGGACCTGCCAAAAAATTGCTACTTGACAGAAAATAATTGGTTAACGTTGTAAATCTTCCAAAAAGGTATCACTGTGTTTGGGATAAAGGAGAGCTTCAGGAACAATCTTAGTGGTTTTATTTTTCTTTTGTGTGCCTTATCTATTCCAATTATTGGTAGGGAACAAAAAAAAAAAAAAAAAAAAAAACAAACAAAAAAACCAAAAAACTGAAAGAAGAGTAAGCAGCAGAAATTTGGGAACTTTTGGATGAGTGTCAAAAAACGTGAAGTTCTTTGCCTGGATGTTGCCTTGACTTCACTGCTTTGCAAAGCTGTGCTGATGCTCTACAGAGAGGAGGTCGGTGCTGAGGTCACTCCAAAAAGAACAGATTTACTCATTATTTGAAAAAAAACCACCCAAATCCTTCATTTCTTTGGACATCCATAGACATCAATTTTTTTCCTCAATATTTTTACATATATCCTTTCAGTTTAAATTGTATTGCACAAATCTAAGCTTAGTGGTGGATATTCCTAATTTGCAGCCGAGTTAATTGTTACCTGTCCCTCTGCTTTCACTGCTGACACAGTTCTTGCAATTTTGGAAGGTACGTGCTCTAATGTTCTCCAGGTGGATTAAACAGAGAAAATAGTCAGTTGTGTCCAGAACCTTATAGTCAACATAGTAATATTGTATAGATATATAAATAATGATAATGTTGATATATTTAAATAAAACATTACAATTTTGTCCTTCTCATAATCCATCTCGACAGGACCTTGATTCTTCAAAACAGGTAAAGTTTTTCTTGGGGCAGTAGCAAGATCATCCCATTTTGCCGGAAATTTTGGCTGCATCTGTGAAAACAACTTCAGAATTTTTTTTTTTTTTTTTTTTTCTTGTGGCAATCACACTGGAGCTCAAACGAGCACTGACTCTTCATTATCTGAGCCAGGCAGCCCCGTGCAAATTCCATCACTCTGGCAGGGTAAGGTAGGGGTCCCTTTCCCTCTAATTGTTTTTTCCAAGCTGCGATTTCACAGCCTGTATTGTTATTTCCATTTGTCCATTTGATTGTGGAGAGAAGAGACCAGATGTTGTGTGACAAATCATAGCTATTTGCAATCTGTTGGAATTCTTATAAAATTGTACCGGGGATCATTTCCCGATAGCTGATCCTGCAATCGCTGGCGCACGTGCATCACTTGGAGCACGAGATGTCCTATTGAAGCTTGTGGATCCATTCATGTGCCTCAATTAAACACCCACCACGGGCATTTGTGGGGATGTTTGTGGTGGGAAATCCGAGGATATTTGGAGCTTGCCGGCTCAATTCACCGTCGCCTCAATTTCCATTCCATCAGGCTCCACGTTGTTGTTGCACTGTAAAACTTGAAATCAGCTCACGGTTCTTTTATTATAATTAGGGTACACGTAGGGCTCAAAATTTGGCTGAAGTTTATCCCGCGGCAAAGCGATCCAATTTTGTTTACTGAATCGTAATTCCCGACAAATAGTTCCTTCAGGAAAGTGCATCCAGCCCAGCCCTGTTATCCATCTGTTTTTAGGGGCCGTGGCTAATCAGAGAAGTGGTCTCTCACTGCCACATTGAGAAGGATGAAGTTAGTTCCTCTGTAATTGAAAGTATCAGTAGTAAACTTGGCTGGAGCTTGATTAATGGTATATTAAAATCAGAGTCTTCGTGGTGAGTGCTAGATAAGGAGTTTTGGGCAAATTACTTGGTTACTGGGAAACCTTTAAATTTTAATCATGGAGGCACTTCAGCATCATTAGGAACTGAAAAAGACAATGGGCGCTGGGAGGAAGTTATGTGAATTGATGTGCTTTTCAATCTCTTCTTCTGTGGGGCTGTTGAGTGATGCATGGGCTGCAATCGAGGATCCTCTTGCTCCCCATGCCCCTGATTGCTGTTGTTATAATTTAGTGTTATCCAGGTCTTTATGATCATGGAAATCAGATGAGTTACTTGCAAAAGATGGAAGGTTTTAGCATAAGAAAATGTGGCTTAAGAGCCTGGATTGTCTCTGCAGTTTGTCTGGATTTGAGGGGAAGCTGCACCCTGTGTTTAGGACGAGTGGAAATAGAAAAATAGGCTCTTTAACACACATTTATTGTTTAATGTGATAATAATACAAATCTCAAACCTCCATTTACACCTCACTTTGAGATCCATTCTTGCCCAGAGAGCACGTGGATGCCTGTGCCATGTATGGGCTCATATACGTGGTACCTGTGATTATCTATATTTATCTATAGGTAATATATTCCTTATCTATATTTCTTATGTATATTCATTGCCTATATATTTATCTCCATTTACAGGGAGATGAGGTGCTGCAATAGAATTTTGTGAGGATCCACATGGGATGTAAACCTCTCTCCTGGCTGACAGATCCAGTTCAAAGAGTGCCAGTAAATCTGGTGCACTCAAACCCTCACATCTTTTGGTCCTACCTGAGATTTTGGAGGAGCTGTAAAGATGTCAGGATCTCATTTCCAAGGTCATGAAATAAACAAGAAATACTTAACACCCAATGTGACAGCAAGGGCTACAAAATTCCCCAGCTTTTCCAGGGAAATATGCTATGGAATTTGGTTTATAAAGTGACCACTGTAATTTAAAGTCATTTGTTTGCTTCCACTACCAAAGGAAAACCTTTCTCCTTCCTAAAGTTGTCCTTTAGACATAGTCTCTTAATAGCCTGAATTTGTCTGTAGCCAGTTCATGTTTGCACCAACCTTGCCTAGTGATTTAAACTAGTTTTAACCAAGTTTTCATTCATTTTACTGGCCAAAATAAATTACTTTTTTTCAGCTCTCATCACTTAAGAGAGGTTTGACTTTTCCCCAAGTATCCCTTTTCCATATTTTGATGATGCTAGTGCTTGTAGAATAGTGGGAATACTCTCCTGTTTTTAATGAGAATATCATTCCTTCCCTACCAAGAGATGCGCCCACCATTTGTGCTCATGGTGCTG
This sequence comes from Sylvia borin, assembly GCA_014839755.1. NCBI lineage: Eukaryota > Metazoa > Chordata > Aves > Passeriformes > Sylviidae > Sylvia > Sylvia borin. The sequence continues at coordinate 36,113,494 of CM025963.1, read as the reverse complement.
TTGCATCAGTGGTTTATATTCATCATATCATGAAATCTTCATCTTCATTGCCTTTTCTTCCATTTCCAAAAACAATATCAAAAAATATCAGTCGTTCTTCCCTAAATTCCTGAACTGGAAGTTTTGTGCTACTAAATGTTTACCCTTTGTCTGTCATTGAAGTCCCCAGATCATTTCGTTTACCTGTCGTCCGAAATTCCTCGGAGTCGGCCCTGCCTTCCAAACTCATGTCAGGAAAAACAATGTAATTGGTGTAGTCACATCTTCTGTCAAATTAATTATCAAAATTGTTAAATAGGATCAGTTCTGACACCTGGGCAACGCAGGATTAACAGCGGTTTGTCCAAAGTCACTTTGGAGTGCTGTGAAGGAAAAGGTCTAAATCCCACTGTGTTCTCCAGAGGAACATCCATTTGCTTTCTAAAGGAAAATATGTACTAGGGAATTTTAGGCTGGGAAAAGTGGTTTATTTCCAGCAAAGACAGAACCTGCTGCAACAAAATATTTGCAGAAAAAGAAACTTCATTTTGCAATATCTGTGCCAGTCATTATTGAAGAAGCTGGTTGAGAATGAACCCTGGTCATATGGGATGCAGGAATCCCAGATCCAAGCTGTTGGCCTTAAAAAGGCACAAAAACCATCTTCAAGGAGATCTTTCCCTGGGAATATCCCATTCACCCATTCGCTGAGTTTCTTCTTGATGGAGATTAGAAACATTTTTAAAATTAAGGGAATTTTCATGTAGGAGGGTACCATTTTCCATGCAAAATAGCCACAGGCTGGAATTCTTGCCACAGAAGACAAACTGCCAGACCACAATATGAGAGAAAGAGACAGATGCAGGCACGGTGAGTTATGTTTTTTTATTTTTTCCTCTTTCTTTTAATAGATAATGTGTACTCAGGAATTGAGAATAGTAGAACAGGTCCTAAGGGGGTTGTGGATTTAATGGAAAGGGATGAAGTTGTTGTGGGAACACATTGTTTATTAAATTTCCTCATTCAGATGTTTATTGTATGATTTATGGTGACTTAAGCTTATTATGTACCCCTTTTTAATTTGTTGTGTAATGATTGTGAACATGTGTACAACCAATTAATAAATCCAGAAGAGATAAAAACACTGGGAGAAGCCCCTCTGATCAACCAATTTACCTTTGTTTAGAGTGCAGGACTTAAATTTCACCAGTATCAGGTCACTCCATGTCTCCAGATCTATAGAACGTGGCAATATAATATGTGCAGAACAGATTTCACAGATATTTTTGAAGCTCAGGATTCACTGGGTCGTTTACAGGGAGTTTTGGATTTCACACACCTCATTTTATGTCTGCACAGACCAGTGGTGAGCTGAAAACTGGAGACAAAGCTGAGGCCTCTAAAAATGCTGTGCTTATCTAATGTAGTTTAGATTTGCCTTATCAGCCTTGCAGAAGAGGAGTGTCTGTGGGACAGGCTCGGGTTATTTATCAGCTTCAAAATGTTCATAAAGATGTCTGAGAAGTTGAAAAGAGAGTCTGTGCTAGGGGGATGCTCAGCAGCTGCTGGAGGGGCTGGAGCTCTGCCTGGTGGGAAGGCCTGGAATCAAGGGCCAGTCCATGGCATTACCCGGGGTCACTTCCCAAAGCCAGCTCTTTTTTCATAACTATGGCAATTCAGAGCTCTCTCTTCCATTTTTCCATTTTTTCATCCCCCCTCTCCCCCTTTCCCCCCTTCCCCCCCTTTTATTCCCCCTTTTTTTTTCTCTTCCTTTTCTTCTTTTTTCCCCTTCCCTTCCCTTCCCTTCCCTTCCCTTCCCTTCCCTTCCCTTCCCTTCCCTTCCCTTCCCTTCCCTTCCCTTCCCTTCCCTTCCCTTCCCTTCCCTTCCCTTCCCTTCCCTTCCCTTTTTTCTTATCTCCCTCTTCATTATTATCAATAATAAAATTATTATCATAATCGACTTCAATTATTAATCTGGTCCTATCTAACCCACAGCTTTCTCCAATTTTCCTCCTCACCCCATGGAGAGGGAGGGAGCAGGTGGCTGTGTGGGATTTAGTTGCTGGCTGAGGTTAAACCACAATATCTCTCAATTTCTTTGTCTTCCTTTGTCACCACATCGCTGGGAGAGGAGAGGAAAAAAAAATTTTGATTAGAGATCCATCACAAATTAATGAACAAAAGTGCAATCCTGGCACTTCATGCTAGAATGGAACATTTTAAGAAATCACGGAGTGAGACATAAGAACACTAGAAAAGTTTGGATTGGGGCATAAAAACTCTTTGGAAAGGCTGTGTGCTAATCAACAGCAAATGTAAGAGTCCCTCAGGCTGAAAGGGCAGTGAGTGACTGTATTTGTTCTACTGGAGGTTTTCAATCAGCATTTTCAGAACGTGGTTTCTCGTTATGATAATGATGATGGGACTAATTATCACCACGAGAACGGGTGATAATGGCACTTTGAACTGTGTTTGTCACCACAGAACACGGGCTGTTGCTTGTTTTCACATTCCCAGGACATGGAGAGGTGCTGGATTTGGCACTGGGAAAGGGCCCAGCTGGGCAGGAGGTGTCAGAGGAGGACAAACCTGGCTGCATTGGGATATCACCTGGGAAATAATTGGAGTTAGTCGTTGGGATTAACATTTAGCTGTAGCAAATTGTTTGAATCTGCTAAGCGTAAATGTGTGTTTGCTTTCTAAGAAATAATATTGTCACAACAGCCAAACTTCCAAAATTTATAAAGCTATTTTCAAATTTAGGAAGGTTGTTTCAGCCTGTGCTGGAGAGGGAACATAAAGCAGAGTGGTGGGGAAAGTGAGGCAAGGGAGGGAACTCCTCACTCCTGGGAATAAATCCATGAATCCCAGAACATTTCCCTGCAGCAGGAACAGTGTGGGGTGCCTGGCAGAGCAAAACACCGGGAATATTGGGGGTTTTCCAATTGTGAGTTGTGCCCAATGAATATTTCAGGAAATATTTAAGCAGAAAATTAAAATATATCCAGATATGATGAGAGTTATTGGGAATTGGAAATCTGTGATGTAATCTGATTTTAGCATGGGGTGTCCAGATTTACAACCAAACTGTTCCTAAGTCACAGCATGGATAATTCTGGAAAAAAAGAGGAAACTTCTGATTCTCTTGCATACACTTGATGAATTTGTTGACAAAAAAACTACTTGAATTTTTTTTTTCAATGAAGTTCCAACATTTATCTGCTGCTTATGTGACTTCCAGAAGCTGTTTTTTTTTTTTTTTTTTAATTTTTTTTCTGAAGGCCTCACTATTTGTTGCAATCTGTTTTCATATGAATGGTTACCCATGTGGAAGAATGTGCTCTGGAACTTTTTCCTTGTAATTAAATTAATTCAGGGGACATGGAAGCAGCTCCTGGTGCTCTTTAGCTTCTCTTACTTTAGTAACTAATTAATGTACAGCTGACACACACGTACTCAGCTTTCATAATGTTATCTGATTAATAAGCAATAACCACCTCAGTAAATCAAAATTAAATGCCTACTTATGGCAGCGAGTTTAGAACCCTCCTGCCTAGAGACTTTCCATTGATTGATTCATTAAGCATTTCATTGACAGATGAAAAGAAGAGGAAAAAATTTCCTCCTGAGCAGCTTTGCCTTTTGTTTTACAGGGGAAGTTTTATACCATTGGTTCACTGAAGAAGTTCTGCAAAGGGTCTTGGGTGGCTGAAAAACCAGATGAGAGCAGGGGTGGGTTGTGCTCCAGGCAGTGCTGGAGAGGGAAAAAGGGATCCCAGAGCAATAAATCATTCCCTGAATTTATGAGTCCATTTTGTGGATAATTAGTGCCCTGCTGGAACTACCAAAATCCTGCTGGTGGTTTCATTGAAGGTGCTGGAAGCTTGATAAATGGTGAAGAAATGAAATAGAAACTCCAAGAAGTTGGGAGAAGAGAGAAGCAGCCTTCTTCTGCAAAGGAAAATACCTCTGGGGGAGAAATTTAAGCACTTAATTCCCAACAAAATTCACTAAATCTTACTTTCCCCATGGACCTCCCAGTCAGTAGCACCAAAATGAGATGACAACTTTTGGTTTTTGGTCACAGAGGAAAGTTCAGGAGAAGCAACACTTTTAAAATTATTCTTTTTAGGGGGAAGCTTTCTCTTCCACCTACACCAGACTATTCTGGCTACTTCCTGATGCTTAATAAAAAAATGTACTTGTAATTTAACAAAAAGGTTTTTTTCTGCTGCAAGGAAACCAGTCCCAGGTGTGAGAGATGCATATTCAGAATTATATGACTGGCTTTTAGAGCCACATTTTTCACAAACTTGCAGACGTACAGTCAGGTTCACCACTTAGGAATCAAATTTGTTGCTCCAAGATTTTTCATAAGTTCCAATTCCAATCTTTTTGGGACATTTTATATGCATTAAAAGTTGCAAAAAGTGTTCATTACACCAAAATACATTGAACAATGAAAGCCAAATGTGCAGCATAATCAGTTTGAGGAGCTGCAGGTGAGTGAAGGAATGTGTGGGATTGGGAAGGCAGAGGGTTCATATTGTATCTTACTTCAGGAATAGAAATTATCTTTTACAGAAAATGAGGAATAATTGCATGATAAACAATACTTCTTTTCCTCTCAAATGTAACAAGTTAGAAAAAAAAATTCTTTTTTTTAATGGTTTTGTTTTTAATGTTTCTATGATTTGGCACTTATCCACAGCCTGTTTTCTATCTTTATTTTTTTTAACCTGGTGTTGAAGGTGGTTCACTATGAAATAGATCAAAATCAGTGTAATAGAATATGGAAATTGCATTTCAGTTCATGGTGAGCCTCTGCCTAGGGTAAACTTCTGTATAAAAAAATGTTTTGGCTCTGATCTTCTACACTAAGGAGGTTTTGGCTGCAAAAAAAGCTGCTCTACGGACCAGAACCTAACACAATGATTATTATTTTTTTTTTAAACTTTACAGCGAAACTTTATCTTTTTGTCGCTGCGTTACCCTGAAAAACATAAAGATACATCTTCGTTTTCCTTTAAGCTTCCTCTCCCAGCCATTCCTTTTTAACTCATCCCTATAATAGTCCTTTCCAAGCAACACCAAGTGACAGCAAAACCTATGAGGGTTTTCAAATTCAATAACCAGGCCTGGAAAGGAGGCATCCCTCATCTCAGCCTCAGCTGAGTAACTGCAGATCCTTAACATTACCCTCTACACTGGAGGTCCTCGGAGCCATCAATCTGCTGGAAACGTGCTGACAGCTCCGAGCGGTTCCGCCGAGTCTGAGCCGCTCCAGGAGCGCTGAGCTCACCGCCCGCGCCGTGACTGACGAGCTCCGGGGTGAGGATTCTGCCCCTGCGCCTCTCAGCACACGTGTTGGGCAGCTCTGGGCACGTGTGAGAGATCCCAGGGAGGGGATGGAAAGGCTTTGGTGCTTCTCCTCTTCTCCCCCGGGGATGGGGAAAGGCTGGGCGGGAGGAGGGAGTTGGGAACGTCTTGGTCGATGTGAGGGAAATGGGAATGGTTTTTAAGGGTTTGTGGTGATGCCTTGGGAAGGCTGAGCTGGAACAGAGACTGGACTGAGCTAGAGAGTAAAGTAGAGATTCATTGAAAGGCCTCCAGGATCCAGTTTGGGCAGGACAGGGCCTGACCAGGGCTACACCAAAGATGGACTGAGAATGGTCACAAAATGGACCCAAAATGGTCACAAAATGGATCCAAAATGGTCACAAAATGGCTGACTGGTCACGGGAGCTCACATTTTTATAAGTTTTGGTCCATTTGCGTGTTGGGATTTAATTGTCCAATTACAGCTTCAGGTTCTGAAGTCCCATCCCTCTTGTTCTCTCTTCAACCTTCTGTTGTTTGTGCTGCTGGGCCTGACTCTTGTGCTCATTGTTGTTGATCTTCAGCAGGACAAGGAATTGTTTTGTCTCCCTGCTGTGTGCAGAGCTGAGTGACACTGACTGTGAGCTCAGAACTCAGCCCTGGGCAGCACAGAACCTGAAATACATGAAAGATAAAACTTAAAGCATCAGTAGGATATAACTGAGATTCAAACCTGGGTATCCTATATCTCATCCTCCTACATCCCTAAAACACCTCTCTGCAGTTTCATTTTCCTGGTTTCATTTTCCTGATGTGGAGATCCCAGGATGATACCGGTTGGAAAAGACCTCCAAGGCCATTGAGTGCAAGCTGTGCCCAACCCCACCTTGTCCCCAGAGCACTGAGTGCCACATCCAGGGGTTCCATGACACCTACAGGGACGGGCACTCCAAACCTTCCTTGGCAGCTCTTTCCGATGTTTAACAATTGTAGAAATTCCTTCTGGAGGTGGTTTGAAACAATTGCTCTGTGGGCTGTCTCTGGGTCTTGCACTAGCCAAAACAGCCTGTGTGTCCTCAGCAAGACCTTTTCTGTGTCACCTCTGACTTTCCCTTCCTCTTGAGCAGGTTTCTGCCTAGCTCACAGGCCACCTGCAGAGACACAGGAAATATTTTAGAATCAAGTTTTCATGTTATTAAAAAGAAGTTTCTCTATTTTTCAGTTTGGACAATCTCTCTTCGTTGTTGTCTCTAAATTAGTTTTTAACCAAGTGTACAGTAATTGGAACAATGATACAATTGTTGCAATAACTTATAACAATGTTACAATAATTTCCTCATATAACATTTCTATTTTTAACTATGCCAAAGGAAGTTGAGTACACACAGTAGGGAGATTATATGAGTGTATTCTGATTGCTGATGTCTCCCATTTATTCCTGGACCTGATGAATGTTTCCCTTGCAAATAAGTGAAGGGAGTGCATCTCGATGTTTCTCACAACACAGACTAAAGCCAGGAGGCTCTGTGAATCAGTTAAACACCCAGACAACATCAAATTGTAGTGAGAATTGGGTCTTCAAACCCCTCCAACTACATTCCACCACAAACCAATAATTTCTGCCAAGTAGGAATAGTTCCTATGTTCAATACAGAGACCTTTCCTTTCCTTTCCTTTCCTTTCCTTTCCTTTCCTTTCCTTTCCTTTCCTTTCCTTTCCTTTCCTTTCCTTTCCTTTCCTTTCCTTTCCTTTCCTTTCCTTTCCTTTCCTTTCCTTTCCTTTCCTTTCCTTTCCTTTCCTTTCCTTTCCTTTCCTTTCCTTTCCTTTCCTTTCCTTCCTTCCCTTCCCTTCCCTTCCCTTCCCTTCCCTTCCCTTCCCTTCCCTTCCCTTCCCTTCCCTTCCCTTCCCTTCCCTTCCCTTCCCTTCCCTTCCCTTCCCTTCCCTTCCCTTCCCTTCCCTTCCCTTCCCTTCCCTTCCCTTCCCTTCCCTTCCCTTCCCTTCCCTTCCCTTCCCTTCCCTTCCCTTCCCTTCCCTTCCCTTCCCTTCCCTTCCCTTCCCTTCCCTTCCCTTCCCTTCCCTTCCCTTCCCTTCCCCCTCTTCCCTCTTCCCTCTTCCCTCTTCTCCCTTCTCCCTTCTCCCTTCTCCCTTCTCCCTTCTCCCTTCTCCCTTCTCCCTTCTCCCTTCTCCCTTTTCCATTTTTTGCTTTTCCCTTTTTCCCTTTTCCTTTCCCCTCTCTTTCTCCTTCACCTTTGCCATCCTTACTTTCCCTTGGCTCACAAAAAGCACTTTTATTTCCAGCTGCCCTGTTCCACCGTCCCACTCCAGCACTTTTTGGCCGAACTCCTCCCGGCTCCGCTCCAGCGGCGCTCCCGTTCCCTGCACCGCGGACGGTTCTGTGCCCTCCACTCAAGGTGACTCTGGGGTGTTAATGCCATTCTCCAGCTCAGTGGAGCTTTGCCCCCAGCAGTGTGGGTGGCAGGGTGGCACTGCAGCAGGCTGGGGCTGACCCCAAGCCCCGGGACCTCGGGGCAAAGCCGCTCAGCCGCGTCCCCAACAGCTCGCCCCGAGACTGGAGCGCTCGCTGCCGGCTGCATAATCCTCCCTAATGCTCGATTTTCCCCTTCCTTGAGAAAAGATTAAAGAAGAGAATTACATTGGAACTGGTGGAGGCATGATCCATGCTCCCTTGATTATATGGAAACATTAAAATATCATCAGCATGTTAATTTTATCAACTGAACTGGATGAGATTTATTCCTCTCTCTTATCTATTGCATTAGGCTGGAAATACAATTTATTCTGATGGTGGGAATGTCAGACAGAGAGACCAAAAACATCTGGACATCTTAATAGGAGACAAATTTTCTAGGATGTACATTGACCCTTTAAAATTAATTCTGCTAATAAAGAGGCAGGAATTTCAGGGCCTATCCATCTTTCCAAATCGATCCCCAGCTCTTTATTGGGGCAAAATCAAGGGATGCATTGGAGGTTCCTTTGAGGCCTTGTGGTTCTCATGTCTTTGGTTGCATATTTGAGTATCAAACACAGTAGGTTATTAAATACAAACATAAATACAAACCACACAACTTCAGATAAAACCTAGCCATCACAAATGACAGGATTAGTAAAAAATCAAGTGAAAATTCTCCTTTGGAAAAACAACCTATTTTAAATGTTCTCCAGGTCTGCATTGGAAGATTTTCTTTCTGAACATTTAAATCATTATTAATTAAAACCAACTGTAAAGAAAACACCCCAAAACCCAACTCCTTGCTCACTGAAAGATAGTTTCCATTTTAAAAAGTATTCAAAAAAAAAAAAAGTCTTGTATTGCAGCATGTAGATTATCCTAGAATGTTCTCAGCCCATGGAGGAGAGTGAGTGACATTTTCCCTCTGGTTTTTGAGGTCCTTGTCCTGGGAAGCAGCACATGGGAGCAAAGTTAAATACCCAGAGTGAAATACCTGTGGCTCTGTGCCTACCTGGCACATTCCAATTCCCATTTTCCTGGGAGCACAGAGGAGAAAAGCAGAGCAGTGAGCTCTGATTCCAAACATCCCTCTCAGCTCCAGGATGGCTGAGCTTTCATGTGCCTTTCCCTGGAAGTTTCAGGTTCGCCTGTAGCAACAACCTGATAATTGTTCTGGGAAGAGACTCAGCACTGCTATCTTATGCACAAGTAAACAGGCCTCTATAAGATTAAGAATTATATGCCAGGGCTTTGACACAACCATCAGTTATGCCAGATGCAAATAATTTATTCTTTGTCAGTTCAAATACACAGCCTTGTTTGGATGGCTGAAATTTATACTGGCACCAAAACGCAGCGCGGTGTTATTTCAGTGGGGTGTCGAATCCACAGATGACCCAAAAAAGAGGGAGAGAAATGTTATTTATATTTTCTGAGGGTAACTCATCACTGATTTGTACAAATAGGTGACGTAATAACTCATCCTTGTTGTGGGATGATACGTGGGGAGGCCCTGGCATGGAAGAGAAGCTGTGGCTGCCCCATCTCTGGAAGTGTCCAAGACCAGGTTGGAAAGGGCTTGGATCAACCTGGGATAGTGGAAGGTGTTGGGGATGGAACAAGAGGAGTTTTGAAATCCTTTCCAAACCATTCTGTTATTCCATGATTCCTCCATGATTCCATATATCCTCCTTGACACAGGCTCCAGGAATTGTTTAGGTTGGGAAGGACACTCCCTACCAGTCTCTCAAACAGTTCAGTTTCCCAAAGCAAAGCAGAGTGTATTGAGAAGGAGCCTGAGTGAAATCACACTGCAGCTCTGCCAAGGTGGAGCTGGGTTTGTGCTCAGCTTGCTCAGGATGCTTTGAGGGTGCTCAGGGGTTTCCTCAGCTTTAAAAACAGGAGAAAAGGATTTTTTTTTTTTCAGCCAAGATTTATCCACTGCTGAGGCACCTCCAACCTTTTCACCATTTCTGGGCCCCTCACTTTTCCCCCCCTCAGGTTTTCTCCCACTTTTTGATTTTCCCTTCATGGCAAGGGAGACCCTGAGGGGCTGGAGCGTGGCCAGGGAAGGGAAGGGAGCTGGGAAAGGGGCTGGAGAATTCCTGAGGGAGCTGGGAAAGGGGCTGGAGAATTCCTGAGGGAGCTGGGAAGGGGCTCAGCCTGGAGAAAAGGAGAATCCAGAGAGATCTTTTCCCTCTCTGGAATTCCCTGCCAGGAGGGGACAGCCAGGGGGGATTTGGGATCTGCTGCCAGGGAACAGGGACAGGAGGAGAGGGAACAGCCTCAGGCTGGGCAAGGAGAGGCTCAGGTTGGACAGCAGCAGGAATTTCCCCATGGAAAGGGGGCTCAGGCCTTGGAAAGAGCTGCCCAGGGAGGTTTGGAGTGCCCATCCCTGGGGGTGTCCCAGGAACTCCTGGAGGTGAAACTCAGAGCTCTGGGCTGGGGACAAGGTGGGCACAGCCTGCACTCCCTGTTCTGGGAGGGCTTTTCCAACCTCAAAGATCCCATGATTCTGCATAAAGAGCCACTTTATGCGCAGTAAAGTCAAACACATCTCCAAGATTATTTGGCACCTTAAACATTGAGTTAAACTTCGGTGAGGCTGCCAAATAATCTGTTCCCGTGCCGCCAGCCGAAAATTCTGCTCATTTCACGGGAGTTCAGCTCACAAGGATTTACTGGACAACAGAAAAAGTGGAATTTGAGCCACACATCCTAAGCCGAGTCCATAACAGCCCCCATTTCCAATAACAAAACCAGCAGTGACAGTGATATATGGCTTTTTTTATGAGACCTGATAACTGATGGATATGTGATCTTATAAATGCTTAGACAAACTAATGCACATAATTATATTTTCCATTTGAAGTCTATTGCTCGGCATTCTAATACAATATCATTAGTCGGAATGGCCACAATGATACAGCTTGGGCAGTTTGTCACAGTAATTACGGGGTGATTATTTTTGACTGGAATAAAGATTTCAGTTTTAGTATGGTAGAAAGCATAATCACAAATTAGAAACAGTCTCAGAATAAAGAAATATCAGGGAGAGGGACTTTAAATATGGATTATAGTGCAATTCCAAAACAATTTCTTTAAAGAAGTGCACTCATTTGGCTGGAAGTGGGACTGCTTTTAGGTTCATAGCAAGTTCCTTCCCAAAAGGATGACAATTACCTAATTAACAGTTCCTATGTGGAAGGATTTTTTGTAAAAGGGAAAATCTGGGCATCGTAAGGAAGGCTTGACTTGTAATTTACATAACTGCTAAAACGGGCTTTGTTTTTTCAATCGACAAAAAAAAGAAAAAAAAAGGATCATTTGTCTTCACCATGTTCAGGAAGGTTGATTAAAGTAGACACTGTCCTCACATCTGTATTGAAAACTGTATTAATCAATTGATTAATCACGAGGCATTAATCAAAATCTTCCTTAAGTGTTTTACTTTTGGAGCAGCTCTTAGTATTTTCTATCAGATTCCTTTTAAGGTGTCCATTATAAAGATTAAATTTGGGTGGTAAATATTGAGGGGTTGAAGAACACGTGGCTTTCCCCTTGAAGGTCACAGCCATTGCTCATTAGTGTTACTTTTAATGGGATAAGAAGCAAAAGTTTTTAATATGTGGCTACATCAATTAATCAAACCCACATTTGATTTCCTTTCCAGTAAGCAGAAATTTCTAGTGGTGTAAAACTTCGAGTACTTCAGGCTATGCTTAAAAATATTGCAAGAATTTAAGGAATCTAAGCTGTACATGCAGATATAATGAACTAATGCTCTAATTGTAATGGCTGGTTTTTAAAGATTCTGCTTTAAAAATATTGATTTTTAAGGTATCGTGGACAGTTTTCATGAAGGTTATTTTTGAATAATCTCATTTTCCCATACAGTGAATGAATGTCAAACTACATGAAGCTTTTTAAAAGTTATTTCTGAGTGCTAAGTGAATTCAACTGAGCCATAGAGGACCTTTGCAAGGAAGCTGAGCATCTGAGAATTCCACTCTGTTTGTTTTTGCTCACTCCTGTTTGTTTTTTCAGTCTGAAACATTAAACACCGTCGCTCCAGCAAATGTAATTTTGGAAGCATCAATTGCGGCACAAAAGAAAACCGCTGATTACAAATCTCTTCATGTGCAGGAAAATGTCTTTTCATCTCCCAATCCCTCTGTAAGTGATTCTTTAAGAGAGATTTACTGAATCCTCGTGGTGGCTGCTCTCATGACAGACTGGAAATACCTATTTTCCTACTGACTGCTTTTTCCACAGGGGGGAAAAAAAATTCATAGGGGAAACACCAAACCCAAGCATATGCTATTTGTATTTACTTGGATTTTGCAGTACACCAAAAAAATGTGCATCTGGCATTCCCATCACCTCTGGCAAAAGTTTAAAGAAACAAGAAATCAAAGCAGAGCAAATTAAATCCTGCAGCCACTTCCCTTTGCCTAAAGAAGCTGCCTTAAAAAAAAAAAATAATTCCAGTTCTTTTTTAGGTACTCCTATATTCAGAGATTGCCAGCTACTGATTTTATGGTGCTCCTAAACACTCGTTTTTAGGGGATGGCTTCAAGTTGAACAAAGTGCAGACAGAGCTCTATTAAATCTATTAAATCAAAGGATATTTGAAGATTTGAATGATTTAATGATTTGATTTGAGCAGCTTTAGGACCCCCTTGTGCTGCTGACTCTCAGGTTTTGAAATTTGGCAGGCAAAGGGTCCCAGGAGACCCTCAGGGAGTTTATCCCAAAGCAGGGATGGGACAGCAGCAGCAAGAGTGGGATTGGGAACCTCTGAATGGAGACAAAGCTTTTAAAACAGCTCTTCTCATCAGATGCTGATGTTATAATTCCTAAAAGCACCTTTGATGTGTGTTTACTACCTACAGCAGTGGAGTTATTCTGCCTTTAAAGCCGCTAAAATCCGCGGAAATTTTTTTAATGCCTTTAAAAATGAAACTGAGCCGCTTGTCCTGTAATGATGTGGAAGAGAAACATGTGCTCCCAAGTCTTGAAATACTCAACAATTTGGAAATAAACTCAAACTTGTGATGCTCTTCCACAGCTGAGCCCTGTTTAGGTTTCGCTGCTGCTGCTGGAGGTTGGTTGCCTTCTGCGATCTGCACAATTCCCATTATTCCTTCCTCACTTGAAAACATCCCAGTAATTCCATGGTGGGTTATTTTGGGGCTGGCTGTCTTCATACTGAGCTACAGTATAAAGACATTGGGAAAAGTGGGATGGGGTTTAGAAATTCCTGCTGGAAGATTTATCTCTAAAGCGCCCTCTTTTTCAATAGGATTGTGTTCAGCAGCTCCTCAGTTTGGGTTTTTGGGAACACTGATCCCATGACAGCGATGTGGGGGGTTTTATCTGTGCTTTATAACTAACCACTGATGGCTTTTGGTTGTTGATTCGGGTTGATTTTTATTTTATGGAAATATGGGCCAGAGAAAGAAGCCATTGAAATGTGTGACTTATAATATATAAAAGCATACTATTTATAAACTGTGTACTATAAATATAATAATAATAATAATATATAGGATTATTGAATCACAGAATCCTAAATGTTTGGGGTTGAAAGGCACCTTAAAGCTCGTCCTGTCCCACCCCTGCCAGGGGCAGGGACTCCTTCTACTATCTCAAGTTGCTCCAAACCCTGTCCAATCCTGCCTTCAACACTTGGAAAAGGAAATATTTAATATTTAGGACTTAATACTACAATTATATCGAATAACGATTATAAATATTAGTACATTAAGTATTATAGTCATGCAAATATAATTACAATGTGGAAAATATATAATTAAAATAATAATCGTTTGTCAGTAGCACCTACAGGCTGCTTGGTGTGAGATATTTCTTTGGAGGCTGAAAATGTATTTCTGTGGGTTTTTAAGAAAACGGAATTTATCTAAAATTTTGTTCTGATTACGTTTTTGTCTTTTGCCAAATCTTATTCTCCTTTCCCTTCCCCTTTTCCTTTTCTTTTTCCTTTCCTTTCCCCTTCCATCTTACCATGGCTTAAAAATTTCCATATGATCACAAAACTTTAAAAATATTTTTGGGATAGCTGGCATGACTGGAATGTTGAAATCCATTTCTATTACCTGAGTTTCACTTTTCCTGCAGAAAGGTGACTGAAGTGCTGGTCTGCCCTGTCCTTCACACCCTAAACAAGACCTTAGCTTGGAATTTTTAAAAAATAAATGTTTGGTTCAGTTTCCACAGAGCAGCCTGAGGGTGGTGAGAGCTGAGTGTCCTCTCAGAAATAGCCACAGCAGGTCTCACGTGGGCTGCTCTTCCCAAAACAGCAGAGAAATGCAGCTGGAACAGTCCGGAAAAGGGACAGGAGAGAGGGGCAGGAGGGGATGGTTGGGAAAGATTTTTAATTCATTTAACCCCAGAATGGTTTGTGGTGCAAAGGACCTTTAAACTCATCCCACCCCTGCCATGGGCAGGGACACCTCCCACCATCCCAGGCTGCTCCAAGCCCTGTCCAGCCTGGCCTTGGACACTTCCAGGGATCCAGGGGCAGCCACAGTCTCTCTGGGCACCCTGTGCCAGGACCTCTCCACCTTCATTCTAAAAATCCCTCCCAATCTCCCCTCTAACCCAGCCTCTGGATGTTCAATGAGAGGCTTTTCCCCAAAGATGCTCTTTAAATGGGAGTTTGAACATGTCTTTCCTGGCTGTGACATCTCCTCCAAGTTAAGCCTGGCCTAATTTACACACTTATATTTGCAGAATGGCCACTGCATTAAAACTCCAGGTAAAAGGGGATTACAACATTTGTCCTGCCCAGAAAATCCTTTGTCTTCAAGTGTTTTGTGTATGGAAGCAAAGGAAAGAAATCCAGAAATAAGGCATAGAACAACCGTCCCACAATGATAAGAAACCCCCAAATATTCTTACAAATTATCTGCTTTTAGGGATTTTTTTTCGGGGTTATTTTAACTTAGAGCATGACCACAGCACAAATACAAGATGAGGAACTTTCCTGTCCCAGTAATGCCTTTTTCCTCCAACAGCTGGATGAGCACAGGGATGCCTCTGGATAGACTGTTGTTACTATTAATATATATTTGTTTTTGTTATTTTTATTATTATATACAAAAAGAGAGTTTTCACTGTTTCATTTTATTAATTAATATCAACAAAACATAATAAATCAAATGAAAACATTAATAATTTAAACATAATTTTAGGTTTCCTAAAGCATCTTTTGAATGTCAAACTACCAAGCCTTGGAAAAGAAGAACACAATGAAAAAAACAAAAAAAGAAAAGGAAAATAAAAACAAAAATAAAAGTAACTTTAATAAGGGGATTGGAAATGTCAGAGGGATGCTGGAGCTGCTCCTTGAGCTGTCCCTGTTCCCTGCCTGCTGCTCCTTATTTCACGTGTGCCTCAATTGTTCAAACCCCACAATGTCTGCACATGGATTTTTTGTATTTTTGCTATTGCAGAAAGCCTACGTTTGACCTTTCTTTGTAATTGTGACACCAGTTGAATCCTGCTTTGGTTCATGGCAATTTACTCCATCCTTTGAGAGTTCACTAGTTAATTATTGCCAAGTGAATTTTTAATTTGCTCCGATGATTACATTGGTGAGTGCAGTCATTAGCGGGAAATTTATTTTTAGGAATTGGCACTAGAGGGAGCTAAGTAATTGTATCATTTATGGATCTGGGAAGGGGAGAAAAAGAACATTCATTAAAAACTTGCCTTTTTTTTTTTCTTTTTTTTTTTTTTTTCTGAACCTGCTGATTTTACAAATATGGCAGCTATGCCTCAGCAAATTAGAAGTGATAATGAATTAGTTAATTTTCCTTCCTGAAAACTGCTATGCTCAGATTATTAAGTTACTGTATTTCTGTTTTAGCAGCTACCAGCCAGTAAATTAGGATTTCTAGGACTCTTTTGGGAGGGCGGATTTTTGTAACTATTATCCCTGTTTATCATTATTTTGGTCTTAACAGAATTAAAGTGCCCACGGATCCCCTCCTGAAGCGTCAGCGTGTTCCCAGATGCATTCCAGGATGGATGGTGTTGTCGGATGCTCCTGGAGAGGAGCAGAGCCTGGAGCCTTCCTGGCCTGAGCCAGAGCTGGGTCTGGACACAAAGTGCTGCATTTTCCACCCCAATGTCCACTGAAATCTGTGGGATCCCGTTTTAATTCAGTGGCAGCTCGCTCAGGATTTTTGTATTTTGTGTTCATCGTTGTTTTAGTGGAGCTGCTGGAGAGAGTCCAGAGGAACCCATGGAGCTGCTCCAGGGCTGGAGCCCCTCTGGAGCCAGGCTGGGAGAGCTGGGAATGTTCTCCTGGAAAAGGGAAGGCTCCAGGCAGAGCTGGGAATGTTCCCCTGGAGAAGGGAAGGCTCCAGGCAGAGCTGGGAATGTTCCCCTGGAGAAGGGAAGGCTCCAGGCAGAGCTGGGAATGTTCCCCTGGAGAAGGGAAGGCTCCAGGCAGAGCTGGGAATGTTCCCCTGGAGAAGGGAAGGCTCCAGGCAGAGCTCAGAGCCCCTGGCAGGGCCTGAAGGGGCTCCAGGAGAGCTGCAGAGGGACTGGGGACAAGGGCTGCAGGGACAGGACACAGGGAATGGATCCCACTGCCAGAGGGCAGGGCTGCCTGGGAGATTGGGGATTGGGAATTCCTGCCTGGGAGGGTGGGGAGACCTGGCACAGGGTGCCCACTGCTCGTCTCTGGCAGTGCCCAAGGTCAGGTTGGACAGGGCTTGGAGCACTGTGGTGATGCCTTAAGTTTTATCTCCCCTGTTTTTCAGGTTTTGTGGTGCCCAGGAGCAGCTCTGAGCTCACAGTCAGTGTCACTCAGCTCTGCACACAGCAGGGACACAAAACAAATCCTTCTCCTGCTGCACACCAAGGACAACTTTCAGCCCCAAAGCACAAACAAGGGTGGGCTGGAGGGAGGAACAAGAAGGATGGGACCTCACACCTGGGGCTGGAATGGGACAATTAAATCCTAATATGCAAATGGACCAAAACCTATAAAAGTGTGAGACCCTGTGACCCATCAGCCATTTTGTGACCATTTTGTGCCCATTTGGGTGTAGCCCTGGTCAGGCCCTGTCCTGCCCAAGATGGATCCTGGAGGCTTTTCAATAAATCCCTACTTTATTCTCCAGCTCTGTCCAGCCTCTGTTCCAGCTCAGCCTTCCCAAGGCATCAGTGGGACAATGGAAGTTGTCCCTGCCACGGCAGAGGTGGCACTGGATGACTTTGAGGTCCCTCCCAACCCAAACCATTCCATGATCTCCAAACTTCCCAGACCAGCCCCGTGCTGGATCCCAGCTGGAATGTGCACACCTGTATCCCACAGCCTGCAGGGGTGGCCGTGGTTCAGAAGATCCCAGGGTTGTCCCTAAACTGCTCCTTGTGCTCCTCTGCTCTGTCCAGCTGAGAAAATTGGGACATTTTAGTGTGATGTGAACAGTGTGCAAGGAATATCCAGATCCAAGAGCTGATGGTTCCTTTCTTTACAGAAATGTCACCTCTCCAGGTGGTGTGCCCAGTAAACAGGAAGTAATGCAGGCAGATAATTAAAATAAATGCAAATCCTCAATCCAAAATGCAGCCACTGGCCTGGATTCCTTGATAAGGTGAGAACCTCTGACTTTATAATGAAATAACACTGACAAAAATTCCTGAAATGTGGTGGCTTTCTGAGCCCTCATCTGTTGGTGTTTATGTCATTTCCCCCCCCCCAATTTCATCCTTTATTCAGGCCATGGGAAGGCTTCACCACTCCCCATACTGGTTTCACCTGCTGAGCTCACCAGGGAGGTGTTTTTTCCCTTTTCCCAGAGTTTGTTTGCCTGGATTAGGGTGTGGGATTGCTCTGCTGGTGCTGTTGGATATGAGGATGTGTCCTCCTTTATGTGCTCACAGAGGTAGGTGCAATCAGGGGTATAAATGAGGATAATATTGGGATTTTTTGTGTTTATTTTTGTGTTCCTTTTTTATTTCCTTCCCCAGAATTCTAATGATGTTCCCCACCTGCAGTGCTGAACAAATATGAGTGTTTGCTATTCCTTTTTCATTTCTGAATTCTGGATATTTTTACTTTGAATAATCTTGGTAAATTCTTTATTTCTGTGTTGTGTTCCTTTCCACTGCCCAGAACCCTTCCCTGCTGTAGTTCTCTGAACTCAAGTTCATCAATGAAAAAATCACTGAGTCTTGCAAGTCCTGTGAAATCCTATGGAAAGCAAACACCACATTTCATGCTTTTGACACTAAACCTATTGTTCAGTGGTTTAAATTGACATAAGGAGTAATATTTTTAATCCAAGACAAGTTTTAATTTTTCCTTTTATGTCATATATGTGTGTGGGCAGAGGGAAAAATGATTTGGGGTTCTGATTTGATGGGTGTGTTCCCCCAGGGACTTCATCCATCCTTGGCTCCAACAAGAAACCTCTGGGGTGGGAACCCTGGATGAGATTTTGCAGTTTGACCTTCCTGTACCATAACTGGGGCTCAGAACCAGCACAAATTCCATTTTTCATAAAAAGGTCTGGGTTAGGAAAAATATCCAGCCCTTTCTGGCTTTTCAAACCTGTGACAAAAAGTTGGAGATTTAGAGTGGAGTAAAACCCCTCTCAGGAAAGGCAGTGCTCAATGCATCTCTTCTGTTTCCAAAAGACTTTATCTTTAAATTCCATTGACTTTAACTTCATTCTGCACCAAAAATCTGTGTGCTGAAGGTCAGAGATTACAGGCAACAGGGTTTTTGTAAGTGTTTGGGGGGAAAACTTTATAGCTCTTGTGTCTTACTTCATGCCTTTCTTTCCAAATTTAATTTGGAAATGAGGGAATATTGTAGCACCTTTTTCTTCTCTTAATTTCTCTTTAAGAATATCTCTGATAGACATTAAATCTCTGGAAGTGTTCAAGGTCAGGTTGGACAGGGTTTGGAGCAACCTGGGATAGTGGAAGGTGCCCATAAAAAGGGAGTGGAACAAGAAGGATTTTAAGGCCTCCTCAACCCAAACCATTCTGTTGATAGGCAAGGTTATGCAGTGCTAGAAAAATCCTGGTTTTTCCACTTGATTTCATTAATTAATAGCACAGGGGAAGAGTTGTGAAAATTTTACACTCTTTATGGACTATAAACTGGCACCAGGTGCAGGGAGATTCCTCTGGGATGTGATCCATCCTTGTGGTCTCTCAACAATCAGATGGTCTGGGCTCTAAGATTTTAGGTTTTCAGAATCAAGTGGCTAAAAATACAGTATTTCTTTCACAGGAGATATTGATTTTATATCAAATCTGCCAAGGCAGAGAGAGAAGAGAGACTTTTACTGGTCACACTGATCATTAATGCCATGTTGGAGCATTCTGGTCAGACTTTTGCTGCTGTCCTCAAAACAGGACACATTTTTATTTTTTTTTTATCTTGGAACACAGTTGTTCCTGTCCCTAAGGAATTAACCTGAGAGCAGCATCCCTTAACTTTCCAAGTCTTGTCTCAGTATTTTTCTTCAAATCCTCCCTTAAACCAGGGATTTTCCCACCTTCTTAAAGTGGTTGGGGAAACTTAATGAAGTGGTGTTTTTTTTTTTTTTTTTTTTTTTTTAATCCCAGGGATTCTGGGGCACAAGATGGCAGAAAAAGGAAAATTTGCTTCCACTAGAAATACCTGGCTTGTCTAAACTGCAAAAATATGACAGGCTTTGCTCAATTTTTTTAAAATCATTTCAGCAGATTTAATGGAACTTCTTTATAATGCAGTATCAATTGAGCAGTTAAAAAATCCACTCGTTCTTTCAAAGACTTGGTGTTTCTAAAAAAAAAACAAACAAAAACTCACAATCCAAAAAACAAATAAAAGCTCTTTTAGCTCAGTTTTTTAAAAATAAATATTTTAGCTGATTCCTCTCCTTCCTTCTTGTCCCACTTACTTCTTTTCATCAACAGGAGACTTAGAATTTTTGAGGCAGTTGTTCAATTGGTACTTTTTGTCCCAAAATTCTGAGTGTGCCCCTTTAGTAGGTACTTGTCAGGCCAGTGTGTGTTGTTCCAAAACCAAACCCAAATTATAACAAATTAAACCCTTTTATGCTGAATTTGGAAATTCTAGTCACCGAATTTATTTGTTTGCTAGAAATTGCAGCTTTGCTAGAGCCTTTGACTTCGCTGAGAAAGGAAAATGTTGGGTTTTAGACCTTGAAATGAGAAACACTTAACACAGTTTGGGTGCTTTGATAATCCAGTATTTGGTCTTTGTTCTACTGCAGTGGAAGTCGGAAAAATCTCAGTGAAGTTTTGCCTTCATCTGCCCAGAGTTCTCTTGGTTTGGATTCATGATCCTTCTACTTTGTGGGGCAATTTCCTGACATTTGATGTTTGCTGTTCTGTGCTGTGGAGAGCTGATGCTCTGTACACTCATTTCGTGTGCACTCTAAGAGATTTTCCTGGACATCGAGCAAAAATACCCTTTTAAAGTGAATTTCCCAGGTGTGCAGCTCTTGGGGGAATTATCCGGCCTCAGTTTTGCTTTCTGGAGCTGATCAACAAATCCCACGGATTGCAGGGAATACTTTGGGAAAAGCTTTGTGTTTTCCCTGAGGGTTGTGATGCCCATCCATGGAGTTGTGGCAAAAATGTAGAAGCCAGACACAAAAACTCTGCATTTCCTTTGTTTTTACTCCCCTGTGACCACCTGCAGTGGCCCAAAAAAATAAACAGATGATGGCCAAGGCACAGCTCTGGCCACTGAGGGCCACAGCTGTAAAAACTTTGGTGGTGTTAGAAAGGACCTGTGACACTTCGAGTGTTGGTTTGAGCGGTTTGTGAGAGTTTTATGGAGCATGTTCCAGGGTAACAAAGTTCTTTGTTATAAACTCACTTAATTCCTTTAAGCCAACATCTGAAATATAGTGGTTTACTGCACCTTTTTATGCCTCCAGAATCTGTGTTCCTTGTTCGGCTGCATAAAAGATTTTTCTATCTGAGAATTATTCTACAAAGAAAATAAAAAAAACCCAAACAAACCCAAAACCACAAAAAACACAAAAAAGCCAAAACAAAACAAAAAACCACCAAACCAGGCCAAAACAAAAACACCAAAACCAAACCAAAAAACCAAAAAAAACCCCAAAACCAAACACAGAAGACCTTCAAAACAAAACCAAAAAAACCTCACAAGCAAACAAACAAACCCACAAAAAAGAGCCCAAAACCCCTCAAAAAAACAAACAAAAAATCCCCACAAAACCCCTCAAATAACCAGAGGTGACCCATTTATTTATACGACACTCAAATATTTCTATTTCTCTCTTTTAAAGATAGAATCTTTCCTATTGTTTAACAGGCTTGAGGTGTTCCTGGGCACCCTTTAATTCCTGTTTGCCAACAAATAGAAGTTAAAGAAATTCTCCAGGCAGTAATGGGGAGCTTGGAAGAAGTCAGATCCAGTAATCCATATATTTTTCCATGAATTTTCAGACACATACAGATATTTTCCACTGTCTGTGCAGCTGCAGAAGAGTTGCACTGGTGTTTTACTGAATTGGACTTCATCATCCTGAGGGGTCCCTTCCAACTCAGCATCTTCTGTGATTCTGTGATTTTATTTCTCATCTTTTCCTTCACCCAAAGGGTGCAGATTTTTCTGCTGAGGAAATAATTTTGGGAGATAATTGTTGACCTCTCCTGCAAGAATTCTGGTGGTTGGTGTCATGTTGTTTTTTAAATTTTTTTTACCTTACATTTGATTTTTTAATATTTTTTAAATTTTTTTTGCCCTATATTTCATTTTTTTTTTTAATTTTTGTGTTTGTTTGGATTTTCATTTTTTTTTTCTTTGTGTTCCTCCCCAAGCTGAAGGCATGAACTGGTCACTTTGTATTTAGTTGGGTTCCACCAGCTCAGCCACTGCTGGAGCAGTGATGGGAATGTCCAGGGATCTGATATGAGACTTGGCAGTTTTCTGTATCAATTATTTCTCACACTTGGTGTATTACCAGTTTTCCTTCATCCATTTGTCTCCAAAAAATAAATGTGTGTGTTTAACACATATAAAAATGATGTCTCTAAACTGTTTTCAGTCTCAGAGAAGGCTGAGCTGTTGAATAATTCCCTAAAACCTGAAGTAATACAGATTTTGGTGTGGTCCAGCTGATGGAAGGAATGAATTAATTTCCATGCTGATCTCCATTTCCCACGGTGAGATACCTTGAGTTTTTGTTGGTTTTGGTGCAGTTAAAGGGAGGCAGCACCTGAATTTCAGAGGGATTTAATCTCATGAGTGAATTTCCAGCTAACTCAGCTGTCCTGAAGGTTCCCACCTTCAGCAAAACTGCACCAGAGTTGGCTTTTGGATATTTGTTCTATTTAAGACCTCTACAGCAAAAAATCACTTTTATCCACCCAGCTATTTTTTCAGCATGATGAAAAACGCAGACACTGAGTTCATACGATGCAATTATGGATATTTTAAAATGGTTTGTGCTGTATTTTTTTATTTCCTTAATTCAAGTTGGACATTTAACAGAAGTTTAGAGTTTTTTTCAGAACCAACAGAGAAGGGTGGGTTGTACAGGGAATAGAAGTCTTGTGTGAGTTTCTCGGTAGTTTTCAATAAGAGCAGTTTTAAAACCCTCAAAATATTAGGAGGTGGCATAAGAGAAGGAGAACCTTGAAATAAGAGAAGAGACTTTATTTTGAAATATTTTTAATTTATTATACCATTACTATTCCCAGTTTTGTTGTTTCAGAAATTGTTCCTTGATCACAAATGCTTTAGATATAAACAGGTTGAAGGCATTCAGCTTGAATACTTTCTTAATGAATTTTTTTTTAATGTTTGTTGGGTGCCTTGGTAGCTCTCTTATCTGATATGAAGTTTTTGCATTTTTCTGCAAAAAAAAACTGGTGCCATCAATGAATAACAGCTGGAATAATATTAAAGAATAATATAATTATATTATTAATATAATATTATTAGGGAATAATACTACCTCATCCCTCTGGCTCTGGTTTATTCCTGGGTGCTGTCCAAGGGGGTTATGCCTCTTTCTGCTTGTCTGGTTTTCAGCCCTCTGCAAAATGTGAGTTTTGAATGAAAACTCACATTTTTCTCTCCTTTTTTGAATGAGGACTCATAGCCCACCACTGTGCAGAAATGAGGGCTATTAACATGTCCTTCTGAATGTTGTGCTGTGGCCTTTTGTCCAAGGGATTAAAATCCCCAGTAGGTCTGGAATCAGTTTAATGCTCTTTAGTCCTGTTAGTACCTGAGGCTGGATCTGCATCTTTGGGATTTTTGTGCTCTCTCTTGGGTTTTCCTGATCTTCAGGTCAGAGCTGTGGTTGTTGCTATTCAAAGTGCTCCAACCCCTTCAGAGCCAAGCTGTGGGTGTGGGATGAACAGAAGTGACTCTTGTCAGGAATGAGAGGCAGGGATAAGTTTACAGATCCCGAGGAGGCAATTGCTGCTGTTTCTATGAGGATTCCCTGTTGGAGGAGCTCATCAATAAAGGCAAGAATACCTTGTTCTGTTGAATTCAGCTTAGGAAAATCCTGACTGGGCTGTGGACACCAAACTCCCCATCTCAGATTGTGTCAATAATGACTCCAGTGCAGCCAAGCTGGTGCTCACCCAGTTAATCAGGGAGCTGGGTGGCTCCAGCTGTTGTTAATATTATTATTATTATTATTATTATTATTATTATTATTATTTCAGTGTCTCCAAAACTCATGGGCACCATAGAATGGGTTGTAAGGCACCATAAAATCCATCTGTTCCCAACCCCTCATGGAGCTGGAACCCCAGCCATGACTATAGGGTGATTGAATTCCAGGAATTCCCTTCCTTGTGTGCTCAACTTCTCCCCGTGATCTCCCAGAGAGGAGGCTGAAGATGTTGTCAGTAGGATTCCCTGCTGGAAAAGCACAGTCATTCGAAAAACATCTTTTTTTTTTTTTTTGGAAAATGGTAGAATAACAATCTCACCACGTAACCAACATCACCTTCAAGCAGTCAGTGAATGGTAATTTATCTTCAAGGCTCAGGGAGTGTTGCATTATTAAAGATGTGCGTGTTCTCATCAGCCCCCATTGTCTAACAGCTAATTACTGCCGGGATTAACTCGATTCCACGTCAAGGTTTACACATCAAATAAATCTGAAATTTGAACATGAGGTAGTTGCTGATATCTCTCAATTTAAAATAAAAGAGTTGAAGTCCTTTCCTCACAGTGGCTGAAGGAAACTCTGCATGACAAACTCCCTCACCTCACTTCCCACTGAAAAGCAGGGCGGGGTTTTCTGTCTTTTTTTTCTTTTCTCCCCCCCAAAAAATTGGGAAAAGAAATAAAAAAAAAGCTCTTTTAGACTCCTTCCAGTTGATGCTCCATGTTGTGACACGTCATGTGAAAACTGCATCTGTTATGCTGAAACCAGAACATAAGAGAGACACTCTTGACGTGAGGAATCACAACACGAGGGAGCAGCAGGAACGCTGAAAGCGCAACGCGGTTTCCTTTCCCCATAACCCCAGCCCTGGGAAAGAGGAGATATTTAACGGAGCTTCCAGCTCCACTCAATCCAGGTTTCCTCCCTGATGACTTTCTCCCCTCTCTCCAAACCCAACCCAGCCCTTTCCATAGGGGGGAAAAAAATGGTGGAAACTCAGAAATGCCAAATCCGAGGGAAGTTCCGCCCGAGTGCAGACCCCAGGATCAGGCCTGGGAGGTTTTCCCGCCTGTGAAGTAGAAAATAGACTCAGATTAAGCGAGCAGACTTGTTATTTGACAGTTTATAAAATATTTTAGTATCTTTTTGGCAGTAGCAGTTTGAATGTTGGCAAATGCACGCATTGCTTGCAGTTACAAAACCTTGTAATGAGTATTTCCCACTGTAATGGCAGTGAGCTGAAATTTGGATAAACCACTTAGACTTGTGAACTCTGACATGCCTGGTAACTATGTCTTTGCAAAAAGAATTTTGTCAAGTATCGGAGCTCCTACTAATAGCACATCCATCTTTGTGCACACTATAAATCTTAAGAAAATTTCTATTACTCTGCAATTTGTCTGGCTTATGCTATTTATTAGCCATTTTATTCTGCTGCTTTAAGAAGTAATGTGATGTTCATTTTATTGCTGGTTCAATAAATTGTTAATTATAATGCAGTGATTGCTGCTGACGTGATTTAAAAGCCACATTAGCACTATAGCATTAAGTTTTAACTATTTTACCCTTCAGTTCCCTGTTTATACAACAGTAAAAGGAAAATAGCCTTAGACTAATTTAAAAAATGAAAGTACTTGTATCTATTGATCACATGATATACTACAAACTTTTGTTGTTTTTTGGTGGGTTGTTTTTTTTTTAAAAAGGTTACATTCAGGTCTAAAAAAGAAAATGCACCAGCTGAGCACGGTCTTCCTGTTCAGCAAAAAGTGTTCTTAAAGCAAGATTAACCCCAAAGTTAAATTAACAGAATTACTTAGTTAAATTAGGACAATTGGCCTAATAGATTAAAGGAACAAAATACCCAGATAAATCATAATCATTTTATAGTTATGTGTAGCTTTTGGTGCCCATTTTGTATAACAATGGAGCAGAAGGGAGGCTGAGATTGGAAATTGTACCTATTTTCTCCAAGAACGTCGTAAATGGGATTGGGGGAAATCTCCATTTTGCTGATTTAAAGTAAAATCTAATTGCTGCAAGTCTAATGATCCATCCTTGGCTGAGCAAGGAGAGAGAACTGACTCAGATCCAGAAGCCACACACAGATATTGGGTGGGATAGATGGAATTATGGAATTCTGAACTGGAATGGCTGGGGACACCTGCTGCCTCTTGGAAATATGTGTGAGACACAGAGATTCTGGGTAAAAATATTTATTTTTCTTAGTTACAACATGTGATTAATATTTTTTCCTTAATTGAGAAAAATACACTCATAGAAAAATAAGGAAAAACCAGAATAACTATGGAAACGGGTACACGAAGGTGTTATATTTACATATACACACATATGTGTTTAATATCCAGAAAAATATGCATGAAGGGATCTAAATCGTCCTGTAAATCGTGCACCACCACCAAAAAGTGATGTGCAGCTCTCAAAGACTGGAAGCTAGAGCTCATTAATTTAAACAAAGTCCTTTAAATATGCAGGGGAATGTAAATTTTAAGTGTTCCTAAGTGCCCCTGCCATGGAGCCATTGAATTCCTTAGGAAATATTCACCATCACCAGGTTTTCAGGCTGCAACATCTCTGGTTAAAGCATCTCCTGAGTTCTGGGCAGGTTTAATATGGAATTATTAATAAAAAGAATTAAAAGAACAAAATAGGAAGCTGTGGTTAGGAGAAACTGCCTGGGGGAGGTTCCCTGCTCCAGCTTTTGTTGGGAAATCTGCTGCTAGACATGCCCATAAATCGCAACAGAAAGGCTTTCCTTGCGTAGTCAGGGACTTGTTGAAATGAATTAAACACCTAAACCCTTTGGAGAATCCTAGAAGAGAGAAATCTTACCTTTAATTGTCTGATTGAATTAAAAAAATCTGCCTAGAGGAGACCTTCTACTCTTTAACTAAGTCAGAAGCAGTTATTAACTTGGAGACTCCCTTTTCGAAGGTGAGCTGACAGTGCTTTTGTTGCAAGAAATGAGCTTAAATTATTTTCTTGGGGCAAGGATCATTTCCCAAAAGAGAATAGTTTCTGCCAGAGGAGTGTATTTAAAAAAAACCAAACCACAACACCCAAACCAAGCCCAAAGAAAAAGAGAAAAAAAACCCCAAATCAGCAGTTTACCCCACACCTGAATTTTGATAAATACTACTTATTTTGATAAACATGACCTATTTAGATAAATATGACTTATTTTGATGAATCTTAGCTTTTTCTACTTTGTTATCCCTCATTTTATTTGTGTTTAAGAGACTGGCTGAACTGCATTCAGAAAAGGATAGGTCTTGGCATTGGTCATGGCAAAAAATTTCAGATATTAATTCAGAGAGAATTAATTTAGATAAAATTACAGAACTAAAAGAAAGTTTGGCAGCCAGCTGGCCCCAAGATTTGGGGCTTTGGGATCAAAGATCTGAGCTAAAGGGACTGATAAAGCTTCTGGAGCTGCCACAATGTACTGAAAATCCTATCCTTGACTTAGTGCTACACAACATTTCAATAAAAGAAACGAGGACATAAAAAAATGGCTGTGGCCCCTATTAAGCAGTTTTAAAAGTGGTAAACTAATTGCAAAAAAGTAATGGGGATGTTTTCAGCGACATCTCGTGGAGATCCAGCCATGGCCTAACGCGTTTCCATGGAATGAGTAACGACCTGGAAAAAAAAACCCCTTTTAATGCTTGCAGATCACACCAGAACTGGGGTGGTGATAAATAAGGAAAGGGAATGGTAATTTGTGGAAAATCCCGATTATTTTGAAAGAGGGGATTGGTTTGCAGAGAGAGGTTCAAGGTTGACTTTGTGCTCCATCACACAGGAGGAATTGGTGGGGAAGGGGACAGTGCTACACATCCAGGACAAAATCACTCTAAACTTTTCTTGAGGAGCAAGAGTTACCCAGCCAGGTTTTCTGGCCTGGAGCAGCAGGATTTGGACTGGGGGATGCTCAGGGAATTTCTGCTAATTCCAAGTTGACCCAGCTCCTCAGCATCTCACTGTGTGGCTGAGCATCTCAGGTGCCCTGCCAGGCCACTGGGGGAATTTTACATTCTGAGGTACTGTGTGTTAAAGCCTGGTTTAAAACCTGCACCTTTGCAAAGGCTGGCTTGAATTTGTTGAAAGATTCGGATCAGTTCTACCTCTGCCGGAGTCCAACAGGAGATTTTGGGGCAGAAAGCTTTGCTTGTGAAACTTCCAGCCTGGAGTTAATCCCTGCCCCGTTTAATTATTATAAATTACATGAGGGAATGGATAAGTGCTGCTCTAAAGGAGGGTTAGAACTAGATGGGCATTAAAGTCCCTTCCAACTCAAATTATTCCCTGATTCTCTGCATTATTTATCCCTAAATAAAGGAGGGGAGGGAGGCCTGAATTGATGAAACTCCAGGAATTCACAGCTCAGCCAGCACAGGAAGCTGAGCAGCCTGTAAAGGGCATAGAAAGGAAAGAGATAAAAAAAGATAAACTGAAGAACAACCCCCCAAGTTTAATGAAAACATTCCAGGTAGGAAACTGCCAGGAGAGAGGGGCTGAAGTCGATAAAGCCACCACCACTTGTGGCTGCTGCAGCTTTGGAAAAGTGTTCAGGCTGTGGCTTTGGAGATGCCAATTCACTGCTGGCTCTAAACAGGACGTAAAAAGTTATCCACAAAGCCATAAGAGGAAAAGAAACCTCTCATGAACTGTGAAACCAGCTGCTTTATGCTGTGGAGAAGCACATTCTGCAGCCTGCATATTACTATTTTGTTTTGGGGAAGTGCTGCAATGTGCTCGGTAATTTGCAGTGGAGAGGAGGGCACAGTTTGTACCCCGAAGAGTTTGTGCTGGGAGGGATATTCCTGTTGGTGGGTGGGGAGACATTCCACAGAAATAAATGTAAGTAAGAAAAAAAAAGATAAATTACTTTATTTTTCAAGCTCTAACAGCAGTTTAGTTTAAAAACATCATTTTGGGCATTTTTTTTTCATGGTAACATTCAGCCCTCATCTCCTAGAAAGGATTGAGTCACCCCAAATATCCTAAAAACACTCTGAGCTGGCCTGAAATCAGGTATTTTTCTTCCTAGAAACATTCAGCGTCTCAGGTATTTGTTATTATGAAAGTCTGAAGCAAAGCAGCACTAACAGTGAATGGTGAAATAGCTTCTGTACATAAGTATTAAGTTAATTTTGCTCATGAGAATAATTTTGATCCTAAAAAGTTTTGAGGAAGAAAATGATTTTTTTTTAAAAAAATGTTTGGTTTTACTTCTATGGTTGAAGTATCATTAGGCCAAAAACTGATTTTTTTTGGTGGATTGTAAGAATTATTTACTACTTAACCACACATCTAAAATAATGCAACAAATAAGGAGAACTAATTTCATGCTGAGTTTATTGGTTAGCTGATTGAATTGTGAAGACCTGAGGGTCAGACAAATCCAGAATTCATAAAAGAAAGGATTCCAGGTATTGAATTCTCTACAGAGTAGAAAAAGTGAGATGCAGAAATAAGTTCTGATTAATAAGACAAAAGGAAATGGTGCAAAACAGATGGCATCCCATTCTGCCTTCTGGTTACGTATGATGTCATTACAAAACACTAGGATTTTTGTGTTAGGTGATTAGAGACCAAATTAGCAGCTTAACTTTTTCTAAACTTCAGCTTAATTGATGGAATTTTACATCTCGTGGGTAGTGGCCTTCAAGAAGCAGTTCCTGAAGCAAAGGCTGCAATGGGGGGTATAAAAAGGGATTAAAACCAAAACCTAAGACATTTTTCTGATTTATCCATCAGAATTTGATTTAGTTAATCAGTTCCAATGTCTAACTTTTGTTGTTGAGCATGTTACAAAAAGACAGAAGAAATTGCCTCAATTTCTTGATAAAAATCCCAGTAGATTGGAGTGTTTGCAGTAGGAAGGTGGCTTGAGGAAGGTAGAAAGAAGACAGATTATATGGGGGATGTGTGTGTGAATTGAAATAACAGAAAAAATCTCACTATAATGACTTGTATAGAAAAAAAAAACCCTCAAAATTTTTTAAAAAATTAAGAATGGGTGGGAAAGACTAGGAAGGAAACAGTGTTCAGGACTGACTGAAAAATGGAATGTGTTGGGCAAACAGGAGAAAATCTCAAAGAAAGAAATGTTTTGGAAAGGCTGGAGAGCCTCATCTGAGGGAATGCCATTAATTGGAGTGCCACTGGTAATTAATTCCATTAATTCCTCCTGGTGCCAACACTTTGGGTGTGTTACAGGAACACAGAACTCGCACTGGCAAGAGGGACAAGGTTAAAGAAATGATGAGGGGAGGGTTTGAAAGCTCCAGGCCTATTTTTGATTTTGCTGCAGCAGGGATTATTTGCTTTCCTTGCTGTACTTGAGCACTGGGCATTTCTATTTCTGGAAATGCCCCGAGAACGTCATTCAAACTATTTCAAAACTCAGGAAAATTTCCTGGGTCGTTTTCAGTTTGCATTGCAGTTCCTCTTGTCTCTTCCTTCCAAGACCGCTCTGATAAAAAGCAACAGATCCTGGAGATAAATCCACATTTAATCTTTGTGAGAGTTCTGAGTTGTTTGTTCTTTGACCAAAGCTACTTCATCTATGTCTTATCATCTTCATTTTGATCTTTGGTTTAAATCAGGATGGGGGAACGTTTCTTAGCAACATTTTTTTTTAAATTTTTTTTCCCCCCAGCATCATCTGAAATATCAGAGGAGGGAAAGTTTACTCTTCAGGCATTGAGATGCCTGGTGCCAGTTTGGTTTAGTATTTTAGTGTAATTTTCTCATTCCATTTAGTTTTCATCCAGTTTTTAATTTGTCACTCGTGTGTCATATTGATAAATGTTTACTTTAATGTGTGCTATTTGTTAAATGAAATTAGACATAAAGAGAAACAACAGTTTTGCTTTCCTGTAAAGGCTGTACTTGTCTTAAAATACTTAGTGAATTATAGATACTAAAGTTTCAGGAAGAAGAAAATTGAAAACTCAGAGTATTGAACGCGTTTCATTTACAGGTGAAGTAAAAATAGGAAAATATTCTCACATGGGAAGAGCAAAGTCTGAATTACCAGTGCAAGCAGAGAGGGAAGAGCACAGATATTAAAGGAAATAGAGCTTGGAGGCAGGATCAGCTGTGCCCAAATCCTTTGTGACAGATCCTTGTCTAGCTGGCTCTTTACATCTCCACTGATGGACTTTCCACAATCTCTATAGGCTCTTTTATTTTTGCTGTTAATGTCTCATCAAAATCTCCTTCTCAGCAGTTCCAGCCTGTTCCTATTTATCCTTTTTGAAGTGGACACATGGAACAAATTCTTTGCAGCTACCACCCATCTATGTACAAACTTATCACTCTGATCCTTCCCTTTGGGTTCACCCAGCTCACTTAGCATCAGTTTTATACAGATCATGTTTTCCAGCCTTTTGTTCCTTATCTCAAGAGTTTAGGCAGGGGGAAAAATTACTGGATAAAATATTAAGTAAAAAATATTTCTGTATTTTCACCCAGTACTTGAGCTGGGTAAATATTCATACTAAAGTCTAATATAATAATTAGAAATGAGTTCTGATATTTGGGATTGGTTTCTGTAGTTGTGATTATTTAGTTTTATTAGGCTTTGCCATGAATATTAGGGTCTAATATCATTCCCCCTCTGTCTGTACTTATGTGAAAAGGACAATTTTTACACTGTGAACAGTCTTTTACCCTAAATCTATTGTTTCTAGCCAAAAACTCAATGCTGAATCAGGTGGCATTCGAAACATCTTCATGAAGACATTTTGAAGCAGCTCTTTTTAATTTAAACTGTTTTTACTGAAGGAGAAAGAGTCTTCACAGCAGAGCTTGGTCTTTGGCTTGGAAAGGTGTAGAATACAGGACACTTCCCTTCCCTTCTCCTGACACCTTGGACATGGAACCGTGACTAATGGGTGGGATCCACATCCTAAAGGCTTTGGGAGCCTGGAATTTTTAGGATTTGATCCATTTTCTTAAAAAAAAAAGTATATTAAAAAAAAAAAGGCAGAGCATCATACAGTATCCTGAAGTGGAAAGGACACACAAGGATCATGGAATTCCAGCTCCTGACCCTGCACTGACACACCAACAATCCCATCATATCCCAGAATTGTAGTCTGTGGCAGAAAACTTGAGATGCTCTTTCATATCTAAGACACAGGTTATAGATGTAAAAGAAAAAACCTAAACAACCAAAAAACACGCCCCTTTCCCCCCCACCCCCAAATTCTTGCCAAATGTTTTCCTTGCCTAAAGAAAAATATTGGTTGAGCATTATAGATTAACCCCACGAAAATTAATTTGTGAGGGAAAGAAAAAAAAATCCCTCATGCACATTCCCAGTGCTAGAAAGAAAATGAGGTCCTTTTGATTTTGTGTTCATATAATGCACAAACTTATACATTTGAGTTACCAGATAAGCAATTAGCTGTTGAGTTCTCTTTGAGAGATTTGCTAAATGTTTATATTAAAATCAGGGGATTGCTTTGGTTTTATAATCAAAATTCTCTGTTTTGTTCCCCATCTACTTCTGGCCATCAGTTTTTCTATTTTACTTTAAATTTTGCTATTTTTATTCAATATAAGAGTTGTTTCACTGTCCCAAAAAGGGTGGACAGAGGGTTCCATTTTGGAAAATCCTGGGCATTTGGCAGCAATCCATTCACCAAAAATTCATGTAAAGAAAAAGCTGGAAAGTTCTTTTTATTTTTACAAACTCCAGGCTTCTTAAGAAATGAGCTACTTTGAGTAAGGAAACCCAGCTTCAGGGACACAAAAGCCCTGAAGGATACTCCCCGGCTGGCAGGAGCAGAGTTTGACTTTCCAACTGTGGGCAAATTCCTCTCCTGATGCCAGAGGATGGTCCCTTCTCTCCACAGTCAACACAGCTTAAAACTGTGTCCTCAAAAATCTGTTTACTCATCACTTTAGTCTTCCTTGAGCGTGCCTAAGTCAGAAATAGATTCTCCCCCGGGACAGGATTTGCCTGATCTGACTCGTGGAGTTTGGAGGCAGAGCTGGAGCTGCCCTGGGAGCGATGGGCACCCCTGGAGCTGAGCCCTCCTCTCCTCCTCCCAGCTCTGGTTCCAGTGTGAGGAGATTCCTTTTGCTCCCTTGTTTGAAAGCTGAACCCGAATGTGCAGGCTGAACTCAAATTTGGGGCAACGTTTTCTTGATGCATGTTGGAGGCTTCCCACCCAAAAGATGAGTTCCAAATTCCATTTCCCGTGTCCTTGTGCATAGGATGATAAATTGGAACGTGGGAAATAAGAGGCAGCTTTTAGCCACAAATGACACCGGAATGTGTCAATAAACAGAGTTCAATGAAGCTCCTGATTGAGATCTTATTGTTATTTTGAGACATTTTTGTTATTTTGAGATATTATGGTGCAAAAAGAGCTTTGCCCTAGGGAGAGAACCACAAATCCAGGCTGAAGCTGAAAGAACCACCTGGTTCCAGTGCAGAGACTTTTTGGATCTGATCCTTAAGGTCTCTTTGAACTTAATCACCAATCACTCTTCAATAATTCATCGTATGAATCTGCAATATTGCTATTTATTCTGCTTTTTAGCACTGCAGGTAGTGAAAAGAATGGATCCCTTTGCCACTGCAGCCACATCACCCTCTTATTTCAGTGCCTTCAGGAAAGTCAGCTTTATTTGTTTATCCCCAATTAATAACCTATTTTATTATTGTTCTTAGGATTGCAATTACTTCAATTGGGTGGTAAAAACAAAAGAGCAAAAAAAAAAAGAACGTTACGGGGAAAAGTGCCTATGGAAAGCTTGTCAAAGTGTCAGTGACCCGCCAGGGCTGCTCCATTTATCACAAATGGCTTTGTTAATACCCAGCCTTACCAGCACTTAGACTTAATGCTCTGCTCGAAGCCCGACAATAGGAGATAAATACTTGGTGAGACATCTATTGTCATTATTTATCATTTATAGTGCGCGGCAACAGCGTGATAAAACATTTATGGGGTGTTTGGAGGTAGAGCGTTTGTCACCAGTGCCACCCAGGCTGCAGGGCTGGGCTCAGCCTGGCTGGTGACACCTGGGTGCAGGGAGCAGAGGAAGAGGAGGAGGAGGAGGAGGAAGGAAAGGGAGATGGAGAAGGAGAGGGAGAAGGTGGAGAGTCCAGGTGTGACAGCCCAGCACGGAGGGGAGAAGGAGAAGCTGGGGGGAGCTGGGTTCATCCTAAAGCTTTTTTATAACCAGCAGGAAAATGTGTGATGGATGAGAGAAAAGATTTAGGAGCAGTTTTTGGCACACGTTCGTTTTGAACAGGGCTGGAGCAGAACTGCTCTGTGTGGGTGCCAGTGTCTCAGTCCTGCTCTGTGTGTGAGACAGTGTCCCAACCCTGCTCTGTGTGTGTGTACCAGTGTCCCAATCCTGCTCTGTGTCTGCCAGTGTCCCAATCCTGCTCTGTGTGTGTGTACCAGCGTCCCAATCCTGCTCTGTGTGTGTACCAGTGTCCCAACCCTGCTCCATGGGGATGCCAGTGCTCCAATCCTGCCATGGGGATACCAGTGTCCCAACCCTGCTGTGTGGGTACCAGTGTCCCAACCCTGTTCCATGGGGATACCAGTGTCCCCAACCCTGCTCCATGGGGATGCCAGTGTCCCAATCCTGCCATGGGGATACCAGTGTCCCAACCCTGCTGTGTGGGTACCAGTGTCCCAACCCTGTTCCATGGGGATACCAGTGTCCCCAACCCTGCTGTGTGAGTGCCAGTGTCCCAATCCTGCTCTGTGTGTGTGTACCAGTGTCCCAACCCTGCTCCATGGGGATGCCAGTGTCCCAATCCTGCCATGGGGATACCAGTGTCCCAACCCTGCTGTGTGGGTACCAGTGTCCCAACCCTGTTCCATGGGGATACCAGTGTCCCCAACCCTGCTGTGTGAGTGCCAGTGTCCCAATCCTGCTCTGTGTGTGTGTACCAGTGTCCCAATCCTGCTCTGTGTGTGTGTACCAGTGTCCCAATCCTGCTCTGTGTGGGTGGCAGTGTCCCAACCCTGCTGTGTGTGTACCAGTGTCCCAGTCCTGCTCTGTGTGGATACCAGTGTCCCAGTCTTGTTCCATGTGGGTACCAGTGTCCCAATCTTGCTTTGTGTGGATACCAGTGTCCCAGTCCTGCTCTGTGTGGATACCAGTGTCCCAATCTTGTTCCATGTGGGTACCAGTGTCCCAATCTTGCTTTGTATGGGTACCAGTGTCCCAATCCTGCTCTGTGTGGATACCAGTGTCCCAATCTTGCTCCATGTGGGTGCCAGTGTCCCGGTCCTGCTCCATGTGGATACCAGTGCCCCAGTCCTGCTCCATGTGGGTACCAGTGTCCCCACCCTGCTCTGTGGGGATGCCGGTGTCACAGCCCCGTTGTGGAGCAGCTGTCAGGCTCTGCTCCTGCTCTGGGCAGGGCACTGCTGCCAGAGATGCACCCCGGAGCCCCAGAGAGCAAAATTCGGGTGCTGTTTGGTCAGAGAGACAAATGACATCTGACTGCTCTTTCTCCTTCCGTGGCAGCTGTTTCTAGTTCCCCGCATGAGACGCGGTACCAAAGTGCTCCTCTTCTCCAGAGGAAAAATCCCTACTATTATAATTTTTTCATTACAGCTTAAGCATTTTCAGTTTTAAAAGAGGAGAAAAATAAGGATAATTTGCTAGATCTGATTTCTGATGCATTTTGTTCAGTGTTATGTGGCCACATTTTTTTTTTTTCTGTGGGAAATTTGATACATTACTTGAAGTTAACTACATACAAGAGAATACTAAATAAATTCACTTTATGTGCTTCCCTAATTAGTTTTCAGTCATGTAATTCTCTTCAATACGGAGCTGAGAAATCCCCAAGTCTACCTTGATGTAGTTAGTGTCACATACACTGATCATGTGAAATTGAATTTGAATTTACTACTAATATTTAAACACGAAAGCTGACTTGAACCGTATTTCCCCCTTGGATAGAGATGTCACTGCTCCCTGTAATGAGCAGCATTATCTTGAATACTTAAGCCAAGAACAACCAAGTTAGAGGGATGAGACATTAATCTTGGAGAACTGTGGAATTCTGTGCTTTAGACAATGCAGTGTCTTCGCATTACTCCTTACACTTTAATTACTTGAGATGAGGATTTTGCAGTGTGCGTTGCTTGAGAATATTTTGTGAAGATAGAGTGGGAATGTTGAGATCTCCAGGATCGCTTGGATAACTGTAAACGACTATAAGCACAAAACTACATCGTTTGTATCACCTTCAGCTGTTGGATGTTTGCAATACAACAAATCCCTGTCCAGATCTCCCTGATTTTGCCCCCAGATCTGAGGGTGTGTGTGGGGTGCTGCCAGTCCCACACTTGGGGGAGAGGGAGATGCTGAGTGTGGGTTTGGTACCACATTCCTGCTCTTGCAACTCTTTCCCATTCTTTAATTAATTCAATCTAAAATTGGAATGTCTCTCTGGTCTCTCTCTCACCTGGGGGAGAATCTGAGGCTTTGGGGAGGAACCAGCAGAAATGACTTTCAAAGACTGAATACATCCAAACACTGCCAGGGTTTCTTTCTGCAGTTTTTGGGGTGTTGTGGTTGGAGAGATGGGACAGGTTCTGCTGGACTTGGCACCTGGATGGCACAGAAATATGGTGGAATTTGTGCTGCTGCATCATTAACTCCTCACCTGAGTGGATACACCCACCTGGATGACTTTAATTAACTCTGCAGTACTTGGCTCTGTTATCACTCAGCGTTTGCTGATTAACTCAGGCACAAATTTGCAGAGGGAAGGAAAGAACCTGGAGCAGGAAAAAGCAGAATTTGAAATGTCACTGCTTAGTGTCTCTGGAAATGTTTAGAAAAAGCAGGTGGGATTTAAGCCTTTCTCAGTACCTTTGAAAAGGGTGAATAACCACTGAAAGACCTGCACAGTGAGGGGCATGTGGGGAACCCCAGGCCAGCTTCCTGGGAGAGGAACTCAACATGGCACAGTAGATGAGGAATAATAATTTTGAGGAAATAGCACCAAATCATCTGCAGAAGCTTAATGAAAACAATCCACATTGCATTGAAAATGGAGTTTTGTGTGTTTCTGTAGCCTTTTCTCCCTCCTTTCTACAAATCCATCCAGATCCTTTATTTACTTCTTAATGGGGTGTGGTAGATTTGTTCCTTAACATGTTGGATTTGCTTTTCTACTTAAAGACTTTTAAGATATTGTTTCTAAACTAATTTACTGTGCCCGTGTAAGATTAAAAAATTCCTCTTTGCATGAGGAATCCTTAAAAAGCGGCAAAAAAGCGACTGGCAAATGAGTGAGTTGTGACCCATTCAGGGAAACTTCTATACATTGATTTAGGGTTTTGTTGTAAAACAGCATTTTGGGTGACCTCTATCACACCCTAAAGAGGAAGTTTCGTTGAAATCAGGTACCAATTTGATATTTTTTTTATAGAGGAATGAGCTCTGAATGCAGAGCTGCATCTTTCTGTATCAGGCTGGGTGCCTGCTACAAAGAGAACCCAAAAATTTGGTCGGTGAAGTTTTTTTTTACCATCTTAGAATGGATGAGCTCCTCTTGCTGCAGTTTTCTCAACAGCAGTTGTGCTGTGGTGTCTGCAGGAGGAGGATTACACTGCATCTGGCAAAGGAAATTACGGATTAACATGTGCATTACGGGGAAGAAACATTACAGGAAAACTGTCATTTGTATTTTACAAGGAAATAATCCTTTAAGTCTCTTAGGGCTGCAATAACTCCTTCGTTTTACTCCCCTTTTGGAATACCCTGTGAATCCTCTCATCAGAATTAGTAACAAACAAAACAAAGCTCAGAGGAATCTGGACTTTTTCAACCAGAAAGGTCAGTGCTAGGGAAGAGATTTAAGAAAATGTTCCAGGAGCTACCAAAGGAGCCCCCACACAGTCAGACCTGGGATTTCGGGAGTATTCCAGGTGCTGAGTATGGAGTAGATTTATCCAGCTGCCTTTTTTCCTTTCCCACAGTGGAAATGTGCAGTGATGCCCTGCAGAGGGGCTTAAGCACTTCCTAAAGCCTGAAGGAAACTGGTTTGGATGCCATAGGCTCTATCTATAATTTTGCTTGTTAATATTTCCCAGGAGAAACATTGCTTTGAGGTGTGGAAGTATTTTAGATATCACCAAAAAATCTGCTAACTGCTGCTCTCCTTGGCTCCTGCAGCAGTTCACCACTTCCAAACCATGGTTGAACTCTGTGATCCTAGAGGTCTTTTCCAGCCTTAAAGATGCTGATAAATCGTGGTTGGATTCAATGATCTTAGAGGTCTTTTCTAATCTAACTGATTCTAAGGTTCTTTTTTGCTGCCCCAGACTGCTCTGGTTTGCAGTGAGAAGGTTCTGCCTGAAGCATCCAACTTCCTAGGCCTGCTCCAAGTGGGCCTGAATTATTTTCTTCCCCGACACTGGATTAAAAACTTCAGAACTGCAGTCATTAGGCAAGAGTGGGGAGATTTCTGCTGGGAAGAGCCTCGTGCATTCAAACTATTCAGTGTCAGTTGAGTCACTGCTTCAAGCTGGTTTGTCACTGTGGAATGGGAGTGGTGGAATACAGCATCCAGCCATTCCCTCCATGGGATTGTGCCTTTGCTCTTGTCTTAGTTTGGAAAGACAGGTGTCTGCCAGAGAAAACTGGAGCTTTCCTTGGAATGGAGAATGTAAACCCCCACCCTATGAATTATTGCAATTTTGAAATTAAAGGGGCTTTCAGGCAAAGATATAGGGAATAGGAGTAACAGCTCTTCACTAGGAAAATTAAGAATGTAGTAGTACAAAAAAGGCAAATGAACAAAAAAGAAAAACCCTGCCAGAGTCAGAACAGAGCTGACCCCCTGTTGGTCAGGCTGTTGGTGTCAGCCCAGATAACTCCTCCTGCAGTGCCAGATGTGGTTCTGACGGAGCAGAGATGATCCTGGAGAAGGTCCAGTGGTGCTGAGCTGGGGCTGGTCTCCTCTGGGAATCCAGTGCAGACAGGCTGTGCTGGGGCTCTGAACTCCAGGGCTGATCCAGGTGGGAATGCCGGGCTCCTCCCCCTGGGTGGAGCCTCTCCCCATGCGATGATGGAATTGTCTCAGCTCTGCAGTGAGCCTGGATGGCCCATGAACAGCAGATACCCCTAGGGGAGGATGGATCCTGGAAGGGATAAAGAACCCTGCCCCACCTGGTTTTAACAGAAGATATCCCCAGAGTGATGAGGGACAGGTCCTGGAAGGGATAAGAACACTGCCCCAGCTGGTTTAACAGAAGATATCCCCAGAGTGATGAGGGACAGGTCCTGGAAGGGATAAGAACATTGCCTCAGCTGGTTTAACAGCTGCCCATTAACAGCAGACACCTGCCTCCTCCCTCCCAGAGTTATGAGATAAAGAAAACACCTCTTCAACCGGTGTCAACAGATGGGGATAGAATACATCTTGCATTGCAACCCAAGACAGCTCTTCAGCAAAGGTCTTTGAAGAACCTTCCAAATCCAATCTGGGCATTAAATCACTGGTGCTGCTCTTCCATCCAAGGTGTTCGCTGTTTTCCAGTGGCCAGAGGGTCACTCTGTGCCAGGTTGTGAGGAAAACAATTTTTTACAGTCTCCAAAAGCAATTGTTTTGCTTTTTGAGCAATTTTTTGTTTCTGAGAAAAACAAAAGCAATTTTAATGTTGTCTTCAAAGCTCTTGTTGGAGAGGCAGTTTCACATGTGTTGACGGTGGCTTCCAGTTCTGCCCTCAAGGTTATCACCTCCTTCCAAGCCAAACACTGAACTGGAAGGGAATTCTGAGGGAAAACCAGCCACTGGATTGGGCCAGGAATCTAAATTCCCCCACTTTGGGAGAATGCTGACTGTGGCCATGGTGGTGTGAGTAAAGCACAGTATGGCAGAATGTTGTTTTCTGTCGGGAACACAGTCATCTCCCCACTGGATTTTTGGCAGAACTAAGAGCAGCTTTAGACAATAATCTGTGTTTTGTTTTTTTTTTTTATGGCCAACTCTATGTCTACGTTTATGTTTTAGAAATTTTTTTGCCTTCTTTTCCTGTTAAAGAAATCCTTGGTGTCTCTTTTCCTGCCTCCCAAGAAACAGTTAAATGACTGAACCTCAAAGGTTTGAGCACTTCTACAAACAACAGTCACAGGGAGGAAAATTAACGGTTTTCTGTTAATGACTCATATTAGTCCTCTTTGGTGGTCTGAAGCGATGGATTAGATATTTTTTTTTTTATTTTTATTTTTTTCCCCCCATTTCTTCCACATGCCTGTCATTGGGCTGCTTTTCTGATTGCTAGTTTTGTTGTTAAAAATGTCACTCTCTTTATTCGCCCTTCTCCCCATAGAATCTTTAAAACTAAACGCTGGAAAAGTGGAATATACCTGTCATTTAGACCAGCTAGAACAAAGGTTGATAGAAAATACATTCCTAGTTTGAAGAGGCTTCCCTGCTGATTTTGTTTATCAGAAAATGGCAAGTTTTGTTCCTAATGGACTGAAATTTAAATAAAATCTGACTCTGGAAATAAAAGCAGCCATTATGACAAAATAAAATTATATATTTTATAGGAGAAATTGAATTAAAATGCTAGTTTCCTTTGGTTAAATTCTTTTACATAAGGAAATGAATAAACGAGAGAGAGTGAAATAGAATGAGATAGAAAGCTGATTGTTGAAGTAAGCTTTTTAAAAATCAATAATCTCTTGTAATTTATATTTTTGAAAAAACTTTGAACAGACTTCCATACGATATCTTGAATTATAGCTACATTTCTATGTTTCCTTTCATTAGAAGTTGAACTGGGGGTTAAATAGAGTTTCCCCCCTGGGATTTCAGGTCCTTATTGGGCTGTGGCTTTGGATTACAATCTTCTACAAAAGCAGACTGTCTCCAGAACCCGAGTTATTTGAACAATTTTATTTATTAATAATAATTAAATAACTATTATTTTTTAAAAATCAGGTTATTTGACTTGCCAGGATGGGAACTGAACTCTGAGGGGAGGTGGTGGAGCCACATCAGGGCTGGGGAAGGTGATGGTGGGGAACAACCTACCTGTTGGAGACTTGGCTTCTGGGGTGGTATTTCATCTTAATTCAAGAGGTTTAAGAGTAAGGTCCAAAAAAATAGTGTTTAGAACCAAAATTAACACTTCTGTACACAAATGTGTGCTCTCACAGCAATTTGTTGACCTTATACTGGCACAGAATGCTTGAGAGGCATCCTTGCATTCCTTGCAGGTGGAGGGGTTGTCCAGGTTTTCAGTGGCACTGGTTTCCCTAAAAATAAATGGCTGGTTTTGAGATAGGCAAATAAAGGAGTTTGTAAACCTTAAATTATTAATTAACTTTAAAGAGAAGCCTGGGATTACATGGAGATGTTATAATAAAATTTAAAAAGCATTCACAGGCGGGTCATGCCTCATTTGGAAATTTCCCTCCACGAGCAGAAGGTGCTCATGGATGAGGTAAAGAGGTGGCGAGGGGGAGTTTATGCTGCTAATTTGAATTCAGTATTCCACCTGGCTCCTAGGTGAGACTGTGTGGGAAAAGAAGCCCTGGGATATTGCAAATCCTAATTCAAATTTAGAGAAAAATTAGAAAATCCAAAAATATGTTCTTGAATTCTCCTCTGTTCCCTCAAAATCATGACACTTTCCCAAGTGCAGTATTTCCTACTGGGATGGAGGATGAGGGAGGTCTGAGAGCACCAAAATGTTGGTTCCTGCACTTTTTCTTGGTGTGATGGGAAGAACCACGTGTTCCCATGGAGGCTGGCAATGGAAATGTGAAATTTTTCACACCCATGTGGCCTGGGTGTGACTGCAATGGCATCATTAATCCCCCCCAGGAATCTCTGCCACCCCTGAGTGTCAGCAGGGTTAAAATTATTGTCTTCTTTAACCAGCAGCTGGGGAGATCTCTTAGCAGATGTTTCAAAAGTGCTTTGAAGATGAAAATATGTAATTATTATTATTATTACTAATATTATTATTATTGTTATTATGGCTGTCCAGAGTGATTACTGTGATCATAGAGTGCCCTTCTGACATGTTCCTAATGACAAAATATCCTGTGGGCTCTTAAGGGTTGGAAGCAATTCTTGTGTCCCACAGGAATTTGTACAAGGATCACATTTTGGGCAAAACTTGGTGCTGGCATGGCTTCAGACCTGCTTTTCCCGGTTTCTTGGGAGGATGGAGGTACCTGAGACATTTCTCCTCACCAAATTTCCATTCAGGGTTTCAGGGCTGTGGGCTGGCACTGGTCACACCTTCACACCTTTCTGCTTGATCCTTCCTCCACTGAGGAAATGTGGAATGAATCAAGGAAATTGCTATAGACCCACTGATTCCTGGTTTCCTGATTCCTGCAATAACATCACACAGGATTATAATTTCTTTTTTTCCCTTTTTTTTCCTCCACAACTTATTGAGGTTTAACAACTGGTTTAGTTCTTTCATTTCCCATTGAAGCCTAAGCCAAAACTGAGTTAAATTTAGGTTCCCAGGTCTATATTTAGGCATCCAAATGGAAGAGTTGTGATGTTTCCCATGCACCCTTAATGGGCTTCACACAGCACCCACCAAAAGGAGTGGGTGTGAGAGAACGTTCCACCTTTCCAGCTCCTGTCTTGTGTTCAGAATATCAAGTTTAAAACCTAATTTTAGCAGATTGAACTGGAGAACTTTGGTTGTTTCTGATGTGGGCAAAGTGTGTTCCTTGAGAAATGAAATTCATTTTTGTTTAATGGAGAATTTATCCTCGAGGAATGGATGTGTGACACAGGGCTTTACCTGGGGGTGTGTTCAGGGGTTACCAGCCTGGTGCAGTGTTTTGGAGCTCCTGGTAATAATGGCAAGGCAGGGGGGGCAGTAACAACTCTGGGAGCTGCTTTTGTGCCCTGCCAGAGGCTGGAAAATGCCCTTTTTCCGTGAGGCAGAGG
Organism: Sylvia borin; assembly: GCA_014839755.1. Classification (NCBI taxonomy): domain Eukaryota; kingdom Metazoa; phylum Chordata; class Aves; order Passeriformes; family Sylviidae; genus Sylvia; species Sylvia borin. The sequence goes on along the minus strand of CM025963.1, from coordinate 36,071,088 downwards.
GTGCAGCCATGGCTGATCCCTCTCCATCCCAGCAGGGCAGGCTGTGATGCAGAGCTAAGGGCAGTGGGGCTGTGCAGGGGCTGCCCCCAAACAGGGACCATCTCACTGTGGGTACCTGTGGGAGCAAGACAGCAACAGGACAGCTGTGTACCAACATCTGGGGACAGGGGAGATCAGCTCTGGCACTTTGTGCTTCATTTTGGGAAGATTGATTTAGTGATGTGGACCAAACAAGATAAAGGGCCCTGGACTGGCCAGATGTGTGCTTTTACCAGACCCAGGCTGGGACATTTCTAAAGGATAACTGCTGGAATCCAGCTTGGACAGGGACACTCCAGTTTCCAAGATTGTTGCTCAGTGTTGAGGATGTTGCTTGCACACAGCTGGGAGTGCTCCTGCTTGGTGGAGGACTGGAAGGTCCTCGACTGCTGTCAGGGCACCGAGAGTTTCACGCTTCCCTCTGAAGCTCTAAATCTTTTGAAACCCTTCAAAAACATTCTCTGGTCTCTTATCCAAGGGTAATCAAAGCTGGAGGAGTTGTTTACATGCCCCTTCTTAGAGCAGCTCACCCCCCTCCAAGATGAAACCACCCTGAGTAACCACGACTGCCCCGCGAGTGAGTCCTGAGTGCGTGTTTGGGAATCAGGAGGTACAAAACTCCCTGAAAGGTTTGTGGGCAAAGCCCAAGCTCAGACAAAGAGTTTACAGAAAATAAATTGCTTGCGTTAATCCTACTAATTCATCTTCAGGTTTTCCTCTTCCCAAACAAACCTGCACTGGCTGAACCCACTTGTAACACAGCCAGTGAATACACGGGCTTGTATTTTAACTCTCATCGAGGAGGGTTCAGTTTCTTTTTCCCATTTGTCTTTTTTTTTTTTTTTTTTTTTTTTAATTATTGTTATTTTATATTTGATTACGTCCTATTATATCTGATACTTACCAGAATGAAGCTCTCCTCACTGTAATGAAACCTCAGTGAGCCTGGAGGGCTTTGGCAGAAGTAACCTCGGGCTTGTTTGTCGAGAAGGTTTTGCCAAGCCCACACAGCTCTAATTACGTCTTTTCACTGGCCTGGTTTAAACTGTCCCCTCTTTCCAAAGTCTTTTGTGTGTTATTCAGAAATACGTTGTTACAATGAGCACAGTATGTTTAGAATAAGTTTAATTGGATTTGGTAGCCGAGCAAGTGTACGTTTTTATTAGAGGTACTGACGGCTTCCAGTGGAGATAATATTTATACAGTGGTCCAGAATTGTTTGCATTTAGGAGAATAAATAAAATGAATAATATCCAAACAAGATAATTAAAATGTCAATTACAAAGTACCTTTAATTTGCTCTGGCTTTTGATTTGCATATTCCTTCTTTTACTTTGAAGACAAAGAAAAATACACTCGATACCAAATGTCCAGCTCTCAAATATATCATGCAATATGATATATTAGCAAGTACCTCCCTTTTGCACTGTATTTATGCTAAGATTGCAGAAGAACACCCATATTTGCATATTGGGCCATTTTTGTCTTAGTGCACAAACATTTTCTGTCTGGCTTGGTCAGATGTTGACTTTAATTTTTGTTGAATCACAATCTTGTGGATGAGAAAATAAATTCCTCAAACCAAACCTAAATAACACACAGAGAAATCCTTAAAGAGAAATCCTTAAAGTCGTATGGAGTGCTGGCTAAAGGCTGTGATGGACAGGTAGTTGTGGAAAATGGCTTTTATTTGCCACTGACCTGTTTTTCTGTAGGTATTTGGATTTTTAAAGAAATCAACCTGTCCTGTTATTATACGTATATTATATTTAAGATGTTCTACCCTAAAGAAGTGGACTTTGAGAAACTATAGCGCTGTTTGAATTTTGTGTTTGGAGCTTCCAGGCAGGAAGGACATAAGATTCGTTAAAACCTTTGTGAACCTGTTGCTTGTTACATACCTGGAGTTTTGTCTTTGTTTCCAACATAGTCAGCACCTATAAAAATATGTAATCTTGCAATACCTGGGGCTATATTTGAGTTTTAAACTAGCAAATTCTTTCTTGTGATTCCTAAAAATGGCCATTTTTGATCAGGTTGGACATCTCCTGTCACCTTATTTTGTTGTTGTTTTGGCAAACCTGACTTTTTCAACTCTTGCCCTGCCTGTGCCATGAATTAGCTGTCGTCAGTAATTATTGCTCTCCATTTTGATCTTCTGTGTGGGTACTTGGCAAAATCTGTAGGGACTACTCAAGATGAAAGGGTTGCTATGCAAATAGGAAATCTTACTCCCCAGTATTTGTCACCAGTTGCAAAGCACAGATTTGAAATGAGCAGTTGTGTGGCATCCTAAGTAAATAGGGATGCTGGGCTAACACAGCCTGTGGGGCTCCGAGACAAGTGGGAAAAGCAAGTTAAGCTTTTTATTTTTATAATAGTTATTGCTGCTCCCAATTTATGTGGTTTTTTTTTTTTTTTTTTGGTTTTTTTTTTTGGTTTTGTGTTTTGTTGTTGTTTTTTTTTTTTTTTCTTTTCTGGCGGGCTTTTGTTAAGCAGATCTTTATTCCCAGAGACTGAAATGTACTCCTCTTTCTTTTTCCTTGAAAATTAAAAGCTTCTACCTTAAAGAAGTGAATGATACATTATCTGCTGTCTCTAAATTGAACCCATTTGGAGCTATTTGCATCCTGTAGAAACCTACAGCTGAGTGCTGTGCTCAGAGGTGTAATGACTGGTTGTCACAACACGCTGGAGGTGGCCCCATAACAAAATGATCCCCTGTCAATCCCCTTGCAGGAAATGCTCTGGCAACCTGTAATTCAGCCTCAGTATTAACATCCTGCCTGGGTTTTGTTAAATAGCACTTTCTAGGAAGTAGATCTGCTGAACTTGTGCTTAATAATGTTTTAAGGGGAATATTTGATGGAAGTTTGAGAAAGCATCACATGGGGTTAACAGTGATTTGTCATTTGTTTCTAATTAAAGGACTTAATCTCTTATCACTGGAACAGCCTATTTTTTTAATACTAAAGGCACAGATGTGAATAGAAACATATTAATGAGATGTCATACTACACAGTCATTTAGTGTTTTGTTTAACTTAAACATAGCAGAAAATGTGCATCTAAGTAGACACATGTAATGACATTGAGATAGAATTCTAATTCCCTGCATTTGCATAACCTTTAGCAGCTTCCACCTTGCTGCAGTTATCCTGTACCCAAAATTGCTGTTTGTTATAGGTCTGAAATCACACTGTGGCATTGTTTTCCTCTCTGAGGGGCCGTGGCTGGCCTTAAACCAAATATGGGCCTGTTTGACTTTGTTGATTCCTCTTAAGACAAGAAATAGAAGTGCCCATTTTTGTCAGATGTGGCAGTTATTCTTGTAAAGTGACGAGGAACAAGGAGTGACCTCATCCATAGGTACCTCCCCAGGCATTCCAGCCCCTACAAATACCTAAAAATGAGGAAAAAGTGGCATGAGCTAATCAGAGAATCACAGAATCATCGAGGCTGGAAAAGTCCTCCAAAGTCATCCACCTGAACCCCACCTTTGTCATATCCAGTTTTTCCTTGGATACTTCCAGTTCTCAAGAGCAAATCTTTTCATGTGGGTAGGAAAAACCTATGTATTAATTTAGTGATTTAAACTATGAATGAACTTAAACCCACATTTAAGAATATTTGGGCTGCTGTGCCTGTTTCCCTCAGTGCTTTGCTTTGTTATTTTCATAGTAGGTGACAAGTTATAACGGGTTACATCCCTCCCTTTATGACAAATTGTTTATTTTGGCTGGGGTGGTTATGAAAATTAAGGCTGTTCATTCGAAATTCCAAATTTTACCCTTTCCTCACTTGCGCTACAAGTTTCCATGAAAAACAAAAGCAATGACACGCTAAAAGCAATCCTAGCTTATATATAATAAGAATTAAGAACAACTGCAGAGCAAAATTAGATTGTTTCAACACGCAGAGTTTTTTATCAGGTGGCTCTAACCTTTGGCTGTTGCTCACAGTCAGGATCAGCTCATTACTAGAGGACTCCATAAATGTTTCCTGGCATTGTGAAACATCTATTGAGGGAAGAGGGCAGAAATTTTATTTAGACAAACATTCTCCTTTTGTGAAGATGTTCTCTGTTTCCTAATGGAAAAATTGTGATGCAAGTGAGAATATTTCAAAATTTTTTGCACTGGCTGTCAAATACAACAGAAATGGATGGCCTTAAAAGTTAATTAAAAAATAATTGAAAATTTGAGTGCTTATGTGCACTGGCTAAGAAGGAAAAATGGATTCCGTTCTGGAGATAAGACCTTTTGGTGTTCAGTCTTTGATTGTCTTATTTTAGCCATTCACAGGTTTTGATTTTGAGTGAAACTCAAAGGGCTGCATCACAAACTGCAAACAAAATCCGGGGGTCAGTTTGGCTTTTCCATCTCACCTGTGCTGATTGAGTGCTCAGCAATGTTGTGATGACAGAACTCTTTATTATCAGGAATATCCACGCATCTAGCAAGGAAAATGTTGTGCACTTTTAGGATCACAAGGACAGCTCTGCTGGCTCGCCTGAGTTTCATATCCAGAAAACAAAAATTAATTTGTGCCAACCCAAATGCAAATTATTGAAACTATTTTTTTTCTCTTCTCCCCATAAAACAGCAAAATAAAGCCCAGGCAGGGAAAATCTGTACAGATTTGCCCTAACCTCTTCATCCAGCCTAAGATCTGTGTCTGATGGAGAATTCTGGTCCTTTCAAACGTGCAGAGAAAGTTTCAGCCCAGAATTTGCTCAGAGTTCCTGGCCCTCCTTCTGCCCTCTGGAAAAGTTTGAAAAGGGCTCATAAATGGCAAGAAGGCAGTTTGTATACAAGAAATGTAGCCTGGCAATAAAAAGCCTGTTTTGAAGTACACAACATGGTTTCTGAATAAATACTTCTTTAATGCATGTAATTACTGGATCAGCAGAATAAATGTGGTCATGTCCTTGTAATTAATACATTGTCAAAAGTTCATTTAAGTATAATAATTTCACAGCAAAACTGCTGCCTATGTAGTTTGTGCGATAATTTGTTAAATTAAGTGCAATAAATATAAAATTATTGGTAGATATATATTTTTTTAAGTCCTTATTCATTACAACATGCTATCTAATATACTTAAAGAGGAGGTTTTTTTTTTCATTAAAAGAAAAGCCTCTAAAAATAAAAGTGCTGTAATGATGTTTTTCTTCTTTCTGCTAAAGGAATTTTCAAGCAGCACCACTTAGTATCGCAGCTGCAGTTGGCAAATATTTAGTTAAGAATTGTGTAATCAAGTTGGCAGAGGCTTGAAGATCCAGTGAGGAATGCACAGAGAAAGATGCCTGTTTATCCATTGTAGAAAAGCAAAATGTTTATTCCTGGATTTGGTGTCAGACTCTTTCAATTGTACCCAGAGCTAATTACAGGGCTGGGCTAAATGTTACAGCTGTACTGAGGTTTTAGCCATGGGGAGAGTGTTCTTCCTGACTTTTGGAGCTTATTTGGAAATAATTCTGAAGGAAATGATTCTGATTCTTCACTGTCAATCCAAGACTTTTGGTGACTTGTTTTGTGATGTCCAGGGAAGCAGAGGTTGTGGAGCAGGGATGTGACCATGGATAGTGGTGGTGGCTACCTAGAAATGTCACTTTGTTCTCAATCAGAATCTGTGTTAATGAGTGAGAATTCAAGCTTTGGCAGGGGCTGCCCAGGCAGGTTTGGAGGCCCCATCCTGGAGATGTCAAAGGAATGCTTGGACATGAGCTGGGGACACGGTGGGGATTGGGCACAACTTGGATTCCATGCTCTTGGGGGGCTTCTTCCACCCAAATAATTCCATAATTATGTCCTCAGAGCCTGCTCAGAGATTAGTTCTCAACTGATCACACAATGACTAATAAATGTTAAAAAAAGAGCTGGGATTCAATCCTCCAGTTTCCAAACCTGTGTTTAGTTGGTGCTCACAAGGCCACACTTTCCCCACAGGATGTAACCCACAGAATGACTACTGGGGTTTATACTGTTTGTAGTCAGAGCCTTAAATTTATCCAGGCAGTAGAAGCTTTTTATTCCATTTATGAAGACAGAAAAGTTGAAGTATTAATTTCTCACTGAAATTTCCTAAAATTTGTCACCCGATCAGAATTTAGTACGTGGGTCAAATTTGGACTAGGAAGCAGCTGGTGTGTTTCCAACTGGAGCTGGACCCAAACCAACCCACCCAAACCTGGCTGGATGAGCACCTCATGGCTGGATGGAGTTGTAACCCCAGGATGTCTGTGAGAAGTGATGGAACCTGCAGGCTTCTCTGAGGCTTTTTTTGCGATAACATCTTTATCAGCCACCTGAGGCGGCCAAAGGGGAAACTCCCAATGTGTTGGTTGCTGCATCTTCATTTTTTATAATGAAGGTGATGAAGCCCTGGCACAGGGTGCCCAGGATCCATGGAAATGTCCAAGGCCAGGTTGGATGGGGCTTGGAGCAGCCTGGGAAAGTGGAAGGTGGGAAGAGATGAGTTTAAGGTCCCTTCCAACCCAGAACATTCAATTCCTCTTCTTTATGATCCTGGGCAGTTGGAGCAGGGCTGTGACTACCTCAGAACTTCCTGTGGGGCAGGAGGATAGGGGACCACCAGCAGTACTTGGAAAGGTGGAATTTCAGACTGCATAGGAGGAAGAACTTTTTTCCCATGAGGGTATCAAGCAGGGCAGGAGTTTTTCCAGAGTAGCCATTCCCACCCCTGCAGGTTTGCAGGGCACGAGTGGATCAAGTGCTCAGGAACAGGGTTGGACCACAGAGCTGGTCCTGCTCTGCAGGGAGTCATGGCAGAGCCCTCCCAAATTTTTCTGTGATCCCACAAATGGGAGGACACACTCAAAAAAAAAAGCTCCCAAATCCCCAAATCTGAGACACACTTCTCAGCTCTGACTTACACCCCAGGAGTAGGCTACGATATGTAACGAGAATTCCAAACGATCCCTGACAGTCTGCCAGCTCCAGTTGGAATGCTGCATTTCAGTGCTAACAGCCCCATTTGCTGCAGTGAGATATAAATGTTCCTTGACCTCAAACACAGGTCGCAGAGCACGTACGACATCTTGTAATTAAGCTAAGAGATTCATTGACAAACACCGCTCAAGTGCTGAGATTTAGACGGTTACAAGAAACCATAAAAAAAAATGTTGTGATCCTGCAGGGAAATTGGCTCCAATGGGTCTATTTTACATCTTGGCTTTGAGACATTGCACGCAGCAAAGAGCAAAGCAGTGCTGCTCATAAAGAGTGGAACATTAATTATATACATTTAATTTTATGTAACTTGTGGAAAATATAAGGGAATTCATGTATTGTAAATGTCATGTTTTTTTTTTATTTTTTCTTTTTTTTCCTGAAGGAATTTTCCATTATTATTTTATGATGATAAAATAAGGTGTTCTGATGTACTGTCAAAATAATTTTTATATTTATTCTTTACGTATTTCAGTAATATTGAGTCAATAAAGAAGATATCAGGAAATCTATGAACTATAATGAATTTTATTTACATTTTTATTATAGCACTAACTTCACATCAGTTCCCTTCAAGTGTACAGTTAAAAAAAAATGTGCAAATCATCTCTTTTTAGCAAAACTACCCGAAACATCTCAATCACTTTTGTAATGATTTTTTTTATTGCAGTCTTAGAAAATATTTACATCGAGACAAAACGTTCATCAAATGAGGTCGTATTCTGGGAGAATAGGGAAAATGGAGTAATGGGACGGGAATACTGCAGGTGAGAAGTGGTCATTGCTTCCATAACCTTTTTTTGGAAAACAGGAGTATCTATATAGTAAGAAGAATATCCCTCAGCCTAGAGAGAAGTCCCTGAGTGTTTTTTTCAGCGCCATGCCACTAGATGAATCTCTTTTCCTTAAAAATTGTGCTTCAGGTTTGTCCATGAGTGTATAAAATGGGTTTGATGATGGTGCACAGAATCCCAGAGAGGTTTTGAGTTGGAGAGACCTTAAAGTTCATCAGTTCCAGAGGCAGGGACACCTTCCATTATCCCAGTGTGCCCCAAGCCCCAATATCCAATCTGGCCTGGGACACTTCCAGGGATCCAGGAGCAGCCACAGCTTCTCTGGGAACTTGTGCCAGGGCCTCAGCACTCTCACAGGGAGGATTTTCTTCCTAATAAATAAACCTAAACCTCTAATTTTAAGCCTTTAAGTGTTCTCAAAGTATGGTCTGAAGCCATCCTCATCGAGATGCTTTAAGAACTGGTTCCTGTCAAAACGAGCCACAAATTTGTCTTCACAAGTGCTTTTAACAAAATTCCTGATCAAACGAGTGCTCTGTCTCCTGCGAGGAATTTTGAGGGTGGGTGGACAGCAGTCAGCTGGCAGAAAAGTTTTGGGACTCGATGCTCCAGGGCAATTAATGCAGTGATTGTGGATTGGAACCTGGGAGGAAAATGGCATTTCTGGCAGGGAGGGTTTTGGAGGGCCCCCTCCAAACCTGTGCTGCTCCATTTGGAAGCGCTGGTGGCACAACGGATGGCGTTTGTTTAAGGCAGCCATCTGGTCAGCACGGGAGTATAATGCACCATATTGCATCCCCAATAACATTTAAACTGTTTGCAATCTCCATAAACTTTTAACTTTTGAAGCACATGCACAGGGGTCAGCTCCTCACTGCTGTTGGAGGGAAAATCAGGTTCACGTAGTGGCTGAATAATTCCATTTCCAAAAGCTGCAAAGTCGACAGCCAAAAATAAAAAAGCAGGCCAAGAGCAGCAAAAGCTCATGAAAACCTCTGGTTTTCCAATTCTGTTTTATTCATCCTACCACTGCAGCTTGGGGCTGGGCTGATTGGTTGGGCCACTGGGAGCTGCAAGGTGTGGAACTCGATAGTTTTCTCCTCAGGAGGAGATGGATGGAGGTTTGTTGGAAACTTCGGCTTTGGGACTGTGCAGAAGTGTCTCCAACCTGCAGATACCTCAAGACATAAGCAAATATATAAATTTTTTTTATTATTTTTATTTTTATTATTATTTTATTTTATTTTTCTCTTTTGCTGCGCATTTTCCACTCAGTGGATTTTTTAGTGTGAGGGTGGAGAGCCCTGGAACAGGGTGCCCACAGCAGCTGTGGCTGTCCCTGGATCCCTGGAAGTGTTCCAGGCCAGGTTGGATGAGGCTTGGAGCAACCTGGGACAGTGGGAGGTGTCCCTGCCCATGGCAGGGGATGGAATGAGATCAGCTTTAAGGTCCTTTCCATCCCAAACAACTCTGGGGTTCTGTGGATGAAGAGATGAACCATTCCTTGTTGCTTTTCTGCTACTGGAATAGCAACAGAAATGATGGAAGAGCAATTTATTTCACCTGTTGACTCTGTTTTCCTTCTTCTCTCCCATTCCATCCCAATACTGATGTCCACAACTCATTTTAAGTTTTATCTGAACACGTGTCCTGTCTCCTCTGGTGTGGTGTGGCTGCTCTGGTCTGGCTGTGACCACCCAGGGCAAGGACCCTGTGGCTTTATCGTGCACCAGAGAGAAATGAGTGTTCTTCCAGCCACTCATATAAATCCAGCACTGAGGAAATCTTGGATCATGTTACTTTTTTCCCAAATCCAAGCCTGAATTCTCTCTGTCTCTCTCCTATTGCTCCAGGCACCGAGTGGACATTTTTCAACTACGTAGTTAGGTAGTAAGAGGATGAGGTTTCACACACTGAAACACTGCTCAAGGTAGCAACAAAGAGTTGCTCTCTTCTCATCCATTTCACGCTTTTGTCTGGATATTCTAGTGTCACTTTTAGGACAGAGCCCCATTAATATAATATGCCAGCTACTTCTGTCAAGGCATTGATAAATGTCATTAGCACAATGGAAATAAATTCAAATTCATACGTTGCATGTCACACACTGAGTTTTATCTTGACCTCCTAAGGTGAGAGACAGATGTTTTCCATTGGCAATGCTTTGGTTATTTGTTTATACTTGTCAAATGCACATCTGAAACCCACCTATATAAAACTGGAATATGGGCTGCATTTTAAGTGAAACCAGGGAAAAATATGCAGACTTTGAGAGATGAAGGGGAAAAAAAACCTGCAGCAAGCACCAGGATATGAGAGTGAATAAGCATAATAGATCAGAATAAGGCCCTAAATCAATTTTATTTTCACAGTTCTAGCATCATAAAAAGTGGGTGGCAGTAAACCAATTATTATGCAACTTAATGAACTAATTAGGAAAATCAGAGCAATAATGGTACTGGTACTGACTGATCTGAATATAAAAAGTAGAATTAAGTTCTCAGTATTGAATTTTTCAATGCAAAGGATTGTAGAATAACTTTTAAGGCATTTTGAGTTTGGGAAGAGGGAGGCTGCATCTGTAGTTGCTGTGGGTGCCCAAATGATCACAGCACTGAACTCTTGGGGTATGTTCAGTCCTGTACAGCTTTAAAAACAAAAATGAGTGAGGAACAGGTCATTAAAAGCTCTGCTTGCGTTTATGTGCCCCTAAATGCTGTTGAAACTCTGGTGTCTGTCATCAGGAGGCTCTTAAATACCTGGAGCACGGGGTTGGGTGGCTCAAACCCTGTGCACTGGGATTTCTGAATAAACCCAGGCCCTGGTTTGAGCAGGAATGGGATTTGCACCAAACCAAGTGCACAGGAACAGAAGAAAATAATCACAAAAGCACAGCTTCTCTCCCTTAATGTTGGTGTTGTTAGCACATGCTATGCTTTAAAGTGTTTAAACCTCCTCATAATATGGCTCATGTTGACAGAAGTTATAAATATGTTGGTATCAGAGCAGTAATTCTCATTATACCTCTGAGATTATGTATGAGCGTTTCAAGACTTTCAATAGTTTGTTGATTTTCTCCCTTTGTACCGTTCCTGACTGTACATATTTGATAATATGATGTGTGATTATGGGCCTGAACCTTTTCTCTTTAACATCAGTGGCAAGGTTCCTTTTGCCTTCGCTGCTGAAATTGAAATGAACCCTCATAAATTCCTCCATCATTTCCTTGCTATTGTGAAATGCTCTGCAGTGTTTTCACTGATTTATAACGTGGGGGGGTGTTTTATCATACAATCGTAGCACAGGGGTTCTTTGCTGGTTTTCTTGTAATTCCACGTCTGCCTTATCCATGTTTGGTAAATTTAGTAGCTGTTTTATTTGTAGATGGCACATGTTGATTTTTTTTAGTGGTCTTTGTGGTACTTCGATGTGGTATTTTTTTCCCTGGGAGGAGCTGTCTGGGCCATGAGTGTTTCATCCCAAAGGAAAGGTGAAAGCGCTTCCCTGAATGTTTTCATGGATAAACACAAGTAAAAAGAGAAATGGTTCCTGCCTTCCATGATCAAAACAATCAATGTGAAGAGTTTTGTTTATTTTCCTGGTCAAAAAGCCACTGTCAGAATCTATTTAAAACAAGTGGGGAGATGGGAGGGGCAAATGGCCTTAAAGCAAGTGTATCACATCCAATACTTTTTAAAAAAGAGAAGGAACCCAGGCCAGTGCGTTAAAAATGAGCATTTCCAACACAATTTGTCACCCATGCATAAATCTTGCTGACATTTTCAGTCACTTTAATAGCCTTCCCATTTTATAAATCAGTATGAACTTGCACAGTTGCAAAAAGTGTGTATTTTGAACATCTCATTTGCATACTTTACCAAAAGCCAATGAGGCAGTGGAAGCAACACTGGTGATCATAATAAGTGTTTGGGAAAAGGCAGAAAGATCACTAATGGTTTGCCTTTAGGGATTTCTGTACTCCATAGGGGACGAAAATGAGAAATATTTTTCAAACAGCAGGGGTAAAGGTTTTAAAACTAGAAACACATGGAGTGATAAAAATGTTAGTGCCACAGGGCGCATAGCAGGAAAAATTTACAATGTAAAAACTGTAATTTCAGCATTAGGAAGTAATAATCGTGTTTCATCATTGTTATTAAAGCATGACCCTTAAAGTCACATAAATTAGATATAACTTTCTAGAGAAGTGTATTAATCTTCAATGGAAAATATTAGGAAAGTTTATTATCATATGAAGATCAGAAGGAACTGGGTTTTATTAAAAAAAATGAAGTTAAACTTGGTGGGGTTTTAAATTTATTTATTTATTTATTTATTAATAAATCTCCAGCGTTTTGAGCCAGCAGACAGGCTTGTGTTTACTCAATGCAAAGTGCAGCACCAGCTTTGCTCTGAAAACCAACAACAGTTGCATGAGAGGAAACACAACCTAGAATTAAATAATGAGCTGAGGAAATCCAGTGAGTTCTGTGCATGGGCAATAAATGGTTTTTATTTTGTTTGATGGAGTCATCTTGGTTTGCATGCCAAATGCATCCAAATGACTAATGGAGAACATTGTAGTTGTTGGAATAAAAAAGCAAAAGTCACAAGAATATCTACTGGCAGAGTTGAAATGGCACCAATTATCCAAGGTGTGTAATTAGTGACTTAAGGAGGTCCCATCCTGCTTAGAAAGTGCAATTTTATGAGGGCCTCAGTATTTCTTGTAAGTGCTGTTCAACAAGGGCACTTCACCTGCAGGAGCTTTTGGGAAAACTTGTGTTTCCAGAGATCTGACACCATCCCTGAGTGGATGTGAACTCCCTTTCTCCTGCCCTGGGCTATGGAAAAGTGCTGCAATGTGGTGGGACTGGAGGTGCTGGACTTGGTGGACCACTGGAGTGGATCCATCCAGGATAAATGTGATTTCTGGCTTTTCTGGCTCCAAAATCCCAAAGTGTTTCCTGAAGTGAAGTGTTCTGGGTATGGATTCAGCACTTTCTGCTGAGGTCCACAGGAGCTGCCTGGGTGACAGACACAAAAATTTTATGGTTTTATCTTGAAATTTCTTGGTTTAGATTCAAAAAACTAACTGCTAGCATTGACAGACTGGGCGTGCTTGTAATGAAAATTTAATTTTAGCAAGGAATCAAACAGCTTTATGTTACTGATAAAGAGTTTTGACTCTCTGCAAGGCAAATAGCCAAACATGGGCCTGTTGGGTTTGGGATTCTGGATGTGTCCTGTGTCAGAACTATGAGGATGTGCTTCCAGAGTGGGATTCAGCCAATTCACTGCTCAGTCATTAGAGTGAAATCAGAGAAAACAGAATAGCAGAGAAAAGCTCCCTTTACACCCCTCACACTTGGTGCCCCCAAATCTTGATTTCCTATTGCTCTGTGTTCCCTTTTTCCACATCGTTCACCTGCAAGAGGGAGATTTCCAATTTGGAAGAGCAGACAACCCCTTCTCAACGTAATCTGCAGCTTGATTTGTGGGCAGCCACTCTCCAGAGAGGAATAAAATCTTTCCCAAGTGCTCCAGACGCAGGGATGTTATGCATAAGGAGGGTGTCATTATTATCTCTCCTTACAGCTGTGTTCTGATGTGAAAATGGCTGTGGCTGTTGTTTTTTCTGCCCCTTCCTGCCAGTCCCTCAGGCAGTTTATGATGCTCATGCACAGCCAAAGATTAGGCATCGTGCTCCTCTCTGCAGTTGGAACTAACAAGACAAACTTGCCCAAATGGGAATAACTTTTTTTTTTTCCAGGATGCTTTTGCTGTTTGCATGAGAGAAGATTGGAAGGTTTCCGTCAGTGTCAGAAGTTGTCATTTTCCCAAAGCAGAAAAGGTCAAATTCTTTTTTTATTTTGTAAAAAAATTACCTGTTTCTAATACCAAAAGTTTGGTTTATGAGTCAATGTGTTGTAAACACCTGCAGCTCCAATGGCAGTAACAGAAAGAGGCTTCATCCTTTTCCCAGTGAAAAAGGGAAATATTCCAGATCTTTATCTGGAATTCTCCCTCTGCAGTTGCAACATCATTAGTTGCAGTCTGCCTCTGTAACAATGATCTATAGAACAGAATTCAAATGAAAATAAAAAAAAAAATCCTTGCATGTGGTAGATTTCTGTATATTCCTAGAATTCCAGAGCAAACTGGGGGCACAGAATCTAGTGATGAACTGCAGTGATTTTAAGAATTTTTAATGGCACATTCCAACAGTGTCTATCCATGGATGGGATTAAAATGGGGCTCAGCTTTGGAGATCAGGAGTGTTTTCAGATTTCCTTAATACAAACTGCACCAGCGTTGAACAATGGACACATGAAGTGTTTCTAATACAAAGTTCACTGTGGTTCTGTACCTTTTGGAGCTTGGCCCAAAGAAATTTCCACCTTTTCCTCTGGAAATTTTATTACCCCTTAAAAAAACTCTGATTACATTTATTTGGGTGTTAATTTGGTAAGAATTTGTACATTTGCTTGTATGTCTTTAGTTTATTTACAACCTATAGTCTGGACTTTGTGGTCCAATAGATGCGTTTTTCAGGGACTGAAACCTTTGAGGTAAAATCTAATATTTACAGCTTGAATCATTTAGATGAATAATTTCAGATGCTACCATTTAGAAGCTGATAGAAAAATTGGGAGAATTATGCTATATCTATAGGAATAGCTGTAGCAAATATAAGCTGGAGTGCAATAAAAGGAGGACAGACAGGCCAGAAAAAAATTCAAGGAGATGATCAAAGATCAGACTTAAAACTGCTTTATGTGATATTTTCATGATTGATCTTTCCAAAACAAAAACAACAACAAATTTTCTTTTTACACACGAAATTTGAAAACATCACCAGTTCAAATTTGAGATCTACAGGAATAAATAGACCATGCCAAACCAGTTTATATAAAATTAAATTTTACACTACTGAAATTTAGCTGCTGGTGGAAGAAATTTCCTAGGAACTGGAATTTCTCAACACAGAACAACAGAGGGGAAAAAAGGGTTAAATTGCACCAAGATGTTAACAAATGATTGAGATCTACCAATACAAAACTATTATGAAGAATATTAGACACGAGCAGAGATATTTCCAGAAGGAAAGATAATATAATTCTACAAGGCTTTTGTAATTTATTTTTCTCTCTCTAACAGCATTGTTGCTTAATTTTCTTGTAATTTCTTTCTTCTTTCTCTGGGTTCTGTGGGATCAGTTTGCCTTATTGCATCCATCCTTTGGCATGAATTTACTGTAAGTACACTCAGAGTGATTATAGCTTATGACATGTGTGACTTTACAGGTCCTAAAAATAAAATTAGGCATCTAGATTACCCTCCAATCCAAGAGTATCTATGCAAAGACAAAGCTTTTACTCCAAGTGGAAACAAGACAGTTTCTGGAATTCTCTGGAATGTCAGGCAAATACATATCCCAATGTCAGAGACATGTCCTGATTTTCCCTGGATAAAAACAAACCAAACTTCTGCCTTTTTTTGCCTTTGGCTGCCGGAGCTGAAATGAAGGTTTTTGTGATGTGAAGTCTTCCAGGGAAAGCTCCTGATAACAGCTGGGCACATCCTCCAGTGAAGGATCTCTAAAAGGGAATTTTTCCTGATGAGGTGAAAGATTTACACTGAGGAGATCCTGAGCAGCATTTCCTGGGCACTGAGGCAGCAGGAGAAATTCCTGTCAATGGCTTGAACTGAGGGAATTTGGGAATGCTGAAAGGTCCTGGGCTGCAGGTCAGACACTGATCTCTAGAGATCTTTTGTCAGAAGGCATTCAGAGACATGGGCAGAGAGAAACATTCAAATTTAACATCTTTTAAATACTTCTGACCCTTCCTAAAAAACACCAAAGCAAACCTACCCCCACCCTCCAAGCCCCATCAAGAAGGCTGGAATGAGTTCTCAAGTGAAATCCACTAATTTAGATTTGGTTTCTCACTTTTATTCCACAAAGTCTATTAATTTCTTGGTAAAACTCTCCTAAAGTAAGTCGCAGTAATCCTGTTTTTTCCCAAGGTCAGGCAATCAGTCAGTAGTGGGCAGTCAACACTCGTGGAAAAACCTACAATAATAACATTCATCCTATAAATAACAAACTGGTTCGTATGCCTGATAGAAGGAAATAAATTTTGAGAGTGATTTCAGTATCAAGTGATTGAGCTGTTTATTGAATAAACCAGAAGTGAAACACATTATTAAAAGTTATGAAAAAATAACTGCAGAATGCCAGTCAAAACATCGTATTTTGCCATGCTACTTAAATTCAGCAGCCTTTTCCCCATGAAATATATTTTCCCTGTGAGTTTTTAAGTAAACATTTTCCTGGGAAATTATGAAGTGTATATTGCTCAGGAGAATTTAGTCTTGAATAAAATGATTTTTTTTTTATTGGTAAGGTTTTAGCAATAGTCCCTACTGACCCTAAAATATACAAATGGTTTGGATTTTGCCTAATTACCAGTTTTCACAGTTTTGATAGTGAAACAGAAAATTTTTTTTTTGATTGTACTTTGTTCTGAAGCAAAATTTGTACCTTTCAAATTGAAAAGTCTGTGCTTCACACAAGGCATGAGAAACAGAGAACTTACTCTGGGACACAGTGAGGATGAATTGCACTGAGGGTTTTCTGTAGCTGGTAGAGAAACGTGGTTGCAATCATCCCCAAATTTGTGGGTGTGCAAAACACTTGCAGCTGGGAAGAAAATACAGTGGTCAAGTTCAGCTGAAATGTTCACAGGTTGAATTCTCTTCTTCTCTGTGATGGTTTATCACCAGATTCAATCATTGTCCAGTACAAAAACGATTTCTGGCAAATGCTGGCTCTATTTTCAGCCACCTAAAGATGCAACAAATCAGTTATTAATTCTTTTTCTTTGTAGAAAGGACCTAAACCTTCCTTTTTAGGTTTGAGATAAGTGACTCATATTCCATCAGCAATTATGACCTACTGCTAGTTGAAATCACTATTCAGATTAAATTTCTGAGTCAAACTCAGAAATTTAATTTAGGCAAAATATTACCTGAGATATAAGAATATCACATTCCAGGTGTATCAACCACCCCTCAAGCTGACAGTGTGAAGCTCAATAAAGCTTGGGAGAGTAATATATTTTCATATGCAGAGAATATATTTGTAATAGCACAATTGAGTTTTGCAAAACTCCAGGTCGGTTTTCTGCAGCACAAAGTTGTAGGTCTCACCCTTTTCTGCATCATGCATCACCTCCTGCTGAACTAAAGCATAACCTCTTAGAAAAATAGTGTTAAATTTAATTTAAAGCCCTGATATGTATGAATTGTTCCTGTGGTTAATTATTAGAAAACTGTATTGTATTTCTGCTCTGGATTTGAGTGCATTTCTATTTACCAATGTTCACAGCAATTTATACAATTTTTCTAATAGTGCCTGAACTTTCAATTTTGCCACAATTTAACCTTTGCAAGAGATAATTAAGAAAGGATTTAGTTTATTAAGTCAATTCCTGAAAGAAAAAGAAAAAAAAAACATCTCCAGAAAATTTCACAAGTATCTTTCTAAACCTTTCCCAGGTTTGTGACCTGCAAACAGCAAATAGAGAGACAGAAAAGGACACATTTTCCTGCCTGATTCTTCTGAAGATGGAATTGTGATGGATGTGGACTCCCTGTTCAGCAAGGTAAGACCTGGGTCAGACAAAAAGCCAAGAGAAGGTTTTGGCAGCATGAAAGTGTTTAATTTGAGCTCTGATATCATCTCAGTGCCCGAATGCTGCTTTTTTACGTCCTGGAAGTTGCAATATTCAGACTGCAGCTCTTTGTGTGTCGGAGCTGGTGCTCCAAGTACCAAAACACCAGGATGGTTGTGGAGTGCAGATTCCATTGGCTACTCCAGGGAATCTGGCGCGCCCGTACACTTTGGAATATGGGCAAAGAGATAAAGTGGAAATTCAGGTGGGAGGGAAGCTTATTAATGAGGAATGGTGTGATAGCAGCAAGGCAAACGCTTTGGGAAGGAGCAAGGAGGGAGTGGCAGGAAAGATGATGGTTCTGGAATTTAGGAAGGCATGGAGAGCAGCACCAGCCCTGGAGAAGCAGTGCTTTGCTAAGGGGGAAGGAGCAGAGGGAGAGATCTGGAAGTTGCAATATTCAGACTGCAGCTCTTTGTGTGTCTGAGTTGGTGCTCCAAGCACCAAAACACCAGTATGGTTGTGGAGTGCAGATTCTGTTGTCTATTCCCTGGAACCTGATGTTCCCATACACTTTGGAGTATGGGCAAAGAGAAAAAGCAGGAAATTCATGTGGAGACAAGCTTATTTATGAGGAATGGTGTGATAGCAGAGAGGCAAAAGCTTTGGGAAGGAGTGTGGAGTGCGTAGTGGGAAAACTGAAGTTGCCATATCCCAACGGGGCTGGAATTCGGGAAGGCATGGAGAGCAGCACCAGCCCTGGAGAAGGAGTGCCCTGCTAGGGGGGAGAAGGAGCAGAGGGAGAGCAGCTGTGGCTGCTGGCACATCCAGCTGCCCAGAGCTGCCCACCCTCGCAGATGAGGCTGGCACCAGACTGCAGGAATGAGGCCGGGGCGATGCTAACGAGGCTGAATTGATCTGCATATATTACAGAGCATAATCACAGAGATGGAAAGTGGGTCCAGGGGAACACCTTGACTTCCCCAGGAAATGAGGAGGCAGCTGCGAGTGGTTTTTTGGCAGGAAAGCGCTCCTGCTTTTTTGAGGATTGTCAGCCCGGCATTGTTCGCTCTCCTCGTGGTCTGGGCATCGCCACCACAAGATTTAGTGGTCTGTGCTATGGACCTGGAAGGAAACTCCTGCCTGAAAAAATCATGTTACAACACCAACACTATAAATGTGTTATGGAAAGCCTGCTTTGAGGGGATGGAGAAATAATGGGAAGTATTTGTTTGGTAAACGGGAAATTATTTCTCTCTCTCTCTCTCGTTTAATGATCTGAGTCACACTGCACGTCTCCTGTGCTGAAAATGAATTTATGAAAGGCACACTCCGAGTCTTCAACTCTTTGGTTAAATTTCTGATCAATAAAATTTCCCACCAATTTTAGAGATGTGACCATCAGACTTAGTGGGCAATCCTGCTTCTTTCAGCGCATGGAATTCTTTCTTTCAGTTTCACAGCCAAAAAAAAAAAAAAAAAAAAAAAAAAAAAAAAGAGGTAAAAATTGGAAAAAAAAATTGCATGTGTCTTATATGTATATAAGACATATATATATAAAAGACACATGTAAATGTGTTTTTTTATTTAAAAATCAAATTTATATATTTTTATATTTAATGAAGCTATATATTTTATATAGAAAATATACAATGTATAATTCTTATATCTATTAAATATATATTATATATATACTTTAAGATATATACTATAAAATATATTTTTACTATTTATAATATTTATACTGGTAAATATATATACTATAGGATATACTATGTAGATATATACTATATATACTATAGGATATATTATATAAAATATGTATTAAAATCAATATTATATAAAATAAATATCATATATATATTAAAATATATATTATTATATAAATAAATATTATGTGTATTTTAAAATCACCAACCATGAACCTTTCAATAGATCAGCTTTGCCAATAAATCTGATGGGTTTTCATGGAGTTTTATTGAAATGAAGGGAATTAAAATGATCCATATCTGAACAAGAACATGTTTGTACTCATATTTACAGCTTTTATAAAACCAGATTATCTCTAAATAATGGTACTTACTCCAGTCACTTCTTTCAAGTATAAATTCTTTCTACACTTCCTGTGCTCATAATTTTAGATGTTGCATATAGAGCCCCTTCCTACTCACTATAATAATTAATACTGATATAAAATGTTTCCTCACAGTTTTGAGCAGGATCCTGAGTGTTGTTTGTCTATCAAATACTGTGAATTATGAGATCACTGGTCAAGAAGAGTTTTGTAGATTTAAAATATGTTTCTTCTGAACACGTGAACACTCTCTGGAGACATTTGGCCAGCAGTTTGAATGACAGCGTTGAAGGTGCAGAAAGCTTCAGTGACAAAGAAAATGGAGAAAAATGAAAAAGAAAGAAAAAAGGGGGGAAATTTAAAAAGAAAACAGAAGCAGAAGGAGACAAGGAAATCTCTCAGCCCTTTTTTACAATGAAGAACAAGCCGTGATCAGGACTCGCTGATCCACTGTAAACTCCGTGTTCTGCGTTTCCTTAGGCAGGCACAGTTGTCCTCCACGAGGATTGTTTCAGCAGATCCTGCAGGATTTGAGGGAGAGCAGGATGTTTCAGCAGTCTCCAGAACTGCCAGCTCAGTCTTGCACTTGGTGAAGTGCAAAATGTAACGGGATGCCTTTGGAGAGAGCAGCTTGTAATGAAAGAAGACAAATCACCGATTTGGAATTGATGTGCTCCTCGTACTTCATATGCTCATTTATAGGCAAGGAATTTATTTCATCCCAAATTCAGGAATTTAACCAATCAGGCAGATAATTATGTGGTCATCCAGTGAAAAAAAGAGGAAAAAAAAAAAACCCAAAGTATCAATATCCCTGTTGCAGAAAACAAGTCTGTAAATTAGGGAACAAGTGACAAATCCTGCAGAGGGGAGGAATATCATAAATAAAGTCCAATTCCAGGCATGCAACTTGTGTAACATTAAAGCTGTTCTTGTACAAGAAGTGAGGAAATTGAAACTGGAGAGAGACAAGTCAGCATTAATGCTGAACCTTGCCCTCCTAATTTCTAAAATGAATTTATTTTTATTTTTTCACGCTCACAATGCATATGCCAACGTAAATGACAGAACATTATTAACACAAACAATATCAAGGCATTGAAATACAGAGAGCTTAGATTTTATTTGGTTTTCAGCTCTGGCTGAACAGAAACAATGTACAGCTCCCTCCTCTCTCACACACTTTTGTTAGGCTGGTGTGTTTTGGTTTTTAGTGTGAATTCTTTTCTGTTTTAGGTTTTAATTATAAGTTACATAGTTAATACATTTATATTTGTAGTCAAGATATAGTTTAATTCATAGCAATAAAATGTACTAAATTTGTAAGAGGAGATATAAAATAATTACA
This sequence comes from Sylvia borin, assembly GCA_014839755.1. NCBI lineage: Eukaryota > Metazoa > Chordata > Aves > Passeriformes > Sylviidae > Sylvia > Sylvia borin. The sequence goes on along the minus strand of CM025963.1, from coordinate 36,050,180 downwards.
AAAATTTTCAAGGTCACACATCTATTTTTTGGGGTTTTGAATAATATGTGGTGGCTAATTTTGGGAGAAATTTTCAAACTCTCAGGAAGCATTTTAAAGTATTTCAGCTGGGCAGGAATCTCAGGGTTAGGAACAGTGCATCACATTTGGATCTAAAAGGACTTTGGTCACAATGTTTTCTATTTATTTTAATTTTCTTATCCTTTTTTATTTCCTTTTATTATTTTATTTTTTTGGTAAGAAGTTTATTGTCAAATGCTCATTTTTTATAGATAAATCAAAATTGACTAAATATTGCCTTAAAAAGTATAAACTCTTCTTACAAATTAGCACTTCACAGTGTGTGATAGACAAACAACTACCCAGGATCCTGCTCAAAACTCTGAGGAAACATATTTTATATCAGTACCAATTATTATTGTGAGTAGAAAGGGTTTCTACATGCAACATATGAAATTATGAGTATAGAAAGTACTGAAAGAATTTATACTTGAAAGAACTGACTGGATCAAAGATCATTATTTTGAGACAATCTTGTTTTCTAAAAGCTGTAAATATGAGTGTAAACATTACCTTGTTCAAATATGGATCATTTTAATTTCCTTCATTTCAACTCCATGAAAACCAATCAGATTTTTGGCAAAAGGTCCATGGAACTTTATTTATTGTTTTTTTAAATACATATATTAAATTATGATTTTTCAATTTTAACTCTTTTTGGCTCTGAAACTGAAAGAAAGAGCTTCATGCACAGAAAGAAGCAGAATTACCTTCTAAGTCTGACGGTCAAATCTCTAAAGTTGGTGGGAAATGTTAATGATCAGAAATTTAACCAAAGAGATGAAGACTTTGAGGTGTCACTTTCTCCACATAAATTCATTTTCAGCACAGGAGACATGCAGTGTGACTCAGATCATTAAATGGGAATGTTTGGAATAGTCCACAAAGTGCATTTCACTCAGGTTTTTATTTTTTTTTTCTCTAAATACCGAGAATGCATTAAGATAATTGCAACAGAGTAATGAGACTTTCTCCTAAAAATGACTTGTCTACAAGTGGTTTAATAGATTAAGGATTTTAAAGGGGTAGGAGAGAACCAGTTACAGTAATCAGAGAAGAAAAAGTGCTGAAGGTATCACGAAGGCTCATAATTAAACCGAAGCTTACAGCTCAATTAAACTTGAGCATCATTATGCATAAAGCATCAGTGGGCATCAAGAGTCCAATAAAAAAGAGATGGGATCCATGTGAAACAGCTAAAAAGTAAGGCAGGGTATGGATTGGTCCAAGACTTCCATGTAAAATTTAGGAAAACTGGGAATAAAATTGATGTTGAAGTTTTCATGTTCTTCTTTCAGTTAAGTGTCTTGTGTTAATTTTTTTTTTTAACCTGCAGCAGTCAAATAATTAAAATATTGTGGAATTCCTGTCACTGTAACAATTTTAGGAACAGCACATCAGTCAAACCTGGTGTGCCATAAACCCTTTGGGATATTAGAGGAAAAAGAAATTTGTTGCAAAAAGAAAATTTCATATGAAAAATTTTTCTTCACAGGCAAGCAGATTTTGGTGCTTTTCTCTGAAAAATATCATTACATTTTCAACTGAAAAATCAAAAATTCATTGACAGTGCAATTTGTGCTTCTATATTTAAGATGGTGAGAGCTGGGAGAAGTACTGTGGGAGTAAGAAGTTGCAGAGTATCACAGGAAGAATGAAGAGGTCCTGGCATGAAAGGTTTGACACAGATCCTATAAGATTCACAGTTATTAGTAGACTATTATATTTAGATACTCCTGCCCGTTTTATTTGCAGCTCTGCATGATTCAATATTCTCTTTTCCTCTGTGCTGCCCACTGGATTAGTACCTGCAGGAAACCTCCCAGCTCTCCTTGGAGAAATATATTAGGAAGCAAATGTCATTATTTAATACAGAGAGAAAAGGAAAATCTCAAAGTGAGTGGCTTGAAAGGTGAAGTGCCAGCACATTTCAGGTCCAAGCTCTTCCCTTACTGAATATAAGATTCCTATTGTCTTCCTAGGAAATGCTCTGTAGTGTTCATGGGATATTTGTACAAAGGGTTTTAGTCAGGGCTTAAATTATGACTTAATACAAGTTTTAAAGGAGTTTATTCTCGAGGAGTTTCCAGGTATCAGATGGAGCACATGAGGCACAGTGAGTTACACTAAAAATTGCAGGAGTTCAGGTTTGGGTCTGAACGTGGCTGTCCTGCATCCCGACTGGATTTCCCCAGTTCTGGAATGTTCCTTCAGGGATTCTCTCCTGAGGGGCAGGGAAGGAGGTGAATTCAGCTGGTGGCTCCTAACTCCAGGCAATATCCAGAAGGGTGAGATCACAGAATCCCAGATATGAGCACTCCTTTGACCGTGTCTTAGTTAGTGACCATGTCTTGGATGATGCCTTGATTTTATTTGTGTTTATGGGGAAACGAAGATGCTCCAGTGTTAATTGAGAAGGATCTGTCAGGTCACGTAGAAATTCCCTCCTAACTCAGAGCTCCAGAGTGGGTTAACTGGGCACTGATATCTCTGTACGTGTGTCCAAGTCCCTGCTCTGTGGTAAATATGGATTTAGCTCAACTCACAAAGACCACGGGATCAACCAATTTAAATTTGTCCTGCCTGGTTAGTTCCCGTGAAGCAAATTGGTGCTCTTTGATAGTATTTAGATTTTATTGTGAAATCAACAGTTAAGTGTACACTGTACATTAGCCCAAGCAGCATGTTTGTTCCTGCTCAGGACTTTAAGTATTATTTTTTGTTATTATACTTGTTAGAGCGTTGTTGTATTACACTAAATAACATTAGCTAAAATTGTAATTACCATCATTATGTTCTTATTGTATTAGCTGCTATGTTGTGATAATATGATCACAATATTACTGTGATGGTGGTGGTGATACACAGGCAATTCTGTAAATTCTTCGTGCAGCTGAAGCCATGGTAGGAGCACGATGGCATAAAGCCTTTCATGTTTACTCTGACATCAGCAGAAAGAGTAAAGATCTAAAATTTTTCACTAAAAGCCATCCCTTAGAAATTCAGATGCTCAAGAAAACTTCCTGAAGGAAGGATTTTTCTTTTAGGGCCATTGGAAAACAAAGGCTGAGGTGCCCAGAGCATCACCCAGAGGCAACACATCGGTGTTAAATTTACTCACCAGTCCTTTAGGTCAGTTTGTACCTTTTGTTTTTTGCAACTTTTTGATAAAGAGAAAACCCCAAGTGAAAATACTGAGAAAAGCTGCAGAGGGGCACAAATTCCAACCAAGCCTTGTCCTTAGAGTCTTGATACAAACCCACAGTTTGATAAAACAGTTTTAAGTCCCCACACAGACAAATCTTTTGAGTCTGACACATTCTATGTGAGCCCTCTATTTCTCAATTTAAAAATACACGGGATATTAAATATATGAAAGAATTTAAAGGGTTTGCTAAGCAAACAAAACAGGTGAATTTCTGAATCCCGTTATCTGTCCTTTCCTAGGTAGTTTCAATGTGATAACAAATGTTTGATAACAAATGTGATAACAAATTGTGATAACAATATTTCTGTGGCCCAAGTGAATGAGCAAAGAGTGAGCAGAGCAATATTTCATCCTGAGGCTTTTTTTTTTTTTACTCTTTCCCAGAAGATGCTGTTAGCAGCGTGCAAAAAAATCGTATTATACCCAAAACTGTACAAAAAATAAATTCCCTCCCCCCAAGCCAATAGGTATTGTTTTACAGCTGGGAGACGGAAAACATATTGGTTGAAAACATTACAATATTTAAAAACCACATGGAGTTATAAAAATTGGAATGAGTCCTCTAAATCTTGTATAAAATGGTTAATCAGTTGATCCTTAACAACTGCTATGTACAGTACAGAGAGCTTATAATTCAAAAATGCAGGTTCAAGCAGTGTTCCCCCAAGGATGGGGAGAACAGATTGAAACACTGAAAAGAAAAGGGGAAAGAGACAGAAGGAAAGAAATAATTAAATAAAAGTGTCAAAATCTTCACTGGCTTTTTTAAAATATATTTTGTGTTTTCCAAACTCTTGTTCTCTGTCTCTTAACCCTGAAAAAATATATATATTCTCTCACTCTCGATAGGAATAATCAGTTCAATTTTTTTTTGAATACTAGTTATTAAACTTACTTGCTACTTTTTTCATCTCCTCCAAGAAATTGTCTGTATTTTGCAAAATTTAAAGCCAAAGGCTTGCTGGTAGTACAGGAAAGCTGAAAATATATTTATTTTTCCTCCTTTTTAATGACAGTCTAACAATAGTCCCCCAACTCACCAGTGCATTCCAAAAATTTCATGCTGTCATCATAAAAATCTGACTGCAGCAGAATCTGTCTGGCACTAGACAGAGCCCTAATGACCCTAAACTCACATAAGATCCCTGGTGATCAGAAGAAGAAAAATACAGTAAAAATAGAGAAATATGTAAACTGCTTAAGTGACAGAAAAATATCCTCTGGAGAACGTCATTCATTTCTTTTTTTCCCCTGTCTTTCACAACTGTCAGTGGTACCAGGTCTCTGAACTTGTCTTTTGTGCTGCTGAACAGGAAGCATTGGAGAATTTTCCAGTCACTTGGAAAGTGAAATTAGTGATGAAGTGGGGTCGTTCCCCCATTCCTACAGTTCCAACAGCACTATTTAAACAGGAAGCCCAGCACAACTTTTACAAATGTTGGGAGTGTCGAATTTCCCTCACCACAATTTTTTTTTTCCAAGGGTTCATTTAATGAGAAATTGTGTTACAACATAAACCAATCAACAAGGTTTTACTTGGACATAGAAATCGTGGAATAACACGTGGATTTTTTTTAAAAAATCAATGTTTTGTATGTGCTTTTCCCTCTTTCTTTTTCTCTGTTATACAAAATAGCTGGATAGCTGATTGATTTTTTCACGTTGCTATGAATTAAGCAGGGAGGGACTGATAGGATTCTTTGAGAGTTCAAAAACATTCCAGGGAAATTATGCTGAAGAAACAAAGAATTTCACAGAGTTTGATATATATTTTTTGCCATATTGTGTGACATTTGATGTTTTTACCTCCAGCTTTTGAAATCAGCCTGATAGTAGAGGCTTCCTTCTGTCTCTCTCAAACTGTAGAGAGATAAGACAGAAAATATGAATCATAAATGCGCTGACCCCAAAAGAAATGAGAAATATCAGTGTAGAGTTGCTTTGAATAAATTACAGGCACTTTAAAGCCATTTGGTGTTTAATTCATTGTGGTTTTTAATGTTAGCAGTTAGCGGGAGCCTCTCTGTGCTCTGTTGTGTTTAGCTCTGCCACCACAATGTGTTTTACACATTTTCATGAACCCACTGATTTCCCTGTGATTGGGTCTCACCCTGTTTTTTTGGGTTGGACTCTGAGCTCCATGAGCAGGATTTTTATTCAGATCCTCCTCTTCTTCCCATGGGAATCCTGGAAGGAGCTTTTTTGCTTTTATAGAGCATTTCTGAGGTGGACAAAGTGAAACTTCTTTACAAACGAAGTAGATTGATCAATAGCAGAGTCCTGGAATGATTTGATTGGGAGGGAAATTGAAACTCATCCAGTTCTACCTTGGACATTTCCAGGGATCCAGGGGCAGCCACAGCTTCTCTGGGAAACTTCTGCCAGCACCTCCCCACTCTCACAGAGAAGAATTTCTCCCCAATATCCAGTCTAAACTTATTCTCTTCCAGTTTAATATGTAATTTCTTATTGCTAGCAGTGTACAGAAAAGAAAACCCCATAGGACCAAAGATCTAAGTCACAGTTCAGACATGCAAAGATCCTGCATTGGGAGGGGGAAAACCCCTCTTATCTGCAGGTTCTATCCTTTAAGGCTTGGAAATGACAATATTGGGGATTTTCCCTCTGTGTGAGCAGCAGCTGGACAAGAGTCCGTCAGGAAAAGGCATTATTTTGGTGGCTGAATCATCAGGAATTTTGCCATCTTAGTCTCCTATCAGAGAAGGTAAAAGTGGGAGAACTGCTGGCAGAATACAGGCCTGAGATCTATTTTAGCCTGGAAGATGTGTTCCCAGCAAAAAGTGATTTCTTCCCGTTAAAATGGGTATCTCAGCAAACCAGGAGCTTGGAGACTGAGAAATCCTGCTGTATAAATCCTAATTAAAGTTGTCAGAAATCCCATGAACTGTCCAAAGCCAGGCTGGACAGGGCTTGGAGAAGCCTGGTCTAGTGGAAGGTGTCCGTGCCCACGGCTGGAATGAGATGGGTCTTTAGTTCCTTTCCAACCCAACCCATTCCGTGATTTCTGTGGAATGCTGCACTCCCAGTGTGCTGAGGCTCACGTCAGCATGGTGGATCCCACTCCCTCCTGCTCCAGCCCTGCACATCCTCGTCTTTAGTTGGAAGTTTATAAGCCTTTGTCCACATCCCTGTGGTATTTAATGCCTTCCAAATCTCAACAGATCAAACTTCCCAACATCCTGAGAGGACTTTTCAGGAAAGCTTCATCTAAATACTTTAATCTCTCTTCTTGCAGTAAAACTTTCACTTCCCTTGCACACATCCTTTATGTTTGTTGAACTCGTATTTATGGGCCTAGGTTTTCTTAAACCCAAACAAAACGGTAATTTATCTACTTTATTTCTTTCAAAATGGTGTTCTTGAAGTACATCTTGCAGATAGATTATCTGTCCCTCACAGCAAAGCCTCACAATGGGAGCCTAATAATTGCTCTTTTTCTAATTTCACTAAATGAGTTATAATTATTTTACGTCTGCTTTATGGTTACGGAATAGTATTAACCTAAGCTCTAATTATAACATAGCTTTCAAAGAAATGTATGGACAATAAATTGATGGACTGCCAGCTTATGTAGGAGCATCACATAAAGCAGATATACAGCTGATGGTTTAAGGCATAGCACGTTAAAATTCAGGGGCACAACTTGTTCATGAATAAGTAACAGGGTGTAAATTCATTGATTTTTTTTTTTTTTTTTAGTGGATCAAACAGAGAAGGGCTCCATTAATACTTGTCAAAATGCAAGTACAGTCGAAGTTGAATGTGGCTTGCACCAATAGGCTTGGAAGACTCAAGCAGAGCCTGGAAGTCAGGTTAGTCAACACTGCAATGGTAATAATGGATATTTCACCTGTTTTCCCCTGGTTTTCCACGTCCTGGAGCATTGTGAATGTTACTGCCACAAATTAACCCCTTCATTTTTATATATAAAGTGATTCTTGACCAAACATCTCATAATTCCCTTATTGGCAGAGGTGGTTGAAGGTCAAAATATTAGGAACCAAAGTTTTTCACATCTTTGCTCTACAGAGGCTCTGCCAATGTGAAGTCTGGCTGCAGATCTGCAGCCACAGAGCCTCATCCTGTGCATCCCTGCAGAATGAGTCTCCTCCCAGAAGATGTTTCTGCAGCCCCCAGCTTCCCACGCACACTCAGCTGCCTCCCCCATCCAAAAGAGGACTCATACCTCGCTCATCTCAAAGTAGAAAATCAGATATACTTGGGCATTTATCAGCTTTTCGCTGGGCTGTTCAGCAGGGAGAGGTTATTTGGGCCTAAATCTCTGGAAGTGACCTTCAGGGTGGTTTTGCCTTTAGTGTGAGACGATTCATTGGGCAGGACTGACTTCTTGCTTCATCGGATGGAGCCACCATCCCTGAAAATGTCCAAAACATGAGTAGATGGGGAATTTTTGGTTTAGTACAAGTGGTGATGGTCAGCTAAAGGCTGGCCTTGATGGTCCTGAAGGTCTTTTCCATCCTTAATGAATTTAGGATTTCATCTCAGCACAGCCACCAGAAGGGTGCCTGACCACCCTCTAGCCCCCCAAACCAGGCACACCAGAAATAATTGACAATTTCCTCCCCACGAAAGTGATCCCTCTCATTTGTGGTCCCTGACTGAATCTGACACCCATCCTGAGATTTTTGAAGTTGGGTGCAAACTTGGAGATGAAAAGTGCTGTTTGAATGAGCTTCAGACTAAACAAATTAGATGTGTAAAACACACCTGGCTCTTATCTCCCTCACAGCTAAACCTTGGGCTATGAGAACTAAATAAAACCTAGGAGCCATTTCCTGGCCACTATGGGAGATTTCCCCTGAAGTTTATTTTTTAAGCCTCAGTGTCTGTTTCTTAACTACTTAAAGGTCCATGGATTTGTTCTGTTGTATGAAATTTGATATAAATTGTTTAGCAGACTTCAGGGGGTGAGGAGATTATGCACTTTCTTATTTTTAATATTTCTCTGTCCTATCTGCTGTGACCAGACAGAAATTTCAAGCAACAGTTCTTGTAAAACATGTGGAGACCAGCCTGGGAGTTTTGTAAGGTAAGGGACTGTGATGCCAGGATGTCTGGCTGCTGCTTCTGCTTGAGCAGCTCTGCATCCTTTATATTTTGAAATTATTCTATTGTAACCATTTTCCATTCAGTTTAGTTTGGCAATATATCCTTGTTTCTGGAGGTGTCTACACTTATTTGACTACAGAAAATATTTACTTTTCTAAAGGGCAGCTTAACCTTTGTTTAAATCTGAGGTGAGCGAAAGGGCACTGTAATTATCTGCTGCATTATTTGTGTCACATCTGAGTTACTATGAGGGCTCAACATGCATTGCCCTTTATTAGGAAACTGCTTGACAAAACCCAATATAACCACAGGTTTTGCATCCAGCAAATATTTTTATTTTATTTGCTGGAACCAAAGGCTTGTCCAGGTAACTTGGACTCTGAGAACATTCAGGTGGCAGAAACCTGTCCCAGGGGATGGGGTAGAGATGGGTGGTTGGTTATGGCAGCTCTAGCCACTTTGTACTAAATATCTTGCAGTCAGGTAAAGGGGAAATGTGTCTTCAGTGTTTCCTGATAGAGAGCTCCAGAGTGGAAAAAACTCTAGTAGTGCTGGAGGTTATATAGCTAGGTCCCACTGCTTTGTCATAATGTTCCCAAAATATAATTTCCCAATAATAACTCCCTTGAGAGGTAAGGAAGAAGAAATATTCAGTGTAAGTTATAATTAAAAGTCAATGCAGGATGTTTCAGTCACTCTTCCAGGTGGGAGCAGTTAATTGTCCTGCAGAAAGGCAGTTCAGGGCTGCAGGAGGGAGCTCCACCCTTGTGGGCAGCAGGGACGGCTGAGATCACCCTTTGGTTTTGTTGCTATTGATTTGTTGTGGTGTTTCTGCTCGAATTGCTGTTACATAGGATCATCACAGAATTCCAGAATGGTTTGGGTTGGAAGGGATCTTCAAGCTCATCCAGTCCCTCTCCTTTTCTTATGAGATGTTACATTGCATAAAGGAAGCTGCTGCCTCTACCTTGATGGGAAGTTTTGATCCAGTGAATAATTAATTGTTAATCTCATTTGAGACAAAGGCATCAATGCCTTTGCCACAGAAATTTTCTTTTAAGCAGAGCAAACAAACGTTTAAGTAACCTTTGATTCGTGTGTCTAGTTAAGGACTGGAAAAGTTTTACCTTTTCCTCAAGGAAAAGTAAGCATCCAAGAAATCTTCAGGACCCACAGCCCCACTGGGAATTGTATGGATTCACAGGTAATACAGGAATCAGCATTCAATAATACAAGTTAGATTGTAATAATCCAAAAAGGAAGTTCTTTCAATGAAAGTTATTACTAAAGAAAGAATCACATCCCTTTTCCAGGTGGGAGCCTTGTTTGTGTCAGTAACTGATCCTGCTCTCCTACAGAGATCCATGAGGATGCAGTTGGGATTATCTTGGAAAGGAAACTGGAATTTGGTCAAGGCAGGCAGGTCCCTCCTTGGTTAGCTGGGGATGTACCATCTAATTTTGTCTGAGAGAGGAGCTTCCCCTCGCCACAAAATTCCATGTCCGCAGCAGGAGCTCAGCTGCTCTGGCAGCAGAGATGCTCTGAAGAACAGAGGGCATGTAGAGCTCCAGCTCTAATTCAAAGTCAAGAAACTTTGTGTGAATCTGTTGCTTGGAAAATATCCCAGGAGCAGCTTGCTATGATGGACTCTGTGTAAATAATCAGCTCCTCCCAAGCTACTCCCAAGATAAAGCACCGTGGCCGGGAAGGGTTATTGCTGCATCCCATCACTCAGCTGGTTTTATACCTCCATGGCAAAGTAGCAAAGATATGTGGATCTGGAGGAGCTTGATCCATGGCATGCTCAGAGCAGGGTTTTTGTATTTGTGTATATTTATGGTCACTTGCTAAAGGAGCGGTGACCTTTTGATAGATTAATATAAAGTACTTTAGATACAGTGGAGCAAGGAAAATGACTCTGACAGTGAATCCACTTGTTAGTGCTGGAGTTGCCATGCAAGTCCAGGAAGTGAGAGGCCTTCAGCTTAAAAATCGGCCTGGCCACGAATGTCCACCACCACCCTGAGTAAAGTCCAGTTTTGCGTTGAGCCAGCCCTGACTCCCCAGCAAACAGAATTCCTCTGTCTTTCCGCTCAACAAGTTCCTTTCCACAACATCCATTTGCAAACATCAAAGGGAAGGCAGAGGTGGCGGGGGACAGCCAGGGCTGGATTGCACAGACCCCTGAGGGTCAGGTGAGAGGATTGCTCCGTGGAAGGCTGATGTTGGCAGAAGGAGGCAGGGGGACATCAGGGGGACATCTCAGTGACCTCGCAGCGGGCGCCTGGCGAAGGTGCCCCGCAGGGGAGCCGTGCCCGTGGAGCTCCAGGGCTTTGTTGTTCCACTGATAACGTGATGGGCTCAGCTGGAAACCGTGCCGTCCCTTCCCCTCGCTGAGGAGAAAGTCAGGGCTCTGAAAAACCACCAAAGGCTTTGAGAGCATTTTCGAAAGGGCTGCCTGAGACAGAAGTCTGGGATCAGGGTCTTGTAAAAGTCCTGGGGAGTGTTGTTAACCCTCGGAGCGCGTTTGGGGATGTGTCAATCTTCCAGGGATGCTGCTCCTGCCAGGAAATCATAATTTATTGAGGTCAAGCGGGTTAATGGGCTGGACTATGTGCTACCAATTGGTAGACATAAAATATATTTAGTCCTGTGACAAACCTAAAAGGTTTTCAATAGAGGGAGGCTCACAATAAAACGTGTGATGAGTCGTTCTATTATTTTTCTCTGAGAGAGCTTGCCTTTTTTTTTTTTTTTAAAGATGAAGGAAAAAAAGAGAGAAAGCTGATGTTTAAGATAAAATAAAAGAAAAAAAAAGCTGGGTAGCTGTTATGTTGCAGATGTGCGTTTTATAGTTTAATATTTTTTGCGTGAAAAAGCAGTTGGGATTCTAAGCAGACATGATGTAGAGCAATTTAAAATTAATAGAGCACTTCAAATTTTTAGGAGCACTTTAAGTTAGAAGTGATCTTGGTTGTGGGCAGGCTCGGTGTAGAAAGATGTAAAATTATGCAAGAGTTCCAGATATAGGAGAACATATTGGCATAAAGGCAAACACCAATTCAGCAGATTTGGGCAAAACAGATTATTTAAAATTCAGCAAAACAAATATCCAGACAACAAAATTTGTCCTACTCTGTTCTTTCAGTATAATTACTCAGCTTCCATTGTTCTGTTACTCGAAATATCCAGTGAGAGATGGGATGAAGAATCTCAGATAAGGACTTGAGAGGGAATATTGAGAGTGAATATTACTGACAAATGAAGAAATTCTGCTCTGAGAAGAATCCTGGGCTGAGTGTCCCTCCCAGGGAGATGCAGATTTTGGATCAGCAGTGGAGGCATCTGTCTGTGTTTCCTAGGTGGAAGAGCAGAGGAGACAAACTCATTATTGACTCTCTCAAAGGCCACAGGGGTGAGACTGGGCTAATAAATTCTCTTCTAAAGTAGGTGAATGCTCCTGCTGCCTCATGCCCTCCCCTCAGCCTCACATCTTTTCTGGATGTTGCACCAATCCCTGAATTTTCTTCCTCAGCACAGATGTTTCCTCTACTGGGTGAGGTTGGACTGAGCTTTTGGCTTGTTGTTTGATTTGTGGGTGTAGGGTTTTGTCTGTTTGTTTGTTCATTTTGAAATTGTTCTTGCACCGTCATCAGCAACCATAGAGCTGGAAATAAATGGAATAAGTGGAGATTTGAATGTTAAAAAACGTGGCCAGATGGAGCTTAGGGAGCATGGGTTAGTGGTGGATTTGGCAGAGCTGTGTTAAACAGTTGGATTTGATGATCTCAGAGGGTTTTCCCAAACTTAATGATTGTCTGATTCCATGATTCCATACAGAGCTGCTCAGTTTTCCTGAGTGTGCTGTGGTTTGTTTAATGCTCCCTGAAGCAGCCTGGGTTGTGCCATGGGGGAGAAGGAAAATCTCTGGGGCTGGAGGATTCCTGGTGGGGACAAGGGCAGGGGGTGCTCCCATGGACTAAAAGAGAGTCTCCCTGGCTTGATGAAGGCTCTAAAACCAGATCAAATGCTTGGTTTGAAGCCCATCCACAAGAGCATTTGGTTAAACTGGGCCTGAATTGCCATTTGGGTTAGTTCTATCACCACCTTGTCTGTCCAGATCAGTTGCTTCAGTAGCAATATCCATCATGGTCCTGCCAAAACACAGGAGTGTCCATCCCCTGTCACACATTTTGGGCTGGACCTGTGGCTCAGGTGGAAAAGGCACCGAGAGAATCCCTCAGACAGTGGCTGCAGGCTGGGAGAGAGGAACACTGACCCTGCTCAGCCTCGTGAAAGAAATAAAGGTGGTCTGCAGGGTGAGACAGGAAATCTCAGCTCTTCCTCCATGGGGAAACATCAAAAGTGCCCTCAGTTCTGCAAAAAGTTTAACAGGGCCATATTTTTTTCCTAATCCTTTGTTTACCAAGTAACAAACCTAAAAGCAGGACCCTAATTTATGGTGCAGATACCAACCAAATTATATTATTAATATCTGTACCTATAAGGATAAAGTGTTTATTGGGTTTGAAGCAGTTCTCAACCAACTGGAGCACACAATAAATACCTGGCTACACAGATTTTAGGCACTTTAAGCTTTTTATTGCATCAGAGAGATCAAGTGACTTTGACTACTGCATCCCAAATAAGTTTATTCCTGCAGAACTCCTGTGAGTGATTTAGTGTGTAACCAGATATTTCGTCACTCCCAAGAAATTAAAGATAATTTATTACGTGTCTCTTCTGTGCCTGGTTCGTTATCCTTTTGTATTGATTTGCATTCTTTGCCATTTTGACAAACAATTTTTAATATTATTAAATGATGTGTTTTTGTGATAACTCCTGGATTTTCGTATCTCATATTGGTTAGGGTTTGTTGCAAACATGATAATGAAAAATGTGATCCCTCCCTCCACACCCTGTTCCCTCTTCATTTATTAGAGTTGCATACATTAAAATATTGTAAAATTCTTCAGTGTCTGTACATACAGATGCTCTTGTGAGTGTACATCAGAGGAAAAAATCATCTGTATTTTAATAGCTCTGCCAGCCAGCAATGTTTTATACAAATAACAGAAAACATGCAGAATTTAATAGAGAATATATATATTTCTTTTAATCTGTCCCCTATATTTCTGTATATGTGGTATGATTTTATGAGCTAAACTCTAGTGGATAATTTGGAAAAAAATTCTATATGAAATGACAAGCAAATTTTCCCAAAGTGTTTTGCTTTATTCATGCAATATAAAGATATCATTTTGCGTGCGCACACTTTGTTTTTCTAATTCATAATAAAATGTGCGAGAATATTTTCGAGGCAAATGGTTTTGAGTCAGACACTTGGGTTTATAGCTAAAGCAAAGGAATAGAGCAGAGATTCTCTGCTTTCACAGAACTGAGAAGTGTTTTATTATCTGAAGTCACACAAAATGATGTTCTCTGTGACAGAGCTTGAAATGCCTGACTTTTTTTCCCTTTCCTGACTCTCCAGAATGAACTGGTGAAAGTTTTGTGGGAAACCTCAAAGCAAAGTCAAGGCAAACCCCAAACCAAGGTCAGTCTCCGTGTGCGACACAGACGGCGGCCCTTAACTGGAGATAGAAAGAAATCCAAAGGGGTTTACAAATTAAATATTTATTGCAGGTGCCCCTTGCCTTCTGACACGACTCTCCTTATAAAAGACAAGCCCTTTTACAGGGGTGGTTCGTAGGACTGGTGTATTCCCACACGAACAGGGGGAGAATCAAGGACAGACCTCTCCTCTCCGCGCCATAGCGCTCAGCGCTGGGCCCAGCCTAAGGAAAGAGTCAGGATTAACTGCCCGGCAGCAAACCCTGCTCTACAGCAACCCTGATTTACAGAAACCACACGAGGGGTTGCTGAGCACAGATAACAAAAATATTATCACTGCTGTTTACAGTGGAGCCGGTCAGTTTATTTCTCCGAGTGCTTCATTGTGGATAAGAGATGCCGGCGATAGGCCCGCAGTCAAAATAAACAGGCAGAGAGTGTTCCACGTACACAGTTTGGAGAGAACGGTTACTTTGCTATTTATTTAATAATTGACCATAAATGGAGTCAAAGTGCAAAGGGAAAAAAAAAAAAGAAAAAAAAGAAAAAAACCCACCACCTAAAAAAAAAAAAATAAAAAAAAGCAGCGCACTAAGGGCTTTTTGAAAGATTGATAAATAATGTGGAATCTCAATTAGGCTTTAGAAGGAATGCAGATATTAAAAATTTGGTCAAGAATCTAATTAGCTGGAGGTAATTAAACAGTCTCACACGGGGTCATTAATCTTTTCCACAGACCTTTGATGTTTTGCACACTGTCTTCTAGTCATTAATAAAATTCATAACACTCCTCTTTGTGGTGTTTTATCATCGTGTTTTTCTCTGTAAGAGCATAGAGCAAGTGTCATTGTATCACAAGGGCCTTACTTTAGTTAATTTCTTTTTTTTTCTGCTTGTTAGACTTAACTCTTTCTTGCACCAAGCGTTGCCAATTCATGCCAGAAGTTTTAAGATTTAAAGTTTTAAATCCCTGTTTTGCCATTCCCCACAGCTTTCAAAATCCTCACATTGAGAAATAAACCCTTCTGATGCATCTGGACAAATAACAAAGTTTTTTTTCAAATCTAGTTCATCTTTCCAATGCTTAATTTTCCAACCTGGTTCATTTATTTTTCACAGGAATGATAGAAAATGTATTTTATTTCTTGCTTTCTTCTTTTACCTTCCGTTTCTCTTGATGGCAAGTCCCTGGGAGACATAACCTGTAGCATGTGGTTAATTTTAGTGGCATAACCAGAGAGCTCTTGAGGATGGGGACGTGATAGAACTGAGGAATAATTAAGAAAAAAAAAAAAACAAAACAGAAAACAAACCCAAACCCTAAGTAAAATGGAAATTTGTCAGAGGTGACTGATTTTATGTACAGTCTCAGTACTGTACTTCAATAAGGCATTATCCTGACATATTTCAAAGACAAACTGTGCTCAAGAATAGCTGAATTTAAAAGGCAAGAGAGCTACAAAGGACGCCTTTGGAAGACAGAGCTGATTTCTATTACAAATACTAATATCCATACATTTTTAGCCCCTGTGTGCTGTGCATTTATGGCTGTTTGTATCACAAGACTCACATTTATGAGCTACTGAGTGGAGTTTGTGCGAGTAGTTATAAATACAGGGAGATACAAAGGGTTTGTTATTGAAATGTTTGTGTCTGGATGGAGACATTTCACATTTTAGGTGAAATTATTTCTGAAACAGGCAAATCTATGTGATTTGTGTAATTATTTGTGGAGTTTGTATTTTGGTCAGAGGTATTTAAGGCATTTTGTGGCAAGAAGGTGTTAGGTCATTAGAGGGTGTAGATACTGAGGTAATACCTCAGGTAAGAGAGCAGAAATTTCAACATCTGCTTAAAAATCTGCACCTTCCCTTTCTTACTAAAGAAAAGGGGAGAGGTGCAAAACGCTCCTTAAATGCTGTTAAAAATTGCAACGATTGTAAACCCTGGTGGGAATAATTTTAGTGTTTGTATGACCGATTTGCACAGCAGATCTGTGCCCAAAAAACGGGTGATCTCATGGGCAGTTTGTAAAGGAATTCCCGCTTGATACCACTCCAGGAATAAGAGGAATTAATGCGAGACAGGAATGAAAATCTCTGGCAGTTTACAGCCATCCAGAGCAATCATATTCTGAACTTGTGGGTGTTGTTTTGTTCATCTCCTCTGTCCTCCCCTTGCACATTTGTTTGATAAGTCTCTGTCACTACTTGTAGCTGCTGCTTTCTGCGGCATCTTCTATTAAGTTCAGATCCAAAATGCAGCAGAGGCCTGAACAGGCCAGAGGAGGAAAAAAAAATAAAAAATAAAAATGGAATGCATAGCTCCAAGGCTTTGGGGAAAACAAAAACAAAAACAAAAAAAATACAGTTTCTTTCTCAATTGAATTTTAAATGTAAAATGTTATGTGTCATTTTCTCAGAGGAAGGGAGCGATTGCAGTTATTTTATTTCCACATTACTGAGCAAAAATGTTTCCCTCTAAAAATATCAACCCAACAGCAGAATATTTTGCAGAGTGATCCACTTAAAAGTGAGTGGGAGACGGCCAGCAAGGATTGTTCTCTTTTGTGTTTACTTGTAATTTATAAACAAGTTCTGGCAGTCGGGTTTTTTTTTTTTTTCTTTTTTTCTGAAAACATGAGGAAGGCAGTTTTTATGCTTTTTATTCACATTGAAAAATTGCTTCTTTTTTCTGCTTAAGACTTATTTTGATAGCTGGAAAACTGACAGACATTTTAAAAGATGAAATGATGAAAACTGAGCAGTTGCTAAGAGAAAGTCCTGCTAAAACTGACTTAAACTGACTTTTCTTTCCTTTTTTTTTTTCTTTCCTCAATGCTCATGCATTTTCAGGGACTAATTAACTTTTCAAAAGGACTTCATCTTTAGTGATTTAACCTCCCTTCCTCTGAACCACCCAGCAACCTCAGGAGTTCCACCAGGAAAACAAAGGATGGGTGATCATGTCCCTGTGACTTCCAAAGTAAAGAAAAAAATACAAAAAACATCCCACAAGAGGCAGAAAAAAAAAAATCGAGGGAAGTTCTAAGGTCATTAAAATCTGCTTTTTACCGTGAGAAATTCGCTAAAACAACTTAAAGAGTCTCTAGAAATAGGTTATTTCAATGATAATTTTAAAGCAAATTGCAGCTGTCGCCCTGTGACCTTTTTCCAAGTGATGGTAATGAGATCCATAGGTGATTTCAGCTGCTTAATAATAATGAGATTGATACAGGGAACGCTCAGATTGGCAACAATTTGATAATTGTGCGAGCAGGAAGAACTAGCCCTCCCTGGTGGTTTGAAAACATAGCTGAGATTTGAGGAGCTGCACAGAGCTCTTATTTAATCTCAGCAATTCTATAATGATGTGAAAAGGTAAGTGTTTTTGATTTAGTGATGTCTATATTTCAAGAGACAAGATGTTGGTGATAAAGGAAGAGAGAGAGAGAGGAAAAAAAAAAAAAAAGCAGGAGATGAATGGCTGGTTTCTGGAGACATCTTTTGGCTTAATATCTAACACCATGTCTGTCTGTGTGCATTTCCCTCCGTTTTCCCACTAGGAAAATAGAATACTAATTAGATTTTGATTACAGGCAGTTTTTAAAGCGTGGAAGGCTCACTCACATTTTTTTGCTGTTAAATTCTCCTTTAATAAAAAGCTGGACACCAGCCTTTGAATTTGATGTGCTATCAGGGCTGATCAGCTGGAAAGAAACCGTGTACAAGTTACTTAAAAACACGTACTTTTTTTTTTTTTTTTGCTGTGATCAGAATTGCCTGAGAACTTCCTGGTGATGAATAACAACCCCAATGAAACGCTCATTTGGAAAATTGATAATGCTTGATATTTTTTTGGCAGGATCGTGGCTTAAAGGTTAAGAGGTGAGGATAAAATCCTTTGCTCTATAGAAACCATAGAGTTTGAGATTTCTTTTAAAAGTTGCTGGGGTTTAAATGGATAAAGAATTATAAAGAACAGTGTTAAAACATAAAATACAACCTAGAAGTGCCCAGGGGTGAATAAAAGTTTCAGTGACTCTGAATTTAGCACCTGAGCTGCTGCAGGTTGGTCCTTTTCAATCACCCCTTTTTGAGAGGTGAGAGGGAGAGATCTGGAGGAGGCCTCATCACTCCCTTGGCCAGCAAATGTAATTGAATTTTGTCGATGTAGAATAAGAAATACACAAATATACATAAATATATAAAATTCCTGAGCACAGATGCAATTTTTTTTTTTAATATTCTGAATCCATTTTAGATACCACGCTTCCACTTCAAACCGGTTTTGGGGTGAAAAAAAATAAAAAGTAATCTTAAAAGAAGTGCTGCTGAATTTGCATTTATCAGGGCGAAATTTGTCAGTTTAGAAAGCAGTCCAAAAATGCTGAAAGTGTTTATTTTATATACCTGGACTGTATTAGGCATCTTCTAACTTTAGGGGAGAAACGTTGAAAAAAACCCAAAGGTGATGGAGGACTTTTTTCATGTAGATGGGATAATTTTATGGAAACGTGATTATTTTACAGCAACAAGCTGTTAGAAATGTGTAGTGTGGCTGGGAAAAACAATTAGCCAATGGATGGCTTAACAGGAGATTCTTGTAACACCAGATTTTAAAGGAGGGCACTGCTCTGAGCCAGATGTCATCTTTAGAAAGAAAACAGTTCCTCAATAACAGGAGTTAAAAAACCCCAAAAAACAACCACCCAAACCTCCAGTGAAAAGTTTCCCTGAGAAGTCCATAAATATCAATTAGGATGTCCATCAGGGTGCCATCAAATATTTCCCTTTCACTCATCTGAGCTTTCTTTTCCCGGGCTGAGTTTTGTGAAGGTGTTTTTTTTTTTTGTGCATCACGGAAAGGGCAGACAAAGGTGTAAATCTTTTGAGGTTCAGTGCCACCTCCAGCTCCACCAGGAATGTCACCCCACAAAAGCTGGGCAGGGAGGAAAAGCAGGGCTCTGGGGCCATTATATCATTTCCTCCTGGGTTTCTTTTCTGCCAGAAAATGGCTAATAATGGGGGATTTGCATAGGGCAGGAGGAGAAGGCAGGCTGGAGATGGGCTTTAGCGTTGGGTTTCCTGCTAAATGTAGTTATAAAAACCGGACTAAAGAGGGCAGGAGATACTCTGTTTAAAAAAATAGAAATGCGGGCGAGCAGACAGTAAAACTCCACGGGGAAACAATAATATATATTTCAGTATATAATAAAGTGATTTATTTTCAATAAAATCTGTAAAACTGCTTTAGTTACTTTGACACCTTGATTAACTGGAGTTTCAAAGATATTTGTGTGTGTGTGTGAACCTTCTTCATAGCAACAGTCCCGAATACTTTATTGCATCTGCTATTGAATATGTATGTTTTAAAAGCATTTGCTACACTGTAGTTTTACTGGATGTCAGGGACAAAATAGATTAATATTAGACCTCAGCCAGAAAGCATTTCTGTGGCAGCACATGAAATGTAGCGCTCTCCACTGCCGACGCTCTCCCTGACTTATTCCTGGGGATGCTTTATCCAGAGCTATGGGCTCCGGGAGAGATTTATTCCCTCTAAAAATCGCTGATTACCATTATAAAAACCCTCAAAAAAAAAAAAAAAAAGTTTGCAGCCGTTGAGGAAATTTCAGAGCTGGCCGTGGCAGGAGTAAAGGGATTAGAGGAGGGAAGGGTGAGCGTTGTGTGTGCGCCGTTAGAGGGATCTTCCTCCGGGCTCTGCATCAGGGAGTGGGAAAAACTTTATTCCTCGGCCCCTGCAGCCCACAAAACAGCACAGCTCTGATAAAGAGGTTGTGCTGCACCCCCCAAAGGTCCCAGAGGGTTTTTTTTTTTTCCCCCTCAAGCCTCTCCAGGGGATTTTGGGGGATTTCAATGCCCGTGACCTCACGCCCGAAGGATGTGCGGCAAATACTTTCTCTTGCACTCCGGCACGGCGGGGAAAATTTACATCAGGAGGAAATCCTAGCATTGAGAAAGGGCTTTTTTTCCCCTTTCCTTCACACATGCAGGTTCTGTGGGAGCCTGTGCTTCCAGAGGGTGGAGGAGCCTGTGGGAAAGGGCTTTCTCCTGCCTTCTCCTACCCGGCACAGGGCGTAGCCCAGGGACAGAATTTATTTCATGCAGGGCATCCTTGGGTTTGAGCAGGATGCAAATGGCACTGCAGGGATGTAGGAGATGAGGGAATCTCCCCATCAGGATGGTGTCTTCCTGCTCTCCTGGAGCTCTTTTTCTCCATACAAACACAAGGGTGGAGGGAACAAACAGTTCTGGAATGGTTCTGGTTAGAAGGGGCCTTAAAATCCACCCCTGCCAAGGACAGGGACACCTTCCATTGTCCCAGGGTGCTCCAACCTGGCCCTGGACACTTCCAGAAATCCAGGGGCAGCCATAGCTGCTCTGGGAATTCCAGCCAGGCAGGAATTCCCAATTCCCAATCTCCCAGGCAGCCCTGCCCTCTGGCAGTGGGATCCATTCCCTGTGTCCTGTCCCTGCAGCCCTTGTCCCCAGTCCCTCTCCAGCTCTCCTGGAGCCCCTTCAGGCCCTGCCAGGGGCTCTAAGATTTCCCCAGATGTCCCTTTCCCTTCTCCACTCTGAACAGCCCCTATGTTTTTGAAAGGATGGCTCTGGCAGGACTGAGGGGCACTCAGCTGGGTCTGGACTCCCCCAAAAGCTGAGCCTCTCCCGATTCCTGTGCTTAAATAATGTGGAATCTTTCCAGGAATTTTCTGGTGCTGGACCTGACCAAGTAACACACCAGCATGAATTTGAATTCTACGATTAAACGCAGTTTTAGTCTGATTTATTTTGTCCACCCTGTGGATATTCACAGACTATATCTTACTGTGAGAAAAAGTATCTTAAGATGAGTTTATTTATTTTATGTCTACTTAATTTCTACATGCTTTAGATATAAATTATTACTATTAAAACGATAACAAAGCACACAATAAGTTTAATAATAAAGACTGTATTTTTTTTTTCTGTGGGAGAAGAAGCAGGATTTATTTTGAAATGATTCAAACCCCAACACCTTCAAGAATGTTGAAAATTTGCTTGTCTTGTGTATATCGACAAGCTGAGTGGTTTGTTTCTGCTTGAATGTAGCAGAAGTTTGTTGCTGTTGTTGGTTAAGTGCTTCCAGTGTGTTCATCTCAGACAGTATTAACAAGGAATAAACAAGACCTCACTGGAGGTTTAGAGAGCCAGCAGTATTTGTGTGTTCAGGGCTCATTTTAAATAAAGACCCTCTTCTGGGGATGTCAGAAGGACAGAAAATCAGGACCACAGGTTTTCCCTGTTTAACAGTGTTTTTTTTATTTTTAAACTCCTGAAGATTTTTAGGTTGTTCCAGCGCTGAGTGTGTCAGTCCAGGGAATGAACCAAGCAATAAAAGCCACGTTTTGGTTTTTTTTTGTACAGAAAGATTAGGAGCTGGTCTGGGGAAGAAAGTCCAAGAGTAAACAAAGGTTGAACCATTCCCTTGGGAAAACACTGCAGTTTAAACCATGTGTTCCATGTTCCTGCAAGCCTCACGATGTTGGTTTGAATTTCATATGCCCTGTGACACTTTTGTTAATGTATCACCACATAAAGCTGAGAGGGGACAGACACCAAAACTGTACAGACAACTATGCATAAAAAGAGCATTAATAACTTCCTGGACTTTTTTTCCAAGGTTGGTGATAATTTACTCCACGGAGTTAAAGCTTTTTTTTTTTTTTATAAGTTGTCAGAATGCTAAAATGAAGCGTATGCAAAATTATTCTGGTTTGAGATGCAAATTATGCTGCCAGAAGGATGGGTGATGTATGTGGTGGAAGAATTAGGTCTCCTAGACTAAAGCAGATTCTGGTAAATTATAAAATATGTAAGGAGTCTGTGGCCAATCCTGGATTTGCTGAAATGAATATAAATGTGAGGAGCTTCTGATGGTGTGGTGACTTCTGCTGTTAACCTTGGGCATTTCCAGGGACAGTCAATTCCACAGGGACACCTGAGCTTGGGATCAATGCTGCTCATGGTGTCCACATTCACCTCTGAAGGAGTTTAACTCTTTTGCTGTTATTTTCTAATGTCCAGGCCTGTCACAGCTGCCCAGGGCAGGGGTGGAGTCCCCATCCCTGGAGGGGTTCCAAAGCCATGTGGGACATCGGTGGGTTTGGCAGTGCTGGGGAAGGGTTTGACTTGATCTTAAATCCTAATCCAGGTTCTTGGGCTGTGACCAGCACCAGGAAATCACTGTCCACCACCTGAATGATGTACAAGAGGCATTTCCCTGTTTGCTCTGGGGAAATGGCAACCAGGAAGTTTTTTTAACTTTCGTAGCCAAATGCAGTAAAGCTCAAGCTTCTCTTACCAGGCATTGAATAAATTCTTTTAGTCTGTGTTTATATCTCTGACATGTATATATACACAGAGATATGGACAGAATCTAACTCTGAACTTTCCTGACTTCGCTTTTCCCAAAGGCTCTGGGGAGTTTCCTTGCCATCATCAGGGTTTTCTCAGATTTGGGTTGAGTTCACCTCTCACATATTTGTAAACTGGAAAATAAAGTTACTGTGGAGCCTGTTTGACAAACTCCTTTTGTTAGTATCATGGCTTATAAAGTTTATTTCCAAGAAATGAAGACATGGCAGTGTTTATGCCCACACACTGAAGCCAAGTTTCCTTCTTTTTCTTGGCATATAGGAGCTCAGGTTCAGTATCCTCAAGATGCATAAATTATGCAGGTTTGACCAGAGAGCTCTGAAGATTTGGCACCCATACCTTCCATTTGTGGATTGTTTCATGTCACTGTCATATCTTCTCGAAGTTCAGTCTCTAACACAGCTTTTGAACTCTCAAGGTGTTAAAATTTGCTTTCTGTTCCTCCAGGAAGACAGAACCTTGCCTGGATGGCAGGAGCAGGCAGCTGGATGAAGTGTCAGCTCTCTGACCCAATTCAGTTTTCCTTTGCACCACTTTCCCCCTTGGAAGTGGCTGGTGAAGAATTCTTTTAAAAGAAAAATGCTGGTTTGCCCTCTTTGCCCAAAATGCTTTCCCAATTTTTGTGGCATTAGGCAATGCAGCCCATTTTTAACATCCATGGAATTGCACCCGTGGCAGATTTATTTTGCCATTCTTCTGGCAGAATTTGAGCTTCTTAAACCTCATATTCTCAGATTTCCTCCTCTGCAGCATTTCTGATGCACAGCAGGTCCCTGATTTCGGGGCTGGCCCATCTCTTCTTTATCACCTTGCAAACAGAGTGGCCTCATTCAGGTGATAATTTCAAATTGTTTTGTAGAGGATTGATTAAATCTGTGATTCTCCATTCAGGCAGAATTCCTGCTCACTTTGGGGTGTTTTATTCATACCCTCTCTACTTATTCTTTTAAAATTTTAAGCTATCAATTGCAGCTATCTGTGAAGTGCCCAAATGCTGGTTTTATGCAGGAATTTCATATTTCTGCTCCTTGTCTTTCCTAATTGAAATCTCTTACGCAAATAAAATTCTTCATATCACTTTTTGAATTCAGTGACTTTAGTACCTTTTTTTTTTTTTTTTTTAACTTTTTACCCTGGCCTGCACTACCTATGGATTCAAAGGCCATTTCAACATTTATCTGGTTTTTTTCACCCTATTTCCAGAGTGTTTCAATTCTCACCAGCCACAACCAACTTCTGTATTCTTCTAACCCATCTCTTTAATTTCTTTTGACTGTTTTCAGCATAGCAATGTGTTCATCCATCACTTAATGCCTGCATCACAAGTTTCCTGTATTCTTCACCACTTTGCACCCTTTGGCAGAAGACTTCCAAGATCTCCCAATATATCCATTACATTTACCACAGGGTTGTTCTGTGCAGGGTCAGGAGATGGATTCCTGTGATCCCTGTGGATCCATCTCGAGATATTCCATGGTTCTCTGGTCCAGTCCACAAGGCTGACCCCAGAGCTGAGTACCAGCCTCTCAAACGCTCCTCAGACCTGGTGCCCTGAAGTTGTCACCCCTGATTTGCCTCCTTTGCTGCCTGTGAAATATCTGAGTGCTTTAGGAATGGTGGTTAATTGTGGGGACCCCCCTACAGGAGGGGTGATTCCTGTGCTAATAGATGAGGAGCCTGGATCAGGCATGGGAATGTCAGCAAAGAGCAGCTCCCCCAGGTAACACACACGGGTCCTGACTCCTTGGGTGGAGCTCCTGCAGCTGGGAACAAGCTCGTGCTTGGCATCCAGAAATTCAGGAGCTCAGGAATAACAGCCTGCTGGGAATAGTTTGGGTTAGGAAACATAACATCCCACCAGAATCTGTGATAGAGATGAAGAATTATCTTTCTTTTCTTATGTAGTGTCCAGCTTGTGCACTGAGGCTGATAGATATCAAAGATAACACATGCAGTTATATATAATACAGAAACTTTTGTACAATTACACAGATAATAAAAATACATAGGTCATTCTTCCTATTTAATCTTTCTTTTCTCTCACCTTAATACACAGAGCAGGTGTTTGCTGTGAACTGAGTAAGGAAAGGCTTGGAAAGAAGTGACAAACAAATGCTGCATCATTACAAGCATCAGGGCACAAAGTTAAAAACTGTTCCTAAAGTGAAAAGTCTGGATTTTTTAGCTGTGATGTTCTTTTGGCAGCCTGTGGGTGAAAGAAGGTCAGAGACAGGCAGAAGGGGGAAAAGAGGAAGGGTCTAATTGCTGCAGCCCTCCTCGTTGTGCTGCAGCCCTCAAACTCATTGTAATTAAGCATTAATTATTCTTAAATTAGAAATTATTAAAAACCTGTGGCCAGGGCTGAAATGTGAGCTGATCCAGAGAGGAGGCTTTGCTTTGGAACCACTGCAGAATGAATTGCAATCTTAACAGAGTAAATGGCTTGTAAATACATCGAGTAATTGGGTATTAATGGAAGCTGTTGTGCACACACTGCCCAGGCCCCTCTGTAGCTGCAAAATTGGACTGTCATTCACAGATCTGATCACAGGAACCTGTTTTTAAAAACTCTGCAAAGAGTGGGAAACTCATGGTTCAGAGCGCAAGCCAGGAGAGAGGCGGGTCAAGAAGATTTTTCTCTAGGCAAACTGTTCTATAATAGCTCATTTCAAGGCTCTGGGTTCTCTCCAGGAAACACCCAGCAGTGGGCATTGTCAGAGAGGAGATGCAGTTCTGACCCGGTGCTGTCGTACCTTTGGCATTTTGTGATCTGGTTTTACAAGGCTTCCTCATTAGAGAGGAGAAATTGCTATACAGATTTTAAGTTAAAGCAGACAAATACCTAGACAGCCTACAACATAACAGGGGAAAGATCAAATTCTACCCTTGCTTAAATTCAAGCAGCTCATTAGCATTAATAGGGCTGCATGTGTAACTGATAGCAAAATTTGGTTAGTAAACCTTGAAGGACTTCAGCTTAAAACAGATTTTTATGTACAGGCCAGGAAAAAAAACCCAAAAAAACCCCCAAAACAGCTGAAATTGATAAAATACCATTTATACCACCATAACAACAGTGCCTAGGAGTAAGATGCTGGGACTTTTTTCCCCCCTTCAAGTGGGTAAAGATTGTTCCCAGACTGAAGCCTTCATTGCAAGCCAACTTTTAACTGCAAGGGAAATGTCTGAACTGGTGAGTTAAGCCTTGCAGACTTGCCTTTTTTTTTTTTTTTTTTTGATATTGAGAAGTCATATGGTGCAAAACCCACCGTGGTGAGCAGGGGCTTTGTTAGTGTGTTGTCTGCATTACTGGGAAGTGGGATCATTCCTGTTGTAGTTTTTCTCTTAAATACGTTTTGGGGTATTGGGGGTTTCACTGCAGGAAGGTGTCAGACCTTAAGTTGTTACCTTCATAAATAGTAAAGCCTCAGTTTTAACTCTGCACTCCTAGAAGTGCTTGAAGGAGGTTTAGATCAGATACAAGAAAAAAAATTCTTCACTGAAAGGGTTGTCAAACAAAAAGGAGATGACCAGGGCAGTGGTGGAGTCCCCATCCCTGCAGGGATTTAAAAGCCACGTGGATGTGACACTCGGGGACATGGGTGGCCTTGGCAGTGCTGGGGGTTGGATTTGAAGGTCTCACAGGACTTTTCCAACCCGAGTGATTCTATGTTCATCATGAAAATGTCAGTGGTTTTGTGCTTTGAAGAAATTTTGGGATTGTCCTTTTGTGCTTTTTCCACTTCAAACACAAACGAACACGTGATTGCCATTTTCACCTCGTGGCAGATCTGTGGTCAGAAATATTTCCATTCATTCCTGGGGGAGTCACCATTTTAAATATCAGGAGTGTGGGCAATCACAGAGTAGAGAAACCATAATAAAAAGAACTGTAGGTCCAAAAATACACTTTTATTCCAGAGCGTGAGACCCAAAACCTGGGAAGTTTTGTTCTCCCCAGCTTTGTGCACCCCCCGACACACCTTTATGGCTCTTTCATCCCAGGTTTTGCTGCTGGCTGTGCCCAGAGGAAAAAAATTCTGGTCTGAAGATATAAAATATGTTTAGTATTTGATTTATGCAATAACAGTCAAAGGGATGAGGCTGCTCCTTGCTGCACTTCCACACTGAGGATTTTAATTATTGGTACTCTGGTGGCAGTTTGAGTGAGACATATCCCTCCCATTCCCAAATACCAAACCCCTCATGTACAACACCAAATATAATTTGTGGCCCTCAGAAGAGTCTCTCAGAGTCCCTTACTGTCCCCTAGAAATTCAGAGCTTGGCCAGGTCACTGAAAATCAAGTTCAGGGCTTGGCAGCACCTTGCAATTCCTGCACTCAGAAATTATTCAAAATTTGGCAACACCCAGCACAGGGTGTTATCAGTGCCACCCAATCAGCTGCTTGAAAAAGTCACAAAAATCTCAATTAAAACAAAGAAAATGTCATGTTTTGGTTGGTTTTTAATTTTTTTTTTCCCTGTGAGCAATAAAAACCAGGTACCTCAGCAAAGCAAGATAACTCAAGAGCTGATGAATAAATAAAAACCCACGGATGAATAATTTAAATGTAGTGTCAGATGCCTTGAACAATCTTTATCCTTGAAACAATAAGATGTGACCATGTGCAGTTTGTGTGCCAGACAGAGAGGGTGGAGGATTAAAACCCTGGCTTGGGGAGCTGCACTCTGAAATTCCAGGAGATGTTGAGCAACATCCCACGCAGCACTTTCCAGGCAGCAAGAGCAGAAATTCCTGCCCTGAAGTTTAGGGAGGGCAGGTGGCTTTTCCCAGGTTGTTGAGGAAATTTGCTGTTGGATGAGGCTGATCAAGGTATTTCAACCATTCAGTGAACTGAAATTGCAGCTGATCTATAGGAGAGAAAGTTTCTTCAGGTTTTTCTCCTTAAAAGAGAGATTGAGACGTTTCGGGAGGCAAAGGAGCCCTTGGTCACTCCTTGCCTTATTTAAGATAACCCATTAATGTCGTGCCTTCAGGTGGTTTTGGTAATTGAGAATCAAGGCTCAGGAATTTTTAAACTCTCCTCCCTGGTGTCCTTGCTGCTCTCCAGAGCTGTCACCACCACAGGCAGGTGGCCCCTCTGCAGGGACATGTCCTGGTGTCCTTGGTAAGTCTTGTGCTGAGAGGTGGCTTTGGATAAACGAGGGGAATTTGGCTTTACTCAGAAAAAGGAGAGAGAGGATGAGGTGCTGTTGTATTTTTTATTTCCTGGTTTATCTCTTGAGCACTCCGTTTTTTCCCAAAAGTTGTGTTTTGGTTTGTTGATTTGGTCTTTTTCTAATATAAGTGGGGGATTTTTTTTTAGAAAATGCCCACGAGGAAAAGACTTCTCACTTGATTTTGCTCGCTGCTCTTCACCTTGTCTTCATAAAAAAGGGTTTTAAGGTTATCTGAGTAATTCCACTGTGTTTCACTCTTGGAAATGTTTCACTCCTGGAAGATGTCTGTGAACTAAGGAACTTGCAGTGAAGGAAATTCAAGGTATATTGTCCTGAAAAAGACTTATTTCTGGAATTAGTATGAAAAAGCAGGAACAGAAGATCTCATTTAACCTGGTTACAGTCTGGACTAAAACCACAGTTCTGTTTTTATGAAATTAAAGATTTTTGGCAAATGTTATCTTTGGGCTTTGATTTGAGGTGTTAATAAATACAGTGAAAGAGTTGAGAAGGAGAAATACTTTTTGTCTGGTGGGATCACTTTGCTGAGCTGCTCATGCTGAAGGAGTTTAAAATGAAAATACACCTCGTGCCATGATTCCTGTGAGCACAAATTAGAATTAAACAAGGTTTGGGGTTTTTTTTTTTCAGTTCACTTTCCCCATGTAGACTGAAATACCCGCTGATTATTTTTTACCATTGGCAAACTACCAGGCTTCTAATAGCGCTTAAAATCTTATTATCAGCATAATTATTTTTTTATTTATGTTGCCCTGATGGCTACTGAGTTGTCTTGAGCTGTGATAATGTTTTTAATACTCTGCAAGTTACAAAAGTGCCTGTCTCATCAAAAAAAGCCCATCACTTGAATGATGGAGAAATCACAAGGAGCAGGTAAGAGAGTGGAAAAGTGCACTTTTATTTATTTTATTTTTCCAATTCAAACTTGGATTTTGTTTCCTCCTTGTTCCTCCATCTTGTGCTGCAGAAAAGATCTGGATTTTGTGACAGGGCCACCGAAATGAATTTAAACCAGAGAAATGTCACTGTTCATTTAGATCTACAAATGCAAAAAGGCAAATGAAAAGTTAATCTAAATATTTTTTCTTCCCCCCCCCCCCCCCCTTATATTGCCACAAAATCAAAGAAATCTGGATCGAGGTTTATGTGGAAAAATAAGATTTAAACTTTAAAAGAAGATATATCGAGTGTATATGACATTATAGAGTTAGAGAAAAATAGATAATAAACTTCAGAGGAGCATGGAAATATCTCTGAAATTGGAATTGCTGGAATTTCAGCAGGTGAAATCCTGTGTTAGTCAAGTTTCAGTTCTCTGAGTTCAAAGTTACAGGATTTTTTTACTTTAGAGGGTCACACCCAAAACTGCTCCTCGATTTCCTCTTGTAATTCTGAAACTTAAGATGTTGCCCACTTTTCCAATCCACCTGGTGTTAATTAATCCTTGTTAATGAAACAATTTTAAGCCACGGTGTGACGTAAATCTTGGCGACATTTGTGGGGGAGGAAAAAAGTGTGGCGTGATGCTATTATTTTTCTTTTTTTTTTTGTTGGAACTTCTGCAAAAATGCAAATTAAAATTCTCCATGTGTAATTACGAAGCGGATGAGAACACAGGAACTTCAGAAAATTGAAATAGTGTGTGTGCCTTGGGGCTCTGTTCCTCCACTGAAGATCCAAGGATTCCTTGATGCCCGAGTTGTGTTATCTCAGATCACAGTTGTTATTGGACATCTAACCCAGTGATTCATCAGGGCTCCAAAATGAGCTGTTCCCCTCAGCTTTAGAGAAGCAAAATGCCAAAATTAAATACCCCAGACCAAAAAAAAAAAAAAAAAACCAAACTCAAAAAACCGAGAAAGTCACACAAGGAGAGAGCTCATGGGCAGGTTTTGTTCTTTGACTGCTCTCTTTCAGGGACCAATTTGCTGTTTTCTTCTTTTAAGGAGAATTAATAGTTCATGTATCAGTAATTTCTCTTTCCCCATTATGCCTATACAAATTTCTCTCCTCTTGTGGCAAGTTCTTTGTGGCAGTGGTTTGAGTTTTGATGAAGGGATGGTGTCAAACATTGTTTCAGTCTGATTTAATCCAGAAAGAGGATTTTCCATGGAATTTAGCACAAAACACTCAGAGTAGGGATGTATTTAGGCTGAAAGGACCTGGCCAGGTTCACCATGTGCAAGGTGGGATCCTGGCAGGGATGGATGAACCCTCAAAACCCCTGGAACACCCCCTGGATACATTTAAAGCACCCAAACCAGCCCCAAACTCTCCTCCCTTCCCTGTTCCCCTGCCCAAACTCAAACTCTGATATTTTTAAATATTAAAACAGCACAGAGAGGTAAATCTTCTAAACAACAAAGGAGAATTAAACAGGGAACTTCTCCGGGTAATAACAAAGTTTTGTGGCTAATTCTCTCCACATACTGTGCAGAAAATGAATCCCATAAAATACAAATAACTTCTCCCCGAGCACCTGTAGCTTCTTGCTAATATTTAAAATTTATTTATGCTTAATTTAAATAAATTTTAAAATTGCAGCACGAGCTCTGTGTGTTTTCATGTCAGTGCTGCTCCTGGAGAAGGAGTGGCTGTGGCATAAAGTGCAAAGGTAAATAATAAATGGCTTTTGTCTTGAAATGTTGATGGTCTCTCCTGCAGTCTGCTCCTTGTTTCAGCCTGGGATTGTTAAAAACAAGAGCCTAAAGCTGAAAAAAAAAAAAAAGTCCTAAAGAGTGCAAGTTCAAAGTAAGTAAATGAGTGAAAACTTGGAGCAAGAAAGAAGCGGGTTTGGTTTTGTTTTAAGAGGTGCAAATACAAAATCCTTAAATCAAGGTCATTTTTAATGAACTGTTGTGGGTTTCTTGTGTTTTCACCCGTTGGATTCCATTTTGTGCTTGCCTTCCCCAAGGTCAGGGCTGTGTGGAGGTGCAGTGCAGTTCATGTGATTTAATCTCACTGCCAGTGCCAGGTGAGTCAAGCTCTCCAAGGAAGGGCAGTGCTCACAGCATCTCTAATGTCTCCAAAGGAGTTAAATTCTTAATTCATTGATTTACCTTTATTGTGTACCAAAAAAATCTCTGCTGTGAAGGTCAGGAGGGCATGGGAGCAGAGGGAAGAACATTATCCATTTTCAGTTCCTTTTCAGTATCCAAGTGTCTGGCAAAGCTTTGTGTCTACATCATGAATTCCTTTCTGTATTTCTGTTGGAAATGAGGGAATCTTCTAGTATCTTTTTCTTTAATTAATTTTTCTTGAAGAAAAACCTCGTGGTAGACTTTTAACCCCACCCTTGAAAGTGTCCAAGGCCAGGCTGGACAGGGCTTGGAGCAACCTGAGATATAGAAGGTGTCTCTAGATGAGCTTTAAGGTCCCTTCCCACCCACATTGATCTGTGATTCTGTGATCTCATTTACCTGTGTGTAAAGAGTGTGCACAGAAAGTACAGACCAGTACAATAAATAAATGAATTTGTGTTCCCAGCACTGTTTAGACAAAGTGATAAGATGGCTCATGGCATCCCAGACTCGGTTTTAATCTTGCCCAGGGTAAGGTAGGCTCGTGCTATTTTATTTGACCCTTCTTTTATGTTGCCTTCAGTGCTCTGGTACAGAACCAACCCAATCTAATTCAATTCACCACTACTTTACCCTTCAGTCAGAGCAAACCTACAGTGAGCACACAAAGGCCACTGTGATGGTATCTTCTTTGATCTTCAGCTTGCTCAATCTACTTCCAACTGTGCTGGCTCACAATTTCATTTTAATAGTTAAGTAGTTTGGACATCATTAAAAGAACTGTGTCTGGAGGCAGTGATATGGCACTGATCAGTTTGTCAAGTAATTCCATTAAAAAAAGTTCACAGTTCTGTCCTGATATGATGTAGAGAAAATGTCTCATTAAAAACAACTTTTGTAAAATACTTTCACCCATTTCAACTTAAAAAAAAATGAGGATAATTTCTGGAGACTCGCTCTTTCCAGTCTAATACATCATCTTCTTTTAATCTCCAGTACTTCCTGCCTTTTTTTTTTTTTTTCCCTAGCAATTATTAATAATTTTGTTGCTCTGCTTAATTTTCATATGTGGGCTCAAATATATTTTTGGAAGTTCTGCTAACGATGGCCTGGGTTATGATTTGGGCTAAATGCCTGTTCAGCATGAAAAGGGGAGTCAAATATCAGCCTCCAAGCCCTGGGCAGGATTAAATCCCCATTCCTTCCAAACTGGGTGAATTCCATGTGCCCCATGGCTGTGTCCACCAAAGGAGCCAGTTATGTGTCTGCCAGTGATTTATCCCAAAATCCCTCTAAATCCCTGCCCCGTCCACCACCTCAACCCCCATAGCTCCCTGAGCTGCTTCTTCCAAGCTCTGCAAAATTTCTTGTGAACTCTTGCTCAGGACTTGCTTCAAAAATCACACAAATATTCTCAAGCTAAAGCTCTTCTTTACATGGTTTGATTTTTATTTTTTGCAAGTGATCTTCCTTTCCCTCAGCCGTTATCTAAGTGGCAGCAAGGTGGTGATGAGCTGGGGAATGATTTCTCTTCGTGCCTGGGGTTTGGAGAAGTCAGCCTGGAGATGGTGACCTGTTTTTCCACTGCATTTGGCCTGGTTTGGGGCAGACCCCACAATCTCTTTCTGAAATGTAAAGAGATCACTTGCCCTTTACATATTCTGGGTTGAAGAGAGGATTTTTTGCTTGGTCTTTTTAAATCCAGAAAATCTGAGGAGTCAGCTCCTCTTTTAGCTTTTGTATCCCCTAATAACAGCCACGTTCTCAAGGCAGTACACAGGGAAGCTGAGCAGGTAATTTTTGATCTTTTGTCCTATGAGAGGGCTGAAAACCGTTTCCAAAATGCAGATTGTTGTCCCTGGGGCTGAGGAGCTGCTGCACTCCAGCAGCAGGGGCAGGATGAGATGCTGGCTGACGTGAGGAGGTGTTGTGGCTCTCTGTCTCCTGAGAGCAGGAGCAGCCTGCTCCCATCCCTGTGGAGAAAGGAGAGGAACAGGAGGGGACACAAAGCAGCTCCAAACCAATTTGCCTCAAGATGTGTCACTCTGCTTTATGTTTCTGCCTTTGCACTGGGACTTAAACCTGTCTTTTGCATTAGCTGAGGGTTTCACAAGACTTGTGTTTCTGTGCTGAGGGTGAAAGAGGTGATAGGTGGGTCCTGGTGTTTGGTTTTCAGCAGGTGGTTTTGTCTGGGCTGAGCTCAAGGTAGCACGTTCAGGCTGAAATTTAATCTCTGTTCAATATTATCAGTCTGGGTTTTGTAATTTTCACCTGGCACACACCTATAACAGGGTGTTCACTGTTGTAATCTGAGCTCATTTGGAGGAAAGCTGCTGCCAGTGTTGCCTGAATGAATGTTGAGGTTTGGTTTTGATGGCATTAAAATCAGTTTAATCTCTCCATCCACGTTCTCTGATGGAGCTGTTTCATCTGGTGGAAAAGAATAGCTTTGAAAGAGTTGCAAGTTATGTCCAGCAGATCCCATAGAACAAGTAGATATTAAAGCAAATTAAAGAATATTGTCGAGAGTGCTGGTTTACAGTGTTAGTTTTGAGGGTTTTTTTTTGAGAAGTCCTTTTAAAAATTCCTTTAAAAAATTGTTGTAGATCTTCACCTTTATAATTCTGATCAGGTGTGAGCACGTATGCTCCACCTGCAAGGACAGGAAACAATTTCCAACCTATAAATGAATGTGGCTCTCCAATTTCCCACCCTGAGGAAGACAAACACACACACACAAAAAAGAAAAATAAAAAAAAAAAAAAGAAAGGCGAGACAAACCCACAGAGAATACCTCGAGCCCTGGTATCTCTTAAAATAACAGATGAAAAAAGGAATTTGAAAAGCAAAACAAAGAGATAAAGAAGCATCAGGCGCTCAAACCCCTCAGGTATTCCACCTTCCAGCGTGCGCCATCTGACTGACACACTTCTCCATATGCTGAGGAGGAGAAAGAACTATTCCCAGCTAACCCACAATTATGCCTTCATTATTTCTTTTTAATCTCCTCCGAGTTCCCATAGGGCCTCGTATTTGGTGAGATGAATGTCCCTGCAACAGCCCAACTCCGAGAGCTCCTCCAGCCTCCCAGAAAACTTTCATGTGACGCTCCGTGCAAATTTGGTCCGGAGCTATTTTTATCTCCCCCTCACTCTCTTTTTTCATCCCGTCATTAAATAAATGATTTTTTCAGGGCTGCTTTCAGTCTCTCTTATGGCACTGAAGGATTTGTTAGGATGGAATAGGAATGAGAGGCATTTCAGTAATAATTTTTTTTTCCCCGATGGTGTTTTAGAGGTGCTTGTATTTAGATTTTTTTTATTTGTTAAGCTGATGAGTTGATTTTTAGCTGTACAGCAGGATTTGGACCACTTACGTAATTCTGTGCCAAAAATCCCTGGATTTCACTGGAAGAAGTAGTGTGACCTATTAGTCATGTTGAATATACTTTATATATTTCACACTCTGCTCCGTGCAGATCTGAGATAAAAGGATATAAACAGAGATAAGTATTTTTTGCCTACCTATTCTGCCTGTAAAGTTATTTTGCTTGGGGGCCCAAAGTATGAGCAGTATAGTATTAATATGGTGAAATTGCCACAATTATGTTGTATTCCCACATTACCTTTGATGTGATATTTTGCAAATTGTTCTGTGCAGAATTATTTTGCTATGGTTACATTGTAAATGTCATTTTGTGATGAGATACTTGGAGATGTATATAATGACTTATAATAAACTTTATGGAAGAATCATAAATAAGAGATTAAAATCTTATATATTGTAATGTTTTTTTTTTGCATCCTTTTTCTGTACCACCTGTCCTGGTTGCTTGGATTTGAGAATTATCTTTCTTTTGTAATTCAGAGTTTACTTGATGAACTTAGTGCTGAAAGAAGGTGATGGAAGGACAGGGCTGGCTCTTGTCAGTTCACATCCTTGATTTTTTTATTTATATTGGGGGTTTTAAAGTGTTGGGTTGACCAGTAAAACACTCAAATCTTCCTTTGACTTTCAGATTATTATTTTTGGTTGTTGAATCCATCAGTTTTTGTCTCTCGGTCTCAGCTTTCTGTCAGAATTTTTTCTGTTGTGGGGGCCAAGAAAATGAATTAATGACTTGTCTTGGATTTTGTAACTTTAAGGTGTCATCTCATAGTTACAGTCAGATGATTTGTACTTAAAAAATTCACCTCTGCAGTTTCTTACCAGGTCCAAGAGATTTAACTTCTTACTCCCTGTTCATTTTTAATACAAAAAATAAAAATGTGCAGGAACTGGATCCCTAAAGGACAATGTCGCATCTAGAAACATGAAAATCCAAACACAACAAAATGCAGGGAGTAGTGACTGGAATAATTGTGTGTGAGGAAGAAGATGGGGGGAAAATTATATTTTAAAAAAATAAAAAAGAGCAGCAATTACAGAATATTGAAGAGACCACATTTGTGCATTTCCAGAAACTTAAAGGAGAAATCAAAACCACGTTTGTGGTTTTTTTGCTGCTAACTGGAAGCAGGAGAGTCTCACTTCTCTGGAGCAGGGTCAGACAGAACCTTTTAGTGTGGCTTGTGGATGAAGGCTGCAGAAATACACTTAATGGGCTGAGAAAGAGGGTGTTGAAAATAGATCCGTGAATGATAATTCGAAAAAGAAGTTGCCAGTCCCAATAACTTTCTTAAACCCACATCTTGGAAAGCATTTGTGCTATCTTTGGAGCATGATGAAGTCCATCAAAAAAGTGCAATCAGCTTTGAACGCAATAAAATAAAAATCAGGTTTGCAATTACGGTCTGGTGAAAATCTTCAAAAAGTGGGGAAAGTTTCTCCATGAGACAGAGGATTTATAATGGCTTTTGTAATGGAAGATGTCAGTAGCTATTGGTAATCTTTGTATTTCATTAGGAGTAATTGTCTCAAGGTGTTTTATTGTGCTGCCCTTAGTAAAAATTTTATTTCATTTTTTTCAAGTGCATTAAAGCCCTTAATTTAAGTGAGTAAAGGGCATTTTGTTCCCTTAGATACATGCTGAAAGCATTAGAGATAAGTCAATGAAATCAAGATGTGTTTGTCAGACCATAAGAGGATCTTAAACACGTCGTGGAATGCTGCTAATGAGGAAGGAATCCCAGTCAGTCAGATATAAAAATCCACCTTTCGTAGTCCCCCTATCCCAGGACACTGAGTCACAAATTGCAATTATGGGTCAAGATTTGCCAATTTTTTATTATTTTTTTTTTCTTTCCCTGCTGCTTTGGAAGGCCCTCAGGTCTGTCTGCAGCTTGGGTTTGTCGTGGTGCTGGTGATTTCTGCACACCTGTATTTGCCAGGTGGGGTTTCCTCTGGCAGAATAAGAAAACAAACGGGAGGAGAAGGCAGCTCCATCCCTGTTCTTTGCTGCCCACCAGGTTTTTTCACCTCTTCCTCTCTCTGAGGCTTCCTCCCAGGCTGATGAGGTGCTGATGTGGAGACATCCCTGGAATTTCTGGTCGGGATAAGCAGGGAATTATTCAGCTTGAAGGTGTTGTATGTGTGGCTGGGCTGGCAGGAAGGGTGGTGTTTTTTGGTGTAAACCCTTGTTTAAAGGCCATTTAAAATGTGTGTCACGACACCCCTGGGACCTGCCCTGCCGCTGGCCCCACTTACCTTTGGGCACAGGATTTTGGGAGCTGATATTATCAATATTCCTGCGATAATCTTGGGCATGAGCATTGCCAGTGGATTTTGTGGCTGACAGCAGGCTTTGGGAAGCCAAACAAGGACATGCAGCAGTCCCTGAGCTTGTGGTGTGTATGATTTTTGACAGCTTTACCCAGGTTTTGGGGTTGTTTGGTGCTGGTGTGAATCCAGCAGTCGCTTCACTCGCAAGTTCATTCCTACCCTGAGGCTCAGTCTTGTAAGGACACACTGTGAGCTGATGCTTAATTAACCACCTGCCTCCCCAACAAGAGCTCACTCCAGCACAGTCCTGAAGGGGCTCCTGATAGAGGGAAACCCATTTTTTAAAATTATAACCACTCATTTTGTATTGTTCCAGCGCTCTCTGTCACAGGCAGGGTGAGGGAATGGGATCTCAGTGAGGTTTTAGCTACAGCTACAGGTGTTGGAGGTGAAAGCTGACTTTGAAGGAGTTAACTAAGACATGCCAAGTGAGTAAAATCAGATCAGTTCTTGATCTATTATACTTTTTCTTTGTCATGAAGCAAGATTGCCTTAAAATTTACAGGTCAAAGCTTCAGCCAAAGAACCACCATCTGAGGATTTTTAAACCCAGGCTCCTGGCCGTTGCTCTAACTCAAGCTCTCCTCAGTTTGTTTAAAACTGAAACGCTTCAAATTAAATGGCAGCAGCCAAATTAAGTTTTCAGACCTGGCAATGGAGCAGGTTCAATGAAATTTCTGTTTAAAGTTGTGCAGGGAGGGTGACAGCTCTGTGTTAGGTGGAAAATATCATCTTGTGTGGCAGAACTTTTTGGCCATCACTCCTCAGAAGGGGAACGAACACCTACAAATGATGTTCCCAGAGAATTTACTCCACTCCTCCAGCCTAAACACCTTGGAATCTTGCAAAGACAGACAAAGGGGACACCAGATTAAAAAAAAAAAAATTCCTGCAATAGATTTCTCCCTCTGCAATGACAGGAACATCTCTCTCAATATCGCCGGGCTAATGAAGGAATAGATCTGCCGCCTAGTTCCTGGGAGGCTCATTTTCCTGAGTACAGTAGTAAAAGTTAGCTGATGAATGACCTAAACTGCTTAATGCTCCTGCTTATAACTTCTGAGCAGCAAGGCGTAGCTGGGAGAGAGCTGAAGGAGTTATCCTCGGGAGGCCCCAGTGTCCTTGTAGGTTGTCAGAGTCAATGAGCCAGGTTTATTTCAAATGGCTCCTTAAATGAACATTTATTTTGTGCCAGTAACACGTTTTTGATTAACAGCTCCTTTTGACTAATTTGCTTCCCAAAACAGCCCAATAAAGGACTCGTTTAAAACATAATTAAAAGCGTGTTATTGCTAGTAGTTAATACTGATTAAAACAGGCATTAAGACAATTATCGTTGAAGGGAAGTAAGCACCCCGTAGTCAGGATGGAATCCATTCTTACAGTTTTTATGCATTGCATACACGAGTGGGCTGCCTGCCAAATATGCACAAGTTTCCATCCTGAGCAGAATTGTACCAAAATTGAATTCCCATTAATTTTTATTTTTTTTTTTTTCACAGACAATATTTGCGTTGAGTATTTGGATTTAGGGATGTTTAGAACTCACGTGGAAGTTCAACTTTCTCTTGCCTGGTTACTGAATTAACTGATAACAAAAACTCTCCCTGGTACTGTTCTTTGTGCTGGAACTTTAAAGAATGGCATTTCTTAAGTGGACTTCAGTTTTTACATCTTTATTTTTGGGTCACACTGTCAGTTAATTGCTGATTATTATTATTATTATTATTATTTTTAATTAAAAAGAAGCAAACAGATCAAATTACTGACTGGTAGAGGTGAGAGTTATTTTAGATGCAGAAATAGGAGCTGGTCTGAAAATTTTAAAGTCTTAATGTTTTCTAGTAACATTTTTTATTTTGTGGAGGATTTTTAGCTGTTTTTTTTTGGTTGGTTGGGCTTTTTTTTTTTTTTAATTTGGCTTTTTTGGAGGAGGTGTATTTTGAGCGGATTTTTTTGTCTATATTTTTTTTGTAGCTGAGTGCACAGGCTTTCCTTCAAGTGTGTCCTGAACTCCTCAGAAAACTCACATAGAAATAATGTCAGGCTCTTCCTATTAAAATAATGGAATTTTTTT
Source organism: Sylvia borin (assembly GCA_014839755.1). NCBI lineage: Eukaryota > Metazoa > Chordata > Aves > Passeriformes > Sylviidae > Sylvia > Sylvia borin. Next base: position 36,011,787 of record CM025963.1, on the reverse strand, counting down.
TCCATCAAAGTGAAAAATTAAGGAAAACCTTTTGAGATCAAGGGCTTTAATTATGACCCTGTAGCTTTTTATACAATAATTATATCAAAAGAAAACACAAAAATATGGGGTTTTTTTGCCACTTTAAATTTTTATGGGAAAATTCTGCTTGTCATTTCACTATTGCATTTCTTCTTTGAACATCTTTATTCCTTAATTTCTCAGCTGCATTCTGGATCATGATTTTGCAATTTCCAGGGGAAAAAAAAAAAGTATATCTCCTGTAATCCAATTTAATTTAATAAATTTCTTAGAATGGGTGAAGACTTCCGAGGTTAGTTCCATGTTGTTTCATCTGCAGTTGAAAATTTTGAGGGATTTTAACTAAGGAGTTGCTTTCAGCATTGATTTCAGCTTTTTCTGCCTTACCTCAAAGTAGCATTAATATTGGAGAATGACCAAAATTATTATACAAGGTCTTAAAAATGGACTCAAGGAGATTTGGTTCATATTTCCAAATGTGCATTTGGTTATGTCCAGGTTTATTTTTTTTTTCTCATTAAAAAAGGGAAATTAAAATATACTAGAGGTTGTTTAGGACATAGTTTTACACCTTTGGCTGTTGAGGTTTTCACAGTATCAGCTGAAATAAAGAAATGTTTTCCCCAAATTTTAGCACTACAGGGGCTATGGCTTAAGTCAAAGCTTTTCTGGGCAACCTGTGCCAGGGCATCACACCCTCACAGGGAAGAATTTGTTCCCAATATCCCATTTAACTTCCTCTTTTCCAGCTTAAAACCTTTCCCTCTTGTCCTATCACTGCATCCCTTCTTCCCAAAGCCCACACAAACCTAAAGCTGTGTCTGGGAAAACTTGATCCTGATTCCACTGTGGAACTTCTCTGCTGGAAGTTGGTCCTCTCCTCCAGCTGGAAAGAAAAAATCCATTCTGTTGAAAAGGAAAAAAAAAATAATTGTAAATATGACTTTGCATATAATTAAAATCTCATAAATATTTCTCCACCCCACACCCTTCTTCTTCTTCTTCTTCTGAAAGTATCAGATGTGGAATGTAATCCTCTCAGGGGAACCAACATCTCCCTGTTTATCTGTCTTAATTAAACTGTTTGTTAATTCTGGGGGATAAAGAAGGGGAAAGAATCAAAAAAAAAAAAATCAGCTCCTATAGTTTAATGGATTTTTAAACAATGACAGATTGAGAAGCAGCAAAAATAAATAATACAGTTGTTAAAACTAATAATGGAACAAAGGTAAAAAGACATCCCTGTAGGCCGGGAGAAGTATTAACACGAACAGACAAATCCCAACAACCCTGCAATCAAAGAGTAGCCAGCTTTCTTCTTTTCCCACTAGATGGTCTGGCAATTAGTGGCCCATTTGCAAAAACATCTGAGGAGTTGGGGGCAGCGAGGGAGGAGAGAAATCCCAAGGATATGAAATTGTAGCAAATAGGTGGTGGAAGTTTGATTTAATTGTGGATTAGATGTGAAATTTGGAGGGTTGATAATAAGTTATTAATGATGGGTGACTGTAGCTCTTGTAAATGGACAGGAGGAGAGGTGAGGGGAGGGGAAAAGGGGCAGGAAGAAATAATTTGAGGTTCTGGGGAAGAATGGTTTCAGCAGACTGCAGGGATTAGGTGATTTCCATGGATAAGAGAGACAAACATGGATCTGCCACCAGCACACTAGGCTGGAGACCTGCAGAGCTTCCAATGGGATGAGAAAGACAAATCCAGGAGGGAAATGAAGAAGAAAGGAAAGAGAAAAGTTTATTTTCCACATGAAAGCCTACCTCCCAAGACCTGTGGAGGCAGGGAACTCCGGGAGAGTGGAGAGGGGTTTTTAGAGATGGGGACAAGTTCCTTGGCCTGAGAACCCCATGGAATTCTCAGTGAAGTGGAGTGGTGGAGGTGGCCTCCTGGTGTCCCTGGATGCCACAGGGACAGATCCTTCCCCTGGGGGCTGCAGGGGGAGCTGAGCAGGGCTGGCAGGGGGTACCTGTGTCCCACAAATGTCCCCACTTGATGCCTTAAGTTTGAGCTTCCCTGTGTTTCAGGTTCTGTGGTGCCCAGGAGCAGCTCTGAGCTCACAGTCAGTGTCACTCAGCTCTGCACACAGCAGGGACACAAAACAAACCCTTCTCCTGCTGCACACCAAGGACAACTTTCAGCCCAAAAGCACAAACAAGGGTGGGCTGGAGGGAGGGACAAGAAGGATGGGACCTCACAACCTGGGGCTGGAATTGGACAATTCAACCCCAATAGGCAAATGGACCAAAACCTATAAAAATGTGAGATCTTGTGACCAGTCAGCCATTTAGTGACCATTTTGGATCCACCTTGGATGTAGCCCTGGCCAGGCTCTGTCCTGCTCAAGGTGGATCCTGGAGGTCTTTCAATAAATATCTACTTTATACCCACTAGCTCTGTCCAGTCTGTTTCAGATCAGCCTTCCCAAGGCATCATTTTCTGGTGACCATAAAGGGACAGTGAGGCATCTGAAAAACCCCCCTGGACCAGAGGAACACCCAACTCCTGAGCCAGGGGGCTCCTGAGAGCACCAGGCATCAGCCAGGTCCCAAAGCTGCCAGAATCCTTGTGAGGATGAGAGAACTGGGCAAAATTTTCTGTAAATTACTTGAATCAGATAGAATAAAACCCACAAGCAAGGATGGAGAGAGACAGTGGAGCAGAAACCTTTCTACTTCAGCCCTGCCTGCCCCAGCCACTTTGAGCTTCCTCCATTTGAAAGTGAAATTTCTAATTTTATTCAAATAAAGCCTGGCTTTCTTGTGTTTAAAAGACTTTTGGTCTTTGGGGATCTCACTGTAGGTGATGGCTTCAGCAGATCCACTTCAAAGCCTTGGCGGATTCAGTGTCCTATCAGAGCAGACACTAATTAGTGAAGCTGTGGGCCCAGTTCCTGTGGGATAGAACCCAACAGATACAATAGCATTATACTGGAATTAGTCTCCTAAACCAAAAGAGGAAACCTGCACAGGCAGATTTCCAGTCAATTCCTGTAAATATAAGATTGTGACTTAATGAAGAGATTGGGGAAAAAAAACACCAACTACTCGTGGTTATTCTCTGCAAAGAAAAAGATCTGGAGCTCTTTTATACCAGAAGGAGAAGAAAACAGTTTGCTTAACAGCTGAGAATAATAAGGCATTCTTATATTTGCTCTACGTAAAAGAAAGGAAGAGATATTTAATGTGTGTTTATAAACATAAAAACGGGATTTCTCACTCACATGCAGAAGAGGAGGGGAAGAAAAGGAGTCATCTGTTAGAGGAAACAGGTGGGCAAAAATGGCACACAGTAGAATAAACTCATTATTTGCCACTGGAATGTGTGGCATTACTGCTGATGTCAGATGCATTTAGCATTTGCCAGCCTATTAGAAGAGGAAAATGAAGAGCATCTGTCTTAAAACTTCCAAGCAGAGACAGCAAGCTCTGAAAGTTTGTGCTCTGATACTTTTGCTGCCTCACCATTCAGCCAGTAACTGCACACTGGGATGTTTGAGATGTCCTTGCTGGGGCAAGGCTTCCCAGCTCCTTGCAGGCCAATAAGGAGATACGTTTGTTGATATATTTTAGGAGGAGATTGTGTTTGGAAGGAGAAATTGGATGCTGAGCTTTTGTTGTGATAGCTCTAAGACTCTGTATTTTGGCTCGGAGTTCTGAGACTCCATTTGAAGAAGGGGGAAAAAAGGAGAGAAACCAGCAGAAATGATTCAGGTGTCAAACAAAAGTCTCTTCCAAGAATAAGATTTATTTCACTCTGTAACCCCTTGCCAGAAGTTTGTGTTTTTGGGAAATGAAAATTTCTGTCTTGGTGGTATTAGTAAAGCAAAACCAGCTGAGCACATTCAAACAATGGACAGAGTATGTCTCTGCTAATTTTGAATTTTCTGGCTTTTGTCACTGTATGTCACAACCATAATTATTATTTAAACATAGAGGTGAACTGCAAAACAGAAATGAAACTTCAGCTGAGAAATGCTGTATGGAAGAAAAGTTCCTGCTAAGTTGTGCAAAACTCCAGCACAGCTCCATGTTTTAATTTATCCTTGTTTAAAATTCTGCATCTGCCATCTGCAATTACCCCAATGAAATGTTTATTTACCGCTGAAAAATAAATTTATGTGGTGATTTTGGGACAACTTTCAGAGATTGAATGATGAGCAGAGAATTGCTGTCTTGGCAGAGACACTGGTGCTCACCTGAGAGGATGGGCCAGTGCCAGGGATATTTCCTTTATTTCCTTCTGCCTTCCAGTTGGCAGATCCCTTCTTCCAGTCAATGTGGAGCAGGAGTTGTGTTTCTCTTGTCTGGACAACTTCATATTTTAACTAAATTGCAGTAGAGTGGTGGTTTTATTTTTTTTTTTCTTTCCCAAATATAACAGAATAGCTCACCTATAACAGCATATTAAAAAAAGAAAACAACCCAAAAAAACTATGTAAATTAATCCTTGTCTCTAAAATTGGTAATTTGGGATAATTAAGCTTTGCAACTGACTTCATGTTGGCTTTCTGACATAGGCAGGCTTGGTGCTTGGACTGCTGATGGATTGCTCCTCTCAGATTTTGGTAATGTTGGTGAGAATTGTTCAAACTATTATGGTTTACAATCAAATTTTGTTGTCCCTACTCTGCAAGCCCAGGACAATTTCTAGTAGCCCCTATTTGCATAACATGGATGATATTCCAGATGTGTTTGGGGCTAATTCCAGCCCTGAAGGACTTTTGAGGCTGCAGGAAAGAGAAATTCTCTTTTGGTATTCAACTGAAACCCTAATCTGGGCTCCCACTTCCAGAGGCAGGAACACGTGGGATTTTGGGCAGGAGTTGTTCCCTGGGAGGGTGGGCAGGCCCTGGCAGAGGTGCCCAGAGCAGCTGTGGCTGCTTCTGGATCCCTGGAAGTGTCCAAGGCCAGACTGGATGGGACTTGGAGCAGCCTGGGATGGTGGGAGGTGTCCCTGTCCACAGCAGGGGTGGGATGAGATGACCTTTGAGGTCCCTTCCAACACAAACCATCCTGTGATTCCATTTCATTCCATCATTTACTGCAGTATCTTCCTGCTGTTTGATATCTCTGCCTTTCTTGTGCTGGGTTCTGAGCTGATCATTTTGCTGTGTTTTCTGCAAACATCTCTGTGGAGAGTTCCATTTGTGAAATTAGTTCCTCATCCTGTAAAATCTTGTGCATGTGCTTAAAACCGAGGTTAAATTGGAGTGAATGCTTGCTTTTGATGTGCTGCACCATGACAAAATAACTCCTATTTTCACTTTTTGTCCGTAACCAGGTGTGATGTTTTGCTGCTGATCTTTTTTTATATGAGGACTTTTATTAGAAACATTAGGAGAAGCCAAATAGAAGGCTTGAAACAGGGAACCATGTCACCTCTCAAACACTCCCTCATCTACACAGTTATAAGAAGATAAAGCAACTTTTCAAACTAGATATATTTCACCTCTTTGTTATAGTTCAAAAAGAATCTTCATTTTTTTAAAATTTTTTTTTATTCCTAGCAATTTCTGAGCTGGGAAAGCAGAGTGCAACTAAAAATTCCAGAGTCCTGGCCTGGGTTTGGTTCTTAACCTGGGAAATGTAGAGTTACTTTTGTGTGCAAACAGTGGGGTTTGGGGGTGGAATGGACATGGGATCTGCTTCAGGAATCATCACATAATGACATGATGAGCCTTCCTTAACTGGACCTTTGGGTAGCTTTGTGGAAGTTCTTCTTACCTTTCTGTCCTTGAAGACAGTTCCTGTGCCTGTCCTTAGAAACACCCTTTTGTTTTATCTGGCACATGTATTCAAATAAGATTTAAAATGTTATAAACCAGAATCCTCCATAATGACAAAAAATTCTATTGGTAACAGTAGGCAATATTAACTCAGTGATGTTCATACTCTCTGAATCTCTGTTGTATTTCCCTTTTTTCTTTTTTTCCCTCTGGAACAAACTAAAAAGGCTTTGGCAAGGCAACGATCTTACAACATCAAACCCTACCCAAGGCAGATTCCCACAAAGTGCTTGCACAGCACAGAACGTTGAAGTGCTGGCGCCCAGACAGGTCCGTGTGGTACAGAGGAATCCTTATATTGGAACGTTTCTATCCTACGATGCCTTTAGATGTCAAACTTTAAGTGGGATTGACTGTTTATCCCAGTTGATTTTGACTAGTGACGCCTTCCAGGTTGGAGGGCGCTCCCTTCACTCTGTTTCCCATCAGCACTCCTTGACTACTGGCATGTGGTGCCAATTTGTTCCTTCTGTACAGAGAAGAAAAGAAGTTTGGATTTAATTTTAAGCCTTGACACAAGGTTTAATTTGCTAAAAAAAGGGGAGCTGTGCCATTGTAAATCTTGGAGGAGACACCAAGGTTGCAAAAATTGTCAGCCCAATCTGTTTTGAGCACCATTTCAGACGTTCTATTAAAGGAACAATATTCCTTTTCACAGCTTGTTCAGCTGTGTCAAACCACACAGGTTAGAGTGGAGCTGGCTATTTATTGTACTTTTTATTGCTTTCTGATCAAGATTTTTATGCTAGGAGGGAAATTTATGTGCTGGAAATGATTTATCAATATTACAGATGGGAGAGAAAAAAGTTGGATTTTTTTTTTTTTTCAGGTGAGGAAAGCTCAAAGCACATCAGCTTAAGGCTTTGCCAGAGAGACTCATAGAAACAATGAAATCACCTTCCTATTAAAACGTCCCAGGATTGCAGAATATTCACGTGGTGGGTCTGCTACCATGTTTTTTGAGAAGGAAACTCTGGTAGAACATGGTGTTGGCACTCAAGCACAGGTTTATTCCTGGTGTTGACTCAGACCACACTCAACTCTAAAGGCTCTTTGGCCCCATGTGCAGATTCTGATCTTGCTGAGGATGATGTAAAAGGTCCCTGTGCCTTCACTGCTTACACTGCAGAAGGGGAGAGGCTTTAGCATGGAGCTCCACATCTCTGCTGACAACGGGAATTTGGTCATTGACTTCGGGTCAGGGTTTCAGCCTCTGTCCTAATGCTTTGTAAATGTTTTCTGAGCCATGATGATATTACTGGAGAAGGGCAGTATGACGTGATGGGATTTGGTAAATATTTATTTCAGCTAGTCTGGTTTTTAAAAAATAATCATTTGGAGCTGGTTAAACCCCAGAAATTTCAAAGTACACCAGCAAAGCTCTAATACATTAATGTATACTAAACCCTACACAGTATCTTGCTTCAGACCCTTTTTTATTTTGCTTTTTAAGAAATGGATGTCTGACCCAATAGTTCATTTATGCTCATCCGTCACATAAGTCCTTTTTATTTCTTGGATTAAGTGCTACAGACCTAATAAATCATTGCTGCTCCTCTGGCACCATCCCAGCTCATGTTGTCAATCTGGGCAGTGTGAGTGTGTAATGTTTTAAATTCTGCAAACCAGTAAGTTTTTGTCAACTTTAACTTTATGCATTGCAGAGAAAAGAGGAGAAATGAGAGAGGTGTGCCATGGGCTGCACAAATTATCAAAAACATTGGTTTGGGGCATTTAGAACTGGCATGAAATGGGACCTGCTTCTAAATTTGCAATGGATTTTTTATTTTATTTTATTTTATTTATTTATTTATTTATTTATTTATTTTAAGGAAACAAGCACTGCCAAACCTTTTGCCAAAACAGAAGGGAATGTGGATCCCATTTTCTCTTTGCATGAGCAAACCAGGTGGAGCTGGGGAGGGTGGCAGCCATGGGTGTGTCCCTGTGAGAGCTTGGGAGCCTGTGGGGCAGCAGAAGTGTGCAATTCTCATCTGTGCAATTCAGATACCATCTCTTACACCCCCTGAGCACAAACATTTTGATTTTTCTCAGATGGAAGCCCATGCTCTGTGTTGTCCATCATATCCCTGTTCCAGATGAAGGGGTTTGTGGAGAGGAGGTGTTGGGTGCTTTGCAGGAAGCCATGTAGCCAATTTGTCTGTGCACAGCTGCTGACTTATCAGCTCTGTCCCCCAAATAATTTTCTCCTGGTGTTCATAACAGGATGGTTACTCCTCCTGAAGGTGAGGGAGGAGTGCAGTGAGATCCATCCCTCCAGTTACTCTTCCTGCTGCTCTCCAGCTCCTTAGTGGGAAGATCCAATCCACCCCTGAGTCAGAAATCCTGATTTCTGAGATGCAGCTGTCACTGGTGTCTGACATAGTTCTGATGGAGTTAAGGAGATTGTTTCAATCACACACAACAAATAGCATTTATAAACAATATGCCACGTGGAAAATTCAACCTGAATTTATAATGTCCTAAAGCATCTCAGTGAAGATGGATACTGCAGAGATTAGGCTGTGATTCATCATCTTTCTAGAGCTGAATTGACTACAACAGGCTTCCTGCTAACCAGCATCATGTGTTTATTTTATTCCATGATGGCACCGTGGATTTCAGTGCATGGAGGAGTCTGTGCCCAGCTGATCTAGAACCACCCTCAGATCTGAGCCTGAGCAAACCCCATGTCAGCTGCTGCTGAAAAAAGCCTGAGGGATGACCCAGGGCCAGCCCTCCCTCAACGCCAGGCACAGGATTTAAGTCATCTGCTGAAATCCAGCTGGAGCCCTGGGAGCACTCACCTCCCACTGCCCGCCAGCAGCAGGAGATGCTGCTGGAGAAGGGAAGCTTCTCCTTGGAGGAGACCTCTCCAAGCTTCCTTCTCATTCCACTTGTCCTAATATTTCCATTTAGGGCAAGGCAACAGCTCTGTTTGGGACTGGAGTGATCTGCAGGGTCTTGTGGTGGAGCAAAATGTTGTTTACCTGCGGCAAGCAGAGAAATCCTCTCCCACGTGGCTGCTGGGAATGTCTCAGGCATCCTCAGTTGGTCCACACAGACAAATTGCATTCAGAGGCATGCAGTGTTTGTGCAATTAATCAGGCCTGTTCTGAAGCCAGAATAATTTGGAAAGATGACCATTTATAGAGGATTTGTTGTTTGCTGACCGCAGTTACAATTATCTACGAGAACAGATAGGTCAGATTTATTCAGGTTGCTTTTTTTGGTAAGAGCAGTATATTCTGTTAAAATTGGCCAGCGAAAAGATTTGTTTCCATGTGGGTGTGTATTTCAACACTGCGGGGAAAAAAAATGGTTATTTCATAAGCTCGAGCATCAATCTTTGGATTTACACAAATTTAAAATTATATTCCTAAGAGTTTGTAGCAGGAGCCAAGAGTTATTTTCTGGTTATTAATCTTTCTCCCCTATCCAAAAAAACATCCCCAAACTTTGTTTAGCTGTACAGTCTCCTCAGACTGTTGATTGTGCTGTGCTGGGGCTGAGAATGTTGGAGTTTATGTAACCAGCCTCTCTGTTTAAATTTCAGTGACAGATCTTTTCATTTTGTTTACGGCCAAATAACAATGCAAACGTGTCACGCTACGTGGTGTGCGGCCATCGAGGAGGGCACTCACCACATTGATTCCCTGATCTTATCCTCTTCAGAACTTATTAAAAGCATTTCATTGTTGTGTGCTGGCTATTAGTGAGGGGAAAAAAAAAAAAAAAGAAAAGATAAAATAAATAAGCTCTTCTTATTTCCATAAAGGACGATGGCCAGTCGCTGTGGGTTATTGGTTGTTTGGTTAATCACAAAGCTCCGTCATCCCAGCCTGCTTGGAGTTTTTGCAGCTAAGCAGAAAAGCCACACATGGCACAACGGCGAAACGTTTCGCTGCAAAACCCAAATACTCCAATAAAATCATATCTTTAATCTGTTTATAGCCTTGCAATATTTAAATTGCTTGCATGGCTTTGATTATAAACTTTTACGTAGACGTCTCCGTGCTGGAGTATTCGGTAATGCGAACGTCAATGCGAGGCAGCTTTCTGGGCATAATTAATGCTAAGTGATAATTTGCAAGTGAATTCGTGGAGTCTCTTCTGGGTTTTCCATCTGGTCCTTATCATGCAAAGATGTCCAGTCAGCAGCGTTCAAGTTGTTCGCAAGATTCTCCCCCAGCATCTCCAGGCACAGGAAAAAAATCTCCTTCTATATTGGCGATGAGGTTTCCCAACCTTCCTAACTTCTGTTGGCTCTTAAGGAAAGTTTAACGACTTCCAGTTGCTGTAATACAATTCATTTCAGTTTTTCCCTAGGATTTGAACAGATTTTTGAGGTAGGCTAATGACGCAGGCTTAGCTCAGGCGTTATTTTTGCCTACTGCAAAAAACCGGCTCACATCCTAAAACCCTGTTCAGAAATTCTTCAGCCTCTGTATCGAAAATAATTGAGTATTTCCTTCCACTTTGCTTTGCCTGTGGTGTGGATCAATGAGCAGATATTCAGGAATGGTATTTCTTTGTGCTTTTTTTCTGGTATCCAGCTTAAACTCAGTGGCAGTCAGTTTATATCTGTTTATATACCTGCCAAGATGAAAATCTCTTCTTCATTTACCTTTTTGTCCTGAGCAGTCATGTTCCTCACCCAGTACCATTTTTCTAGGATTATTGTGCTGCCTTGAACTTGTACTTTGTGTAACTACATTTAATTCCATGTATATTAATCTGATCAAGGACACATGACACATTTACAGGACATATTTCCACCTTACTGGGTGTGGATGATACCTGCTAATTTTTACACCACCAGCAAACTCCATGCTCCTCTTTAAGGCAGAATCATAAATGAAATATAAAAGCTTATTTTAAAAGTCTCATTCAATGAAATTCTCTGGTATCTATCCTCCAACTCAAGAGCACAACATATTGAAGTTGGTACTTCATATTGTCTTTTTTTTACTTTCTGCCTCAGCTTTCTTCCTTCCACCTCAATTTTTCTGTGATGAGTGCTGTGTTTACAAGAGATCTTCATGGTTCTTACAGGGTTGACCATCACTGTCTCATAAAAACATTTACCATCTCTCTCTCTTTGAAGAAATAAGAGTATAAGGTTAGCATATGTTTAACATTCCCCAGATAAATCTGTATTTTTCCTTTTTTCCTCCTCACTTAGAATTTTATTTTAAGCATGAAATTCAGTGACTTAAATACATTTGTTCAGGATTTCTGGATATTTGAGAAGCTGGGGAAAGCAGTAGATCCAAAGGGTCCCCTGGACATCTGGAAATTTAAGAAATTTCATCTGCAGAGAACAAGTGATGTGGGGCTTGTGATCCCAGGAAGGGTCCAAGCTGTATGTTCAAGAATCAAGAATTTTATTGAACGTATCCTACACAGTGTGTGCACACAAAGTCCTTTTAGAAAAATATGGATGAACTGGATGATAATTGTTAGTTATTCCACTCTCATGTTCTGGAAAAAGAAAGAAAAGCTGTTTCAGTTTTCACATTGTATTCCCACTGTGTGATTGGGAGATGCATGGGAATGAGTATCCCCAGACAGGGAAAGGGGATTTAAACTCAGTTAACTCAGGTTGCTCTGCTCAGTAAATTTCAAATTTTGCCTGATTTGGTTGTTCTATGAAATATTTTCTTGTTCTCCATAGAATTTTTTTTGGAGGGTATTATTCAATCTGGAATGCAGCTTCAAAACTGTTCTTATGCCCCCGAGCATGGGGCTGTGGATAAAATCGAGCTCTGAAATGCAGGTGTGTGCTTAGGAGCCTTTGTGACTTCTTAGAGTCATAGAATGATTTGTTTTGGGTTAGGAGGGACCTTAAACTCATCCCATCCCATCCCTGCTGTGGACAGGGACACCTCCCACTGTCCCAGGATGCTCCAAGCCCTGTCCAGCCGGGCCTGGGACACTTCCAGGGATCCAGGGGCAGCCACAGCTGCTCTGGGCACCCTGTGCAGCACCTCTGGGTGCAGTGTTTTATCTGTCTCCGCAGAGGTGAGCTCCACCCTCACGCTGAGATGGAGACCAGAAGCCAGAGGGATGAAATGAAAAGTGAGAGGCAGTGCTGTGGAGAAGGCACAAAGAATGAAAAACTCAATGAGGGGACTGAAAAAAACCCAAACTGAAAAACTCAATGAGGGGAGTGAAAAAACCCCAAACTTGTCGTGCATGGATAGTGTCAAATTCCTTCAGCTACTGGCCAACAGATGAGTGTGTGCATCACCATTATATAAAAAATATATTTGCATAGGAGCCAAAAATCTGTTAAGTGAACTTGCAGGAACTGAGGAAGAACGTGGCAAAGATTTTGAATAAAACACCCAGGAAACAAACTTCTCAGACTTCCAAGAAACATTTTTTTTTTCTTTTTTTTTTTGGAAAGAAAACATGAACACCCCCAGCTTTCTGAACAAATGCATGTGAAGTGTGAGTGACTAAAGGATTAATTCTTCCCCTGCATAAACCCAGAATGAAATACCCAAATTCTCAATTATATGAACTGCTTGACACCTGAGGATGCTTAATAGCTGTTGGAAGGGGAAAATGTGTAGCAGAACTATCAGGCCAAAAGAAATCCCATTCACATGCCTGAGAAAACTTCGGGCAACGTCTCGAAAAGGAAAGTTTTGGAAAAGCTCTGGTAAGAAAACAGAAGCTGTGAATCATGCCATGTGGTATTAAAGAATTTAGAGAGCACACTGAGAAGTTCCATATCAATGCTTTTTCTTAAATATATTCAACAAAGGGCCTATTTCCCTTCAACACTTTCAAATTTCGGCTTTCTCTCCCTTCTGCTTTTTAGCAGAAGAACTACTAAAAAAAAAAAAAATACCCTTCTACAGTTATAGCTTTTACTGTAAAATCCCTGGATTTCTTGCCTTTTTATTTTTCTGCTTCTCAATTGGTTTAGAGAGAATTTTAAAGTTATAGCCTAGAAAGCGAATATTAAAAGAAAGAGATTATAAAAGCAATTGTAGAAAAGTTTAGGAACCCATAACTTGTGGCTCTTGCAATAGCTACAGCAGGGCTGCACATCAGAACGTGTCATTTTGCTCTCCCACAGTGCTCCAAAGTGGAAAAAAAGAACTTTCTGAATCTTTGATTTCTTATCAGTGCTCTGCTGATCCATCAGTACAAATTTATTTCCAATAATGGTGGTGGAAGAAAGAAATTCAGACTCTCGGGCTCCTTGAATAAAGCATTTTAGGAACTCATTCTCTGACTAATTTAGATTGAATTTCAATTAATATTTGTTGAATCTTGCATGTCTAGAAGTGTATATAAGTTGAGGAAGATGCTTTGGGATTCGTTGTTAGATCTGATTCCTTGGAATAGGCTGGGGCATTGGGATGGAGTTGCCTGGGGCAGGCTGGATATGGGAATTCTCCATCTCTGCTTTGGGTTATTTCCTATTCCTAATCAAACCTCACTGATGTAACCTATAAAAACCAAGAGATTTTTGTTGCTTTTTCACGTGGTTTTTGGGTGTTTGTTTGGTTAGGGTTTCTTTTAATATGTAATAGAAAATTAAATGCTGTGGCTTCTGCAGGGGTTGAAATGGATCATTCTGAGGTCATTCTTACCTTGGAATATTGTCAGGGGGCAGAACATCACACAAGAGCAGCCCCAACCTCCAGACAGATCCACAGCTCTGTCTCCCGTGTGAGATTTTTGTTTCATTTGCGGAATATATTTACTTTCCATTTTCCTTTTAAGAACCAATCTGACATTTAAAACAAATGTTCAAATGGTGGATTAATGAGACTAATGACAAAACTTGAAGTTTTCATAGGTTTTTGTTCATTAGACACACAAAGCCCTGCAGCAGTAGAACTGATTATTTTTTAAACACTCCCCAAAAAATTCTGTTTTCCTGTGTACATTAAGTAAACTTTCTATATTTTGGTTTTAATTCTATAATAAATACCCAGGACAAACGAAACATTTAAGGAAAGCTACATTTTAATCTCTCTGGCTTTTCATCTGCTGGAATAGATGGGAATTTTCACTTCTTCTCTATCCCTTCAGTTGAATGCTGTAAAACCTGTTAGTGGCACTGAAGATTATTTGGGTGCTTCTGTGGAGAAATTCAGTCTGCATTTTACTTAAATCAAATTATTAAACTGGTGTCACATTTTCAGTCCAACCTGGGATGTGGGGACCTCAAAGCTCTTCCCAAGGCAGGTGTCATTTGTGGGATACAATCAGAATGTCAAAAAATGTCATTGACAAAAGGCACATATTAATTATAGTTTATGCTATTAATAAAAATTAGTTCAGGCTGAAGTGTCACTTCATGTCACTTGTCGCTCAACAGATCTGGTAAGAAAATGCAACATCTCAGATTGTTATATTAAAACATTTTAAATATTTTCCTGCATAATATTCCCTTTCAATTATGCTCTACACTTACATACATAAAAGTATATATATGAATATACTTACATACACTTATATTTTTCAATTTTTTTCTCTCCTTCTTTGGGTTCTTTCCTCTCATTTTATTGGTGCACCAATAAGTTGAAAAAGAAAAACTGCATAAATTGACTTTTTCTTGCGTGTGAGGCTTTTATTAGAAGAGGTTCACAAGTGGATTTTATTGCAGTAAAAATCTGTAAAGTTGGTGACATATGAAACTGTGCTCGAGCTGCATCTTTTTGTCATAAAACACTGATGTCTCTCTGAACCGTATTTTTCTCAGCAGAATATTTATAAAATAAAAGCACAGTTTAATTTTATTTTTAAGGAGATTTAATTGAATTAATTGAACTGTGCTTCACTGCAATATATTGTGTATCCCAAACTGGCTATTTTGAGTAATGATTTTTATTAGGCAAGGGTTTTTCTTTACATTCCTGTGGATCTGGTTTTCTTTAATTATATATTCTTCCATATCCATAAAATAGTGAAAATATCTGTTTTTTCCCTCAAAGGTTCACTGAATTGTATTTTACTTTTAGAATTGAATTAAATTAAGTGGCAGGAGGTACAACAAATGAGAGCTGAAGCCTGAATCATTAATTAATTATCACATTTAAAAGAATTTCTTATTTCTACAGTGATTTAGTGATCCTGTATGATGTGGGATTACTGAAGTATTGAAACATTCTTAAGCTTTCTTTGAGGAATTCAGGCTATTTTTTTTTTCCCCATTGTGAATCGATGGAAAAATAGGTACACAAGGAAAACCACAAACCCTGTATCTGTGTGCTTTGCAAGACTAAGAAATTGGTTAAAATTCTGCTGAGGATCATTAAAAGGAGAATTTTAGGCAGAGTAAACTATGCTGGGAGTCACTTATTATTTCCTTTCACATCAATGCTGTTTCTGGTATCTGTTTTTTCCTCCAGGCTGAGGCTTGGGAAATATATTTTCTGCTTTAAGGGTGGCTAAACTAAAGGAGAGATTATTCAAGCTAATTGTATTGATAATTTCATTAACCAGGACCTGGGCGGGAACTTCTGGTGTAACCACAATTTATTCTTGGGGTGCATTTAAATACAGAGCAATTATTAATTTATACCAGCTCAAATCATTGCCACATGACAGATGCTGGTAGTTCTTGCTTTATTTTTTGTGTTTGGCAAGTTTTTCCTCTCTGCATATTGCAGTGCAGTGTATTTTTGTTTCTGCAACTCTTTGTAATGCAGATAAAAGAAATATCAGCTTCAAGGTCTCTTAGTGCTGCTTTCCTCTATTAAATGATATTATTGGGCTTTTTTCTCATAAATGTTGATGTTCTCTACCTGTGTGTCGGTGCTACTGCAGAAAGAAATTTAGTGTGCACCAAACAATTAAAACCAAGGTAATTATGATATTTAAATGATATTATTTCTCTAAGTCTTAAATTTAGGCTGTGTCTGCTGTTGCTGACTCTCCCACCAGGGAGTTTGGCCACTTCCCTCTGGCCAGAGAGCACTTCTGGAATTAAAAAATGCATTGAGCCTATTTTCCCCTTCCCCTCAACAGGCAAAGCTTAACAAGCCCAAAGCCTGCTGGACAAATAAAAAGAACTAAAAGAATTGAAAGAATTTGCAGAAAAGGCAGACTCAGGCTTCTCCAACAACCCACAGCTGCCAAAAGGCACAATAAGGAGGAGATCCAGATCAACAGTGTGACAGACACATTTTATTCTGTAGTGATGCTGTCAGTAAAATCAGTTTAATGTGGACTCTCCCACACTCTCTGCCATCTCATTTGGGCATCCAGGTGACTCAGTGGTGCACCCCAGGAAAATCCACCTTCAGATATTTACAGGATCTGTAGTTTCCTGACACAGAAAAACGCACTGTGCTGGGAAAGGGCTGAGGAGCAGCAGGGCTTCCTCAGGGTAGGGTTTTTTCCCCAGAGTATGGAAATCACGGGAGTAGCAGCATTACAATATTTTGTGTTTGGTGACTTTTGAGAGGTTCATGAGCATATTGGTACTGATCTTGTTGGTTGGGACATAGAAAGCTGCATCTTTTGCATATTTCCCTCCATCACAGGCTCTCAATGAACCTTTTTTATGGGACAATCATCCCTTTTTATGGTATAATTTCTACAGATCTTGTACCCTTTTTTCCTAATGCTGGAAACTGTATTGATTTTCCAGCTAACCCAGGTGCACTGACCCTCAAACCAACACACAGAGAAATTTTTGGGTACACTTAGGGCAGAACACAACACTTTTCTTCCTAAATTAACCCTCAGTGCTTGAAAAGCATCTGAGGTTTTTTCCAGTTGGTTAAGGAGGTGGTGACTGAAATTACCAGAGGAGTGATCTGCAGGATCTGTGGAGAAATGTAGGAATTTCTGTAGGAGAAGTGTAGGAGAGAGGTGTAGGCAGACCTGGAAATTCCTTGGGATGCACATAAACCATCTCCTTTCAACTGATTTTCCCTCAAAAGCACCCACAGCATGAGCAAAAAAAAACCCCACAAAACAAACCATGTCTGAAAAGTTCTGCTTTAGAGCAGAGCAGTTTGTAAGGGAGAAGATATTCTAGAATCAGTACAAAGCAATATGTCAGAATTGGGATTTATTGCTCATCTTGCTGTGCACAAATGTATGTAAAGATATATAAAGGATTGCAGTTTAAGAGATAACTTGTTAAGGAAAGGAATCATCAACAAAAAGCTTTAAATTCTCCAATCTGAAAGAGAAATCTGTGTTCTCATTCCTCTTTAACTGAGAGAGGAGGATTTTTACAAATTGAGTAAATATTCAGGTGAAATCCATGATGCAGGATTAAAAACTAAGTACCATTAAAACCTTTAAGAGCAAAATGGATTGTTAATCAGTTGTCAGTTTGCATTGTCTCGGACTTTATTTCTGGCTGTTTTCATCAGTGCTAGGTGTATATTCTGATATTTTGACAAAATAAAAAGGTAAAATCACCTTTGAATTTAAATAGATGAACAAATAGATGCTACAATAATCAAATTTACTCTGTTTCTCTGAGGAAATGTCAGAGGAGCTGTACATATTCTAAGAATAAGAATATTTTCTGTTTTTCCTTGGGTCATCATTGGACTCAACTCCCCAGACCAGGTAGAATGGGGGAAAATCTCTTTTTCATTAGACTTCCAGCCCAGTGCCCACATTAAAGATTACTGATGAGTAGGCAGGGGGTTTCTTTAGGCTGAGAGAGTCAATTCAAGGATATTTTTTTGAGTTCATTTCCACTCCTGTGGAGCTCGGGGTCCTGAGCATCCCAGCCCACGGAGTTTGTTCCCGTGGTTGGATGTCAGCTCCTGGAAACACAGGGATTATCTGGGAAATGCACTCTTCTTTCAAACTTCTCTCTCCAGCCCTGTTTAATAAATGATGTCTTCATGATCTTTTAACATCAGTAACAATTTGTTAGTCATATTACAGCGCAGAAGAGAGAGGCCGGGAAGTTATCTGAACCATTTTAAAACTCAAATTAGCCACCATAAAGTGCAGAATAAAATTATAAAGACTTTCTTGTAATACAAAATTCATAGAGACAAAACTCTAATTTCCTGATGGATATATGATATTAATGTAACGGATACCTCAGTGTAGTTAAATTGCATTAAATGGTTATTAATGCTTGAATAAACTTCAAGGAAGTGGGTACTGGTTGAAATGGGATAATATTTTGTTCTGCTAAATTATACGTTAATTGGTATTTCCTCCCTTGTAAAAGGACCTAAAGGGCTTAATAAAGTATGTGGTGGAAACATTAGTTTTTCTTCTGGAGATGTTAAGTCTGGAGCTTAACTGGAAACATTTTGAACCATTCCCAGAAAATTCCTCAGCACTGGTGATGACATGGCTTACAGGACTTCCCAAATAAATAATTATGGCTTTCAGTTGGGAATGCACAGGGCAACAGGCAAGGGAAGGGAAGGAACTCTACCAGTGACTTGTTTGCTGGTTTGTTTTTACTTTTGAAATTATATTTTGCTTAGATATAGGTGACTGCTTCCAGTAGAAAATAGGGGATAAGGAAGGTCCTTGGCATGGGAGACCACTGCTCACAGGATAACAAAGCGGGGGAACAAAAAAAGAAGTGCCAGATTGTTTAAGAAAATCTCAGTGGGTAGTTGAAGCTTTCCTGGAGTGATTTTTTTCTCATTCTTTGTACAACAGTTTATTTCTCGTTGTGTCAGAACTGACCAGGATTTTAATTTGAGGATTAGGTATGATATTCGTCTATGGAAATACCATATATGGGTACTCTTCCATTTTGGGAAGGAAAAGAGAGGAAAATACTCGCCTCCCTTTAAATATATCTATTATAGAGATACAGATGTATGGATTTATTTGTATTATGGACAATCTTCCTTTCACTCATAGATTCAATAATACTGTGATTAATCATCAAAAATGAGGTATTTCCAGCTTTCCTTCTGGAAGAACTTTAGTTGATGGATGACTGAATGCCTACAGAAAATTAACTACAACACCAAAAGGAAGTAAATTTTTTTCCTTAAGGACACAGGAACAAGTGAGGATGTCTCAGCCTCTGATTTTATAAAAGCCATCCATATTTTCATTGCAATGTTGTCTGGTTTTCCAAAGTGGATGTGCAAAGTTGTGTTTTCTCTGCTCCTCCTGGTCTCCTCTCCACGTTAAAATCAGACCCTTCCCTTACTGAGCTGCTCATAAGTGTTTTTGTTTTTCAGGTGATATTTTCTGGGATGCACAAACTGAGATATTCTTTCTATGCAGCTTAAAGCAAATCACTGAGAAGAACGAGGTTAGCCAAAGTTTTTGAGCTCTGTGGTTTGTCTTAGAAAAAAAAAAACACGATAGTGGAATCAGATCCTTTTGATGCAATATAAATACTTTCATATTTACAAAGAGTGGGCAAGTTCCCATTTCCTGATTGCTGACAGAATCATGTAGGAGACAGTGCTTTTGTTTGCAGCCAAGTGTGATGCTTTTCTCAGATTTAATTCAGACTCTGGCCTCGACTATTTCTCTCCCTGGGCCTTGTCTTTTCTCAGCTTTCTCTTTTTGATTGTTTTTCCCCAAGGCCATTTTTAGACAATCCCAGAACGGTTTAGGTTGGAAGAGACCTTAAAGCTCCTCTCGTGCCACCCCTGCCATGCCCAGGGACACCTTCCACTGTCCCAGGGTGCTCCAAACCCCATCCAACCTGGCCTTGGACACTTCCAGGGATGGGGCAGAGCTGATTCTAAACAAAAAGTTGTTTTATAAAAGCCAGGTGCTGAAAAGCCCTTATTGCAACCTCTGCATCAGAGGTTGGCTCATCAGAGGGAATTCTAATAATTTCTGGCCTAATATAGCTTTTCATCAGTGTAAGATGCTCTTTCATGGAAGAATAAAGCCATTGACTGAAGAAATTTCTCTGAGGGGAAAAAAAAAACAACCCTCAAACAGCATTTTATTCTGCTTATTTTGAGCTCTACTCATCTCCAGCAGGTGCCAGGAGAACACGTGTCTCTTGAGGACAGGGTTTAGGGGTGGACTTGGCAGCGTTGGGTTTATGATCAGACTTGGTGGTCTGAAGGGTCTTTCCCAAACTCCACCATTCCCAGTGAGCCTGTGGCCTCTCCAGAGGGGAGCACAGAGGGCTGGGAGAGCTCTGTGTGCAGGGAGAGGGAAAAACCTGAGCCCTGAGGGACTCAGCATGGATGGAGATGAAGATCCCTGGGAGCTTCATCCCTTTTTTTTGGTCTGGCAAAGCCCAGCTGGTGCAGCAGAGCTGAGTGTGAGGGAGATCTCATGCTAAATGCATTTCTGGTGGGGAAAAAACCACAAAAATAATCAAGGGGAGGTAATTGTACTCTTAAAAATACTTTTGTTTTTGTTTTTTAATGAGAAAAAGGGAGAGCTGTAATGGGATGATACCTCTCATGGTGTTCTGGGTGATGTGAGGTTGTCTCCAAGCTTGTTGGGTGTTGCTGAGTGTTTTTTAGGAGCAAACTACTGTTTTGGGGTGTTGTTACCTCTTTCTCCAGAGCAGAAGCAGCTCAGAACTAAGTCTTGCTGTGCCAGGGAGAGGAATGATTTATTGGATGATCTCCCTGAGCTCCCAGGCTTTGCCTTCCCATCTTCAATACCCTGCACAAGAATGGAAACACTTCATGGGCTTCATCTTAATAGGGGCTCCCCCACTCCAAAACAAGATCTTTATCCAAAGATTTTAATTAATTGCAAAAGTTAAAAATAAATCGTGCTGGAGTACCATTGATAATCCTCCTAGGCTGGCTTTCATTCATGTTAATGTGTAATACAGCCACAGTAAGATTTAATTTTAACCATAATTATAAAAGTTTGAAATTAAATCTTACTAGGGATGTGTTCTCCATTAATATGGACAAAAACTGATCTGGGAGGATTATTATGGGGGACACAAGAAAGATTTAATTTTTAACTTTTATAATTAATTCAAAAACGTGATAAAGGATTTTGTTTCAGGGGAGGGGGAGGAGTGCTCTCCAGACCACTAAGACATCCCAGCAGTCTTTCAGAGCCATCTTAATTACAGCCACAAAGAATTATTTGTTAGAGAATGGTGGTCAGGAGCTCAAACTGCTCCTTTTATCCAGAAATAAATGTGCAGACGCTTGGAAACTTTCCCTGAATAAAGGGCTGTGGTTGGTGAGGAAAGAAGACCAGAGGGATACATACATATGCAAACATATTTATATTTTTGTGTTTGCACGTGCAAATACATGAACACGTGGAGGTAGGAATGCATATATGAAAAATATATATAAAAACGGATTTAGATATGTAGATATACATTGATTTTATGAATAAATATGAACACACTTATATAAAAATAGTAGCAAAATTATATTTTTTCTTTACTTTTCGAATATTTCACACAGATGCATCAACACATATACCTGAATGTATGGATGGGAATTTTTCCTGATAAAAAGGAGTTCCTGGAATAGGAGAAAAGGAAATTAATGGAAACCATTTCTTCCAATGCATGTGGCTTCACTGAATTCTGGTGTATTTGTCATGCTGCAGAAATCAAGGAAATTTACTGAAAATTTTCTACTGAGGATCATGTTATGGTAAAAATTAAAGATGTATGAAAACGATTAAAAGGAGTGAAGTATTAATTTCACAGGTACAAGTTTAGGAATCAGTTTTGTCTGTCAGTTCCAGCTGTGCTCTGAAGTACCAAGCCTGGATGGTTTCAGGTTCGCTTGGTGTTTGTGATTCCACATCAAACACACAATTTTCCAGTGCAGAAAGAGCTGGATTTTTGAGCCCAGCTCGTGGTCACACCCTTTTCTTTTCACTGCTCTTTTTTTTTTTCTTGCCTCCAGTGTTGAAATTTTAACATTCAGCCTGAAAATTCAAGAAGATTCTTTCTATGTGATACCAAGAAATAGGATTTAATGCTCAGTCTTGGTGGGGATGCTCAAAGTTGGGAGTCAGATTTAAATCCTTTTCCTGACAATTTCTCATCTCCTGCAGTTCAGTTCTAATTGTTTTTTTAAAGTAGTCATTCTTTGAATTTAATTAGTACATTTTTATTGTATTATGAATAGTATCCTTTATTTTATTATTACTGATGTTATTTTAATTTTGAGGTTTGTTGGTTTGTTGCATTGTCTCAAAAATCTTACCAAGATTATTCAAAAACAAATTGGAAAAATAATTACAAAATTTTAAAAATAATAATAATAAAAAATCCCTAAAATTTTGGAAGCATGAAAAACAACACTCCAAAAGAGTAAAATAGGGAAAGTATAATGTATCTTTGCAAATATTTATCAAGATAGTCAGACTCTTCCTCCTCAACTTCATATCTTTAGGAACTAGATCTGTATTTTTGTCTCCTCTTTTATTATAAAAGTAAAATCTGAAGAACTCAGTCTTCTATTTTGTCATTCAATTTGATGTTTAATGTAGGTTTGGTTTTTCAGTAATTTTTCTTTTTCATTGATATTGTAGTGTTCCTAATGAGCGTCTGCTTTCATTCTTTATTGTCCTTTCTCTGAGTAATCAGGTTTGGACCTCACTGTAAAACACATTATTATGAAATTTTGCAGTTATAAAGGGCAGATTCTTCCTGCATTAGCACAATAACCACTCCTTGCTGTAATTTACTTTAGTAAATGGCCCCAAGTAAGGAAAGAGTGCAAAAATTACAGTTACAAATCCTTTCTTTTTAGTATTATTTATGACGAGCAGCTGCTATCCTTTGCAAAAAGCTTTGGAATAATAATGATGATAACATCAAACTTGAGGAAAATGCTTTTTTTTCCCCCTTTTCTTTCCTACAAAGTACTTTTTGTGTTCTGTTAGAGGCTGTTGGAATGTTCAGACAGTTTGATATAAATTTGCAAAGCCGTGGAATGTCTTCAGTGGTATTTGGTCTGGCCAATAATTACTGTTCATATGAGGAATAATATTAATTATGGGAAATGCTGAAAAGCGAATTTGTATTCTTAGAGTGAGGGTTTCCTCTTAGAACTAAATATCTGAGGAAAAGTTGCTTTCAGAACCACTTATCACTATAGTCACTAAAATTTCTGTGCTGAATGAGTGAAAGTTTGAGATAATTAATAAATTCTGAGGATCCAAAATGTCTGAAATAGATAATAACAATTGTTCTGTTTGTAAACGAGGCATTGAATGGGGGATGCTATAAATTATGGAGGATATTTTTAAAATGGTGGTAACTCCATTGTTATTGTATTTTTATTGACATCCATAGTGGTAGTATAAGTCTAATGGGGTGCATCTCTTTTCTCTCTTCTTCAAAATTCCTGTATTTCCAAGATCCTCCCAAATGAAGGGAACTGAACAACTGAAACACTTTATAAAAAATGTACCAAACCACGATTTTTGAAATCTATGCATGCCATTGGAGATGCTTTAAGTAATAACTGTATTTGAAAATTTAGTTAATTATATCAATCAATCTGAAAATTGATATTTTAGGTAACAATAATTGAGGTAACATTTAAACTAAAATATGTTGTACCTGGTATATGCATTTGGCTGCCTACCAAAAGGGAAAGGGTGAGGATTTCAAAAAGTCAGACAACATCAAAGCTCTACTAAATCTTTACTAGCAAAAGAAAACAATAAACAAATTAGTAAAAGGTATTTTATTACAGGGTCTCCCCTTCAGTTTTTTTGTCCTTGAGCCAGAGCACACTATGAAGGAACAGTCGGAAATGACTCCCATGCCTTCCACTCCGTTGTTTCTTTGCCTTGGTTTAAAACTAATCATGTTTTTTTTTAAAAAAAAAAATTAACCTCAGACATTTCGTGGTAAGCCCAAATTTTCACTCATAGTGTGGTTCCTTCCCTGATCAGGTGTGCTTTGAAGAACAACTTTTTAATAAATGATACAATAATGAGAGGTACAAAAACAAAACAGAAAGCTGTGTACGAGGGCAGGAAAGCCCCTCTCACCTGGCTGAGGCACCCCAAAAATCCCTGAGCACCTCTGTGCTCCTTCTCAGGAGGTACACAGCCATCAGGGAGGGATAATTTGGCTTGCTGCCCAATAGAAAAAGCTACAGGATTTGAGAAACATTTCCAAAATCCAAAAGGTGCTCCAATCCCAGCACTGGGCTGACCACGGTGAGAGAAACTCAGAAAATCCTGGTGCTTCTTCCTTAAAAGTCAGGGGTGAATCTGAACCCCCTTTTCCCTGTTCAGAAACATTTGTCTGGGTGTGGAAATGCACTGCAACGTTTATGGAAACCTGCAAGAGCCTCTCCGTGGAGAAGTTTTGTGCTTTAATACAACAGGATTTCTGATATGACTTTTTTGTTACAAAAGAAAGCCTCTAAAATAGATTTACCCCGCTCATATCTAGAGGATAGGGCGGTGCTCAGTTGAACATTAGGTCATTTTAATGATAATATTAGGTGCTAGATAAGCTTAAAGTACATCACAGCCTGCAAAACCCTAAATAATCAGCTTATGAGTTGAGTTGTTTTTTGACTTGTTTGCCTTTGATTGGTCCGAAGAATTACGTATTGTGTTTATAAATTCCCAGGGGACCCTCTGGGTATGAACTGTCCTTTACGTTTTCCCTGATCCAGCCCAGCATTCCCTTTCCCATTGCCTCTCCTTGGCTCGAAGTTCCTCCAGGACTCAGCAGAAATGTTCTCTGTCAAACACAGCCAGAAGTTATCGTGCCCCTGAGGAAAGTGGAGCCTTTGTGTTCCCACAAAGTCCTTCCCCCTTTCCCAGTGGTGCTGAAGTGAGGATTTCTGGTTTCTTCCCAGCTGTTACTCCCTCCTTCTTTATTCCTCAGCACCAGGTTTGAGATTTCTGCCTTTTGACCTGATTAATCTTCTCTCCTCTCCAGAAAAAAACTAGCCGGGTACCTGGGATATTCACTTTTCTTTTCTGCATGTTGGAGCTTTTTCTCTATCTTGCCCTCTTTCGTCAAAGGCAAGGAATTCTCGTTTTCCCATTTCATTTTTAAGCTATATTTCTGGAAAACTGAAGTTTCTTAAGGGACTCAAGGCATTGTGAAACATTTTTCACCTTGGCTGTGACACGACTTTATCACAAGAATTCTGCATTTCTGCACGTGTATAGTTTTCTATACTTACCCTTGTGCCTATTTTTCTCTGAGATAAGTAAATCTACTTTTTCTAAGAGATTAATTTAGGCAAAATATCCTCTTATTTTGCATTAAACATGTAAAAAAAGAACAATGGTTTCTACAACCATAATGATGTAGCTTAATTCCTTGTCTAAAAAACCCAGTTTTGTCGGCATAATTTGCTTCCAAGTTTGCTGCAAACATGGAAACAGATTTTTTGGGATACCTTCAAAGGTTTTTTTTCTAATTTTCACACCTCTCCTCAATACCAGGGAGATTTATTTTTTTTTTTAGGACACCCAGTGAAACTCAGTGATGTATCTGGTAGCAATCTAAATTGTGATTAGCCAATGGAATTCTGCATTTCCATTAAGGCTGAAGCCCAGTGTCCCTGAGATTTATATCCCTGAATCTCTCAATTGATTTATAACCTGGTAATCCTTTTATCCCCATTTATATGCAGCATAACTTGACATAAGTGCTCGAATGTCTCCATTAATCGAATTCAAGAGTGTTGGACTGAGAAACTGGAGTAAAAACTTTTAGGCCCTACTGTAAATACACTTTGTGTCAGGGGAAGGCAGGAGGCAATATGTCCTTGAGTGGAGCTTTGTGTGAAATGAAGGAGGAAAAAATAATCTAGCACCTTTTAATGTTATATTTGGAGTAGTTTTTTGTGGTAAAAATATATTAAAATATCTTTTTTTTTTTTCCCACCCCCATTCTTCAGTGGGTTGCAAGGCTATAGGGAGAGATCCACATGGTTCATGGTGCACAGAGGACAATCCAGGTCCCAAACACAATCCCATGGTTTTTTAGGGCTGTTCAAACCATTGCAATAATCAGAAATGGACTCAAAATCTGGATTTTGAAAAACATCACTGGAAACCCGTTAACTCCCTACTTGCTCTTGGAATGTGTCTGCTGCTGTTGAAAACTGGGAAAGTTTTCCTTTCCTTCCCTCCAAACCATGCAATATTAACATTTCCCTTGTTGTGGGAGCACGCAGGCGTGAAGTCCCAACACTGCTAATTTTAATTATGTGATGGGAAATTTAGTGGCTGCAGCAGCTTTGCATTATTAGTGCTCCTTCAGCGTGGACGTAGGAACGAGATGAAAACCTCCCTCAGAAGCAAATCCGTGGAGTTTCTCTGGAACAAAGGCTCCAACCCCAGCTCCTTCCACAACCTTTCCTGGCCACGTCTGCAGAGGACGGGGCAGCCCCCAGCCACCCTTAAATCAAATCTGTGGCACAGCAAACCAAGGAGCTAATAAAATATATTTATTATTCATTATTAGCAAATTGCCTGCGTGTTGTTTTAGCAGAGAGTGGCAAACTTACGGTTTTGTTGACTCGTTGGAAGTCTACGGTGAGGGCGTCCTACAAACCCCAAATTTGTATTTATAGCATTAATTTTAAAGCTCCGTTTAAGCAATTGCATCTCTGTGTTAATGAAGAAAATGCAGAATAAAGGTAAATGTTGCAGAGTGCTGGAAATCTGCTGGTTGAAAACAGCACTGGGTGTCTGGAGACCGAGCGTGCAGTTGGGACAGAACCTGATTTAACCCAGAAATTTACAGGTGAGACTGTGGAAGATAACGTGTGCCACTACTGAAGATGTGTTAATAAATTATGATTCTGAATGCTGCATGCATCCCAATCGCCTCTTTAGTAAATACTCCACACATTAAAGCCTGCCAGGAAATCAGATGAAATGAAACCAATTTAATTCCTTAATTTGTATTATGTTATGCAATACTACATCATGTTGCGGCCATAGAAACAAGAAATTGATATCTTCTGAAGTTGATCTCCCGTTTCTCAGCACTTTGTTAATGTGCTGGTTGTCCCTTTAGGGACAGGATGATAAGAAAACCTTCCATCTTTTGGGTGTAATCTCATCTTCTCTGTGGGGGGAAAGGAGGTGTAAATAAAAAAAGGAGGAACATGATGCCTACCCTCCTTTCTTATCATCAAATAACTTTACTGCCAGAATAATTCCAAGAACTTGCATTACATCCCAAGAACTACCACCAAATTGTTATATTTAATGTTAAAATTCAACTTTTTCCCACCAGAAAGTTGCTTAAAATTTGCTGTGAGCACTTTGGTTGACTGAGTTGTTTAAAATCTAACATGGACTTTAATACACACAGTGTTATTTCTACATATTTGCTGAAAAAATCCAACTGACCCCAACCCACGAGGGGGAAATGCTTCTCTGCTCACTGCGTGTGTGGGCTGAGCAGAGAGGACAGGAGAAATCTGGGAAGTGTGATGGTCAGCAGCAGCAGCATCATCATAAAAAAGCTAATTAGCCTGAAAAATGAGCATGTGAAGGTTTGGACAAAAATTTTTTAAAAGATAATTCCATAAAATTAGCTTGAAGAACGAGCTATTTGTGAACATTTAAAAAAAAAAAATCCTTAGTGAAGTTCTGAATTTTGAAGCAAACTGGGTTCAGTTCATAAAATTCTTCAGAATTCACTTGAAAAGGAAAAAAAATAAATTAATACAAAAGCTTCAAATTTCCTCTGTAGTGGAGAGGACTGGGACCTGCTGTGGGTCTCAGCAAAAAAACAAGTGAGAAAATAAAATGAACTTGAGCCCTGGTAATGACCTGGAATGACCCTTCTGTGGTTGGGTTCAGCTCTTGCAGGGAAATGCCAAAAGCCATTTATTGGGTGTCTGATATAACCTGATAATAACTCAACGGCCTTTTTTTTCTGAGTGAAACCAAGAGAATTTTTCTGGTCCTGCCTAAAGGGAAAAGAATCTGCCTTGCAATACCCTGGAGAAAAAAAATAAAAAAAATTGAAAGGGATTTAAATATTACCTTATTTTTTTGAGAGCATTTTTAATATGCTTTGTTGGTCCTAAACCCATCTGAGTGACTATTTAATGATTCATAATTTGGTTTTCTTCTGGCTAAAAGAAGCCAAAGTCAAAAGAAGAGCTGCCTTCTGTGTTTTGGCTGAGCGCTGTGTAAAATAATTGACTGTCTGCTGAAAAACTGTCTTGTCATATTTTGTAATAAAATAATATTTTTTGTGCATAACTTGACCTGTCCTCGTGAGTTATGCTGCTCATTGTTTCATAGTAACAATTTCCAATGGGATTTTAATAACACTCTTGCTTTGCCATCTTGTGAGATGTTAGCTGCTACATTCAATTTGCGAGGAAAATATTCAGGTATAAAAGTGGATAATCTGTATCCCTTTAGAATCAAAAGTCACTTTGCCAAAATATTTTAACACATGAAATTGCTTCTTAAGAGATGTTTGCTATGATAAAATGACAGAAAACTACATTTCCATTATAATTATAACTGACTAGTGGTGCTAAGTTTTTATAATTTAAAGGTATTCTCAAATCTGACAGCTCTTCCATGTTGAATTATGCATTTCTGGCTCTTAAATAGTTCTGCTGGCATGAGACAGCTGAGATGAAGTTGTCTTTCTAAAATAATTGCTCCATGGAGCATCCATTATACCTTCAGAAAAAATGTATTACTTGACTTCTACAAATTATAGACTAGCCTATAATGGGTATTTTTGACAGCTATTAGCTTTTTTTTTAAAAAAAAAAAAAAAACCTTGAACAGTAAAATGAGTATTGATATCACTCTGCTGTGTCTTGCATGTTAATACCAACCTTTTCTGTGCTCCTTTTCTAAAGCATGATGTAATCATTAATTACAATAATATTGATGCAATTGCACTCATCCCAAACTCCCTCCTGTAATAGTAATGTGTGATTTTTTTTTTTTTTTTACAGTTGTACTCAACCCATATTTCCTGTTCTTGGAAAAAGGGAAAAAAAAAAAAAAGCTATCCCAAACACTTAAGCAGAAAATCCTGTGCTGCATTTTGACATCATCACTGCTCAGGATGAAAATATCTGGGAATTGAGGGGAGAGTTGGACCCTTCTTGTGTGGTGTTGTGCTGTGGGACTAGTCTCAGAGACCACATCTTCTAAAGTCGGGGCAGGACAAGATGTTCTGCTGTCTGAAGCTCCTTTTTTTTGAGTGTTCAGGTGCCTCTAACAGATATTACAGATATTTATTTCTGTTTGCAGCTGCCACTGGACCTCGTGTATTTACCACTTCATGGTGGATTTGCAATTTCAGATCCAGTTGTAGTGTTTTGTCAGTTTGTACTTTTTTGAAGCTGGCAGTTCCAAAAATGTTAAAAGAGGAGATCCTGGGGCAGGGGGAACAGAAAAACCCACTGAACCTACTCAATAACATGAATTTTCTGTATTAAAAATATATTGCTCGTATTTTATCTTGTATCTAGGAAGTGACATAGCTAAACTATAATGACAAAATTGTATAAAAAAATAGAAGAACAGACTGATTGATCATAATTACAGCTGAATATATTAATTTACAGTGGTGTTAACCACAAAAGCAAAGGGTATCTCCAAGATTTCCTTCACTCTGGCCATTGCACATCAGTCCTGTGGGGTGGAACAGCCGGACTGAGGCTGATCCAAATTTCTCTTTCTTTGTCTGTTTGGTGCCTGGGTGAGAAGTGTGTGTCTGGGAGGCTCCAGCAGCTGCTGGTGTGGGGGAAGAGGAGGGAACAGAAGGTATGGCTGGGAGGTTTATTCCTGCCCCAGGACTCTTCTGACAGAGGCTGGATGCTGCTACCAAATGCTGGTCTGTGCTAAACCCTTTCCTGTGCTCCTGGAAGAGGCTTTCCTGGGTCAGAGAGACTTGGAGCAAAAGGTGAAATCGGATTAATTGGGTTGCTGTGTGAATTGAGGAGAAATTCTCTACTGGGCTCAGATTTTCCTGTGTGCTGAGAACATTCGTCTTCCTTTAAAGTCAGAGTCATGAGAGGCTGGTGAGCACGTGTAGCTTCAGTTCCAGTGATGCACAGGGACAGCTGAAATGAAAATTTAACTCATGTTTGGACCTGCAGCTCCTTCCCTTGTCCTCTCGTTTCTCGTCACCATTTCACATGTCCAAATCAGCTGGTGAAAAGCAGGAAGGGAAAAAGGCCCAGACTTCCTTTTCCCAGTCAGCATTTCCCTTCTCCCCAAACCATGGCCTCTCCACATGCTCGGAACCAAAGTGAATGTCACAGTCAGAAAAGTTGGCAGCTGCAGAAGTGTTTGGTGTTGATGGAACAAACCCCAGGAATTCCACTGTAGCCTCACAAAATGGATGGGACAGGGCTGCAATCAGTGTAGCACAAACCATGTTTAGGAGCACCACAATTATTACATAATACATCACACAGACCCTCCAGAGATGGTTTTACCAGGGATTATGTGCTACTTTGGAAAGATATTAAGGACCTATTAGTTGCCCAACTGGTCCATCCATAACTTTCAGTAATGTCCTCTCTGGAGCATTATTTTTCTTATCACATGGTATCTGTAGTGAGGGGATTTAAGCTTTCAGCTCAGGACTGTTGAAAGAAAAAGTAGCCTTGACATCTTGGCTATTTTATAATTAATATCTTTATTATACTTTTGACCTGAGTTTTACAATTATTGGAGGAATAAATCAATATATCTGCTGAGATTTATGTATTCTTTTGTTTGTTTCGCTTTTTTTTTTTTTTTTTTTGCTCTCCATTAGGTAATTTCTGAAGTGAAAACCACGATATGTATTCCCATGTTAATGGAAATCTGCTGGGCTACATTTAAAATAGATAACGAGTTCAGAATTTGGCACAGGTTTGTGAACTGAAACAAAAAAATGGCAAGGAGTCATAAGCCTCCTCTGTTGGTGAGTTTTCTTTCAGCAGGAATGGTTGAAAGGTTATCACCTCTTGAATACATGATGCAGAAAACTTGATTAGAAATTTGGGAAAAGTAATATTATTGTTTCAGAGCCATGAGCCAGTATCCTGTTACATGAGGGGCTGCAGAAGAGCAGCCCACAGCTGAATAAATGGTGACTGCTGCAGCTTTTAAAGCAATATGGATTTTTAAAATTTAGGCTCATTAGAAATTATACTAAACTGAGGCAATTTGCACCTATAAAGCAATACTCTTCACCGTTTTTGGTATTTGTGAAGAGATTTTATGCAACCTGATCTTTTGGTAGATCAGAAATCTTTTGATCCCCATCCCATTCTCTCATCTGAGCATGAGAAATTTTGGATTCAGTCGTGAGAGTGCCTGAAGTGGTTCAGGTGACCTCTTAAATGCTGTGACGTGGATCTGATTTCCCTCGCAAATCTCTGATTCCACATTGAATGTGAGGAGAAAATGTTGGTTTTTTACTGCTTGTAAAGCAAATTTCTGTAGAATGATGTTCACTAAGTTAGCCCTGTGAGGAAATTCTTTTTACTGCACAGCAAGAAAAAGCCATTTTTCTAAAAAGTTGATAAGATAATTGAAATAAGAAGCTGAAAAATGTGTTCTTGGAATGGTTTCATTGTTGCTAATACCTATAGAAACTATTCTATTATAATCTATATCCTACTGGCCCAATGGATGCAGAATGTTGGCACAGTACATGGAACTGAGGAATAGCTGAGGAATAACTGAGGGTGTAAGTGCATCCATAAATAAGCTGTTATCCTTTGCAGGTTGCCGATATAAAATAATAGAGAATCATAAATGTTATTATAGTTTTGAATATTGCATATAAATTTTGCATCTGCTTTACAAAAGAATAAATGGCTGCATACAGTGAAAGTCAGTGAAGATCCAGGACCATGAGCTTTTCCAAGCACGAAATAATTATTTTAGGAGTGGTTTTAATGCTGTTAATGAGGAAAAGTGTATGGAATTTAAAGTTTGCTTTATTCTTTACCGTAGGTGTAAAATCAGGGTTGTTCCAGGCCAAGTGGGCTGTCAAGTCCTTTAATCCTGGGATAGCAAAGTGTAGTTTGTGTGTGAATCTGAGATTTTTCCCTGGCCTGCACAGCATCTCCGAGGTAATCTGTGGGTTGTAGCTTCTCACCATTTTATTACCCCAAAAATTGTAATCAAGAAACGTCTGATTAAGTCAGGGAAAAGTTGCTGCATTATTAAAGTGGGTGAATCTTTTTTTATTTTTTTCCCCCTTTCCTATGGTTTGTCAAATTTCTAAAATATTATATTTCTCTTCAGCTCGAGTTCCATACTGTGTAGCTCAGAGATAATCCCTATGGTCTTGGCATATGTTACTTAATTGTCTCAGAAGGAAATACCATAAATACCATGCTGTCATCTCCCATGGGCATTTGCTCATCTGTCACAGTGGGAGCTCCAGACTGGGTGAGGTGCTCTAAGACATTTCTTAAACTATGTAAATCACAGCCATTTCTCCTTCCTACTTCCCAAATGGTCAATTATGTATAAACATGTGTTAATAAAAATTTGCTTCTTTTTGCCTCCGAGGTACCCACCCAGAAAGCTGAGGATGATAAACCATAAAATGCCATTATTATGTGATTCAACCTATGACATAAATTACTGCTTTAAAATGCCAGCATAGATAGGGGAGTCTGGGCCCAAAGTAGGAGCAAAAAACAAAACCATCAATAAAAATCATTAGAGAAACAGGAGAAGGTTTCTCTCTCTCTCTCTCTTTTAAGGCAAGTGGTTTGCATCTACCTATGAAAAGCAATTAGAAGATGATGCTGAAAGTGTGCTAAAGGCTATTTAACACATTTGCTGCTTAATGACCTCTGCACAGGTTCTGCTGCCACGGGAGAGAGAAAACAGCCCAAGTCAAACGGATGCAGACAACTGCAGTGGAAATTGATCCAAACAGATAACAGGAAAACAGGTAAAAATGTGCCTTGTGCATCTCTGTAGCAGTGAATATCCAGAGAATCCCAAGACTTGGGAGGAAAAAAAACTTATATTAAAATAATCCATGTTTTTGGATGGAATAAATCCAGGTTTTAGTCTTTACACCACCCCACGTTGAGCATCTCTTGTTTACCAGACACTTATCTCCCTCCCTAAATCATCCCTGGGCTGTGCTTGCACAGGTCACCGTGGGCACCTTGAAACAAATCCTCTGCTTGGATTTACACTTATCCTTATTTAGTATATAGCTAGTCAATAAGGTATTAAAACTGATAGCATGGTATTGATTAATGTTCTTTAAATATCTTAATAGTGAAACATTTCTGATGGACTGAGGAACTGGAGTGGCCACACGTGCTGCTGCTCTGGCCATGGGGAGCGTGGAAAAAAGGAGTGTTGGGTCAATTTATGGACAATTTTATGTTTTTATTGCTTTTTCCTGAGACAAATAACACTTGAGGGACAGGTGTGTGTAAGCCAAATATCTTCAGAGCACATTATCAAGACACAATTTCAGAGGCAAGGTAAGAAAGGTATTGCATAGAAATAGTGCAAAATCCTGGTCTGAAAATCGCTTAGAAGAGCTGAGGTTGAGTGATTTGGAGAAAAAATGGGGCAGTGAAAGAATGAGACTTTCTACAGTTTTTTGTTAAAAATAGAAAGCTTGAGCTCTAAAATGCTGGTTTAAAAGTGGGGAGGCCAGAGCATCACACCAAGAAGAGATGGAGTCAGATGTGTCACCGCCTTGGAATTGACTCCTTTTCCCAAACCTCCAGTGCAGGCTGACAGGCTGAACATGCAGGAAATCCTCTTTTTTCCCATTCCCAGACAACAGCAGCTCCACTCTGAATTCAGCCTTCTCTGTTGGGGGTTGTTGCTACCTTTTACCCGAGCCCTTAAAAAACTTTCACAATGCAAATGAGTTTTTTTTCACCGGAGTGAAAAAAGAGCTTTCCTTTAGAAAGAGGAAGAAGATTGGAAACGAGAAAATTTAATTTTTTATTTCCCATTCATGTTTCATGGCTTAACAAGCATCAATGTGTTATTCTTTCTTTTGTGGTAAGAGCTCTGTGAGATAAAGATAAAAAGGATAACTTGCTGGAATTGTTGGTTTTTTGTTTGGCACTTTTTTTTTAATGTTGCAACTTTTTGGTCACACAGGGTGAAATAGCATGAATTATGATGAATTTTTAGGTTTCTCCATAAAAAGAAAAGCTCATTGCAATATGAGGCATTTGACTTTATTACCATTCATCAAAACGGGCTTTTGGCAGCATTTT
Organism: Sylvia borin; assembly: GCA_014839755.1. NCBI lineage: Eukaryota > Metazoa > Chordata > Aves > Passeriformes > Sylviidae > Sylvia > Sylvia borin. The sequence continues at coordinate 35,977,872 of CM025963.1, read as the reverse complement.
ATCACCACCAAACTCATTGGCATATAAAAAACCCTCCAAATACATGTGCAGTTCTGTATTCTGAGGCAGGGAGGGAAATGTGATGGGAAGGTCTCTTACATCACTTCAGCAAGAGGGTTTTTTTTAATTATTTTTATTTTCCAACCAAATAAAATCGTGGCGGCGCCATTCAGGTTTCTGTAGCTAAAGGCCATCGTAAACCTCTGTTTTCATGGGGTTGTAGATGGTTACTGCTCCATTAAAAACTCAACTACCTTTAAAAGTGGTGTTTTGTGGAAGGCTCAGCTCAGGGAGGGGAATGTGCCTGGCGTATTTTTAAATTAGGGGAGATATTTGGCTGTTAACAAAGGTCAGGCAGCTTATATTTATTTACACTGCTCAATTTCGAGGCCGTTGCGTTGTAGTGTTCAAGCCTCTGTACACGAGGAGGTTTTTAAAGTGTCCATTTGTCTTTCTTGTTCCCAAAATCCAGTTTTGTGGGAAGGCATTAACTTAATAGTAAGATTGATTGTGTCCTGATTGCAGGCAGACATGAGCTTATGCACAGTTTTATTTACTTGGAATTTGACCAGGGATGGAGGAAAGCTCCAGTCATCCCTGTTGCTCATGTGGGGCTGGAAAAGGAACATTTTTGTACCCAGAACCTTTTTGAACCCAGCACCTTTCACTCCATTATTCACCACTAATATCTGCCATTCCAACTCCAATTATAATGACGGTAACAATGAATAACCATAATTTTATTGCAAATCCATGGTTTGGTTTGCTAAAGTGTCTGCACAGGGAACATCCTTCAGTTCTTTAATGCTGTTTTCCAATCATCGTGTCTGGATGTGGAAGTTTTTTCTCCATAATTTTATAAGATCTCATGAAATCCTCTTCTATAACCTACATAATTAGGAAGCCCTTCAAATGCAGCTGGTATTATGGTCCAGGCAATATGTTTTCTTGTGGGGTAGGTGTGGTGTTATATTTACTGTGGGAGGAGCAAACATCTTGAGAATTTTATTTTGTCACAGGCATGTAAAATCACTAAACAGGATCATTTGGACACAACATTTTCCACGTGTGCTCCTTGTAGAAAAGCCCTAATTTTAATTGTAATTCTAATTTTCCATTTCAGCCATCTGCCCTATCTTCTCTACCAAGGAGCTTTTATTCTGCCTTTCAGTGGCATTATTAATTTCCTTGCATTTCACAGAATTAAATCACCTAAAGAATGACACATTAAAACAAATAAAAATAAAGGTGATGTCGTGAAGAAAGACCTCTGAACTGGGTATCTGACTATGGGATATTCATTTCTTAATCAGTGATCCAAAATGCATCAGCTGCTCTGTGGCCTTCAAAGTTTAATTATTCTCAGGTAATAATGAGTTTTAACAAGAAGGAATAAACCCTGTGGCCTTGTGATTGGAGAAGAAAAGTGCCACTCCATCACTGATCTGCTAATTTCAGCCCAGTTAAAATGTCTGATGAACCACATTTAAACATGAATTGTGTGCATTCCTTGTATTGTGCTGCTGTAAGAAAAAAGATGGGGTAAAAAAGGAGGATGGGTGGTAAGAAAAAAGCAGGGGGTATTTTAAATGAACAGCCTGAGGTGAAGTGAGACTGGTGCACATCTGAGAGGGTGGGACAAGCAGGAGCACACAGGAAGGGATGGAAGAACCTGCTGGAAACTCAGTCTTGCTTTGCTGTAAACTGTGGGATAAGTGCAGTTTATCCACACAACCCTTGCTGCTGGACATTTTCTTGTGGAGCCAAAAAAGCACAAGGTCCCTCCCTTTCAAGGCTCCTTGGAAAGCTTTAAAACCCCCTCAGCCTGGTGTAAATAAAAGGTAAAGCCCAGGAATGAGACAATTTCAGTTTTGGAATGCTTTAAAACCACCTCAGCTTGGTGTAAATAAAGGATGAAGCTCAGAAATGGGATGATTTCAATTTTGGAAAGTTTTAAAACCTTCTCATCTTGGTGTAAATAGAGGGTAAAGCAGAGAAATGGGACAATTTCAGTTTTGGAAAGCTTTAAACCTCCCTCAGCTTGGTGTAAATAAAAGGTAAAGCCTGGAAATGGGCAATTTCAGTTTTGTGTAACTTTAAAACCCCCTCAGCTTGGTGTAAATAAAGGGTGAAGCTCAGAAACGGGACGATTTCAATTTTATGCTTTTTAAAAGTGGACCTCAGTGTTTATTTCCCAGCCTGATCCCTGCAGCTGAAGTGTGGGTTTAGCATGGTTTGGGACTTGGTGGGACTTTTGCATGGGAAGTTAATGTTGGCTGGGAGAGAGCAGGAGGGCTGGGAAGTGGGGATGTGTGTGGAGCCCAGTGCCAGCACACGTGGACATCATTTACAGCTGTAAAATGCACAAAAAAAAAAAAATAAAAACCTCCATTTCTCCCCATTTCTGGTGCTGAGGTTGAATTTGCAATTGTCACGGCATAGCTGGCAGGATGAGGGGGAATTGTGTTGAACTTTAAAAGAAAAATATTTATTTTCTAGCTCTTTTCTTTCACGTTTCTTGCCTCACAGATATGGTAGCCCTGTTTGCAGCTGTAAAAAGGCAGAATTTAGCACTCAGTGGCAGCTGTCAACATCAGCAAGGTCCTCGGGATGCTGGAGGGGCAGGGGAGAGATGAAATGCCCTTTGTGGAGCTCTACCTGACTTGTAAATATTGTTTATTGTGTGACTTTGTCCAGCAGCTACTTATTTCTCCTAAATAACCCCACAACTGCACAATTTCAAGAGAGAAATCAGCTTGCCTAGCTCAGAAAGCTGCATGTCTATCTTATATATATACACACACACAAATATACATAGATATTTTAATTTTTTTTCCCCCTGCTAAAGCCCCTGTAGAAGTACATTAACACACTTGAAGAATACTAAAAATGCACCACATTTTCCGAGAGGCTCTCATTATTCCAGGATGAGTTAGCCTATCCGAATTAGATATACATTAGCAAGGGGATTTGGGTAGACATGTCTATATGGATTAAACAGAGCTGCACTTTGCTTTCCTGAGGTTTTTTTTTTCTCCTTTTTTTTTTTTTTTCCCTCCCCTGCTCTTCTTCCCTCCTCTCCTCAATCATAATGAGAGGTGATTGCATTTATTTGGGTAAAATCCAAGCTGAACCCAGCAGAGGATATTTTCAGAGTTATCCTTTTTAGATATTTGCCATATCAACCAAGATCTGTTTTTAGGCCTGGCTATTTAAGGCTGCCTTAAAGACTAATGAAATCGAGTGTGATGGATGTTACCCCAGCACAGGGACTTTAAAGTAAGTTACTTTCAGAAATAGAGAAAAAAAAAAAAAAAACAACCCAACCCTATAATCTTCAAGGCTCGCTTTGGTCCTACTTTTCCAGATCATACATTTTATTTTCAGTAGGAAGATGCTCTGTGTAATGTATATGTTAATCTTCCCAAAAAAAAAAAAAAAAAAGGAATTGGTTCTGAATTTTCCTAACTAAGGAGAGCTTTGTAATGGAAGAGGCAGGCTGAAAAGGCACTTGAAAAATGCTGCTTTTTTTTTTATTCTAACCTCTTGGAAAGGTAAGATTTTCCAATTGCCCAAGTGAATTAGGAGCAGAAGTGGGAATCCTCCCCCAGTTTGTGCCTTTTGAGACTTGACAGACGGCATTATTCCCATTTTGTCACTGTTTTCTTTGCAAAGCCAGACATATTCAGGCTTTGAAACCTGGAATCCTGCTTGGCGAGCTCTGAAGATTATAATTTTTTTAAATTATTATTATTTTTACAGCATGATGTACTTAAGAAAATAGCCTGAGATCAATTTCTCAATTTTTAAATCATTTTTGTGTTATAGTTTTAGGATGACCCACATGTATTTGGGAGATTTGTTTATAGATAACACTATGCAGTTATTTAAGGAAAATCCCCTGAATGTAATAAGTTATTAAAAGTGACACCCCTTAAAAAAAAAAAAAAAAAAAGATTCCATGACCTTAAATTTTTAAATTATGATATAATCTTCTTTAAATTTTTTGGCTTATACACTTAGTTTATAATGATATACAAATCCACCATTTCTTTGCAAGATTATTTGTTCTTCTTTATTTAAGCTGCACTTTAACTTTTATTTTTCATTTCCTCGTTAGAGAAAAGCAGTTTGGGTTTTTTTATTTACTTAAAAATGTGGCACATATTTAAAATTGAGTGAATCCAGTGGTTTCAAGAATCTTTTTTAGTGTTCATTTGTATTTCAGTGGCTTGACAATTGTTCTGTCTCTTCTGTTCAAGTGCAAGCGTTGCCTATCAGGCAGAAACATCTTCTTGTAATGCACCAAAAATATAATGGAACGATTGCTAACTTTGCAGAGAATAAAGTAAATAAGGATGACACTTGAAAAGCCTAATTTACACCTGAAGAAGGCCTAAATATGAGGGAAAAAAAAAATTATGTCAGTTCTGGGTCTCATATATTCATACAGAGAAAAATGCTGCTCCAATGAGTTTTAAGGATGTGACTTGAAAGGTCATGAAATTCAGATTTACATCTAAAATTCATGGTGTTGTTCCTCGCCGTAGCAGAGATGTTGTAACAAGGAGTGATGTGACTCACAGGGAGGATCAGCCCAGGTGGAATTCCTTTGGAGAACTGTTTTATCCAACCATTAGAACTCCTCAGCTTGCCACCAAATTCAGGCTGAGTTTAGCTGAGCTTCTAAAACGGCCGTTTTTTTTATTAGTAATTTGTGCAATATAAATTTCACTATTTTTTAAATGCCGGTTCCATATTTTCCCCCTCAGTTAAGAAGACCTAAAATTAAAATGTTGTTTCTTCCTCACAGCCCAAAAACTTCATGGACTGGGTTAAAAATGATATTTTAATTAGGAAACTGAGGAGTGCATTAAAAATTGCTCTTTAGGATGAATTTGATTTAAATTTTTTAGTTTTTTTCTGGAGTTTTTTTTTTTTAACACTGCTTTCTCCATGTTCTCCATATGCCTGTCTGTGAGTTTGGTGAAAATTTCGTTCCCAGTATGAAAACTTTCTGGGTTTATTCCTGTGTAAAGTTTTGATTTCCACGGCTTGGCATTTTCAGCCGTTTTGCTGGAAAAATCTTTATGCACTTAACGCAAAAAAAAGAATGAAAACAGTGATGCAGAGACTGATTCATTTAATACCTTTTTTTTTTTCTCTCTTTTTTTTCACATGCACGGAGCCTTATTTGATGAAATTCAGCCCACAGTGTTCAAGAAACTGTCTGCATTTTTAAACTATTTTTGTCTGTCGCTGGAAGAGCCGTGGTGGGTGATGCAAGTGCAAAGTCAGCGCAGATTCTGCCATGGAAAAGTAGAGAAGAGAGGGAGAAATAGAAGTAAAATCTCAATTGCAGAAATGAAATATTTAGTTGCAAAAGAGGAATTATCTATCTTGACAATACCCTAAAAAAAATTGGCTACTTTTAGACTTCCCGTTCCTGTGATATCTGAGAAATTCAGATTTATGTTCTTCAGATTTTCTCTGCTCAGCCCTGAGCACAATTTTCCATGAATTTGGGATAGAATCATGGAATTGAAGTTTGGAAAAGATCCTTCATCTTGTCCAACCATTAACCTAAACATGCACCTTTACTTTCAAACAAAAATCCTCTGCTGGAGAAAGCAACTAAGCCTATCAATCAAATATTCAAAATCCTGATCATGATGTCAGTCCTCAGAGTTATAATTAATATTTCCTCATTAAACACTTTCATCAACACTTTCTCAAGCAGCTCCACATCCCTACTTGCAAACAAATACTCTTATGTCTACCTCAGTGTCTTTTATGTCTTAAAAAATTTAAAAATGAATTCAAACGAGGCATTTAGGGATAAACTTGGGGACACTGCAGCAGGGCATTTGTCTTTGCCACGTGAAAACTTTTTTATTCTGAATTCCAAATCTTTCTCCTCTAAAAACATTTACCCCTTGTTAGTCTAAACAAAATATTCTTTTAGCAGAGGCCTCACGAGGCATTTTTTTGTCCACAGTGCATTGATTTCAGCCTTCTGGCTGTAACCAATTTATTTCTGGTTGCACGCAGTTCTTGTGTTCAAATATCGGGTGTAGATTGCCTTAGTTAGCACACTTGGCCAAGAAATACTCCTGAAAATAATGTTAATCATTATTCTGCCTTCGTTTCACCACATATTTAATTTACAATAGATTAGTGCAATGACTTCATTTCAGGTATTTAGAGTAGATTAAAGTAAATTCATTTGTGCTGATTGAGGCCACATTGATTTGTGATGATTGGTTCCACGGAATATACATCTGACCTGAAAAAGTATAACCGTGCCAGGGCTGTCTTCCTGTAATAATTGTATGGGCCTCTTCATTGGGTTATGTGGACATTATTGCAATTGAGCTAAAATAGGTCTGTTTTTCACTGTGCACAATTTAGTCATGCATCAATACATTTTTAATTAAAAGTGTATGACAGGTACAATAGTAGAGCACTCCACATAATTTTCTACAGCAGGCCGTTCCCTCAAAGACAAGCAGACAGAATCTGTCTCACTTCTTCAGGGAGTGTATGATTTTTTATTAAGATATATGATTAAGCATCTAAAAACTTTCTGATAAATTGTTAGATTTAGGTTGTGAGCACTGTACTGCAAATATTTCAAGTTTGTAAGAGCAAAGTGATACATTCCTCTTGACAGGAGGAGAGGAAGAGCCCCTGGAGAACTTGATTTGCACCTTTCTTGGAAATAATCAATGTTTGGATCACCTGGCTGGCCGTGTGTCAGGGATGGAGCCACAGCTGAGGGATCCAGGAATGGCACCAGGAGATCTTCTCCCAAGGTCAGTGGGGCAGCACTGGGAAAGGATTGTTATTTCTCCTCAATTTCCTTACCTAGCATCATCTAAGGAACTGGGAGGGAAGAGTGTTTCATGTCAAAACCAGAGGAATTGTGAGAAGTTGACTCATGAGAGCCACAAAGGGTCTCCCAGACCTCACAGAGGGCAGAGTTAAATTAGAGATTATAAAAAAGTCTTGGCTGTGAGGGTGGAGAGGCCCTGGAACAGGGCGCCCAGAGAAGCTGTGGCTGTCCCTGGATCCCTGCAAGTGTCCAAGGACAGGTTGGACATTGGGGTTTGGAGCAGCCTGGGACAGTGGAAGCTGTCCCTGCTCATGGAACTGCAGGACATTTAAAGTCCCTTCCACCCCAAACCACTCTGGGATTTTATAACTCTTGTGGGGCAGACCATGCTCTACCCCAGCAGTGCAAACAGCTGATAAAAGGATTCTCCCCCTGCAGTGGCTTTCAGATGGTTTTATGAGGATTTAAAAGAGTTATCATGATAAAAAAGCTTTACCAGCCATTTGTTTTCCTCTGGCTTAAATACCAGAACTGATGTTGGGACCTGGGAAGGCTGAGAGTCTTGACATAACAGCGAGTTGATAAAAGCTGGGTGAGGCTCCAGAGTGTCCTGAATCGTGGCTGTAACATGGGAATAAGTAAAAAATAAATGTGATTCTGTGCCTGTGCATTCCCTGGGTTGTCATCACAGTGATGGTAGAAATCTGGTATAAAGCAAAATGAAAGATAAATGTTAATTATAAAGGTAGAGGACATAAAGGAATAGATATTTATGTGTACAAAAAATGGAGAAATAATAAGATTTGGGCGCCCAGAATTAAAAAAAAAAAACAAAACAGTCAATTAAAAATGAAATGTTTTCCCTTATTTTATTGAATGAATTTAAAAATCATCAAAAGCTTTTTTTTTTTTTAGGCAAACCCAAAACTCTCTGTTCAGATTCGTTGCTCTGATAAATGTGTAAAAAAAAAAAAAAAAAAAAAAAAAGAGAAAGTTGCCTATTTATCATTTGTCCAGTTAACATTTTCTGCAGTTTCCTCTTACCATTTTGCCAGACAAAGGCAAAATGTTGAGTGATCTTTCTGTGTCCTGATATTTGTGCAAATTATGATCCTGGTTGTGTGAGGGGTGTAGAAAAGCCGTAGATACTCTGCCCACACAATATTTCTCTAGTTCTGAGTGTTTAATGAGAGCACCCTGGAGGAGTTCCCCTGATTCTGGTAGATTGAGGGTCACAAGTTTTATTCCTACATGAATTTTAGCATGGTATCCTTATTCAGAACTTCCCAATTTTCCTTATTTCCTTCCCCCCCCCCCCCCCTCATTTAGCAAGCAAAACCTTTGTAGGGATGTTACCACCACTTTCACTGGCTACCAGAGGCAATTGGGGTTTCATCTGCTCTGTGAACAAAAAGAGATTTGGCCAGAAAGAGGTGATGAGCTTGTCCTCTGTTTTGCTATTTTATAATCATGAAAATATCAGGAATAAAGTAAATCACAGCTGCTGTTTATTCATGTTCACTGTTGTGGCATTTTTCAGACCAATAAGTTGGTATAAATCTTGGCAGAGTTCAAGGCAAGGTTGGTCTGAGCAAGCTGGTCTAGTGGAAGATTCCCTGCCCATGGCGGGGGATTGGAAGGAGATGAGCTTTGAGATCCCTTCAACCCAAATAATTTTATGATTCTCTGATTGGACTGTTCTAATTATCTTTCCTGTAGATGTTGTGGCCTGGAAGACCACAAGGAACACGACCAGCTGTGATTTGTGACTGCTTTAAAAAGCCTTCTCCTGGCTGTAATTGTGCCGTGGTGACTGAGGGAAGAGAACACAATATTCTTAAAAAATCACTTTCCACTTAGCTAAATGTATAAACCCTATCAGTCATTAATAGTAAATTAGTGGATGGCTTTTGCAGGAAGTCGTTAGAGTACACACTTGAGGTTTTGGGTGGCAGACGTTGTCATGAATGTCTGGGTTGTTAAAAATTCTTTCATTCCCATAGCTCCTAAATTAGAGGTACTCAAGTAGGTTCTTAAAAAGAAAAAAAAAATTATAAATGAAACACTTTGAATTATGGCTTTTGAATTCTTGGCATTTATTCTCTCACAGAAATAGCAGGTGAAAAAAATCACTGTAAGTTTAAATGAAATATTTCACTTTAATTGTTTTCTTTCACTTTTCTGTATTAAAAATACTTCGCTTTGAAGCGACATTTTTTAATAAGGTATCAGCAATTATTTTAGTGATTTGTTTCCTAAATTGTAGTTCCCATTTAACATAATTTTGTTTGCTCCAGCATATCTTCTCTAGTTCAGACATAGGAAGTGCACAATGAGATTCATTTCTGCTCTAAGGTGTGCTGTTGCAGTTACACCTGAAATACTTAATATTTGGATAGGATATCCTCCTTTTTTTTCCTTTTTTCCATATACATCACATCGGAGAAAATATGGAAAACTTGGATTCAGTTTCACTGTGTGTGTGTCCACCTGTACCCACCACCTCAGAGAGCAAATAATCCCCCGAAACTGAGATCTGGATTTACCAGAGAATCCTCTCATCAGCTTGGAGAAATCACGTAACCTCCCCACGTCTCTGTGAGATGAAGATAACACATTATTTCTCTCTCTTTTTCTTGGTTTGACTGAAAATTTCTCAAGGCAGAGCTGCCCGGGCTGTGTCTGTGCAGAGAACGTCTCACAATGAATTGGAAGTTCAGCTCCGGGCACATCAGCATTACTACAATGCAGATTAATATATTTCTTTTCCCCCCTCTTTCATTTCTTTAAAGAAGATACAATCTACCTCTGCTTGAGCTCTGCCTGAGGTATGAAATAAGTGTAAAAGTTCACGTTTTTAGCAGCAAGATGTTTCTTAATTAGAGCTCTTCTTATCAGCCGACTTCTTTTAACCATTTAGATTTAAATTTAAGTCAGGGTCTCCCATCTGCCATATTCTTTTTAATTTCCACCCCCCCATTATTAGTGTATCTAAATTATGTGCATTTCTTTGTGGGTTGCTGTGCCATAATTCTTCCCTGCTAACTAATAATGGCAAAGGGAAGATGGAAAGGTACATTCTGCTGCTCCTGATGTGATGAATATTAATTCTGTGCAGAGCAAACAAGATCTGCACTTGCAGGAGAACTTTGCCCATGACTTTCTGGGGTGGAGATAGATTTTCTACAGAAACCTCTAAACATGAAAGGACACCCCCCAGCCCCCAACCTCAGACATCTAAGAAAACCCCTAATTAAATGAATTAGAATATAAGGGCTATAAAATTATGTTTCTGCTCTGCCACAGCAGAGTTCCTAACCCTGGGGGACGTTGTGGGGCCAGTGATCAGAAGTATAAATGAACTCTGACTCTGATAACTTCGAGTCCTAACACAGAAAGAACGGTGGAAAGTTTTCCAGAGAGGCCCCAGAGAAAAGTCAGAATTATATAAATGTGCATATATAGGACAAAAAAACCCAAAGCCACTACAGTGGTTTGTTTTTTTTTATTTTCTCCTTGGGGTTGACAGCTTCAACTCGGAATGTGACTTCAGTAAAATTTGTAGTGATTTGGAGACAAAAAATAATGACTGCTGGCCAGATCTGGACCCTTGCATGGAGGCTGCCTGGCCGGGGATTTGGAGGGATGCTGTTTGCAGGAGGCAGAGAAGCACATCAGAGCTGCTTTGTAGATATTGCTAAGCCCCTTAGTTCTCTCTGAAAGAGGGGATTTGGAGCGGGGAATCCTTGGAATTGACACATTAATTTTCTCCCGTCCGTGCCCTGTGCTCAAACTTGTGCTTAGGAAACTCAGAGGTGGCTGCCTGTCCTCCTCTCCATGGGCCCAGGGTGTTCCTATTCTGACACTGAGCAGGGAAATTATCCCAGGAAAAATGAAACAAACCAGAACTGATCGACTCAAAAATTAAATAAGTTGTTTAATTTTTTTTTTTTTTTGAAGGAGTTTTCTGTGAAATCCTTAGAGTTGTTTACAGGTATTTAAATTATGTTGAAAACATACTGCATGTTAAAACATGCCCCAAAATAGATATAAATTTGTCTATTACTTAGCATCCCAGAAGTGTCAAAAGGAAGGCAGTTCTTTTCTGACACTGAACACTTTTTGGAGTCCATCTGCTAAGTTTTGGGTCAAATTTTATCTTTGGATGTATATCCTGGGTTGTGGTCGTGCTAACCTGGAGGGATACAGTATGCACTAAAATCCAGAGGACTTGTCCTTATTTTGAATGTTGTTTACAAAGCCCATGAAAAAACTGACATTCATCAAAAGCTACGGCTTGGCCATGCTGAACATTTCCTTTGTTGTAGGGGAGAGTGGTCACTAATCCTTGATTGTCTTCTGAATTATTTGAGGACTTAACTATAGTTAAAATGTGACCTGAAACCAATGCCTTTGAGGGAGATGAAATTGCTTGGCTGCCACAGAAATACCAGTACAAGTCAAGAAAATCAGTTGTTCCCCCTAATCTCCTTTCCTTTGGAAACTTTGCTAATGAGATCAATTCCAGAGACAGTTGCCTTGATCCACAATGGTAAAAGTCCTTCTGTCGGCAGCTAAATAAAGCAGGATAACCTAAAGCTATGTTAAAAACGGGGAGTGTAATGTGAGGTGAACAGACAACCTGGCTTTGCTGAGGCAATACGGAGCCCTGAGTGTGTCAGATTGGGTTTGACTGCTAAAAATGGCCCCTAACTGTGCTTTTACCAGAGCATCCTCCCCTCCTGTCCTGCTGCAAACCAGAATTCTCAACCTTCATCAACGTGACGTGCAGCTCAGATGTGGTCCCAGCTGGTTTTGTATCTCAGGGGGGAGGTAGGAGGGAAGAAGGCACTAAAAAATATTCCCTTTAGCCCAATCTTCAGGGGCTCAGCTGAAAGAGCAGCTCTTTGAGCATATTGGGGGCTAATTGTCCACTCAGTGCCTTTCTGTGGGCTGTACCGCGAGCAAATGTTTGTTTCAAAAAACAGGAGTAACACTTTTTGTTCAAGGTAGGAAAAAACCCTAAGAAAAAAAAAAATTCCAGACAGATCCTCTGTTTTCCTAGGATAAAACTAGGAGTGGGAATGTATTTTGGGGGTTGGAATTGGGTGATCTTTAAGGTCTCTTTTAACCCACACCATGGAATGATTCTATGAATCCCTGGTAAAGCAGAGGGAATGTGGGTCCTGGATTTTACCCCACACTGAGCTCTTGGAATGCTGTTGGAAGGAGCAAGAGGTGTTTGGAGAATAAACAGGAATTCTGAATCTGGGCATGTCTGAGTGGCCAGTGCCTTTGTGGTTGTGTCAGGTCTAAGGGATTCTGGAAATGGCACCTCTGCAGAAAAGTGAAAGCTGGGATATCTTTTCCTTAGTAATTTTGCAATGGAGACAAGCAGAATTAAGGATGTTGGTTGTGTTTTTCTCTCAAATCAATCCCTTTGTAACTATGGAGGTAACTCAGCATAGCTGTTATAAACAGATTTTCATATTGAGTGGGCAAAAGAATGCAAAGACCTGATGATCTCAGTCTTACCCACTTCTATCATACAAATCTGGGAAAAATTTTGGAATTTACTTACTCTGCATGTCTGCAGTTCCAAATGGAAAAGATGAGTTTTTCCTTCTTGTGGGTTTCTCCCCCACCCTTGTATCTTATTAATGAATTTTACCTCATTAGGAAATCCTTTAAAATGCTTGGATTGCTATCCTGGAGAATTAAGTCTTCCATTTATCGACAGAACATGTGCAGCTTTGGCACAAGGGGCGTAAATCCCCCACTGTTTCCTGTCAATGCTGGGGAGAGGCACATCTAGAGAGGATTGTTCAGACTGTGCAGACACCCTGACTCTGACCTGACTCCTGAGGAGAGTTAGCAAGAGGTTTCATGACCTCATGAAATATATTTCCTTTGTTTTAATGGATTAGGATCCATCCCATAACCCTTTTTTCCCCCCTCTTTATTGGATTTTATTTTTGAATTCTGTTACATATTCTAAAAACTCATTGTAAGGTGACACTGCCAACATTTTTGAGGTGTTTTTTGATGGTCAAGGAGATCTAAACAGGAATAATTTATTCATTTTGGAGCTGGTCAGGCAGTAAAGGTAAAATAGTAACAGCTTGAGTCCTAGTCTTTGTAACAGGGAAATACACCTAACCCCAAATTTAACCCAAATAAAAGCTCATACAGAATTTTTGGGCCACATTCTTAGCCAGAGGTAATTGTCAGAGGTAACTCCAAGGCCGTAAAGTTCTAAGGATGTAAATCCACTAAACTGGATCCATCAGTTTAAAATGCCTCTGATGACCCCATGGTTGAAGGATGCTCATGTGCATGGCTGAGATTAAGCCTCAGCTGATTCAAGCAGTTCTGGGGAATTTCTGCACCCCAGTAAATTAATCACCAGAGGAAAGGGCCAAAAAAATTCCCAAGAAAATGCTGGAATGGCCTCTCTGCTCTTTCCCAGTTTTCTGGTTTTGATTATTGATTTTCTACTCTAAACACAGCTCAGTGTTTTCCTCGTCTTCTTCAGTGGAAGCAGAGGCTGACACAAGAAAAATCCCCATGAATGTTTGATTGGGAATGAATGCAGAAGATTTAGAGAGAAGAAATTACCTAATTAAGGCAAAAAATTAAGTGGTAAAACCCATGTTTGTTACACCAGCCTCTAGGATTTAATCTTTGCTTTAAACCACCCTTAAAATCAACATTTATTTGCAGAGACCTTTGGGGACAAAGACTCCATTGGCCTGATTTGTACTAAAACTTGGGAAAGCAAGCAGAGATATTTGTGGAGAAAGGGCAGCAGCTGAGAACAGGCTGGGACATTTTTTACTGTGGGGTCTGAGATCCTGGGATGTAAACTTTGCTCTCACTGAATTAAACTGGAGAAAACCTCAGGCTCAGTTCTGTAACTCTGCACAGAGGGTGAAAATGAAATATTTGCTCCCTGGGCCAAAGGACAGTTGTTTTGTGCTAATAAAACTTCATTATGTTGATCTGCAGGAGACAGCATCGGCCCCCAAATTTTGCAGGTCCTGAATGTCCATATTTCTGAATTCAAACATGTATGTGAGGAAAATACCCATAAAGCAGAAGAGGGGATAATTGGCACCGTATGAGTTAGTAAATTTGTAATTGGAAAGACGTTTATTATCAGTCTAGAGGTTCCATTTTGCTGTAAATTCAGGCCTATTTTGTTCCTGTCAGATATGAGCTCACGTATTATTACATGACAGACCTTTGAGTAAAATGATACATTTTCCTCCAGATCAGGCTGTCTGGCCTCAGCAAGTTTATTCAGGCAGTGGAAATCCCTTATTAAATACATTTTTCAAAACTTCCTGCACTACTGTTTATTTATAGATTACAGGGGAGATAATCAGTGCTTTCCACTCATATTCGCTTAGTTCTTCCTAATGATACCTAGTCACACTCAGTCATGGTCATGCATACTCTGTTCCACTCACAGCAAATTCCATTCACAGTAAATTTGAATTCACACTTCATAGTCAATCATTTAACTCATTCACATCAGTCACACTGAATCAATACTCCCTCACTCTTTCTTTTTTTTTTTTTTTTAATGCTCATTCCTTTCCTTTCACATTTACTCCTAAACATCTGCGATCATCCTCGTTTGCTTGGTGTCTGTCCTCAGAGCAAGAACGTGGCTGTCATTAGCGGTAAACCCTCTGCAGCTCAGAAATTAAGGGGGTTATTGCAGGGCCAGACAAGCATTGGAGAATCACAGGTGCTGCTCAGATTTCCTGCTGAGGGCAAGCAACCTGAGGTGATGTAGTGCTCCTGATTTTTGGGGTGGGAATCTCACGCCCACGTGTGAGTTCCCTCATTCCACACAGAGTGACCTCGTGTGTGAGGTGGATCCCTCAGCCTCAGGTCCTTTGCTTTGGTCACCCTGGGGATGCACAATTGAGTAGAGTTGATGCTGCCTTTATTTTTATTTTATTTCCCCCTCCTCAATTTAGTTTGATTTTAAACAAAGGTGAAACACTGTGAAAGGGGGACGGGAGGCTGAGGATGTTGCTGTGGTCAGAAATCATGGAAATGAGTCGTGTGGTGAGTAGAACAGGGTTTATTTAATAAATAGGGTTCTACAGAGTTTTATTGTTGCCAACCCTTTCGCCTCCATGGAACATCAGAAACCTGGCTCAGAAGACACTGAACCCACACCCTGTTCAGACAGATTTGGTCCAGGGTCCCTGCTCTCAGGGAGCTCTTTGTTTGATGCAGGACTCAATGGGGGGCAAAAAGGATTGCAAATATATTTGTGCCTTCTTTCCCTTCTAGGTGGCATCAGGCAACTCTTTTTCTGTGAAGACTTTGATGTCAAAATGCTAAAGACACCTTAAAGCTCTAAATTTCCAATGGAGCATTACAGCACCTGGAAGACATCTGGAAGATATCTGGGTTTTAAAGGCTAGGATGTACAAGAATATTAATGCAGAGGGTTTGAATTTACTGATGAGGAAGTTATTAATTTTATTTTTTTTCCTTTATTTATGTCTATATCAATAACTGACAGCTGAAAAAAATAGAGGTTGTATTTAACCAAAGGACACCACTACTGAAAACTGGATCTTGTTTGTGAGTCCACAAAAAATAGTGAGAAAAGGAGGGAAAGGGCAAGGAGGAAGGCATCAAGGCTTTGAGGAAATTGCTGTATAAGTACTGGTGGGCAAATCCTTGGTGTGCAGAGCCTCTCGTGGCACTCAGGAGTGCTCCAAAAGGAGGAGAGACAAGCCAGCCTTACTCACAGCATATTGTGACTTCCAGGGCAAGGAAAAAGAAAACCATTGCATTGAATTAATAGCTTTGTGTTGGGGGACAAAAGAGCACATCCCATGAGACGCAGAAGGATCGTATCTATCATCTTGAGATTGGCCTAGGAGGAGAAAAAGTACATTTGATAGACTATTATCCTAATTTCTGTCCTGAAAATCACGGGCTATGGACAGTGGAGCATCAGCTGTTACCTCAGAGTCACAAACCTGAAGTAAAAGGCTGTAACTGTGTCCTTCTTTTCTTTTTTCTTTTTTTCTTTTTTTTTTTTCTTCTGTTATTTCTCCTTAAGAAAGAAAGAAAACAAGACAATTACGTGCTCTGAGGAGTCACAATAATCAATAGCAGCAGCCAGCAGGGAAATGGGCTTGGATGGCTGAGGCCTGAGGGGAGGGAACTCTCAGGACACTCAGATTTTGGGGATGAGCAGCAGAGCTGGGGAGCACCAGCCCCTACATGGAAGCAGCTTTGGGGAGCATGGCAGAAAGGCTCAGATGGCATTAAATTAACTTTTTCAGGCAGGATATGACTGTAGAGTTAACAGTGGAGGGTCAGTTTGCGTTTCCTGGTTTCTAGGGCAGCACCAGGGAGATTTTGTGGCTCCTTTTTTTTGCTTTCTTGGTAAATTTGTACCCTAGAAAGGATAGGAAAATGAAAGAAATGAAGAGCTGACCCATAAGCAAGAAGTAGACAGCTTCCATAATGTCTGTATCAATAATTCCTTTCACCCCCACCAAAATATTCTTTCCACCCTCCAGCTGTTTTGTTTTAAAGTTTGGTTCTTTTATTTTATTTTATTTTTTTAGCCACATAGTCCTTAAACAAAGATTTCTGTGTCAATTAGTGGGGTACACTTGGACTTTGGTCCCTCAGTGTGTGCTTAGCAGATGTTCACAGAAAAGCAAAGTTTACCCAAACATTTCTGAGGTTGGAGTTTGTATATACAGCCTCTCTCTTTTCTTTCCAAAGGGTACCATATTAACAATCCTTTTCTCGCCAGTATAAATATTTTCCCTGCAATTAACTGCATAATGGTGCAACACAGATACTTGAAGAGGGTGTACTCATCCACTGCAATTTCAGTCATCCCTTTACGGTAGCACCCACCCTTGATGCATTAGAAATCAACTCCATTTTTTATTGAAAAAAAAAATCTAAATATGGGAATAATTTCCTAACCTGTTTATTTTGAAAATTGCTTTGCCTTCTAACAACACAACCTTGGAGAACATCTATTAGCTTTGTTTCACTTTGTTTCCCTTTTTTTTTTTTTTTTTTTTTTTTCTTCTGAGTCACTCTTTTGATTTTCAAAACATTTTGGCCATCCACAGACTCCAAGTCTCCTTCCAGGAGAAACACTGAGGAATCAAGTGCATCTCTCCTCGCCTTTTAAAATTACCCTTCAGGGCAGTGCACACACAGAGAGTGACCCTGCCTTTTGACAAACCTTTGCTGAACAAAACGTAACAAGGCCCTGTATATATATATATATATATATAAAATTTTTTTTTTTAGGCTTTTTTTGAGCAGCATTTTCTATTCTGACAGAGACAGCTCAGTAGCATTTGATGTCTGCTTGCTGGTCATAGATAATGGTGCATCCTGGGACCATTGTCATCCCTGTCAATAAGGAAGGCCTGGGGGGGACGTTCAACAAAGCTACCTTTTGATTCACCGTTTTCCCCTTCCTTCCCAAGACATTTGTAAGCCCGTGGTCAGCCCAGGTCACTTTTATTCCGTTCTGATGTGCCTTGATAATGGCATCATGTCTGACAAAAAATTTTGACAGGCCGTCGATGTGTGTTTCTTTGGTTTTCCCGGGTTGTTTTCCATGCCTCCTCAATGTCAAACGAGCTTTGAAAGCTGCTGATTATGTTTGTTTGGACTGAATTTGACAAGATTCCCATTCTTTGAAGCAATTAAGCTCCTGAGGATGGATCTTGGGATTTGAGCTAATTTTTTTTTTTTTTTTTTAGCCGTGCAGGAAGCAACCAGAGCACATCCTATGCTCTGGCTTTTATTTGTTGTTGCTGTTTCAAGGTTGTGCTTTCTTTATACCTTTAAAAATACCTCAACTCAAAGGAAACTTCTGAGCTTTAGAAGAAAATCAAAAAGAAAAAAGAAAAAAAAAAAAGAAAAGAAAAAAAAATGCATCTTGAAACAAAAAGTTTTACACATATATATATATTATCAGAAAATTATCAGTTTGGCAAACTCAGGTGGTGAAATCTCAGCAAAATTTAACTTTCCTGAGGCCACACAGGCTGTCCACTTGCAGAATAGATTTTAGAAGCTATTTTATGCTTATGAAGTGATGGTAAATAAAGTATTTTGCTCAACTGGCCACAGATAACAGCTCACAGCCTGGCTTGCTCATTGTTTAAATTAGTTGCAGGCAATTTAGCGTATTACAGATGGGAATTAGCAGCATTTTTAGTTTTATCAGTTAGCTAAATTGTTAAATGGTGTTGCTGGAGTTCAGCAAAGCATCTCCAGAGCTACACAACCGTTTTTTTTTTTGGCAGTCACAGATGGAAGTTTGCATCCTGCCCCTGTAGCAGTGGGCATGCAGCACACACACTTTTAATTGGGCGAGAGCTTTTCTTTTTTTTTCTTTTTCTTTTTTTTTTTCTTTTTTGGGAAATAAAGATGAATTTATCACAGTTCATGTAATACTTAAAAAGGCAAATGGTGATTTCCCATTGCAGAAAAGGAGAAAAAAAAAAAAAAAACCAACTTAAAAGGCCTTGCTGTTCTGTGCTGTGTTTTAAGGTATTTTTGTTGCATTTAAATACGTTTAACTTCAAGTCTTTATGTGGAAAATGTGGAAATGATCTTCTGTTTTGTAAATAATCACTAGGAAAAAGTGACTTTTTTTTAAATATATTTGAAGATATTTAAGGCCAGATCTCACATTATGAATGAAAATCTGGAGGTCCCTGGAAGTTTCTCAGAGTCTGACAGGAGCTGGGCAGGGATTTTTTTCTTTATTTTGTGGAGAAGCTTCAGGAACATCATGATTGTGCCAAATCCACAGGGACAAGCAACCTCTGAAGCTCAGCTCTCCATTGTCTTTTGGGAATAATCAATGAAAGGAAATAAACCTCAGCTGAAATCACAAAGATGGAGTGGGCAGCTGCTATTTGGGGTGTACCCACACCTGCAGGACACTCCTGTGTCCCCTCTCACCAACACCCATCCCAAGATCCATCTTCCTGGGCTGCTCCCCTTCCAGCACGGTTCTGCCTCTATGACCGGTGGAGGTGGAATTCCCTGCCTCAGTTTCCCTGGAGATGGGAGCAGGCTGTAAGTAAAAATCTCCTTTCCAAAGGGATTTGACATCTCCCGATGGAAGCAGCCCAGGGCGTTGGTATCAAATGGAAAGCAGACTTGTTTTCCTTTTAATCAGAGTTTGTATTTAGTTTTAATGTTATGACTGAGCTGACAGCTTCTCATTTTCATACATTTCTGCTTTCATTCTCAGTTATTATTTGGGTTATATTACCTTCAAAACATGTTTTTATGGGGCTGTAATGACGATAGATGAAAAAGCAGCTAATAGTTACCTACTGCAAATTTATTCATTTTTCTTGCTCATAACCTATCAAAATTGCAAATTTTCCCAAGGAATTAATCTCCTTTTGCATTTGGTGGGGATCTTCCCTTTCTCTCCTACATTTTGAGTCAGGATGACAATTTCTGTCCTCAAAATGCCCTCAGAGCCATGCCTGAAGGTTTCCAAAAAATGTACCAGAATGTAGAAGAATGGATTGGTTCTGTTTTCTTTTCACTGATTTTTTTTATTATTTTTTCAGGAATACACTTATTTCCTTGGAATTATTACCAATGCCTTTCTGTCTTTCCTCTTCAGTGCCTTTCTGTCAGGCTATCTATAGTTCTTCAGAGCAGTATTGTCTAGTTATTCTTTCATATTAAATGATTGGGTTATTACTTTTACGTCTTCAGAATATTTCATTTTACTGATTTCTCCATATTAAAAAGATGATAAATTATAGCAGCTATTAAGGGCCCAATCCTGAATTCTTAATGCAGCCATTTCCATTAAAGTTCCCCCTGACATAGATTTATACGGAATCTGATAAATTTCTGCTTGGCAAATTCCTAGAGAAACTACAGAAACCTGAATTAAATTAGTCTGTTAAAATAATCAACACGAGCCCAACCTTGTCAAGTGAGGGGGAGATGAGTGTGTTCTGCTCATTGCAGGACAGGAGTTAATGACTAATTACTAAGCACCAAGATGGGAGAAGTGCACTGGGATTTCCAGGCCCATGAGGGATTTAGGACTGAACCCTATTTTTGCTTTAAGCCTTACTCATCCACAGGGTTTTTCCCTCACGTTTCTAATCTATTTTTCTCTACTATGAGGAAACTGTCGAAAGATTAATTTCTCTGTTAATGGCAATTCTGGAATAGTGCAGGGCACAGGATGAGCCCTTCTTGGGTGGGGTTTGAGCACAGGATGTGTGGATCCCCTGGTGATGCTGACTCACTTTGGGTGCCTTGAGCTGGACCTGGAGAAAACCAACATTAAAATGAGATTTTCCATGGCTGATGCAGGCTCTCCCTTTGGTCTGCAAAGACGTAATTTGGCAACATCTGAAACAATTCATTGCTCTTTGGAGCAAACCTTCCCAAGCCAACAAATGGATGAACCTCCAAAATTTGGGTTTGAGAGAATTTTTTTTCCATGCTAATAATAAATTGGCAAATTATTGGGTAAAACCCACACTCTCTTTTGAGAGATGCAATAATGGTGTGCTGCACTGAGGCAAAAATCCCTAATTTTTCTTCTAGATCCTTTCTTCTGACATGATAAATAGTTTTTTTCAGATGTAAAAGATCAACACAAAATGCAGTGCAATCTTTTTTTTTCCTGATAAGTAATAATTCAAATGCAAAGCACAGGTCCCAAATGCTGAAGTCTTTTCTTGTGCCATAACCATACTGGAAATAAATGCATTTGGAACCTCCTAAGGTTCATTTAAATATGTTTTGTCCTGCCATGTGGAGAATGGCTCTTGCTCTACACAACTTTCTAAGTAGCAAAATGTTGCTTTCAAATTTCTTATAAATTTTTGATGACACAAAGTTTTTTAGCCATAATTTTATATTTTGAGCTGTACATCAATTAGTCCTCAGCGGAAGATATGTTAATTTATTTATTTAACCAAACAAAGCTTCTACCTGTATTTTGTAGACAACTATAATATTTCTCCTTTTCAATACTATATTTTTATTGCTTGGACGATTCTGTTTTTCAAGAATATGGTGATTTTCTGAAAACTTCCCAGCAAAGCAAATTCTATGTCCTTTGGACCTAATTCTGAGCAATTGTGATCAGTTATCCTTATTCTGCCTCTTGATTTTGAGTGTTTTAAATGATGTAATTTCTCATTCTGTTCTGTCCTTTTTCTTGTCATTTATTTCACAAGAAATTTTCAGATGCTTCATAGTGAATTGGCCGCTTAAAACACATCAGGACAGAGAACAGGGGACAAACATGGATGAATTCAACACTTTCATGAGTAACAGTGGGCTGTAATTAATGCTAGAAAACAAACAGGAAGATGGGACATCTAATTGTGCTTGTTCCATTTAAAAAATAAATGCTTTAGCTTTCAATATTTTAAAAAAACCCCAAAACAAGTAATAAAATAAGTGTTTGTTTGACCTAAATCTTAATTTTTTCAGCCCGTTTTGCTCTTCTAGCTATTGAACTGGAGAACAAATTCTTTACAGATCTCTAGATAAAAATGTTTCTTCCATTTCTTGTTCTCTAACTCTGCTTCAGAAGAAACAAAGCACAAAGGTAGACTTACCAGTTTGTCAGTTTAATGGAGTACTTAATTGAACATAGCCTTCTTAGAAGGAGCTGGATTTCAAGAAGAAAGAAAAAGTCCCCTCTGGACTAATAATTGTCTGTGGCAGGAAAACCCTTGGCAGTGGAAGTAGGGATTTATCTCGAGTTGGAATGAATTTTCTCTGTCAACTGGCATCTGAAAGAAATTCGGCGGGGAGAGTTAAATGACTAAATGGTTCTCCAATGACTGAGACAAATGGATACTTTAAGGAAAATGTTTTGAATGTCACTCAAAATCTAGTCCCTGGCCTGGTGGCTCAGGTTTTATAATACTGTACATATGTGGTGCTGGGTTGTTGTTTTTTTCCTTTCAATCTAAGCTGAATTTGAGGTTTTTGTTTCATAAAACTCCATCCCATATCTATTTAACTTCCTTTGATCAGTTCCAAATGTTTGACCGTATTTTTGGTGTGTTTAGGAGGAACTTCATCGACTATTAGGTCTAAACTAAGGGTGGCTTTATAATTCCAATTTTAATTAATTAACAGGGTCTCTGGGTTATGAAATATCCTTGAGCCTTCACGCATGGCACAAGCCATCAGAAGGAATTGGTTGAAATGTGGTTTCTCAACCATCCTGAGCTTTTATAGGGTATTAGTTTTGGAAAAAAAATGTGTACTCCATAGTTTACTTTGGCCTGACAGTGTTTATCCTGTATGTTTGTAGAAATAAACAGGAAAACCCTTAAACACTAACAATCCTATTTGATTCTTGATGCTTCTTGGCAACTAATCACAACAACTCTTTGGTGAGGTCCTGTGTATGACATGTAAATATTTGACAGAAAGGTAAAATATAGATATCTGAGCCCCTTATATATTTAATGATCCCAAACAACTTCTTGGACAATAGGAAAATAACAAAATGTCACTTGTTTGGAAGAGGAGAGGAAGAAAAATCCGTGAACAAGCTGTTCCTTTCTCAGATTTGCAGCTATTTTTCTTGTGGTGGCTGTTACATGTTGTTAATTAATATGAAGGCAAAACCTACTTCATTTTAGTGTTCCATTTGTGCAGACATTTAGCAAGGCCAGGTGTGCTTTTATTTGTGATTTTTTTTTTTTTCAGGATGAAGGTTTCTCTGAGAATTTCTGTAATTTTTTTTTACACTCTTTTTCATCAGAGGCTCTGTCAACAGCTCAGACTCCTCATTTCACCAACATCAATCCCAACTCTGGTTGTGATGTTGGACAGTCCAGGTTCAAGCCCTCTCTCTGCTCTGTGAGACTGAGAATATTGCCTAAATACAGTTCTGATCACAACCTGCAGAATTTCCTACCGCCCCTAATTATTTTGCTTTTATTTAAATAAATACATATTTTCTGTGCTCTCAGTAATTTCACACACCCATTGCCTGCCTAAAGCCTGTCTTCTCAATATCACTTGATAGTCTTATGTATTTGCATTTTGAATATATTTAGAGATTGAATAATTACGAGGCATTTAATATTTTACCTGCCTGTAGAGTAAAATTTCTCCTGTTTCATCTTCCTTAACCTTCTATACCTCATATATTGCTCTCCCACTTCCCCCCTTTCCCTGACCTGGATCTTTGCAGAATCTCAGGACCACTTGGTTTGGAAGAGATTTTTGAGATCATCAATCCAACCTTTGAGTGATCAAACCAGATTGTGATTTTCCCCCATTAGAAAATATCTAATACTGATTGACTTGGAATGGGAAAGCTGCAACAGGTTTGTGGCCTAAATTATCCTCAAATCCATGGATTATGTTCTGCCCCTGTGGAAGTAACTCACTCACGTGGTGACTTGAAGCAGCTGATCCTCTCCTTGGTACCAGAATTCACAGGGATTTGCTTGTGCTAAAAAAAAATGTGTGGTTGTCCATGAAGAATTTGTTGGAAATTATTCCTCAGATTCTTAGTTGGAATTATAAAAAATGAGTGATAATGTGAGATCAAAACGCAACTTTTGACAAAGTGGAGTTTCTTAAGAGGAAACAAAGCAGTTAGAAGGAAAAGGCTGATGTGTTTGAAGCCACAGCTAATTCAGTAAGAAAAAAAATAATTAAAAAAGTCTTTGAAAGCTCTGGTTTAGAACTGCACGAAGCTCAACAAAGAATTGCTAATATGGAGAGTAGGAATTGTTGGATAATTACACTGACGATCTAGAAAACAAGCTTAGAAAACGAGGTTTGTGCGTTGCTGAGGGATGAGAGATTGGGGACCGAGAATTTTCCCCACTCCTATTTTGTCTCTGTTTTTTTTTATGCTGCATTTTGAAGATGTGTGGGACATGTAAATCAGCTGTGACTGTCATTTGCTTTTGAAACACTTCACATTCTTCTCATTAAAGTCTTTCAGAGAAGCCTCAGCCAGCAAGTCTTCCCAACAGAAACTTTGATTTGTATTATTTTTGGTGGCTTTATTTTTTCCTTCCTAAAGGTTACTGCCACTGTTGGTTTAACGGTGTTTATGTGATCTTATAATAAGTGTTATCACTTTGTATAATTATTATGTGTGATTAATCCAGTTCACACTTGAAAGCTGTGGGTTTTTGTTTTTATTTAATTTTTTTTCATTTTTTGACCAGAGGGTATGTCTTTAAGCCTTTGTGTTGTTCACTTATAATGATAGCTGACAAGAGTTATCATGAAGAGGGAGGAGGATGGAAACTGGAATAAATTGTTGGGTGAAGAAAGATTGCTGGGAATTTTTGCTTGGATTAACATCTTCTACAGTAATTCTTGAGAAAAATGGTGCATGCAACGTACAGCCCTCTGATAATTTGGTATTTGCATGGATTTCTGTAGCAGTCAGGCTATGCAAGAGTATGGAAGAAAGTGCATTGTTCAAATGATTCCTTTCAGAGAAATTCAGCCTGTTTTAAAAAAAAACCTTCTAAATAAATTGGTTATTTTTAACCTTTTAACAAGTATGGATTGTTCCCAGCGTGAGAGACTGGGGGTTTATGATTAAAGGGGATTTAGGACCTAAGGTGGCAGAGGTTGGGAAAGCAGAACTGCTTATTTTTTAGGCTGAACGGATTCACGTGGGTCATGGAGAACTTTGACCATTTCATGATGTTCTCCTTTAAAAATCGTGATTATAGTACGTTGGCTTTGCCAATTTCGTAAATCTTTGTTACTGAGGAAGGAATTTCTATATGTTAATGAAATATCAGAAATCCCACAGTGACCAAAACCTCTCCTGCAGCAACAATGATTATATGGACACCTCACGTGGTTCTCAACCTTCACCAACAAATCTGAGTGCTTAAACTGGCTACAAATAATGCAATTTATAACAATTCATCTTCTGCTTTCTGAGAGATAAATTCCACCTGGTTTGCAGTTCTATGCTTTAGTATTTAGTCTTTGGACTGAATTTATTTGGGAGTTGAGAATTTTTTTGATTTCTGAAGCTGTAATTGTTACAGATTTTAAAACTAGTATTTGTATTACTTGGAATCATTGTAGAAAATTCTTTTTTATTGTTATTTGAGTTTGTACCTAAATGATTTGACTCTTTCATTTAGAATGATGAACAGGCACAAGCACCCCAAATACAGACCAGCTCCCAGACAAGCCAGTAGTGAGACAATGCCTTTGTAAACACCAAAATATTCTCATTTTAAATGACTAGAAATTGAAAGGAATATCTGTAAGAACTATGACATATATTTATGAGTGCAGTGACGCTGCTGTTTTATTTAAGTGCATTTTTAGCCCCTTTTTTACATCTATAACACCTTCCTATTGGCTTCAGATGTCGAGCAATTTAATACAACATTTACAACTTTAAAAGCTAGTTAAAATTCTCTAGACCTCTCCAGAGTTTCCATACTCCAGGAGCCTGAACTCTTACAAAATACATTAAGGGAGATATCCCCCACATTAATGAACAATCAATATTTCATATATAATTGTTTCATATGGAACTGTAGGTAAAAATAGCTAATCCCCACAACCAGATTAAACCAATTAACTTGGAGTGTGTGGTTTTCAAAGGGCTCTGGAAGCTGAAGCATGAGGCCAATGATGTGATGAAGTGAGAGAGAAATATATTTGTATTTCCTCGAGGAAACATTTATTTCAAAAATGGTTATAATATTAAATATTACTTAGAGAGGAAAAAAAAAAGTTTTAAGCAGGAGATTGAACAGAAGTGTGTGAAAAGTTTGGAGAAAATTTTTCTGGCGTTTTTTAATGCCTTTTTAAAATAGACATCAATCCCATCGTTGACATTGATTTTATGAGTCCATTTGTGGCTGTGCATTGTTCACTGCACTTTCAGACCAAATCCTGTCCTCTTTGACTCGGGTTGGGAAGTGTGATTTGTGCTGAAAGGATAACGAGTCCCTAATATCTATAACATTTATGGTATCATCAAACTCAAATTATACAATTGTTTCAACTCAGGTTACATTTAACATTGATTTATCGAGCTTAGCAACCTGAGCAGCTCCTTAGACATAATGTAAAAAATGCAAGAAGAAGGTGAAATACTAGGAATCAACATATTTCTATTCCAAGAAATTATTGCCTTCAATTGTTGTAGTCTATTAATATGGAGAATTTCCACACATTTTTGCACAGACTCTAAGGTTTTGTTTTGCTTTGTTTCTCACAGGACAACAAATATATTAACTAAAATCTGAAAAGAAATTTCACAGTTTGGAACTGGGGTGTGTAACAGTCACAGCACTTCAATCTAATTGTAGTAAAGTTTAGTCCATAGGTGGGAGGCTGTTAAATGAACATTTGTAATGTTTGCTATTAGTGAGGACTGGCCCTCAAAAAGGTGAGGAATGGAGATGAGAGAATCCATAGAATCCCAGTATGGTTTGGGATGGAAAGGACTTAATGATCCTGTGTGATCCTGTTTCACCCCCTGCCATGGGCAGGGCCATCTTCCACTGTCCCAGGCTACTCCAATGTCCACACCCAGCCCTGGACATTTCCAGGGATCCAAGGGCAGCCACAGCTGCTCTGGGAATTGCAGCCCAGGCAGGAATTCCCAATTCCCAATCTCCCAGGCAGCCCTGCCCTTTGGCAGTGGGATCCATTCCCTGTGTCCTGTCCCTGCAGCCCTTGTCCCCAGTCCCTCTGCAGCTCTCCTGGAGCCCCTTCAGGCCCTGCCAGGGGCTCTGAGCTCTGCCTGGAGCCTTCCCTTCTCCAGGGGAACATTCCCAGCTCTGCCTGGAGCCTTCCCTTCTCCAGGGGAACATTCCCAGCCCTCCCAGCCTGGCTCCAGCCCTCAGAGCACCTCTGTGGCCTCCTCTGGTCTTGCTCCAACAGACCTACATCTTTCTTGTGTTGGGAAATGTTTGGTTTAATCTTCCCTGACCTCGCAGAGCTGTTGGAGATCTCTTCTGGTCAGACACGTGTGATCCATTTCCAGGCTTTAACTGCAACAATGCTGAGATTGTACCATTTCCTGACCCGTGTGCCTGAGGAGTTGGTAAATCTTCAGTTCCTTGATGTAAGTTGTCAAATCCTGTCTCATTTAGTTTTCATCCTGGACAGAGGATATAAGTTTTAAATCACGGCCTGTCTTATTAGTGGTTGACCGTGAAAACAAACTCTTTGTAAGCACTAACTTTTGTCATGCCAAGATCAAAAACCACAAACAGAGGTTGGGGTGATGTGAGTGTTGCTTCTCCCGTTGTCCATCAAGCAGAAACTAAATCCAGCAAAAACATTTCATGTGCTCCACAAGCAACCCGCTAATTCCAAATGATGCATCAATAACACAATCATGGCTGCCTTTCCTCAGAGTTATGGTTATCTGTTTTCTACTCAAAATATGCACATGGAGCAATTTCATCTGTGAGAACTTGGGAAAATTATATTAATCATCATAACTGAGTACAGCTTCTTTCTCAGCATGAGTCATAAATATCTTTGAGCATTAAACCTCTTTACAATAACATTAATTTAATCTATAAGAGGACAGTGCGTGCAATAAATTCCATTTACAAATCTGAGTGGGCAAGAGGGAGAAAGCTAGAGCTTACATTTTTACTTTTTTTTTGTTTTTATATTGGAGATCGGGAAGCAATGCCCCAAAAGAAGTTTTCCTCAGCCTGAAATGCATAGGACTAGGAAGGAAAACAGAGCTTCCTGATTGATTTGCCTCTGTGCTGTTGCTTAGTTTGCTGCCAGTCAGAAGTTTATATAGCTTAAAAGATTGTTATTGATTGTTCAATTTGGTGTTCATATATTTAAATTTTATTCAGGTTAGAGTGATGTTGAAAATTGGGGTCCACATGCTAGATTGCCAGCACAGTGGTTGACAACACAAACGTTAAAATACAATAATCCTTGTAGTATAAAATGGCCATTGACAGTCTAATTTCCATTTTGTGGTTTATGGCCTCTACTGAATATCTGATAATGTAATTATGCTTCAGTAAAGAATGAATCCTCTCTGGTAAACTGAGCTGTGTATGCAATGCCAATGTGAATTAAATAAAGTGACATCAAAGCTCAGTCAGGGCTTATTTTAGGAGCACATTTTTAAACATTTACTATGGTTTGTTCTACGGTAATGCCAGGGAGCAGATTTATGGCTGTTAGCATATTCATGTTGGAGAAATGTGTTACTTCATTCTTTATTTTAGCCCAGGAGAGCAAACAAAACAACCTCAGTAAAAGTGAATGCTGCTCTGTGGCTTAGGTATGAAAGTTTTCGGAGGATGCCACCACCAGCCTCCCTAAGTAGCACAGAAAGGAAAGTGGCAGCTGTGCAGTCGGGAAATTAAAATGTAAAGAAAGCTCCCCCAAATTATTTACATGCCCCGCAAATGAGACAACATTTGTTTCTTGGCAGTAGGTACACGCTCAGCTTTTCTGCTTGGCTCTTTTGCTGCTGGGTTTATAAATGTATAGGAATATACAATATGATCCTACGGTTAAAGAATTTCCTCCTTTTAAATTCCAGTTGTCAAGTTATGTTATGCTGTTTATAATGCAGTGAATTATGCTCTGTCCTATCCCATTCACTGCTAGCATAATGCAACTTAACATCAGGCCACATAACAGAATATGACAGTTAAAATTTAAAAGTACCCTCATTGTATTTGTGAATCGAATACTCAGCTGCGTGATTTAAAGATGGACTGGCATCTTGACTCCAGAAACAAGTAATGTTACTTGAATGCATTTTTTTCCCCCTAATATATTTGCATTGCCGTTTTGACCTTCTTTCCAAGAGGAAAAAAAATAACCCAAAGCAACTGGCGTGTATTGACATGGAGGTATTGAAAAGTTAGTGTGATGCTGCAGACATGTTTAGGGGAACTTCTGAAATCATGGATTTGATGAGATAGACTGAATCAGGATGTCACTTTATCATGTAAACAGCAGGGAGAGAGCCAAGCCTCACATGTGGATTTTAAATGTCCCAAAGCATTAGTATTAAAAATCCAGGGCCTGGTTCCACCCGCGATAAAGAGAAGTGTCAGATCACATCATGGTTTATCTTTCCAGCTCATACCACGTGGGTTTAGAGCTGTTGGACAGATCATTTGGGACCTGTTAATGGTTCAGGAGTCAAAGGTGAGTCCGTCCATCTCTCACCTGCTCTTTTCTGATTGCCAGAGCTGTTTGCCAATGAGGAAACCTCTGGACTTTTCCTCATCCCTGTACTGATATAAAGAATTTGCTGTTGCACCTCAATTCCCTCAGCTTTTCCCTCGATGTGTTTTGCTTTCAGTGCTCTCAGAGCCCATATCCAGGAGCCCAGCCAGGGCAGCCCCAGGAGGGACAAGAAGAGAGGAGCAGCCCCCAGCTCCTTGAGGAATAGTAGGTAAATGAAATAGGACGGGATAAAAGCACAAGCACATGAAATATATTGAGAGATTGAATAATTATGAGGTATTTCATCTTTTACCTGCCTGTAGAGTAAAATTTCTCACATTTCGTCTTCCTTAACCTTCTATAGCTCATATATTGCCCTCCAACTTTCCCCCTTTGCCTGACCTGGATCTTCGCAGAATCCCAGGACCACTCTGTGTGGTCTGAGACCTCTGAGATCATCAGATCAATTATCACCCCACATGCTCATCCCTGGACTGTCCCTTCCCTTTTTAAGGTGAAGCATGGATTTGACTCCTTGGGTAAATAAAGCATCTTTGGAAGGAGAGGATGGAGGTAGCACACCTGCAAAGGCTTGGCTGGTTGGGAAACAATGTCCTGTTGTGCACTGTGCATGTCCGTATGAAAATGTCAATAATATAATTTCCTTTTCATTCACTGAGCCTCTCTCCTGTGTTACACTTGGGCTGGTAAATTCTCTTGTAAGAATCATCTTAGAGTCATAAAATTCCAGAATAATTTGATTTGGGAGGGAACTGAAAGCTCACCCACTCCCACGTCCTGTCATGGTACATCTTCCACTGTCCCAGGCTGCTCCAAGCCCCATCCAACTTGGCCTTGGACATTTCCAGGGATCCAGGGGCAGACACAACTTCTCTGGACAACCTTTGTCAGCATCCTTACAGGGAAGAATTTTTCCTAATATTTAATTTGATCCTGCTGATTTCAGATGAGAAAGAGCAGGTTCAAAAAGAGTCAAGATGAGTGCATTTAGATTGCAGACAGTGGAGGTAGCCAATGAGACAGTATTAGTCAGCATGTTTGTGGTTTAGTCACTGTAATAAGCATTAAAAATATCAGTTATTATTATTTATTACTTATGCAACACCCACACACTGTGCAAGACATTTAATAAACCGCATGAAAGGCAGGGCTGCACCACAGAGCAATGGCTGGATGGATTTTAGGTGTGACAGATTGCTATTAGCTACTTGTTTGTTTTTCTTTGTGTTGAAAAAATTCCAAAAGGTCCCAGCCAAGGAGACCTCAGCAAGGCTTGGCACTGTTCAAACAAACCATTAAAGAAAATGGCCTCAAGATAGAGAAAAATCAAGGATTTGTATGGTGATGTCAGGATCTGCTCACAGAGTACCTGACATGAGTTCCTGTCACAGTGAATGCACTAGTAGGGATGAAACTACATCAGGGTAAAAGTGTTTGTGGAGCTGTTGGATGTTTTCACCCAGGTGCTGGTTTTTTTTTATGGTTCTGCTCTAAGTTCTGGCTCTGTGTACAAGGAGTTGGAGATGTCACCTCTGTGTGGTGTGCACGTGCCATCAGCAGCTTCTAAAACCCCAGTTTACTATAAATCTGATATAAATCTGGGATAAAGCTGTGGCACAACTTACATGAGGCTGGATACTCACCCGAGTTGTAGCTGAAGGTCTCAGTGTTTTAACACTGGCTCTGACAAAGCCTTTCTTTGTGCAATCATAAGCACATTAGAAGTGCTGTAAGCTTTTGGCACCCCCAAAAAACCCAGATCTGTGTTTTGGCCCTGTCTATGCCCAGTACCTTGTAGATGTAGGTGCTTGGCACAGAATTAATAAGTGTCACACATCAGTGGTTTGTTTTTTTTTCCTCTTGAACTGTTCATTGGCTCTTTAAAATATTTTCTCCAAGGTATTGAGGCTGCTTGTCCTGTTTCTTCACACTCTGAGCTCTTCATGTCCAGTTAAAATCTCTTTCCAAGCAGTTATCCATTAAAAGCTTGTACCCCCCTTCTGGATGTTGGGGTTTTCCTTCACATGAGTTGTTTGTCACAGCAGACATGTTCCTGCTTTCTTTAGATCTTGCTCTTTTTTGTAAAAGCAGCATTTTCACCTCAGACCTTTTTATGTTTAATGTTCCCCAAAATCTAGACAAAACTGTAGGGATATTCACCCTCCACATTTCACCCTGCCCTTGGTGCTTCCTTTGCAAAATTTAATCCCTTTGCAGGGATTAATTAGGAATGTTTGTCTCAGGACACAACCATAATTTCATCAACATCCAAGATTTAATGGGAACCTCAGGACTGGGAAGGGGGTTGGCTCTTAATCTTGGATCAGTCCCACTCCTTTGTGATTTCACTTTGTCCCTTTTGTTTTTTGAAGTATCAATCTTCCCTTTTCATAACACTTCTTGAATATCCTTTCAGAGTTAGGTTTTTCTGTCTAAATATTAAAAGCATCCACAAGCTGAGAATCAGCTTTTGTCACAAAAATATATATATATAGAGAAAGGGTTACATTTGTTTTCTGCTGGCACCCCTTGCTTGGAGAGAGACTGAAACGCTCCTTAAATCTTTTCCAGCTGTCCTTCAGATATTCAGGGTCTAAACTTTAAGGGTTTTAGCTGCTCTGCTCTCCTTTCCTCAGCAATTTTGTGCCCTTTGAGGGTGAGTGATCACCTCGACCTGCATCCCTGCGCTTGCCTGTTTTTGGGAGCCTTTGGCCATCGACCTTGGCAAGATGAGCTGATAAAATCAGGCTCGTTCAGAGTTGCAGTTTCTCACACACCACTTGGTCTCTTTTTAAGAAAATTTGTGCAGCAAAAATGTTCAGTGGCAAGGGAAGGGGCAGTGGGAACCAGAGGGATGTGTGGTTAAAAAGGCAGGATACACCGAAGAATATGCAGGTTTGATTTTGTTCTAAATGTCTTGTATGACACGCTCCAGTTTTGTGTTTGCTTTTAAAAATTATTTATTGATTTATATATAATTTGAAATTCTACTGGACAGGGATAACCAATATCTTAACATTTAAAGAATGAATGAGTTTAAAAAAAGTCTGTGCTCCAGGCTTCCCAAGAAAGTGGTGGAGTCACCACCATGGAAGTGTTTAAAAATCCAAGTAGATGTGGCACTTTGTGGCACATCTTAATGGGTTTAATGTTGTCTGGTCAAAGGTTGGACTGGATGATTTTGGAGGTGTTCTCCAACCTCAGTAATTCCACTCTTCTACAAGAAACTGAATGTGTTCCCTAGTAATTTTTCCTTTTCCTTTCTTTTCCTCTCTGTCAGAGGTGTTGTCTTCTTTGCTGCTGCTGCAAAAGGGCTGATGAACCTTGCAGGTAAGACTCCTCATGCTGCTACCCTAAAAAATGAGGAAAAGATTTTTTACATTGCATTTTAGTTGCATTTAAACACTTAATCAAAGTTCTCTTTTTGGAAGATGAGTACCACTAGATTTGGGCTTTTCAGCAGGTGTAACCTGAGCCAGGTTGGTCAGCACAGATAACTTGTGCTCCATCTGCTCCCAAATATTAAGACCCAACAAAGCTCTTAGAGAGAGAGAAACATCAGTTTAAATACCCTTTTTAAGTGTTTGTCATATAAATTCAGTTTTTAGATAATCAGTGCAATAATTCCTTATTATGCCTATGGAAAATCATCTACTGAAGGCATTTTTGACTTTCTGGATAGAGTTTCTTTATCTGTATTTTAAAGTACAGTGAAAATTAATTAATTAATTCCTAGATATATAACATATGGATAATTTTTATGGATTTATGGCACATTTTAGGGGATGTGAAAATGCTGCAATTATTTTAAAAGTAATGCAATAGAAATTCAGGGCTGGTTCATAGATTTATGACTGGATTATATTTTCCACAGCCAACTGCCAAACATGGAGTAGATAAAATCTATGTTTCTTTTTGTCCAGTCTACCTCTTTTATCCCATCTCTGGTTTACATTGCCATGCAACTACAAATAAATATCCTGAATTTGACTTATTTATAAATTGGAAATTTTGTGAAACGTATTAACCCTCAGAGAACAGTTCACGGTATTTAATTAGTAAAGAAAAACATACTGCACACAAAATGTCAGCAGAAATTACAGTAATAATCTATCCTTCAAAACACTATTAATTGCAGTTGATATTTAACCATACATTTCTCAAAAAAAAAAAAAAAAAAAAAGGAGGTGGAATTTATTCTAGGGGTAATATTTAATCTGTGGTTCAATTTTACTTTTAAATTTTACTCTTTTTACTCTGACACAAAGCTTTTCTAGTCATCACACATTTGTAAGCCTTTCTTGAATGTATTTTGACGCACAGAAAGTTGTGGGTTTTTTTAATCATTATCTTATAGAATGAGAAATGTTTTGCTTTGGAAGGGACCTTAAAGCTCATCTCATTCCACCCCTGCCATGGGCAGGGACACATTCCACTGGACCAGGTTGCTCCAAGCCTTGAACATTTCCAGGGATGAGGCATCAACAACTTCCCTGGGCAGCATATGGTGTTTCTGCTGAAATTACTAAAATATGGACTGAAACTCTTGTCTAAATTTAAGGAATTGACTCGATCACATAAATCCTTGAGAAATCACACCATCATCTCTCATTAACAGCCCTGCATAGATCCAAGCCTTCCAGATTTATTTTCTCCTACTTTGAAGGCGAGTAACTTTACTGACATATTAACGTTCTAGCTGTGAATAGAATCTCTCATTCTGTTTGAAGGATAGTTCCCTTGATCCATTAAATAAATACTGCATTCAGGGGGGAAAAGGGTGTTAGACTGATATGCAAGAGCCGCCATCACTGGGCGCAGATTTATGGGGTAAGGGAGTAAAAGGAAGTGATATGGCTGTGAAAAGAGAAATGAAACGACACTTATTACGGGCACTAAATCCTCCAGAATTGAAAAATATCAGCAATTTGTGTTTAGAGCACACAGCATTCTGTACAAATGGGTTTTCATCGATAAATCAACTGTTCGTGGTGGTTACACCAAAATGTGCCATTCCTGCCGAGGCATAGGCTGAGAATTTGGTTGTGTTCTGGTTTGGTTTGAGGGCTGGGAGCTTTCTCATGTTGACTGGTGTCTTTCCCCCATCCTCATGGCGTGGTTAGCATGGGTTTGCCACCAGCTTGTCAGCCCTGGGTTTGGAGTGAGGACTCTCCTCTCACATAAGCCCTGACGATCCTGGTGGAACCCATCTGCTGTGAGGGCTTTGGCTTCTTTTCTTCTCTGCCAAGGTTAGGATGAATAATACTTTGGAAACACTAAACTTGAGTTCAGACTTGGAATGTTTATTATATCTTATCTATTTACAGTATTTACAGGCTCACGAGCCATGAGCTTAACTAGCCAGCTAGGGAAATGAGGTAAAGTGGAGAGCTTCTAATTCTTCCAAAGGTCTTTTAAGTGATAATTACCCAATACCAAGGTGACACTTAGATTTTTTTTGTGGTTTTGACCCAATAATGGCCACCCAAGGCCTGAAATTTGGACCTCTCAGTCAATTACAGAAAACCACCTAAACCCATGAAGACGAAGGAAGAAGAAGGTGAAGAAGAAAGACAAAGACAACACTCCAAATCCTCCCTTTTAACTCATATGTATTACTATGCACTAAAACCCCAAATTCTAAATTTATAGGACTCCAACAGTTTGCCAGAGTTTGCGTTGCATCTTGGGTGAGCAGCTCAACACAGCCCTCATTTAACTGACTCCGAGGCTTATGCGCCGATGATTT
Organism: Sylvia borin; assembly: GCA_014839755.1. NCBI lineage: Eukaryota > Metazoa > Chordata > Aves > Passeriformes > Sylviidae > Sylvia > Sylvia borin. The sequence goes on along the minus strand of CM025963.1, from coordinate 35,943,037 downwards.
CTGCTGGTAAAGTGTTATAATTGGATTATTGAAGTATTAGGTAAATTCAGTCGGATTTGCTGTTTGAAGTGGAAATACAAAAAAAATGCTGGGATGCTATTACTGCTTTGTCATACCTATTAACAACAGATCCCAGTGTTGCAGCAACAACAGATTTGCTTTCGAGTGTTTGAACTTTGCAATGTGTAAATTTATATCTTTTAGGTGGGTAAGTTGGCAGATGCCTGTGACCTCCATGGACCTTGTTGGGTCACCTTTTTAAAGAGCACAGCTTTTAATACTCGAAATTTCTTTGAATACACTGTTGTGTGATGCATTTCTTCTTAGAACAGGAACATGGTGTGGCTAGGCTTGGAGCGGGTGTCAAAAAATGATAAAATTCAGCACATTTTACAAAATGCACAGTTTGAATGTTCTTGTGGTTATAATTCCTGGTTGTCCAGTGTTCTGGGTTGACCTGCCTCCTATCCCATATCTTGGGTACATTTCTTCCCTAATTTATTCCAAACCAGGACATTCAGGTAAAAGAATAAACCAAATCCTACCAATGCTATAAACTAACTTTAAATATGTGATGAATACAAACTTGTCTGTCAGCCTTTATCATTCTTTATTAAGGCTCTTTTTCTTTTTCATTTTTCATTGAAATATTTATTTCAAATTAAACAACCTGTGACATGAAGGGCTATTTGGCCAAATTCACCCAGCAAGTGACAGACATGTCTACTCCGTGTTTTAAAGAATACATTTAGTATTTTCCTAACATTTTCAAATGACCAACATTTATTGAGACTTGAGGGGTTTTTTATGTGATTTTGAGAAATTTACATTGAAGCATGAATTAGATTAATAATTGTTTGGTTTAACATAAGTCTGGTTTTACCTAATCTGTGATGTTCGGGTTTGAATGATTGAAGCACCGTGGCACCTCCTCCAGTTTTTAATGCCTAAATCCTGATATCTGTGTCTTCTTTCTATATTAATATTATTTGTCCTCATTCATAAAACCATGCCCTTTAAACAGCTTGGAAGCAAATCTCGATGCTGCCCAAGCAGCTCAAGAGAGAGCTGCATGTCAGAGATGCTTTGAAACAGCAGCTACAAATATTCCGAAAAAAAACCCAAAAAACCAACCCTACAGGCAATTTAGATCCAGATGCAAACTGCTCAGGTCTTTCAGTATAAAACACAGCATGGGGCAAAGCATCCCATGTGTTCCAATGTGTGCAAAATGTTGATAATGATTTATTATATCAAGGGCTGCAACCTATGTTTCCCAGGTGACCGGGAGTGAATGTAACCTGATTGTTAAACAAGCTCCCTCACCTAATAAATGTGCTTTATTTGATGTGGAAAGCTCAGGAAGGAGGTTAGAGGGGCCCAGTCCCAGCACTCAGATTCTTTCATGGAGTCATCAGGGCTGGAGGTTTGGGCTCCCTTTCTCAAGAGCTGCCCCAAACTTCGGGGTGCTGCAGATAAGGGGTCAGGAGATGATGTTTTTTCCTGATCTCCTAAATCTGCTACACAACTGCGTTTTGAATTCAGAGCATGTTGTTGCCTGCTGTGAAAACCTCACTAAGTCTTGGGTCTTTTGTTCCGTGAAGTTTGTTGTTCACAGCTCGTGGCACCAGGGAAGACCTGACAAGCACATGGAGATAAAAGAATGGATTTAATTTTCTGGAGTGCTTTAAAAATGCAATTAAAGAAAAAAAAATCTTAGAATCACAAAGTGGTTTGTGTTGGAAAAAACCTTGAGGCTCATCTCATCCCACCCCCTGCCAGGGGCAGGGACATCTTCCACTAGAGGATGATCTAAGCCTCATCCAACCTGGCCTGGAATTCTTCCACTTGTTAATCATAAATTGTTTTGTTCCTGTCTCACTTTTTGTCACTATTACATAAATACATTATCAAAAATATAAAAATATTGGTCTGAGGTGGAAAAATTGCCCCATATCTTAAGAAAGTCATAGAGAACACCCACAATGGATGAAATTTCCTTTGGACCGTGATGTAAAATTCAGATGCACAACTTCTGTCCAAGCCTGGGTTTTGTGTCCCTTCCATCCTGTAGGGATTTGGGACATTGTGGGATGCAGCAGCTGAAGGTGCCATTGTCCTCACACCATTGTTTAACCCATGCATGAGATGAGTCTGGTGATTCTTGGGTCCTGGCTCTGCTGTTTTCAGGCTGTTTGGTCTCTAAAAAAAAAAAAAAAAAATCCATCCTTGTTAAACTGTTCTTTGAATATAAAACTTTTCTGCCAATTTCTTGTTTCTAGTAATTTCCCATTGCAGTTAATAATTTAAAAAGATACACACACTCACACTGAGTCTGGTCCACATTATGGACTAATAGTCTGCAAAAGTCCTTTATGAAGTCTTTCTTTTTTTTTTTTTTTTTTTTTTTTTTTTGGGTTATTATTCTTTTCAAATTAAGCATGTGCTAAAAAAAGCCTCCTTGTTTTTACTGTAAACCCTTAAAAGATCCCAAACAAAAGGTCTTTGGAGGGAACTTTCAGTGCCTTGTTTTAGCCTGTGGCTGGTTTTCACAGCTAAGTTACAACAGCAGCACTGGTTTAAGGTGGAAGAGCTGGCAGAACCTCAGCTCAAAAATGTCAAATTACCTGAGACAATTTCTGCCTCCTTCATTTGAATAAATCTGGCACCAGATTTCAGAGCTTGAAAACGAGGAATTAGAAAGCATCCAGATATCACTCAAATCAGCTATCAGAAGATTAGAGGCTTTCAAAAATATTAATAAACGTCAGAATCAAACAAAATACATCCAAGAGAGCCAAAGGAAGCAAAATCGGAGACTCTGTAAGAAATTTCAGATCCTTGAAGGCTGCTGAAATTTAATAAAGGAATTATTTAAAATTGGTCCAGGGACATATGGGGAGAGAACATATCGCTGGCATAAACTGTGGAGAATGTCCTAGTTAACATTTTAAGGAATCAAATGAAAGGTACACTGGGACAAGCACTGCCCGATTAGAGAAAGCAAATTTAACTTTGGAGGGAGGGGAAGTCCTCAGGTCTGACAGATCTACTGGAATCCTTTATCGTTGTTATTTCTGCCAGGAGAGACAAGGCAATGCAACAGACATCCTATACTTACATTTTCAGACATCCTTTGACAGGGTTTCCTAGAAGAGGTTAATGTTAAGATGTGGAGCCACAGAATAAGTGGAAAGTTGAGTTTAATGGATTTAAAATTGGCTAAAAAAACACAAAACAAAGTGTGGCACAACAGCAATCAGTGGATCCTGCACCAGCTGGAAGGGTTAGTGGTGGGATGTATTAGAAATTATCCTGGGTCCACAGAGGTTTATGTTAAAAATTACAGGGTGCTACATAATATTGAAAGCAACTTTTCAAATTTTGCTGATTGCAATAAATTGCAGGGAAATACAACCGATGAGAAACAATGACATAAAACTGCTCTGTAAAATCATCTCCTTTTTCTATCAATGTTCAAAATTACGGGACAGAGCCTTCAGTGCAAGGGAAAATCTCCCATTTTTGTGGTGTGAATATGGCATCAAAGGAAAGTTAAGAGACTTCAAAGTTTGTACTGAATGTTTTCAGAATATCAGGTGACTCTACCATTGAAATTTCAGAAAATTTTAAGGAGGAATAAAATCTTCTAGTCCAAAAGAAATCAAATATGTAGCACTTTTAATATAGATGATTTACAGGTGAAGCTGTGAAATTTGGCTAAAAGAAGAAAAAGAGAGGCAGTCTGTGGATTTACTCCAGTTTATTCTTTTATGAGCTCATTAATCCATGATAGAGCTGGGAAAATAATTAATTTGTTCTGTTTCAGGTGAGACTACAAAAAATAGCAGAAACCTAAGAAGGTTCAATTTAAATAGGAATCAATAGGGAATGAGAGGGGGATGAAAAGGATCAGTAAAAATTATGAAGAGTTTTTTTTGTCATTAAAATCTGAAGTCAGCTGATATGGCTGACCAAGGTGAAATGTTTAGATTAATTTTGAATTTTTTAACATTTTAATCTACTCTGGATCAGTTTCTTTTCAAATTTCACTTCAAAAATGAATCCCCAGCAGCTCCACTTTGAAAGCGTCAAAACAAACTGCGTCATTTCTGAAGCACATTTCATTTCAAACAAATACTGGTAAAAAAAAAATCTCCTTCTTGTGGTCCGTTTTATCAGATGAGATCTGAATTTGTGATTAGATTACTTCCCAGAATTTTTATTTCTTTTGTGTGAAATGTATTAGTAATTAGAGAAAAACTTCATCCACTCTACTTGGGGAGGGGGAAGGCGACAACAAAACAACATCTTTTAGCTGATAGGCAAATAAAAAGAATCCTGTTTGCAAGCAAGTTTGAATTCTGAGTGATTTTACAGCCTGTGATCTGAGATAAATTACATCCTTTCCCCAGTCTTAATACACCAATTGAAGCCTTTCAGAGCTGCTGGGTGCCCTCACTCAGGGTGGATCCATCAAATATTAATTCAGCCTGATTCTATATCCTCCCTCCACTCTTGGTATTCAAATAAAGATTTCAACCACATGAACATTTCAGACCATCTTCACTGATACCTGTGTGTGAGAGAAGCTGTACTAAAGAGGAGGTAGATCTCAAAGAAAAGGATCTATTTTATAAAAGTTTGAGGTGAGCATTCACTGTAGTTATTGATAACTCAGAGATGAGTGAATTTAAAAGGCATTGTAGGGTTTCTTCAGCTTTTTTTCCAAGGTTTATATATATATATATATATATATATATATATATATACACATATACATATACACTCTTTTTTTTTTTTTTTTTCCAGTTCATGAGCCTATCCTGCCAAATGTTCCTCTGAAAACGATAACAAAAGTTCCATTTCTGGAACGAATTGTTTCTACAAACCATGATCCCAGAAATACAAACATGGATAAATGGTCCCATTTTAACTTTGAATCTGGTAAAACTTACTGAAAACAATCTGACAGTCTGCCAGCTTGCCTTCAACAATGGCACAGTACCAAAACTGAGATTTACAGTCGAGAAAAGCATCACATTTTAGAAATAATTTCTCAACTGGAAAGGTAAGAGTGGGAAAAAAACCCCAAAACCCAAATAACAGCAGGAAGAAGAGACAGGAGAGGAAGTGGGTGATATCTCCTGCAACATCTTCTGGATGGACTTGGGTGTCAGGAGCCCCTGGAGAGGGAAGAATGTGGCACTAATGGCAAGAGCCAGAGGTTGGGATTGTGTCCTCCACAAAATGGTCATGAGGGTTTACTAGGAAGCATCATTAAAACAGACCTGTGGAATGGTAGACTCAGAATATCCTGAGCTGGGAGGGATCCACAGGGATCACCAAAACCCAGCTTCTCTAGCTGCCATGAAGATTTTAGGTCACTATCCAACCATCTTGGACTTGGGAGTATTTAGTAAATATTTACATTGTGATTTGGAAGATCTTTCTCTCTACATTCCTTCCTCTCTTCCCAAATCCCTGCTCGATCTGAGACACATTTCTCTTATATTTGGAGATCAATACATTTTTATGAAGTCCTTTGTCATTGACATAAAAACATGCTTTTATGAAAAAAAACCAAAAACCCTAAGAACATTTCTTGATTGGCTCAGAGAGGGAAGTAGATAAAGCTGCAGTTCACACACTGTAACTGTGGTTTATCATCTTGTTATTCAGAATATAAAAATAAAGAAAAAAATATATTGATAATCTATTTCTAGTTCTCATGAACTCTTTACAGGAGTACAATCCCATCACGTCAGAGTTCAAGTACACAAATAATAATATTAGTCAGAATATTCACTCCCAAAGCAATTTTAACACCATTCAAAACATAATCCTTCTATGCAATATACCTCATTTAACAACCATTAGTGCCTTTTCCATCTCAGATCTCGTGTAGCCAGTAATGATTTATTTCCACCCATTGTTTGAGCAGATTTCATTCTACCAATGGACCTGTACTAATCATGGGGAGTGCAATATGCAATGTGTGCTTGCCAGATATTTTTTAACTTTCGGCGCTGCACGATTTGCAACAGAAAGAACAGAAATTACAAATGTTCTCTTCACTCTCAAGAAAATAAACTGGAGCAAAAAAAAAAAAAAAAAAAATCAACCCTTTGACCAATTTTGCATTTGAGAAGGAGAGTTCATTTCTTATATCTAAACCAAACCAGTCCCTTAATTATACCCTGGTAGGTTGATTACAGGCGACACTACACAAAATCCATATGTCTTGTTAGGCAGTGTATCAAACTCAGGAACATTGTCAACACAACGTTAACTGTTTTCCTTTCCCAGGACTCCAGCCTTTCATTTCCTGGGACTCCAGCCTTCCTGGGCACCCTCATCTCCCACTGGGACAAATCATAGGATCCGTGGTGTGCCCAGAGCAAGGGAAACTCCCACCGGCTCCAGCGCGTGGTTCGCTGGAGCAGAAACCAGGGGAATAAACAGGAACAAACACCCCGCTATTAACCAGCAGTGTGTAAACAGACAAAGAGTCAAAACCTCGCAAACGAGTTGTTCACTATGAAATATCCCCACAGCTTGGCTGAGTGGGCCTTGCAGCTGAGAGGAGAAGTTCTGGGTGCTTTATAAATAGGGAAAGTGCCGCGCGATGTTCCCGCGGCTCCCTCGCGGATCGCGGCACCCGACAGATGATACAACTCCCTGTTTCCCCCGTGATAATTCCTCGTCTAAACTCCTAATTACACATCACTTCACATTCTGAGATATATAAATACATTTCTTTTTTTTTTTTTTTTTTTAATGTACACTGTGCTGCTAATGGTATGCATGGGAGAACGGGAATGTTCTTTGGCATGAGTGCTCCGTAGCAAAAGCGAAAATCGTCTCTCCAAACTCTGCTTCAGAGAAGTGAAAACCCCCAAACTACTGAGAAAAGTTGAGATGCTTTGCAGCAACCACGTGCAAAAACAGCTCTTAAGGATTTTCTAGGTCCTGTGGTGCTGCTGGGGGCACATTCATCAATCGTAGTGTGGGACAGTGGGAGCCCAATCACAAAAACCATGATGATGAAGCCAATAAATGCTTCAGAAATTGGAGGTTTTCACTCAGAAAAAAAATGTGGGTTTTTTTTTTTTTTTTGGAGACTTGGCACTATCAATGAAAATGAAGGAGGCACCAGCAGTAGAGACTGGAGATCTGATCTAACTCAGTCCTGTAGTTGTATGGAAGTGAACCTGCAAGGAGGTCAAGAGACATTCTTCACCAGAAGCTGTCATGACAGGACCAGGGGCAATGGGTTCACACTGAGAGTGTGACTTAATTTAGGAAAAAAGATTTAATGTAGGAAAAAAATTCTTCCCTGTGAGTGTGGTGATATATGGGGAGGGCCTGGCACAGGGTTCCCAGAGAAGTTGTGGCTGCCCCATCCCTGGAAATGTCCCAGGCTAGGCTGGAAAGGGCTTGGAGCACCCTGGGATGCTGGAAGGTGTCCCTGCCCATGAGCTTTAAGGTTTCTTTCAACCCAAACCATTCTGTGCTTCTATAAGGGTCATTGAACCTATTCTGTCCCTGGAGTACATGTCCCTGTTAAATGCACCCACTCATAAAGAAATATCTATGGAAATATTTTAATTTTCTGTCATTCCTTAATGAATCCTCCTAGAAGAATTTTCTTGCCAATTAAGAAAATTAGCTTACTAATACTAGAAGAATTAGCTTACTAATACTTTTTATACCATATTACTGTAACATTAGTTATTAAACTCTGCTTAGAACTCCAAAATGCTTTCTGTAACATCGAGAAGGCCTCATTTTCATCTCTAAATCCCCAAACTTTTTACAGGTACTGCGATGGGTGCCATCTGTATGAGGATCTGCTATCTTTTCCCTCCCGAGATTGATAGGTACCACCATATGGTAGATGGGATGCTCAACTTTGCAACACCGAAGGCTTTTCTGGCAACTTTCCAGGAGCTTGAGGGCCACACCTAATTTGCATACACATTTACATACAATTTTTATTTTAGATAAATGCACGCAGGATGGTTCGGTGAACTCGTGTGGCTTTCTCTTTGATAGATGTCCTGGTATTTTCTGTTGTTTGAGTTCCTGAGCAATAAAGTAGCTGGAGTTGGATCCACCCCGCAATTAATATTATTTATTGATGCCGTTGTTGTGCTCAGGGTAAGGAAGCACAATCTCATCTTGAAGAGCCCCTCTAATTAGTCAAAGGAAGCCCCTTGACATACTTGATACCAGGTGATTAGAAAACATTCCAATTTCAAAATTCCATGATTGTTTGGGTTGAGTTTTTTTCAGAAAACAAATTTTCTGCAGTGAAATTGCTCATTACCTTTGCAAACAGTTGAAAGACAAGTGTGAGTGTAAAAGACATGACAGAAACAGAAAGCATTTAGCCCCCAACAGGTGCCCTCTCTGTCTGTGGATTGGGCACCTCTGACCTCAGCCTAAAATGGTTGCCTCTGAAGCCAAAAGATTTTGTGTTTTCCCAGCTGTGATGACTTAGTTGCCATTTAACCATGTTTTACCATTTATTTAATCCTTCCACTGGGCTCCACAAAAGGCTTATGGGTAACTGATCCTCCCCCTTCAACCTGAGCTGCTGAAAATCTCCCAGGAAGGGTTCTGGTATCTTCAATTTTCCTGCCTTGTGGGAGATCGGGATTGGCACAGATATTCCCAAGGTAGCTTCCCCCTGGCTGTATCTGGTCCCTTTGTAGAGCCCAGGTTTTCAGTAATTTCCTTCTAGTGGGACAGTTCTTAGTAATAATATGACATTAGAAATAAAATCACCTTAAGAGTGAGAACAAATATCTCTAAGTAGAAGAAAATCAATGGAAGGAGCTGCTGAGGGAGAGGCTGGGCCCTTCAACTCACCATTGCTGAAGATGCAGCTCTCCACTCACGTGCCTCCATCTTTCAAACTCAGTGAGAGTTTATTGGTGTTATATCTGAGCACAGAAATTCATCAGCAAAATTACTGTATTGATCTTGGTTTATATTTGAATGTATAGTCTCATTCAATGCCATTTTTTTCAGGTCTAAGATAATGCTAAAAGACTTCATTTTGTTTGTGCTTTAATGAATTTTTTGTGAGTAGCAAGCTTGCAGCTGTTCTTTGGGCAGGTAACTGGCTCTGAGGCTCTGTTTTGAAGGTACCTCATTATTTGAATGGATTTATTATTTGCTGACAAAAAACCCCAAACTCTTATGTTTGGGAATCTCAAACACTTGTTTGTCCCTCTGGGGAAAAAACCAAAAAAAGTTGATGTATTTGGATGTGAAATTAAAGTTGTAGAAATGTTATACATGGCCACAGAAAATGAGAAGGATGTAAAAATATTTGATGTGAGTTTTCAGTGGCTCTTGGGTGCTCTGATCTCCAAACAAGTGGCAAGGATATGCTTACAGCAACTGAGAGTTTGGCAGGAATTTGGAAGCTGGAAATTTTTTGGGGATCTGATCAGAGGCCAGCTTCAGATTTATAGGCACAATCAAATCCTATGAGGGAAATTGAATTTCAAATGTGTTATCAAGAAAATTGGTGTGCTTAGAAATGGCCGGAGGAGAAGCTGAGGATAGGAGGAGTAAGAGATTTCAGTGTTTTGGACATGCTTCTAATTCTTTGGTATGAATAGCAATATGATTGATGCAGCAATAACTGCAGTGCTGTGGGGATTTGATACCCAGAGGGAATCAATTAGCTGGATTTTGGATATTGGAGCGTCATGACCTTTGCTTAGATCATAATGTTGACAAGTAGGAGCAAATGGAAGAATATGAGTTTTTCTGATTATAGTTGACTGGAGCTATTGGAGAGCAAGGTGGAGATCCAGATTTGCAGGCTGTGTCTTGATCCCAAAAGAAGGCTGGAGTACAGGAAGTGAGCCTTGTCCACACCTCTCCTTGTAAAATAGAACAGGAGGAAAAATAAATTTAGGAGCAGCTCCTGGCTTCTTTGCACTCTTAGGTGGTCAAACTACATCCATCTTACACCTTCATCATTGATTTACAGGTGAGTGATGCAGGGTGACACTGAGTCAGGATTTATTGGGAATGTTTATTCTGGTATCCAGTTGGGGTTTTATCCAAACCCCTTGCAGGGAGCTTTCAGGGAGAGATGTTGTGAGTGGTTTATGAATCTCTGATGAAGTAACAGCCTCTGCTGCTGCTCACCTGTGGACTGGCAAGACAAGGGAGTCTTGGTGGACTTTTCTGGGCTGGAGGTCTCAAATGGAAAAAAAAAATGGGCTGTATTAGGTGTATTATGGTGATGGGCTACCAGATGGCTGAGCCAAATGAGCAGGGCAGCTGCCAATTAACAGGGTGGAGTTAATGAAACCACAGTTGCTGTGGCCAGTGAATGTGGAAAGAGGAAAATCCAGAAATGATTCTGCTGTTTAGCAGTCAAACTTGATGATCGTGGAGGTTTTTCCAACCCTAATGATTCTGCAAGGAAAAGACAATGTTACATTGGAGAATGGGGTGAAGTTGTAGACCTCAGGTGTGAGTAAGGGAGAAATTTTGAATGTAAATTGAAAAGCATTGGGATTAGTGAAAGAAGTTCATGATAAATATTTTTAATCCATTAATTCTTTATTGAACTAAAGCAGAGAACTGGTAAAATCAGAGTTCTAAAAGCTGGGTTTCTCAAAAGATTACTGTTTATCTTTTACACAGTTTTACATTGGGATGAGTGGGCTTGTAAGTTGTATTTTGCATTTATGAAAGCATTCTTATTTCTTTCCTTTTTACAGTCATGCCAGGCTGATGATTTTCCTTTGACTGCTTTTCCCTGGCTGAATTAGGACTGTGTGGTCAGGTAGCCTTTTCCTTTCCTCAGACTAACTCTAAATTAGATAAAGACAGACGGCTCTGGCCTTCACAGAAATGTTTTCCTGCTGATCCTTGCATTTTCCATCTTCCAGCTCATCTGCTGGTGAATATTCCCAGTCCTTCTCTATTTCTATGAGTCTTACTTTTTACTGGAGAAGCTCCATATCTGAGGAATGGAGAATGACAGGTTTCATGGCAGCTTTTTTGGAGAGCCTGGAGATGGAGGATTAGATTTGTGTAAGTCATTTCCACACTCAGGGAGTTACAAGGAATGAGACAGATTTAGTTGCATGACTAAGTTCCCTAAAACGAGTTTTGGGAAAAGTAGTAAAGAAAATATTCAAATAAATGGTGCAGTGTCTCACAATTTACTTTAATCTCTGAATTGTCTGAGCTCCTGAATATTTTTTTATTTAGCTTTCCTAATTTCTTTATTTTGATTCTTTTATTTACTTTTCCTCCTATTACTACTTATCAGTATCCATAATACTCACCTGAGTGACTTTTCCTGCTCCTAGGGAAGAGTTTTTCCATTATTCCTTTTCAGTGGGGTCTCCCACCCAATGTTCCCCACTTTTAAACTCAGCTTATTTGAGATAGTTGTATATAAAAGAAATGCATTAAGAGTCTGGATGAAATACAACAAATGGTACACGTAGTTTTATCTTTTTATAGTCCTTCTTTGAGAATTTTGTTGAGATTCCCCTGATTATATTTGTGGTGATTTTTTTTTTTTTCTTTTTACCATGATCACCATAGAAATCTTTAAGCAAAGAGTTAAGGAAAGAATGTTGCTTCCAGACTTATTTTACTTGAGCTTCCTAATCAGTCACTTGCAATATTATGTTTTCTATTTTTATGTATTTTAAGCTACCTCACTCCACTGTAAAAAAATTAAATATTTAAAATCTGCCTCTAAATTTGACTGAAAGTTTTAAATTAGGCCAATGGAACTGTTATCCCTTGTTTTTCAAGGTGCTCCACAAGAATTTAAACTTCCTAACAGTGAATATTTCAGGCAGACCCTACGAAGGTGTTTTGAATTAAAAAAAACCTCTTCTTACTCTGGTGATACCAATTAAGGTTTATTTTTTCCTCCATGAGAAAGAGCAGTTTGGTTGTTTTGATTCTTTTCAACTCCTTTCCAGTATGTGCTTTGATGAGAATTAAGAAAAGGAGAGGAATATTTTTCCGTTAAGGTTTTTTTTTTTGAAGAAGCTGTCGCTGTCCTTGCAAGGAATGAGAGCAGCAGTGTTTGTTACATTAATTCAGTTGGAACAATCATGCCACCTGCAGTCACGACTCTGCATGCTGTATGTTCCTGAATGAAGTTGTCTCTTCATTGGCTTCCCAAAAACTCCAAAGTCACCGTGGGAAATACCCCTTCCCTGAAATCCATCAGATCTAGGGGAAAGGTTTTGTAAGCAAATAGAAGGGAGTAAAAAGATCCATGTGGAAAGAGCTGCATTCCATTTTTGAAAGTTACGTTTTTTCGAGGTGTTTGTTTTTTTCATCAATTGGAAATAAGAACCTGTACTTCCAAAATATTTTGTTCTTAGATGAGAAAAATGATCCAAGAATTTTTCCACCCCTGGAAATGTTCAGGGCCAGGTTTTGAAGGGCTTGGAGCAACCTGGTCTAGTGGAAGGTGTGCCTGCCCATGGCAAGAGGCTGGAACTAAATGGGCTTGAAGGTCCTTCCCAGCCAAAAAATTCTGTAAGTTCCAGGCAACAAAATATCTGGGCCTGGTAAATGAACATGAAAAAAGAAGAATGGAACAAAACCTCAAGGTGTAGGGCTTTGTTTGATTGCAGCTAAACGTTGCTGCTCATTACAGTTGAATTCCTGGCAGCTGCACAGCACAGATAGAGTAAAAGTACAAAACAATTACAGAAGCACCAATAAAATAAAAAGCCCTTTTGAGCAATGACAGCATTCAATAATTGTGTCAATGCTGCTTTAAAAGTTTCAGCTTCTACAGCATCTCCAGTCCCAAAGTGTCTCATCTGCTTTCTAATTTTCCACAAGATGCTTTTAATATTTTGAGATTGATATTGAACCACAGGGGTCTAAAAGGTTTCAAAAGATCTTGCATATGCATTTGGAACCAAATGATCAATGAGATTAATAAAGGGGAATTGTAATTTATATATGAAGCCTGTAAACTCTTGCAGAGAGGTATGGAATAAGAAACCAGGCAGCTTGGGGAGAGCCAGGATTTAAGGTGAGAAAACAAACACACTCAGCGCGGGAAAAAAAAAAAAAAAAAAGAAAAAGGTGCAGTCAGCACCAGTTTTGTTACATTAATCTGGTGCTTCCTGTTACAAACATGGAAGAAATGAGGAATTTAATACAGCACCTGTCAAGGTAATTATCGTCTGTAACCAGTTGTACCTTGGGAATGGCTCTATTGCAGACACAAAGCAAAAGCTTGTAAATGGGAAATTGTTATTAATTTCTACGAGCCGTCCTGTTATGGTTGAAATGTTGCCTTCAGGCTCTTCCTTGCAGTTATAATGGTATATATTTTTTTTTCTGTTTCACTCCTGAAGGATTGTTGGATTGTCAGTTTTATGTTGTCTTAACTGATAGTCATCAACTTTTGCTTAATCATTTTCTTCCTCCAGCACGGGGCTGCTGGCAGAGTCCCTTTCCTGTGCTGGGGGTCTCTGGGGCTCCCCAAAACCTTGAGGGAGTTCCCATCTCTGCAGGGTTCTCTATGTTAGCACTTGGGATGCCACCAGCAGAACGAGGAAAAAAAAGAAAACAAGATTTTTCTCCCAGAAAATACATTCCTAGCAAGGTAGAAATTTCCTTTCAAGAAATTATGTCTTTGCTACCACCTTCTTGTGAAGAAAATCAGTGGAAGGAATTGCAACTTTTTAAAGGAGCCACCCATATTTTCATTTTTAAATTATTTTCCCAAAAAAAAAGAAAAAAAAAAAAAAAAGGTTGTTTAATCTTTTTTCCCCAAGGCATTCTAAATGCAGCCAAATTCAAGTGTTTTAATCAACCCAACCTATTTTCCCAGACCAGTCTTCGTTAAAAATCTTTAATGGTCAGCTTTTGAACCTGTTTAACCTCTTTCGAGGTTTTATGCAGTGGATTTTATGTCCTCTGCAGGTCTCAGTTTATTGGGCAGAGAAATGAAGTTTCCAGCAGCTCCTCATGTTCAGGTGTGTGTTTTTTGAGTGCCTCATGACAGATCCGAGTTCTTCTGCAGTCAATCTGTGCTGGTTTGGAGGAAGCCAAATCTATTATGGGAAATTCCTGATCCCATGAACGTGAAATGGCACTAAAAAGGACAAAAGTTAGCAAGCAGGGACATGGGTTTTTTGCAGTAATTGGCTTGCTCAAGGCCAGCTTGAGCTTGTTTCTGTAGGTAGGTTTATAGGTTTGATGAGACTTCTGGAGTATTCAGTGAGCAACACAGCTGACAAGATTGCTGGGTACAGTGATGTTTCTAGCTGGTTCTTCCACTCATTTATCTTTACAGTTTGGGTATAAATCAGGTCGAAGTCTCCACAAACTGAGCTCCTTTCCCATTAATTAGAGTGGATCCTTGAGAGCTGCTGAGCTCTCACACCCACAAAAACCACCATGGTTGTGTTTGAAGGTTTGAACTTCCACCAAAGCTGCTCCTCATTGTTGGTGTCTCTGGGCTTTCAGGAGGAGGTTTGCTGGCCCAAAACATTACACCTGTAGGACAGGTGGGGCCTGGCTTGCCCAA